>CANSZD010000856.1:90000-1375557 GCA_947648045.1 Beta corolliflora
ATTTGTTATTTATTATTTTTATTATTATTTATTATTATTATTATTTATTATTTATTATTTGTTATTATTATTATTTATTATTATTTATTATTTATTATTATTTATTATTATTATTTATTATTTATTATTTATTATTTATTATTTATTATTTATTATTTATTATTTATTATTTATTATTTATTATTTATTATTTATTATTTATTATTTATTATTTATTATTTATTATTTATTATTTATTATTTATTATTTATTATTTATTATTTATTATTTATTATTTATTATTTATTATTTATTATTTATTATTTATTATTTATTATTTATTATTTATTATTTATTATTTATTATCTATTATCTATTATCTATTATCTATTATCTATTATTTATTATTTATTATTTATTATTTATTATTTATTATTTATTATTTATTATTTATTATTTATTATTTATTATTATTTATTATTTATTATTATTTATTATTTATTATTTATTATTTATTATTTATTATTTATTATTTAATATTTAATATTTATTATTTATTATTTATTATTTTTTATTTATTATTTATTATTTTTTATTTTTTATTTATTATTTTTTATTTTTTATTATTATTATTTATTATTATTATTTATTATTATTATTATTATTATTATTATTTATTTTTTATTTTTTATAATTATTATTATTTTATTATTATTATTATTTATTATTTATTATTTATTATTATAAAATAATAAAATAATAATAATAAGTATTGATAATATTATGTTAATACAGTTTAGTTCAGCAAAAATAAGTAAAAATAAGTTCAGTTCAGCAAAAATAAGTTCAGTTCAGCAAAAATAAAATAAGTTCAGTTCAGTTCAGCCAAAATAAGTTCAAAAGAACAGGCCGTTAATATATCCTCTTCTTAACTTGTGACTACTAATTTGCAAGCTAAAGACTTAACTGCTTTAATTATAGATATCACAACTATGTGGCTCCTGTAAAACCTCTCTCTCAAGCCAAACCCTAAAACACCCCAGCCCCCAAAAGAAACCCTAGGGGCTTGACAGCCGCGTGGCCCACCTCGGGTTTCTCACGACGGCTATCGGGCCCCCTCCCCCTGCTCCGGTAAGGTTTTGTGGCTCGACCACTGCGTGCGTCGTCGTTGGTCTTCCTTCCCCCTCCCCCGTTCGTCGGCCCTTTCTCCCCCATCCCCCGTTGCGTCGGTCTAATCTCCCCATCCCCGTTCCGTCTGGCCTACTCTCCCCATCCCCCGTTCCCCGGTAAGTTTTTTCTTTCGAGTCTTTCTTTTTCCCCATTCCCCTCCCCCCATCTCTCGTAGCGTCGCAACACCTCCCCCCTTCCCCGCCGCCACGTCGTCTTTCCCCTCCGTAGCGTTGTTCTTCCTTCCCTTAGTGTTTCGTCAGTTTAGTCTCCCCCTCCCCCCTGTTTTCGGTTGTGTAGTTTGAAGGCTGCAGGTGTAGTACTCCTTGCGCTGTCGTTTTCTCAGTTTGTTTTCCCCTTTCCCCTAGTCGTTTGGTTTTTCGTCCCTTGTTTTAAGTTGATTCGCATTGGTCAGTCAGTATCCCCGTCGCTGTAACTGTAATTTGATGTCAATGTTCCGAGTCCCCGTCCCCGCATCTGGTCGGCACTTTATCCTGTTTAGTGTGGTCGTTGTTATGGGTTTCCCTTTCCCTTCCCCTATAGTTGGTCCGGCTCCCCTTTCCCCTTCCCCTTGTTAGTGTCGGGCTCCCCTTTCCCTTCCCCCCTTGTTAGTATTGGGCTTCCCCTCCCCCTTCCCCCTTGTTGTTGGGATCTCCAACTAGTTCTGTTGGATGTCAGTATGTCAGTCCTTTTCCTAAAACGCGTGGTTAATCTCCTAATAAAAGGAGTGCGTTGGTTTCGAAAAGCTAAAGTTAATGTCGGTGGTTGGTTGTGGCCATCGTCACGTATTTGTCAGTTGGGTCAAGCTTGGTGGTTCAATGTCTTAACAGTCAAGTATGTCGGTTTTTGGGAATATGTGTTGCGGGACAAGATGCCTCATGAAGATCGTGAGCAAGGACGAGGCAATAATAGGATTTCATGGTTGGGACGTATGGTTTCCGGGTTTGTAAACCGGAGGTGTGTTCGAGGGTTCAACTTGTTTGGCCCTCTCTTTAGCTTGACAATGATCTTAATGGTCTTTGTCTTGAAAATTTCAAATCTGCAGGCGGCACCCCAGATGCATCTGGGGGTTTTCAGCACGCCCACTCATCAGTGTTTCTTCTTCTTCATGGAGAACTCTGATTTACTCTCGATTGAGAGTTATGAGTCACAATGGAATGTGACTCATCACATGATCATGAGCTTAGAATCCCAAGCGATAGCAGATCGTTGGAATTGCTCATGTGGCGAGACGCGACACTCGCCGTTGGTTGTTCGTTGTCCGGATCGTGACCGTCATCCGCTTCTTCTGCCTCATCCCTCAGCCATCCGAGGTCTGCATCCACCATCAAAGACACTGACCAGCGACGCTCCCCTTTCTACGCGACTTTGTATCAATTTTATTTCTTTATGTATTAGTTGGAATGTACGAGCTCCTCAAGCTCATTTAGGTTGGTTTGATTGTTTTAGTTTGGGTTGTATTAGCATTAGGCTGTACTTCCTCTTTTAATTCATGTATGATTTCTCGATAAAAAAAAAAAAAAAAAATATATATATATATATCCTCTTAAGTCTTAACTAAAGGCGTACAAATCAATTCCAAACTCACACAAGTTAATAGCTAGAGAGTAAGAGAGAAGGACTTCCTTGGACCACAACATTGGCATGAACGATTCGCTGAAATCCACAGTCCAAACGCTAGACTATAGATCAAGAAGAGTTACTTTCTTTGTTGTTAGTTTGTCACCTTTTAAAGGCAGGCAACTATGTGTACGGTACTGACTACTGAGGTTCTTGGACATTCTTTTTCCTGGTGAATCAGATTGGCAACTATCAATTGTGTTCCATGATTAGATGAATGATGTTGCTTTATATACGCCATTAGTGTTTTCCTAAAATATTGTTATCCATATAACGAGCTTCAGGCAGTCAGGCTAAGCAATGGGTGGTTGCACATGGCCTATTTGACGAATGTGGCAAGAGTTGTGTCCCCTTATGTACACTTAGCCAATGTTTTATTACCCATTTTGGAAATGGATCTTTCACCAAATACTCCCAAGTAATTTTTTCACTGAATACATTCCAATATTTCCAAATTCACCATATACCCCGATTTTCTTTAAAATTCATCATATACTCTTAATGACCAACGACTGTTAGCGTTTTTAGTCAATAGTCCCTAATTCTGTTACCAAATCTTAATAAGAGCCTTTTTTAATTCTTGAATTGGAAGGAGAGGCCCTTTTAGGAGCGTTGTTTTCATAATTAATCTCTACTTAAATCTTTTACCCGTGTAGACCACCATTAAAACACCAGGTATGGCTAAAAAGGAGAGAAAGAGAGTTATGGAGAAAAGGGAGAAGAAGGGCTATATAAGATATTTTAGTGATTATGACTTAAGGTAAGTGAATCATACAAAAGTTAATCATGATTTAGTAAAAGAATTAGGGATGAATGACTAAAAAGCTAACGATCCTTAGTCATTTAGGTCATCTGGTGAATAGGAAATTGAGAGGTATTATATGATAAATTTAGAAAGGTTTGAGGGTATTTGTTGAAAAACAAAATTACTCAAAAATATTTGGTGAAAAATCAATTTTGGAAATATGGCTTGTTCAATTATGCACTTCCGTATAGCTCTTGTAGAAAACGGAGCAAAATTTCCCGTGCTAACCTATTGAAAAATCTTGTTTTAAGAGTTTTCTGGAAGTATTTCTTATTTTCTTGTATTCACATTAGTCGTGGTCGTGGTCGTGATCGTGCCTTCGTAGCAAATGTGGAAGTATAAAGCAAGCTAGCTAAGAGTGTTAAGCTTTCTTGTACATAGGATGGAAATTTGGCAATGGGTGCGAAACCCTATTAAAATCGCCTACTCTTTTTTAGAATTTGAGTCTAATTGCTTGAAATCGATATAGGGTGTTTGTTTAGAGGGAGAAGGTCAAGTGAGGAGGAATGAAAGAAATATGATATAAATTGAATCTCGTCTATATTATTGCGCTTATTTTCTATATGTACTATTCCCTCCGTTCCTATTTGTTCTTCCTATTTAGAATCTTTTTGTAAAAGAAAAAAATGAATATAGGAAGAACCAATGAGAACAGAGGGAATACTATTTAGTTTGATTAGAAAAAACGCAAAATTGTTCAAAAAAAGATGCAAAAAATAGAAATATTACACATATGGATAGAAAAAATATGTACATTCAGTTCAAAATATATGCAAAAGCTCCTTTTTATCCTCCACATTTTAAGAACCTTTTCATTTGATTGTTAATCTCTCTCGATATTTATATACTCCCTCTGTATCTATCTAGTTATTCCACTTTAAATTCAATACTTGCCAATAAACAATTTTGACCATTAATATATACATAATTACCAATTGGCAAAAATTTTGAAAACTTTATATTATGAGCAATTATGTGGAGTTAATTCAACATCTTACGTAATAATAATAATAACGGTTTTTTCACCAAATACCCCCGACAAAAATTCACCATATACCCTCAATGTTCCAAAAATTCACCATATACCTTTGAATTTTCGAAAACGTTCACCAAATGCCATTTTTCTAACTTCCGTTACCTCAACGTTAGCTTTATTTACGATTTTGCCATTATTAAGCCCTAACCCTAAAATGTAAACCCTAACCCACCCAAACCCTAACCCACCCAAACCCTAACCCTAACCCCCGTCCCCCCCACCCCCCCCCTCCACCCCACCCTTGCCCACCCCTCCCCCCCCCCCGCCGCAACCCCTCCCCCACCCTCCCACCACCCCAGCCCCCCTCCCCCTCCGTAAGCCCCTCCTCCCCACCCCCCGCAGCCCCCCTCCCTCCCCCACCCCAACAGCCCTCCCCTACCCCAACAAGCCCTCCTCCCACCCCGTCGAAATCGACTCCTAGAACTCCATCGAAATCGACGCCCAAAACCCCACCCCTCCCCCCCCGTCGAAATCGATGCCCAAAACCCCACCCCTCCCCACCCCGTCGAAATCGATGCCCGGTTCGGTTTGGTTAATGAGCTCTCAACGACGAAGACAAATCTTTTGGAAAACCGACGAAATAGACTAAGAAGAAGATCGAACTGACGAAGAACAGAGGAGAGAGAGAGATTGCGAAAATTTCGATCTTCTTCGCCCGATTTGGGATTTGGGAAAAACATAGGGAGAGAGAGAGAGATTGCGAAAATGGGGGATGTGGTCGGCAGAGGGAGGGGGTGGGGGTGGGTGCCGCGGCGGTGGAGGGGAGGGGGGGAGGGTGCTGCGACGGTGGGGGAGGGGGAGGGGGTTAATAATTAGGGTTTAGGGTTAATAATGGCAAATTAGTAAATAAAGCTAACGGTGAGTTAAAGGAAGTTAGAAAAAGAGCATTTGGTGAACGTTTTCGAAATGTCAAGGGTATATGGTGAATTTTTGGAACATTGAGGGTATATGGTGAATTTTTTAATTTGTCGGGGGTATTTGGTGAAAAAATCGTAATAATAATGATGATGATGATGATGATAATAATAATAATAATAATAATAATAATAATAATAATAATAATAATAATAATAATAATAATAATAATAATAATAATAATAATAATAATAATAATAATAATAATAATAATAATAATAATAATAATAATAATAATAATAATAATAACTCCTACTTCTCTCTATTAATCATTATTATATAATAGTGAGTATTAATCTTGGCTCCTCCAGCTACTTCTCTCTCACCCTGACATTTTCTCTCCTTTTCTCAAGTTATGGGATTTATTGTTATAATATTTTGGTAAATAGTTGTCTGGCCAGAAGTTATGAGATTAATATTAAGTCGAAGCTTGTCATCAATATATTACAGAATTTTTGGTCGTCACTGAGCCTCATACTATATAATAATAATAATCATTATTATATAGCAGTGAGTATTAATCTATCGCTCCTCCCACTACTCTCTTACCCTGGCATTTTCTCTCCTCTCTCAAGTTATGGGATTTATAGTTATAGTATTTAGGTAAATAATGGTCTGGCCAAAAGTTATGAGATTAATATTTAGTCGAAGCTTGTCATTAATATATTACAAAATTTTAGGTCGTCACTGAGGCACATATTATATTGCATAATTAAGGATAAAGCTCATGTTATTCTTACCTATTTTGCACATACTAGTGAAAGTTCATACTAAATTTAGCCAAATTCCTTATTCTTATTAGTTATTTTTTAAAATATTTAATTAACATGTTTTGTTAAAAGTTAAGTCACTAGATTTTTATTTCTCCCTAAAACGATTGAATTTACACAATTATTTCCATTAAATATCATTTCTTTTTTATCATTCAACATATATCATTAAAAGTCACCCCTATATATAAAAATAATGGATTTTTCACCATATACCCCCAATAAATTTTTTTATTTTCCATATATCCTCACACTTTTCAAAATTCACCATATACCCTTTAATTTCTTCAAAATTCACCATATGTCCTTAATAACTAATGGCCGTCAACTTTTTTAGTCATTAACCCCTAATTTCGTTACAAACCCCTAATTTACCCCTATTTGAGTCGTGAACCTTAATTGACCACCATTAAAACACAAAAAATGACCCCTTTTATCATTCTTCTTCCATAACTCTCTTCCTTCTTCTTTGGCCTTATGTGTTGTTTCAATGCTAATTTGTTAGGATAAATGAGTGAAATAGGAATTAATTAAGGTTTAGTAATGGAGTCAAGAGTTAATGATCAAAAAAGTTGATATTCGTTAATCATTAAGGGCACATGGTGAAATATCAAGAAATTGAGGGGTATGTGGTGAATTTTGAAAACATCGGGGGGTATATGGTGAATAAAAAAATTATCGGGGTATATGGTGAAAAACCCGTTTAAATAATTTTTTTTTTGCCAAGTAAGAAAAGTATATATTGCAGCAAAACAGGAATACATCCTAAGCCTAATACCAAGTTTAGTGGTACCTTCTAGGAAGGGCTCACTAGAGCAAGGCAAGGCAAAACAACAGGCTCAAAAAGAGCCAAGCTATTACAAGCTGTACGTCAAACCAATCTCTATCAGTATTGTTAACTTTCTTTCCTAAGACTTTACAAATTCTATTTTTTACACAAAACTTAATTGTATGTATGGTATGATCAGGCTTTGGAATAGTCATGTCCCGCACAGCTAAATTTCTTGCTCTCCAGACCTGATAAACTGTAGTAGCAATAGCAGCAAAAAGCACTTTCCTTTTGAACAAAGATTTACAGTATCTATTTACCCATCCTAGCATAGGATATATCTTGAGCTTGATACTTTGAATGCCAAGCCATAAGAGAACGGCTCTAAAACACATCTGACAGTAAGCACACTCAAAAAAGAGGTGAGTGATTGATTGAGGAGCCTGGTCACAGATAGGGCATTGGATGCTGTCACAAACCCCATATTTAGACAATCTGTCTCTTATTTTCAGTCTATCATGAAGAGTGAGCCAAAGGATAAATATGTGCTTTTGGAATAGTAAAGTGATTCCAATCATAAGAGTGTCATCTCACCATCTCCTGAGCTTCACACGGAAGCTGGTAAGTACCTCCAATTGAGAAGTTAGTCTTATTGAGCCAAGCTGTTGAATTGAATCTAGCAGTACATGCTTCTTTGGCTATGCAAATATACTTCATAGCCCAACTAGCATTGACTGGATGTTGATACTCCAGCTAATTTTTATCCTTGATATAGATAGCATGCACCCATTTAACCCATAGATTGTCTTGTTTCTTGGTTATTGCCCAAGCTAACTTACCAACAGCTGCTTGATTCCACAAAGCCAAATTCCTAAACCCAAGCCCTCCTTGATTCTTTTTGAGACAAAGAGCATTCCATGCCACTGGCCCTGGTCTACTATCATCATAGGTACCAAACCAAAGATAAACTCTGCACACTATTAGTTCTATTAATCACTTTTTTGGGAAGAATGAAGATTTGATTCCAATAGACACTAATACTCATTAGCACTAAGTTCACAAGTTGAATCCTCCCAGCAAAAGAAGATGCATTGGATTCCAAATTTTAATCCTAGCCACCATTTTATTAACCAATTGCTCACTTTCACCAGCTTGAAGCTTCCTAGTGCTGATAGGAACTCCAAGATATCTGAATGGGAGATCACAAAAAGAGAAGCCTGAAATATTACCAATAGAATCTCTGGTGTTATCATCCATCCCACAGCAATAGATGGAAGACTTAGCTGGATTAACACTAAGCCCAATAGTGTCAGAGAAGGTTTGGAAAGCACTCATCATAACTTGCACATCACCTTTGCAGAACATGAGTAGATCATCAGCAAAACATATAAGTGGTTAAGCTTGAGATATCTGCATCTTAAATGGAATTTAAAGTGAGGGTGATCACCAACAGTCTGCATACACCTTGAGAAATATTCCATACAGAGAGTAAAGAGGAGAGGGGATAAGGGGTCTCCTTGCCTGAGCCATCTCCTATGCTGGATCAGATCAATAGGACAACCATTAAGCATGATTGAGTAGCTAGTTGTGGACAAGCAAGTCTTGATGAGCTGAGTGAAGAAGCTAGGAAAACCAAGCTCAGTCATGATCTCCCTGATGAATTCCCACTCAACAGTATTATAGGCCTTTTTAAGGTCTAATTTCATCAAATAGCAAGGAGGAGCATTCCTTTGATTATACATCTTGATCAGATCCGGACAAATAAGAACATTATGGAGAATGGACCTGCCTGAGACAAAGGCTCCTTGGTTCTGAGATATTATATCAGGGAGAACCTGGCTAAGCCTTTGACATAGGTGCTTTGAAATGCATTTATAAAGTGTAGAGCAGCAGGCAATGGGCCTGTAGTCTCCTACTGAGGTTGGGACAGGAACTTTTGGGACAATACTGATTGAGGTCACATTAACCTCTTTTAAGATTTTTCCAGTTGTGAAAAAATCCAAAATAGTAGCACAAACATCCCTTTGAACTATTGGCCAAGCAGTCTTGAAAAAGAAGCTATTGTAGCCATCCAACCCAGGAGCTTTGTTGTTAGGGATATCCATCAAAGCCTTTTTTATCTCTTCCAAGCTAAAATTACAGTTCAGGATCTCCTTGTGAGCATCAGTCAACCCTGGTTCCCTTATCCATTACAGCTGTATTCACATGGCTTATGTGCTCAAGAGTAGAGCTAAATAAGGAAGAATAAAAATGGATGAAAGCATGATGCACTTCTTCACTGGAAATCACCATCTTCCCATATTTGTCCTGAATAGAGTGGATATTATTTTGCCTCCTCCTTTGCTTGATACTTTGATGGAATAGCCTGGTATTTCATCACCACATTCCAGTCAGTCAAGTTTGGCTGTTTGTTGTAAAAAAGTGATGTGTTTATTGTGAGCTTCTCTATACTACTTAGCTATTTCTTTTTCTACAGTTGCGAGGTTGCTGTTAATGGGATTATCATGAAGCTGCTGCTTCTGAATTTCATCCAACTGAGCCTTCCATTTCCTGCTTTCAACTTCAACATCATTAAAGCCCATTTTATTCAGATGCTTAAGGTCAATTTTCAGCCATTTAAGTCTCTGGATGACTTTAAACATTTTGCAACCTTGGACAGGCTTCTCCCAGTTATGTGCTACTAAAGTCATGAAATTGTCAGCTTTAGTCCACATATTATAAAACCTGAAGGGTCTCTTCACTGGAGCATCAATGTATTGACTCAGAATCATTAGACAATGGTCAAAGTCACCTCACTAGTAGAATGATTGCTTATTGCTGCGGTGGAATTGCTGCGGTTTTAGCCGTACGCAGCAATAAACCACGAAAAAAAAGGAACAATCGAAAATACACCTATTGCTGCGGATGTGCCTGGAAACCGCAGCAATAGGTGTCAACGAGAATTTTTTTCAAAATTTGTTGAATGTTTGACCAGCTCTATTGTTGCGGTTCCAGGCACAACCGCACCAGTAAATTAAAATATTATTTTTTTAATAATATTTTAATCTATTGCTGCGGTTGTGACAGGGAACCGCAACAATAGATCTGGGCCAGATCTAAAAAAAACACGGGTTCTTTTCAGTCACCCAATTTCTCTCTCAACTCTCGCACTCTCTCACACACTCTCTCTCTACTCTCACACTCTCTCACACTCTTTCCGGCGACAAGGCTTCGATTTTGGCCAAAAAGTTTCGATTTCCGGCGACAAGACTTCGTTTTCCGGCGACAAGGCTTTAGTTTCCACATTTGGGTTCTTGGGCGACGGTATTTCACCCCTCTCCTCCACCGACGGGTTCTTGGTCGATTTTCACCCCTATCTTTCGTTCACCGACGACTTCTTGGTCTCTTGGCCGCCATTTCCTTCCTTCACCGCCGGCGCCACCTTCCCCTTGTCATAGGAGGTTAGTTTTTCATAATTTCTTATTAATTTTTAGTTTTCTTAATTAATAGTGCTTTTATCGAAAATTTGGCTTAAATAGTAGTTTAAAATGCTCAATATAATGTATATATATGATTAGTTATAAGATTTGAGGATTAAAAACTGATTTTGTGATGATTTTGCTTAAGTTTTTGTATGCCCTAAAATGTTATATGAGATTGTTTTTGCTTAAGTTCTTGTGATGTTTTTGCAATACTTTATTTGAAGTGATATGCAATGCCTTCATATTGATAAACTCACCAATGGGAAGGGAAGGGAAATCTAAGTGATATGCAGCTCTATTGCTGCGGTTGTAGGTAAAAACCGCAGCAATAGAGGAACCTATTGCTGCGGTTCCTACCCAAAACAGCAGCAATAGGCTACATTTTTTTATTAAAAAAACCCTATTGCTGCGGTTTTGGGTAGGAACCGCAACAATAAGTTTAACATTTTATTGTTGCGCCCTTAATTGCGGCGTGGCTAAACCGCAGCAATAGGCCACTTAATGACCGCCTCAATAAGCAATTATTCTACTAGTGCCTTCTGCCAGATAGGTAGCTTCGGAGTTGGGAAACATAGCATCCCAGGCTTGATTAGAGAGAACTCTATCAATTCTGGAGAAGACTCTTGCATCTCCCTCTTGCTTATTGTTCTAGGTGTATTGCTTTCCCACTGTTTTGTAAGTAACCAAGTTGCAGGTGGCCATGCGTTCTCTCATTGCTTGGATATCCCCCATTCTAACTGGAGCCCCTCCAATTCTATCTTCAATCTCCATGATAGCATTAAAGTATCCCATTGCAATCCATGCTTCACTCATTCCTCTTGCAAACTCCACTAAATGATTCCACAAGTCTTTCCCAACATTCTTATCATTACTGCCATAGATAAAGGTGCAGTATAAACCTCTTCTCACCCCTTTAGGCACAATAAAACAATGAATGAACTGAGCACTCATTGCTTTAATATCAAAATAAAAAGAAAGCGGGTCCCAGGCCATAATTATTCTCCCAGTACTACAATGACTGATATTTGTAGTAAAATTCCATCCAAAGCACATTCTAAGGTAAAGAGCACCTAATTTAGGTGGTCTCACCTTTGTTTCAAGGAGGCTAAACAACTTGATTTTGTGATGTTGTATCATCTGATACACTTCACTTTGCTTAGATTTGTTATTCAACCCCCTTATATTCCAACAAAGAATTTTATCCATTAAGCTCAGGGGGGACGGCTATCCCATGGTCCTTAGTTCCTTCTGTTTCCTCTTGAACAGGCTTGTCTTCTTCAACCCTCCTTTCATCCCCAGGCATCTCATCAATGCTTGGAATCTGTTAACAGTGATTCACTAGTAGAATAAATGCTTATTATTGCGGTCATTAAGTGGCTTATTGCGGCGGTTTTGGCCGCGCAGCAATAAAGGGCACAGCAATAGGTAATTAACCTATTGCTGCGGTTTTTAACCGCAGCAATAGAGCAACCTATTGCTGCGGTTCTTACCGAAAACCGCAGCAATAGGTGTTTTTTTTAATAAAAAAATGAAACCTATTGCTGTTGTTTTTGGTAGGAACAGCAGCAATAGGTATTTTTTTTAATAAAAAAATGAAACCTATTGCTGTTGTTTTTGATAGGAACAGCAGCAATAGGTGTCAGTGGAGTTTTTTTTTTGCTAGCTAGAAAGGAAAATGATTGAAAAATACAAATAAAACTAGAGAAATCTCATCAACAAAAAATCACGCTACCAACAATGTAAATATATATAACGATCGAAAATAAAATTCAGTATATACAAAATAAAAATCAGTATATACAAAACAATTGCAAAAAAAATATAAAAACTAACAACAAAAATATACAAAATAAAAATCAGAACCCCTAAACATGATATTGAGTCTCAAAAAATAAAAATGAAGAAAAAAGCAAAAAGAAATTAAAAACAAGAACTCAGATAATTCGCCGACGAAGACTAAATGAAAAACTAAATCAACAGTGAATCATCAACATCGTTCTTCGCTTCAACCTTCAACATCAAAATCAGCGGTGTTCTCGCGAAGACAGAGGAGTTTAGTGTTGATTGTGGCGCCGGGATTCGAAAGCTTAGAGCGAAGATTGATTGAATAACCGCATAGATTCTCGAGCTTCACATTAATTCTGTAATTCGAACAAAAACAGCTCAATTAATGAATTCCAAAACCTCAAAATCAACACAATTTCAACGAAAAACTCAACGCGTAAAAACTCGAGAGAGAAAGAAAGAGTTTTACCAGAGAAGGAGACGGAGCGATGAACGGAGATGACGCGAGTGAGACCTCCGACGTAACGAAGACAGTCATCAATTGGTCGAGGAGAGAGAGAGGATAGCAGGGACGAAGGACGATGACAACCGGTGAGATGGTGAGAGAATATAATCCTACGCCTTCATCCACCATATGGAATCGTGTAAACTCCAGTAATACCAATCTGAAGAAGGCGAACAACGACAATCTGAAGACACAGGTAAATGCCGGGAATAATGATGAGAGTCTGAAGAAGGCCGAAATTGATAATTTGAAGACACAGGTTAAAGATTTGAATGCGAAATTGATACAATAAACAATAACGGCTGTGAAATGAGAAATGAGAGGATGAGAGGATGAGAGGAGGAGCGGCTGTGAGTTGGTCGGCGAAGGAGGTCGAAGAGGAGTTTGAAGGAGGAGAGAGAAAGGAGTGAAATGAGGAAAGAGGAGAGTGAAATGAGGAGAGAGAAGATTTGAAGGAGGAAAACGGCTGAAGTCCAAGACTCCAAACCCTAGCGGCTTTTGTTAAGTTCAAATGATATATTGCTGCGGTTTCCACAAATATTATTTTTTAATATTATTTTAATATATTGTTGCGGTTCTTTGTGGAAACCAGCAGCAATATGTCTGGTCAAAAAGTCAACTTTTTTTCAAAAAATTTCCGTTGAAACCATATTGCTGCGGCTTTTGGCCGAAACCGCATCAATATCTTTATTTAATATTTTACCTTTTATTTTTAAGTGATATATTGCTGCGTATGGGTAAAACCACAGCAATACCACCGCAGCAATAAGCAATTATTCTACTAGTGATTATAGGTCTCAGTTGTGTGCTCTGTGTCTTACTGAACTTAGCAGCTTGAACAAATCCATCATCCTGGTCAACTGCTACATGGATCTGCTCCTAAAGTCTGGCCTGAGTAGGTGCCTTTGGAACCCACATTTTCTTTGTGGCTGCAGCTTTCTTCTTACATTGATTCTTATCATGTCCCAACCCTTTACAAAGAGTACAAGAGATAGGAAGCCATTCATATTCAACGGGTTGTTCCACTACCTCCCCTCTTTCATTCAGAAACTTGATTATCTCAGGAAAAGATTGAGTCATACTAACTTCAACCATAACTCTTGCAAAAAAGAAGTTTATCTCTGTTTTTTGTTGCTTGGTCAACTTTAACAAGTTGTCTTAGAGACTTAACAATCTTAGAAAGGCTCTTTTCTCCCAAATATTTCACATCCAATCCCTGTAATTTTGCCCAAAATGGAACCTGTTTAACATGATCCTTCACTAGATTCATGTTTTCATGCCATTCTTTTTAAATCATAGGTTACGAGTCAAAGAAATAAAGACCCCATGTGATACTTTCTGAGCATTGTCCATTGTTGTGAAGCGAACAAGGTATACCCCCTTTTCCAGCCAATGAAACCTTATCTACTCCCATTTTACCCCAAATACGATTGATAAATCCCTCCATGACATTATAAGGTGGATTAGCACCCAAGATATAGCAAACAACAACAGATTTCCAAAAAACAATTTCATCCTCTATATCCTCTAGTTCAATTCGCATCAAATCATTTGCATTATCAATCGCAGAATTAGAAGCATTCAATTGCACATTCTTCCCGCCAGAATTTGAAAGTGGGCCAAATTGAGAACTTACAGGTTTTCCTAGCGATAAGCCATTAATCCATGCATTGAAGATAGTCTTCACTTGAGATTGTTGTTGTAACTCTCGCAGTGAAGACTTGGGAGTCAAAATTTGATGCTCAAATGCAATCGGAATTTTTGGGCCTTCCTCGGACTCCATAAAAGCTACCTCTTCTTCCTTCTCATCTTCAATAATAGTATCAATGTGACTTTTATTAGTCGCTCTTGTGATCGTCTCTGTGATTTCACACCAGAAGATGAAGATTTCTTTCGAGGTCTTGCCATGGCTGCAAAGAATAGCAAATCGCTCTTTTCGCACCCTATCAAGAAATCTCTCCTACTAATATGTTTTGAAAATAAACTTGGTTCCGTATAAATAATGTTACCCTATCATTCAAGAAAAAATTAAATTTTTTTAGGATATTGAATAAATATTTTTGGTATAGATTAATAGGCATGTTATTTAAATTAATAGTTATGGTATTTGGATAAATTATTTTGATTTTAGGTTAATATATAGTTATAATTAATTAAATTGAATCATTCAATGCAAACATCTGCTCCCTTTGTATTTTTAAGTTTGCTCACTTGAAATCTTGACACTATTTACAATTCGAGAGAATTTCTAAACTCTTCTAAGTTCTAAATATATAAAAGAAAAGATGTAGTCATGTGAGGTTTTATTTGATTTGTTTCAATAAGTACCTTATTAATATTCATCATTACAATTACTGATATATAATAAAAAAATTAAGGTCAAAGAAGTATATTGGCAAATGCACACAATCAAAACATACAAACTAAGAAAACGTAAAGGGAGTACTAATCAATGTCTAATAAGTAATAAAACCCCTACATATATTCCTAATATTGTCATCCATTGAATTTCGATACATTTAGGAGGAATTTTATGACAAAAAATTAATTAATTTAGGAAGGAACTTTTGGAAGGAAGCTAACTCATATAGAAGGGAATCTTGGGAGGGAAGTCAAACTCGTTTAGGAGGGAACACTTTAGGAGGAAAGCCAACTCACTTAAAAATGAAACAAATTTTAGTGGCATTTGTTTTAATATATAGTATTAGATAATATTCTCCATCCGGTTTGATTTAAGATCCTCATTCCGTATTAATAAAAATATAAAAGTTGATATTATGAAACTACACCAAGGAGGATCCAATGAATATGTTTTTTTGGGGTTGGGGTGGGTAAAGTAGGAGAGAGAAAGAGGGTTAAGAAAATAAACAAATAAAAAGGGGTAAAGTAGGAGAGAGAAAGGGAGTAAAATTGAATTAATAGTGTAATGGTGGACCATATGATAGGGACATGAGAGGGTAAAAATGGAAAAAATTTGCCAAATAAGGAATATAGTAAAAGAGGGAGGATCTTTTGGAAACGCACTTAAACGGAAAGAGGGATGATCTTTAGGAACCGGAGGGAGTACCATGAGTCATGGTTGATTTCAATAATGTATACATATGAAAATGTATGGGTAACTATTAGTTAAACTAAAATCTTGAATGTTATATATAATTGACTTCAATAATGTATACACATATGAAAATGTAATTTTTTAATTTTTATTACAGATAATTAATTGATGTTCAACAAAACTTCTTTTCTTTTTTAGGGGAAAAGAGAAGTGTATTAATCTAAGGACAAAGTGTCCATCAAAACATACGGAGCCACGTCTCTAGGACAATGGATGTTCAACAAAACTTCTAATACAATTATTTATTAAGTTTTGATATGTTTGCAGAAAGATTTAGGAGGAAAATCTATTATAATAAATTGTGGTTCTTTATTATATCGTATAGGTAAATCGACTATTGATCGACTTGAGCCTTCTTTTTGTACAACTAGATCAAGAATAATTCTTGGGGCAATCCTAAGGCATAGTTTTGACCAATATATTCATAAAACATTATACAATCATGTTCATAAAGCATTATTGAATAATGATACAATTTTTTAAAGGGTCAATAATTATACATTTTATATCATCCTTTATTTTACTAAACTAGAAAAATAGTATTATATTTGAATTTTCCAAATTACATTTTTTAGCATCCTTATTGAATAAATGAGGTGGTGAAAAATTATGGGCCCTTCAAAAAAAAGTATTACATATTTAGACCCATTTATAAAACAATATGCAGTCATAATAAACTCATAATTAATACTTGTTTTTATATTGATAGCATGTTCGGATTTAACTAACAACATGTTCTTTGTTATATCAATCAATTGGTCTTTTTTATTATAAATAAATCTATAAATTATACTTAGTAAGTGAAACACTTACTATTTTAGAACGTTTCACTATTTTAGATCATAAATCCATAATAAGTGAAACACTTACTATTTTAGAACGTTTCAAAATAAGTGAAACATACCTTAAATGGAAAAAAGAAAGTGACAAAATGACAAGAGTATCCATCACAAACTTGTGTGGTTTGTTTTTCTCTCTCCTCCTTTTGATAATGAAAAGGGTATTTTATGACTTTTTGGCTTTTGAAAGTGATGTTTATTAAATCTTGTGCCCAATCCCTTCACTTATTATGGAACGGATGAAGTATATATATTTCTACTCTGTGAGAACTAAGGTAGTTTATTTATATACATAAAGTAATTCATTAAAAAGAAAATCAATCGACCTACGTGAATGAACAAATTGGATAAAATATATTAATGTTGTGACACTAGAAACAAGATCAAAGTATACAATAAAACACATGTTCCATCTCAGATTACACCCTAGCCCCAATTTCAAATAATATTGGTGAATGGTCTATAAAAATAGAAGATTAATTAAGCGCTATAAGCTATACACTTATATATGTTATCTAATGTGAATTCGAAATCAACATCACTGTCACAGTACCAGTAATGATCTAGAAACAAGAAATATAGCTATCTAAAACCAAAAACACAAAGAACAAAACCTAATTAATTAATTATAAAAAAAAACCTAATTAATTGAAAAAACATGCAAAAACCTTAAGATAAGAAAAGAAATAAACAAATCTAAACTATGCAAATTTATTACATACTCCGTATGTCCCATGGGGAGCAATATTATATGCACGAGTAGTTGCTTAAAGTTGACCCAATTTTTCTTGATAGATTAGGAAATGGCCTTGAGAAAAGGATTTTCTAAATTTTTCTTTGTACCCAAAAACAAAAATAGAGAGCAACATTATATTCTTCAGTGGTTAATTTTACACTAGGCACGCATAGGTGGAAATTTTCCAGTTTCGAACCGTGACTTTGACTGTAAGTTAGGTATTGAACTAGACTTTTGGGTACCCCGGAATACTTTGCATCTAGACTCTAGAGGCAGAGACATGCTTTAATCTTCATTTATAAGCCCAATTAATAGCCTTGGATTATTGAAGGAGTATTCCAGTTTAGTTCCTTAATTAATTGTTAGACCCATAACTCTTATGCTAGTTGCATTAAAATAGTATGTACTACTCCTTTCTATCCTGATTGAACAACAACATTTGACTTCTATGCTAACTAATGAGTATACAAATTTGACTATTAATCTAATATGTATAAAAAAAATTGACTCTTGAAAAATAATATACATTGAGAAAAATCTAACAATATTGTAAAACTAACATTTCCTTATATAGTAGTAATTAGTTAATAAATACGGTTTATGTAAAATATGTGACTAGTGCAAAAGTCAAACGGTTCCAATTATATTAAGACGGAATGAGTAATATTTAGACTTGTGATATTTTCTTATAATTGCTTACATATAATAAATGGACATTGCTATGAACAGCAGCTTTAAATTGCAAACACCAATTCACAATGAAGTTTCATATAGTGATATATCTCACTACAACTTCAGAATAAGTATATGAATATAAAGTTTCATTCTACGTGGACTGTTGATCGGACGCTATATCTAATCTAGCGATGCATATATCAGGCTATATGTGGCAAGATTAAACCTGGAAAAATAAAAGGACAAAAATACCTAAACTCTAAGAATCATGTGAGAGAGAGAGTTACAATTCATGAATTTGTACAATGTAATTGCCTCAATTTTAAATAAAAACTAGTTATTAGGCCCGGGTTATGCCCCGGGTAAAGAAAATTTTCATTTATTAATATTGTACTTTAAAATGATATCACTAAATATCACTTGGTCTAGTGGTTAAGACTTTAGTATATGAATATGAGGTCACGGGATCAAAGCCTATACTATGCAATTTCTAATTTTTTTTTATTGTACATGGATTACATGAAGTAAAATGCCCTTAGGGAGAGCGCCACGTGGCACCGTTTCTTGTTTAGGAACACCTTTTAATATATTTATATAGATATAGAAGAAGTACACAACAATTTGATAACTATCTCAAAGATAGGTATAAATTTTACAATGTAAGTTTTATCTAAATGAATTAACATATTATTCTGTTATTGTCGATGACAAATGTGGATGAACATGTGCAACTACATTAAAATGATGATGGTCTTTAGTATATGTCGATGCACAAAATCGATGATGGTACACAACAATTCATGAACACGTGCTTGTTGCGTGGCGCGCGACACGGATGTGCTAGGCGCACCTATCCTTCGCGGAGCGTAAGCTTCTTTTTATCCGTAGCTTTTGTTTACCGAATTGCAATCGTATTTTTCACTATAAATACACCGTTTTTACTCGTATTTGCTCACAGACTTCACATATATTTAAACATATCTAAACACTCAAAAAAAGTCTCTCAGTTTACATTCAAACTATATAAAACACATTCAACCAAGAATTTTCATTGTTCTTCCATCTTTGAATCTTCATTCAAGTTCTTCCTTTATCGAAGGCTTACAATTGATTACTCCAACGTCCGTATAGTCGGACCTAGGCAACAAAGGTATGCCTAAGGGTCAATTCCAATTAAATTCATATTATACTAACAATCTACTTTTCATGATGTAGATCTTTATAGTCATAAAAACATAAATTTGTATATAGTTGTACATTCTTTCTAATGTATCTTCTCATAATTATTTTCATAGTTATTCTCATGCTTTGAATATATTATACCTTTTTGATTGCAATTGAATGATCATTGATCACCCAATATATTATAGTTTGCTAAATCAGACATGCAAATTATTTAAATCATACATAATAAGATAATTTGGGCAACCGATCTAGGTACCTATTAATCTTGTGATTTAATTAAGTGATCACCAAAATTAGATCTTATATGTTAAAAAGTCGCCTTTAACAAGTCTGTCCAGTTATGCAATTAATTAAATTATGTGCATGTATTTGAACATTTTATTGAATAAGTAATTAAGGAAATTCACCCTGAATTCAAATCTTTTATCTTTTTGATTTTATTGATTTTTCCTAAATATTAATTGACTACTCTCTTTGAACCAAAATATAACTAATTATTGTGAGGGCCAAAACATGATAATCACGTGCTTACAACATCTGTAGTTTTTTTTGTTTAATCGATACAAGTTTTATGATTAAGCTATTTGATACAAAAATTTGTATAGGAAAAAAATAATATACTATACTTCACCTTCTTTGGAGCCTTTAATTAGGTGGATGGTCATGTCACATGTAGGCATTATGGATAACTCTTATAAAATTTTCAATAACCATAGTAATTTTTTTTAGGAAGTGAGTCAATTTTCATATATAATTGAGCTTTCAAGCCCTGCTTTTTTGGACTAAAGTGAATTGAATTTAATTTAAGTGTAACTAAACTAAATTTAATTTAATTAAGTGAACTCAATTGAACTAAATTTTAATGTAAGTGTACTTAAGTGTACTGAATTCAACTGAAAAACTAAGAATAATTTAAATAATTAATAGTTGTAAACACACAATCGTGTCCCTCCAATTTAGCACCCAATGATGAAACATACCATCGTCCTAATTGGTTTGGTCGAAAGGAAGAGCAATCTGAAAAACTAAGCCCAAAATCATTTTAAAAACTTAAAGTTTATTTATTATTCCAATCCCAATTTTATGATTAATTGTACTTTTGAATCCCATTTTCGAAAAGCCCAATTATTTATTCCTGATAATTAATTGTGTTTTTGATAAATATTTTTTAAATTTAAAGATATTATGAAAATTAGTTTTTTATTCCTTAAGATAACTGATTTCCGAATCCAAAGGTTTTTATTTAATTCAAGATCGATAGAAAGAATCTTCCAAAGACTGGAAATAATAACACTTGGCCAGCTCTGTGTATGCGCTTCGCGCGCCCGGATGCATCTCGCTCGCCAACGTTGTGCACGCGCGACATCGAGATAGTAAAATTCAAAAGCGCAATCGCAGATGCATTCCGCGCATCATGATGCACGCCGCACGTCGCTGATGCGTGCCGCGCAATAGGCCGCACATCCAATTTTTTCCGTTTTCCCTATATATAAACCTCGTTTTCACCCGATTTTCGACGTACTTTTCCATGACACTTTCCTACAACTTAGAACTACGAATATCACTCCAAATACTTCAAACATATAATCAAGCACTCCAATTTCAATTAAATCTCCATTCAAGCTTCCAGATTGCCTATCATGCAGTCGTTATTTAAGAACCAAGCGACAAAGGTATAATTCCTAAGGGTCAATTCCAATTTATGAGTCTTCCTTTAAAGCCTTGTTGGCGACTTCTTTTTCAAAACGAATTTCAAAACAAAAACCTTTACAATGAAGTAGTCACATCCGCGCTCATCCTGCGTAGGCAAAAAAGATATTCCTACAATAGTGGTAGTTGTAATTTAAGCAAAACAATAACAATAAAAATAACAATGATAATTTGTACATAATAATAATAATAATAATAATAATAATAATAATAATAATAATAATAATAATAATAATAATAATAATAATAATAATAATAATAATAATAATAATAATAATAATAATAATAATAATAATAATATTATTATTATTATTATTATTATTATTATTCTATTAATTGAAACTCAATTGAATTGAATTTGAATTGAATTTAACTGAACGAAACTGAATTTAATTAAAGTACACTAAGTTGAGCTAAAGTGAATTTAATTTTATTTAAGTGTACAGAACTAAACTGGATTTAATTTAAGTGTATTGAACTGAACTGAATTTATTTTCACTGTACTGAACTGAACCGAAATAAAGTCCAAAAAAAGGACCTCAGTGAGGTGATGGTCACCAGAATAAAAACCTACTACAACTCTACAAGGATGACGAGATATTCCTAAAACTAATCATAGAAGATCAAATAACATTAACACCATAACAACTCTGTAAATCAAACATAATATTTTTCTTTAAATATTTAATAAAATACTTTGATATTGTAAATTGAAATAACAACATTGTAAATAATGCTAAATTAATAAAAATTGATTGAATATCAATCATGATATAAATAAGTTTTTATACCTTTTATCTCTTAAAGAGAGTAATTAGACCAAGTAAGACCAGAGTAGATAATACTCCATGAATATTTGAATAACTCCATTCCACGACGAAATTAGAAAGAAAAACCTTCCCCCAAAAAAAACGTCACCTAATTTTCCATTCTTTTGTTTTTCTCCCATGGTTCCAAATTCCAGAACTCCAAAATAAAAAAATCAAAACCTCATAATGCACTCTTCCTCCTGCGATAACAACAACAACAACAACAAAAAATCCCAAATCTACACCCAAAGAAGAGAGAGAAAGAAATGAGAAATCAAACTCAAACTCAAAAAACTCCATTTTTTCCTGCATTAATCCTCTGATTTTTACTCCATTGCCCTAACAATTTTACCAAAGATTTTAAAAAATAATCCCAAACCATCATCATCATCATCATAATTGTCTACTGAAACAAGAATTCCTCTCTTTTCTCTCTCCTGATCCCACCCATTAAACCATTAACATCAATGGTGGGTGTTGGAGAGATGAAGAGATTGCGCAACTACTACTTAAATCTTCGACACCCACATCATCAAAACACCATTTCAATGGAGGGTCGAAGAAAATGGATCTTCCCACTTGCAATCGGGTCAATTCTATCACTTTTCCTCTTATTTCTAACAACCCTAACCACCTCTCCTTCTTCCCCTCTCCTCTCATTCTACCGTTATTCATCATCATTATCATCTTCTTCATCCTCCATTTTTGTCGAATCGAAGCTCCATCCTGCTCCAATCTCTGCCTCTAACCTCCCTACGCCGCCCCGGTTCGCTTACCTCGTATCGGGTTCTTCCGGGGACGGCGTTTCGCTAAAGAGGACACTTCTATCCCTTTACCACCCAAATAATCAGTATGTGGTGCACTTGGATTTGGAGGCCTCCCCCCAAGAGAGGGGAGAATTGGAGAGTTTTGTTAAGAATCATCCTATTTTTAAGGAATTTAACAATGTTAGGATGATTACTAAGGCTAATTTGGTCACTTATCGTGGTCCTACTATGGTGGCTAATACTCTTCATGCTGCTGCTATTTTGTTGAGGGAAGGTGGTGATTGGGATTGGTTTATTAATCTTAGTGCCTCTGATTATCCCCTTGTTACTCAGGATGGTGAGCTTTTTTTTCTGGGATTTTAGAGGATAATTTGTTTAGTTGACTATAATTTGGGAGTTTGATTTTTGTGTTTAGTTGATTGAGTAGGTGGGTTGTGTTCATTTTTGCGATTTGGGGCTGTTTTGATTGACTATGATTAGTGGCTTTGTTTTCTGTTTTTAGTTGATTAAGAAGGTGGGTTGTGTTCATTTTTGCGATTTGGGGTTGTTCTGGAGCTAGATTTGTTTTAGACTATGATTAGTGAATTTGTTTTCTGTTTTTAGTTGATCAATAAGGTGGGTTGTGTTCAGTTTTGTGATTTGGGGTTGTTCTGGAGCATAATTTGTTTGATTGACTATGATTAGTGAGTTTGTTTCTGTTTTTAGTTGATTAAGAAGGTGGCTGTGTTCATTTTTGCGATTTGGGGTTGTTCTGGAGCTTAATTTGTTTGACTGACTATGATTAGTGAGTTTGTTTCTGTTTTTAGTTCATTAAGAAGGTGGATTATGTTCATTTTTGCCATCTGGGGTTGTTCTGGACCTTAATTTGTTTGATTGACTATGATTGGTGAGTTTGTTTTCTGTTTTTAGTTGATTAAGAAGGTAGGTTGTGTTCATTTTTGCGATCTGGGGCTGTTCTGGGGCATATATTGTTTGGTTGACTATGATGTGTGAGTTTGTTTTCCGTCATTTGGTTGACTTAAATGGTGGGCTGTGTTCATTTTTGCAATTTAATGTACGAGTTGGGACTGCTGACGGGTTTATTTTGTGTCTTTGATTGCTGAATTTGGTGTGGGGTTTCTTTCTATTTTTGCACCTGGAAATTGGATTTGATCTAGCTGGTTTTGTGTACTGATAAAATAGTTGATTATGAGTTTCTTTTTCTGTTTAGTTAGTTGAGTATTATGTTGGGCACGTGCTTATATTGGTTGCTTTGTAACCAGATTTGCTGCACGCTTTTTCCCATTTGCCGCGAGATCTGAATTTTATTGATCATACAAGCAACATTGGCTGGAAAGAGTATGTAGCCGGAATTCCAAAGTTCCTCTTTTGCTTGATTGTGCTGTGTATCTTTGTGTTTGTATGGAAGTCACTGTTAATTTATTGCTTGGATGTATGTAGGTTTCAAAGAGCAAAACCAGTCATTATAGATCCAGGATTGTATCAGACGAAAAAAGCTGATGTATTTTGGGTGACTCAAAGAAGAAGTGTGCCAACTGCCTTTAAACTCTTCACAGGTGCATACTGCTTATCTTACACTGCATTCAACTATGTTTAGTAATGTCTATCCATGTCTGTTTAGCTATAAATTATTATTCTTAATCATGCTGCTGAAATTAGTGGCTTGGTCTTCCTGTAATCTGATTCATTTATCACGGAAGTGCTTCTGCTGTATAACTATCTCGATTCTCGGTTGCTTCTTAAATGTCTTCTAGAGGTTATATTTGCGTTTTCTGGATGCTTCTTATATGCTAATTACACATGCATTTCCGCGGTGTGGACTTCTAGTCAATACGTTTTCTGATTTTGAGCATTAAATCAGTTCATCACTGTTTTGTAAAATGTGATCTGGTTTTATTTGTAATTGCAGCATGTAAATTGCAATTTCCATAGCCATACAGCTTGTTTGTCCTTACATCGGAAGCCAGGTTGTTTCAAAAATTATTGCTTTCATCGGTTCTTTGAATAAAAGATCATGTGTTGGAAATCATATACTCATATGGTTATGTAAGGTTCTTGTTAATCCGTTCTTGCTAAGCTAATTATAGTGACTTGTTCTTAAAAGGAAATGAGCTAGCTCTTTATTATGGATGATACAACTCACTAGCATTTCTAAGGTAGATTCTAAAGCCTTCATTCCAAATGGAATTGAGGAAGTTTTCTTTTGGAGCATGGGTCGACTTCCACCGTTACATTGGAAATGTTTATAAGGAGAACATATGTTAGAATTACATGTGCCTTGGCACATCAGCTGGCTTAAAATAGATTTTTTGTTGAAGAATAGAGTTTGTGTTACTAGGTCCCGAGTTTAACATGCAGTGGCCTAAGATATATAGAACTTTTTTAAAAGTTAGACATGATGACCAATGTAGAATGTTCCATCAGTGCTGTACTCTTTGTGTTAGTTATACTTTGTGGTGTTATTTTCAGACTAGTTGAACCAGCCAAAATTAAAATTAAGACATTTAGTGTGTGAAAGAGGGAGTGAAGTTCTGGGAGACCCAAAGGAACTTAGTATGAGTACTCTGAAACTGTAGGTGTCTTATTTCAGGTTGTTCTTCTGCACCTAAGTAATAGAAAAGAACTATGGGTAGAAACACATATCTTTCTTGCAAGCTGGTGTGATTGAAACCTTGATGAACTAGAGATGAATAAGCTTTTACTAACTTATTGCTCCTAACGAGATGTGGTCAAATGAGAATTCTTAAGTTTCTTGTTTGTATACTTTGTGAGGTCACTATATATATATAGTCCCTTAATATCTGGCGGTCTTCTTATGTTTCTTTGTATGCATGGATAGTTAAGTGGGCTGTGGGCCAGTATAATGTGGATGCTGCAGACTGATACTCTGAGTTGTAGTTTTGTTCATCCACTATAGTGCTCAGTACCTAAAACGATTGCACGATGTCCACATTTACAGCAATTGGATTTTGAACTACAGTGAGAACATCTCGCATTTACTCTGCCATGACAAAAATATGTGGTGGTTTATGCTGTGGCATGTTCCTTAATCAGCGACTGAGAAATTCACAGCAGTTAAATTTGAACATGGCACTCCTAGGTAAATATTGCTATATTATGAACTGTTGTTGGCACAAAGTGAAATCAAACCTAAAGTTAGAATGTTATTGATCCAGAACCAAGGATTTCACAAAAATCAGATTTTGTATGAAAAGCAAGCAGTATATTTGAGATTTTTGGAGGGATTAAAGTAAGCAAAATATAGGAGTGATGTGAATGTCTGCCAAGAATGTTTTCTGAGCCTCTTGAATTAAGAACTAATCATTAATCTAACACCAACTAGAGAGATTAAATGACCAAATTCGTAAAGGAAATAGATTAACCACATAGGAAGGCTCATAAAGCACACAAGAAGAGAGAGAGAGAAGTCTTAAATTTGCATTAAAAAGATGAGATGATAATTCTCCTTAATCTTATTTATATATAGCTAACACAACTCTAAACCATCTTTAAGAAGGACCATCAGATTACATCTCAAGGGCTAAGATTAAATTACAAGCTAATAATGAGCTATGTTACCTGGACTCGGCTAGGAGTGTCGGATATGGGTACGGATCCGAGTGTCGGGTACGGCAATTCCAAAAGATCAAGACACGGGGACTCTGTCCGAAATTTGGACACGGGTACGGGTATGCGAAAATAATATTTTATAATATAAAATTTAATAATTAATCAGCTAATTTATATTTTATAATTGTCTATTTATAATATATTAATAAAATTAAGGTATTTGTTAAAAAGAACAACCTAGCCATAGGCTAAGAAGAAAAAAAATGTTTTAAGAAAAGAAAGTAGAACAGAAGAAGGAAAGGAGAGAAGGAAAATTAAAAAGACAAAAGAAAAGAAAAAGAACAAAGTCACGTGGACTTGTGACAAAAAGAAAAAGAAAAAGAAAAAGAAAAAGAAAATATGAAGACTGAAGAGACAGAACAGAAGATCGAAGAGAGAGAGGAGAAGAGAAGGAAGAGACGTGAAGACTGAAGAGACAAAACACTTACCGGCGAGTTCGAAGCTCCGGTCGGCGAGTTTGAAGCTCCGGTCGGCGAGTCAAGGTGAGTTATCGTCTTTTCCTCTTCTCCTCTTCAACTCTTCTTCTCTTCTCCTCTTCGAACTCTAGGGTTTAGAGCCGCCGTGTCCGAGTGAACTTTGCCGGATCTGACACGTATTTCGTACCGGTGTCGGTGTCGTGTCGTACCGACACCGGTATATGGCAAAATTTGCCGAGTCCGGGTAACAGAGATAATGAGTTTTAAGCAAATTTCTAGTATTGGAATTTCCACTTGCAGGATAGATATGCCCACAGTCGGGGGTGAACAGGCTGTGGAAAATAGTGCAATGGTTGTCGGCTTACATCTAGTCATGATTGTGGGGGTTTTAAATTTAACTTCCTGCATGGGAATATGGATTAGCCACGATCGTGGGAGAAATAAATACCACGGTCATGGGCGTTGCGTCACATCACTATTTTTGCAAGTTTTCTCACTAATGTCTGCCAATCCCGTTTTTATGGGATTATGGCTCAAACATTGTTTTTGTTCTCTCTTATGTCTCCATTTGCATAGTAACTCGACCTCAAATCCTATAATGCATCATGGCTTATCCAACTCAAGAGCAAGGATGGTCAATCCAAAGGGGTTGATCTCCCAAACATAAAACATTATCGTTATTGTATCCTCAAAGGTACCGATTAACCATGACCCTGGCAAGTTGTCATCATTTAAGATCCTATTGATGTTACTTCATGAATCTAGTGGAACTGTATTACTTATGGAAGTTAGCTTGTAAGCAGTAGGGTTAGTTCAACAGAGAATATAGGTCTGGTCTTGAACAAAGTATGATATATGTTGAAGTGCTTTTTATCTGTTGTTGGATATGATATGGTGGTGGAGCACTCTTTCAGTAAGGTGGAAAGAATGTTCCGTAAGGTGGGTTGGCATGAAAGCCATAATAGATTTTACAATGGGTTTGTCTGTGAGATATATTGATGGTGAGTAGACAGGAAAATAGTTTGATGTGAAGGAGCAAACAATGATATTCTGGTATATATGGTTTTTAACTTTTTTTAGATTTGTCTACAAATGGTCTCTCAAAGAAACCAAAAACGAGATTCTTTTTGAAATTTTGATGTTTCAATGCGTGTTGTTTTTGTTTGTTTCAGTTTCTGTTTTTTCTTTAGTGGGGGTTGGGTTTCTGGTTGGCTTATGTATTAGTAAAGCAAATTAAATCTGTCTCTCAACTGTTCAAGAGGGCAGCTGGTGTAGCTCTACCTTCTATGCAGCCAGTTGGTGTTGTTGCTGTGTTCAGGGGGGTTATTCATTATAAGATACAAAAAGTGTTTTGATGTTTCCACTTATTCATCTAACAGCTACTACAAATTAATGGTTTTTCAACATTGCTACTCAGAGATGTTCCTTGTGAAGGAAATTCTCCTCATAATGCAGAATGCTGCAGGAGTATAACTAATCTTGTGGACTTCAGTTCATGATTGAAAATTTTCTATCATGTGTTGAACGACGAACAGTCATAGCAACTATCTGCATATATGTTTGCCATTCATTGCATAGTTCTCCATTATGACAGTGGGTTTTACTATATGTAGGGTCCGCTTGGATGGCTCTTTCTCGTCCATTTGTCGACTACTGCATTTGGGGGTGGGACAATTTACCACGAACTGTTCTCATGTATTATGCAAATTTTATTTCCTCTCCAGAAGGCTACTTCCACACTGTCATATGTAATGCACAGGAGTTTCGAAACACAACTGTTAGTACTGACCTCCATTTCATTTCATGGGACAATCCGCCCAAGCAGCATCCTCACTATCTCACTATTGAGGACATGACAAGAATGGTCCAAAGTAATGCTCCTTTTGCGAGAAAGTTCCACCGCGAAGATCCAGTGCTTGACAAGGTTGACTCTGAGCTCCTTTCTCGAGGTCCAGGAATGATTGTTCCTGGTGGTTGGTGCATTGGGAGCGGAGAAAATGGGACTGACCCGTGTTTGGTAGCAGGAAATACTACATTCCTGAGACCAACTTCTGGTGCAAAGAGGGTGGAAACACTTCTTAGTTCACTCTTGTCAGCTGAAAAGTTTCGGCACAATCAATGCAAATGATGAGCTCCACCTGATGGGAGCAATTGTATCAATTGTATCATTAATTTCAGTAGGAACAGAAGCAGCAGATAAGTACCAGATAGGGAAAAGATAACGCAAGATAAAAATCAGTTTCCAGAGGTATCATACTAGCCCTGCTTCGACACGGTGTATACATAATCAGTTGTTATATGAGATTTTAGCCCAATTTTTTCCCTTTTATACTGAACTTGGAAAAACGGTCCTGTAGTACTAGAGGGGAACGCTGAGTTTTTAGAGCTGACTCTGAGAAGTTTTTGTGAGCAGAATCCTTGCCCTGAGGATGAATAGGAGGAAATTATCGCATTGCTTCGATGTTTGTATGTAGGGCTCTGTATTCTTCCACTCCCCACGTGTTTCCTGTATTTGGACCACTTGTTATATGCTATAGTTCTCTTCTGTAATCAGCTTCAGTTCTTAATGTTTGTATTTATGGCTCTGCATTGTACCTCACCTCTTGTTTACTGTAATTGGAGCATCATGTGTCCTTTCTGTTAACATTTTATGAGGGTCTCAGTTTAATTATATGCTACATATCTGTTTTGCAAGTTGATGTAGCATGACAAGTTGAATGAGTGTTTAACTTGCTATTAGAGATGCTCTAAGAGGCTAATGGGCTATAAGTTTGGTCTTAGAAGGAGAATACACTAGTAAATAATTGTTTTGCTTTTTATTAGACTTTGATCACCACGTTCTTCAAAGTTCAAAAATATTCAAAAGTTCAGAAACATACATCCCCCGTTCTTTTTCTATTGCAACAATTGAGTTTTCACGCTTGTCAATGCACAACTTTAACTATTAATATATTTAGTCACTTTTTAGTAAAAATTATAGAAATTTGATATTTTGAGAGTATATATCGAGATGAATCTAACAAGACTTCACTAGACTATATTTTTCCTTACGTAAAAATCACAATAGATAGTGAAATGATGGTGGGTGAATAGTGTGAAAATTCAATTGTTGAAATAGAAAAAGAACGGAGGAAGTAATTATTAAGTATATTTAAATACAAATTAAGTAAAATAAAGTTTGTTATTATATTTGGAGAGAAACTTAATATTCAAAACTAAACATGAGGAAGCCAAAACAAGACTGGTAAAAAAACAAGTAAACAAGATGAGTCATTTCCAGCAAATACAATCATATGATGTTGTTGACTTAACATTCAATTCGAATATATATTTAAATCATGGTGAACATAATGATTAACACCTATACGATACTCTCAACTCTAAAGCTATGTTCTTTTATGCTAAATTGACCTAAAGTGTGAGAGGAAATTAGCTAAATTAAACTAAACTGAAACGAGTTGAATTGAACTGAACTAAAACTATGGCCAATAGAAATGAGCCTAAGTACACCAAGTCAAATAACCACCAAATATAATCATTTGATGTTGATGACGTAGGTTCCATTTCAAGTAGTACATATTTAAATTCCAGTGCACACAATGATTGGCACCTACATCGTATACATAGCTATAGGTACACCAAGTCAGAAGCGCAAATATAATTTTAAAATGAGCAAATATAATTTCAAAATTAGCAAAAATAATTTGACAATGAGCAAATATAATTTATCAAAATGACCAAAAATGATTTGAAAATGAGCAAAAATAAATTTTTCAATATGAGCAAATTTTTTTTTGAAAATGAGCAAAAATAAATTTGAAATATCTTAAGTGACCAAAACTAAATCTAAAATGAGTAAAAGCAACTCTAAAAAAATGAACATATCTTATCTTATTTTTTCTAAATTTTTTTTTTATTTTAAAACTTTTCTTATTTTAAAGAACATTTTTGAACTTTTCTTATTTTTTAAATTTATTTTGGACCTTTTATTTATAAGCTTTTTTTATTTTACCCTAAGAACTTTTCTTAACATTACATTTCTTATTTTTTTTAGAATTTTTCTTACCTTTTTATGAACCTTTCTTATTGTTGAGATTAAGCCCAAATCAATGTTGCAGTGGCATAGACCAAGCAAGGGAACTCCTGCAAAGTAAAGATGATGAACCAGGCCATAGACCAAGAGGGGACCTCCTGGTCCATGTTCGTATGCGTAATGTTAGTTTTCCACGTAGCTGAAGAGATTTGTTCTCTTAGGTAATCTTTATTGTTTTTGGCAAGATATAGTATATTTGGTAGTCTAGGTTATCTAGAATATTTTAGAAAGATAATATTGTGAGTTGTATATTTTCTATCTTATTCTAGTTTCCTAAAAAGAGTAGTTTCTTGATTATGGGAGTAGTTGGAGATCTAGAGTTTTTCTAGGGTTGTAGTTGGGGCCTATAAATACGGGTCCTTAGGGGGGATTACGGTGTGTGTGTGCGTGTGAGTTTATGCTTGTGTGGTAGTGTGGTGCTCCTAATTATTGTTCAATAAGGGGTTTATGAATAAGAAGTTCCTTCCCTAATTTCTTGTGTGTGTGATTATTTAATCTCTATTAAATTTGCCCTAGAAGTATTTGCATTAGACCTGTTTTAGTCGCAACACTTATTTTTCGGAATTTAATGAACTTTTCATTATTTATTCTCTCCTGAAATTAAGCAGTATATAAGGTGAAGAGAACAATCCCTAACACATGAATTTAAAATTTGGGAGAATGTTTGCATAACTACTCGATAAGTTCGAAAATACTTCCTCCGTTCCAAAATAAGTGAAACACTTCTCTCATTTATGTGAGAGCTTTTTGAGACAAGTGTTTCACTTATTTTGGAACGGAGGAAGTATATGATTTGGAGGAAAAAAGAAGAAATTGTGCAAATTTGTAATGGATGTACATGTAGTATAGTATGATAACAATCTGAATGAAGACTCAAATATTGAATTTGATAATTACAAGTTGATTTTATGTCAAATAGCAATAGAAATTTTTGTTAAAGTTGCTCAAATAGAGAGACTAACAGAGATTAGTAAAGTTAAAATTAGTGGAGTATAAATCTAAGAGCACCTATTAAAATGGATTTAAAAGTATTAGGACACCAATTAAAATGTGATTACTAAACGATAGGCCACCAAAGTAGATTCAAATGTAAATCTTAGGACACTTGCACCAAGATTGATTTATTAAACTATAGTGCACCAACGAGAAAATTATTAAAAAATGTCTATCATATGTGTGTAATCCTTTTTTTTCTTTTTTTTTATAAGTGAGAATTTACATTAATAATTGACAAGAGTAAGCTATACACGAGTACACGACACAATCTCTGCAAGCAAACAAGCAGATATATACTACTACTAATGATTAATAAAGACTATCTGGTTTCTCTTGGTGCAAAATATAAAGACTAAATAGTAGTACTACATAAAAAATCTAGGATTTTTTAATAGCACCCTTTTTTTTTTTGAAATGAACCCCCAAACGTTTTATAAAAATTTTGGTGTTACCCCAAAACCTAACTTCCGTCAAATCCGGACGTTTGTGGGGCCATCTACGCTATTATATAACAACCTCTTCATCCCCAAATCGGGATCTTCCCTCTCTCAAAGCCATTTTCCGACACCCCAAAATTGAAGCCGCTACTCCAAAATTTCAAACGAAAAATTGCAATTCCACTCTCAATTGACAATTCCTGACATCCTTCAAATCAAGTAAGTGTTACATTCATTTCTAGGCATTCAATTTTGGGCAATTTTGCAATTCTAGGGTTTATTTACTTATTTTAATTTGGGTTAATTGTTCAATTAGGGTTATGGCAACCAAATGCAATTGTCGAATTCCTGCTAAGATTTTGAGGTCATGGACACATGACAATCCTGGGAGGAGTTTCTATGCCTGCAAATTATCGGATCTTCATCTCGGAAGAGAAGGGTGTGGATTCTTTGGATGGGTTGATAAGAATCGGGAGGAGTGGCGAAGGTGGTCATTTGTTGACACATGAAGTAACGTTTTTAAAGAGTGAAATCGCAAGGATTCAAGACACTAAGCCAAAGGTGGAAAATTTGGTGGTGTTGAACAAAAAATTTCAAAGAATCATTTTTTAACATCAACAAGCAATTAAAAAATTAGGGCTTCTAAGCACCATTATAGTAATCCAACAAACCAGCAATTAAAAAATCTAATTTAATGAAGATAAAGGTAATTTCACCCAAAGCACAGTGAATTACCTATTTTGGGCACCATGCTCTTGTTTTACCGTCCATAAAAGTTTCCCCTTTTCTGTCATTGCAGAATTCTCCATGATGACAAAGGAGAGATAGAGTGTTGCAACCCTAGCTGGATGAGAGAGACTGAAAGAGAAGATGAAAATGTGTAGATGATGACAAGAGAGAGAGGATGAATTTCTGACTGAAGCAAGTGAGAGAGATGAAATCAGAAACGAAGGAATTGAATGAGAGAGATGAAGGATTTAGTTGAAGGGTTTTATTACCCAAGGATACAAATGTCATTTCACGCAACATTTAGGAGGGAAAATGGAAAAAGGGCCCCACAAACGTCTGGATTTGACGGAAGTTAGGTTTTGGGGGTGCAACCAAAATTTTTATAAAACGTTTGGGGGTTCATTTCCAAAAAAAAAACAAAAGGGGGATTGTTTTAAAAATCAGCAAACATAAGGGTGTTTAAACCAAAAAATCCAAAAATCTATAATAGCACCTTTATGTAATAATATATGGGACCCTACTTTATCTTATTTTAATGCATTAAAAGATAAAGCCTATTATTGTCGATACTCGATAATGTCTATACGAGCTCAGCGTATGATAACAACACATCATCAATGAACAATTTTCATTGATAAGCTTACAAGCTGTTAAATATGGGTCTGGGCCACACCCATCTAAAAGAGAGATAGTCCACTTTACAAGACAAAGGAGTTTCCACCTTAAAATCATATGACAATAAGGGGAGTAGCCCCTTTGCAATTTAATAAAGTGAACCCATCTCTTCTTCTTTTTCAATTGGCCCAGAGTACATCATAACTTCAACACTCCCCCTCACATGTAATGTCTCTTTTTCAATTGGCCCAGAGTAAATTAACGGTCCCAGCCGTGGGCCTGGCTCTAATACCATGTTATATATGGGCTGGGCCGCATCCATCATAAAAAGAGAGAGTCCACTTCACAAGACAAAGGAGTTTCCACCTTAAAACCATATGGCAATAAGGGGAGTAGCCCCTTTGCAATATAAAGTGAACCCATCTCTTCTTCTTTTATCAATGTGGGACACTCACATGTGTTGTGCGCTATACATCATAGCTTCAACACAAGCTAAGGTCGGAATTTCACTAGTTAAAGGTTCTTGGGTTGGGGGATGGGAGCTTTACCTTAGTCTACCCATTAGGGTTCGGGACAGACTCATAAAGCAGGACTAAGTCGATCAATAGTTTTGAGTTGTGTATATACTTATACTGCTTCGATCTCTTTCCATGATGGGGGTTGTACGGTCTTCTTTTATTTTAATGTTTCTTGTTAAGATGACTCAACCTCCTAACCACACAACTTTTCACAAATTCATTAATCAACAAGCCAACAATCTTCTTCACTTCTATCAAAGCATCATTTAATATATAAACCAAATATCTGCAGGGCCTAACTTTAAAAATATGGACCGTGGGGTTGGGCCGCAAGAGCGCCTCCCTTGCGGCCCCATGTGGCTTCGCCTATGCCTTTAATTAGGATGTTAAGTCTTGTAACCAACCTGTGAGATAGCCTATCCTGCTTGTTATTAGCAGCTTAGCAGTGGTGGGTTTTTGTGTCAAATGTCTCTCCTAATCAAAAAAATATTTTCTCTAAAATATGTCAAGAGTTTTCTAATATTTTACCCACTCTTATTACATGCAAATCCATTTTTGTAACTTTTACTAATTATTGTTTTAATCTTATTGTGACAAATTTTATTTCATCTTTTTAGAGAGAGTGATTTGACTGGAAATTTAATTTAGGAGAATCAAGCTCACTTTTGCTTGATTTATAAAGGGTGAAAAATCGCTTTTCACATGTAAAAATGAGTTTGTGAAAAACCATTTTTCCAGAGGTGAAACAACATAGCCATTCCAAATGTAACTAATAAAACATTTTCCTTTATTCTTCCTCCTTCATTCCTTGCATCCATTCTCTTCTATTTTTTTATTATTTTTTCTCAAACTTTTCATGCAAGATACGAAACAAAGAAAAACTAATTTAAAATTGTGTGTGCCTTGAAAATCAAACATGTTTTGTCATAAAAACCATTTTCCATTGCAAATATTTTTAATAACACTTTTACCATATCCATGCAGCCCTCTTTTGCATACATCATTGATCTACGTCTATAGGATTCACTAATACATTTTGTGTCTCATCTTGTGTTTCAATTCCTCTGCTTCTAAAACGTCATCAAATTTGCTAATGTTTGAAAAAAAGAGAAAGGACCAGAACACAAAATGAAACACAAGATGGGATGTACTAGGATCTCAACTTTTATCCAAGGAGCCTGAAAAAAAAAATAGAAAAACGAGGAAATAACAAAGTAGTAGAGATGAAAGGGAATATCAACTTTACCATAAAAGATGTATACAACCTTTGCGAGAACGCATGAAAGCGATAAAGAAGCAGATACATGTCTTCAATCACAGGAGAATGACACTAGTCGCAGGTTGCGGAACACATCACACATGTATAGCAATGTGTGTCAACCTGTAGCGAGTGTCATCTCTCCTGCGATTGGAGACCTCAGCTTCTCTCTTAGTTTTTTGAGATGCATTTTTTCTTGCAACATAACGACCTCATCAGCGCAATATTTATACAGCAAACCTAGTACTTGTATAATCATATTACTTGTTTATTTTCATCAACTTCTAGAAAGTATAGAAGTGATGCTATACGATAATTAGTGTGAGAATGGTCTACCGTCTACAGTCTAATCAATGTTATGTCAAACTACTTGGAAGAAAGAAAAGTCTAAGTTTCACACTTGGTTTTTCTTCTTTGAATATTTGTTTAAGTTTGTGGAGAATGTACGTGGGAGAATTAATTGGTCCATGTACACTCTTTGATTTGACGAGAGGAATTGAAAAGATGACTTGACTCGGATTAAATATATTTCTTTTGGTACGATGTCCAGCAACTAGGCGTTGGTTCTAAAAATAATAATTCCAAGGGATGGTAAGGCCGTGCATTCTCCCCATTTATTTTCGATTGTTCGATTCGATTCGGTTGATTCGATTCGGTTCAATTGATTGATTCGTTCGATTCGGTTCAATTGATTCGATTCTTAAATGATAATCATTACTATTAATTAGTTATAATTTAATTCAGTTCAGTTCAGTTCAGTTCAGTAAATTAACTAAAAAAAAAAAATAAGGGAAGAAGTTTTTCTATAGCTATGAATTTTAATCTCCCCATTTGTCTACTACTGTATTATTTGGCACTCAAGGCAATGAGCGTCTCAGATTTAGACATGATGTACGAAAATTTCACGAGTCGCTTGTTCATTATAACTAGACGGGAGAGAGCAAGTTGACCGGGGTCATTGATGGAACAAGGTAGAGCAAGGGAAATATTTGGGCGGATCGAATTTGCCTCGTTATTTCGTAAAAAAGTGAGCTTGTCCTACCATAGCTCGTCCTTAATCCAGTAATATATAATACTCCATCCGTCTCATAATATACGCCCTGTTTTCTTTTGCGCAGACTCCAACATGTACCTTTGACCTTCGATATCTTTGTTATGGTCATATTCGGCATGACCTGATGTCGCACACGATCAACGTGAGAAGACGTTATCTAGAAGTCCTATCTTTGTGCAACTAACAAGAGAGTATCGTGGGGAGTCAAAGTTAGTTCCTACAATCAAGGAGGTGGTTACCACAATTACTATCTTCAAGGAATAGCCAAAACAACATCTGAGATGTATCTACAACTATACGGAGACTACATTGATCCACATGACAAAGTCAAAGAATTCCCCCACTTAATGGAAGCATTCCACATAAGACTCCACTTACTCCCCCACTATCACACTACTATATAATAACACCTGGTGACTACCATTAAAAAACCATGACACACATCCTGCGAAAAAGCACTACAAGTATATAACCTTGTCCTTGTTTTTACATATACATCAAGCCATATTCAGTTCCACCAAGAGCCTAATCCAAAACTACTATATTTTATCTCTATAAACTACAAATGCAACCTTAATATCTTACTGTATAGTCCAAGTACTTATATGTCTGCATTTTACCCAAAGTGATAAATATCTCATCACACGAAGAACCTTTACAAAACTTCTACCGTCGATACAAGTGTCCGAGTGCTATAATTGTCTCTACATACGCCTCGAAAGAGTGGCCATTATTTTACCATTTGTTTTGTAGATCCATCACATAGTAATGACATTGATGAAATCCTGGCTCATCAGAAGTGCCCTAACGAACAACAGAAGCTAGTCATACACATGTCCATTGACCCTAAACACAAAACATTAGTTGTTAAACGCAAAACATTGCCAAATACCAGCGTTCGTCGTCAACGTCAAGATCAGTAAACAACGAGTATGTCAAAGACAAGCGAGACTATACATGAGATGATGGCAAATGACAAAGAATCCCAAATATTACAAGTCTTAGGAGACAACATCACATAGTCAACAGTTGAGGCGCTACGACGAGAACAAATCATTGATGTTCCATGACCATTCACTAACGCCACTAATTCTTATGACGACAGTTAAACAATTTCTCATCTATTGCTGCAATTCTTACTCGTATCATTGACCCCCTATGAATTACTTATTGCTAACATTTGAACTCTTTATTGTGTTTCTTATCTATTACACATGTTTATATTGGTCGTTACAAGTAGTACTAGCTTGGTTATCACAAGAACAATCGTTGTTGTATCCTTTCTTTCGTGGGATTAATGTTGGACGTTAATCTTATGACATCAGATGTCAAATGACGCGAGGCTTGTCTCCAGGCGACGCGACACCTGTCACTAGACATGGGTACACCTGTCTTCAGACGACATGACGCCAATCAGAAGACGATGCGACACGATACGATGCTATGGATGTCACAAGAGGACGCGACGATAGTCACTAAGCACCAGAATGACATAGAGACCAGTGATGATCACACAAGCATGGATTACACAAAGTTTACAAAACCATGGAAAATGCATCGAGTCAGTAACATCACATGACATCAGTTCACATGATCTACTAGCTATGACGACATAACAACATTCCTAAGGTACTCATTTTCCAGAAAGTTAAAGTGAAACAAAAAGTTCTCTCTCTAGGGCTCTCCTAGGGTTTTGAGGAAAATACAGTCTTGGTTTTCGAGTTTTTCACCCTTTGATTAGGGCTTTCGTCAGTCACCATGGCTGATGAAATCATCAATAAATGTGCGCAATTAAAGATCACTGAAGAGGAGGGGAATATTATTTCAATGGCTGAGGCGAGTAATGACAGTACAAACTCGAACCTGGACTTGGCGATAGTAGGTAAAGTACTCTCTGATCGACCCTATATTTTCGAAGCTTTTAAAAAACAATGAATCAAATTTGGGTAATTTCACGAAAGGCTCTTTTTCGGTCAATAGAAAATGGACTTTTTGTTGTTCAATTTGCCTGTTCTCGTGACCGGAACAAAGTGTTAGATGGGTGTCCCTGGACTTTTGACCAGAATTTAGTCTTGATGAACGAAATTGATGGCAGTGTGCAACCATCTGAAATTTCACTTTCTTTGTGTCCTCTTTGGGTGAGATTGTACAATCTACCTATGGACAATCGTTCGGAAAACCATATTAGACTAATAGGAAGCACTTTGGGAGAGGTTTTGGATATAGATTCGGATGGTATTGCCTGGGACACTTCGGCTAGAATAAAGGTGCTCTTGAATGTTACCAGGCCTTTGAGAAGATCATGAGTGCAAAAGATTCGTAACTCGAAAGGAAATGTTGTTTTGATCGAGATTAAATGTGAACGGTTGCCTACTTTTACGTTATGCATGTGGAATGATGGGACACATAGAACGGGATTGTAATACAATTTCGGAGGAAGAAAGAGGGGAGGAGAAGCGGTGGGGATCGTGGATTCGTGCTTCACCAAGAAAGGGGCGCCTTAAGTTGCGGGGAGGAGGCAAAATTTTTTTTGAAGAGTGTAAAGTCTTTAAACTTCAGCACTGTCACAAGTGGAAATAACGTAGAGGGGGAGGTGAGCGTGATGATTCCAAGGAGGGTGAAGGAAGGGGGAGGAAGAGAGGTTTCGAGGAGCAGTGTAGGAGAGATAGATCGAGGAGGTGGCTTGAAGGGGCGGGGAAGCTTTGAATGAAGGGGAAAAATGAAGTGAAGGTAACACGGGAAGGGAATAGGGAGTGGAAGTGAGAGGGTGGGTAACTCTTTAGAGGCTCATCATGAAACAAGGCGGGGCATAAAAGGGGGGCAAGAGAAGGGTGTGCGGGGAGAGATTAAGTGTAGTAGGAGCTGGACAAGGCGGTCTTCACCATCTTTGAAAAGAGTGAAGCTAGCCTTAGGGAGAACTCTAAGGAAAATAATGCTGGAATCATAGGGGAAAGTGCTAAGAAGGACGTGATGGCAGGTAGGAAAAAAGGGTGGAGGAGAATTCAATGAGAAGTGGCGAGTGGCGAAGGAAAAGGTGGCACCCAAGTAGGAGTGAGAAGAAAAGAACGAGAGGAAGAGAAGGATAGGAACCCAAGAGAGGGTGAAAACGTGGCATAATAAAAAAAATTGGCATTGATGCGAGTATTGTGAAGATGGATGGCAATAAGTTGAGTAACCTGATGGAGGAGGACTATATACATAAAGTGGCGAGCCCCACATCTGGGCCCTCGGTGTCTAATGAGGAACATCCTTTCATGGAACTAGGGGATTGGGGAACATCCCGACAATCAATGCGCTTCGGCGTGTTGTGATTAATGAAAAACCCCAGTTAGTTTTCTTGCAGGAAACTAAGTTACATCAAAATAAAATGGAAAGGGTGAGGCTAAAATTAAAAATCAAGGGAATGATTGTGGTTGAGTGTGTTGGTGATGGACGGAGGAGAAGAAGGGGCCTAGCGCTACTGTGGAAAGAGGGCTGGGACGTCTCTATTATTTCTTTTTCCACAAATTATATTGAAGCTTTGATAAAAGATGAACGAGGTATCAAATGGCGTTTCTGTGGTATTTATGGGCATCCTGAAGCTGGCAAGAAAAACAAAACGACAAGGCTGCTGAAATCTCTTTACAAGGAGATTATTTACCTTGGCTCGTTGGAGGTGATTTCAACCTCATGCTTTGGTCTACGGAGAAACAAGGTGGATGTGAGTTCAATTTTGAGGATCCTGCTTCCTTTAGACATGCCCTCGACTATTGCAAACTCGAAGACCTGCACTATGTTGGTCATCCTTTCACTTGGACCAATAATCAAGGGGGGTAATTTGCAGGAAAGATTGGATAGGTTCGTTGGTAATCTTTGCCGGCGAGAGGTCTATGGGAGCTCTTTCGTTTCACACACTGGAGAAAAGGAAGTCCGTTCATATTCCAATATTCTTTGTGCATGCGAACCCACCTCACGCGAAACAATGATAGAAGAAAGCGAAAACTCTTTCGTTTTGAAGAAATGTGGACAAGAGAGGAAGAATGTGGGGAGGTGGTTGAGTCAATATGGAACAAAGGTGATGATGCCAGCCATAACTTGTTGAGAGTATCACGAGAATTACGGGAGTGGAGTAACACACGGTTTGGAAATGTTGCGAAGGAAATGCGATCCCTTACACAACAAATGAGCGAACTGATGGCTAGTGATCCAACCTCGACAAATATTACTAGAATGCGTGAAATTGACAGCAGGATGGATGAATTGGAGTTGAGAGAGGAAATGTACTGGAAGCAAAGAAGCAGACATGAGTGGCTTAAACATGGTGACAAAAATACAAAATTTTTCCATGAGAAAGCTAAGCAACGAGTTGTGAGAAATAATATTGTGCGTTTACGCAATGAGGCGGGTGATTTGTTCGAAGATGAAGAGGAGATTGCTGATGTTCTATGTCGACATTTTGATGATTTGTTCTGTGCAAATAATAATGTTGATCCAGCTCCGGTCATTGATAAGGTTCAAACAATTCTTTCGGCCACTATGCAACAATTCTTTGGAGGAACCATAACAGGGAGGAAATTTGTGAGGCTTTGAAGCAGATGCATCCAACTAAAGCCCCGGGCCCCGATGGTATGTGTGCTCTTTTCTATCAGAAATTCTAGAATACTGTGGGAGATGATGTTGTTGAAAAAGTACTCAATTTTCTGAATAATGGTGCTGAAATTGGTGATTTAAATCAGACTTACATTGCTTTGATTCCAAAAAAGAAGGAATGTGAGTCTCCTGTTGATTTTAGACCAATTAGTTTGTGTAATGTTTTATACAAACTCATCTCCAAAGTGCTTACTAATAGAATGAAAAAAGTTTTGCCGGACGTCATTCATGAATCTCAAAGTGGTTTTGTGCCGGGAAGACTTATTAGCGATAATATCTTAGTTGCCTATGAATGTTTTCATTATCTGAGAAAGAAAAAGAAGGGTAAGAAACGGTACCTGGGTCTTAAACTAGACATGAGTAAAGGATATGACAGAGTGGAGTGGGTTTTTTTGGAGAAAATGATGTTAAAGTTGGGTTTCCCTGTGAACTTTGTTGATCTGATTATGAAGTGTGTGAAATCTACTTCCTTTTCGATTTTACTCAACGGTCAACCAACAAAATCTTTCACTCCCTCCAGAGGCCTCTGACAAGGAGATCCGTTGTCTCCATTTTTGTTTATCATATGTGCTAAGGGCCTTTCTACTTTGCTGAGAGATGCGGAAGTGAAAAGAGAAATTCATGGACTAAAAATTGGCAAAAAGGTAGATGCTATTTCGCATTTATTTTTTGCCGATGATAGTTTGTTATTTACAAGAGCAAATGAGGAGGAAGTAGAGAAGGTAATGGAGATTCTTTCAATCTATGAAGTGCATCGTGGCCAAAAAGCGAACATGGAGAAATCGAGGTGTCCTTTAGCCGAAATATTGAGCAAGAAAAGCAAGAATTGCTTCGGATGAAGTTAAAATTTAAGGGTTTGTGGAGGAACATGAGAAATATCTTGGTCTACCAACTTGTTTGAGTGGATCAAAGAAAACAGTTTTCAAACATATTCAGGAACGCGTTCTGAAGAAGCTTAAAGGGTGGAAAGAAGGCTTTTTATCTCATGCAGGAAGAGAGGTTTTGATTAAAGCAATTGCACAAGCTATCCCCACTTATGCAATGCAATGTTTCATGATACCTGTGAGCATATTGAATGAAGTGGAGAGTATGTACAGGAATTTTTTTTGGGGGCAAAAGAAGGAAGAAAGGAAAATGGCATGGATAGCGTGGCACAAGTTGTATGAGTCAAAAAAGAATGGTGGCTTAGGTATGAGAAACCTCCCTGCGTTTAACAAGGCACTCCTTGCCAAACAAGCGTGGAGAATTATCAAATATCCCGATTCTTTGATGGCAAAAACACTGAAAAATAAATATTTTCCACACTCGTCTTTTATGGATGTAACGGTGAGCTCCATGGCCAGCTTTACTTGGAGATCAATATTGTCAGCTAGGGGTCTGCCTCGAAAGGGTTTAAAGAAGGTGGTTGGTGAAGGAAACACTATTGATATATGGGAGGATCCTTGGGTGCCTTCGCTGGCAAACTTCCGTGTTCTAGGCAATGAAAATAGAGAAGAAAGTGAGGCACTGTGGGTGAGTGATCTTATGGTAAATGGTGGTTGGGACACAACAAAACTGAACCTACTGTGTACAGTCTGGGAAGTTGAAGCAATTCAACGTATGCCAATTCCGCGAGCTCGTGTTCCTGATAAGTGGGCGTGGCATCATTCGAAGCATTGAGATTTTCTAGTGAGAAGTGCCTATTTTCTTGAGATGGAAGATAGAAAGAAAGATGCAGCAACATCGTCGAGAAACACGCAAAAAGCCATATGGAAAAGATTATGGGAAGCACAAGTACCTGCGAAGGTAAAACTCTTCGGGTGGCGAGCTATACATGATGGATTAGCTACTCGTGAAAATCTGTTCAAGAGAGGTATGGAAGGAGACCGACGATGTCCGATGTGTGGGGAAGGCTTGGAAACTACGCTGCACACTCTTATGGAATGCCCGGATGTAAAAATAATGTGGCGCCAATCACCTTTGCGGGTCGACTTTGAGGAAGGTGCTATGGTTTCCTTTAAGGATTGGTGCGCAAAGATGGCTAACACCATATCAGAGGAACATTGGTGGGCTATATTTTGGTGCATTTTATGGGGTGTTTGGTTGAGATGTAATGCATGGGTTTTCAACCAAAAGTGTGTGGTACTAGATGAGGTGATGGTAAGAGAAATCGGGTCTGTGTGTGAGTTCAAGAATGCAATTGACGGAGAGTGCGCACAACACAAAGAAGGAAGGAAAGACAAGGTGCGTTGGTCTCCACCTGAAGTGGGTGTATTCAAGATTAATTCCGATCTTTGCCGTTTTTGAGGTTGGAAAAGTGGGATGCGGGGGTATAATGCGTGATGCTTATGGAGATGTTATGGGTGCTACATGCTTGCTGGTGGATGGTGCCTATGAAGTCGACATTGCGAAAGCCGTAGCGGCTCGCCACGCCCTCTCAATTTCCTTAGAGCGGAGTTTGCAATGTGTGGTATTGGAGAGTGATTGTCTCAAGGCGATTAACCATTTAAAGAAGAAAACAATAGAGAATTCCAGCTTCGGAAATATTGTAGCGGATATTTTGTTGTTAGCTAGAAGTAGTACTTTTATTTCTTTTAGTCATATTGGTAGGAATGAGAATAAGGTAGCTCATAAACTTGCCCATTTAAGCCGAAACTTTTCTGAGATGAGAGTTTGGTTAGAGGAAGTGCCTTTAGAGGCTCAAAACCTTGTAATATCAGATTTGTTGCTAGATGAATAAACTTAGCTAACTTTTCCCGTCAAAAAAAAAGGTACTCATTTTCCGGTTCTCACATGCATCTACTAAGCACATACAGTTTAACGCCAGATATCGACAAACACACTAACAATCACTTCATTTATTATGTTTAAACATTACATCATGGGGTAAAAATATACATATGTTCACACACCACACGTAGTATTTACACATGACGCCTAAACGACACACATAGACATGCATAGACGCATTTAGACACACATTATATATTTCGATGGTGAAATGATTTATATGTCATGACATCCGTGTTTCAATGTAAATGGAGTTTCGTAACGATGGATAACGTATTGGGTAAGTGACATTAGATGGCATGGTTTGCTATGATGACATATCAACATGCAAAGATATTTACACCTAAATTCACTAAAGCACCTATGATTATTTCATTTGTTGATTTAAGCTACTGCATCTTGAGCTAATGCATGCATATGTTCAAACACACGAAGCGTCATTACCTACGAAGACATGCATACATGCTTTTTAATGACGTATACATATGACATAACATCTGCATCATGACACAGCAAGGTGACACATATAAGACGACCTGAAAAGCAACTGAATGATTACAAAAGGATGACTAATGTTATATTAAGACAATCCAGTGGCCTTGACGCCAGGATCTCATTCTTTGACATCTTAAATGGCTTTATTGTCAGACTTTGTTCTACAACACTTTAGACGACTTTATCGTCAGACTTCGTCCGACAACATTTCAGATGGCCATGTCGCCAGATCTTCTTCTGCGATACCTCAAGTGGCCATGTCGCCAGAATCCTTGCTACGACATCTTAAGTGGCCATGTCGCCAGATTCTTCCCTAGGATATGTTATATGGCATACAATTTGACTTCGCTCTATGCATTCATTTTGATACTCTTTTATTGGCTATGTTGCCGGCAAACGTACGATGACAAAAGAACCAAATTGTGACACAAGCTCATCTTCAACGACAAATATCACTCATTTACGACACGATAAAGTTTCAAAGTGACGTTCAGATAGTTTCGCTTGTAAGAAAATGACTATGTGATGACAATCAACGAAGATCAAAGACGTCAGCAGGCAGGACGACGAACAGAAGTCATCAACCGATAGTCACAAGTCGGTAGCAAAGGATGCGAGAAGAACGATAGAAGTGGAGTGACACATGAAGACTATTTTCCTAATCTCCGGCGTGCTTCAATTAGGAAAATGGGGGCTATTGTTATGGTCAAATTTGGCATGACCCGATGTCGCACACGATCAACATGAAAAGATGTTATCTAGAAGTCCTATCTTTGTAAAACTAATAAGAGAGTATCGTGGGGAGTCAAAGTTAGTTCCTACAAGGAGGTGGTTACCACCATTACTATCTTCAAGGAATAGCCAAAACAACATATGGGATGTATCTACAACTATACGGAGACTACATTGATCCACATTACAAAGTCCCTAAATTCTTCCACTTCATGGGAGCATTCCACATAAGACTCCACTTACTCCCCCACTATCACACTATCATATAATAACACCTGGTGACTGCCATTAACATGACACACATCCTGCGAAAAAGCACTACAAGTATATAACCTTCTCCTTGTTTTTACATATACATCAAGCCATATTCAATTCCACCAAGAGCCTAATCCAAAACTACTATATTTTATCTCTATAAGCTACAAATGCAACCTTAATATCTTACTGTATAGTCCAAGTACTTATTTGTCTGCATTTTACCCAAAGTGATAAATATCTCATCATACGAAGAACCTCTACAAAACTTCTACCATCGATACAAGTGTCCAGGTGCTATAATTGTCTCTACATATACTTCCTCCGTTTCACAATACATGCACCATTTGCTTTTTCACACACTCCAATGCTCTTCTTTCGACAATAATATCTTTAATTGTGTATAGGTAAAAATTATAAAAAGTTGATATTTGAAATCCTTGCATTAAGACGAATTTAACAAGACCCCACTTGACTATGTTTTTTTCAACATAATTTTGAGAGAAAGATTGTCAAAGTTGGTTGATGAATAGTGCCCAAATGAGAAATGGTGCATGTATTGTGAAACGGAGGAAGTATTATCATTTGTATTCCCTTATGTCAATTTGTTAACATGTGCAATAGCCGTATATGCACGGATAAACCATGTACTTGTAATTAGAATGGCTTTAACGCTCGACATCATAGTGGATTGGTGGTCTCGTATCCACCCGCGGTTTTTACCCACCTTCATCGGGGTTTTTCGCGTCACCATTTTGTGTGTCTTCTCTCTCTTTATATTCGTCCATTTATTTTTCTTGTCTTAGTTTAGTTATCGATGTCCCAACCAAAAATTGCCCCTTGAGCGATTTTTGGCATAAACAATCTTCATTTTCGTATTAATAAAAAAATAAAAAGTTGATATTATGAAAGTACATATTAAGACGAATCTAACAAGATCTTACATGAGTATGTTTTTTGTATATATTAATAAGAATATTTGGTCAAAGATTGTAAAGTTTGATGTGTTTTCTTCACCTAAACTTATCGTATGTTATAATTTTTCCTCTCAAATATCGTTTCATATTCTTTTGATGTTCTTTATATAGGTTCGATTTGTACGTACATCATCTGATAACACCTATCGGTCAGATGACCTATAATTTACTGGTGCAACTACTTTTAAGGTAAGATACATAAAAGCTAGGATTGCCTTCACTCAAGGCAATAATCTGTTGGATTGGAATTATGCATGGCATTCTAGTATTCTACCATCATTTTAAGCCTTGTCAAACCATGTCATAATGCACCAACCAACCAGTTTAGGGAAAAAATGAACTACTATATATACTATGATATTCCTTAGCTTAGTGGGTTTATGAGTTTATCATTTATGTTACTCAAACTCGTTATGTTACATTAAACCACAATCGTAGAATGACTTCATACTAGAGGTAGTGGTGTCAGAAACAGATCTGAACGCTGGGTCAACCTGATACTAACCTGACTTGAACCTGGTTCGACCTGTGAGGGTCAGTCCCCAAACCTGACCGAAACCTGACCTGAGATTACCCAGACCTGATCGGCACCCGGCAAGATTATATTCTGACCTTCCCACACAGACCTGCATTCAAACCCGAACCTTTTTTTTTTGCTAAGTAAGATAGAAATTGATTGCACGAAAACAGGTTACAACCTAGCTACTTCAAGGCAAAGCGAACCAACTAGGTTGGACCCCAAAGCCAAGAAGAGCAACAAACACTAGACCATTACAAGCTTACTAACCAAGCTAGATCAGCTCTAGCCACCTTTTGAGGCATAACAACTATAATTCTTTGTCTAACAACCTGTTTTAAATGACTAAGCATATGACTAATTGTAGGGACATTACAATTCCAGTAGGCAGTACTCCTGCATTGCCAGGTGAAGTAAATCACAGCAACAAGACCAGCAAACCACACATTCTTCTTGAATTTAGCCTTCATGCTCTGCTAAATCCATTGCATCAAACGAACTAGATCATCTGTTACAGATGTGATCCCTAGCCACTCTTTAACAGCTTGCAATAACCTCTTACTGAAGCCACATTTAAAAAACAAGTGCTCATGAGTTTCAGAGCCATCATCACATATACTACAAGAATCTGAAGAAGAAACACCAATAATAGCCAACTTTGCAGTTGTGTGAAGCCTAGCTTGAACAGCTAACCAAGCAATAAATCTGTGCTTTGGTGTACTTAGTCTATTCCACACCATATGATCCCAGTGTACATGCTCATGCTCCATAGCACCAATCATCTTATGGTACACTTGCTTAATAGAGTAATCAGTCATAGCATAGAATTCCTCCCTGCTATAATCTTGCTGTAACACCTGCTTAGTTTCACAGATTTTCCTCCAGTACCAGCTGCCACTAGTCCTGGGAGTATAATTCCACCAATCCCCATCCATCAGATAAACTGCATTTATCCATTTAACCCACATATTCTCTTGATTTGTAGCCAAAGCCCACACATACTTACCCATGCTTGCAACATTCCAAACATGCACATTTCTATATCCCAAGCCACCATGAGCTTTGCCACAACACAATCTATCCCGGGGCAATATTGCCGGATTTAGTCTGTATAAACATTTCCAGACCAAAGAAAAGCTCTGCACATTTTTTCAACATCTTGCAGCACTTGCTTGGGCAACACATAAACCTGGGCCCAATAGATATGCAGGCTCATAAGCATTGAATTAATTAATTGGACCCTATCTGTGTAAGACAAATGTCTTGAACTCCAAACCTTGATTCTTGCAGTCATTTTCTCAATAAGAACCTCACATTGAGCATTAGAAATCCTTTTAGAACAAATTGGCACACCTAAATATCTAAAAGGCAAATGACTTCTATGCAACCCTGAAACATTGACAATCCTCTGCACATCATCTTCATCCATAGCACAACAATAAATGTCTGACTTATTCACATTTGCTTTTAAACCAGATGAATCAGAAAAAAGTTTGAAGGCTTGTAAGAGCAAGTATACAGAGAGAACTCACCCTTACATCACAATATCAAATCATCCGCAAAGCATAGATGTGATAGCTTGAGAGCTTGACATTTTGGATGAAAGTGAAACTGCTCCATACTACTCATCATCCCAAGAACTCTAGAAAGATACTCCATACAGATAACAAAAAGCAAGGGAGAAATAGGGTCTCCTTGCCTCAAGCCTCTTGTTGAACTGAAATACCCTTTCATTGATCCATTAATCATCAAGGAGAATTTGGGAGTAGTAACACACTCCATAATCATCTCAGTGAATGCAATAGGAAATCCTAAATGAGTGAGCATTTCATGCATATGTAAAAAAGCACAGTCAACTGTGTCATAAGCTTTTTGAAGATCAAGCTTAATTAAGCAACTAGGCTTAGCATATTTCCTACCATAATGTTTAACCATGTCCTGAACCACCATAATGTTGTGAACAATATATCTTCCATGCACAAAACCCCCTTGGTTCTCAGCAATAATTTCAGGCAACACACATCTTAATATACTACAAATAAGCTTAGTAATGCATTTGTACAACACATTACAACATGAAATGGGCCTGAAATCACTTACAGTGGTAGGACATTTACTCTTGGGGATAAGAGTGATCACAATTGAATTCAATTCCTTCAGCAACTTCTTGTGAGCAAAGAAATCAAGGACTGCAGCTACCACATCAGCTCCTATAATCTCCCAGTTATCTTTGTAAAACTGAGAACCAAATCCATCTGGCCCAGGTGCTTTATTTCCAGGGATGGAAAATAAAGCCTTCTTCACCTCTTCAGCTGTATAAGGTGAATTCAGGATTAGCCTATGCTCATCAGTGATCAAAGGACCACTTTGAACAATCTGCTGCATCACCTTCTTCCTATGAGCATGGGTTGTACCTAATAACTGCTGATAATAAGACAAAAGGCATTATCAACACCATCAGTCTGATCCTGCCATTCTCCCTGAGCATTAGTATTTGCATACACTTGATTTTGGATCTTCCTAGCCTTGATACTTTGATGAAACAAGGCTGTATTCTCATCACCATTCTTGACCCAATCCAACTTGGCCTTTTGTCTAAGATAATCAGTATAAATCTGATGCTTCAAGTGATAATGTTTGGTGGCTTCAATTTCTACATCAGCATACTCCACTTGACCAGGATGTCAATGCATTTCCTCCTGAGCTGTTATCATTTCATGATAAGCTTTACTATCATCAGCTTGCACATCTATAAAGCCTTTCTTATTGAGCTCTTTCAAAGCAATCTTCACAGTTTTTAATTTTTGCACAACAATATACATTTTAGTTCCTTCCACACTCCTACTCCACTCTTCTCTAATAATATCATTAAACTGAGGAGCATGCCTCCACATAGCATAATATTTAAAAGGTTTTTTGCCACTATCAACTCTAGGATAAACTGTCAGCAAAGCAGGGGAATGGTCAAATTCACCCTCAGGCATGAAACTGGCTTCAGCTATTGGAAAGACATCTTGCCAAGCCATGTTAACCAACACCCTATCCAACTTAGAAAACACTCTACTATACCCCTTGCTGCTTATTATTCCAGGTGAAGAAACTCCCTAAACATTTAAGATCATCTAGACAACAAGATGCACAATAAGCATTAATTAGATCCATCTCCTGAGCTCTAACAGACGCACCAATCCTCTCATTAGGATATCTCACACAGTTAAAATCACCAAAAATGATCCAAGGATGCCTTGTCTGCAGATCACCTAAATCATGCCATAAAACCTCCCTATTCATGCTTTGATTAAAAGCATATACAAAGGTGCAATAGAACCCTGCCATACCACTTACAGGTTCAACAAAACAATGCATTAACTGACTTGTTGCTTTGATTTTATTAACCTGAAAAATTCCAGGTTTCCAGGCCAACAAGATTCTGCCATTAGGATGATAACTAATGTTGGAAGAAAAACACCAACCATTAAACATTCTTTGATACAACTCACCAAGGTGACTAGCCTTCACCTTAGTTTCTAGCAAGCCAACTAATCCAACAGCATGTTTCATGATGAAAGCCTTCACTTAAACTTGCTTCTTAGGATTATTGACTCCCCGGACATTCCAACTTAAAATCCTATCCATGAGAGGTGGAAGGGTCCCCCCCTTCCCATGTTATCATCTCCATTTGTCTTCTCAACCAGTTCTATACCACCCTGCACATGCTCCTGAGCTTCAACATCCAATGCCCCAAATACATTGCTTGTATTAGTAGGTTTATGGGCGGGCGCGGATGGTGTCGTCGTGCACCGCACCCGTCCAAAGATAAAATTTCTCCTACTCTCTTTTACACTAAAGCAGTATAATGGAAGTAGGGGTCGTATCCACAGGGAAACAGGGACGAGTTTAGTAATTAGCGTGATTCGAAACCTAGATTAAGCTAAGGGCCGAGAAACCTAATTACAAAGGGGGGGTTTCGGGTAGATTATACGAACAAACTAAAACTAACTAGCATATAAACAAAATGAGAAATCAATATGGAAAGATCTTGAATCCGATTAACATCCACTTCAATTCATTATCGATCATTGAACATCCACTCTAATTATTTCCATAATTATCTATTGTCGAGAATTAATCTCGTGTTCTCCTTATTCTTAGTTGAATAGCACGATCAGCGTGACTATAAAACCCTAACTAAAGGATAACCTAGTCCGATAGCGTCTAAGTTCAATCCAATAGCAGCAATAAACACAGAGAACCAACAGACCTGCTAACGTCATACACGCGATAAACATTCAACAGTTGATTCAATTTCCCTAAGAAATAACCAAGATGATCAGCATCTAAATTACTCCCTAGTTTGCTACCAATTGATAAAAGAATAAAACAATCCGATTCTATTCTTAAATCTAGCATTAGATTAATCACACAATCAAACTAGTAACGTTCCTAGCATAATTATGCAATAATCATAAATCAGAAGCATAGAAATTGAACCATAATCAAGGAAAAGAGAAAGAGAGGAAAAATCTCACAATAACGGTTGAAGCTTCATGTTAATTGATCCAAGAACAGTTCAAGCTACAATCCGATAGCAAAAACCAAATCCATAATTGAAATCCGTAAAAACTAAACTAAGAAATGAAAACTAAAACTAGGAAATGAAAAACAAAGAAATAAGAAATGAAGAACAAAGAGGAACGAAGAAGAAAAGATGAAAAGAGAATCATGAAGAAGGAAGGATGAGGAGAGGAGTATCCTCTCTCTCCCCTCAAGCTTGCCACTCCAAGGTCTACATTTCAGCTCTCCTCTTCGTCCTCCTCCTCGTCTCCCCTCAAAAGTTAGGTTTTAGGAGCTTTTAAACCCCGCACAAAATCGTGTCCCCAAGCCGTCTTAAGTGTCGCGAGTCGCGACACTGGTCGCGAGTCGCGAAGATCGCACTGCCATACGCGCACAATTACTGGGCAAAGGCTGGTCGCGAGCCGCGAAGTACCTCGCGAGTCGCGAAGGCAGGGCTCGCGAGTCGCGAGCTCCTTCGCGAGTCGCGACGATGCTGCTGGGCAGGCGCTGGCTGGGCTTGTCTTGCTTGCTGCGAGCATGCGCGAGAGCTGGATGGGTGAGGCTTGCGATGCTTGGTGCTGCTGTGTGCTGCCGAGCTGCTGGATAGCTTTGAGCTTGGCTTGGCGAGCTTGTGGTGATGCTTAGCTTGCGGTGATGTTGGGTACTTTGCTCGGCTCAAATGCACTTCACCTTGGGAGCTCGGAATACATGACATTAACACAACTTATCTCGCAAAACTCCGAACTTCCACTAAGAGTTAAATAAAACACGAATGTTAACAATTACAATCAAACCCTTAGCAAAGTGCACCCAAAGTAACGTAAATACTACGTATAACTTGAGCGTATCAAATACCTCCACACTTGAACTTTACTCGACCTCGAGTAAACTCAAAATGAGGATCACCAAATAAATCTTCACCCAAATTATCAACACCAACCTCTCTCTCCACCAACTACATCATCATCATCACGTCTTAACGAAATACGCTCAAAACCTAAACGTAAGGGATAATGACTCCCCCACACTTAGCTTCAAGCTACTATCAGAAATACAAACGCGACAACAATAATCACCAAACGACAACCAAAATGTGAGCTCAAATCCTGAAGGATCTCAAAGGAGTTGAACTCACTCCAACGCCACAATCAAAATGACAGCTCGCCTAAAACCTCAAAAGATAAACTACTACTACTACTACTAGACCAACCTAGATAAGCAAGCCATGGAACAAAGACAAAAAGGGATAAATTCCATGCTTACTCCCAAAAACAATCAATCAACCAATGCAAGTTCAAATCCCTATTTGCTAAGGACTCAAACTTCAACAATGACCTCCAATTTACCAAAAATCATCAAAAGAATGTGAAAGCCAACTTTAAATAGATCTTCTCAAAACAAAGGATGAACTCACTACCCCAACCCGAAGACACCTTCCGCCTTATGACACCAACTCCGGCAAATGAGTTTTCCAAATACAAAATTCTCTCTTAATCTCTCATTTTGCCTAGGAGCCCTTTCGGGTTTTCATCCTAGCTTCTCACATTTTTTTATCTCACCATCTTACCCGCTCAATATAAGCCACTTTTTTGCATAGGTTGCCCTTTCGGGTTTTCAACCTATCCGGGCCCCCAATTTTTGCCCGAGTCGCCCACCCTTGTGGGTTTTCAACTCGGCGGGTTTCATTTCATCACTTTTTTTTTTTTTTTTTTATTCTTTTTCATTTTTTTTTCAAATTGAAAGTAATATATACAACATAGATACATGAGAATGAGAATACCCTCCCCCCTACTTAAACTACACATTGTCCTCAATGTGTCGACAATTAAAAGAAAAAGTATACTGAAAATAGGGGGGAAATTTGAAAATCGGGTAAATCGAAGATCGAATGCTCAAAACTCATGAAAAGCAATCCGTCAAACTCAAACTTCTTAACAACACCAACTCAAATCTCCTAACTCAACTCACAACCCGCTCCCTCGAATCACTCAAACAAATGACAAGTTCAAAAGTTTTGAATTTTTGAGATTTGCTCCTAGCTTAAGAGATCGAAAAGATACATTAACAATCTCAATCCTCTAGTGTTACCAACTCCTAGCTATTGAAGTCCTCCCAACGGGTTTTCTTTTGTGGATTTTGGTTACAAGTGAATTAAGATTGGTTGTGGATCTTTTTAGTGGGCGGGCGGTGGGTGAAAGAAAATTTGTTGTGGTGGTGGAAATTTGATGAGAAAATAAAGGAAAAGAAAGAAAATAAAGAGGGGTCTCGGGTTGCCTCCCGAGAAGCGCTGTTGTTTAAAGTCGTTAGCTCGACTTAGTACCTTAAGCTCAATCAGGTAGGTTGTGCTCCATGTGTGACAATGGTGGTTCCATGTCAATCTCCACATCAAGTACCTGTAAAATTGATTGAGAAGGACTCTTGCAATGCATTGTTAGTACCTAGCTTACTACATCATGGTTGAGCATATAACATCAGATTATATCCAAAACCTAGCATTAAGTCAACAACAAACATCAACTAGCAAGTACTCCTAGCTAATCCAAGTCATGACCATTAATACAAATGTTTAAAGCTAGACAATAACCAAGATATAAAGTATGAGTCAATCAACCATTCCTAAGAGAGTGGCCAACCAAAAACAAAGAGCACAAGCAATACCATCCAAAAATCACGCTAAATACAAACAAGTAACACCGTTTCCCAAGCAACGGCGCCAAAATTTGGGCGGGCGCGGATGGTGTCGTCGTGCACCGCACCCGTCCAAAGATAAAATTTCTCCTACTCTCTTTTACACTAAAGCCGTATAATGGAAGTAGGGCCGTATCCACAGGGGAAACAGGGACGAGTTTAGTAATTAGCGTGATTCGAAACCTAGATTAAGCTAAGGGCCGAGAAACCTAATTACAAAGGGGGTTTCGGGTAGATTATACGAACAAACTAAAACTAACTAGCATATAAACAAAATGAGAAATCAATATGGAAAGATCTTGAATCCGATTAACATCCACTTCAATTCATTATCGATCATTGAACATCCACTCTAATTATTTCCATAATTATCTATTGTCGAGAATTAATCTCGTGTTCTCCTTATTCTTAGTTGAATAGCACGATCAGCGTGACTATAAAACCCTAACTAAAGGATAACCTAGTCCGATAGCGTCTAAGTTCAATCCAATAGCAGCAATAAACACAGAGAACCAACGGACTCCGCTAACGTCATACACGCGATAAACATTCAACAGTTGATTCAATTTCCCTAAGAAATAACCAAGATGATCGGCATCTAAATTACTCCCTAGTTTGCTACCAATTGATAAAAGAATAAAACAATCCGATTCTATTCTTAAATCTAGCATTAGATTAATCACACAATCAAACTAGTAACGTTCCTAGCATAATTATGCAATAATCATAAATCAGAAGCATAGAAATTGAACCATAATCAAGGAAAAGAGAAAGAGAGGAAAAATCTCACAATAACGGTTGAAGCTTCATGTTAATTGATCCAAGAACAGTTCAAGCTACAATCCGATAGCAAAAACCAAATCCATAATTGAAATCCGTAAAAACTAAACTAAGAAATGAAAACTAAAACTAGGAAATGAAAAACAAAGAAATAAGAAATGAAGAACAAAGAGGAACGAAGAAGAAAAGATGAAAAGAGAATCATGAAGAAGGAAGGATGAGGAGAGGAGTATCCTCTCTCTCCCCTCAAGCTTGCCACTCCAAGGTCTACATTTCGCCTCTCCTCTTCGTCCTCCTCCTCGTCTCCCCTCAAAAGTTAGGTTTTAGGAGCTTTTAAACCCCGCACAAAATCGTGTCCCCAAGCCGTCTTAAGTGTCGCGAGTCGCGACACGGTCGCGAGTCGCGAAGATCGCACCGCCATACGCGCACAATTACTTGGGCAAAGGGCGGTCGCGAGCCGCGAAGTACCTCGCGAGTCGCGAAGGCGGGGGCTCGCGAGTCGCGAGCTCCTTCGCGAGTCGCGACGATGCCTTTGGGCGTGCGGCTCGGGCTTGTCTTGCTTGTCTGCGAGCATGCGCGAGAGCCGGATGGGTGAGGCTTGCGATGCTTGGTGCCGCTGTTGTGCCGCCTTGAGCTGCTTGGATAGCTTTGAGCTTGGCTTGGCGAGCTTGTGGTGATGCTTATCTTGCGGTGATGTTGGGTACTTTGCTCGGCTCAAATGCACTTCACCTTGGGAGCTCGGAATACATGACATTAACACAACTTATCTCGCAAAACTCCGAACTTCCACTAAGAGTTAAATAAAACACGAATGTTAACAATTACAATCAAACCCTTAGCAAAGTGCACCCAAAGTAACGTAAATACTACGTATAACTTGAGCGTATCAAATACCCCCACACTTGAACTTTACTCGACCTCGAGTAAACTCAAAATGAGGATCACCAAATAAATCTTCACCCAAATTATCAACACCAACCTCTCTCTCCACCAACTACATCATCATCATCACGTCTTAACGAAATACGCTCAAAACCTAAACGTAAGGGATAATGACTCCCCCACACTTAGCTTCAAGCTACTATCAGAAATACAAACGCGACAACAATAATCACCAAACGACAACCAAAATGTGAGCTCAAATCCTGAAGGATCTCAAAGGAGTTGAACTCACTCCAACGCCACAATCAAAATGACAGCTCGCCTAAAACCTCAAAAGATAAACTACTACTACTACTACTAGACCAACCTAGATAAGCAAGCCATGGAACAAAGACAAAAAGGGATAAATTCCATGCTTACTCCCAAAAACAATCAATCAACCAATGCAAGTTCAAATCCCTATTTGCTAAGGACTCAAACTTCAACAATGACCTCCAATTTACCAAAAATCATCAAAAGAATGTGAAAGCCAACTTTAAATAGATCTTCTCAAAACAAAGGATGAACTCACTACCCCAACCCGAAGACACCTTCCGCCTTATGACACCAACTCCGGCAAATGAGTTTTCCAAATACAAAATTCTCTCTTAATCTCTCATTTTGCCTAGGAGCCCTTTCGGGTTTTCATCCTAGCTTCTCACATTTTTTTATCTCACCATCTTACCCGCTCAATATAAGCCACTTTTTTGCATAGGTTGCCCTTTCGGGTTTTCAACCTATCCGGGCCCCCAATTTTTGCCTGAGTCGCCCACCCTTGTGGGTTTTCAACTCAGCGGGTTTCATTTCATCACTTTTTTTTTTTTTTTATTCTTTTTCATTTTTTTTTTCAAATTGAAAGTAATATATACAACATAGATACATGAGAATGAGAATACCCTCCCCCCTACTTAAACTACACATTGTCCTCAATGTGTCGACAATTAAAAGAAAAAGTATACTGAAAATAGGGGGGAAATTTGAAAATCGGGTAAATCGAAGATCGAATGCTCAAAACTCATGAAAAGCAATCCGTCAAACTCAAACTTCTTAACAACACCAACTCAAATCTCCTAACTCAACTCACAACCCGCTCCCTCGAATCACTCAAACAAATGACAAGTTCAAAAGTTTTGAATTTTTGAGATTTGCTCCTAGCTTAAGAGATCGAAAAGATACATTAACAATCTCAATCCTCTAGTGTTACCAACTCCTAGCTATTGAAGTCCTCCCAACGGGTTTTCTTTTGTGGATTTTGGTTACAAGTGAATTAAGATTGGTTGTGGATCTTTTTAGTGGGCGGGCGGTGGGTGAAAGAAAATTTGTTGTGGTGGTGGAAATTTGATGAGAAAATAAAGGAAAAGAAAGAAAATAAAGAGGGGTCTCGGGTTGCCTCCCGAGAAGCGCTGTTGTTTAAAGTCGTTAGCTCGACTTAGTACCTTAAGCTCAATCAGTAGGTTGTGCTCCATGTGTGACAATGGTGGTTCCATGTCAATCTCCACATCAAGTACCTGTAAAATTGATTGAGAAGGACTCTTGCAATGCATTGTTAGTACCTAGCTTACTACATCATGGTTGAGCATATAACATCAGATTATATCCAAAACCTAGCATTAAGTCAACAACAAACATCAACTAGCAGTACTCCTAGCTAATCCAAGTCATGACCATTAATACAAATGTTTAAAGCTAGACAATAACCAAGATATAAAGTATGAGTCAATCAACCATTCCTAAGAGAGTGGCCAACCAAAAACAAAGAGCACAAGCAATACCATCCAAAAATCACGCTAAATACAAACAAGTAACACCGTTTCCCCGGCAACGGCGCCAAAATTTGGGCGGGCGCGGATGGTGTCGTCGTGCACCGCACCCGTCCAAAGATAAAATTTCTCCTACTCTCTTTTACACTAAAGCTGTATAATGGAAGTAGGGGCCGTATCCACAGGGAAACAGGGACGAGTTTAGTAATTAGCGTGATTCGAAACCTAGATTAAGCTAAGGGCCGAGAAACCTAATTACAAAGGGGGGTTTCGGGTAGATTATACGAACAAACTAAAACTAACTAGCATATAAACAAAATGAGAAATCAATATGGAAAGATCTTGAATCCGATTAACATCCACTTCAATTCATTATCGATCATTGAACATCCACTCTAATTATTTCTATAATTATCTATTGTCGAGAATTAATCTCGTGTTCTCCTTATTCTTAGTTGAATAGCACGATCAGCGTGACTATAAAACCCTAACTAAAGGATAACCTAGTCCGATAGCGTCTAAGTTCAATCCAATAGCAGCAATAAACACAGAGAACCAACAGACCTGCTAACGTCATACACGCGATAAACATTCAACAGTTGATTCAATTTCCCTAAGAAATAACCAAGATGATCAGCATCTAAATTACTCCCTAGTTTGCTACCAATTGATAAAAGAATAAAACAATCCGATTCTATTCTTAAATCTAGCATTAGATTAATCACACAATCAAACTAGTAACGTTCCTAGCATAATTATGCAATAATCATAAATCAGAAGCATAGAAATTGAACCATAATCAAGGAAAAGAGAAAGAGAGGAAAAATCTCACAATAACGGTTGAAGCTTCATGTTAATTGATCCAAGAACAGTTCAAGCTACAATCCGATAGCAAAAACCAAATCCATAATTGAAATCCCTAAAAACTAAACTAAGAAATGAAAACTAAAACTAGGAAATGAAAAACAAAGAAATAAGAAATGAAGAACAAAGAGGAACGAAGAAGAAAAGATGAAAAGAGAATCATGAAGAAGGAAGGATGAGGGAGAGGAGTATCCTCTCTCTCTCCCCTCAAGCTTGCCACCCAAGGTCTACATTTCAGCTCCCCTCTTCGTCCTCCTCTTCGTCTCCCCTCAAAAGTTAGGTTTTAGGAGCTTTTAAACCCCGCACAAAATCGTGTCCCCAAGCCGTCTTAAGTGTCGCGAGTCGCGACACTGGTCGCGAGTCGCGAAGATCGCACTGCCATACGCGCACAATTGCTGGGCAAAGGCTGGTCGCGAGCCGCGAAGTACCTCGCGAGTCGCGAAGGCAGGGCTCGCGAGTCGCGAGCTCCTTCGCGAGTCGCGACGATGCTACCGGGGCGCGCCGGGCCGGGCTTGTCCTGCTTGCTGCGAGCATGCGCGAGAGCCGGATGGGTGAGGCTTGCGATGCTTGGTGTCTTTGTTGTGCCGCCGAGCCGCTGGATAGCTTTGAGCTTGGCTTGGCGAGCTTGTGGTGATGCTTAGCTTGCGGTGATGCTGGGTACTTTGCTCGGCTCAAATGCACTTCACCTTGGGAGCTCGGAATACATGACATTAACACAACTTATCTCGCAAAACTCCGAACTTCCGCTAAGAGTTAAATAAAACACGAATGTTAACAATTACAATCAAACCCTTAGCAAAGTGCACCCAAAGTAACGTAAATACTACGTATAACTTGAGCGTATCAGTTTAGGTTGACCAACTCTAACCTTAATAGGCTTTAGAGCTCGCTGGAACCCCTCCTGATCAACCTTATCATGTTTCTTCTTCTAAGGACTAGCTCTTTGAACTGCATCATTCCCATTATTAACCTTCTCTCCCTGATTCTGCTGTGGCTTCTATCCCCATTGCCGCTTAGTCTTAGCTCTCTTGCATTCGACTGTGTCATGCCCTAGGAGATGACAAGCTTTACATTCTATAGGCTTCCACTCATAGTGCACATCCACCGAGTTCTAGATCCATGCTCATTGACAAAGTAAATCATCGATCGGGAAAGGCCCGAGCCAATTACACCTTTACTGGGACCCTGGCATACTGCACCTTATCACACTTCCTAGTAGCTTCATCACGCTGCAGTGGCTTACCAATTTGATCCACAATCTTAAACAAGGATTTCTCTCCCCAGTATTTGAATCCAATCTTCAATTGAATCCAAATAGGAATCGATTTAAGCTCCTCCTTCTCTACATCCATGTCAGGATTCCATGGCTTAACAATAAGAGGTTTGCTATCAAAGAAATAATTTCCTTGCAACAGTTTATCTCTATTATCCATGGCATTAAACCTAACAATGAAGATTCCTTTTTTAATCACAGCCACTTTATCAACATTAAAACTGTTCCAAATACGATTGATAAATCCATCCATAACTTGAATTGGAGGATTTGATCCAACAACATAGCAAATCACAGCTGAATTCCAAAAATCAACCTCCTCCTGAATATCTTCAACCTCAATTTTAACCTCATTATTACTAATTTCATGATGTTCTATTGCATCAACATCAACCGAGAGGATGTAAAATAGGAATAGGAGAAATTGATACCTCATTGCGATCCTTATTCGAGTCTTATGAAGATAATCAAGCCACGCATTGGATGTGTGTCTAATCTCCGATTCTTTGCCGCAAACTTCAAATTGAGGATTTTGGCGTCAAAATCTCACCAAAACCAAAATCCAATGCTTCGATTCCCATTACTTCATCAATGGAACGAGTTTTCAGCGCCTGAGAATCCGATGTTGGACCTTTAGGCTTCCCTACCTTCTTCCAGGAACCTCCAGATTTCCTTGCCATGGCAATGGCGGACGTTTGAAACGTTCACCGAGAAAATTTTGGAGGGAAAACAAGAAGAATCAATGGAACAGTAAAAACTAGAGAGAAGAGAGAGTTTCTCTCTCTAGAACAAAGTAAGGAGCCAGGAGTTTCAAACCCGAACCTGATTGTATCTCAACCCGATATTAACCCAAAACCCGACTAGGCCTAGTAAATACCTAGTTCAACCCGATTTGTTTATGACTGACCCGAATTCAACTAGAATTCGGTTGAACTAGATAAAATAAGATCTCGCCTTAATTGATTAAATTTTTCAAACCAACCTATTTGGACAAACTAAACCCCACCAAATTATTAAAATTCAATTATTATTCTATATCTACAATATTATTTAAGTACTTATATATTTTCCTAGATATATATGCATATAAATATATATAATATTCATTCCTTTAAGGTGTATATAACATATGAGTAGAAGATCAAGTTACAAACGTCAAAATTGTTGTAATTAGTACTTGATCGATAAAACTCTCTTTTTTCAATGTTTAAGTAAACTAGAATGAATTGCAATAAATTTAAAGAAATAAATTTTGAAAAATGTATCACATGTGCCTCCTGACTATTATATGTCACTAAAATCCAATTATTTTTTTATATCTATAAAATTATTTAAATATATTAATTTTTATCTTTTACTAATATATAATATATCATTCCTATATAACTATTTATAAATTGGTACTATTTAGAATTATATTTTTTTGATAACATGATATTTCAAAATATTACAATGGAAACATTTAAATCTAAATAATAATTGATATATTATGGAAAAGAAGAAAGTGGGTTTCTTTCACTCTTGTACTAACATGCTAACATAAATCTATTAGACTTATCACTATTAAAATCAAAATGTAGTAATTACTTAAATTAAACAAAAACCTTACGTAAATTAACCACTAAATATCACTTGAATTAACTAACTAAATCAAATTAAAATCAAAATTACAGAAAAATAATAACAAAAAAACCAACAAAAATAACATCAAAAAATTCACAAAGAATTTAATAATGAAATACAAAAAAAAAGTGAATATAAATATAGAAATTAAGAACAAAATTACAACAAAAAACAAAAATACATAGAAAATATTAAAAAGTTCGAGAGACCAAATTATTCACACATACTAAAGACTCCATCCATTGAATCCACTGAATCCAAAAACGAGATGTAAAACTGATGCAGCTTTGCATATTCATGTTTATGAATTTTTGTTCCAAAAGATGAAACTAACATCACTTTCATTCCAAAACATAAAAATGAAAAAATACAAGAAAATATATCACACAAAGTTGACGAGCGAGGATGAGAGGTGGTGTTTGAGTCTTCGACGAGCGACGGAGTGGGAAAGGGTGGTGCAGTCTTCGATGAGCGATGGAGTGGGGGTGGTTGAGAGTGTGGTGAGAGAGGAGTAGGGTGGTTGAGAGTGTGGTGAGAGAGGAGTGGGTGGTTGAGGGGATGGTAGACTGAGGAGAGAGAATGAGAGAAGGAAGAGGAGGTGGGCGGATGAGAGAGGGATGGGGATTAGGGTTTTAGAGAGGAGAGATGGAAGAGAGATGAGGGAAATGGGAAATGGGTTTGAGAGATTGATGGTTAGATTTTGATCCTTCTCAAATCATGGATTCTAATTGATGATCCATGATATTATTTTTTGGCTAATAGGAAAAGAGAATGACCTAGCACATGGATTGATGACCTAGCACATGATTGAAAATCTTATATTTTTATAATCTTACTAATTTTTGTCTTGTTTTAGTAACTTTCTAACTTTAATAATTAGTCAATTATATTATTATAATTTGAAATTTTGGTTGTTTATATTGAAATTATTATGATTAGTATTTAAGTATAACTATCATTTATTAATTAGCATAATATAACCATTATTATTATTATTATTATTATTATTATTATTATTATTATTATTATTATTATTATTATTATTATTATTACTATTACTATTATTATTATTATTATTATTATTATTATTATTATTATTATTATTATTATTATTATTATTATTATTATTATTTAATTAGAGTTATGAATTGAGTTTCTAAATTTTAACTAGACTCTTTATAGCGTTACTTATACAACTATCAGTCTATTACTCAATTAAGTAATAGTATAATTATATTTATTTAAGGGAACTTATATGGAGTGTTACATTGACTTAGATTACCGACTTACAATGATACATTATTGATCTCATCCGATAACAACTGGTTTTAATCCAAGTACATGTTTTTAGTCTCGAAATGCATTTCACATGAAGACTATTAGCTAAAATAGTGTACTATTATCTTAAATTAGCTTATAATCTATATTGATACATTCATTAATCTTATCTAGTAACAACTTCTTTCAATTATCTAGGAACAAGTTAGTGAGTTACTGAGTTGGTATAAGTCTAAGTGAGTAACTGACTAAATGCTAAGTTAACATATGGTTGTTAACAAGTTACTATCTAATAAGTACTTGTTAACTTATTGACTTGTGGTTGTTATGTTTATTATTATTATTATTGTACAACATATGAACTCTCGTTATAATCACTTAAGCCTCATATGAACCGTTGTTGTAAACATATGATTGTCATTTGTTATAGTATTATAATATATCAATAGTCTTTGTACTAATTTATAATTAATATAATATTAGAATGGTTTTCCAATTATTATAATATCAAATGTACTACTAAAATGATTAAACATATTGATAAAATTGTCTGTTTATACTTTATCATATATAGTCACAACATAATACATACATACCGCGTTATTGTTTGTTGTTGTTATTGCTATTATTAGCATAGCTGCTACTATTACTATTAGTATTTGTATTGTTATTGTTATTGTTAGTATTCTTGCTTTTATTTGTATTATTATTTTTGTTGTTAGCATTGTTACTATTACTGTTATTATTTGTATTATTAATATTATTATCATCACTTTATGTTTATTAATTATTATTATTATTGTTATCATGATAATCATAGCTATTTACAAACTTATATATCAATAATAATGCTTATAATAATAGAGTCATTTATATAAAGCTTGGAATTGATCGTTTACTCGTTATTATTGTCGTTGGTTATAATATTATAACATATGAAGAGTCATTCTACTCATTTATATATTAGAGTGGTTTTACGCAGTTGATTAGTCCAAACACGAGTTGACTAAGAGAATACACTAAACATCACGGTACACAATATTGTGTTTTTATTAGTTTTTTGTTATCATCCATATATTTATCGCACACACACATATGTATATATATATGTCGATCTTAATAGTTTAATAATATGATTCGTTTACAAAATCCATTACAAAATCAAAATTGATCATACCTCTATAGTAGTCACTAGTCAATATATAATAACTCGATCTTGAAACTATTTGATATATGATAATTAGTTGACAAAGAAGGTAACAACATGATATAAAATGACTCAACCCGGAGATTCACCGAAGTCGAATTGACGTTCAATAGCGAATAGACCCGATGCTTACAATGATCGAATCAAGCTAAGGTCATAAGTGCTTCAACTCGAGTACACTTGACTCGACCCAAGCGTACATGAAACCCAAATACGACCTGTGCAAACCTGGCAAAAAAATGTTCACAGATCACGATCTTACCCGTAAATGGATCGACATGTAAATGGAACGACCCAGACCTGTCCGGCACCCGGCAATCCCATAATTCAAATGTAACCGACCCAGATGAACACAAAATCGGACCAATCACGACCCAGTGCATTGGCTGACAGAATCCTGACCTGTCCGGGTCTGACCTGGTTCGCCGTTGGTATACCCAAAACCTGTTCGAGAACCTGTTTTGACACCACTAACTAGAGGTAGTCAAGTCTAGCTTGGCCCGCGAACCTGACCCGACATGGCCTGTTAAAAGCTAGGGTTTGGGAAAAATTTTCTAGTCCAATTTTTGAATTAAGCCCGGCGCAATTATGGAAAGAAAAACCTAAGGCTTTGGGAATGATTTAGACCTGAAAAATAACTTTTATTCTAAATTAGGCTTAGGCCCCATAAAAAAACCCAACTAGTTCCCCGATTCTACCGGGTTTGAGCAAAAAAAGATTTCAGTTCTTTGCATCCTAAGAAAACATTAAATATAATTAATTTAATGTAATTTTTTGTTTGCAATTACAATAATCATTAACAAAACATTAAATATAATTGACGTAAGAAAAAATCAATATTGACTTACAGTTATGTAATTGACATTTGAACATAACACCCTCAGAAAAAGTTATAACTGAAGATGATATGTATTCTTTCGTCTATGATTATTTCAACGATGGGCAAGCAAAATGACTTTGCATTGATGATGAGGGCGATGAGGTATTAGTGATGATGATGATGATGATGATGTGATGAGGTAATAGGTATTAGGTGATAATGATTGATGATAGATTGATAGTCTAAGTATGAAAATAGATGATACTTTGACTTCTAATTTAGAAAAGTCGGAGGCTTATATCCATGATATAATGGAGGTAATTTTTTTTGGGTGGGCGAAGGAAATTAGTTTAATAAAATTAATAATGGCAAAAAAAAGTGTGAAAGTTTATATCACTCACTTACAGGAGAGTGATTATCAATTTTTTTCAGAGTGGCCTAGCAAATTATATTATTTTAGTTGGATAATCTACTCCCTCCGTCCCATAATATAGTGCTTACTTCTCATTTTTCACGGGAATTAAGGTAAATGGATGGAGTAGTAGGATGTTCCAAAAATAATAATTAATGAAGTGCTTTTTTAGTGCTTTTTATCTTGGAACTAGTTATTTATTATCTTTTTCCTTTAAAAAAATATCAAAAAACAATAAATGTTCTGGAATAGTGAAAAAAACAATATGTAGGGACACATATTTTTAAAGAAATATAGGGGTATTTTGGAAAGTTTGTGTAGAAATTAAGGATATTTTAGTCCAAACAAATTGATTAAAAAGAAATAGGCACAACATTTTGGAACACCCTAAAAGGAATGTGAGCACTATATTATGGGACGGAGGGAGTATCTAGCAAGATAAAAAGTTATTTAATTTGAATGGCCTACCAATAATATTGCAATCAAACAAACTAGAATACTATTGTTTTGTAGTATTAAACACAGAAAATTTCTCGAAGTACCAAAGATGTCTGTAATTGATTCAAATTCCAAGCTTCCTAATGAAAATTGAAAAAATACCATGTTTCGAAAATCAAGGAGCTCGGAAACTTCTTATTCGTACGAAATACAAATCCGAATTTAATGATTTTCCAAACATGGTACTTGGATCAAAGTCGCGTAACAAGTTTCTTTCTCTCATTTGGACGGTCTAGACTCTAGCAAGATAAAATTCACTTGAATGACCTAATAAAACAATTTATACCACTTGGAAATCCTAAAAGATCTTGGTTTAAAAGGGAACGTGGAAAAAGAAAACACAGGTTTTATAAAGAAACAATTAAGTAATTAACACGAGCAGTTTCAGGCAAATCGAATTGTTTGATGCTGATGATTTCCACTTTTAGTACTCCCTCCGTCCCTTAATAGGTTAGCTTTCATTTTTTGAACTTTATTGGGAAGAACTCATAAGTGAGGCGCTTAGTTGTATTAAATTAGAATTAAATTTTGGGCTCAGTGACACTATCATGAATTGTTTATTGGGAAGAGAGAATGTGTGGAAGTGGGCAATATAGTAAAAAATAAAAAGTTTAAATAATATTTTAATTGGTGACCCATACCAAATAAGGAAATAAAAATAGATTTAGGACAGAGCGTAAATGGAAAAATATGAACTCTACTTAGAAATGAAGGGAGTATATTTCAATATGAAATTTTAAAAAGGACTCAATCTTTTAGTTTCCTGGTTGGCAAACTTTAAACCAGATGTTCAATCTTTTAGTTTCCTGGTTGGCAAACTTTAAACCAGATGTTCAATATTCCATTCAATAGGTTTTTGTGTATTATGTTACAAAACGGCGGGTGCTCCGATTCCTGCTCATGTACAAAGGAATGAATTAAGGATCATTAAAAATACCTAGCTAGGAACATAGTATACCAAAAGACAAACTGAGCCAGCTATAATCTAACTAGGATCAATACAAAGAAAAATCACATGTGATGTGAGTGTACTGTAGTAAGAAAAGTTGTACACTACAGTGTCTACACACAAGTGGATTTCTAATTCTAACACGGAAGGAATGAATGACATTTATATCGTGGCAAATATGCAAATATGTAAATACGCATAATAAGCTATTTTCATGAAAAAAGGAAAAGGGAAAATTAAGCTGTGTTGTTTAGTGATATATTAATGTTTTAGAATAAATTATACATGTTTTATTGTTACAAAATTACTAATGTTATACAACAAACTTGTTTCGGTTGAGAAACAGTTGACGGTCTTGAAGAGAGTCCGTCAAGGTATGGAGTTGGCGTCCGATGGTGAATACTTGCACAGGAAGCAAACGTGAACTATCCTCGGGGGGGATGCGAGGAAACCCCCTCTGACGGTCAAGTCAGCACATGTCCAAATAGGATTTAGAGAGAGAAAGTAGAGAGAGAGAGATAAGAGTTTTGAGTGTGAGAGAATGTACCTGCAGAATAGTACCATTTGGCTATTTATAGAAGTACTATTCATCTGACAAGATGCGTAATCCTTTTACACGTGTACGACTGTGGTGCGTTTGACAGTTGGGAAGATTCCCTCATTTTGTCTTGTTGAACGACCGCCAACGTTGTCGGACCACGTTGATACGCTGACTTGTTAGAGCTGTAGGCGACATTTACAATGTTCGCGTCCACAATGGTGTTCGCGGACTCATCACAGAGATTCGTTAGCATACTTTGGTTATACCCGTACAACTAGTCCCCCCCAACATCATTTGGGGTCTTGACCGCTAAGGATGTTGTCGGTGGACGCGAGTCATTGTTGCCGTGTTCAATTTTTTGGAGAAGTTAATTGGTTGGATGCCACGTGTCGTTGCAGGGAGTTGAAGAATTTCGAAAAGTTAATGATTACTTTACCGAAAATCCTGCCCAATACTTTATTAGGGTTTAACTATGTCATGACACTTGGCAGAAATCTGGAGAGAAGTTGGAGGGTTCTTTTAATCCCAATCGTTCGTTCACCGTATATGTAGACAACAGTTGCCCTTTTTCCGGATTTCCTTACCACATTCTCTCTCTTCTCCAGTTTTCTCTGTCAAAGACCTCCATAGCCAAAACTTTACCTTGCTCAAACACTGAACCTCTTGTGCTCAAACTGCTCCGAAAAGTTTCTAGAAATCTTCGCCTTCATTTTCCAGTTCAGGTGCACTAAAAATTTCGGCTTTTGTGAACAAATTTTTTACGGGGTCTTTTGCCGACGGCGTATGTTCTTCCTTTTCCGGCGATTTTTTCGGCTAAAGTTTGGGTTTTTCTGCGTTTTCTTGTCTTTGGAAACCTTGCTCGCTCACTTCCGGCGATCGTTGCTTCTTGTCTTTACTTTTTCCGGTGACCCTTCGTTTCCGGGTAACTCCTCAATTTTTCTCCGCGTTTCCTTAAGTTTCTTTATGTATTCATCATGTCGGACCAGTTTGATAGCCAAAATACCCCTAGTGAGGCGTTTATGACCGAAAGTGATCCTTCTTCTCCCCTGGCCGATAGCGAGCCTTCTTCCCCCTTGACCGATAATGAACCTGCTTCTCCCTTGGCCGATAGTGAGCCTGCTTCCAGCTCAAGCCCTGTGGGGAGGACTAGGTTATTAGCGGACATACTCCTTCTTCGCCGAGATAGAAAAGAATTGAGGTCGAAGTTTCTTAACGACCACCGCTACCCTGAAGAGCATAGCTTGACTAGGAGGTATCTATCCGCTAGTCAGAGTGGTGATAGGCAAACGCTTAGGGAACTTAGGCATCAAATTCTTGCTAGGCGTTCCGTTAGGCATCCTCCGGCCAATGCCGTTCCCGGCCTTGATGTAGCCCCTCTTAGAGAGCATGCCTGGTTGGATAGCTTGGCGGATGCTGGGGTTGAGGTAGCGGCCGACTTTTACGACCGTTTATAGGAATCTGCGGCTCCTAACCCTCCTATTATTGATTTAGGTGACGACAGTGATTCCATTGCTACCGTTATGGTTCGTCAAGAGACCGTTTATCAGCGTTGGTCCGCTCTCCCCCGGTCCCGTTGTTCGCGTTACGGGGCGCAATTGATTCAATGGCCGCGAATATTGGGGAGAGTTCCCATCTTTGCCGAGAGGAGAGTCGGCAACTCCAATGAGATGGATGAGGAGGTTGTTATCGGCCCGGCTCGAATGCTCTTTTTCGCCTGCGGATTTGCGCCCGGTCCTCTCGGTGTCGAGATTGATGGGTCGTGGCGTCGGGACGCCATTGATCCGGCGTACCCTAGAGTTGCACGGGATTTGTATGATTTCCCCGAAGGTTATCGGTTAGTAGTTCCGCCAGAGGGGGCTATTGTGACGGAGTGTCCTCCCGGCCATGTGGCCGTGTATTCTCATCATTTTGAGTTCGGCCTCCGCTTTTCTCTGGATTCATTTTTGGTGAGGATCCTCAATGCTTTCAACGTATGTCTTGCTCAACTGACTCCCTTAGCGGTCCGGAACTTGATCGCGTACATCTGGACTGTACGTTTTGTGGAGTTTCCCGAGACGTTGAACTTGTTCTGCCACATCCATTGGCTGAAGAAAAATGGATCTTGTAGGCAGGCAGGGTGGTGGTCGCTAACTACAGCCGACAAGAAAATGACCGTCCAGCCCAAAATGACCGGTTTGAAGAGTTGGCAGGATGCCTTCTTTTGGCTGCAAGTGCCCGAAGATTATCCCGTGCGTCGTCATTTCACCGAGCCCCGTCCTCGCATGGAGCATTTGCCTTCTGTTCCGTTAACTGGGGAAGAGTTAACGACTTTTGATTTTTTTGACACGGAGGACTACATAGTCACCTATGAGGACGGGAAGAAAGCTAGGGTTAAGGAGCCCAAACATTGGGTTCCTCATTCCAAGTACATTCTCGGGAACCAGCCCTTGTCGGCCCTACTGCTCTGCCCTACTCATGACAATGGTAAGTGCTATTTTCGGACTGGTCCGTCTGATGATTATTATTATTTTATTTATTTATTTATTTTTTTGACTGTTTCTTGCTTATTTGCAGGTTTCGACAATCTTGATCTCGACGCACTTGGCGTTGACGAGAACTCTGCGGCCGCTAACCCACTTACCGCCTGCTCCTCATTACGAGTACGAGACAATGCATGGTAACACAAACGGTCGTCGGGGAGGGAACCGTAATGGTCCCCAAAACATCCGCCGAGGTCGTGGTGGGGTGACTGCTGCTCGCGTCCCTGTTCAGGGTGCTACTGCTGCTGTTGCCAGTACTAGCGGCCAGCCATCCCCTGCCGTCCCCCTCAGATCCTCCACCTCCCGGCCTGTTGCCAGGGGTGGTGGAAACAGGAGGCGGCCTCGCGAACAAGCCGCGGCAGACACAGCTGCTAACAAGAGGCAGGCTTTAGCTGATCCTGCAACTTCTGCCCCCACCAACGAGATTGTTCAGGTGGAAGATTTGCACGTAGACGCTCCTCCAGAGGGGCAGGATCATGCTGAGGTCGCGACCACTAGGCCTGGTCGCCACAGCGGGGCAACTTGGTTGTCTGGATCTTACTCCTCCGTCCGTGAGAAGATCCGGGAGCTTATCACTATGCCCAGCTTTTTATCCAACCTGTATCCCATCATCTTTTCTCGGTTTCATGAGTGGATCGAGAAGAAGGAGGTGCCGCTAAGTGACGCAGTGTCGGCCTCCTTTGCTCGCAGGCCAATCGTTCCCGGCAAGATTTATCAACCTTTGGGACGTCGGGGAAGATGAGTCGATGTATGCCGATATCCCCGAGAACGGTGGCATTCTGGCGTACCGTATTCTGAAGGGCATGCAGCTGCCGTTGGACAGGCCGGCAGGGTCCTTGGTAACTCCTGCTGCAAGGCTGGCTCATGACCAACTTGTGGTACGTTTTCATACTTGTTTCATTATTATTCAATTGTTTTTTGTATTCGCATTGACGTTCACTTTTCCCCTTTGCAGGCCAACAATGCTGCTATTGAGCTGATCGAGCAGTACGTTGAGTACCAGAAGTTGGCGGACAGCTATAAGCAGTCGCTGGAGACTTGCCAGGACCTGCTGATGGATGTGGAAGAGAAGCTGGCGGCCAAGACCGCGGCCCTGCAGCCTCTTGAGGACGAGCTGCGAACCTTGAGGCCACGAGCTGCATTAATGGAGGAGACCGAGGCCAATGTTAATACATTGACCAAGGCTTTGGAGGCCGTCAACTCGGAGAAGGAGATCGCTGTGCTGGATGCTGCACCCGAGGCCGAAGCTAGGGGGGCCGCCAAGGCTATTGCTGAGTTTCAGCAATCTGACGAGTATGTGGCGACTCTTCATAAGAGATATGATGGCGGATGGGCGGCCGCCATGAGGTGTGTATGCAAGACTATTCCAGGATTTGACTGGAATGTGATTGAAGATGCTCATGATGCCGGTCAACATCTCACGCCCTTCGAGGGGGATCCGAAGTTTGCCGATGAGGACGCCATAGCTGATGCGGACCCTCGGGATCTGGCGGAGCAGATAAACCGGGATGTCCCTGCCTCTTGAAGTTTTTGGCGGCCTTCTCTTAGCTCTTCCTGTTCTTCCAATAGCTTATAGTTTGTAATCTTTGTTAAACATTTTGGTTAACACTTTATTCGGCCCATGTTGGCATTTGTAAACACTAATGTTTCTTAATTTTATAAGTACGATTCCAATTGAAAGCCTTTCATTTGGCCGCCATCGTTTTCATTTGTAGTTGGCCGCCAAGCCAGTAGCTTTTATTTTATGGAAAGTACTTTGGTTATATCTTGTGTTGTTATTGCTCCAATTTTCGTCTGATTGTTGTATGACCGCTAACAGTTTTTATTCATAAACGCTAATTGTCGTCTGGTCTGTTATGTGACCGTTAACGCACTTTGAGCCTGTCATATGACTTTTGTTTTGTGCTAAGTCTGTCATATGACTGTTAACGAACTTTGAGCCTGTCACATGGCTTTTGTTTTGTGCTAGGTCTGTCATATGACCGTTAACGCACTTTGAGCCCGTCATATGGCTTTTGTTTTTTTTTGTTTTTGTCATATGACTTTTGTTTTGTGCTAGGTCTGTCATATGACCGTTAATGCACTTTGAGCCTGTCTTATGGCTTTTGTTTTGTGCTAGGTATGTCATATGACCGTTAATGCACTTTGAGCCTGTCATATGGCTTTTGTTTTGTGCTAGGTCTGTCATATGACCGTTAATACATATGAGAATAATAAGATGATTGATGAATTGCTAGCGGAGGCTTGGATTATTTATGTAATGAAGAGTGGCTCTAGGCCTATTACATCTCATGAATCAAACATAGTATTTCTTTAGGACGCTAGCATTCCAACAGTTCCTAAGCTCCTTGTCATCCATGCTTTTTAGGATGAAAGAGCCAGAAGCAATCTTCTTAGCTATGACGTAAGGACCTTCCCAATTAGCAGTCAGCTTCCCTTCGGTATGCGCCTTTACCAGGTAGGCCGTTCTGCGAAGGACTAGGTCGCCAACATATAACGGCCTTTCTAGGACTTTCTTGTTGTAAGCCTTGTTGATTCTATCTTTGTAAGCAGCTGCTCTCAGTTCCGCCATGAGCCTTGTTTCTGGCAAAAAGTCTAGGTTTTCCCTGAGTGCCTGGTCGTTTCTTTGAAGGTCTTGGTGCTTGATCCGGTAAGAGGGTAAGCCTCCCTCTACCGGTAGCACCGCTTCTGCACCAAAGGCCAGCTTGAAATGGCTTTCTCCTGTCGCTTCCTTCTCTGTTGTTCTATTTGACCATAGCACTGCCGGCACCATATCAGCTCATCCTCCTTTGAATTCATCTAGCTTTTTCTTCAAGGCGTTCAAAATTTGTTTGTTCGTGCCTCTGCTTGTCCGTTGCTCTGGGGATGGCAAACGGCTGAGTTTGCAAACTTCACGCGAAACTCTGTTAGAAAAGCTTGTATGGGACGGCAATCGAATTGGACGCCATGGTCGAAGACGATAGCAGTGGGAATCCCAAATTTTGTCATAATGTTTTGCCAGATGAATTTCTTGACCTGATTTGCCTTGATTTTTGCTGTCGGTTCTGCCCCTATCCACTTTGTAAAGTAGTCAATGCCCACTATTAGGAATCTCCTCCCTCCAGTTGCTGTGGTGAATGGTCCCAGGATGTCCATTCCCCACTGGGCAAACGGAATTGGGCATAGGATAGGCTGTAAATCATTGGCTGGCCTGTTGATGACGGGGGCGTATCTATGGCATTTGTCACATCTCTTAACATAACCCTGGGCATCCGTCAGCATACTCGGCCAATAGAACCCAGCTCTTACAGCTTTCAACGCTAGGGCTTTACCGCCAATATGATTGCCGCAAATACCTTCATGTATTTCTTCCAGAATCTTCGTGGATTCCCATGCGGTTGCACACTTAAGCAGAGGTAGACTGAACGATTTCTTGTACAGCTCATTCTGATATATGACGTACCAGCTGGCTTGTCGCTTCAGCTTCTTGGCGGACGAAGGATCATTGGGAAGCGTCCCGATCGGCTTATACGCCACCGGCTCACTAAACCACTCCCCTTCTTTGGTTTATCTTTGTTGACGGTCACAATTTTTTCCGTGATGCTCTTTTCCTTCAAGATGTCCACCGTGACGGTTTTCTCGATGCTAAATGAGTCAGAACTTGCTAATTTGGACAATGCGTCCACTTTCGTGTTCTCGGCCCTTGGTATTGCTTGAATCTCAAATTGATTCAATTGAGCTATTAACTCCTTGGCCTTTTCCACGTACTTCAGCATGTTAGGCTCTCTGACTTCAAATACTCCTCTCAGCTGGCCGCTAACCAACTGTGAGTCCGTCTTGAAGAGTACATTCTTAGCGCCCGCCGCCAAACACATTATCAAGCCGGCAATTGCCGCTTCATATTCTGCTTCATTGTTTGACGCCGGGAAGGCAAACTTGATGGCGTACTGGAATGAATTTCCTTCAGGGCTGATCATCACTATACCAGCCCCGGATCCGCTAACAGCGGAAGATCCGTCGACCTCCAGTAGCCAGGTTTCCTTTTTCTCCATTTCTTCCTCCTCATATGAGGCTTCTACAATAAAATCTGCCAGGGCCTGGGCTTTGATAGCGGTCCTGGGCTTATATTGTATATCATACTCTGATAGCTCAACGGCCCATTTAGCAAACGGCCGGAACTATCCATCTTTTGCAACGCCTTTTCTAACGGCTGATTGGTTAGAACTTGAATGGGATGACAATCGAAGTATGGCCTGAGCTTCCTGGCGGCGACTATCACGGCCAAAGCCATTTTCTCAATCAGCTGATAACGGCTTTCTGGCCCATTAAGGATGTGGCTGACGAAGTATATTGGCTGCTGCCTCTTCTCTTTTTCCACCAATTACACGGCCGCGACTGTTTTCGGCGAGGCCGAGATATACAATTGCAATACGTCCCCAGTCTCGGGCCTCGTAATGGTGGGTAAGCTTTTTAAGTGCTCTTTGACCGCCAAGAATGCTTTGCTTTGCTCCTCTCCCCACTCGAACTTCTTATTTGCCCTTAGCAGTGCAAAGAAAGGCAAAGCCTTGTCTGCTGATTTTGAAATAAAGCGAATGAGGGCTGCCATTCTTCCTGTCAGGCTCTGAATATCTTTGACGCTCTTTGGCTCAGATAGGTCGACAATAGCTTGAACTTTGTCCGGATTCACGTCAATCCCCCTTTTGCTTACCAAAAAGCCCAAAAACTTCCCTGCTCTCACCCCAAAGACACATTTCTTTGGGTTGGGTTTCATCTTATACTTTCTCAAAGTTCTGAAAGTTTCCTCCAGGTCGCCCAGGTGTTCGCGGTCAGTTTTACTTTTGACGATGGAGTCGTCAACATATGCGTCGATGTTTCTCCCCTTCTGATCCGCGAATACCTTATCGACCAACTTTTGATAGGTTGCTCCAGCATTGCGGAGCCCAAACGACATTGCCTTATAGTTGTACACGCCACAATCCGTGATGAATGCTGCTTTCTTTCTATCGGCCTCGAGCAAACTAATCTGGTGATAACCCGAGAACGCATCCATAAAGCTGAGCAGTGCGTGACCGCTAGTAGAGTCTACTAGCTGGTCAATTCTTGGTAACGGATAGCAGTCCTTTGGGCAAGCTCTATTAAGATCCGTGAAGTCAACGCACATCCTCCATTGGCCGTTAGCTTTTTTCACCATAACCACATTATCCAACCGTTCTGGGTAATCACATGGTTCAATGAAGTCGGCCGCAAGCAGCTTATCAACTTCCTCATTGATGGCCTTGTTCTTTTCGGCCGAAAAATTCCGGTTCTTTTGCTTGATAGGACGGACATTGTTGTCGACATTTAGACGATGTACCATCACGGCGGGTCTATTCCTGGCATCTCATCCGCCGAGAACGTGAATACATCAACGTTTTTTCTTAGGAGAGTCACCAGGTTGATCCTGACCTTTGGGTCCATGTCTGTTCCGACAGCAACTGTCCTTGCCGGATCTTCTGCCAGCATCTCCTGCTTTGTTTCTCCGTCCGGCTTGGGCCTCGGCGTATCGTCGGGCCTAGATTCCAATTCCTCCATTGAAACTTCTTTCATCTCTTCATTCCCTTTCTCGGATTCTTCCTCATTTGCCAGAGCTCTCCTCTAAGCTCGCCTTTGCTTCCGAGTTCGCGGATTCAAGTCTTCTACCGGAATTCTCCTTCTTTGGTCGCTTTAAAGTCTGTTAGGTAGCATGATTTTGCCATCTCCCGATTTCCTCTTAACTTTCTTTGTCGTCCCCAGATTGGAAACATACAGCATGGTAAGATGGTAAGATGACACAACTCCTTGGACGTCATGGATGAAAGGGCGTCCAATAATTGCATTGTAAGCTCCTGGTACGTCAACTACCAAAAATTCTGCCATTACATCCCCTGGCGTTCTCATCTTCTCCTACCCCGACCGGTAGGGTTATCAAACGATGCGGAATCACGGACGCCCCCGTGAAACCTATCACTAGGGTAGCGGACGGAGCTTCGGATGCTCCCGGCCAATCATCAGCTTCTCAAAAGTTGAGAAGTACAGTATATTCGCGGAACTTCCTCCGTCTACCAGGATTCTATGAATTAGACAGTTTGACACCTTCAGTGTGACCACCAGAGGGTCGTCATGGGGGTAGACGACGTGCTTCGCGTCCTCCCAAAGTGAAAGACATGGCGGGCATTGCGGCGGCCTTCTCCATTGCATGCTTTCGTTGAAATTGACCTGATGCATGAATTCTTTTAGGCTGGCCTTTGCTCCGCTCATGCTACCGCCATGAATCGTACCGCCACTTATAACGTGAATTTCCGAGATCCGCGATTGCACATTCTGGTTATTTGGCTTTACTATGCCTCCTTCCTTTGACTAAGCCTTGTACTGAGTGAAGTATCCTCGTCTTATCAGATCCTCCAGATTATCCTTCAAATGTCTACAGTTCTCGGTAGTATGACCGTGATCCCCATGAAAGTCACACCACTTGCTCTTATCACGATTTTTGTGAAATATTTGCTTTGGACGTCCTTGTTCATGTGATATATCTGAGCTCTTGAGGTCATGAGCTGCGTATATGCATCGAACTTATCTTTGTACTCCAACCTTTCGCGGTCATTCTTCTCGCGGTCATTTCCTTTCTTGACCACATTTGACTCCTGTTTTCTTTCATCTCGGCCGCGATCATTTTCGCGACCCTTTTCTTTCTTCTGCTTATCATCCTTCTTCTTTTCAGGTTCGCGACTTTGGCTGCTTGCGGCCCTGTCAAACTCTTCACCCCTGATAAAATCGTTGGCCTTCTTCAAGACTGGCTCTAAGGATGTGAAGGTTTTACGGCCCACGTAGCTCCTGAACACAGACCCCTCCCTCAGCCCTGTCATTAGAGCTAGGACGGCCATGTCTTGTTGAAGACGAGGAATAGTGACCGCCTCAGTATTAAAACGGCCAACGAAATATCGCAGGCTCTCATTCTCACGCTGCTTGATAGATAACAGCTCGCCAGTGGTGCACTCACGGTGCCTGTTACTCACGAAGTGAGTGCTGAACATAGAAGAAAGTTGAGCTCACGGCCGCAACATGGTCATCCGGATCTGACGTGCCGTCATACTTGCAGGACGACATCTTGATCCTTGGCATCGGGTGGCTTAAAATTTCTGAAATGAATGGATACAGCTTAGGTTTAATCAACAAGTGCCCGACAGCAGAATAGTTGCTTACACCGTTGGTGCTGTATTCTCGATGAGAACGGCTTTGATACTCATCTTCAGAATTGTTTAGATTCTCATTCTCTAGGACAACCTCTTCATACTCTGGGTCATCGATTATTCTCTCCATCTGGCGTCCTTCTTGAGTGAAGGTACGCAATCTCCTCACTGGCTGACCATCAGCATTGCGACCAGTTAAGGGCGCCACCCGCCTGCGAACTTGACCAACTCTTGCATTAGGAGTAGGGGTGTTGTTAAGGCGAGGAGTACCCGCTTGTAACATTTGGATGAAAGACGCTACAGTTTGTAGCTGCTCAGTGGAGAATTGATTCAATTGAGCCAGGTTAAATGATCCGCCACCAGTGTTTACCTGAGACACATTGTTCTCAGGAGTTTGTTGTTCATTGATGTTCTTGGCCATCCTGACATTAAACTGAGGTGCACCGAGTGGTCCGGTAATGATGGGTGTAGATCCCTGTCCGGTTTCAAACTCCGATGGATCACGGCTGTCGTTGTTTGCTCTTTCCATGATAGCGTTCACAAAGATGGGAGGTCCCCTCCTTCTAGCGCCAAGTTGTTTCGGTTGAGAAACGGTTGACGGTATTGAAGAGAGTCCGTCAAGGTATGGAGTTGGCGTCCACTGGTGAATACCTGCACAGGAAGCAAACGTGAACTACTCTCGGGGGGGATGCGAGAAACCCCCTCCGACGCTCAAGTCAGCACGTGTCCAAATAGGATTTAGAGAGAGAAAGTAGAGAGAGAGAGAGAGATAAGAGTTTTGGGTGTGAGAGAATGTACATGCAGAATAGTACCATTTGGCTATTTATAGAAGTACTATTCATCTGACAGGATACGTAATCCTTTTGCACGTGTACGACTGTGGTGCGTTTGACAGTTGGGAAGATTCCTTCATTTTGTCTTGTTGGACGACCGCCAACGTTGTCGGACCACGTTGATACGCTGACTTGTTAGAGCTGTAGGCAACATTTACAATGTTCACGTCCGCAATGGTGTTCACGGACTCATCACAGACATCCGTTAGCATACTTTGGTTATACCCGTACAAAACTGCTGCCGAAGACAAATTAGGTAAAATTATACACACAACTATAAACCATGTTATAATGATGAAATTGATATTCATATATCTGTATATCGATCCTTGTGCACGCAATGATCAAGGTATATATAATTTTGTAATCCTTTTTTATGTACTTCATTTGTTCTTTTTCAGATGCAACATGGAGGAGACACATGAATTGATATAAGAAGAGAGATACAACTATACAAGAGTTGAAAAAGGAGATTCATGCATGTAATAAGAGGAGAAATATAGATATAAGAAAAGTCATGCATTTGATAGAGAGTAGATAAAATATCTACTATTAAACTTCAATCTATTTTCGTGGTAAATGCGCATATCTAGTCTACACTACACAGAATTAGAAGGATCAAGGTTGGTTTCCCTCCCAAAATTCCCAACAAATTAAATAGCTAATATAACCAGCTAGCTAGCTCAACCCTTTAATATAAACAATTAAAAGGTGATAATCTCCTCTAAAATATATTGTAAACTTCTTTGTGTTCTACTCACCCTATTTTCATGTCGTCATTTTATCTTGAAATTTTTATAAAAATTGACACAAATAATCCCAAGTTTCACCCATCTTCTCAAAATAATCTTAAAATTATCTTATATATATATATATATATATATATATATATATATATATATATATATATATATATATATATATATATATATATATATATATATATAGAAGTGAGTTCATATGAGAATGCATACTTACATGAGAAATGAGATTGGATTTTACGCGCTATAACTCTAATGAACAAGTGATGTAACTTTAATGAAAAAGTGATGTAACTCCAAAAAAAGAATATTAGAAAAAAAAAATTCAAAAAAAGAAAAAAAAAATTTGGCTCATAGTTTTTTCGGGGGTATAACTCTAATGAACAAGTGATGTAACTCTAATCCAATCGTGTGTTTGAGTTTCATTCTCATTTCTCATGTAACGAGCATTCTCATGTGATCTTTGCCTATATATATATATATATATATATATATATATATATATATATATATATATATATATATATATATATATATATATATATAGGCGACATTTACAATGTTCGCGTTCGCAATGGTGTTCACGGACTCATCACAGACATCCGTTAGCATACTTTGGTTATACCGTACAAAACTGCTGCCGAAGACAAATTAGGTAAAATTATACACACAACTATAAACCATGTTATAATGATGAAATTGATATTCATATATCTTTATATCGATCCTTGTGCACGCAATGATCAAGGTATATATAATTTTGTAATCCTTTTTTATGTACTTCTTCATTTGTTCTTTTTCAGATGCAACATGGAGGAGACACATGAATTGATATAAGAAGAGAGATACAACTATACAAGGAATTGAAAAAGGAGATTCATGCATGTAATAAGAGGAGAAATATAGATATAAGAAAAGTCATGCATTTGATAGAGAGTAGATAAAATATCTACTATTAAACTTCAATCTATTTTCGTGGTAAATGCGCATATCTAGTCTACACTACACAGAATTAGAAGGATCAAGGTTGGTTTCCCTCCCAAAATTCCCAACAAATTAAATAGCTAATATAACCAGCTAGCTAGCTCAACCCTTTAATATAAACAATTAAAAGGTGATAATCTCCTCTAAAATATATTGTAAACTTCCTTGTGTTCTACTCACCCTATTTTCATGTCGTCATTTTTTCTTGAAATTTTTATAAAAATTGACACAAATAATTCCAAGTTTCACCCATCTTCTCAAAATAATCTTAAAATTATCTGTTATATATAGAAGTGAGTTCATATGAGAATGCATACTTACATGAGAAATGAGAATGGATTTTACGCGCTATAACTCTAATGAACAAGTGATGTAACTTTAATGAAAAGGTGATGTAACTCCAAAAAAAGAATATTAGAAAAAAAAAATTCAAAAAAGAAAAAAAAAATTTGGCTCAAAGTTTTTTCGGGGGTATAACTTTAATGAACAAGTGCTGTAACTCTAATCCAATCGTGTGTTTGAGTTTCATTCTCATTTCTCATGTAACGAGCATTCTCATGTGATCTTGCCCCCTATATATATATATATATATATATAATAGACCCAAAATATATTCACAACGGCGAGATAAACAATTGTTTAATTTATTGTAGAAAAAGTTGAATTTATTCATGTTCGATTTTCTCGTAGATTTCATTCTTTTTTTTCACACACTTTATTCCTTCTTGTAACTCCTTTTTTTGGTAGGATCATGTAATTCTTTTACCATCTTCATTCCGAGAAGTAACACCAATTTTGGCTTCTTTTGCATTAGGCAAAATTGATCTCAACACTCTGAACTATAGCACAGGTGCACCCAACACCACCAACTCCTTTTTTTTGCTAGGATTTTTGTAACCCTTTGCATAATGCATTATGGATGTGCGCCCATATAACTGAATACATACTTTATATTAGAAGAGGAGGGTGTAACAAAGAACAATTAGAGTCAAAATAAGGGAATATATCAACCTTACCTCAAAAGATATACACAACCTTGAGTGAACGCAGGAGAAAGCGATTAAGAAGCAATAAACACAGGTCTCCACTCACAGGAGAATGACACTAGTTGCAGGTTGCGGCAGACGTGCACTGCAATGCGCTTCAACCTGTCGCCAGTGCCATCTCTCCTGCGAGTGCAGGCATCAGCTTCTCTTACATCGTATTCGTAGTTCTTTTTAAGGTGCATCGTATTGTTTTCATGCACTGATGAGCTCAATATATAGTACAATACAAACTGCAAACAAACCTATTTTATTGGTCATCTGCACGTTAAAAGTACTAGAAAATGATGGTATACAATAATGGTCTCACTGTGCAAGTATTCAAATGACAGCTCATATGTTCAAATTATTTGGACCAAAGAAAAGTCTAAGTTTCACACTTGGCTTTATTTTCTTGGATATTAGACTATTAGTCGAAGCATATGTGATAACGGAATAGTGGGAGGGAGACTCTATCTATCTATAGTCCTTGATTTGACTTGGCCGAGGACTAAATTAATGACCAGTGGCAATTTAATAGTAGCTGTCGCTTTTGTGGCTGCTGCTTAACAATACTCATAAATTTCAAAGGATGGAACTCACGGAATAAGCCAAAACTAACTATCGTATCTTAATAATATGGGAATTAGAGGGTGACATCAAGGTTGGAATTCGTAAAAATATTGAGATTATCTTATTTGGTTAATGATGAGATTATGAGAATAAATTCAGCATAGATAACAAAATTACTCAAATGCGCTGAATAATCCTCCTTCCTTTTGTAATTTTTGTTGGAAGCATAGATAACAAAATTACTCAAATGCACATTTGAATTGTCCCACATTACAAAAACAGGAGAGAAAATACCACATTATAAGATAGAGGAGTTATCAATTGGTTTTAGGATGTAACCTCATATCATCATATGGGATTGTGTGCGATCTCTCTCTCTCCTCCGGCGTGGCCTTGTGTGTGCAGGCTTTATGATGTCCGAGATACCCGTATGACCCACATTAGCTACTCGTACCATTGCCTTTGTTCTTATTTTGTAATGAATGAGGTAGCATGCAGGAGAAGAGAATTAGATGGAAATTGCAAAGAAAGAAAAGGAGGGTCGTTTAACAGAATTTTGACATACATCTTTATCTGTTGATGATTTTTTTTTATAAAAAGAGTCATATAATTAAGGGATATTATCTCAGATAACCCTGACATATAGACCTTTTTCCCAAATAACCCCCACATTTTCTCCCCTATCTCGGATAACCCTTAATTTGTAATTTGTCCTTAAACTTGACGGAATGTTGGACGACGTTAACTATTTTGACATTTATAATAAAAAAACGATTTTTTTTTTAAAAAAAAACAAAAACATTAATGTTCTTCATCCTCTTTCTTTTGTTCTTCATCAATCATGTCTTCATCTCCTCCCCCTTCTCCAAATCCAGATAAAGTTCAGCTACATTCTTGCAAATTAATGACAAATCAACTACAAATTCCTTCAATACTAGCACAAAGTGAACAACTTGGGAGACAGAAAATTCATGACTTTCATCCAATTTCCCCATTAGATAAAATGTGGGTATTTCTTCACTTCCATACCCAGTTGAGTGATTTGTGTTTGAAATTGTTTGATTTCTTGTGGGTTATTGTTCAATTTTTTGGATTCAATTTATTTGAATTCTCACAATCTTGAATAGCCCCAAATTGATTTTGCTCAACCTTCTCGCAACCAACAGCACCACCGCCACTCCCTCTCTCTCCTCTGCCTCGCACCACCGCCACTCCCTCTCTCTCCTCTGGATTTGAACTCGATTTTTTCTAGTTGAACTCGATTTGAACTCAATTTTTTCTAGTTGAATTATGCTGCAACTGTTTAGTTTAGCTACTTGTATACCAGAGACTGAAAGACTAGGCGTAAATGTTTTGAGGCAAGGCGGACATTACATGACTTTGCAGGTGGAATATCAAAGCTTGGTAGCACATTTTTCCTGCAATGTCAGATCTCCTCATGTTCTTCTAATTTTGTGGAATTTAATTATGACTTTCTTTTGATGTAGGGAGAGGCAGCTGTTGACACTAAAAATTTATTAGTGTTTTACATTAAAATAAATTGATTATTATTGAGCTAAAAATAAATATAATTAGCTCAGTTTAATTAATTTAGCCTACCTAAATAAAATATCCAAATTAAATCAATTAAATATAATTTGGGTTGTCAACTATTTGGACCGGTCAATATTATAGTCCAAATAAAATGGTCAAATGGCAAAGGTAAAAAAAAGACTTCCAAGTTATAAACGGGCCCAAGCCCATAAGCTACCAAGTCCATGAAGGGTTCTACATTCCCTATAAATAAACCTCACCTCCTTTAGTTGAGGGGACCAGAAAATCATTATTTTCAAGAGCTCATAAAATTCTCTTAGAATTCTCTCTGCAAATAGTCAACAAGCACATCAAATCCGTGCCCTCATTCGAATACACTCAAACAAAACTAAAACTCAGGTTGACGTTGACAAAACGCCATCCGACACTCAAACTCAGGTTGACGTTGACAAAACGTCAGTCTACACTTAGCTCACGGCGACATCAACACGTGTCATCTCCAGTTACGGAACAGAATCAGAGGACTTAGTTTATTTGTTATAAATTGTTTACAGAGATTGTACTCAATACATTTATTGAAATATAATTTCTTTGTTACTTTGTTTCTTGTCTTATATATTTTGACTCGAAATTTATGTATACAAATTTTGGCACGCTCGGTGGGACTATCTCTGCCTCTCATCTCTGTTTCGTCATCATCAACAAACCTGAGAAATGGCCTCAAGCAAGAACATCTCTCAATCTTCTGAAAACTCTGCCGACACCCTACGAAAATCTGTAACGTTGGGTGACTTTATGAATGACATGACTCTTGGTTTTCGCACTAGAGGAATGAAAAAGGCTGTTGTTGCTGCCGCTGCTGCTAAGCTTCGAACTGCAAATGTTCCTACCAGGGAGAGATAACTCTTTAAGCCTGCTGCTGCTGAATCATCCATCATGTCTGATTCACACAAGGAGCATGAAACCCCCGTGTTTGGCTCAACTGCTTTGGCTGAACACGAGCCATCATTCATTGCTTCTCAAATATGGAAGCAACTCTCATCTGATAAGTCGGATAGGCTGACTGTTCACACTAGCCCTCTCTTTGATCCACTCAATGTAGAGAGTGACAATGAAACAAGTGATGATATTCTTTGTCTCATCACCTCTAACGATTTTCGACTTAGAGGAACCCTTGTAGTCTTCACAATCGAACACTCTGCTTCGTTATGGTGACCTCGGCTAAGACAGGTTGAGGAACAACTTCTTTGAAATGAATAGCCTACTCCAAAAATTAATGAAGGATGGAGAAGAAAAAGATGCTCAAATTCGACTCCAAAATGAGCAAATCGCTGCCCTCAACAAGAAACTGGAGGAAGGCGACGCAGCATCAAGACAGGGTGATGAAAGTGAAGGGGATAGTGGTGATGACGTTCGCCGCCCACCTACAGCACGACAACTTAAGTTATTGATAGTTCACGCTGTTAAAAATCAACTTGGAGAAAGTTCTCAAGGGAGTCATCGCTATGTGAAGCCTTATACCAAAAGGATCGATAAGCTGCAGATGCCTTTTGGCTATCAAACCCCCAAGTTTAAGCAATTCGATGGGAAAGGAAATCCTAAGCAACACATTGCTCACTTTGTGGAAACATGCAACAATGCTGGTACCACAAATGATTTCCTGGTCAAACAATTTGTTCGTTCCCTTAAAGGCATGGCCTTTGACTGGTACACAGATTTACCCTCACAATCCATTGACAGTTGGGATCAAATGGAGGAGGAATTCCTGAACAGGTTCTATAGCACTCGACGTATTGTCAGTATGACTGAACTGACTAAGACTCACCAGTGGAAGGATGAGCCAGTCATCGATTACATCAATCGTTGGCGCGCATTGAGTCTAGAGTGTAAAGATCGCCTAACTGAAGTCTCTGCTGTTGAGATGTGCATTCAAGGAATGAATTGGGACTTGCTTTATATCTTGCAAGGTATAAAACCTAGGACTTTTCAAGAGTTGGCTACGCGAGCTCATGACATGGAGCTTACCATTGCCAACAATAGAGGCAAAAGCAACACTTCTTCAGAATACAAGAAAGAGAAGAAGGATTTTAAGAAGACTGACAAGACTGCCAAAAGTTCGACTAAGGAGTCAATGTCAATCACGACCTCCTCACCTGTCAAGATCTCTAGCAAGGCTGGCACTGAAAAGAATAAGGGTTCATCTTCTCAAGAACCTAGGAAAAATAGGCCAACCTTCAAAGAACTCCAAGCAAAAAAATATCCATTTCCAAACTCTGATTTATCAGGGATGTTAGATGATTTACTTGAAAACAAAGTCATTGAGTTACCCGAAGCTAAGCGTCCTGCAGAGGTCGGTAAAACTTCCGATCCTAACTACTGTCGGTATCACAGGTTGATTAGTCATCCCATAGAAAAGTGTATAACACTTAAGGAGAGAATTATGCAACTTGCAAAGGATGAGAAAATTGTACTGGATTTTGATGAAGTTGCTGAAGCTAATCACGCCTCCGCGATGTTAGATTCTTATTGGGAGGCTCAAACTCTGCAGTTTGGGAGTTTGGAGCCAGTAATTGTACATGTGATGCGACCGGTTCTCCAAGTTGATGATGTGCCATCTGTTGAGCACAGTATCCCAACTGAAAACCAACATGGAGAGGATGATGAAGGGTGGACGTTGGTCACTAGAAGGAGGCCTAGACGATAGTCGAAGCCTCAACCAAAGTCTGTTTGTCGTAAGAAGAAGCATCAAAAAAGAAAGGGCTCAAAACGCTCGAAAGGAAAGAAAAAGTCAAAAAAGCATACTAAACAGCAAGTACTGCCAAATGACTTGCTTGAACAGGATCCTCTTACCCCTATAACCTTAGAAGAATTCTTTCCTAAAGATTACTTCACTACGGTTACTGTTAATGCTACCTCATTTGTTGAGGATGAAGAAGAAAAAGAAGAGGAGGAGGATCAAGAGCCTGTTAAAGAAAATGAAATCTCCGTCAAAGTAACTGTCCAACATTCAGGGACGGAGATAGATCCAAAGATATTGGCTATCTTGGAAGCTCTTCCTACACGCATGGGATGGAGGCAGATCTTTCATTTACCTCGAGAAATGTGTCGATAAGTGGCTCTTGCACTTCAAAGACCTTAACTATACCTTGACAAAGTGAAGGATGCTGGAGAGCCAATAGAAAGTTCGGCTAAATGCGCGTCATGTAATTTTGCCTTAGCCTTCACTGATGAAGACTTATTGTTGAGCTCAAAACCTCACAACCGACCCTTGTTCGTTTCTGGTTATATTTTCGGCAAGAGAGTGAATCGTATCTTAGTGGATGGAGGTTCAGCTGTCAACATCATGCCAAAATCCACCATGACTGATTTAGGGATCACTATGGAAGATCTTTCTGATAGTCGTCTAATGATCCAAGGATTCAACTTGAACAGTCAACGTGCCATAGGCATAATACGTCTTGACCTTGTGATGGGAGAGTTAACATCATCTACTCTCTTCCATGTCATAGATACAAAGACGTCGTATAAAATGTTGCTTGGACGACCTTGGTTGCATGAAAATGGGGTAGTCGCATCAACCCTCCATCAATGTCTGAAATTTTATCGTGGAGGCGAGAAGAAAATAAATGGGGATGTCAAACCCTTTAGCACGGCAGATTCGTACTTTGCCGATGCTAAGTTCTTCGAAGATGGGGAACCCTCAAGCGAGATGTTGCCATCTAAAATTCCTTCAACAGGGAAAAGGGGTACAAATAAAAATGGTGATATTCCCTCGTCTTCAAGCTCTAGTGAGTCGCCCACCACCGAGATGCAACAACAAAAATGCAAGGAAAAGGTAAAAGAAGAAGTTGTTGCTCAACCCATTAAAGCAACGAAGAAGGCAGTAACGACTCCAGTCCTGCGATACATCCCTAAATCACGTCGTAAGGAAGGGGAGTCACCTTTTGTAGGGTGTTAGGTTATGAAAGTAGAGCAAAAGAAAGAAAAAGGAGTAGATGAGACTACTCTTCAATGTTTAAAGCAAGAAGTGGTTGTTCCTTTATCTAGAGCCAATCACAATCAAATTGCTAAGCCTCCAACCTCACAATATGTTGATCAATCTAGGAGAAAATGGCTTAACAAGGGTAGGTTTGACCCAAATGCTTATAAACTCTTGGCGAAGTCTGGTTATGACTTCGAGAATCCAGCGCCCATGGGCAATGTCATTGAGGTTGATCCTCATGGAATTAATGACACACAAAAGAAATTGCAAGAGTATGGCGTTGAGGTACATCCGACTAAAGTAGGTTTGGGATTTGAAACCCCAACACCCATCAAAATTTCTGCACGGCGTAGAGGGACAACCTCTTCTTCGCAGTATATTACTGCGGAGGAAGTTGAAGAAAATGAAGATGAAAATAATGTGTCTCAGCCAAAAATATCGATCTTTGATCGATCATGCCTCTCCGTCGTAAAGGACCATACATCGGTTTTTAACAGACTTGGTGGACACGAGCTAAATGAAGGTGTGAAGTCAAAAATACAAACACCCTTGCAAAATCTTCGATCTTCTAAGAATAAAGCATTTGTCTTTAAACGTCTTGGTGCATCGACCTCAATTGATAAACAACAAAGACGGTCAGTACTAAGTCGCATCACAAGAGAGAAAAATGAAGTCAAAGGCGAGGACGCACCTCAAAGTGTTATCCCATCTCGCATGAGGCGTACACAGGTGGTAGACATCACTGGACATGCACCCTTGAAAGCCAAAGGTCGTGTCATAGTGTTAACAAACCAAAGGAGTTCGTCTAGTCAAGAAAAAGAAAAAGATGTTGAATTTGTTTCTTCAAACCATATCACGGGGGCATGAGGCTCCCTGAAAGTGACGAGGAGATGGAAACAGATGAGGCTCCTAAAACTCTTGAAGATGGGGGGCAAGCCACCGTCGATGAGTTAAAAGAGTTAAACCTTGGAACCGAAGAAGAGCCACGCCCGTCAACGTCGGCGCTTTTCTTACCCAACAGGAAGAACAAAAATATTCCAAGTTACTCTCTAACTACAAAGGCGTATTTGCATGGAGTTATAAGGAGATGCCAGGACTCGACCCAAAAGTCGTTGTCCATCGCTTAGCCATCAAAAAAGGTGTCAGTTCAAAGAAGCAATCCCAAAGACGTTTCAGGCCAGAATTAATTCCTGAAATTGAGGCAGAAGTAAACAAGCTCATTGATGTAGGATTTATTCGCGAAGTCAAGTATCCTATTTGGATAGCAAGCATTGTGCCGCATCGAAAGAAAAATGGACGATTATGAGTTTGTGTGGACTTCCGCGACTTGAACGAGGCGTGTCCGAAGGATGACTTTCCACTCCCCAAGAACGGAAATCATGATTGATGCCACCACTCGGTCATGAGGCTTTGTCATTCATGGATTGTACCGCTGGATACAACCAAATTCACATGGCTCCTGAAGATCAAGAAGCAACTGCATTTCGCACCCCTAAAGGGATATTTTGTTACAAAGTCATGCCTTTCGGCTTGAAAAATGCCGGAGCTACGTATCAGCGTACAATGCAGAAAATTTTTGAAGATATGATGCATCAAATTGTGGAGTGCTACGTAGATGACTTGGTGGTAAAGTCTAAGAAGAAGGAGAATCATTTGCATGACCTCCGTAAAGTCTTTCAAAGACTACGAAAATGTCAATTAAAAATGAATCCCCTCAAATGCGCATTTGGCGTCACCTCAGGAAAGTTTCTAGGCTTCATTGTCAGACACAGGGGTATTGAAATTGACCAAGCAAAGATCAAGGCCATCCAAGAGATGCCTGAACCTAAGAACCTCAAGGAGTTGCGTGGCCTCCAAGGGCGTCTCGCTTACATTCGAAGGTTTATTTCTAATTTAGCAGGAAGATGTCATCCCTTCAGCCATCTCATGAAAAAGGATGCCCCGTTCAAATGGGATGACTCATGTAAAAACGCCTTCGAAAGTATAAAGAAGTACTTGTCTTCTCCTCCTGTTTTGGGGGCACCAGTAAAAGGGAAACCACTCATCCTTTATATCGCAGCACAGGAGCGATCTCTGGGGGCAATGTGCGCTCAAGAGCAAGAAGATCGTAAGGAGACAACTCTTTACTACTTGAGCCGAACTTTGGTGGGTGCTGAATTGAATTACTCACCTATTGAAAAAATTTGCCTTGCTTTAATTTTTGCTATTAAAAAATTAAAGCATTACATGCAGGCTCATACAGTTCATGTCATCTCGAGGTCTGACCCGATAAAATACATTCTCTCAAGGCCCGTGTTGTCTGGCAGACTTGCAAAGTGGGCTATGCTTTTAAAACAATATGACATTGTGTATGTTCCGCAAAAGGCTGTCAAGGAGCAAGCAATAGCAGACTTTTTCGCAGACCACCTAGTCCTTGCAAAATGGGAGCTTTCCGATGATCTGCCAGGTGAAGATGTGTTTTTCATTGAAATACTCCCACCTTGGAAAATGTACTTTGATGGAGCCGCTCGTCATGACGGTGCAGGAGCTAGAATTGTCTTCGTTTCTCCAGAAAAACGTGTCCTGACATACTCTTTCGTGCTAACTCAACTTTGTTCCAATAATATGACTTAGTACCAAGCACTCATAATAGGCCTCCAAATGGCAATTGAAATGGGACTTAGAGATTTAGACATTCACGGGGACTCCCAATTGGTCCTAAAACAATTGTCGGGTGAATACGAAGTCAAAAAGAATGATCTAATCCCCTATCAAAGACAAGCGTCACAATTGCTTGACAAACTTGATACCATCAAGTTAGAACATGTTCCAAGGAGTGCCAACAAGATGGCTGACGCGCTCGCCGGGCTTGCGGCCACTTTGGCACCGGGGCGGAAGAAACAATGTCTCGTACCCGTTTGCAAACGATGGGTTGTCGCTCCTGATGACGATGATGTTGACGAATATGCTGAAGAAGTCGACATAATCTCTGTCTATCAAATTGACAAAGAAGATTGGCGTCAACCAATTATTGATTATTTGGAACATAAAAAATTGCCAAGTGATCCAAAACATAAGACAGAGATTCGTCGTCGAGCCTCACGGTTCATATATTATAAGGGGACTCTCTATCGACGATCCTTCCATGGTCTTTGGTTAAGATGCCTCGGAGATGAAGAAGCAAAGCAAACCATGGAGGAAGCTCACTCTGGAGTTTGTGGCGCTCATCGATCGAGTCCAAAACCGCATGACCGTATTAAAAGAATGGGTTACTATTGGCCAACCATGGTACAAGATAGCATGGACTATGCAAAGAAATGTGAAGCTTGCCAATTTCATGCTAACTTCATTCATCAACCTCCAGAGCCATTACACCCCACAGTCGCATCTTGGCCATTTGAAGCATGGGGACTTGATGTAGTCGGCCCAACCACACCAAAATCATCTGCTGGGCAATCATATATTTTGGCAGCGACTGACTATTTTTCTAAATGGGAAGAGGCCATCCCCTTACGTGAGGTAAAGAAGGAGAATGTTGTCGACTTCATCCGTACTCACATCATCTACAGATATGGTGTACCCCGAAGAATTGTCACTGACAATGGGACACCATTTTACAATAAATTGATGAAAGTTTATGTGAGAAGTTTAAATTCACCCAACATAGATCGTCAATGTACAATGCACCAGCAAACGGTCTAGCTGAAGCGTTCAACAAGACACTTTGTAGTTTGTTGAGCAAAGTGGTTGCCAAGTCCAAACGTGATTTGCATGAAAGAATAGGGGAAGCTCTATGGGCATACAGGACGACATATAAATCAGCAACACAATCAACTCCATACTCGTTGGTGTATGGCGTTGAGGCCGTTCTCCCCTTGGAACTTCAAATTCCATCATTGCGCATTGCCATACAGGAAGGCTTGACTTCTGAAGAAAATGATAAACTCCGACTTGCTGAGTTGGAGGCGCTTGACGAAAAAAGACTCCAAGCACAACAAAAATCTAAGTGCTACCAAGCTCGTTTGTCACGCGCTTTCAATAAGAAAGTTTGACCTCGCTCCTTTCAAGTTGGAGACATGGTCCTAGCCATTAAAAGACCCATCATTATTTCTCGCAAGACAGGAAGTAAATTCAATGGCAAAGAGGTATACACTAATGGGGCGTATAAAATTGTTGACGCCGAAGGATTACGTATAGGGTCTATCAATGGCAAGTTTCTGAAGCGCTACTACTCATGAAAATTGAGAGCATTGTTCAACTTCCAAGCAAGAATCTAAACTGCACACGAAAAATTCTAACTCCTAAGCAAGAGTCTAAAATGCACACCAAAAAAAATTCTATCTCCTAAGCAAGAGTATAAACTGCAAGCAAATAAAAGTGAACCTCCTAAGCAAGAGTCTAAACTGCACACTAAAAAAAATCTAACTCCCAAGCAAGAGTCTAAATTGCACAAAAAAAAATTTCTAACTCCTAAGCAAGAGTCTAAACTGCACACCAAAAAAAAATTCTAACTCCTAAGCAAGAGTCTGAATTGCAAGCAAACAAAAAACGAAACTCCTAAGCAAGAGTATAAACTGCCACCAACAAAAAAAAATTCTAACTCCTAAGCAAGAGTCGAAACTGCACACTAAAAAAAAATCTAACTCCCAAGTAAGAGTCTAAACTGCACACGAAAAATTCTAACTCCTAAGCAAGAGTCTAAATTGCACACCAAAAAAAAAAATTCTAACTCCTAAGCAAGAGTCTAAACTGCAAGCAAGCAAAAAAAAAACGAAACTCCTAAGCAAGAGGATAAACTGCATATGTTGAAAAAAAAATATATGTGAACTTGAACTACGATGGCTTGATCTTGTAAAAGTGATTCGATAATTCTTTTGCAAGTACGTAGGCAACTTGGGTAACAAAAAATAATACTCGAGTGCAGCCACACCGAAAAAAAAATGCAATACTCCTGGCTTGCAAGAGTATAAACTGTGAACGGCAAAACAAAACAAAAATGCAATACTCCTGGCCCGTAAGAGTCAAAACTGTGAACGGCGAAACAAAAAAAAAAAAGAAAGTTCTAACTCCTAGCCCACAAGAGTGCAAACAGTGAAGGACGAAATGACAACTCAAGCCAAAACGTTTTCGAAAAACACAATTGAGAAAGCATCAAAACAAAAGCAATTCTGGGGTTAATGAACAATCATTAAAAAAAACATGGGTTAGACAACATACCTCGAGGGTGAGCGACTGTCGGGATGTCTAGAGGTGTCGTCTCGTAGTGCCCGTCTTCGTCTTCACGGCTTTGGAGGTGACATTGTCGTAGTGCTAAAGACATACGAATAACACCCCAGACAGGCTCACAGTGCTAAAGACATCTGGCCCATCGCGACGAAATCCCCGTCTTCGTCTTCAAGGGAATGTCTGGAGGTGACATTGTCGCAGTGCTAAAGACATACGAATAACACCCTGACGGGCTCATAGTCGCACATATGGCCCATCGCGACGAAATCCCCGTCTTTGTCTTCAAGCGGAGGTGACATTGTCGCAGTGCTAAAGACATACGAATAACACCCCTGACAGGCTCATAGTCGCACATATGGCCCATCGCGACGAAATCCCCGTCTTCGTCTTCAAGGGACTGTCTGGAGGTGACATTGTCGCAGTGCTAAAGACATACGAATAACACCCCTGACAGGCTCATAGTCGCACATATGGCCCATCGCGACGAAATCCCCGTCTTCGTCTTCAAGGGACTGTTTGGAGGTGACATTGTCGCAGTGCTAAAGACATACGAATAACACCCCTGACAGGCTCATAGTCGCACATATGGCCCATCGCGACGAAATCCCCGTCTTCGTCTTAAAGGGACTGCCCGGGAGGTGACATTGTCGCAGTGCTAAAGACATACGAGTAACACCCCTGACAGGCTCATAGTCGCACATATGGCCCATCACGACGAAATCCCCGTCTTCGTCTTTAAGGAACTGTCTGGAGGTGACATTGTTGCGGTGCTAAAGACATACGAGTAACACCCCTGACAGGCTCATAGTCGCACATATGGCCCATCGCGACGAAGTCCCCGTCTTCATGTGACCTGTCATGTAGTAGGAAAAATACACGGGTACACATATACAAAAAAGGGATATACAGATAAAACATTTTAGACTAAAGGGTGTTAAAAAAAATCACCTCATAAGTCTTGAGTTTCTGATATTGCTCCAAAGACAAGCACAAAAGTTGAGTATCTCGGAGAAAATCTGATGTGCCGCAAGTCAAACAAAATATGTCAAAAATCCAAACTGTTGACAAACAAAAAAAAAGAGAGGCAAAACATGTATTGCATGTGTTACTATAGCATACAATTCATGGTGTCAATACAAGATTTCAAGGAATTATGTGTAATATTGTCCTCGTCACAAGCAAGACGGGAACTAAAAAACGGGGGGCATTGATGCAACAGAGTAAAGGAACAAGCCATTAAACAAATTTGTCAGCCAATACTTTGGTTGTGATAGTCGGGATTAATGATGATTATGGCATATAAGTCACATTAAAAAAAGGGGGAACGAAAGTCTAAAGTCGTAACAAATTGGCGTGGAAAGCCTTATGATTCTTTTACATCTTTGATGATGTTAGAGAATTGAAAAACAAAAAAAAAAAAGCCTAGTCATCTTGATTAGTCTTACAAAAGACAAATAATCAACAGAAAAAAAAAATCAAAGAAGATGCATGGTACTGATCATACGAGATGCCAAGGAAAACGAATAAAAAAAAACAAAAAAAAAGAAAAAAAAAAGAAAAGAGAAACAAAATCAAAAGCAATTGTGCTGCACTAATCATCGGGCTGGGCTAAGGTTAATCTTGCGACTAACATGAATCATGATATTCAAAAGAATTCATGGTAAGTCGAACATTATAAATTAGAAAAACAAGGGGAAGAGAGAAGAAAGCAGTAGAACATGCCTGGGAGTTCTAAAATTATCAAGTTTAATACTTGAGAAAAAAAAAATTCAAAGTAAATTCATGATCTATGATGTAGCAGCCACGGTGATATACATACAAAGCATCAAGCACCCCATGTGATATCATCATCATCACAACAGAAAAAAAAAAAGAAAAAAAAATGAAAGTGTACCTCTTGATGTGGGGGGTCGAAGGAAATTGTCGTCGATGGAAGGATGATACATTGTCTCCGAGTAACTGTATTTATACACTTTGGTCAAGAAAAAAAAACCTAATACTTATTCGATTGGGATAATTTTTCCATGTCCAAGACAGAGTTATAGGTAGTTCATGACTCTAGACAACAAATCTTAGCACTACGGTGATTGGCACCTAATTGCTAAATCAAACTCAAATTCGAGACATTGTCACAATCAAACACTTCAAATCGTGTACGTGATAGTGTCTTGATATTTTTCTATGTCCAAGACTTAATAGAGTTATAGGTGGTTCATCACTCTCGGCAACAAAGCTTGACAACACAGTGATTGTCACCTAGTTACCAAGCCAAACTCGAATTTTCGAGACCTCGTCATACCAAAACACAAGTTGTGTTCATGACATGGTCTCGAGGGGGCAATTTGTAGACACTAAAAATTTATTAGTGTTTTACATTAAAATAAATTGATTATTATTGAGCTAAAAATAAATATAATTAGCTCAGTTTAATTAATTTAGCCCATCTAAATAAAATATCCAAATTAAATCAATTAAATATAATTTGGGTTGTCAACTATTTGGACCGGTCAATATTATAGTCCAAATAAAATGGTCAAATGGCAAAGGTAAAAAAAAGACTTCCAAGTTATAAACGGACCCAAGCCCATAAGCTACCAAGTCCATGAAGGGTTCTCTATTCCCTATAAATAGACCTCACCTCCTTCAGTTGAGGGGACCAGAAAATCATTATTTTCAAGAGCTCATAAAATTCTCTTGGAATTCTCTTTGCAAATAGTCAACAAGCACATCAAATCCGTGCCGACTGTTCAGATACATTCAAACAAATTCGATTGAGATTCAAGCTTTTGTCAGCCCTCATTCGAATACACTCAAACAAAACTCAAACTCAGGTTGACGTTGACAAAACGCCATCCGACACTCAAACTCAGGTTGACGTTGACAAAACGTCAGTCTACACTTAGCTCCACGGCGACATCAACACGTGTCATCTCCAGTTACGGAACAGAATCAGAGGACTTAGTTTATTTGTTATAAATTGTTTACAGAGATTGTACTCAATACATTTATTGAAATATAATTTCTTTGTTACTTTGTTTCTTGTCTTATATATTTTGACTCGAAATTTGTGTATACAGCAGCATCCTTGTCTGATCAATATTTGTTGTTGGTTTGTTGATGTCTGTCATAAAGAAAGGGTATTTGCTTGCTGTGCAATTGAAGAAAGAGACACAAAAAATCGATTCAAAAAATCTACATCTAGCTGTAATGAGAGCAAATTGTAGAGAATTTAATCGTTCACGTCTAAATTCCAGATTTCGTCCATTATTGTTCTTCGGCTCTACAACAAATCTACATCTCAGTATCTCACCACCCAACTGATTTGTTATTGTGAATGTTAGGATGGAGTTTGTTGTTAATTTGCAAGAATTTAGTTTTCATGGTATTTCTCTCTCTTCTTTGATTTGTTTTTTTTTTTTCAAATTTGGATCAAATTTCTCTTTTGAATTATAGATTTGTTGTTAATTTACAAGAATTTAGTTGAATTTTTATTTAGATCAAGAGAGAGGATAGATGAAGATATGATAGGGGATGAAGAAAAAAAGAAAGAGCATGAAGAACATCAATGTTTTCTTTTTTTAAAAAAAAAATTAATTTTTTATTATAAATGTCAAAATAGTTAACACCGTCCAACATTTCGTCAAATTTAATGACAAATTACAAGTTTAGGGTTATCCGAGATAGGGGTGAAAATGTGGGGGTTATTTGGGAAAAAGATATATATATGTCAGGGTTATCTGAGATAATATCCCTATAATTAATGTGGTTATTAAAAAAAAAGTGGTTATTTAAGAAACGTTGTTTCATAGATGGTTATTGTTAAAAAGTTCTATCTCCATCTTTACCCCAAATTTCTCCAATTAAACACCCCATTTATGAACTGTTGGGGAAAGGATGGAGCAAAAACAACATTCATCTAAAATAACTCCATGCGTTTGTATAATTCAGCACAATCGCCAACCCAACCAGCTCAACCTTTGTTTTTTTTTTTTTTTTTTTTTTTTTGAAAGGCCAACCAGCTCAACCTAATATACGCAAACTCAGCTTCTAACACCCTTGATTTTCCAAATCGAGAAATATACATGAGGTTGAGGTGGTGGAGTAGTGGCATCGTTCCCCACCTCATATCCCTAAGGTCTAGGGATCAAACCTCATGGGACTCATTTGAGGATTTCCCCTTATCCCCAATCAAGTGAGTCCCCTTCATCTTACCTTTAAAAAAAAAATCGAGAAATATACATGAAGATAATGAAAAATGCATACTTATGCACTTTACGGAACCATAAATGATAAATTTGATATGACTGAAAATGGGCTTGGGCAACCCAATACGGAGGAGGAGAGTTCGGTCCACATACAAGCCCAAAGGAGGTTCCATACTAAAACCAATTGGCGATAGTAGGAGTAGCTCCTCAGCTTATATTGTGGTACTTTCTCTCCTCTTTCTCCAATGTGGAACAACTCACATGTGCACAACATACATGGGGTTCAACACTCCCCCTCACATGCCCAATACGGGAGGTTCCATACTAAAACCAATTGGCAATAGTAAGAGTAGCCCCTCTAGCTTATATTGTGGTACTTTCTCTCCTCTTTCTCCAATCTGGGACAACTCATATGTACACAACATACATGGATTTCAACAATAAACTAAATCAGAAACATGGCTGCCACACTCGACAACAATAAATGTTAAGGCTTAAAATCCAAATTTTAAAACCCACATATAAAAAAAGTTATCTACACCTAATTCAAACTTTTGTTACTAGATTATCTAAATTACATACTACAGTAATAAGATTACATAACTTTCAATTGTTCACAATTGAAAGTCCAACCGAGAAAATCCGACTCTGAAAACAAGGATGTTGGTGTCGTCTTCTAGAACGGCAGAGGAACTTGTTTAACCCTTCGTCTCATCTGCATTTAAAAATTCCACCAGTTCAACAAGTGAGATGAAAAAAATATGCTTCTTTGGCAAGTAAGATGATAATCATATAACCCAAAAAATTATTTACTTTACAACCTAACATTCCAACCCTTAAGCGAGGAAAAAGAACCAAAATGAACTACAGTACACATTTGTATCCAATAGACCCATATCATGCACCACCAACCCCTACTCCTATTTAGGACTTTCTTACAAACTAAACTCTTAATTCTAGCCAAAATTATACTCTTAAGTCTTAACTATTCTATAAGCATTGTATATACTAGAAACTCTTTTTAAACAATGTGCTGACCTAAGAACTGTTATGTCAATATTTTAAAGAGTCCGTTTTGGGAGAGACAGTCTCACATTAGTGTTAAAGTGAGACCGCTGATGTCATGCTGACATCACGCGCGTGCATCAAACCAACAGTAGAATTAGTTAAGCGCTTGCACCTATTAGTTATGCTTGCCTTAAATTGCTTCTGGGTGAATTAGTTAAGCGCTGAAGTATATTAGTTAAACGCTGAAGTATATTAGTTAAGCACTGCAGTATATTAGTTATATCATAAAAATCAGGTTATAATGCATTTTATTGGCCATAATTTCTCTCTTTCTTAAATTACTATCACATTTTTACATTAGTTATGCCAACCTCAAATAACCAATGCAAAAACAATATTTACTAATGCATACAATATATAAAACTATTGACCGCCCATACTATCAACCCTCAAAGTATAATTGTTAACCAAATATCAAAACTATAACCATAAAACCATGCATCATTGTTACTCATGAAATTAATAAATAATTATTCATATGCTATAATTATAATCTTTCAGTTATTTTCTAGACTAAAACTATTAGCCATAAAACCGGAACTAAAAAACAAAAAGTCATAACTAATGTAAAAAATAATATAATAACTAAATACTCAAATATCATAACTATTTATCAGAATACAATAAGTAATAGCCAGAATCACAACTATCAACCATAAAACCATAATTATTAAACACAATTAATAACTAATAACCTAAAAATCATAACTATATATTCGAATTTCATAACTATTAAGCAAAAGCTAACTATGAAACAGAAAACCATAATTAAGAGCCAAAAATATGTAACTAATTATTAAAATTCCTTAACTAATTGGAAAATTACAACTCAGATTAGGTGAGAAATGAGGAGAGAGAGTGAGGGGAACTATAAAACCTCAAAATAAAAGAAGAAAAAACGAAGCAAGAATAGAAGAAAATGGAAGAAGAACAAAGAAAAGTAGAAGCTAACATTTACAAAATGCAAAAACAACATGAAATAACCTTTAACATGATTACACTATACTAGGAGTAGGAATATAAACTTTACCCAAAAAAAAGGATTTATCCAATTAAAGTTTCTAAAAGATGCAAAGATAATGAAATTTAAGCATCAAAACCAATTAGAAAGAACAAACAAAATCAAAGCAGTAAAAAGTTAAAAAAAAACAGATGAAAACTCACTTAAACCGAATGCGCTTGAGATCATTGCCGCCACGTGGCAAAGAAACAAAAGTGATCAAAACTCCAGGCTCCACCTGAGCAACCCACTCTTTCGGATCAAAACAAAAGTTTACAATTTTGCAGAGAAAAAATGGAAGAAAATTATTGAGAAGATGAAGATCAGGCTCTAACTTTGAACCAACTGAAAGCAGCTTTTTCATGAATGGTTCAGGTGGAGCAACCCACTCTTTCGGCTCACTCTCCTCCACCAACAGGACCGGGTCGACTCAGCGCCTACTCGCCGACGCCGACATCACCGGTGTAACTTCACCGCCAACCGACAACCCCTTGAGCCGCGCCTCCATCTCTTTCCCCTACCTCGGCGTCGCGCCTCCATCTCTTTCCCCCAGCTCAATGTTGGACTTGGGCGGTCTCACGTTAGTGTTAACGTGAGACCGTCTTTTATAAGACTTTGCGTATTTTAAAATGTGATCACTGAAACGTTTATCTCCTACAGATGAAAAATTTACTAACCGTCACCGGTTAAATTTGAGAATTTGAACTAACTTTTATGATGATATTGTTGCAAATCACAGCCCTGTGGACACTTTTTAATATAGAATAAGCCATTAATAATAAATCTTGGACTTTTTAGTCAAAAGAACATATTAGTGCTTAACATGAAATCATCTGAACATATAAAAATACATTCGCAAATGAACTTTCAACGTTTGTGTTTATGCCGATTTTGTACCAAGTACGCAAAAGGTATTGGGGAGCCAATAACAAGAACAATATACTAATTTGATATGGAATAAATAACGAATAATGAGAATATAAATAAAAGATTAAGAACACAAACAATTGTTGACGCGGAAAACCCAAGGAATGGGAAAAACCGCGGGTGATACTCTTGATCACCAATACACTATGAAGGTGCCGCCGTCAATATAGGCGTTTGAATACAATTTACACAGTTAGGGCTGTGAAAAACTGACCCAACCCGCTTACCGAACCCGACCTGAAATAAGCGGGTTTGGGTTGAGATTTTTGACCCATTTAAGTAAATGGGTTGACACGACTTACCCATTTAATTAAATGGGTTAGGTTAAGGTTGACATTTTCAACCCGAAATTAACCTGCTTTGACCTGTTTAACTCATTAAAATATAAATTTCCTAAAAAGTTGTGTTAAAGTTGGTGAAAATTTTAAAAATACTAATTGTAGAACACAAAAATTGAAAAGAAAATCTAATCATGCATACTTTTATGTGAATTTATTATTGGAAACTAATAAATTTTAATAAAAATTTAATAGTAATAAATATGTAAATGGGTTAAACGGGTTATATGGGTAACCCGTTTAATAAACAGGTCGGGTCAAGGTTGAGTTTTGCAACCCGTTTATAGGTTTGGGTTGGGATATGTTCAACCAGTTTATTATTAACCCGAACCCGAACACGACCCGACATAATCAGTTAATCAGCCCTATACACAGTAGCTTTGTAAAGTATTAATGGAGATGGTGAGAGTGTTTGCTATGGAATACTGAAGATTAGTAATAGCTAGGGAGAGAGAGTTATTGTATGCTAATGACCCGTAGTAGTTAGAGTCTAAAGTAGGTTACCATACACAAATATATATATAGCTAAAAGAATATCCTCCACTAAGAGCCAGTAGATTGCACCTCCCCTTTATTCGCAACTGCTTCCTTCAAAATAAGGGGAAGCTCTATATCCTCAACCGTCTCCTTATTCCTCTCTTAATTTGCTAAAGAATGAGTCCACGCCTCTCACCACACGTTCTCCTATGATAACTACTTCTTCCTATCTCCTTGCACTTGAAATTACACATTTGCCACCAACACGTAAATTCTAGGGCCCAACAATTGCCCCTAATTGACGTCATTTCTCAACTGCCTTGAGAAATTACGACAATTACTTTGCCCAAGAACCATCATCACTTGCCCAACTGCACACGCCTTCTTATAGCTGACGGGTGAATATTCAGGAACAACTTCAACTTGATGCCAGCTGACGCCGACGAACATCCTCAGGACCCCGGCGAACCAACTGACAACACCTCTCCTTCAATGGCTTCAGGTACATCGTTTGTTCATTTCGGACGCCGTCACTCTGTCTTTACTTAGTTTCCTTGCTTACTTTCGTCGTACGCTATCATCAAAAAACATCATGTCTACCAAAAGCAAGTCTCCTGGCGTCAACCTTTCAGAGGGAGAAACGCTGGAAAGGATGCAGAAGAGGAAGAGAGTAAAGACTGAAATGCCTGCACCGTCTGCCGCCGTCACTTCTGCTGCAGTGACGTCGCTGAAGGAGGAATTGGACGTCAAGAATGCTGAGATCACGCCGTTGAAGGAAGCAATGGACGCGTGACCTGCTGAGATGGAAACCAAGCTGTCGGCGTTACAAGAAGAACTCACCGACATCACCAGCCTTTACACTTGGAAAACCAAGGCGAGGCTGATGAAGCAATACATGGAAGGTCAGACGGCGTCATGGACTCCAGAAGACGACGTCAAGAAATTCTTGGACAGTGACAACCGTTGAATCTGCCCCTACTAAAAGTGACAAGGATATCTATGGAGACAGATTAGTTTTATTACAAGGTCTTTTGGTATATAAAAGTCGTTGCATATATTTGCTGTGTGTTATGCAAATGTATGTTTGTAAGTATGTATGTATGGAGCCATCTGCAATATTAATTGCCATGAACGGATAAATTGCCACTTCCAATTAATTATGCATGGCTTGTTGTATGTATGTACGTATGTATATGACTTTTCCATCGTGACTAGAGGTTTAGTTTTAAAACTAAACGTTGTCATCCAGGATATGTCGTCAAGTGTAGGGCCCTTATATTTGTATGAATGTGTGTATGTATGTGTATAGGTACCTTTGATGTTCGAAACCACTTGCAGTATTAATTGCTACGAAGGGCTAAATTGCCTCTTCTAATTAATTGCGCGTGGTGTTTTGTATGTTGTTGTGATGACTTCTTAAGGTGTGTGTCCCTTTGTGTATAGAAGTCATTTTGTGTTCACCTGAACGCCGTCAAACCTTGATGCCCCAGCTTAAAACTGTCGCCGTCATAATAAATGTCGACGTCAACTGTGATGTCGTCGTCGACGCTGATGTTGGCGTCAGGTGAATGTGAACATTGTGGTGTTCGGTTGTCTCTGTGTTGGCTGTCGATGAAACCTCGTCCCCTATGCCTGTCTTCATATAACAAAGGTGAGATGGTCGTTGGCGAGGCCAACGGTCCTCCGACGCTCAAGTCGGTATAATATAAAAAGAAATAATGCTTAAAATACGAAGGAAATCAAATATGTTGAGAACAAAATGAAATGGAATAACTCAATTTAACTTGTTGGTTACTTACCTGTAGTGGCGTCCCTTTTGTTGTAAACATAATACGATTAAAAGTGATAGAATTTTAGATGGACGACGTTCCAACTTCAGGGAACGTGCTTACCCTCCTCGAGATATGAAATAATTGACGACGTCCAACTGTCAAGCGCCGTCGCAGAGATTTTGTTGACGTCGGCATCACTTTTTGGACGACGTCCAACTAGGATCGCTTTTCCAATCGTTGGCTTGATGAGTCAGACGGACGCTATGAACTTGTTGTGGACGATCATAAGGCTTTGGACGCCACGAACTTTCCTTGTTTGGCGTCGATTTCCTGTTGTCGACGTCATAAAATTCCTTTCTTGACTGCATGTCTTCTTCCAATCGGATCTGGGCCAAGGCTTTGGCTTGAGCATCCTCGAACATTGGACAGGGATACTTGGTAAGTTCTTTGTACAAATCTGAGTCTTCATCCAGTCCCCGTCGGAAGGCTCCAATCGCCATCTTACCGTTGCAATTTGGAATCGACACCTTTTCCTTGTTAAACCTGTGAACAAATTCTTTCAAGGATTTATCATATTTCTGCACGATTCTATATAAGTCACTAGCCTGTTTTTCCATCTTACGACTGCTAGCAAACTGTAAATTAAAAATATTAATCAATTGAGCAAAGGAAGAGATAGTGTCGTTGCCAAGGTGGATGAACCACTGCAGGGCTAGTCCAGTCAACGTCGATCCGAATCCTTTGCACATGCATGCCTCCCGCATGCTACGAGGAATTGAGATGGTGATCATCCGTTGTTTGTATTGAGCGATGTGGTCATTCGGATATGTAGTGCCGTCGTACAACTTCATGGTTGGGACGGAGAACCGCTTTGGAACCTCGACCATGACAATGAAATCAGCAAAAGGTGAGTCCGCATAGCTGTTCGGCGTCGCTTTCTCCATAGTGCGAGGGACGCCGGGGATCCTGGTGATCATGTCTTCTAACTGCTGGAGGCGCTGATGGATAGGATCGTCAGTGACGGAGCGCGGCTGCACTTTGGTTTGCTCTCCCTGGAGGTCGGCGTCATCGTCTCTGTCTAAATCGTCGCCGTTCGTGGGGATGTTGTGGCCCATTGGAGTCTCGAACGCTCCTCCGTCCAGGCATTCTGGAGACGTCTCCTATGTTGCGACGCCTGGGTCCTTTAGACTTTTGAACAGACTTCAAGCTTTGATTCTCCATGCATGACGCGGCATAACTATCCTGCAATTTGGCCATAGCGGCCTTGACGCGGTTGAGCTCGTCGATGACCTCTTGAGTGGTTATCCATTCTCCTGTCATTGCAAACATAAAGAAAGAAAAGGCACAGACGAACTAATAGACAAAAAGAAAATAATGACCGATGTATAGAGATCTTGTTGAGGGCCCCACGGTGGGCGCCAAATTGTTTATGCCAATTTTGTACCAGGTACGCAAAAGGTATTGGGGAGCCAACAACAAGAACAATATACTAATTTGATATGGAATAAATAACGAATAATGAGAATATAAATAAAAGATTAAGAACACAAACTATTGTTGACGCGGAAAACCCAAGGAATAGGAAAAAACCGCTGGTGATACTCTTGAATCTTGATCACCAATCCACTATGAAGGTGCCGTCGTCAATATAGGCGTTTGAATACAATTTACACATTAGCTTTGTAAAGTATTAATGGAGATGGTGAGAGTGTTTGCTATGGAATACTGAAGATTAGTAATAGCTAGGGAGAGAGAGTTATTGTATGCTAATGACCTGTAGTAGTTAGAGTCTAAAGTAGGTTACCATACACAAATATATATATAGCTAAAAGAATATCCTCCACTAAGAGCTAGTAGAAATTGTTAGATTAGCTGCGAAAAAAACTCTCTGACTCTCTCGAAACTTCCTCGTAAAAATATCAAACGTTGCGAACCTAAGTACCCTGCTGCTCGCCGGTGACTGCGTTCTTCTCAGTCGCCGACGAGTCACTGATCTTTCCGGCGAGGTGCTTTTCACTTCAATTTTCGATTTGTGGTCTCGATTTTCAGGTTTGAGTTTCTTCTTATCTGTTTATTAAGACTTGTCTATCTGTCTAAGGTTTTCTATTCAAGATTGGTATGTGAATTGTTGTGTGGGGATTCGACGTTCTACTGTCATTGCAAGTTCAGGAGAGTGTCCTCTGTTTTCTTCTTGTGTGCTAGTTTTGGGGTGTTTGATTTAGGTTAACTGTTAGGTTTATCATAATTTTACGTTGCTCTTGTTGTATGTTGGGCTGCTTCTCTTAATTGTCTAGTGGTGCTATTGTTTAAGTATGGTTGTGATTGAAGATTTGGGAGGTTCTTGTACATTTTCTACTATTATTCAGTACAATCTATCTGTTTTAGAGCATGAGGATAAAGATGTAGAGGAGATGTTTGAGAAATTTTCAGCTCCTGAGGAAGTAATTCCTTTTGTGTCATATCTGAAAGAAGAAGGGAATCAGTTGTTTAGGCTTAAGGACTTTAGCAAAGGCTTTTGCTATGTATGGGGAAAGCTATCAAATTATTGTGTGTTGTGATCACCGCAATTTGTGAGGACTTCGATTTGTGTAATGATGACCCTCCATTTAAGGATCTAGTTATTCCGCTACATTTGAATCTTGCAGCTTGTGGTTTAAAATTGAAAAAGTTCAACGATGTTATTAAGGTGTGCTCACTTATTTTGGGGGTTGATAAGAAGAATGTAAAAGCATTGTTTAGAAGAGGGTTAGCTTTTAAGGAATCTGGCTATTTGGAGAAGGCTTTTGAGGATTTTTTGAAAGCTAAGAAGCCCAAAGAATAAGGACATAAGTACAGAGTTTGCTAGTTTGGAGAAAGCCCTATTTCCATTACTTCAAGCAGAAGGCGGTGATAATTTGTCTAAGGTTCCAGGGTGTGGGAGCTCAGAAGTTCGAGCACAAGGAGAGGTTGAAGCCAGGAAATCAAAACATGGGTTAGAGGAGGAGCAAGCAAAGTCTGAGAGTGAAGGAAAGTATCTCGCGGAAGAATATGGTGATTCAATTATTCCTATTGGCCTTGGCTCCGAATTACCTCCATCTGGGATCTTCCTAAAAAATGCTTCAACCAAAGTTGACAATTTCAATAGGGATGCTTTGAAGAGTGAGGCTCTTATCCCTATTTCAAAGCAAAGTGATGGTCCAACATATCGAAATGTGGATGCAAGGGTTGACCACATGATGGTTGATAATGAGGAAAGGATTACGTCTTCCCACAATGGTAAAGTTGTGTTCACTAACAGAAGGAAACCCTTCATGCGTTTGTGTGTTTCTCGTAAAGACGTCAGCAAGATAAGAAAAGGATGTGAAGTTCAGATGTTTCAACCCCGTTCTTTGTCAGTTCTAAAGGTTCGATCCTACACATCTAAGCCTCCCTAAGTCCTGCTTCAAAGAGTGCGGAGGTCATTGAGAACTTACCCAATGTGAAAGAAAGTTCAGCTGAAGTTAATCATCTTATGGATAATGCTCAAAGCCAGGAGAGACCAGAAGAAACATCAACTGTTATGATAGATGTCTCGGTTACTTCTTTGGAGGATGATAAGGTTTGTGAAGGTATGATTAATGTGATGGGAAATAAGGATGAAGTTCAGTTTCAAGATAAGATGGAAAAGGAAAAAGGAAGAAGTCTCAGCAATGTGAAGAGGAGATGCGGTGTGGTTGAACGATCTTCAAGACTTTCGAGGGTTCAAGGAAGAAGTCATGACAGCCTAAACGCTAGTGATCAGTTTCCTGCTCGTGCAAGTTTCCTGCTCGTGCAAGAGTCCGAAGAAGGAATTTGAAGCTCGCTCAAGTATTGTGCTACGTTGGGTTAAAAAGGAAGAATAACTCTCCTCCCTCATTGGATTCCTCGTATCATGTAAAGAAAAACTTGCTTGGTCTACGGACTTATGTTCCTGTAATAATGTTTTAGTTTGTCAGAATAATGGTTGTGTCAAGGGTCCCCGGACCCTTACTAGCTTCTACGGCTAGTAGAGGTATGGGTGTTGTAGGGTTTGTCTTTTGTTTCAATTTAGTGTTGTTGTCTCTTTGCTTGTTTGTACTTGTTGTCAAAAAAAAAAAAAAAAAAAAGAGCCAGTAGATTGCACATCGCCTTTATTCTCAACTGCTTCCTTCAAAATAGGGGGCCGCTCTATCTCCTCAACCGTCTCCTTATTCCTCTCTTAATTTGCTAAAGAATGAGTCCACGCCTCTCACCACACGTTCTCCTATGATAACTACTTCTTCCTATCTCCTTGCACTTGAAATTACACATTTGCCACCAACACGTAAATTCTAGGGCCCAACAGTTTGGCCATTGGTAAAAAAAACATCAGGAAGAGTTAGCTGTTTGTTAGCAATTTTATCTTTACATAACGAAAACTCTCTGGTCCTAATTCTATCAGGTTTCACATAAACTCACACAAACTTCTCGCTGCTAATTTAGGTATGACACACGAGAAACAAAAAGATCGTCTTCAAAAAATTTCGAAGTCTTCAATAAGACGCATCTTTTCTTTAACATTTTAAAGGAAGACAATCTATTTTCTGAATGAGACATTTAAATAAGTAAAGAGTTACCAATTAAACTCTTAAGTGTTCGTATATTACCTCCTCCTTGAATATCGTAGAATATGAACCAGAACTGAAGTCAGAAACCGTTATTTCTGTAGTTTTAGCTCTTATAGTCAAGTCATTTTCTAGCGACAAAACAAATCTAAAGAAAAGCAGCAGAACAAATTAGTTATATTAGACACAACTTAATATACATAATTACCTTTTATAACTGAAGTAACTGATAGTAATATCAAATATATACCTAGAAACAGGAGGACAATAGTGGTGGCGGAGCATATCAATCTCCTAAAGAGAACTCCATGTGCCAAGTACAATTGTTATTGAATGGACAATATATATGCATAAAGCTATTGATATTGACGTGGAATAAGAACATAAACATTGTTGGAGAGAAACAAACATGGATCACTAATGAAACCAAAATTCTAAACACAACACGATTGGAGATGCTTACTCATCGCATTTGATTTTAAAGGATCACTTTATTTATCCTTGAAAACATCAACTCCTTGTTTTCCTCTAGCTATGTCAGAGGCAACATCAGCATTCCCATCATGACTATAAGTTTTTCCATGGAATTCCTGTGAAAGGTTAGAAGTTAAAGGCACAAAAGGTCCAGAACATTGCAAGTGAGAGGGCTAGTATGAGAACATGCCCCAGATAAGGACAATTCCTATAATCTAGGAGCTTTTCTGAAATGCAATGAAGCACAAAAGCGGAATGCTACAACAATATATATCGTGATAAACCACAAATTAGGGTCACAAGTTACAAAAAGAAAACAAAAGATTTGATGCGAAGTTCAGGAAAGGTTACAAGCATGTTAGTATGTACAATCCCAAGCCGGGTTTAGATTGGAAGTTAGAAAAGCAGACAAAAAATTACAAAACTAGAGAAGGGATAAGCAAGTCAATTTTGCAAATTTTTCCATGGCTTAGCCTTCTAACTACTTCTTGCATGCCCAAATAAGGCTGGATCAGTGAAAAGAATACGAGTTCAAGAATACTATTTGAAAGGAGGTGAACAAGCCATGAAGCTGAATAAGCTGCATAGCATAATGAAAGAAATAGTCGAGAAGCTAAGTAAACAATGACTTCAAATCATGCATGGCAGTTGTTATGAATTTACATAACCTTGACACCATTGATGACAAAAAATGAGGAAGATAATGAGTATTTGATTGATAAACTGAAAATATAGGAAAACTAAATGATATTCAAGCTTTCGAGAGGCTTGATTCTCTTCCAAATGAACTACAAGAGCTCACCTAATTTTCTAATCAATTTTCAACATATTTTCTCTATCCCTAACATGTTGTATTTATAAAGCTTCTACCCTAACAAACTATCTCCTTAACTATCTTCTTCTTCAAGCTACTATTAATATAAAGCTATTTACTAAAATACCCCTCTCCCTTATATCGATTCATTGCATTACCGACCGCCCAAACTTCCACCTTGTCCTCAAGGTGGATAATAATTCGCTTCATCCTCCCGTCGGCAGTATTGTTGTCCACTAGCCCATTCTGTACTACCCAAAGTGCAACTGGTATTTGAAATACTCCATTGGTAAAAAGTCAATTCTCCTTCAATTGATTGGCTATGGAAGAGTGTTGTCCTAGTAAGTAACAAAATTTGGGTGTGGTTGGGTTTTAGATTGGGGTGGTCTGACTTGGGCTCTAGTTCATTTTTGTTAGGTGGGCTGCATGTCATTGGGTCAGAGAAATAAGGAGGGGCATGTAGAAAATTGATGGAGGGTTTAAAAAATGAGTGGTGTTGATTGATGGGTCTTAAAACTGATGCTGGAAAAGTGGGTTTAGAAATAGCAAACCCATCACAGAATATGAGGCCATGAACTGGAGAAAAAGAGTTTTTTAAAGGCAGGGACCCACTTTCACCCTTTGACCCACTTATTCCAGAAGGGGTGAGTTGTTGACAGATGAGAAATGGCACGTGCTTTCCCTCAATTTTGCTTTTTATATTTTAGTTGTTTACAAAATTACCCTTACTTCCTTCTTCCTGAATTATCTTTTGTTGCAAGACATTGAAGACACTGCTGCAGCTATTCACCTCCCCCGTTTTTGGAGTCTTCTGGGTTAGTCTCCTTGCTCCACTTCCTTTGTCTTCAAAACTTCCCAGACCACCACCGGAGCCACTTGCATTTGCGCCGCCCTTCTCAAAATTTTCTGCAAGTGAACGGCTACTAAGGCCATCAGCATCCCATCTTCTCCCATTCTTGGTTTCTGAAAATTTATCCAGTATGTTTCCCCATAAATTCCTCCATCCTTGACCACCAAAAAGACTTCCAGGTGAAATCACCTGCACCACCACCTAAGTTTCCTCCGTGAAGAAACTTAGATCTTCGTCAGATCTATCATCCACGCTCACCGCACCATCGGCGACGACACCGAGACCACCGCCAGACCCACTACCTCCGGCACCACCACGTTCGAACCCATCTTGACCACCGCCGGTAAATCCACCACTGAAATCTCCCGGCCTTCCACCCTTCGCGAAATCTTCTCCCGCCTTCTTCAAGACACCACAAGTGGTGGTTCCAACACCTAACTCACAATTTCCGACCGTTAAACCCGGACCTCCACCAGATCCAGAACCGCCAGCAGCTCCCTTCTTAATTAATCCTCCGTTTAGATTAAGGTCACTGGCGAATCTACCACCAGTAAGGCCTCCATGAGATTGGCCAGTGAAATTACCTTGTCCTCCGCCGGTGAATCCACCACCGAAATCTCCCTTTGCGACATTCCTTCCTCTATCAAGTTCTCCTTCACCCACAATATGTCTTCGTCCACCACCACTAGATACTCCATTTTTATCATTGCAATTATTCCCACCAAGACTATCAGACCATGTCTTCTTCGGATCTGGTGTCTCACACACCTCTTCTTCACTCGATTGTCGTTCATCTCGCAATCGGATAGGTGCTACTGACCGGAAACGTCGTATAATATGCTCCTTCAGTTCTTGCCAATCACAGAATGGCAATCGCCGGTGTTCCCATTCGAACCACCGGTGAGCATCACCGTCAAGTGCTAAGATGGCAGCCTTTAACCTTGTCTCTCCATCTAACTGGAAAAAATTGAAGGAGTCCTCCATCAACAAAATCCAGTCATCCACATTTCTTCCATCAAACTCATGAAGTTGAAGCTCACTTCGGATTCTTCGCTCTTCTTCATGATTAGAGTTTCCTTGTTCTCTTTTGGTCTTGATGTAGGCAAACTCCTCGTTTATCCACCTTTGCATCCGTTCGCCGCACTTTTTCGTGAATTCCATTTACGATTTTTTTGTTTTTTTTTTTTTTTGAAAAACTCGAAAATCAACACTCTAATCTCCTAGGATTGTACTGCTCTGATACCATTTGTTATGAATTAACATAACCTTGACACCATTGATGACAAAAAATGAGGAAGATAATGAGTATTTGATTAATAAACTGAAAATATAGGAAAACTAAATGATATTCAAGCTTTCGAGAGGCTTGATTCTCTCCCAATTGAACTACAAGAGCTCACCCAATTTTCTAATCAATTTTCAACATATTTTCTCTATCCCTAACATGCTGTATTTATAAAGCTTCTACCCTAACAAACTATCTCCTTAACTATCTTCTTCTTCAAGCTACTATTAATATAAAGCTATTTACTAAAATACCCCTCTCCCTTATATCGATTCATTGCAGCAGTATATTGACCATTTCACAAAAACATACAAATAAGCAATAGAGTAAAGATCCACCTGATGAACTAAACAATTAATTGATGGATGTCTCTGCAAAAGATTGTGGACCAGTGCTATGATAACCAGTGCCCCAGAAGGGCGTAAAACAAGAGACAGTCGGCTCAACTTCTTTGCAAAAGCAGCTGCTATATATGCTGGAAGAAGAGGGGATTTCAAACAGACATCCAACAGCTACATATACAAATCAATAAAACAAAAGTCAAACACTTGGTTATGTGGGAAAATACAGAGCTAAGTCCCACAAATGTACCTAGCCTCACCTCAAGAAACTTAGCGCGATGTCTTGCCATAAATACAGATGGTACTAAAAGTGCATGTAGCTTCTGGTAGAAGTCAGGATATTCTATACCATGCTGTGTCATGAGAACAAAGAGTCCACTCAGAGCCATTACACTGACAACTCCACCAACATCATAGGATCTTGTCAAGAAGTCACTGAAAACCAGCAAAAAACAAATCAAAACTATACAAAGAAAAAGAACTTATAAAAAATTCAGGATGGAGCAATAGGAAAGAAGAGACTACATAAAAAACTCACCATAACATCTCCGGCTTGGACAAATAAGGAATGACAGCCTGAGGCAATTTGATGAGCACCTGACCATCATAAATAAACTAATTTAAAAAATAGAAATAAAAACATACTTTTCAGGTAATTGGTCCAGACTTCAAAAGTAATTATAATTAATGTTAATATAATCTCCATGGATTCCATGTCAATCAACCAACTCAGGTACCTTATCCCATGGTTGCACATTCATAATATAAAGCTATGAGATGCACTCATGCACTACGTAACTCATATTAGTTTCCTCAGCCCAAAGATGATTGTAGCATTGAAAATTTGGAACAATCCTATGGATCTCTTGCAAACCTTGAAAAAGAAATTTGAAGCAGGCAAAGAAACCAAATCAAGGTAAAAGAAAAAAACTGCATACCCTTCCCCTCCCCCCACCTTCCTTCCCCTAAAGAACCTAAAAAGATTATTTTTTTCTGTCCCATGATTTCTTAACTGCGTGAAGAGTATCCCATGATGAAACATGAAAACAAGCTTGTTAAAATCCGCATATGACGGGCGCCGCCCAATAAAACACTAAAGCAAAGGTGTTCCAGTATTCCATCCTTATCAACCACAAGTCAAAACACTATGGTATGTAGTTTTTGCAAGACTTTAATTCATCTTAATACCAAACCTTGCGACCTTTATCGTTAACACTACAGTGGGATCACAACTCAATTAATGATCTACAGTTCAAAGTTGAAGCAACTGTAAACATTGCATATTCTTAAGTATCGTTTCTATAGCTGTTAGATAAGTTGATTAAGTTCTGATCGCAAGTAAACTGATATAGGTTAGGCATTGTCAAACCAAACCAGCTCAGCCAGTTTGCACAGAGACTATAGCACTCTGAGCAATACCAAAATGATGGCTGGTTAAGAACACGGACACCTGAACCCACAACCAAAGCGAGTGCAACCACATGGAAACAATTCTTTTGTACCAATGCAATTTATTCCTAAAGGCAAATTGGAAATTCCTGATATTATTGATAACTGAATACTCCTTCAAAATTACTTGGTACGGGCAGTTCTTCAAACAATCGCAGCTCACTATAAAAATAGTTAAACTACAAATACAAAGCAAACATATTACCTCCTTGTAGACCTCAACCGAAAGTGGTAATTTAAGGAATGACATCCATGCCTTGGTAAACTTCAGCTTCAGCTTTACACTCTGGAAGACATTCATATACAAGAATACAACAATTGAAAAAAGAAAAAAAATTTAATTGAAAAAAAGAATGGAACATATAATAGAATACAATACAGAAGAATGTCATGCTCATTACACATCATAGCAAATACTTTCTCTGTTTCTTTTTACTTGCAACCGTTTGACTTTCACGCTTGTCAATGCATAACTTCAACCATTAATGTCTTTAGTTACTGATAATTAAAAATTATAAAAAGTAGACATTCGGGAAATATATATTGAGAGGATTCTGACAAGATCCCACATAAATATGTTTTTCAACTATAAAATCACCAAAGATAAACTAAGTAGAGTTGGTGAATAGTGTAAAAGTCAAACCGTTGCAAGTAAAAAGAAACAGAAGAAGTATTTGTTACGAGAAAAGGTGAATTCTCTCTCTCTCTCCCCCCTCCCTCCCTCCCCCTCTCCCCCTCCCCCCTCTCTCTCTCGCTCTCTCCCTCCCTCCCTCCCTCCCCCCCCCTCCCCCTCCCCCTCCTTCTCCCTCCCTCCCCTCCCTCCCTCCCTCCCCTCCCTCCCTCCCTCCCTCTTGTAAAAAAAGAATGGAACATAGAGAGAACGAGATTGCAATATTTTATCGAAGTTTTGAGCAAATGAGATGACAAGACATGAACATACTGATGACATTATAGCACCAAGTAAACAAAAGAGAAACGATTCGGGTATCAAGAGCAAAAACAAACTGACCTTGCTTGTGGGCCATCTCCTTGAGACACATAATTGTTACCTATAAAAATTAGGTAAAGGTGCTTGAAAAATGCATCAAGGATTTCTAGATGAAAGATGATCGAAAGCAGAAGAAGAAAGTAAACCGTGACGAGAATCAACTAAAAGTACCTAAACTGATCCGTTCGTCACGTGTATTACATATGTTCTGCACAGTCATGAAGGTAAAATAGCTGCAGCAAAATAATTTTTTTTTGTGAGTATATGGCAAAACACAAGATCATGTACGAATACTAAAAATGCTCAGCAGGTATATGCTATGTTACTCAAACTCTTCATTTCAAGTGTTGGAACATCAACACTTGGACATGGGTAAGAGACTTAGACACTCATTTGTTGGGCCAAATTCTTGAAAAATTATCACAAAATAGCCAAGTCGCAAACTTGTCAAATATGAAACACTGAAAGTCTTAGCAAGTAAGTAGTTGCTCAAGTACAATCACGGAAATCAGCCCATCAAAGTGTAGTCGTTCTTTGTATAAAATTACAATGAATGAATGATTCAATGGTAAAGCTGTAGTAACCAAGCACAATGAAAGGCAGGCAGGCTCATACCGTACATCAATGTAGTTGAAGTAGTTTGATACTAGAGAGTCAAGAAAGAAGTCAACTTCCAAGGGAGAATTAATCTGAGAGTGAGTAATATGATATGGCATTAGCAAAGGAAGTAAATTTAGTTGGGCGCACGAATCATGATTGTATTGTTATCACTTACAAGAGCCTGAATCAAGCTTTGGTACAGCGTAAAACAGAAATGTCCTTTTTTGTTAAGCTTCACAAACACCATTATCGCTTCCAAAACAGCCATCTACAAACAAAACAAAACATAACAGCCAAGCCATTATCATCAAATTCATTCATGTGTTCAGAATTAATCAAAATTATTCGGAATTGTGAAAACAATAGACATAGAGAAATGGCAAAGTCTCTCACTCTGACAAGGTGAAATTTGCAGAGAGGAGAAGAAGCGATGTGAATAAGATGTGCAAGGAAGTCATCGAACATGGTACAGAGTCCGGAATCGAACACATGTCCATCAAGGAGGGGAACGGCGAAGAAGGTTTGGAGAGAGAGGATGGATTGAACGACAAATTCAGAGTCGGATTCTGGGGTGGTATAATTTAATAGGATTCTGACGCAGTTTTCGTTTTCACTTGACGATGCTACAAGAAGTTGGTGGCTGAGTTCTTCTAGTTCTTGTAATGACAGTTTGGCTTCGCCCTTCCACTTCTTCATTCCGCATCCTTCCCGAAACTCCATGGTGGTGCCGGTGTCGCGGTGGCGGCGTTTGGACGCCATTGTTTTTATTCAGAGTTTTTATAAATATGTGCTACATTCAGCAAAAAAAAAATTATATTATCACAAAAGCTAACTAACTAGCTCATTCGTGCTGTATATGCAGAGAGCAAATCAAGTGTGCTATATCCTATATGCAGAGAGAAAATCGACATGAAATAATTCTCAATTTGATTCGACTCGTTAACTACCTAGCTAAATAGTTGGAAACATATGCGAACTACTATATGCTTGTTTGATTTCAAAAGACACCATAGCAAATATCTAAACACAAAAATATCAAATGCTTGTTTATATACTTGAAAGTTCTTATAATACAGCAATGTGTAATCATAGAATTATCTACCCTTGAATTCGAGTTTGATCATTCAAATAACTAAACACAAAGAAAAAAAAATCTACTACCTTTAACAAAGAGTCACTGATGGGTAACTCATAACACATTCAAATTACATCAAAACAATCAAATCTTTTTTCAATTTTACGTTTTAAAATAAATGGAAAGGTTCAAGAAACGTACCTGGTGGCCGTATGATTCCGGCGAGGAGGAGGTCGTGAGCGTCGTGCGACGGGGAGGGTGTGGGGTCGTGGGAGATGAGCGAGATGGGTGTCAATGTGGGAACTGGGTACTTGACATTAATCTCCCGGGAGAATGGGTTGTCGATGCTAAGTAGGGATGTATTGTTGTTGGGGTTAGTTTTTTTTTTTTTTTTTTTTTTTTGTGTATTTAGTCTTTTTTCTTTGTTTTTTTTATGTATTTAGCCACCCCTTTTTATTTGTTGGGTTTAGAGTTTTATTATTACTAGATTTATAAGCCCGTGCAACGGTATTTTTAATGTGGTAGAATTATATTTTTGTTAAAGATGTGTGAATTGTGATGATAAATAAGATAAATTAAATATATATTGAGAGACCTATTTTATAGTAATATAATTATATTCTTAATTAATGATTATTTTTTATTGTAAATCTTAAGCTCTGCCCAATTATAATGAGAATGTGTATTTATTTGTAGTATGTAGCAAAAGTTATAGTACTTGATTCTATTATTAATTTTTAGATATTTTATCAAACTCTAATTTCTCTCAATAATTATAAAACTCCTAATATTCTTACCGTAATTCATGGGTTGCTTCTTATTATACTAAATTCATACTCCATTTTAAAAAACATATTTTCTTATAACTTCTTTATTATAATATGATCCAACATATATGTTAAAAAAAACATTCATCTAATTTTCTTTTCTTATAGTTGTAGTCTTCTAGGCTGTTTAGCCTTATACCCAACCTCTGAGCAGGTGTACCATGTAGGTTAGTAGCCTACCACAGGTCGGTCTTCGGATCAATTATCTTTCCTAATAAAAAAAATTGTGTAAAAGTTATATTTTTCCGAACAATGTAGTAAAAATTATACTTAATTTATAACGTATAATATTTTTAGGTTGTCTAGTCAAAATTAAACTTTGAGTTTTTCAGCATCCAAAATTATATTCCTTCCGTCTTTTTTTTACTTATTACATTACCATGAATGCATGTCTTTTTTTACTTGGTACATTTCTTTATTTAGTAACCATGACTCACTAATAAGCACGAATATTTCCCTTTATTTTATCATCTTCCTACTTATATATTCCATATATTTATCATTCTCCAAAAAATTATGGTCCCTACTACCCTTTTTCTCATCTCCTACATACGTATTCCCACACCAAATTAGACATGGAGGGAGTAGACATGTACTTATATCTATTTAAAATTGTAGGCTTTTATCTTTATGTAACTCAATTATTAGAAAAATGATTTTGAAAGACATTTTTTTTTCCTCTAGTACTCAAAAGTTATAACCACATATAGTACGCTATTCTTGTAGTTATTTTTGTATGTATCTAAATAAAAAATATATAATATATTATCATTCATCTACATAAATATATTTTCATAAGTTGTAAAACTATATTTTGAATGGATCGTATTTCGAAGCATATTTCGAGCTGATCTCTCCAATGGTAAATGTTATATTTAATTTACATTGTATAATAATTTAGGTTGATTATTCAAAATGAAACTCTAATATTAACTTATCCAAATCTCCATGTACTTATATCTATTCAGAACTCTATTTTCTTTCAAAGAAAATCAAAATTAAAATAATGACATGGCATGTTTATGTGTCACTCTCTATAATATTCTAAGATTGTTTTTTTAAAACACAAACTCTAATTTTTTTCATCATCCAAAACTATAATACATATATAATTTTATCGCTATAGAACTTTATTTTAGTTGTAAGAATAAAGTTTCTTTATGAATTTTGTTCAATACCAATTTTGGTTCGGTTGAAAAAGACTAAGATTTTGAGAGATAATATGTTTTCATAAGCTGTAAAACTATATTATAAATGGATCTAATTTTGAAGCATATTTTGAGCGCTCTCCAATGGTATAAAAATTATAATATTCTGAATTAGGTAGCAAATGTTATATACAATTTACATAATATAATAATTTAGGTTGTTTATTCAAAATCAAACTCTAATTTTCCTTATTCAAAACTCCTTATACGTACTTAAATATATGTAAGACTCTATTTTTTTAAAGGATAAAAATAAAAATTAATGACATGACAATCTTACGTGACGTGCTCAATGCTCTCGAAATCTTGAGGAGCTCCTTATATTCTCGAAAAGTTCCTCCTTTATATTTAGACTAGTATTACGACCCGTGTAAATGTTTGTTCTATCCATGGAGAACAAAAGAAGCTGTAATATAATATGTTATTATTGGATGTTTATTCTATATGTATATTAATAATATCAACTTTGTAATTTTTTATTAAATGTAAAATCAAAGATATTAATGATTAGGTTTTTCAATGTCAAGCATTATAGTGAAGATGGTGCAACTATTTTGTTATTTCATATTATTATTTTATTAATTGATTTTCAATAAGAAATAGATATTTATAATTTAATAAGTGAAAATTTCTAATTTTTTTTAGTTTGATTGGTTAAATATGTAAAATAAACTTACTTGACGATTCATTTTGGACTCATAAAGTAACCTAATAATCTATGAGAAAGAAATATCAAGAAAATCAAGACATGAAAATAAGAATTATTTGGACTTATTCTACTTCTTTTTACTTTTTGCTTCTCCTGTAAGCTCACTGTCTCCCAAAACGGACAACACTCAGTATCGCTAAATTAGACTCTTTATTGATGGAAGAAGAAGGAAAATGTTGATGACCATTCGATTTGGCAGATTGAATGAACTCCAGCCTAATTTTATCATGTCTTTTCTTTTTTTTCATCTATTTGTGTGGATCATTTCTTTTCCCTTTATTTTATACGATTTATAGATCTAATAGGTGTAATACTTTTAACTTTGTTGCTTACATTGCTATCTATGTATTAGGTGATTTTATTTGGAATATAATAATTGCATTTAGTGTAAGTTGATTATTTTGGTGTGGGTTTTTTTAAGTGATTATCAGTTTTATAAATTAAGGGTGAGATAGTGGTAAACTCACAAAATTGATTGCGCAAAGTCTAATATTTTAGTCCTATTAGAAAGGCAAAAGACAAAATGGAAAGCAAATCTATCTGTAGGCAAAAATGTTAAAATTTCTTGCACATCTTGTTGTTTGGTTTATAGAAAAAAAAAAAAAAAAAAAGAGGAGACAGAGAGCAAAAGAGGTTACCCAGAAGAAGAAAAAAAAGATAGAGAGAAAAAAATTGAGAAAGAAGAAAATAAGTCATGGTTATGCGCAAAACCACAAATTTCAAAATTAGAACATCTCGTAAAAGTGAAATTTCCCATGTTATGTTTTATGTTTATGGTTTAGGTTTTTGTAGATCAATTTAATACGTTGTTTTAATTTATCATGATTTGTAGAAAAGTTGGAGTTGAAAACACAACTCTAATACTAATTGCCATAGGTAACTTTAATATGTTACTCTAGTAAATATTTTTCCTTATACATCATATTTTTTAGGAAAACTTGTTATACATCTTCTAATTCTAACATGAATAGGATTTGTAGAAAAGTTGAAAACACATCCCTAATTTTAATTGCAGTAGGTTACTTTAATACGTTACTATAGTAAGTATTTCTTCTTATACATTACTTTAATATAGAGTTGAAAATATTATAAATGGATCTTGTTTTAAAAGTATTTTCTGAATACTTTTCAATGGTACAAAAATCATATTTTTTTCAAAATGTATGTCAATAGTTATAATCGATTTATTACACTTAAGTATTTCAAACCAAACTCTATTTCTTCTTATCCTAAACTCTATATATGCATTTTTATCAATCTGTAACTCTATTTATTTAAAAAAAATTAATGACATGACACTCAATAAGCGCGACAAATGACGTCTAACAAGGACGCCAAATGTCGCGACCCCGTGCGCTGTCTATTGGACTCCGTTTTATATATTAGTTTTTATCAATCTGAAACTCTATTTAAAAAAATGACATGGCACTTAATAAGCATGACAAATGACGTCTGGTAAGGACGCCAAATGTCGCAACCTTGTCGGTTGGCTATTGGACTCTACTTTATATATTAGTTACTAGTATTGAGACCCGGGCAAATGTCCGGGCTTTTTCGTGAAGAAGAGGTATAGTTTTTAAATATTTACACCCTTATTTTTTGCCGTTATTTTTACCTGACATTGAACAACTAAAAGTTATAATATGATTTTGTCATTATATTTGACGTTGGTTTCTAATTTATATGTCAAGAAGAAACTCACTATACCATTCAGAAATATACTATATCATGCAAAAACTACATCATTTCTGAACAATCCACTATATCATTTATACACTCACTATATCATACAGAAACTCACTATATGATTCAGACATTCACTCTATCATGCAGAAACTACATATTTTTATATGTTAAAGCATATGTTGCGATATACTACACAACCTACATCTTCTTGCATGTTAAAACATTAAAAATAAAACCTCCACTATATTGCATATTATTTCACTATATGTTTTCCGTTAATAAAATCCAGTATATTGTATAGAAGTTCACTATATCTATATAAAACTCACTTCACTATATGAATTTAATATGAATTTCCAACATTAGTGTGCACTAGGTCCATTTAAGTGTTTTAATAATTGTAGATGCGAGATGCTTACACGCTTTCTATATTATTTTGTTTGCTTTAGTACAGAGGTTTGACCTCTAATTGAAGATAAGAACTTGGTAAATGGAAATAGAGGTACTTTAAAAAAAATTCCCACTTTCTTTAGTACTCATTGTGTTTACAAATCAAATAAAAGCACCTGTCATATAAATATGAAATAATTTGTTAAATTATGAATGATTGGTAATATTGCTACGGTATGTTGCTAAGGTATGTTGCTACAGTGCCCTTCAAGCCTCAATAGACCAACATGATTAACAATATCAACGTTCTTTCTAATATATTGACCATGTCCCATCTTATCCAACATTCGTGTTTGGAGGAGACGAAGGATGCAACATTTGTTTCTTATCAAATGAAAATAAAATATGAGTAATATGTAGTTCACGTAATTAGCTTAAGTGGAAATAAAATATAGGGAAGAAAACTCAATGTGCAAAGTTGACCGCTGACAATCTAGTATATGTAACTTTGAATATTATAATTCCAACATGAATAGGTTTTCTAGAACAACCCTAATTCTAATTGAATCTCTTATAATAACCCTAATTCTAATTGAATCCCTAATTCCAATTGCAGTAGGTTACTTTAATTCTTTAACCCTAATTCTAATTGAATCGCTAATTCCAATTGCAGTAGGTTACTTTAATACGCTAGTATAGTCAATATTTCCTTTTATATGTTACTTTAATATAAAATTTTAAATATAGTATAAATGGATCTTATTTTAAAGTACTTTTTAAACACTTTCCAATGGTACAAAAATTATAATTTTACGAACTATATATTAAAAGTTATAATCAATTTACTATATTTAAGTTTTTCATTGTGAACCCAACTCTATTTATTCTTATCCTAACCTCTATTTGTATTTTAATCAATTTAGAACTCCATACACACGTGCTACAATGGTCGGGACAAAGGGTCGCGATCCTGTGAGGGTGAGCTAACCCCAAAAACCCGTCCTCAGTTCGGATTGCAGGCTGCAACTCGCCTGCATGAAGCCGAAATCGCTAGTAATCGCCGGTCAGCCATACGGCGGTGAATTCGTTCCCGGGCCTTGTACACACCTCCCGTCACACTATGGGAGTTGGTCATGCCCGAAGTCGTTACCTTAACCGCAAGGAGGGGGATGCCGAAGGCAGGGCTAGTGACTGGAGTGAAGTCGTAACAAGGTAGATGTACTGGAAGGTGCGGCTGGATCACCTTCTTTTCAGGGAGAGCTAATGCTTGTTGGGTATTTTGGTTTGGCCATGCTTCACACCCAAAAAGAAGCGAGCGACGTCTGAGTTAAACTTGGAGGTAGAAGTCTTCTTTTGTTTCTCGGCGGTGAAGTAAGACCAAGCTCATGGACTTATTATCCTAGGTTGGAACAATAGGATCCCCTTTTTTGCCTCCATGTCCCCCCGTGTGGCGACATGGGGACGTAAAAAGGAAAGAGAGAGGTGGGGTTTCCCTCGCTTTTGGCATAGTGGGCCTCCCACCGGGGGGCCTCCACAATGGGCTATTAGCTCAGTGGTAGAGCGCACCCCTGATAATTGCATCGTTGTGCCTGGGCTGTGAGGGCTCTCAACCACATGGATAGTTCAATGTGCCCATCAGCGCCTGACCTTGAGATGTGGATCATCCAAGGCACATTAGCATGGCGTACTCCTCCTGTTCGAACCAGGGTTTGTTTGAAACCAAACTTCTCCTCAGGAGGATAGATGGGGCAATTCAGGTGAGATCCAATGTAGATCCAACTTTGATGGGATTAATATTCAAATCTTTTTTCCTAGAACATATTGATTTGAATCCATAAATGGAACTACCACCCACTAGCATGTTGTCGCCAGAAGCAGAATCCCATATTTCTTCTAGGGAATTTCCTAATTGTTCCAAAGCAACCAAAAATAGATTCTTTAACCAGAAGAAATTCGGTTCCGATGTAGGATACCTATCCAGAAGTTTTCGCAACTCAATCCTGTATGATGGATACATCCAAAATTGGACCTTGTCGAACTATGTCTGTAACTCACTAGAGGCTCGGAAAACAAAGAGAAGATGTGTACGAACGAGATATCCAGTATTCAAAAAAAGTTTGACATGTTACTTATTGAGCGCGGTAAATGGCGTTCAATGAGGACGCCAAATGTCGCGGCCTCGTGAGCTGGTTTTTGTACTCTACTTTATATATTAGTTATATGATATGATATGATTTTGATTTAGATTTAGATTGTTATATATACATTAAGGGATAGTTTGCTATGACGTCTTAAAGAAAGGGTAACACTACGCAAATTAGATTATACACCTACGTGTAAATCTAATTTCATGTGCCCAATATAAACGCCTAACTGCATGAGCCAATTTGCTTTTCGTAAATTTCTAAAATTTAAAATCATCTCCTTATTTTTTTACTCCCTTATTTTCTCTATTTGTTTTTCTCTTTCTATACTCTTGTATATATATTTTTAACTGACTAATTTTTTTCTCTCTCCTATCTTTCCTCACTCCAAATACCTAATTTTTCTCCATCTCCTATATTTTCTCTCTCAAAACTGCCTAATTAATTACTGTATCTTATCTTTTCATTAATCTATCTTCTTTAGATGAACTTCATTGGCTGTTAGGATGAACTTCATTGGTTGTTAAATGAACTTATATTGTAGTTATGATGAACTTCATTGGTTGTTATGATGAACTTATTTCCTTGTTATAATTTTAAAAAATTATCAATCAACATTGTTGGGCGTACAAGGGGATTATACACCAAGGTGTGATATCTTCTTTTTGAGTAATACTATCAACTATTATGATTTTCTTTGTTTATGCGTTTGGTTCATATAGTGGTATGGGTTTGGAATCAAGAATGAAACCAATGTGGTATATGTTTGGAATTTAATACCTAATATTATGTGTTTGGTATAATTTATTTGGGAATGAATTTTTTTCTTTTATTTGATACCTAGAGTTATTGGTATGAGTTATACCCACCTCCCCCCTTGGGTTTCTAAACCCCATACCTTATTATGGGTTTGAGGTATGAGTTTTAATCTATCAATTTATTAAACAAACACTAGATATGAATTTTGCTCATTCTAAACCCATACCTCATACCGAATCATATGAACCAAATGCTCCATTTGTCTATCCCTCCAATTTACTATGATTCCCAGACACCCCCTAGGTATTCATCCTAGGCCCTAAACTCCTCTTCATTCAACCATTATAATTACCAGTTTGACCATCTTTGACCAACCCATAAAACCGCATCCACCACCGCACCACCCGGAAACCACCAACCACCATTGTCAACCACTATAACTATCAGTTTGACCATCCTTGACAAACCCATAAAACCACATCCACCACCGCACCAACCACCACCCACATGAACCCCCTTCAAACCATCCAACCACCACCGAAAATAACCCAACCACCACTGGGAACCAATTCAAACCACCACACTCCCCAAACGACCCTTAAATTCACTAACCGTCGTCAAAAAACCTGCCCCAAACCACCATACCAACTACCCTAACCACCCCCAAAACAAACCCATCAACTAGAAATCACAACATTTAAGAGATAAAATCCATTAAAAACAACTAGATCTAAGAGGTAAATAGAGAGACGACGAGAAAGAAGTAAAGGAGAGGTGGGGGAAGGGTTATGGTTGACGGCGGAAGGGCTACGGGTGGCGATAGAGAGGATGTTCAGCAGTGAGATGGTCAACAATGGTGGTGATTGTAATTTAAAGGATGGTGGTGGTGGTAGTGGTTGACTAGTTGTGATACTTTGTGAAGGATAAGGGTTTGCGGGGAGGTGAGGTGGCCTTTTCTCTTTTTTTTTTTTTATTCAAAGGAGGTTAAGAAACCAGACAAAGCAAAAACCAGAAAAAAAAAAACTACTAACAAACACACCTATGGAGGTACTTGGCGTGGCAAAGCCACCCCCTAACATCCTCCTAAATAATTCTAGACAAACCAGTAGGAACAAAATCTAAAAACGAGACTCTATTAGTTTGAGGACCCCCTTGTTGGCAAGCCAATCCGCCGCGCGATTTCCTTCATGATATACATGTATTACCTTCACTTCCCAGTCTGACTTCATCAATAAAGCTCGACATTGTAATATATCATGAATGTAGTCCCTAGAGACCACCGAGTTGTTGTTCAACATTTGCACACAAGTCGAGCTATGTAGTTGGACCTCCAGCTTCTTAATCTGCAGCTCGTGGGCTATGTCTAACCCCTTTGCAAGGGCCATTATTTCAGCTTTGAGAGCTATACAATGACCAAAATTCAGGGACACAGCCGAGACAAAGTTCCCTAGATAATCCCTTATTATCGCACCTCCACCCGCAGGACTAGGCGCACCCTTTGCAGCACCATCACTATTGAGTACATACTAGTCCATGGGTGGGCATTGCCAGCTTATAAATTTTTGCACTCGTGCACTAGTACAGAATAGACGATTTGCGTCGGATGCGAGGCGCCCATTTGCGTCGGACATGAGTCCGACGGCACAGGCATCTCGCAGATAAGGAGAGATCATCTGCGTCGGATTAGGACTCGACGCAGATATTAACCCATTTGCGTCGGATGTAAGAGATGTCCGACGTAGATGTCCCTTGAGCCACAGCACAAGCAGCACCATTTGCGTCGCACGTTAGACTAGGTGCGACGCAAATGAACCATTTTTTATTAAAAAAAATTGAATCTGCGTCGGATGTATGTTGTAAATGCGACGCAGATTGTTAATTTTTATAAAAACAAAAATATAAAAATCCCTTTTCCGAAAATGAAATACACCCAATACCAATAATAAAATACACCCAAAATTATACTGAAATGAAATACACCCAAATTTTACATATATTAATATCACTTATTTCATTATGCTGAAATGAAATACAAGAATACAGGACCCAAATATGAATCGAAATAAATGAACGAAGTACAAGAATGAAATAAAGAACGCAAATTTGAATTGAAATTAAGGAACGAAATACAAGAATTAAATACAAGAACAAAACCATGAATGCTGAAATGAAACGAAATTAAAAAATTAAACCAAAAAAAATAGATCTAACACAAAAAATACCCTAAAAATTCATGTAAAGGAATCAATTCCAAAAAAAATCAATTCTGAAGCGATTAAATACATAACCTCAATTCGTTCCTTCGCCGACCATTTTTTGTTAAGAATCGAACCCTAAAACTTCAAATCTGAGCCGACTATGACCGAGGTTGCGTTCCTTCGCCGGAGAGTGATGAAGACTTCGAGTGATGAACTTCGACGAGAAGGAGAAGAAGCCCAGAACAACAGCAACAACCGCGGCAGCACCTACCGCGGCAGTGCGACGAGGAGTGAGAGACTGAAGGGGAACAGCAACAACCGAGACAGCAGACGAAGGGAGAAAGACTAAAGAATTTAGGAGGGAGAGAGGAGATTGGGAGTTGTTACAGGAGATTGAAGAATGGAGAAAGATTGAAAGAATTTAGGAGGAGCGGCGCTAGAGAGGAGAGAGGATAGAGGAGATTGGGAGTTTTAGGTTAGAGGGTGAAAGTGGGAGTTTTGAGGGAGTTGGGCGCTATTTTTTAATGAAAGAAATAGTACGTTGCGCGCATAATGTTAAGTTGAAAGTGGGCCAGTCATCTGCGTCGAATGCACCTCAAGTCCGACGCAGATGAACCACGATTTGCGTCGCGTCCAACGCCTATCCGACGCAAATGATACTTCTGCGTCGAATGCACCTCAAGTCCGACGTAGATGAACCATGATTTACGTCGCGTTCAACGCCCATCCGACGCAAATGATACTTCTGCGTCGTTTTACCTGTTGTGCGACCCAATTCAGGAGACGCAAATCAACGTTTTTGTACTAGTGGTGGTTAGATCCTAAGGTGATCTGCCCCACCCTCCTCCCAACCTCTTCGAGCCTCATTAAATCATACTTGAATAAATGCTCCTTAATCTAAGGGAATTTCATGCCTTCTGTCAACCATAAAGCAATTACGCCACTTCCAAATCCACCATACAGTCACACCAAAAAGTGTATGCCATTGTTCATCCATAGTTTCAGAAACTTTGCTTACATTTTCCTCGATCCACTCTTTGAGGGTGGTTTGATAAATTGCACCAAGTGGGTTGGGCCACCAACTTTGCGCCAAACCAACCTAGCTGCTGGGCAGTCACGAAGTATGTGAAGTGTAGATTCCTCCCATCCACCACAAATAAAGCAACCTGGTTCATCAGTCATCCGACGTTTGTACTTATTCAAATTCCCTAACACTCTATCATGACAGGAGATCCATAAAATGCTCGAATTCTCTGCTGAACTGAAGCACTATTGCTTCCCAACAATCTTCATCCAAGACCTCGCTCTCATGCCGCATGATACTCAGAACATAACGAATTGTAAACTTACCTTTCTTAGCATCCTGCAAGTACACCAAATCAGCAGCTTCTGGGTCATTTTTGAGTTCATAAGCTTGAATTAATTTCAGTGTGTCTGGGTGTAAGAAAGACGAGATGACATCCCAGTTCCAACCAGCATGTTGGTCCCACATTTCGGCTACTGTTGCCCCCTGTAGTTCAGTAGGAATAGGTTGAAGCACCAAATAACTTAGTGGTTTGTTTAAAACCCATTTATGATCCCAAAACAACGTCTTGTTCCTATTACCAACAACCATCCTTAAACCTTCACAAAGAAACTTCCATTGTCTGTAATACCTCTCCAAACATTGGAGGCACTATAATACCCAACAATTTTATGAACTTTATAAATATATTTAAAGTATATTTATAAATGTTTTTGGTATTAAAATAATTAATTTCTTGAGTGTTGACTATTTCAAAGTCAATGATTATTTAATGGTTTAAATAGTCAAAGTATTTAAATTATTTTAAAGGTGGACTTGGAGAGTCAACATTGATTTTAAATAAGTTGAGTAGTAGTAGTAAAAATGAATTTAATATTGGGTTAGAGGAGCCCAAAATTCTATAGCTTTTCATATGATCATCTTTCATTAAACATAACCCATCAAGCCCATTTTTCTTTGGGACCCTAATGGGAACCTATAAATACCCTCCTACCTCACAAATTTTGCCTCATTAAACAAAGCCCTAATTTCTCTCCTCTCCTCTCTCCATCCGATTTTCTTCCTCTCTCTTTCTTCGTTCTCCTTGGCTGCCACAGCACCGCTGGCGACGCCGCCAGCCCAGCGCCGCCCCTCCCCTCTCGGCGCCGTGACTCTCTCTCTCTCTCTCTCTCTCTCCTCTTTGGTTTAATTCTCTTCTTTTTCCTCTATATTATTTTAATGTTTGGTTTTGATGTTTTTAAATATTGTTTTGGTATTTTAATAATTAAAGTTTGTATCTTTAGCCATTTTTATATTAATTTCAGATTATATATTTAGTTTAGTGGAGTAAATAAATTTCAGATTTAATATATATGTTTAAATTGGGTTCTTAGGCTTGAAAGCATGAATTTTTAGTGTTTTTAAGAGTGAAAACTATTGAACTATATTATAGTTTATGAAAATTGAGTACTTTAATCTTTAAAACTATGTTGAAGTGAGTTTAAAAGGGTTTTAAAGAAATTATACATTGCTGGAATTTTTATTAATGTACTTATGATGGATTTTAAATGTTAAAGTAATGATTTTTAAGGATTTTAAATGACTAGTTTGGTAGTAGTATATTAAGGGACACTAAAGGTTGAAGTTTTAGTGTTTAAAAGAGTTTTCAAATACTTTTTAAGAGAGTTTAAAATATTTTAAAGTTGCTGTAATTTTATTGGAGTATTAATACTTGGATGTTTTGATAATTGGTAGGCGAAGACTTTACTTTGAGTGACTTCTAAAGAGTTTAAAGTGGCCTCTCATATTTATAACACAAGATACGTACATGCCTATGTGTTTTTAGACTAGTATCGTGTCCTAATGTTAGGATTGATATAGTATCATGTGTAGGGAACTTTTTATAGTTCATATGTGGCTTATATTAATGTGAACTTGCATGTTTTATACTGTTATGTGAATCATGTTGCCTATGATGAAGTATTATATGTTTGTATGGATGATTGATGCAAGCATGTGGGTTGGTAACGTGAACTTGCATGTTTTATACTGTTGTGTGAAGCATGTTGCCTATGATGAAGTATTATATGTTTGTATGGATGATTGATGCAAGCATGCATGTGGGTTGGGAACGTTTATTTTATTAATTCACATGAGGGATTAATAAATGTATTGTTTAATGGATCATGAAATGTATCATGTTGTTCCCTTGGATTTATTATATTATTTACTTTATAAGGACAGTGGGCCTTATTTAGTAAAGTTGGATATTTACCTATTGACAGGTTAGTTGATTGTTGATTTAAGTCAACAAATAAAGGTTGATTGGTTATTGACTTTAGTCAATAAATAAATGGGATTAATTCTGGGTCAATTGAGTTGTATGATCACAGTATTTAATCCTAAGATAAAAATTGAAATCTTTGTGTTTTCATGAGATTTAAGTTGGTTGTCTTATTGTTGTGAGTCCCAACATTTAATAAATTATTAATATTTAAAGTGAAAAGCGAATAGCAATAAGTTTTAGACTTGTGCACGTCTGAAGTGTTGGACTAGCATGAGTTGGAGTACATGGTGGTAGCCCATGGCTTTTCTTGGGACCGAATTGATCATCGTGTCCTATTTTTATTTAATTAGTACCTAGATATCGTTGGTCGCGGGAGTACGGAGTCGCGTCCGTACTTCGTCTTCTATATTGAAGACAAGTTTTGGTTGGACAACTCTATCCATTGACTATTCAATTTATTAATAAAATGATATATTGGTTTTGTGGAGTCAAGTTCAGTATAGTGAGTTTGATATTTTATTATGTTATTATCTATCTCTAACTTAATGTTTATTAGTATCATGTTAGGTTATGTGTTTTATTTATTATGTTATTATCTATCTTTGAGAGAAGTTACAATTGCAAGAGTTGTAACAAGAATCACTCTGGTAGAGACTGCAAAGATGAGCTAATGACTTGTCATTACTACCAGAAGAAGGGCAGTGTTTCACCAAGCAGAAGAAAGAACAGAATGGTAGTGGGAATGGTAGTCAAGGAAAGTCTGGGTACAACCAAGCGAACAACCAAGGGCCGAAGCCTATAGGATCGCAGAATGGTCAAGGAAGCTACGGAAAGCCTGCTAATGAGAACAACAACAACAACAACAACAACAACCAGAGCAAAGCTCCGGGGAAGCTGTTCTTGATGAGTCGCAATGAAGCTGAAAAGTCTGCCGACATAGTTTTTGGTACTTTTTCTATTAACTTCGTTCTAGTTACAGCGTTATTTGATTCTGGAGCGACCTATTCATTTATTTCTTCGTCCATCAAGAGTTTGGGGTTAGTAGACTTCGAAGTGATTGACTTACCCATAAGTATACCTACTGGAGAAGTTATAAGGTGTACTAAGATGTATAGAGACTTACCTTTAAAGATAGGAGAGTGTGTTTTTCCTTCGAATCTGATACAGTTCAATTTGGGAGACCTAGACGCTATTTTGGGGATGAACTGGTTAGGTTCCTACAAAGGCCATGATAGATTGTGAAGCTCAAAAGTTAGTATTGAAAATTCCTTAAAGTTAACTTCATATCGACGATTTGGGAGACCTAAGAGTTTTGGGTTCATTTCTGCAATGCAAGTGAAGAAATTAATAAAGAAGGGGTGTGAGTTGTTTTTCTGTCGTGTGCGAGATGTGAGCAAAGAAGCGAGCTAAGCACTGAGGATGTACCGATTGTGAACGAGTTTATGGATGTGTTTTCAAGCGATATTTCTGGTATGCCACCTAAGATAGCCGTTGAGGTCACCATAGACTTAGTTCCTGGTACTGCACCTATTTCAATGGCACCTTACATAATGGCACCTCCTGAGATGAGCGAGTTGAAGACGCAGTTGCAAGAATTGTTGGAGAAGGTTTATATTAGGCCTATTGCGTCACCTTGGGGAGCACTTGTGCTGTTTGTGAAGAATAAGGATGGAAGCATGAGGTTGTGCATTGATTATAGAGAGTTGAACAATGTGACAATTAAGAATAAGTATCCTTTGCCTAGGATAGATGACCTATTCGATCAACTGAATGGAGCAAGTGTGTTTTCGAAGATAGATTTGCGTTCGGGGTATCACCAATTGAAGGTAGCCGATAACGACATACCTAAGACTGCGTTTAGGACACGTTATGGTCATTATGAGTTTACAGTGATGCCGTTTGGATTAACCAATGCTCCGGCTATATTCATGGACTTGATGAATAGGATATTCCATGAGTTTTTGGATAAGTTCGTCGTAGTGTTCATTGTTGATATTTTGATCTATTTGAAGAATGAAGAAGAGCATGATGAACATTTGAGGATAGTTTTGGAAACGGTTAGGAAGAACCAATTGTATACAAAGTTCTCTAAGTGTGAGTTCCGATTGGAGAAAGTAGCATTTTTGGGTCATTATGTATCTAAGGAAGGAGTTTATGTGGATCCTGCGAAGATTCAAGTTGTTAGTGAGTGGCCTACACCGAAGAATGTGTCAGATATAAGAAGTTTTTCCAGGATTAGCTGGCTACTATAGGAGATTTATGAAAGATTTCTTGAAGATAGCAAGGCCGATGACTAATCTAATGAAAAAAGAGTCGAAGTTTGAGTGGAATGAGAAGTGCGATGAAGCTTTTCAGACTTTGAAGGAGCGTCTGACCTCCACACCTGTTTTAACCCTGCCTGATGGAAATGAAGGATTCGAGGTGTATAGTGATGCTTCGAAGAATGGATTGGGGTGTGTTCTGCAGTAAAATGGGAAGGTGATCGCGTATGTGTCGCGTCAGTTGAAGCTGTATGAGTCGAATTATTCTACCCATGACCTAGAGCTCGTTGCTATTGTGTTTGCATTGAAAATTTGGAGACATTATTTGCATGGAGCGACTTGCAAGATCTTTACTGATCACATGAGTCTGAAGTACATTTTCACCCAGAAGGACCTCAATATGAGGCAGAGAAGACGGTTGGAATTGATTAAGGACTATGACCTAGATATTCAGTACCATGAAGGGAAGGCGAATGTAGTCGCCGATGCTTTGAGTAGAAAATCGAGTCTTAGCGTGAATGCGTTGGTAGTTCCTGAGGAATTGTACCGAGATATGAAAATGATAAGCCTTGGAATTTTGAATCTTGGAGAGATTGAAGCAAGATTGAGTTCTTTGTCGTTGGGATCGTCGATTTTCGATGAGATCAAAGAGAGTCAAGTTGGAGACGAGCACCTAGATAAGATTAAGGAGAAGATGAAGCAGCGCAAGGAAGTTGACTTTAAGGTTCATGATGATGGAAGCTTGAGGTTCAAAGGAAGGTGGTGTATACCGCAGAAGTGTGAAGAGCTTAAGATGAAGCTTATGGAAGAGGGGCACAATACTCCATATTTTTGCACCCTGGTAGTGATAAGTTGTATAAGGATCTTAAGGAGATTTATTGGTGGGCGAATATGAAGCGTGAAGTCGCCGAGTTTCACATTTCTCAACTTAAGAGATATATCCCTGATGAGAATCATGTTCTGGAACCCGAAAGAATCCAGATAGATAATAACCTCACCTATGAGGAAAAACTTGTGAAAATCTTGGATAGAAAGGTGCGTAGTACACGCAATAAAGATGTGACTATCGTGAAAGTGCTTTGGTCTAACCATGAGTCCGATGAGGCAACGTGGGAAGCCGAAGATGAAATGAAGAAGAAGTATCCTAAATTGTTCATTGAGGTGAGTTACGAAGGCGTAACTAGTTTTCTTTAAGAGGGGTAGAATGCGATAGAATTTCGCGCTTTTTGCCTTATTTTATGGTATTTTTATGCATTTTTATGCTTATTTTGACGATTTGCACATGTTGGTGCAAAAATAAATTGGTTTCCGCTTCGGAAAATGTGTTCATGTAGTGACACAAGTGGTTTTAGGATTGGTAAAGTGTGCACATGTTGTGACACAAGTATTTCCAAATGGAGGATTTGAGAAATTTTTTGAAATTGTGAGAGTTTTCGTGTCAAGTTTCGGGACGAAACTTCTTTTAAGAGGGGTAGACTGTAATCCCCCACAATTTTATTTATAAATATATTTAAAGTATATTTATAAATGTTTTTGGTATTTAGATAATTAATTTCTTGAGTGTTGACTATTTTAAAGTCAATGATTATTTAATGGTTTAAATAGTCAAAGTATCTAAATTATTTTAAAGGTGGACTTGAAGAGTCAACAATGATTTTAAATAAGTTGAGTAGCAGTAGTAAAAATGAATTTAATATTGGGTTAGAGGAGCCCAAACTTTTGTAGCTTTTCATATGATCATCTTTCATTAAACTTAACCCATCAAGCCCATTTTTCTTTAATGGGAACCTATAAATACCCTTCTACCTCACAAATTTTGCCTCATTAAACAAAGCCCTAATTTCTCTCCTTTCTCCCCTCACACTCGGCACTCTCCTCTCCTCTCCTCTCTCCACCCGATTTTCTTCCTCTATCTTTCTTCGTTCTCCTCAGCTGCCGCAGCACCGCCGACGACGCCGCCAACCACGCCGCTAGTCGCGCCGCCAGCCCAGCGCCGCCCCTCCCCTCTCGGTGCCGTGACTCTCTCTCTCCTCTTTGGTTTAATTATCTTCTTTTTCCTCTATATTATTTTAATGTTTGGTTTTGATGTTTTTAAATATTGTTTTGGTATTTTAATAATTAAAGTTTGTATCTTTAGCTATTTTAATATTAATTTCAGATTATATATTTAGTTTAGTGGAGTAAATAAATTTCAGATTTAATATATATGTTTAAATTGGGTTCTTAGGCTTGAAAGCATGAATTTGTAGTGTTTTTAAGAGTATAGTTTATGAAAATTCAGTACTTTAATCTTTAGAACTATGTTAATGTGAGTTTAAAAGGGTTTTAAAGAAATTATACATTGCTGGAATTTTTATTAATGTACTTATGATGGATTTTAAATGTTAAAGTAATGATTTTTAAGGGTTTTAAATGACTAGTTTCGTAGTACTATATTAAGGGACACTAAAGGTAGAAGTTTTAGTGTTTAAAAGAGTTTTCAAATACTTTTTAAGAGAGTTTAAAATATTTTATAGTTGCTGTAATTTTATTAGAGTATTAATACTTGGATGTTTTGATAATTGGTAGGCGGAGACTTTACTTTGAGTGACTTCTAAAGAGTTTAAAGTGGCCTCTCATATTATTTACACAAGGTGCATACATGCCTATGTGTTTTTAAACTAATATCATGTCCTAATGTTAGGATTTATATAGTATCATGTGTAGCGAACTTTTTATAGTTCATATGTGGCTTATATTATATGTTTGTATGGATGATATAGATTGATGCAAGCATGTGGGTTGGGAACGTTTATTTTATTAATTCACATGAGGGATTAATAAATGTATTGTTTATTGGATCATGAAATGTTTTATGTTGTTCCCTTGGATTTATTATATTATTTACTTTATAAGGACCGTGGGCCTTGTTTAGTAAAGTTGGATATTTACCTATTGACAGGTTGGTTGATTGTTGATTTAAGTCAACAAATAAAGGTTGGTTGGTTATTGACTTTAGTCAATAAATAAATGGGATAAATTCTGGACCAATTGAGTTGTATGATCACAATATTTAATCCTAAGATAAAAATTGAAATCTTTGTGTTTTCATGAAATTTATCTTGGTTGTCTTATTGTTATGAGTCCCAACATTTAATAAATTATTAATATTTAAAGTGAAAAGCGAATATCAATAAGCTTTAGACTTGTGCACGTCTGAAGTGTTGGACTAGTATGAGTTGGAGTACATGGTGGTAGCCCATGACTTTTCTTGGGACCGAATTGATCATCGTGTCCTATTTTTATTTAATTAGTACATCGATATCGTCGGTCGCGGGAGTACGGAGTCGCTCCCGTACTTCATCTTCTATATTGAAGACAAATTTTGGTTGGACAACTCTATCCATTGACTATGCAATTTATTAATAAAATGATATATTGGTTTTGTTGAGTCAAGTTCAGTATAGTGAGTTTGATATCTTATTATGTTATTATCTATCAATGATTTAATGCTTATTAGTATCACGTTAGGTTATGTGTTTTATTTATTATGTAAGTACTCAGCTTTGCTTATTACGTGCTTTTTTGTGTGTCGATCATGGTTGTGCCTTATTGATCATGTGATGACCAATTTGGTGAGCAGTCATTTAGGATCAATAAAACATCGACCATTCCAGGTCCGAAGATGATGCATTCATTGGGTTTCTGGGATTCAGTTGGAGAGCTTGTGTTTAGCCTCTTTATAATACTTTCATAATTTTGGTTTAGTTATGGTTTTAATAGTTTGACTTTTATGTTGGTTTGACTTTTATTTGGTTTTGGAGTTGACTTTGTGGTCAACTAAGTTTAATTATGTTTTCAAGTTCTTTATTTATTTACGCTGCAAAATTCTGAGTAAGCCGATACGTTATCACACGGCCGATAATACTTTGGTGATTCTCTATGTTTTTTGGGAAAAAGTTATTTTATAAAATAAAAAATTGTCGGGGTGTTACAGGCACCCCCTTTGTGAGTGAACATATCGATATCACACCTCCCCTTGCAGTTTCTTTTGTAAAAACAAAACAACCTAGAAAGGATAAGGGTTTTTCTTTGTGTCCCTTTCTTAAAGTCTTCGCCTTTCCCTTCTACAAGACAAAAACCCCCTGAGTATGAGCATTATTGAGCAAGACTACGATTGTTGTATATATATATATATATATATATATATATATATATATATATATATATATATATATATATATATATATATATATATATATATAGCCTTCTACGAGGGAGTCTTTCGAGTGTTTAAGTTTTGAAATTGAACAAAATTTGACCCAATTGATTGTAGACGTGTAATTAACATCTACCACATCATTGTACAAATTATCAAAAAATTATTTCATCCTGCAAAATAGAAAATATATCCTCAAACTCTCACAAGGAGAGAGACAAAACCTAATCTATAGGTAGATATAACTAGGGGTGCTAATCGAGTTGAGCAGCTCGCCAGCAGCTCGAACTCGACTCGGTCAAAGCTCGGTCAAAACTCGACTCGAGTTAGCTCGAGCTCGCTCGATTGAGCTCAAAGCTCGATGACCTTGCACGCAACTCAATTTTTTTCAATTAATTTCTCTTCGAAATAAAGAAATTCATTAACACTCATTAAAAATAAATTGATCTAGTATAAAAGGAAAAAAGTTGTAAAGAAAAGAAGATATACTAGATCAATTTATTGTTTTTGCAAAATTGCAAAAGAAATGTGAATAATAAATATGATAAAAAAATTGTAGAACACTAAAATATAGAATTCAAATGAACATAAAATGTATTGTATTCAACTTTATTATAATTCAACAATATATAATGATATTTCGGATGATACAATGTGATTTAAAAAAGGAAAAATTTCATAAAACTATCTTTTATAATCAATTTTTTTCAAAATACAAACTTTTAAAAATAATCTTTCAAAAAACTAAACTATATATAACAAATTTCTTTCAGTATACTACCATTTTGCCGTTAATGGAGTTTAATCACTGATAATTGAGTCACTGTAAATTGCTTTCTTTCTTCGCCTCTCTTTTCTATCCTCTTTTCTCGATACCCCACCGGCAGCAACACCTACGTCGATTGTCATTTATTGATTAATATTAAATATAAACGTAAAATGATAGTATATTGAAATGAATTTGTTATATAAGGTACTTTTTTGAAATAAACTTTTTTAAAAGGTAGTTTTTTAAAAAAAGTTGGTTACAAAAGGTAATTTTTTGAAAATTCACCATTAAAAAAAATTACATAATTGGAACTATTCACTAATTAAATACATGTTTTTTTCCTTAACTAAATTTAATACTCTAAGTCTCTAAATACATACTCTAAATCCCCCCCTACCCCACAGCCCGGGGAAGGGGATTGGGCTGGATTGGTAAATAATTTGTGAATAGATCAAATGAGCGTCCTAGACCCACTTGCTAGGAGATCTACGATGGCTTATCTACTACATCTCTTGACACCAATATTTGAGAGCAGTCAAGAGGTTTATAAATAGAATAGTTGATGTGTATTTATCTTGAATTTTGGAATTCTTATTCCTTTTAGGTCCCAAACAATGTCGAAATCTGAAATCCAGAATTTGAAATTCCTTGGATTGCCCAACAATTAATATATTAGAAATTGAAATTCTAAAATTGAGAAAATCACATTTCGCAAACACAGAAATAGAATTTGAATTATAATACTTCAATACCAGATTCTCAATTCAACTATTTCAAATAAACTAGGGATATTATCTCAGATAACCCTGACATATGACCCTTTTCCCCAAATAACCCCCACATTGTCACCCCTGCCGCGGATAACCCTAAATTTGTAATTTGTCATTAAACATGACGGAATTACACTTGGTTTGACTTTGGATGGGTTTGGCGTCATTTAAGAAGGTGGTTGATGGCCAATCAAAATGATGTTCATTAGTTTTGATGCACAATTCAAGGGTTTTATTTTTGGCAGTAGACCACTAATAGGGCGCCAAACCACTTTCTTCAAATTTAATGCCATCAACCACCTTCTTAAATGGCACCAAACCCATCCAAAGTAAAACCAAGTTAACGCCGTTTGTAATTCCGTCATGTTTAATGACAAATTACAAATTTAGGGTTATGTGCGATAGGGGTGACAATGTGGGGTTTATTTGGGATAATATCCCAATAAACTAATCGTTTCCAAACAAAACCTTATGATAAATAAAAAAGAGCAACTAACGATCTTAGAATAAAAAAACTATGAAAGAGTGGCCTTGAGTAGAATTTTTTTCGTATATGACTAGTTTATTTTAATTCTTTTAGTTAAGAGTAGCTATAGGAACAGACCCATCACTTAAGTGTGGTTATCGATAATAATAATAATAATATTAATATTAAAATATAATAAAATCCTTTACAAGACCCATTTGGCAGTCCAGCGTCGTAAGAATTAAGATGTGGAAAAAAATATCCACACGTTTGAAAATAACATTTCAGCCCACATTTCATTTGATGAACCGGCCCAAACAAAACAATGTAAAACAAGGAAAGATGTATCTTCAATCAGCTCATAGCCTGAAACCCTAAACAACTCTCTGCTCACATCTATCATCTATGCCTTCACAAATTGAGGCTATGTTATTTTGGATTGAGAAAAACTAAACTGAATTGAACTAAGTGAAACTGAACTGCTGAGAATAAGTAAACTGAACTGGAACTAAAACTAAACTGAACAGAAAATAAGTCGAAAAAAACAAGGCTTGAATAATTTCCGAACAAAAGTTCTATAATTAGATCTTAAATTACACTGTCCTACATATATCCGGGATATGGAGAAAGAAACACATAGAGTTATTTCTACAGATGGCTTAGATCAATCCTCCAGTTAATTTGACAGCAATCCTAAATATCAGAAAATATGGGACTCATAACGATAAAGCTATCCTAGATAGGTGGTGTACATGATTCGGGTTGAGCTTGATTCAGCATAGCTCAACAACTTGCTAACACTTAATCAAGTTTGGACCAAGTTGAGTTCACTCGAGTCGATAACGAGTTTGGACCAAGTTGAGTTCACTCAAGTCGATAACGAGTTGTCTCGTCTCGCTAGCACCGTAGGGTACATGATATATTGGATTTAGGCATTTTGCTTTGGCTACTACATAATAATTGTGTTTCGAATTTTTGAGATTTTTCTGAGTTAAGTTTCAGTTAGCACAATTCTAACCTATTGAGTTTCAACCTAGTCAATCTCGAATAGTTCGTGAGCTGTATATGTCGACATATAGAGGCAAAGATGAAATTCTTTGACAACGGTTCAAATTTCTTAATCTACTTTTCTTTCAGCATCTTATTCATCCAAAACACCAAATCCAAATTTTTGCTAGGCTTACACATATACAGTTTACCTTAATGGGAATGCAGAACCAGAATTTTTTTCTTCTTCTAGCAATTCTTATGAATTAAGCGGAATGACTGGAATATTAGACAGAAATGAAAGATATTTAAGCAACTTAAATTTATGCTAAACAGGCTTGAAACAAGAATTATTCTGATTTCTGAATAATGCCAGTGATTGCATTTGCTTCCTTAAATTATTAAACTTACCCCCAAATGCTATTATGTGATTTCTACAGAAAGAAAACTAACCTGACCAAAAACATCAAAGCCAGTCAAATTGTCTTCTTAAATTTCATATTATTACAAAACACAATCAAACAATTCAGATATCTTATTGTGAATAAAAACAGGCTTTCTTGTCAACTGACAAGTGACAAGTAGCTCTATCCTGCTAGTTCTTGTAATTTCAAGTTATTCTTGTGTATCTTGAATTGCCTCTTTGCCTTTCTTTTTTCTTTCCTAATATGTGAATACTTTGACACTCTTCAATGGCTCTCTGCAGTTTGTTCTGCTTCCTGCTTGACTAACTCTAAGGCATGGATAAGATCCTGTAAACTTGCTGTCGCATTCGCCGAAGATGTTTTAGGCATCAAATTTTCTGCAACATCAGCAGGAGTCATCTTAACCTCACCCAACAGTTTCTCAACTGTTGGAAACAGAGGATGTGAATCAATATACATGTAATTCTTCGCTAAAATCTTGAAAGCTTCATACCCACAGTACGACAGTTCAACATGCTTATCCATTCTTCCCCTCCGAATCAATGCAGCATCGAGTTTATCCACATGATTAGTCGTGAACACGATCAGTCTCTCGCCTCCACAAGCTGACCATAACCCATCAATGAAATTCAATAACCCTGACAGGGTAACCTTGCTCTGACTGGCATCCTGATCTTCTTTGGCTAACATGTCTACTGGGTTTTTATGCTCATCATCTGCAGTACTATCCTCCTTTTTATCTGGCTTCTTTTTCCGTTGTCCTGTTAAATCCCTCGAGCAGTCGATATCCTCGATAACAATAATCGACTTGCTCGAGGTCTCGATGAGCAGCCTCCTCAATTCGGTGTTATCCTTCACAGCAGTCAACTCAAGATCATAAATGTCATACTTCAAGAGGTTCGCCATTGCTGCGATCATAGTCGATTTCCCAGTTCCTGGCGGTCCATACAGAAGGTACCCTCGCTTCCATGCCCTCCCAATCCTTGCATAAAACTCTTGCCCTTTACTAAACGTGATCAAATCTTCAACAATTTCCTCCTTTTTCTCTGACTCCATTGCCAACGTCTCGAATGTCGAAGGATGCTCAAACACAACATGACTCCATTGAGCTCCATTGTTTGTGTAAAGCTTCCGTTGTCTGTTCTTGAATTTGATTGCTCTACCCTCTTTCAACACATAATTAAGGTATTCACCAATTATAAGATCTCTATTTTTCTTATGAAAAGTCAACTTATAAAACCTCTTCTCATCTGAAATAGGACGAAATGATATTGTTGGTGTTTTGCTAACATTTTTACCATATGCCCACCAAATTTTAACTCTTTTATATTCATCAGCTACCTCTTCATGCTCATCCATGCTAAGTGCTAAAGATTGATTGTTTTGCAGCATATCAGCTTTCAATTTTTTAGCTTGCTTACTTGAATTGGAGCTTAGATAGTTTTCGATTGCCATATACGCCTCGCTTCGCATGAATCTCTCTCCTGTTGTTTCATAGAAAGTGATTTGGATGTAAGGGTAGACCAAGGTGATAATTCTTTGAGAGTATTTTTCTAAATGAGTACGAAGATGATTAGGAAAAAATTGTTGAAAAATTGCCCAGAAAAACATTAGGCTTGCAATTAGTGAACCAAAGTTAGCTAAAATGTCTTTAGCTCCACCCATGTTGTGTAATTCAATCTTCAGAGCTTGTAATTTGATGTTGCAAAATATCCTCAAAACTTATTGGTGGGTTTTGTTTTGGTTATGTGATCTTTTGTTGCGGAGAATTTAGGATGGTTCACATCATCACATGTGAAACATGTAAAGTGAGCTGTGACTCTGTGAGCAGGAGTAATTATTGACCGATCGTACCAAATCTCTTACAAACTTAAAATCACTTTGCTAGAAGACAAATTTGCACAAAATTCAATATTTGGATAAAAAAAAAAATGAGAGGATAAAATTTACACATAGACCGCCTATTGGATAGGAGTAATGATAAACCACTAACGGATAGTGGCAAAAAATGCATCTATCAGGAAGAAAAGCAGTAAATTCCACAAAAGAAAGTCTGAAAGTTGAAAGGGGTGAAAAGAAAACCCTGACAGGTCTTTAATTACATGGAACCCAAAAAATCAAAAATTTAAACTCTCTCTTTGTATTCCCCCAAAAGAGCAGGCAATGTTTCCCCCAAAAAAATTGTGAAATGAAACCGGAGATTTCGGAAATGGAACCTGGGAAGGCATAATTTAGTAGCCATAATTTAGAAGGTGGTCATCCATAACTTAATCGGAGTCCGTTAATTGGTTTCGGCTGGAGGGTTTCATGACTGTACGTATGAATTCGTGAATATTTATGAACTGGAGGTAAGAGAATAGTTTAGAAGAGCTTACTTGGGAAGCTTCAGCTACAGAAATGGTGGGTCCGAAGTTCTCGCGCATAATTAGCGGAGTTGTTGACGGTGCAACCTCTCTAACTTGGTGGGCATTGACAATTTTATTTTTTATCAACATAGTGTAGGTGAAGAAATGGGGGTAATAAATGGAGGAGGTAAGAAAATGTAGGTATGGATACTTTGGTTCAGTTTGGATGGATATAGGGAAATGGAGGTATAGAGTGGTGGAAATTTTAAGGAGGAGGGAAGAGGAACGTGTATATGGCGGGAAAAATTGGAATTGTTTTTTCTTATTGTTACGTATTTTTTGACAAGCTATATTGATATATACTAACCCCTATTTACGTGTGGTTAACCCCTATTTCTCACATATATATCCTATACAAACTCGACAAACACAAGCGTAACGGTTTTTATAAAACAATCCATATCATGCATATCCATAGTATATGACAACTAGATATGGAGTGGTGGAAATTATAAGGAGGATGGAAAAGGTACGTGTATATGGCGGGCAAATTGGAATTGCATCCTTCATTTTATGACATCAACAAGCCAGCTACGTTAAACAATATATATTTCGTACATAAACCCCTATCTACGTATATTTAACCTCTATTTCACACATAATAACCCCTATCTATGTATATTTAACCTCTATTTCACACACATATAACGGTTTTTATAAAATAATCCATATCATGCATATCAATAGTATATGATATGGATTTAATCCGTTATTCTCACGTACAACCCTTATTTGCAGTACGCAGGGCCGTATTTGAGAATTTCGAGGCCAAGGGCGAAATAAGAAATTGGGGCCCCAATAAACAAGTATTAATTTTTTTTTGTTAAAGGGTATGCAAAGAAATAAAAAAATTTATATAGTAAATGACACTTTTTTTTACTGTGCTTAATAACAGTCTAACAAAAACATTGAATGACATGGTTAAGAGAATTTGATAAGCAATTGAGACATTTGGATAACAATCTGCAGCTTTAACAAACTTGAGAATTTCAAATGCTAACTTTGACTTATCTGGCATGTTTATGATATCGTTTGGCATCACCTTGAAATATATTGGAGACATTTTAATAGATTAATCAAAAAAAGAATTTTTGGAGTAATTAAAAATAGTGAAAAGGTTAGTTGGGTTTATAATTAGATAGAGAGGATGTGCATAGCAATTACAAGTTGGGAATTATATGTAAAATATTGTATGTTATTGTATAAGAAAATATAAGAAAAATAATGTTGTATGATTTCATCTATAAAAATAAAAATTTTGAACAATAAAAGTTAAAAGAAAGCAGCAAAAGCGAAATTTAAGAAGCCAAAACATTGATTGTTAGATTCGAACCCTTGATCAAGGGAAATGCATGACACACAAATTCCAAGCCCAAACATTAACCACTAAGCTACCTTTTCATTTGTTGTTTTAGTTTACCAGGATATTCTATATGACTAATAGGTATTTGGACTTTTGAGATGGGGGCCCATGGCAGCCGCCCCGCTCGCCCTGGGCCAGATACGGGCCTAGCAGTACGTAAACCCCTATCCATATACATATATATCCTATCTCATTATGTTGACCTCTGTTTTATGCATGTTCGCCTCACGTATCAACGAGTTTCACTTTAGTAATATGTTTTGAATTCGAAATTAATAAAGCTTAATCAAGGTTCACTTGGACGGATCATTGCTGTTTTCATCTTTTGAAGAAATTTATAAGAGTTAATCAATTGATTTGATATAGTTATAGTAATCATTGATCTAATATAGTTATAGTAAGACATTGATCTAATATAGTTATAAAATGAACATTGATTTAATATAGTTATAATAATCCATTTATCTAATATAGTTATAGTAAGACATTGATCTAATATAGTTATAGTAATCCATTGATCTAATATAGTTATAAAATGAACATTGATCTAATATAGTTATAGTAAGACATTGATCTAATATAGTTATAAAATGAACATTGATCTAATATAGTTATAATAATCCATTGATCTAATATAGTTATAGTAAGACATTGATCTAATATAGTTATAGTAAGACATTGATCTAATATAGTTATAAAATGAACATTGATCTAATATAGTTATAGTAATCCATTGATCTAATATAGTTATAAAATGAACATTGATCTAATATAGTTATAGTAAGACATTGATCTAATATAGTTATAAAATGAACATTGATCTAATATAGTTATAATAATCCATTGATCTAATATAGTTATAGTAAGACATTGATCTAATATAGTTATAAAATGAACATTGATCTAATATAGTTATAGTTATCCATTGATCTAATATAGTTATAAAATGAACATTGATCTAATATAGTTATAATAATCCATTGATCTAATATAGTTATAGTAAGACATTGATCTAATGTAGTTATAATAAGACATTGATCTAATCCTTTTTTTTAAATGTCTAACTCATCTTCTGAAGAAATTTATAAGAGTTAATCAATTGATTTTATATAGTTATAGTAATTCATTGATATAATCGTTTTTTTAAATGTCTAACTCAACTTTTGAAGAAATTTATAAGAGTTAATCAACTGGAGTTGCTGATCACCAAATTTATATCCTCGTATGCAATTGTACTGTAACATGTTTATATATTTATTATTTTACCTTACATTGTACAAGTGGCATATATATACTTTACTATCAAATTTGCAGCTACAAAACCACTATCCATGTATGCAAAGGTCCTATTTCTGTAAACAAAAAATTTATATAGTCAATTATTTACCGTGTTCCAGTTTTACATACCACTGTTGGCACTGCACTAGTAGGTTACTGTATAGACATCTTGTTTTCCTGTATATAATTTCTGCTAACATGGATAGTGGTTTTGTAGCTGCTAACATGCAACTGAAGAATATATAATATAGAAGCCACGTGTGGTGGCATATATATTATGTACTTGTAATTTCGTAGTACAAAACCAATATCCACGTATGTAAGTAGTCTATATCATATTATGTTCATCGTGTTATAAAGGTGAGTCACAACTATTTGAGTGGTAACAATGTACATCATCAACGATGACTTATCCGTATAAGGTTAGCATCGACTATTTCAATAGTCGGTTTATACGTGCATCGTGTTACTACATGGCCATTAATTCTCATATGAAGGTTAGTAACAAAGTACATCGTGAACGATTACTTATCCTCATAAGGTTAGAATCGCCTTATCAATATTCGGTTTGTACGTGCATCGTATTACTACACACCCATTAATTCTCATATGAAGGTTAGTAACAAAGTAGATCGTGAACGATTAGTCATCCTCATAAGGTTAGAATCCACTTTTCAATATCTACGTTGTTACTATACGACAATTAATTCCATTCCATATGAAGGTTAGTAACATCTCTTTCAATTGTATATCGTACTACCTTAATAGTGTTATGAAGGTTACTTGGGACAACTATTTCAGTAGTAACAACTTTCAGTGCATGACTTGCTTTTGTTAGCATAATGTTGATTACAGGGAGATTATGCATCTATCCTTCGTCGAATCCTTGCAACTCCATATCGTTGTAATCACCAACATATCTTTTTTTTGCGCATTCTTACTCATTGTTTTAACTTCAGCTAGATTAACTCTGCATTTTATTTCAGACATGCTATTTCACGACCCCTTACATCCTCCTCGTATTCTTCTGCCTTCAAATATATTAATTCACATTTTATTTGAGACATGTTATTTCACGGCCCCTTGCTCGTATTGTTCATCACTTTTAAAGTCTTCATCCCAGTGACGGATCCAGGATTTTGAGAATGGTTGGTCACACCACCATCCACCAAAAATATTACAACCAATAACTAATAATTAGAAAAACTTTCATAAAAAGTTCCATTTCAAAAGCAATGAAAATCCATATTACAGCCAAATAATACTTACAAATTTTTACAATTGTTCTTGGCGAGTTCTCATATTTAAAATCAATTTATAATGTTGTTAAACTATCCCAAATAACCTTGTTAAGCTACCAAGCAACTTAATAGCCTTGAATGTATAAATTAGTATATGTGCCTAATCTATTCATCTCTTATTAGTTGTCGGTTGTCCCCAACCCAAACTAATATTTAAACATACTAAATGAACGTAATTAACAGTATGCACATAAATCATGAAGGTAGGTTGTAATAATGCTTTATCTAGTCACATTTTTGCATGACAAACCATTTTTGGCAACTAGAATCTACTACTGAAAAACATTTTCTTCTATACTACTTCTTCTTCTTGTTATTATTATACTCTCTTTCCTATATATATATGGCACAAAAAAAAAGAGAATTAGAATAGTAGTAGACTAATGGGCCAAGTACTTCAAATAAGCATGAACGACATCACACTTCACAACATATATATAACAAGCCGATCATGTGTCCTATTAGGTATTCCAACGAACCATGAACGACATGACACTTCACAATATAAAGTAACAAGCCGATCATGTGTCCTATTAGGTGTTTCAACGAACCATGAACAACATCACACGTAACGATATAATGTAAAAAGACGATCTTCTGTCTTTTTTGTTTGACATAATCAATAGTCAACATAGGTGTTTCACATGTAACGAAAATGAGAAAAGGTAAATAATGTGAAAAGCCGATCTTGTACACTTATATGTAAATTTTTTTGGTTGATGTATGTGTTTCATCCAACCAAACATACGTGTTTGAACCATGTCAATTAAATTGTAAGAATAATGTAAGTCTTTGAATCATTAATACTTATTCCTATATTAGCAACACTTATATAGTGTTTGATGTTCTAACCACTATACACGACTGTTGTAACTGATGAACTATAACTTCTCTTACATATTCTTCTTAACACTTTACATGGTATCAGATTGCCTTGATCTTCTCTTCTTCAGCGTTTTCTTCTTCATCTCCATGGCTTCTCCCAACTCCTCCTATCAAATCCCCAACCCCAATGACACTACCAAACCATTCACCTTCATCAATGTTAACAACTCAATCAAGCTTACTCCAGAGAATTATCTCTCGTGGAAACTGCAACTTCACGCCATTCTCGTCGGCCATGATCTCCTTGGCTTCGTGGATGGTTCCCTTCCTCTCCTTCTCTCACCACTACTACCAATGGCACTGAGACTCCTAACCCAGCCTACGTAACTTGGTTTCGTCAAGATCAACTCCTTTTCGGGGCTCTCCTTGGTACTCTCTCTCCTCCCTTGCTTCCTCTCATATCCCAAGCCAAGACCTCAAAAGAACTCTGGGACAAATTGGCCAAAACCTATGCTAACCCCACTCGCGGTCACATTAAGCAACTTAAGGACCAATTCCGTAAACTCACCAAGGGCACCCGTAGCATCACAGACTTCATGCAGTCCATAAAATCCATTTCTGATCACTTAGCTTCCCTTGGCAAACCCATTGAACATGAGGATCTCATTGAGCGAGTCCTAGATGGTCTAGATTCTGCTTACAACCCCATCATTGAAGCTGTTAATGGTCGTGATACTCCCATCTCTTTTGAGGAGTTACATGAGAAACTAATAAATAAGGAACTTGCTCTTGCTCAACAACAAGAACCCCCTGCCATCATGCCTGCCACTGCATTTGCGGCGCAATCTCGCTCACCCCATAACCGGTCATACTATCGTTCCCACCCTCCCCTTCTTCCAACTCCTCCTGCCTATTCCACCACTACACACTCACCTAAACCCTTCCTTGGTCGTTGCCAGTGGTGTCGTGAGAAAGGGCACGTTGTTGCCTATTGTCCTCAATTTATCAAACGCTTTCCCAATGCTTCTCCACCAGCACAAAAATCCAACTCCGCTACTCCACCGCAAGCCCAAACCGCCCAACTTAGTCAATCTCCCTCCACCTCTCCTTGGCTTCTTGATAGTGGAACGTCTCACCATGTCACCAACGACCTTCAAAATCTATCTTTCCATACTCCTTATGATGGTACCGAAGAGCTCATAATCGGGGACGGTAAAGGCCTTTCTATCTCTCATATTGGTTCTCTTTCTCTTTCAATTAACAACTCTATTTTACACTTAAAAAATGTCTTATATGTTCCTTCAATCTCCCGCAATATTATCTCACTCTCTCAATTATGCCGTGATAATAACATCTCTATTATTTTCTCACCTCTCTCTTTTTGTGTGAAGGATCTCCAATCGGGGAAATTAATTCTCCAAGGACCGAGTAAAAATGGTGTTTATGACTTTCCATCTCCATCTGTTTTCGCAAGCACCACCTCTACAATTCAGCATTGGCACCATAGATTAGGGCACCCCTCATCAAAAATAATGCAGCTTATTTGTTGCAATTTAGATATCAATGTATCATGCTCTTCTACTTTCCATTGTAACTCATGTGCTTGCAATAAAAGTCACAAAATTCCTTTTGCTCTTTCTACTATCTTTTCTACTGGTCCTTTACAGTATGTTTACACTGATTTATGGACCTCCCCCCTCCACTCCCTTGATGGTCACAAATACTACATTATCTTTGTCGATCATTTTTCTAAATATATATGGTTTTATCCCCTCAAAAAGAAGTCCGACACTACTCAAATATTTATCCGATTCAAAGCTCTTGTTGAAATTTTTTTCCAAGTTCCAATAATTCATCTATATAGTGACAATGGCGGGGAATATGAAGCCTTGCATGACTATCTCACCATTAATGGAATCTCCCATCTCACCACCCCCCCTCACACTCCTCAACACAATGGCTACTCCGAACGACGCCATCGACATATAGTTGAAACAGGGCTCACATTACTTCATCATGCCTCTATGCCCTTGGAACTATGGACCTATGCCTTCACCACTGCTGTGTACTTAATCAACCGCCTCCCTACTCCTACTCTACAAAATTCTTCCCCGTATCTTACGCTCTTCAAAAAATCTCCCAACTACTCCAAGCTCCGGGCCTTTGGATGCTTATGTTACCCATGGTTAAAACCATATAGCAAACACAAATTAGATCCAAAATCCCACCCTTGTGTCTTCATTGGCTATTCACCAACACAAAGTGCCTATTATTGCCTTGAGCCAAACTCACGTAGAATCTACGTCTCGCGGCATGTTAAGTTTGTTGAACATGAGTTTCCTTATGCTACCACAAATGCCTCACCAATCTCAGTAGATGTTGAACATTGGTGCCCTCTTACTATTCCTATTATCACTCACCCTCCACCTCCTTCTACACTCACTGACCCAACTCCTACGTCCACCACTATTTCTTCCGCAAGGTCTCTTTCCTCTCCTCCTAGTGCACCCACAACCTCCCCTTCTTCTCCCATTACACACCATCACTCCAACGCCCCACCTCTCCCTAATTCTCCCTCTCACTCGTCCTCCTCCTCTCCACCCCCCACCTCCTCCCCCACCACCCACCCGCACAAGTACCGTTGTCACGCGACTGCAAAATAATATTCGTAAGCCCATTACCAAGCTCAACCTATACGCTCAACTCCAAGACACTATTACTGAACCCACCAATATTACTCAAGCTCTCAAAAACCCCATTTGGAGAAAAGCTATGGAAGAAGAATACAACGCTCTTATAAAAAATAATACTTGGTCTCTTGTCCCTTCTCATCCCTCACAAAATATTGTTGGTTGTAAATGGGTCTTTCGTATCAAACGGAACCCCGACGGCTCCATTAAACAATACAAAGCTCGCTTGGTTGCCAAAGGTTTCCATCAACGTCCCGGCATTGACTACAAAGAAACTTTTAGTCCCGTTGTTAAGCCGGTAACCATTCGTGTCATTCTTTCTCTTGTCCTCAACCGAGGTTGGAACTTGCGACAATTAGACATTAACAATGCTTTCTTGCAGGGTACTCTCACAGATGAAGTTTATTTGTCTCAACCTCCCGGTTTCTCCGACACAAACAATCCTACGTTTGTGTGCAAACTCCATAAGGCCCTCTATGGTCTCAAACAAGCCCCAAGGGCTTGGTATCGTGAACTTCGGCAATTTCTTATTGATTTTGGCTTCAAAAATTCTACCTCCGACTCCTCACTTTTTATTTTTGAAGCAAATGGCTCTATCATCTACTTACTTGTTTATGTTGATGATTTAATTGTCACAAGTAACTTTGACTCAGTTCTTAACAAGTTTATTGACACTATTTCAGCACGGTTTGCATTAAAAGATTTGGGCACCTTATCTTATTTTTTAGGTGTTGAAGTGGTTCCACATCCACACGGGTTATTCTTAAGTCAAAGAAAATATATCACAGATATTTTGTGCAAAGCCAAGATGGATCATGCTAATGGAGTAGCCACTCCACTTGCTGTTAATCCACCTCTCACAAAAAATGGTCCTCCCATGGCTAATCCCACCGAGTTCCGAGCACTCATTGGTTGCCTTCAATATTTGAGCTTCACTCGTCCCGACATTGCCTTCTCGGTGAATAAGCTGGCTCAATATATGCAGGCCCCAACTACCACACACCGGGATGCACTCAAACGACTACTTCGATATCTTTCGGCTACCATTCATCATGGTCTGCTTCTTTCTCGCAGCTCACCCATGCATCTTCATGCCTTTAGTGACGCAGATTAGGCACGAGATACTGATGATTATATTTCTACAACTGCATACATTGTGTATTTAGGACAAAATCCCATCTCCTGGTGTTCAAGAAAACAGCGCACAAGAGCCCGTTCATCAACCGAAGCCGAATATCGAGCCATTGTCGCCACCACCGCAGAACTTCTATGGCTCCGCAATCTATTTACTGAGCTCGGCATTGCAATTCCCTCTACTCCAGTAATATATTGTGACAATATAGGTGCCACGTATGTCAGTGCCAACCCCCTTTTTCACTCCAAAATGAAGCATCTAGCTTTGGATTATCACTTTGTTCGCGAAAATGTTCAAGCTGGCACTTTGCGCGTCTCGTACATCTCCACATATGAACAGCTAGCTGATGCTCTTACGAAGCCACTCCCACGAGCTTCCTTTACTCATCTGGTCACCAAAATGGGTCTTGCCAAATACCAGACCATTTTGCGGGGGCATGTTAAGGAAACTTCAACACACCATTCTCATATTACAGCTCACGTAAATCACGACAATGATCAAGCCTAATTTGCTGAATCATTTTAGTATTATTCTATACATATCTTTGACCCCTTGTAAATATCTTTACCTAAATTAAATTAGTTACCTAGTTTAGCTGATCCCTTGTATATAATATTCTCTAGAATATTCCTTGTAATTGTGTATATATTCACATTTACAGTGAATGATGAAATATAACTTCTCTTACATATTCTTCTTAACACTTTACAGTAACACCATCTATGCTCACCCAGTATAACAACCCTTATATATGTAACAATAACCACTGTTTGCGATTAACATAGGTGTATGACTTTTGTATTTAAAGCGTTGTTGGTGGTAACCCGGTATACTTTGGCATCAATTGCTTTGCGCGGTGTCCAGATGCACGGCACCTAACATCCTCCTCGTATTCTTCATCAAGAGTCTTCAAAATAATAATATGACATAATAAACATAGCCAATTCCACATTTTCTAATCTAGAATCAGGACACAAGTAAAGTGATATAAGATAACATGGCCAAGATCAAAAGCACACCAGAGTTCTCAATCGCTGGCTTTACTTTTCAACTCCTACAAAAGCCTTGGCAAAGAATCGCACGCAACAGACCACCTAACACAACCCATTGCGCCCCCAGGAACCCTCAATACCATGAATGATGTAGATATGGGTTGCAAACTGGGATTTAAAAAGAGGAAAGTGGAGAGTGGTCTTGTGGTGATCAACAAGGTGTCAAAGGACATCAAAGATCACTTGGGGATGGGCGAAGATCGGGATGATCGGGGAATTGATGTGCTCTATGAAGGCGGTGGTCTGGAAGCACATTATAAGGCAAGGAGACAAGGCTGCACATGCTGCTGTGGCCTGTGAAGCTCTGCCCTTTTCGAGTGAGGATACATTTATCTGATGCATTGGGTGCTGACGGAACTTTCTTCTTGTTAATGGAAGTCCATTTCTCCAAAAAAAAAAAAAAAAAAAATTTGAACTCTCAAAAATGCGCCCAAGTCCAAGGGAAAAGTATGGACCACTAACAATCAGACCAATGAGAAGCTTATATTTAGTGTGGATCGGTAACAAGCTTATATTTACTTTGACATAACCTTGTAATTCAGCAAGCTTGCCCTATGATTATTACAACATATAAGCTACAACTGCATCAAATTGGACGTCCTACAAGAGAAAGATGCTCAATCTTCACAGTTATTTACTTTTAGATCAGTTAGCTAGTAGCATAGGAAAAGTTGCATAAAGATAATCAACAAAAACATCTTCAATCTTTCAATCCTGCCAGTGAAACCAAATAAAAGCTGTGGCATTACATATAGGTCATTCTATAGCAGATTTTCAAATTGCCATTCACATGTTTCTACAAATCATACAACAACACCCATTATGGACTGTTAAATTACCATTTCATCACTTATAATCAGTTATTCGGGCCATCGTGTCTCTTAATAATATTGAATCAAGTCAAGCATTTATTACTTAGATTAATGTGTAATTTTGTCTTGTTTTCCCAAATTATTTCCTTTATTAGAAATATATTAAATGCTTATACATAGCCCCAAGGGCTACATATAACATTACCCAATATACTTTACACTTATATATTAGTCACTAGAATATTTAAAACTTCTTATTCCTCACAAAACAACGAAATAAGGTTCAATAATGTTGATTCCAACTATTCTAAAGATATAAGTTCCTCTCTTCAATAAGAAGGATTAAGTGGAAATTCCCCACTTGTCGTATCACACTACAATGGCAGAGTCTGCGTCCTACATTACCATCCAAAGAAAACTTATAACTAATAAACAACATATTAAAACTTCTTAACTTCAAAGACACAAGGCAAGATTATTACCTTACTCCTCTTCCTACAATTCCTCGCCCCATGACACAACAATTGAACTGCATTCAAATTAAAGTTGTTGAAAGTTTACAAACATTTTTAAGCAATCATACCTTCTCAAATACTATCACAAAATTCCAATTCTATAACAATCATAACTTCACCAATAGTTCACCATTTGCAGTCCTTATTCGAAAATCCAAATTTCGAACAAACACACATGAATAAAAATTTATACTTCACCTATTTAAATTAATTATGAGTACACCTCTTTTTCGACTTTTTGGAAACATGCAAACACAATTTCACAACAAATAAACGTTTAGATTAAATTACCTATCTCAATTTTCATTAATTACACACGTTTTACAAATAAAGCTAAACTCACCGCCGGTCTCCGGCTCCGGTTCAGTTTCAGAAATAATTCACCAGCCTTCAAACACCTTATAAATTATAGATGACTCCTTCCCATTATGGCTCCTTCACACTTTTTTTGGGGGAAACATTTCTTGTACTTCAACCAGAGAGAGAGAGAAAGTTTAAAATTTTTACTTTTTTGGTTAGAGAGGAGAGAGGAGAGAGAGTAGAGAAGTGTAGAAATGACTGACTGTGTAATATCACCTTTTAACTTTTTACTTGCTCGAAATTACGATATTACCCTGGATAGTGGCAACCAATGCCACTATCCGTTAGTGGTTTATTATTTCTCATTGGATAGCCACTGGAAGCATCCACCAGGCCACCATGTTAGGTAAACCGCAACAACTTGGCAACCCAAAACAGTAAATTCTTGAAAAACCCCAATTCCGTTTACCTTATTTGATTTAATAGTCAAATTTTCTTATTAATTGCTTGATGTTTGGTACCTATTGAAAGAAGGCCTAGATATAGGTTAAATGAAAAGCATGTTGTGCATGTGCTTTGTCTTTTTCTTCTAATCATTTACAACCGTTTTCTTATACTAATCCTTAGGAGGATTTTGTTAGCACAATTCATGTGACCATGTGTTGTAGGTAGGGCTGTTCATTTCGGATATCCGATCCGAAATTTTCGGATATCCGAAATTTCAAATCGGTAAAATAGCGATCCGAATCCGATCCGAAAAAAATCGGATATCCGAAAATTGGATATCCGAAATTTTCGGATCGGATAACGGATATCCGAAATTTTTAAGAGTTGTTTTTTTCGTTTTTAAAAGTTTTTCATTGCTGTTTTTTTTTTGCAATTTTGGGCCAACACTAATGTTACAAAAGACCCATATTAGGATATTACTAGTACTATATTAGCCACCAAACCCATGGCAACTTCTAACTTCTAAGTAGTAATTAAATATTTAAATGTAGTATATATACATTATGCAATCTAATAATATATACATCATTGCATATTTGGCTTCTCCATGGTAATCCACACATCATAATTAATTCATCAAAGTTCTAGTAGAGTTTCAACATCCAAGTTCTAGTAGAGTTTCAACATCCAAGTTAACACACTAATACAAATTACAAATAAAGTTAACAAATTTAAAAGTCCCATATAGTTTCACCACCATAAAAAAGCTCATAAGTCTAATAAACTTGTAGGTCATTCAAAAGTATCCAATGACTCATCAATATCAATGGTTGGTTGCTCCATAGTCAAATCTTTCATACCTACAAAACAAATATCACAACAAAGAAAATGTTAGTATTAGTATTAAGTAAAAAAAAATTAAAGTACAATAATTGTGATTAAACTTACCATCCTTCATGTTCTCCAACTCAAGCAAACTTTCCTCTATTATAAGAGGCTCATGAGAAGTTCGAAGCCAATCTTGAGCACATATAATTGCCTCCGCCATTCTTGGAGTCAATGAGGTACGAAATGAATCAAGTACACGTCCTCCGGTGCTAAAAGCACTCTCCGAAGCAACGGTAGAAACGGGAATAGCAAGTATATCTCTAGCCATGAGTTGAAGGATGGGATATGTCTTATTCCTATCCCTCCACCATTGTAATATATCAAAGTTGGCATCTTTCAACTCACAATCATCACTCAAGTATTTCTCCAACTCATTTTTCCTCTCACTAGTTTCCATACCACCCTTTTCTCTTTGATACTTAAGTGTCATGAATTCCTCAAAATCCATCACTCTCTTCTTTTGTCCACTCACACCATTATTCAAGTTTGGAGTAGAAGAAGATGAACTTTTTTCTTTCCCTTTGCTCTTTGATGAAGGTATGGAAGATGCATAAGAATCAAACAAATCACGCAAAGTAACCCTTATTTTTAGTGATAAAAGGCTACCTTGTTCACTCCCATAAGAAGATTCAACAACCCAATCAACATAACTCAACTTGTGCCTTGGATCAAGGACTAATGCAACAAACATCAAAATATTGAGATTATTAACATTCCCCCAATATTTGTCATATTTCACTTTCATTTGTCCGGCCATGTTTTTTATGCCTTCATCTTCATCTAGACAATATTGTGAAAGCATAGTTCCAACACCAAAAGCATCATGCACATAAGAATTTGCAGTCACATAGCGAGATCCGCACAACCTCAATGTAGCATCATAAAAAATTTGCAAAAAAGGCAAAAGGGAATCAACTTTCTTCCAATCATTCTCATCCGGCTTGCCACCAAATTTTCTAAGCTCTCTAACACATGCATTATCTCGAGAATGCAAGTTAGTAAAAGCTTTTTTAAATTTCATTGCAGATTCAAGCATCAAATAAGTTGAATTCCCTCGAGTATCAACATCCAAACACACAAGACTCTTAGTTTCCAAACTCTCTTCATGTGCACAAGCCTTAAATTTCTTAAGTCTAGCCGGAGAAGACCTAACATATCTCACACTACCACGAACTTTCACAATGGAACTATCAAGTTCTTTCAATCCATCTCTCACAACCAAATTAAGTATGTGAGCCACACATCTCATATGTAAATAATCACCATTTAACACACTAGTTTGATGATGGTTCATTCTTCTTTTCAAATATTGGATAGCTAAATCATTTGAGCTAGCATTATCCACGATCCACAATCAATATTCTCTTGATTTCCCATTCATTCAAACATTTTTCAACCGCCTTACCAATGATTTCCCCACTATGACCAACAACAGGACAAAAATTAATGATCCTTTTATGCAACTTCCAATTTTCATCAATAAAATGAGCGGTGAGACACATATAACTCAAATTTTGTCCAGAGGTCCATGTATCAGTGATAAGACAAACCCTAGAAGAAAGACCTTTAAAAAAATCTTTTAATTTCTTTCTTTCATCAATGAATAACTTATAACAATCTCTTGTTATAGTAGAACGTGAAGGCACAGCAAAATGATGATTGATTGCCTTACAAAAATATCGAAACCCCTCACGCTCCACAAAAGAGAAAGGCAATTCATCAACAATTATCATCCTAGCAAGTGCTTTTCTAGTGATTTCTTGATCAAACTCCCACAATGTTGGAACATTCACAATTTCAGTGGATCCATCTTCTTTAGTTATTGTTATGGACTCAAAGTCAAGCAATTTTTGTTTTATATCCATATTAGCAGGAGCTTTTTTACATCGTTGAGCATGATTTTTTAAAGGAGTAGTCCCATTTGTCCCTTTACAACCAATACGAGCTCCACAATGTTTACATATAGCCACATCAAGATCATCAACACAATCATCATAATGAACCCACCATTTAGATTTTTTCTTCCTAACACGTTGAGAAGTGGTATCACTTACATTAGGATGAACATGAGGTTTTTTAGGCTTGTTTGAGGAGGCTGAAGTGCTGCCCTTCTTCCTCTTAGTTGGTGGAGCCGTACATCTCTCAACTTCTTCCACACTTGCAGCTTCATCATCAGATATGCACACGTTCTCCATGTTTGTATCAATTTCATCATTGCTGTCGCTGAAAGTACTACATTATTGAGGAAAAGTGAATCAATTAAAATCAGTTAAAACTTAAGACAAAGAACAACTACAAAACTGAAATTTTCAGTCGAACAAATCGAAAAATTCAGTCGAAACAACAACATTCAGTCGAACAAATCGAACCAGAGAGGAAAGAAATAAAAAATAAAAACGAAACAACAACATTCAGTTGAACAAATCGAAAAAATTTCAGCACTGAAATTTTCAGTCGAAAAATAAAAAACGAACCAGAGAAGTAAAAAATGAAACAACAACATTCAGTCGAACAAATCGAACCAGAGAAGTCGAAAAGATGGCAGAAATAAAAAAAAAACGAAAAAAAGGAAAAAGAATATGGCAAAATGCAGCAAAAAATTAAAACAACAATGATAGAAATCGAACAAAACGAAAAATAAGATGCAGTCGAAACTCGAAACAACAACAAAATCGAACAAATCGAACAAATCGAACAAATCGAAGAACATTCTTCAGTATAAAATTAAAAAAACGAACACAGAAGTAAAAAAAAAAAGAAACAACAAGAAAACACAGGAGAAGTCGAGAAGATGGCAGAAATAAAAAAAAAGGAAAAAGAGGACGGCAAAATGCAATAAAAAATTAAAGAAGATGAAGTGAGATGAGAGAATTACCTCATTTACAGCTTCGGGAGTAGAGGAGCGTCGAAGATCTCGCCGCCTCGCCGGAATCTGGGCGTTAGTGGCACTGTGGCAGCAGCCTCGTGTGGAGAGTGTGAAGAGAGATGAGAGACGGCTCCTTGCCTCCTTGAACTTAGGGTTCAGTTTTTCGAATGACTCTTTTTTTCAGTTTAGAATGTTTTTGAGTAAGGCTGTTTAGGGATTTTTTTTTTAAAAATATACTTTTAAAATAAAACGGATATTTCGGATATCCGAAAACACAAAAAACGTGATCCGTATCCGATCCGAAATATCCGAAACTCAAAAAAACGGATCGGATATCCGATTTTTCGGATCGAATCGACCGGATCGCGGATCGGATCGGCCGCATCGGATCATTGTGAACAGCCCTAGTTGTAGGGTTACTCCTAGGGCTGACAAAAGTTAACCCAAACCGATAACCCGACCTGAAACTGACTTGAAAATTATGGGTTTGGGTTGAGATTTTCGACCTGAAATAAAAAATGAGTCGACCCAACCCAACCTGAAAATATAATGGGTTAGGTTCGGGTTGACTTTTTGAACCTGAAAATAACCCGAATAACCTGATTTAGAAGTCGGATTATTTTCTGGTCGGGTCAACCTGAAATTAACCCAGATTTTCATAACTTATACAACCTATCTTTTGTTATTCTTATTTGTATTGAGCCAAACCCATTTCTTGGATCACCTAAATTTCATTTCTAGTCATTAACCCATACTTTCATAACTTAGCGTGTATAGTTGAATTTCATTTCAGGTCATTTTGGGTTGGTTTCGGGTCAACCCGAAATCGGTAAGGTCGAGTTTGGGTTAAGATTTTCGACCTGAAATTAGAATAAGGTCGGGTTTGGGTTAGGGGTAAGTGACCAGAAATATAAATCAAGTCAACCTGAAATTGACCCAACCCGACCTGATTGCCAGCCCTAGTTTCTCCCATATATATAATGCATTGTAGCATTGTAAAAAGACACGACAATGTGAATGAAGAAAAACCCAACTTGGCTTAAATTCTTTCTGCTTATGTGTGTACATAAGTTTTCATGGTATCAGAGCTACATGCTCAGAAAATGCCTAAAGATTTTTTCTTTCACTTTCTTTTCTTACATAGAACATCACCTGATAAAGTTCTCACATTTGTGAAATAGTGTTTTGATCTAGAATCATGGGTAGGGGTGAAAGTTATTCGAATAAAAACCAATATATAATCCAATCCAAGCCAAATTAGTAATTTAGATTGGACTCGAACTATGATCGAATTGAATTCGGATTGAGTTTCTTTTTTTAAATTTGGATTTTCGGATTGGTTTTGATTGAGGGTGATTGGATCCAATATCCAAAATAACCAAATAGCAAATAAGTCCTATATTATATATTCGTATATTTGAGATTGGGCTTAAGTGTTTTCAATAAAATTTATGGGCTTGTATGAATTATTAGTTGTTAAAAACTGAATTTTTATGAGATTTTGTGATTACTTTTATTATTAAACACTTTATTTTGATGCTCGTTCTTTAATTATTTCATTAAAAGAATAGAGTTTAAAATTTTGGATATTTCGGATTTGATCCAATCTGATGTCTGAAACTTCCGATTGGTTAGTTTGGACTCAAAATCTGATAGGTTTGGATTTGGAATAAACAATTGAAATCCAAATTTTGTTCCGATTGGATTTGACTAGACATAAATCCAGACCGTATACCAAACTTTACCCCTAATCATGGGGACTGTAATAGACTCTCAAAGTCCTCTGTATGTAAATCATGCTGGTGGTCACCAGGCCCGACCCAATACCGGTACAAACTGTTCCGTGGAACAGGGCCTCAAAAATTTGGGGCTCTAATTTTGGTTGACAAATGGAAGGAGAAAAGAAAAAAAAAATTATTTGGAATCTCTCGCATATCCGCGTCCCGCAAGAAGATTAAGTGTATGACTTTCCATCTTCTTCTCCACAATTCTCTCTCCTCTTCATAAATCAAAATCCCCAAAAAATCATGAAATTATTCAACTTCCCATATTAAAATTAATATTCACTCTCCTTATTCAAGAAATCAACTCATTTCCATAATTTTAGCCAAAAAAAAAATCTCAATTTCATTACTCCTTCCATATTTCCAATTCTCCTCAAGAACACCACCAAAAATGAAGATTTCTAACGGGAAGAATTTTTTTTGCTATTTATTTGCGATTCATATTCAACTACACTCAACTCATATCCAAGAATTCAATTTCTTTTATCATCCAAAAAAAAGATTCAAACTTTGGTTTACAAATTACAATACGGGAAGAACAAAGTCGGGAATTTTGATTGTGGGAGGTCCGAAGGTGAAAAATCAAGAATTTGTGGGCTAATTTATTATCAAAGTCTTCACTTTAAGGTAATTTCACTTTCTTTTATGCCATTTTTCTAGTAGAGATTTATAGCAATTCTGAAACTTTATAATTTAAAATTAAAATTTATAATATGTACTTTTTATAATTTTAATTCTGCAATTCTGCATATTTGATGCAATGATAGTACTTATTTGATTTTCGATTTCATGATTTGGTTTGTTTGCAATTCTGCCTAATTGATTTTTCTGCAATTTTTTTGCAATTTTTGCAACTCTCCCTAGTTGATTTTTTAATATACTGTATATGAGTATATGACACTAATTTGTAAGACTGTAATTTGTAATTTTGTGTAAGACTGTAATTTTTCAACTCAATCGATCAAGACTTGCTTTCACTGTACTTGTATTATGTAACTTCTAATTTCCAAGTTCCAAACGTTAAAAAAATCATTTGTATAACAAATAAACCCAGCTCTCTCAAATGGTCGATGCTAATCCCACAAAATTCACTTCTTGAGTTCTGGTATCTAAAGTGCTAAAACAAATAAACAATTCAGCACATAATTCTATTACTTGAGGATTTGAGTTTCTCAAATAAGACATGTTAGCTCTTTTTGATCATCTGATACGAATTATGATCTATAACACTAGTGACATAGGTACCAAGATATATAGAAAGGATAAATTGCAACTTACTTTCTACATAAAAATTATAGCAGACTACTTTTTTTGTTCTTTTTCATTATGGTAAATACTTTGACTTCTACACTATTATATCTTCACTTCTACTGCATTCTTTATCAGGACTTACTCAATTGCTATAATTTGTAAGACTGTAACAATCTCAATATAATCTGAAATTACTTTACTTGGTTTTTCTTGCGAAAATGCAGTACAACCTCCTACCATATTTTTTTTCCAAAGAATGAGATTGCAAAGAGGAAATTGAAAAGATTGGAGTACAGGTGGTTTCTGTCTTTCTTGTTGTTTTTATATCATTAGATTCGGGTTGCTTCTATTATACATTGCATATCTTTTTATTTAATTATTTCTATCATGCCTCTCAAAATTAGGAAGTATGATTGTGGCTATGAAAAACGTAAAAAGAAAAAGAGAATTGAAGAGCTCACTCAATCACAAAGAGGAGCTCTTGATAAGTTTGTTGTGAAAGAATCACATGTAGGTACTCAAAGTAATAATAATGTGGTTGTGAATGATGAAGTAGACTTGGCTGATAATTGTGTTATTCCTAATGATAATGTGCCTTTAGATAGAGATAATGTCTCTTTTGATGCTAATGTGCCGAGTGAGAATGATATTGGTGGTAATGAAAATGATGATCATGCTAAAAATGATAATGGTGTGAATAAAAATAATGATCCCATTGAAAATGATAATGTTGCGAATGAAAATAATCATGGCTTGGATGAAAGTAATGACAATCAATTTGGCCTTGATGTATTCGATCCACGAAATTGGGATGCTCTTAATTCTAAAATGATCGAAGTGTTAGTAGAAAAGGGACCCAAAAGAGACTTGTCTATTATAAAAGGTCCTAAAGACAAGTTATCTAAGCGATTTTCTACGACTTTATATACTAGAATCTTGTCAAATGGAGAAAGATGTGATAGAGAATGGCTTGTTTATTCAAAAGAGCTTGACAAGGTTTTTTGTTTTTGCTGTAAAATTTTTAAAAAAGGCCATGGAAGAGGTCAATTAATTAATGAAGGTTTTGGTGATTGGTCTCATATTAGTACAAGACTTAAAGAGCATGAGACAAGTATGAAACATTTTAAGAATATGGCAACTTGGTATGATTTGCGTGTAAGACTTCAAAAGAATGAGACTATTGACAAAGTGACTCAAAAACAGATTAAAAAAGAGAAAGAGCATTGGAAAAAGGTTTTAGTAAGAATAATTTCAGTTGTAAAATTTCTTGCAAAACATAACTTAGCCTTTCGTGGTTCAAATGAGAAAATATACCAAAAGAGTAATGGTAATATCTTGGGCTTAATTGAAATGTTGGCAGAGTTTGATCTAGTTGTTCATGAACATGTTAGGCGCATTAGCAATGATGAAATACATATTCACTATCTTGGTCATAACATTCAAAATAAGATAATACATTTGCTTGGTTCTGCAATTAAATCTGAAATCATTAAGAAAATAGAACAAGCAAAGTATTTCTCCGTAATCCTTGATTGCACTCCTGATATTAGTCACCAAGAACAAATGTCCTTAATATTAAGATATGTCGACTTTGATTCGAGTTCTATTATAATCGAGGAGTCTTTTTTAGGATTTTTGAATGTGAATGATACAAGTGGTCAAGGACTTTTTGATGTTTTACAAAATGAGTTGAAAGATCTTAATCTTGATATAGATAATGTCCGGGGACAAGGCTATGACAAAGGATCTAATATGAAGGGAAAACATCAAGGAGTACAAAAAAAACTTTTAGATATAAATCCCATGACCCTTTATACTCCTTGTGGTTGTCATAGTCTTAACTTAGCATTGTGTGATATGGCTAATACTTGTGTTAAAGCCAGAGATTTTTTTGGTATCATACAACGTATCTACACAATATTTGCATGCTCTACAAAAAGATGGCAAATTTTAAAAGACAATGTAAAAGGATTGACTCTTAAGTCGTTGTCATCCACCCGTTGGGAGAATCGCATTGATAGTGTTAGAGATATAAGGTTTCAAATGCTCGAAATACGAGAAGCTTTACTTTCAAGTAGCAGAAGATGATAATGATTCTAAAATAAGAAGTGAAGCTAAATCTCTAGCGACAAATGAGTTGAGTGATTTTGAATTTTTGATGGCAATTATTATCTGGTTTGACATATTATATGCTGTTAATTTGGTTAGTAAGAATTTACAATCAAAGGATGTGCTTATAGATGTTGCTATTGAAAAAATAAAAGGGTTGGTTTCGTTTTTTGAGCGATATAGAGAAAGCGGTTTTCATGATACCTTAGACATAGCAAAAAAGATTGCAATTGAAATGGACATTGATCCTACTTTTCGTGAAAAGCGTGTCATTAGAAGAAAATGTTTTTTTGATGAGAATTCAACTAATACTTCATCTGTTGCTTCCCAATCTCCAGAAGAATCATTCAGAGTAAATTATTTCTTATATATTGTTGATCAAGCTATCGTTTCTCTTAAGAAGAGATTTGAACAATATCAAGAATATGAAAATATTTTTGGATTCTTGTTTAGTTCTAAAAAGCTATATTCTTTTGATGATGAGAGTCTAAGGTCTTATTGTAGAGGTTTGGAAAAAGCAATGGAAAAAGATGGACAATCTGATATTGATAGGTCCGAATTGTATTTCGAGTTGCAAACGGTTAAAGAATGCTTGCCCAATGAAGACTTGGGCCCTTTAGATATGTTAAAGCTTGTAAAACATCTTGATTTTTTCCCTAATTTAGTTATTGCATATAAAATCATGTTGACTATTCCTGTTACTGTTGCATCTGTAGAAAGAAGTTTTTCAAAGTTGAAATTGTTGAAGTCCTATATGCGTTCTACAATGTCACAAGAAAGACTTAATGGACTAACCTTGATAGCGATAGAGAACAATATTTTAGAAATGGTTGATTATGAAGATTTGGTGGACGATTTTGCTTCAAAGAATGCTAGAAGGATGGCTTTGTTTAAATAAAATATCCTACTAGATTTTTTTTATAGTTTTGGTTTATTTATCAAAATGTAAGGAACGATTTATGATAAATAATAATAAAAAAATTATAATTTCTTCTTTATAATTTTTGTTTGAAGGGCCCCATTTTGATGAATAGCACAGGGTCTCCATATTCCATGAGACGGCCCTAGTGGTCACAACTTCCAAACAATAGAGAAACTCTAAGGATCTTCCAGCTTCATGTCATGAAAGAGATCCATGGAGATTGCATGCTCTAGGATCAAAGAGGAAGCTTGGCTTTGTGACTGGCAGCATGAAGAAACATAGTAGTGATAATATTAAAGCTGAAGCATGGGATACTTGCAACAATATGATAATCTTCATGGATCTTAGGATCTATTTCTGTATCTATCAAAAAATCAACTTTTTATGTTGATAATGCTTACCTAATTTGGATTCAGTTTGAGAAATGGTTCTCACTCATAAGTAGATCCAGAAAATACAAAGTCAACAAAGAGTTGTATCAAACTAAGTAGCAAAACAAGTTTGTTAGTGAGCATTATACCCACATGAAAGCAATATGGGAAGAGTTTGCATCTCTCAACTCACTTCTTATAATGTCTGAAATGTGTACAGAAATCACTACCTTTTTAATAGCTTTAGAAAAGCAAAAAGAAGAGCAAAAGCTCTTTTAGTTCCTGAATGGACTTGAGGAAAGATATAGTTCTCAAAGGAGCCATATTTTCATGATGAGAACTCTTCCTACTGTAGAGACAACATGTAGCTTCTTGGAGCAAGAAGAATCACAAAGGATTGTCCTTGGTCAAGTAAAAAGAAGAACCATATACACTAGATATGTTTAGCAAAGGAGTAAGGGAGCTTGCACAACTTGTGCTAAGATATAACACACTATGGAGAGGTGTTGGACTGTGATTGGATACCCTACTGGTCATCCGAAAGCTAATCAACAAGCTTAAAGAGGAAAAGCTAAGAATTTTGCTGGAAATCCCAAGTGGAACAAAAACAAGAATGGGGGAGTAAAGATTGTAGCAAATGTTTAAAATAATGCAAGGAGTGAAGTTGGATCAACTACTTCATCAAATCAGTTGACTTTGCAACAAATATAAGCTATCTTCAAAATGTTGCCTTCCTCATCAAAGCAACCCGTACCTGATACAGATGATGAATTTGATGTTGGATATACAGGTATGATGTCATGTTATTTTGCTAAATCAGTTGCAAAGGAGTAGATAATTGATTTTCGTGCTTCAGATCACATAACAGGATGTTCTGATGGAATAATTAAATATGATTGATATCACAACTAAACCCAAAATTAATCTTCCTTCAGGGTAGACTGCTAAAATAACTCATTTTGGTTGTGTGAAGCTTGTCAATAAGTTAATATTAAAAAATTTGTTGCTTGTTCCCAGATTTAAACATAACTTAATGTTTGTTAATAAGTTGTTGCAAGAATTGAAGTGTAAAGTGTTGTTCTATTCTAAGTATTATGTCATTATATTGAGACATAGAATCATGCTATGTGAAAGGAATCTAAATAATGAAGAATGGCTTGTGTTACCTTATGAATGAACCTCTTCATAAGGTAATAATCAAGCTGAAGACTCGGATACATTGTTCTAAGAACTCAAAAGGGAAGCTCCAAAGTGCTATAAAATGCAGGAACATGCAAGGAGGTTCCCACTATGGTGAAAGATACTAAGCTTATGAGTAACTAAACACTTTGGTGTATAAGGTTAGGCCATGCTCCTATGGCCAGAATTGAGAAGATAGTGGGGCTTAAACTGATATTTGCTTAACCAGTCCTCTTGCTAAGTTCACAAAGCTTCCAAACAATGTGAGTGACTCAAAGGCCAAAGAACCATTTGAACTTATCCACATTGATACATGCATGGAGACCATATAGAGTAAGCACTAAGGGAAGGTATATATAATTCCTCACTATAGTGGATGATTACTCTAGGATGACTTGGGTGAATCTAATGGTTTCCTGGAGAAATTTGATGCTTTTAATTAAGATCATCGAAACATTTGTAAACTTAGATAAGACACAGTTTGATAAGAGAGTGAAAATCCTTAGATCAGACAATGCTCCTGAATTGCAGGCCTTTATTTGATAATCTTGGAATTGTGCATCAAACATCATTTGTTGATACACCTCATCAATATTGAAAAAATATTATTGAAATGACAAGAGATTTGAGGTTTTAATTAAGCAGGATTACCTTTGGAATATTAGGGGAATTGTAAACATGCTGCTGTGCATATCACTAACAGGTTTCCAAGTGTGGTTCTCAAAGATAAATCTCCATATGAAGTTCTATACAAAGAAGATCCCAAGGCTATGTTTAGTTCACCTAATTTTTACTTATTTCAGATTAGATCAGTCCATATCAAATCAAATCACACCAGATCCTCATGATTATATTTAAAAACTTATGATTATTGTTATAACTTATAACCTAATGACAACGATATAAGAAGAACATTTAACAATTTTGTTCAAGATCATATGAATATATATAATTTATAGATTTATTTATGATAAAAAAAGACCAATTGATTGATATAACAAAGAACATGTTGTTAGTTAAATCCGAACATGCTATCAATATAAAAATAACATCTATCTTTTATTTCTAGAATGTGTTCTTGTAATAGAGTTTGTATGCTCTTTCAATATAAGCGCTTTTTTTTTTATCATTATTATACTTCCTCCCTTTCTTTTTAATCTACACACTTTCCTTTTTGGTATGTTTTTTTAATTTACACATTGCTACTTTTTCTATATTTGGTAACATGTCACATCTACTTTCTCCTCTTTTTCCATCTATGTAATCCTCTTTTTAATAAAATAATCCACCTTAGAATTTCTCTCTCCACCTTTTTAGTTTCTCTCTCCCACTTTTGGACTTTATTTTTCTTAGTTATCCCCCAAAGTGAAATGAGTAAATTAAAAAGAGACGAAGGGAGTATGTTCTTGTTATTACTACTTAAGTTCTTATTATAAACGGACCTTAGAGATGAACAATATGTTCTTTTTACCATGAACAATATGTTACTTTTACCTAAAATATATGTTATTTTATTTTTAATTGTATGCTTATATACTACATGTTCTTTTTCAAAAAAAAAACTAGCTATGCTATTTTATTATTATTATTATTATTATTATTATTATTATTATTATTATTATTATTGTTATTATTATTATTATTATTATTATTATTATTATTATTATTATTATTATAAAAAATTGTGATAGTAAATAAAATGATAATAATAGTATTACTAGTAATGAAATACAAAGTAAAACTAATATTAGTAATAATATATTTTATAAATGATAAGTTGAGATTAGATAATTTCACATCGGATCAGATCAAGCCAGATTAGATCGGTAAAAATAAGGTGAACTAAACATAGCCTAAGTATGAAAACTTGAGAGCATTTGGGTGTCTTGCAATGGCTGCAAATCCAATCATTGAGGGAGATAAATTGGATGCAAGATAGATCCCATGTCTTTTCTTGGGCTATCCTCAAAATTAAAAGGGTAAGGGTTCTCAGAAAAACCTAACCCGCTTGCCCCGACATGTTGACCCGCCGACCCACCCAAGAAAAAATCCGGATAGTTTTTCAGGATTTTACAATTTTACCGGGTCGGGTCATGTGCCAATTTATTTTTGCCTACCGGGTACATGATTACCCGTTAAAAATATTTTTCCTTTAATGTTTAGGGTTAGTAAATACTGGCCCATGTTGCGCTTAGACCTGGCAAAGTTGGTCTTGATTCGAAAATCCGGTCCGAAATATCCGATCCGTGGTCCGATATGGGTCCGAACGAGACGGTCCGAACCTTGATCCGAATCCGAATCCGAAACGGTCCGGTCGGTCCGGTCCGGTCCGAAATATTCTTGATCCGAAACCTATCCGAAATCCGAATGATCCGATCCGAAGGCAACCCGATCAGAAATCAATCCGATCTGAAGGCAACCCGATCCAAAAGCGATCCGAAATTATTAACTTCGATTAGGCTTTAATCCGAAGTACCCGAAACTAACACGTTTTTTTATATTAAAAAAAAACATTAGCACAAGTATAAGTATTCCATACATTCCACCATAGTCAGACAAAACACAAAGGCCAGAATTACACAAATTACTAAAGTAGGAGCTCCATAGTCCATACATAACAATATAAAAAAAAAGCTAAATAGCTAATACATAAAGAGAAATCAGCAATTCTATCTAAGAATTTGACTTTGTGTCCAATTGTCCATTACACAAGTCGAGCAACTTTTCAAAACTCTAAGCATCAACATATCATCTCAAGGTTGTTGTAGCCCAATCCACATTACAACCAACAAACTGGTCCTCTTCATTTGCTACATAAAAAAAAGTTACTCATTTTATCAATATAGAGAAAACAGATGTATGAAAGCAATATAAGAAAACTAATTAGCCTATTTGACTAAAAAAATTGATATGCATTAATAGAATAAATAAACACTATATACTATAACTATAACAAAAAAAATTAACTAAATACTTACATTCATAACCAAATAGCCAACTACGAGTTGTAATCAAAGCCTCCACATTTTCGGGAATATAAGAGCTTTTCCACTTATTCAATATTCGACCTCCTATGCTAAATGTTGATTCCGACGCAACAGTTGTGAGGGGCATAGTCAAAATGTCCCTAGCAAGATGAGAAAGTTTCCCATATCGATGCTCACTTTCTTTCCAATATTGCAAAATGTAGAGCTTTGATGTTCGCTCTAGTTTAGCATCTTCTAAGTAAACCTCTAAATTTGACTTGCTAAGAGTAGAAGTTGCTACCTCTTGATCATCATATTTCTAGGAAAATAGTAGATAAAAGAGGAAACAATTATTAGAGAAAACAATATAATTCCATGAGTTCAAGTGCTGACATATAATAGGAAAAACAGAAAGCATCCGAACAAAAACTCACTGCAAAGTAATCGAATTTGCGCTTGTGATTGCGAGATGAGATGCTTGTAATTGTTGTGTTGGCATGGATGTCCGATGTCGCTGATATATCATAATCTTTGAATAATCTCTCCAACTTCAGTTTGATATCAGTAACTTTCAAAGCAGCTTCCACATTCCCATACAAACTTTCATAACAATATTTAAGAACAGGTAACTTGCAACGAGGATCAAGAATTACAGCAAATGCAAATAACATGCCATAGTCATCCTCTTCCGAATTGAACCAGTACTTGTCAAATTTGTACTTCATTTCTACTGACATTGCTCTCAAAAGCTCATCATCACTTCTGTTTAACTCATTTAATAGCATAAGAATCTTCCAAACATTCGCAAAATAAAGATTTGAGGTTGGATAATCACTTCCAGAGAACAACTCAGTTATCTCATTAAATGGTTCTAAAACATCTCGAATTTGCTCAAGCATTTCCCACTCTTCTGGAATTGGACAACAATGATGGAGATCTGACATTTCAACAAATGCCTTACGATATAAAATAGCCCTATCAAGCATCATGTATGTCGAGTTCCATCTCGTAGGAACATCAAGCCACAATGCTTTAACCTCCTTTATCTTAGCCAAGCCTACACAAGATCGGAAAGTATTTTTTCTTGCTTCTGACCATTTAATATATTTCACACAATCTCTTATCTTGACAACAATATAATCAATGACCCTCAGTCCATCCTTGACAATGAGATTCAAAACATGTGCAGCACATCGAACATGAAAAAAATCACCATCACATAGCAAAGCCCCTCGCCCTCTTAAGGTGGCCTTCAAATAGTCTTGCATTTTATCATTACTAGATGCATTGTCTAATGTAATCGTGAAAATCTTTTCATCTATGCCCCAACCTTGAAGCATGGCTAACACAACATTATACATAATTTTACCAGTATGTGGTGTGTCAATGTGGCAAAAGTTTAAAACTCTGCTATTTAACTTCCAATTAGCATCTACATAATGAGCAGTCAAACACATATAACCCTTAGTCTGACAGGAAGTCCACATATCACAAGTTAAAGAAATACGGTCGGGGATTTTATGAAAAGTATCCTTTAACTGGACTTTTAAATTTTTGTGCATTTTTAAACAATCGGCTTTTGCAGTGTTTCTACATATACTTTTAACCTGATTGTTCAAATATGCATGAATTTCCCTATTCCCTTCATGTTCTACCCAAGAGAATGCATATCCATGTTTAATAATTGCTCTAGCAACTAACTCCCTATACACCTTTTGATCATAAACGCAATCTTCTGATTCTGTTTTTATACCTTTCATGCATTTATGAAGATGTTTCCTCATGTTGGTCGTTCCTTATTTGTGTGTCGGAAACGAAAGTTGCTTTCTTGCAATGCTTGCAAAGTGCCCTTTCTTTCCCATCTATAGTTTCTGCAGGGTCCAGCCTTAGAAATTCCTTCCAAATTGGGCTTCTTCTTCCATTAAATCTTTGTGATTCAAGATATTGATGTTCAGGTACTGTAACAGTGTAGTTACCAACTTCATTGGCGTTATCAACTACTCCGACTTGATCCATGCCTACCATAGACCATAGTAATTAGAATGTAATGTGACTATGTAAGTGCAATTGAGTAATTGACAAATAATATATAGCATTTATAAAAGCTTAAAAGCATGATATCAATTATCAACTCTAACTTATCAAACATAATTCAATCCAAATAACTTCTTTAAAATTTCATTGTTTTTTTTACAGAACTAAATCCAAACAATTAACACAAAGTCCCCCCCTTTTTTTTACAGTACCAAGATTCAAGAATGATGAACTTAATTGAAAAGTTAATTAAGATTTACAAAAAATCAGATTATGTTCAAAAATTTAGGGAATTTCATATGCACAAAAAAAAAACATAGATATCTTTGTAATTCAATCACATATAATTCTTGCAATTACAAACCATGGTGCATCATTTATGCCACGAAATCTTCAAATAAACTCAATTATATCAAACACATCCAACAATTGGTCTTCAAATTAAGAAAACACAAGCACTCAATAAACATTCTAATAAACAATTCTTCCACCTAAATTTTCATTCTAATTGTACACAATAGTTGGAGGAATAGTATCAAATTATTTACACCCCAAAATTATATACTTATCTAGTTATATTATATAAGTATATAACTTATAATCTTGTATTAATGTGATGGAAAAACTTAACTTACATATATGATTAATTGATTATTAAATAACATATAAATCTAAGTCGATATTACAAGAGTAGAGGTGCTAATAGTGTTGCACTGTTGTGTAGCTCGAACTCCACTCGGTCAAAGCTTGGTGCATCTCGTGTGCGACTCGACTTGGCTTGAAATTTTATTTTTCCTTCATATTTTCAAAATCTTATAATATATATTTAAAAGTTTCTAAGAATAAATAAACAAAACAATGGAAGAATTTCATGTAAGTATATGTAGCGAATACCCAAATAGTTAGACGGAATAATTTTAAACAAATGTAGGGGTAGTAACTACTAAATCATTAATATCCAAAAAATTACTATACTAATTGCACATAGAATAATAAAAATTAGGAAAAATTGTTTTAAATAAGTCAATCTTTGCGCGGTCTTTCCATTTTAAGTCTACCTTTTGATTATCCCTGATTGAGTTAGGCTTGTATGTCTGTTTTCTTCTATTGAGTTTTAACCTGTTTGTAACTTGTTTAGTAGGTTACTTATGATACGTGTTACAATGTCCCACCCCCACCATCGCCTCCCTCGCCTGTTTTAGAAGAAGGGACATTGTAACACGTATCATAAGTAACCTACTAAACAAGTCACAAATAGGTTAAAACTCAATAGAAGAAAACAGACATACAAGCCTAACTCAATCAGGGATAATCAAAAGGTAGACTTAAAATGGGAAGATCGCTCAAAGGTTGACTTATTTAAAACAATTTTATTTACATAGGACAACCCTACTAAATAAGCTCAAATCTTTCTTGACCAATCTGAAATACGGTCCGATCCGATGATGATCTGAAACTATAATCCGAAATCCGATCCGATTCGAAATCCAAAATCCGAAATCCGATCCGAAATCCGATCTGGTGCGATCCGAAATCCGATCCGAAATAAACAGTCCGAATGATGTCTCAATCCGAAACGGTCCCGATCCGGTCCGAATGTAACTCGGTCCGAAAGCGGTCCGATCTGAATTGGTCCGGTCCGAATCCGATCCGATTGGTTCGATTGCCAGGTCTAGTTGCGCTGTCCTTTGCTTTCCTCTCAGGTGGTTGGGTAAAATGGGTAATGGCCTAATGGGCCTCTCAAGTCCAAAATTCTCAACTCTCATTCTCAGTTTCTCACAAAAAGCACAAAAAATTAGGGTATCTCTGATCTTCTCAATCCTTCATGCGATTACCATCCTCATCACCAGTCACTACCAGCATCAACACCGACCCTCACGCCTCACCACCTGCAAATCCATTTCTCTATCCTATCATGTAGAAAAGTCTATGAAAACAGACACACCAAACACACTTTCATCCATCAATTGATTTCAACAAAGCGTGCATTACTCTTTATTAATTAGTTGTTGTGGTCGGAAGTTCTATATTGTAAGTGCCACTTCTTCGCCTGCTTAGGCAGCTAAGGTTAAAATGGTAGGGCTTTTAAGCTCTAACCATTGAGTGCCCTATTTTCCACTTTCTTTTTTATCCATCTCTCACATCTAAGATCCAATTTCTTTTATAATGACTGCTTCAAATTTTTTGGAAATCGATATAAAAATTATGTATCAGGGTAATTATCACTAATCGTGATTTATGATTTACATATAAAAAAGCATATTTAAGTTGGGTACCCAGCGGCCCAAAATCGAGAAAATCGGGTACCCGATTTACGGGTACTCGATTTTTTCGGGTCGGGTCACGGGCCTACCTTTTCATTACCCACATGTCCGGGTACCTGAAAAGCCGAGTATTGGGTTATGAACACCCCTACAAAAGGGGTATAAGCTCTTTAATTTAATGAGTGGGAAGATTATTGTGACTAGGGAAGTGAAGTTCTATGAGGACATGTATCCTTACCACATATCCCATACTACTACAACTCAAAGCTACGAAGAACAATCCACAGAACCTACCATACCTACACCTTTGGTAGATGATGAATTCATCTCTACTCCTATTGTAACGCTCGAAAATTCATAACCTTAATTAAACACAATTACACATACTAATTAAGCAGCGGAAATGGAACTTAAGCCTGTGGTATATTATGGGCCCATTAATACAAGGCAACCTTAAACAGTTCTTGATAATTAATTATACACAAATGCTCGACTCAAATAATAATGATTTCCCCTAATACGAGATACCATTCAATTTCTCTTGAACATATTCCATATTAACAACGGTCTTTCAATATAATGATTCTGCTCATACCTAAAACTGAAAACAAAACATCATGAGTCGAAACTCAGTAACATACTATCCTAACATCGTAAATTCATTTCAATTTAGTTTTTTTGCAAACAGGGAGAAGAGGATATAGTAAAACGCATTAGAAATCCATAATGAAATAATAGCAAAGTAAACAATTAATGGTAGGCATGGGCCAGGCTAGCACGCGGGCCGGTCCGGCACGGCTTGGGCCCGACCCGGTTCGAACCCGCTTGATGTCCGTCTCGGTCCGTTGTCCTCTACGTGGGCCTGCCACGGTCAATAAATTTTATTTCAGGCCTGGCCCGGCACGAGCCCGCCTATATGGCCTGCGGGCTGAAAGCCCCTTCTCTTTGTTTTTAGTCTAAAACTGCCAAGAATCCAAAAAAAACAACATAAAACACGGGCTAAACCCGTAGGAGGCACGAGCCCGGCCCGCAGGGCCATGGGCCTAGGCCTAGGCCTATTTGTGGGCGAAATCTGAAATTTTCAGGCCCGGCACGGCACGACCAACAACTCAAGGGCTCGAGCCCGGCCCGACCTGCCATTGCCCTAAGCCCGAGGGCGGAGCCCGTGAACAAGCCCTGCCCGGCCCATGCCCAGGTCCATATAAAATCATAAGTGGTATCTTAATACTTCATTAGTTCCCATTATATTTCCATATTTTAACATGGTAACTGGCGAGTATAGACTTGTGGGACGTCTCCCACATTGCGATGATCCTCAAGGAGACTCTCCCTTGTTGGATACACCGCTCACACCAAAATAGAATAGGAACATAACTCGCGCTACTCCTCAAGGAGCACTTTCCCTTGTTGGGTGTACGGCGGGTGCCAAGGTACGTGCACGACCAAAAAGTAGATAATGAGCATTGCGTAACATTATACTACCAGAACATCTTTCACTTTCATTTATCATGTTTCGTTTATTTAACATTTGTTGGCATAAGTCTTATAACTTTCAGGAATCATACTTGAGCATCAATAACTCAATAAGCTCATAATATATGTAAGCATATATGAAACTCATTCGTAAACAATTTAAGTGTCCCACAATCCATATAAAGAATCATATCACACAAACCTCTATGATAATTATAAACATCATTTCACAAACACATTTCGAAGGGGATCGTGGGTGTTAGGAATAGATGTTAACTGGAATCCTGCTTAATGACCTTGATAGCCGGGGGATGCTTGTAATATCTCTTCCTTTTTAATCTAATCAAATCAGGGATTAATTAAAGACATTAATATTTTATTCTATATATTGAGTTCCTTGATCCACTTCCATCATATGCCCATTTTAGGAGGTATTTTAGGTGTTTTTTTATATTCAGGTCTTTGGTGGTTGATAAAAAGTCATAGGCACTTTTTGTAATTAACAACTTAATTAGTGCCTAAGCCGTAGTTCATGATTTGTGACTATAGACGTCTTATTGTAACCATTTCGTATTTTATGAATTAAACATTAAGCACATGTTAAACTTCACTATATTAGTCATAGAGTCCCGTTAAACATATTCGTCATTTTATAATTTAGAACAGTGGCCATTGGTCTCATGGTTCATGACTCAAGTTTAATAACTTGTACTTATGGACCTTGTAATATAACTCTTTCATTTTTGTAATCTAAACTATATACATAAGTGTCTGCTACTTTAATACCAATTTAACAAGTAAACTATACTTAATTAGTATTATTTTTTAGTTGGTATATTAGAATTACAAATACACATGAAATATACTATCAAGTATTATCGCATAGTAAATCATTATTTAATCATTTATTAGTCACATATAATCTTATTTTAAGGGTTATAGTGAGTTTTTATTATGTTTTAGTTGCTAGCTAAAGAATCCATCAATATCCAAATATTTCAGCAAATAAAAGTTTAACCATCTATTTAATCCACTCCATTTCCTAATTGAAAATGTCAGCCTAATTCACAAAACATAAATATAATCCCAATAAAAGTATACAAACATACTTAAGTTAGGACTTACTGCTTCAACTGATGAAGCACAACAGGAGGACTGCAGCGAAAATGGTCGGAGCTCCGACGACTGATTGACGAGTCGAGGCAGAAAGTGAGGCGGCGGAGCTGGACGGTGCACCGAGAAGGATTCCGGCGAGGTCGCAGCAGAGGATAGAGAGAGAATAGTTGGGCGAGAGAGAGAGAAAAAAAGCGAGAGAGCGAGAGAGAGAAACGTAGTGTGGGTTCGCCACAAGTGGTTGGATCGCCGGATGAGTGGCGCACACTGGTGGTCAGAGGGTAGAGGCCGCGCGGCGGCGCTGCGGTGGCTGAATAGAAAACAGAGGGAGAGAGAGGAAGGTTGTGTGAAAAAAACAGGGGTGTTTGTAGGCAGGGGCGGACCCACGTGGGGTCCTGGGTGGCATGGGCCCCACCATTTTAAAAAAAAAAAAATTAATTTTTCTGAAAAAAAAAAATTAAGTTGTTACCGGCTCCGAAGGGGAAAGCAGTTTGCCAAGTACGAATAGTTTACCGTCTTCAGGAGTAATTTACCCCAACTCCCCAAAAACTGCAAAAGTAAGGTTCTGTTTTTTTTTTTTTAAAAAAAAAAAGTAAAAGAGCTTTTGAGATTAGAGAGAGTCAGATAAAATGGAGGCTTGCTTGTAGGGCCGAAAGCGACAACACAAGACTGAATTTGTATTTTTTTTTTTTTGACAACAAGAGCAAACATATTATCATACAACACTATTACAAAAGCTTACCATTCCTAGCTGCCACTGCTAAATCATGACTAGCTTGTACTACCTGCCTATCAACCTTCCTAATCTCGCAAAATGTAAATTTATTACAAAACAATTGAAGATCATAACCTAAACTAGCTAACTGAAATGGGAAGCGATTATTTATTATCATACATACTAACATACTGGAATCCGTATGGATACTGACAGAAGTGCATCCCCGTTGCCAGCTCTTCTTTAATCCCCTTAAGATCGCTATTCCATCACGCTGAAGCGCTGAAGTGGCTTTAACTCGATCATTGCCCTTGAACACCTGGCCATCCTCAAGCACCCCCATCCAACCAATCCCTGCGGATGGGCAGTCCTTCCTAACATCTTTCCTCCAAGCACCATCAACGTTAACTTCGCATATCGCTTCCAGTGGTCGTCCAAACACTGCCACTACTTCCTTCTTAGCACTACATTTCCATCCACATTCTTTACTCCGCGCCACAACGTATGTACCCCTCCATTCCTCTTCCTTCATAAAGTCGTCTATACGCAGAATCTCCAACGGATTTTGGTCACAATTACGAAACATAACATTATTCCAATGCCTCCATAACGCCCACATAATAGCACAAAACGCTCTGACTCTAGGACTATGCGGACCATCTTCCCTCCAAAACCTTTGCATGAAATTGGTGATCCAATAATTAATTGAGACATGATCAGAATTACATACCTGGATACTAAGCCATGAGCCCCACCAAATCCTAGCAATTATTGGACAATCTCTAAATAAATGAGCCTCATCTTCAAACGCATCCTTACATAGATAGCATCTACCACTGACACACACATTTCTCTTCCTGAGATTGCTACTTAACGCCAATGCCTTCATCAGGATGCGCCAGACAAAAACTTTCCATTTCGGTCTTATATTTGTTGCCCATAATTTGTTCCAAAACTTCCTGTCTACACTCTACCCACTTTGCCAAGATTCCGACGAGAGTAGCATAGCATAAGCATCCTTGGTTGTAAGGTCCCCAGAATTAGTCCTATTCCAAACATAAGAATAATCAATATCGTTTTCTGGAATATGAATTGACAGAATACGATGAGCTGCATCCTTTGGAAACAGTCTCCAAATTAATGAGGAAGTCCAAGTTTTCCTTCCCGAATTCATCAAATCCCTTACCCACTGAACACCGCTCCCCTCCTCACTAAGCCCCCTTCTGAACGTAATTGACTTACCCTTAACCCATCTATCCTGAAGAATATGTGTCAGGTGCCCATTACCAATGACTCTGCTGAAACCATTCCTGCATTGATGAATTGCATGACACATGCCCCTAAAACCCCAAGACACATTACCAATATGCTGTCCTTTCAAACCAGCAATGAGTGGAGTAACCTTGTACTTTGCCTCTAAAACTCTGGACACCAGTAAATCTCTCCTCTTATGCAACCGGAAAGCTTATTTTGCCAACATTGCAATATTAAAAGCTCTGACGTTTCTAATTCCTAGGCCACCCATTCCTTTTGGCAACTCTATTTGCTTCATGCTTTTCCAAAAAATTGATGATGACCCAGAAGCATTTCTCCACAAGAACCTTGAGAAGATTGCGTTAATGCTATCTGATATTCATTTTGGAAGCAGAAACACAGAAAAGAACATGCTGGCACAGCGAAGCTAGAACAACATTGATGAGAAGAATTTTCCCTGCATGAGATAATACAAGATGTTCCCAGCTTCTCACCTTCTTTTGGATCTTTTCAACAATCGGCCAGAATTTGCTTGAACTGCGACCATCTATTTCAATGTTGTTGCCCAGATATTTACCCAATTCTTCAGTCGAAGGAGGTCCAATGACACTTCTCATGATTTCCCTACATCTTTACGGAGTATTAGGACTAAACATAATTAGAGATTTCGAGAAATTGATGACTTCTCCTGAAATTTGACTGAACCGTCGAATGACATCCTTAATAACTGTACAATCTTATGGAGTAGCTCTGAAAAACAGTAGTGAATCATCTGCAAAGAATAAATGAGACACATAAGGGCCATCTCTCGATATTTTGATTCCTTGAAACAAAGCCTCCCTTTCTGCCTTGACAATCATGCGGGAAAAAACCTCCATCACTAAAATAAATAGGTATGGTGAAAGCGGATCACCCTGTCTTAATCCACATTGAGGTTTAAACCTTTCAGTGGCTTCTCCATTAATCAAAATAGAATACGATACGGTAGTTACACATTGCATGATCCACTGCCTCACCTTCTCTGGGAAGTTCATATGCTGCAATAACCAATCTAAAAATTCCCAACTCACCTTATCGTATGCGTTGAACATATCAATCTTCAGTGCTGCAAGATATTCACGACCTCTCTTCCTTCTTCTTAAGAAGGTCACAACTTCATGTGCTAGCAGACAATTATCCGACATCAACCTCCCAGGAATAAATACATTTTGAAAAGGAGAAACCAAGGATTGAATAATTGGCTTCAAACGATTAACCAACACTTTGGAAATGATTTTATAAATAACATTGCACACACTTATAGGTCGAAACTGTCCTGCAATTTCAGACTGAGCAACCTTAGGGATTAAACATATGAGCGTAGAATTCCATTCCTTCATAAGATAACCATTTTTGAAAAAATATGACACCGCTTCTATGACATCCTTACCGATAACGTCCCAATTTTTCTAGATAAAAAATCGCTGGCAATACATCATGTTCTAGAGCCTTCAATCCTCCCATCTGAAAAATTGCCTGAGTGATTTCCTCATCACAAATGTCAACAGTTAAATTATGGCGATCTATCTCAGACAATACTGGAATATAACATCCAATTTCCCTTTCAATATCGTGTTCCCTCATCCCTCATCTGTCGATGTGTTTGAAAGATACCGCTATAAAACTTGAAAATTATTTCATAAATGTTTTCTTTACCAGATTTCCAGACCCCATTTTCATCCTTTAGCATCAATATTTCATTCCTCCTTTGCTTTGCTTTAGCTTTCCTAAAAAACCATTTACAATTCATATCTTCAAGAGCTATCCACTTGCCTTTTGCTCGCTGTTTCCAAAAATCAAGCTGAATTTGAATTTTATGAAGCACTATGTCCCTAATAATCGATTCCTCACCCTCCTTACAACCATCCTGGACAGCGATTTGCGCAACTTCACACTCCTTAGACCAATCTTCCCAATCTAATGCCATCTTTGCTTTATATTCACGGCACCATTTGAACACGTGAAATCTTGTCACTGAGAGCTGCTTCAAGATTCTGAACATAGGTGAACCCGCAAACCTCTCATTCCAGCTCCTTTGGATCAACTGCTTAACCTCATCAAACTCTAAACTCCACGCCTCTAGTTTAATATTACTTCTCTTCTTCTGGCGCATTGGATTTGTATATACCAGAATAGGGCTGTGATCCGACACCATAATTGGAAGTGTGAAAATAAGTGCATCGGGATGAGTCTGAAGCCATTCCTCCGACCCATAAGCTCTGTCAAGCCGTTCATATATTCTGTCATTACCCTCTCTGTTATTACACCACGTAAATTTCAATCCAAGTGCGGAAGTTCTGTTAATCCTAAGTCTGTAATCCAATTAAGAAATTGCTCACGACCTTGAATAATTACAGTCCCTCCCATTTTTTGATCAATGCTATCCAATTGATTGAAATCTCCACAGATTAAAAAATTTCTATTTTTCTTCACCAAGTGCCGATTTTAGATTATCCCATACCAGTGACCGTAAATGAGGATACGACGACCCATACAAAAGAACTAACTTCCATTCATACTTTCCACCCTTACTTACATCCCATATCTTACATACAAAATAGTTCTGCGACTTGCTACATACATTAATATTCACATTACTACCCCCATAAAACAACTAAACCCCCTGCAGAACCAGTAGCATTACATACAACAAAATTATATAAGCCTAACATATTAGACAACTTAGATATAAGACATTCATTAGTTTTTGTTTTCGACAGGAACAACACAAAAGGATTGAACTTGCGGACCAGCCAACACAAATAAGGAATCGTAGGGGAGTCCGCATCATTCAAGCCCCTACAATTCCATGATAATATGATCATATGGTCCCTGGAGGCTGATCAGGCCGAGCCTCATGGCCATGATCATCAACATCTTCAAGATTTTTGTAGCTATCAATCTCTGTTGCTAATCTTTTCCGTTCCTCCTTAGCCCACTTCTTGAAATCACGTTCTAGCATTGTCATAATTCCTGCCACTATGGATCTTAATTCATCTAATTTCCGACGCTTAATCCCTTTAATAATCTGCCCAAACTCATCATGAGGCAGTGGCAGCCTCCCCCGACGCTTCTTTGGTGTCCCAAAATTCGACGCTTCATCCGAAGTTATCACTTTACGCTGCCCATCCCCTTTTGTTGCAATAACAACCCCCTTCAACTCCTCACTAGTTCCTACTGTTATATGATCACCATTAGCACCCAACAAGCCCCTACCATCATTATTCCCCTTTTTAGCAGAACAAGCTTCTTCCACAACCTTCCCTTTTCCCTTCTCATCTTTCTCAGAATCATTTTTCAAATCATCCTTAAATGTCTGTAATATTTCCGGAGATAAGAAATTCTCCATGTACTCAAACTGATCAGGTAAACCAAGGAAGGGGAGAATTTGCAAATTTTGAAATTGAGATGTTGGAATACCACGATAAGCAGGATGAAAAGAGCTAGACGAACCTGATTGAAGTGATGAATGGGATCTAGGCATTTGAAGTGGTGTTTGAGGTGAGTTCCTACTAGTAATAATACCCTCTATTCAGTCAGACTCCCATCCAGGCCCTCTTTCAATTGAAGCAGATGTAGGTGGGTCTTCCGAAATGATAGCCCATGGGCCTGATCCTTCCTCAGATGAGCGAAAACCCGTGGACTCTTGCTGCAATAAACTACGGCTCGCTCCCAACAAGCTATCGAAACCAAACACATCAGCCTGCACAATTTCGGTATTGGGATGAGCCCAAAATTCTTCACTTTGGACTTGAACAGCTGACCCAGTTGGAAAATTACGCTCAGCATCCCGAGAAACCAAAGGTTGCAATGGTAATTCTGCTATGGAAGATGGTTGAACTGCTACAAGCTTTGAAGATTCACTCATATTGAATGTTTCTTGAAAAACACGTGGGAGTGAGAGAGGAAAAGCTAAAGGTTGAAGTGTTGGTGGGTTAAAATTATTATCTTCTTTACACAAGGGTGATAGCGAATGATTACAACAGTATATAACATCCTTATCACCTAATTGTTTCATTTCCTGTAGCACATCACCAACCTTCATTGGGACCCAGCAGCACGTGTCTCTCCCCCTTAAACAATTCTCCAACTCCTTTAATAAAGCATGATCCTTGTGCCCTTTATGTACCTTTCCCTTATTTAATAAATGCCAAGCATTCCCTTTCTTACCTTTTTTTATACATGGACACTTTATTAATCCCAAGTCCATGTATATCCTTTTCTCTATTTACACATTGACCAGCCATCAGCCTAGAAAGTGGTGTCAAAACAGGTTCTCAAACAAGTTCTGGGTATACCCACGGCGAACCAGGTCAGACCCGGACAGGTCAGGATTCTGACAGTCAGTACCCCAGGTCGTGATTGGTGAGGTTTTGTTCAACTGGGTCGATCACATTTGAATCATGGGATTGCCGGGTGCCGGACAGGTCTGAGCGTTCTATTTACACGTCGATCCATTCCCGGGTATGTTCGCCCGTTGACATTTTTTTACCGGGTTTGCGCAGGTCGTATTTGGGTTTCATGTACGCTTGGGTAGAGTCAAAGTGTACTCGGGTTGAATCACTAATTACCTTAGTTCAATCATTGTGAAGCATCGGGTTCATTCGCTATTGAACGTCAATTCAACTTCGGTTAACTCTTGGTCGGGTCATTTTGATTTTGTTATGTATTTTGCAAACGATTCATATTATTAAAAGTATTAAGATCGACATATATATACATATGTAAGCGTGCGATAGATATATGGATGATAACGAAAAAACTAATAAAAACACTACATTGTTTATCGTGATGTTTAGTGTATTCTCTTAGTGAACTCGTATTTGGACTAATCAACTGAGTTAAACCACTCTAATGAGTAAAGGAGTAGAACGACTCTTCATATGTTCTACTCCTATTCGGTATCTTTTCTTGTTTTTGATGAATTTCAGGTAATGAGAACGTATTTGGAGTATAATTAGCTAAGCTTGAGGATTAGGAGCACTTGGAAAGAAGCTATAATGCATAAGGATCGTGTGGATATGTCATAGTACGAGTTTGAGCGAAAATGAAGCCGAAAATCATTACAAGAAATGTGAAAAAGGAGTCACGTCTACTCTTCTGATCATAAGTTTTGATGTGCTTATTAGAATCAAGTAATTCTAGTAGATCTGGAAACTAAACTTGAAGAGCTTTCCAACGATAGGAGGCACGCCCTGAGGAGACTTCTAGTCAAGGAGTTATGCCTTTCCGAAGTTGGGACTCTTTCTGCTAGAATCTGCCACGCGTACGCGCGGATCACTATTCCGCCCATTTAATGATATTTCGACTTTTCTTATTTTTGTAACTTACTATCCTAGTCATATTAGGTTACCTAGTATTAATTATATTAGGTTTTAACTCTTCTTTCTCTCTCTCTCTTCACACGTTATTTCTTAGTTTTAGTTTTTAGGTTTAGTCTTCTTCTCTTTCTCTCTACTTTTAGTTGTAAACCCTAGTTTTTATTCTTATTCATTAATTCATGAATTCTATTAGTTTCTTTCATTGATTTCTTTAATTATGTTTTCTTTTATAGTTTTAGATTTTATTATTTATTTGATGATAGAGTAGTTTTTACTTCTAGTGTTTGGGAATCCATGTTTATATACTATGAATCTTGATTGATGTTTATTGATGGTTTGATTAGTCTTGATATTTCGAATTGATTAGTGTTTATATTGTTAATCTTGCAACCAGATCAATTGTCTGATTAAACTTGCTAATAAAGAGTCATAGATTGAGAGATAGTACTTTTAGAGGCTTGCCTATAATTAGCAAATCTGATTTAGCGACCGTACTGCATATGCTGATTTGAGAGCGTTAAGACCTGATCGTGGGATTAACTTGTGCTCTTGATATGACCATTACCCTGGATCTTTTTAGTTTGATTTTCGTAGTTTGATTAGTTTAGAACTTTAATTCAATATTCTTGATCTTGTTTAGTTTCTCCATACCATAGAAGCTAGATTAAAACAACCATCTGATCTCTCTGTGGATTCGACCCTACTTACCCTACTACATTATTAGAAGGTTTTGCAGGAATTATTTTTGACAGGTGTACGACAGCCTATCACATGCCGAAGGTCAACACACCGGTTTGTTTCGTGTCCATACTGATGGCAAAAGTTACAGTATAATCCTATGTTAACCGTTGACGGTGGCAAAGTGTAACAGTGATGCTTCGCTTCTAGAAGACCCTGAATTTTCAGACCAGTGTACATGGTTCCTAGAGATTCTTCCGTGTCTGCATAAATTTGATTAATAGACCTCCAACAGCCTTTGCCCTTTGCTGAAGCTTTAGTCTGAATTTGCTTTCCGGAATCAGACATTGTGAAATGATGCAAGTTTTTGTTTTCCTTTTTTTTTTGGATGTGAAGTACCTGAAATGTACACACTAACAATGTTAGTCAATGATTGATGAATTTTTCTTTATATGTTTTTTTTTAGCAGGAAATGGAAGAATCCTCTTTTTTTTCGAAAACAATTATCGCTTTTGACACAATTTTTTTATTTTTTTCTTTTTTTAAAACAATTATCCCTTTTGACACAAAAATTTTAGACTAGAATTCTCGTGTTTTAGACTGTATGTTTTAATTACATTCTAATTCCTAAACATTACACGTTTTTGAACTCGTGATTATGACTCCTTTTCATTTTTCATTTTTCTTCATTTTTTTTTTCGGTTTTTTCACCAGGTACCCCTGAGGTTTCACGAAATGCACCAGGTACCCTCGTTGTTCCAAAAATGCACCAGATGTCCTTGTGATTTGCATAAAATGCACCAAATACCCTTAATGACTAACGGTGTTAAGTCTCCGTTAGTTTTATTTACCATTTTGCCATTATTAACCCCTAACCCTAAACCCTAACCCTAAACTCTAACCTAAACCCTAACCCTTAACTCTAACCCTAAACCCTAACCCTAAGATTAACCCCCTAACCCTCCCCCACCACCCCAACCCCCAACCCTCCTCCCCCACCCCACCAGACCGAGCCCTCCTTCCCCCCCCCAGTAGCGGCCCCCTCCCCCCACCTCCTCCCCTACCCCCCGTAGCGGCCCCCTCCAACCTCCCCCCACCATCCGCAGCAGCCCCACCTCCCCCACCCCCGTCGAACTCCCTCCTCCTCCGTCAAAAACACACATGACACAACGAATTCCCATTCCCCGCGGCGGTGGGGTCGATTGGTTGAAATCGACGCAGGTGGGGGGATTCGACGGAAAACGACGCGGGTGGGGGGGGGGGATTCGATAGAAGTCAACGGGGGGTGGAGGGAAGGGGTGGGGGGAATTCGACGGAAATTGACGGGGTGGGGGGGAATTCGACGAAAATTGACGGGGGTGGGGGGAATTCGACGGGAATTAACGGGGTGGGGGGATTTGTGTGGGTCTTCTTTGCGGATGGTGGGGGAGGGGTTGTGTGGGTGGGGTGGGTGGGGTAGGGTGGGGGTGGTGGAATGTTGCGGGGGTGCGTGGGGCAAGGGGAAGGGAATTGGTGTTGGTGGGGTGGGGTGGGGTGGGGGTGGTGGGGGCTGCGGGGTGGGGTAAGGGGGGAGGGGAGGTGGTGGTGGTTGGGTGGTGGTGGGATTAGGGTTTGAAGTTAGGGGGTTAAGGTTAGGTTAGGGTTTAAAGTTAAGGGGGTTAGTATTAGGATAGGGTTAGAAGTTAGGGTTTAGTTAGTTAATTAGGAATAATTAGGGTTTAATTAGGGTTAAAGGGGTTAATTAACCCTAAAAGCTAACGGATACTTAACATTGTTAGTCATTAAGGGTATTTGGTGCATTTTATGCAAATCACAAGGGCATCTGGTGCATTTTTGGAACAACGAGGGTACCTGGTGCATTTCGTGAAACCTCAGGGGTACCTGGTGAAAAAATCATTTTTTTTTATTTGGGATCATATTTTCAAAACAGGACTTTTTTTTTCTTTCTTTAAAAAAATCAATTTTGTTTTTGAAAAAGAATTATGAAGTAAATGTGAGGCCTTTTTTAAAAAAAAAAAAAGTGACCACACATTTTTTTACATGATACTTATGATATAAACAAAAATAATTTCAATAATCATTTCGCCAGCAATTCAGCTACAATTAATGATTACTGAAATATTGACCGACTAAAAACGGACAGATGAATTTTTGAAATTTTTTCACATTATTCAACAACTGAAATAAATAAAGGACATTTGTGCATTGATCCTTGTGTCCTAAAAGTCAACTAAAAGGTGATTCATTTAGGGAAAGATTATGTTAAACTGGCCTCGTGTCACTTCCATTGTGTCCATCGAGGGCGGACGATCCTGACAGAGTCGGTCGCAATAGCTCGCGGATGCAGGTTTTACGCCCTTAATTCATTAATTTGTCATTCTAAAATTCTGACCCTTGCCAATAGGCAGAGGTATCAGACCTAATAAGAAAATGGTTAAAAAGAGTGCACGTGTATGGATTGATAAACTACCAAGCACATGTAATTTTCACATAAGGATGCTATATACAAAAATTAAATTGTGAATATCCATGATTAACCTTTTTATTATATATACATATGGAAAATAACGCATTGTTAAGGTTTAAACCTCATATACTTCAAGTGGAAGTATAATCCCCAGTGAATTCGCCAGCCTGTGGTACCCGATCGTTGACTGTCTTAATTAACGGTCTGAATCCCACAAAAGTCTATCATTGGACTATGAGTTTTAGAAAACTTTGAAGTCGCCACCCTATTAATTTGTGAATATGGACAGATTTATTTAATAAATCGTTTTAAAATCAATTTCAAGAAATATCATTTAAAACAATGATGGATAAGGCTTTTTTAAAATTGGTCTTTCATACCATGAGATAGGGTTCGGGGTTTAGGTTAAGAGGTGTAAACATCTGGAACTCGTCTCCTCTTCCGTTCTACAGAACGGGCTCTTACTAAATGCGTTATTTTCCATTTTAAAGTAATCATGGCTATTCAAAAGAAAGAAAATCACATAGTTTGCACTTATACACATCATTTTTTTAGGGACAATATATCATTTGTACATGGTAGGTTTGAGCACTGAAGTTGCACTACGTACCAATCATTGTGGGATTGGAATCCACTCATGGATCAAAACCATCGTAGTTCGATCTTATGTCTCACAATAAATAGCCAATTCCATTGGGGAAAGAAAAGGAAAGAATAGATTATGAATAACTCACCTTTAGAATTAAACAAATCTATCAGGAATAAGGCAACCACTCCAATTAGTGATTGAAATGAGATTAAGATAATCGCCTTAATTAGTGGTTAAATATAAAGGATTAAGATAACCACCTTAATTAGTGATTATTCAAGGTTTAAGCTAATCACTCTAATTAGTGATTAAACGAGAAAAATAATCGCCCTAATTAACGATTATTAAGGTTTAAGATAATCACTCTAATTAGTGATTAAATAAAAAGGGTTAAGTTAATCACCTTAATTAGCGATTAAAATGAAGGTTAGGAAGTAATCACCCTAATTAGTGGTTAAATGAAAAGGTTTAGATTAATTACCTTAATTAGTGATTAACCATGGTTTAAGATAATCACTCTAATTAGTGATTAAATGAGAAAAATAATCATCCTAATTAACGATTATTAAGGTTTAAGATGATCACTCTAATTAGTGATTAAATGATGAAATGTTAAGCTAACCACCTTAATTAATGATTAACCAAGGTTCAAGATAATCACCCTAATTAATGATTAAATGAAAAGTTTGAGTTAACCGCTCTAATTAGGGATTAATCAAGGATTGAAATAACCACCTTAATTAGTGATCACACTTATGATTTTTAAGAGGTCTTAGAAGAAGAAGTTTGCTTCCTAATTGAAGGCTTTTGAGAAATAATCTTAATTGAAGATTATTAAGTAATTTAGAGAGAAATGATCAATTTTAGATCAAATTTGGAGATTGTGTTTGGCTAATTGGAATTTGGCAATTTAAAGCGAGACACGTGAAACGGCCTAAAATCAATTCGGAGATCATAATTATCAATCTAATTATGTCAAATTATATGATTAATCCATTTGAAAATGGAGAACATGTTTAAAATGTAAGATGGATCATCATACAATTTAACTTAGTTAGATTTGTAATTTTTCCTCTTAATCGAGATTGGGTCATTTGATTCATATACTATGATATATTGGCCCAACATGCAATATTTGTAACATTGGTTGCTCATTTTAATTAAAAAGAGTTGTGGAATTATTTATGAAAATTATGCATAAACATCTCCATGTTTTTCATTAATTGTGTGATGTAATAACTATTTACAAAAAAAATTATTATTATAACAATATGTACAAACTCTATGATCTATACAAAGTCTTCAATCTTGATCTTCACCATGATGCTCCTTGATCTTCATCTCCTTGAATGGACTTTGGAATTCATATTTATATATAAGCTTGTAAAAAAATTAGAAATTAATTAACCTCTTTGATTTGATTTTTTATGACAATTTTTATTGATTTTTATTTACATGATAAAATGAGACATTTTAAGAGAAACTTAAAATTTCATGATATTTAATTAAAATTTCATGAAAGTTGAGTTAATCACTTTATTTCATTTTCCAGATTGCACTTTTGTTCTTGTACTGATTTACAAAAATTATAACTTTCTGTAGAAAGTGTTAAATTGAGCATGTGATACATCTATTTAGTGAGTGCTTTATGTTTTTTCAAAATTTCACAAGCTTTTAGTGAAAACTTGAATTATGGTGAATTTTATACTCAAACTGGTCAAAAAAAAGACTTTTATTCAATTTGTTCTTTGAAATCCAACTTATTGAACTTATTTTAAAGTGAATTTTGGTATGAACATTCTAGACACTTTTAAAGACTAGACTGAAAATTTTCACTTGAATTGCACATTTTTAAGACCATTTTTATTTGTTTTCTTAACTGAAGAGAAAATCAATTTTCTAGAATTTAGTGATTTACATGAAGGTTTTTGTAAAAATGATGTAAAATTGTATAAAATTCATGTGAATATGATTTTTATATTTTTGGAAAGACACTGATGTTTTATTTAAACTTGATGTTGTTAGTTTTATCTAAATGATTTTTATTTTGAACTTTATTGGCCGAACAAACTTAGGTGGTACTGGACAAAATCAGTTTTGCACAACAAAGTTGTATGATTTTTAATTATTTACACAAAATTTGTTTTTTTTTTTAAATTCCAAAGCCAAGTTGCTGGAAACATCTTGCACTTCATAGGAAAAATATTAAAGCCTACAAATTATTCTGATAATACAGACAAAAATTGAAATGAAGTACGAAATTGAAACTGATTATAATTACAGCATCACATTTTCTTTTTTAATGGAGATGTTTATGCACAACTTGTCTTGAATTTTTTATGAAAACATTTTTTTGGTGATGAATAACAACTTGATTAAGGAAAATCACATAATCACATTGTTTCCTAAGAGTCTCCCCATTAGAGTTGGCTATTCTAGGTGGGGTGATTTAAGGTTGGGAACCTATTAGGACTTCCTCACACCCAAATCACTCCAAAAATAAAAAAATGATAAGAAGAAACAAGGAGAAAGTTAGTAGATGATTAAGAAGATAATAAAAAATAACAAGAGTTTCAACTTTACCTTGCTAGCTCAATGATGCACTTCCTTTTTGCAAATTTTTCTACCTTTTTTTGTGATTTTCTTAATTTCTAAGTGAGTTTCTAAATCTACTTAATTACTAACTTAAACTCTTTTGTGTGTTTTTTTCCTTTTGATGAACTTCTTTACTTACTAATTATTTTCCTAACTTTTATTTTCTAATTCTTGAATGAGATTTTTTAGAGGAATGAAGTAGTAGAGAAGATGAGAGGAGTATTGAGAGAAGTAGTGAAATTAAGTTGAATTTTTTTCAACTTCCTTATTTACTAATTATGACTTTCGCTTAGATGGAAAAATTAAGGAGGAGAAGAGTAGTAGAGAGAGAAGTTGTGAAGTTGAATTGAGTTTTTTTCAACTTGGTTTTGAAATAAAAAAAGGAGGGTATTTATAGAGAAATGAGGGAAATGAATTAGGGTTTCAATGAAGTAGAAAATCATTTTTTTAACCCAAAAAATCTGATTTTCCTCATCCTTAATCACCCTAATGACATCACTCTAATGACCTCACTCTAATGACATCATCAAATCTCTTTGGAAACACAAATATTCTTATTATTTTTGGATTTTCTCATGAATGAAGCAAAATCAGATTTTCAGAAAATATTCTTCCCTAAATACACCCTAATACGTAAAAAAATGCATCGAAAAACGTGCAAAATAAAGCTGATCAGAACGCTGCGCCAAACGCAGGAGCCTGCGCTAGGCACAGCGACGTGCGCTATAGGCGCAAGGTTTTGCGTCTGGCGCAGGCCATGTTGTGCGCTAGGCGCACGATCATGCGTCTAGCGCATGATCGTGTGCTTGGCGCACACTCTATTCTTCCGGAAAAAATCCGGATTCTTGCCTTCTTACACATGGGATTTGATTCTTATTCTCACTCCTTTTCATGATTCTTATTCCCTAACTAATGGATAAATGATATGATTAGTGGATAAAAAATATATTCTTATTCTTTATTCAATGAACAATGACTTGACCATCAAGAAAACTGATTTAATGCCGGTTTTGGGATACGACTAAAATCCCGACGCTTAATCGCGACTCGTTTTTCGTTTTTCCGAAAGACTTACTTAAGACAATTAACGAAAACTCATCAAAATAATAAAGACGAGCATGATTATACTACGAATCATTTTATTAAAACAGTGGTTGTAATTATTGACTACGACTCACGGAAATTATATTTCTAAGCCGAAACCGCATGAGTAATACGCAAAAAAGGAAAACCGTATGACGGAATGAAACTCGCGCTCCGGGACAAAACATGCATTTTGACGGGGCGCGCTCTCCACGATGCATGATGGTTTTTGTTATTTTTTTTCTTTTTATAATCTTTTTTTATCCGAAAAAGGGGTTTAAAATTTGGTGTCTACAATTGAATAATAAAGAATTACAGAGAACTGGAACAATTATATTTCTGCTGCTGTCACCGAGGGATAGACAAAAAAACAGACTCAATGAAAATGTAAACCTAAAAATATTTCTTGTGTCAATGTGTTCTCCGTTTGAATGGAAAAATAGGGAGATTTATATTCTAACTAATGATATGATATCAAAGGAAATAAAGAGAAACTCCTAATATATGCTTGATTTTTCGTATCTTTTAGATTTTGCTTGCAGAGAGGTGTAACCCTGGAGTGCCATCCTTCAGTTTGCTTAGTATTTTTGACTTGTGTAAATGAGTGGGCTTGAGCTCTTATTTCCTTATATATTTGACTTGGGTTGCTTGTTATTTGAGCTTGTACTCACTTTTCCAAAACCTAACACCAATCATAAAATAAACGGTTTTTTCACCATATACCCCTGACAAATTTTTTTTTGCACCGTATACCCTTTCAAGTTTCCAAATTCATCATATACCCCTCACTTTTCGAAAAATACATCAACTTACCCTTTTGACTAACGGTGTTAAGCTTCCGTTAGTCATTAGGCCCTAATCCTCTCCTAATCTTAATTAACTACCCTAAACCCTAAACCCTAAATAACCCTAATAACAATAACAAACCCTAAAAACCTAACTAACCCTAAAAAACCAGCCCACCCACCCCACCCCCCCCCACCCCCACCCCCACCCCACCACCCCACCACCCCAACCCCCAACCCCAACAACCTCACCCCACCACCACCCCCACCGGATTTTTGCACCGTGAACCCTACCCCTCGGTTTTTCGAAGCCCACCCACCACCACCACCCCCTTTCCCCACCACCCACCCACCATCCCTCCCCTTTCCCCCCCCCCCCACCCCTCACCCCCACCCCCATGCCCCCTTCCCCTGCGGTCGCCCAACACCCCTCCCCTCCCCTTCCCCCGTAATCGCCGGCAACCCCCTCTCCTCCCCCTTCCCTCGCAAACCGCCGGCAGCCCCCTCCCTTTCCCCGCAATCGCCGCACAACCCCTCCCCCTCCCTTTCCCTAAAACCCTCGCACCTCCCCTAAAAATCCTCGCACCACCCGAAAATGTTGCACCACCCTCGCACCACTCTCACATCACCCCTAAAACCTCGCACCATCATCGTACCTCCCCGAAAAACGTCGCGTCATCCTCGCACCTCCCCAGATAAAAGCGATTTCAGCCCGCAACCACCTATTGACGAGAAGACAACTTGACGGGGGGAAAGGGTTGCGCGATTTTGCAAGGGGAGGGGGGTTGCGCAATTTTACGGGGAGGGGGGTTGTGCGAGTTTGCGAGGGAGGTGAGGGAGACTTTTGCGGTCTTGCGGGGTGTCGGAAGGTGGATGGGGTTGCGGTCTTGCGGGCGGCGGAAGAGGGATGGGGTTGCGGCGGCTGCGGGTGGCGGAGGGGGCTTCGAGGTGGTGGGGAGGGGGACTGCGTGGTGGGGGGTGGGGGTGGGGTTGGAGTTGGAGTTGGGGGTGGGGGTGGGGGATGGGGTTAGGGTTAGGGTTAGGGTTAGGGTATTAGGGATAGGATATTAGGGATAGGGTATTAGGGTTAGGGTTAGATTTAGGTTAGTTAAGTAGGATTAGTGGGTGATTAGGGGTTAATGACTAACGGAGTTTAACGCCGTTAGTCATTAAGGGTAACTGGATGTATTTTTTCAAAAGTGAGGGGTATATGGTGAATTTCAAAAGTCAAAAGGGTATATGGTGCAAAAAAAAATTTGTCAGGGGTATATGGTGAAAAAACCGTAAAATAAAACACTAATTAAGCTCAATAAGTGATAAAAATAATAACTAGAAGGAATAAGTACGCAATAATAAAAGTCGTACTAAAAACCCATATATAAATATAAAATATATTCAAATAACTAAAATATAAGGGTAAAAATATGCAATATAATGAGCTAATCAATGACTTAGCTGCTGGTATGTTGAACTCAAGCTCATACTTCTATGAAGCAACTGAATAAGGAAGGCTTTGCTGAAATTCAGATTACTCATGCAAAGGCTCAAGCATATTTGATGGACTGTCAGAAAAAGTTACATGAGAAGCCTGATGAGTTAAATGGGGAGAGAGAGAGAGGCAAGCTGCTGATGCATATACAGAGTTGTGCATGCTCAATACATGTCCTTCTTTTAATAAAAAGCCAAGTTTGCTTAGTTAAAAGCAGGAGATGAAAACTTTGCTATGTTTCATCGAGCTATTAAGCAAAGAAGAATTCAAAACAAAGTTTATGGGATTAATAATATCCAGGGAGAATGGGTTGAAGGGGAAAAAGTGGAAGAGGCCTTTGTTGACTATTACAAGATGCTCCTGGGAACTGCAAAGCTGGGCACTGGTAGAATTTGCCCTGATATTATTGCTCAAGGTCCAAGTCTCACCTCTGAACAACAGGATGATTTGTTGAGACCTGTTACAGGAGAAGAAATTCAGACTGCTCTTTTCTCAATACCTGGAGATTATCAATCTCTAGGATCTTATGGCTTTGGTACCTCTTTCTACAAAGAGGGTTGGGATATAATTAGTGGAGATGTGATTCATGCTGTGAAAGATTTCTTTCTGAATGGTAAGCTTCTGAAAGAAACAAACAAACACCTTGATTACTTTGATCCCAAAAGTAATATGTCCTAGTAATGTAGCTGAATTTAGGCCAATTGCTTGTTGCAATGTGGTCTATAAATGTATTACTAAGGTCATTTGTGCTAGAATGAGAGCCATCCTTCCTGTTATCATAGCAGAGAACCAGGGAGCTTTCATTCAAGGTAGATTCATTGCCCATAATGTGATGGTGTGTCAGAAATCAATCTCAAAAACTAATTTCGAAATCAATTTCGAAAATTAATTTCAAAATGAATTTTCAAAATCAATTTCCGAAGTTAATTTTGAAATCAATTTTTGAAATCATTTCCGAAAACAAGAAGGATATCAATGGCAGAGGAGGAGAGCGAAATTGTGCGACCTCTAACAATGGCTTCCAAGTAATCTTCATGGATGTTGAAGTTCATAGCTTCAAATCCGTACATTATCGCGAAATTCAGGGATTGATCCGCCATTTTTGCACCTTCTTGTCCTCCTCTCTCATCTTAATGTCTGTTTTCCTTTCATTCTCGTGCTTTTTCTCTCTGATTTCTTTTGTGATTTTCTCAAATTTTTCGTGGAAAATCTGCAACTCAAATCATCAATTGAAGCTCGAGAGAAACAATACTGGCGGATCTGAGGATGAGAGAAAATTGGCTAGGAGGAAGAAGGGAGAGGAAAGAGAGAGAAGCAGGAGATTGAAGGTGAACTATTGGGAGTGGGAGCTCAATTTTCTCCATTGTTGTCAAAATGAGGGAGGAGAGAGAGGGAGGGCGGAGAAGATGGAATGATGTTCCACGAAGTTCTATTTCACAAGCGGATTACTTGTTACACCATAAGTTATGGTGTAACATTTACACCCAAGATTTTGTGTAAGGAGAATTGAGGGAGTAGTAGGATTACTCTCCAATAATAATATTTAATGAAGTACTTTTTTGGTAATTTTGTCTTGAAACTACTTCTTTAGTTTCTTTTTCCTAAGAAAATCAAAAAGTAATAAATATTCCTTGGAATGGTGTAAAGCAATAAATAAAGGCACACATTTTGAAAGAAAAGTATGAGTATTTTGAAAAGTTTGTGTAAAAATTGAGGATAATTTAGTCCATATAAATTGAGAAAAAATAAACTAGGCACTGTATTTTGGGACACGCAAACAGGAAGGTAAGCACTATATATATTATGCGATTTTTCACCAAATACCCCTGACAACTTTTTTTATTCACCAGATACCCCAACTTTTTTACAAATTCACTATATACCCCTGACTTTCTAAAAAATACATCAGAATGTCCTTAATAACTAACGGCGGTTAACTCCGTTCGTCATTAACCCTAAAAAATCCTAAAAAACCCTAAGTAAATCTAATTAACCCTAAAAAGCCTTAAGTAAACCCAATTAACCCTAAAAACCCTAAGTAACACTAATTATCTCCAGCCCCCACCCAACCCCAGCCCCATCACCCCTAACCCCAACCCCCACCACGGCCCCCTCCACCAACCCCCCCCCCCCCCCATGCCCCCCACGCAGCCCCCTCGATCTCCCCATGACCCCCTCCCCCGCAGCCCATGCCTCCCCCTCACCCTCCCCACCACCCCCACCCGCACCCTCCTCCTCCCCCCACCCAATTCAAATCCCGCAGCCCTCCTCCCCCGGCCCCGCATCCCCCTAGTACGCAGGCCCCCCCTCGATCAATGGACTTTCCTTCCGCGACTCAAATTAAGGCCTTAGATGCCTATCCTGCACAAAATCAGCTAATAAACATAAACAAGTCCAAACATATCAAATCACACAAAAACGAGCTCAAAAGAGCTCAAACCGGTACTCAATGCTAAGGGAATTGGGCTAAATACTCTATATAAAATAGACACATCAAAATCCCCCAAGCTAACCTTTTGCTTGTCCTTAAGTAAAACCACACAAATGAGTTACAACATGAAATGGTTTCACCCAATAGAAAATTCAGTTCAAAAGTATCAGTAGAGTAAAAAGCAATCAAGAATGCATGCATCATCATCAATCAATCATATCAATACAACAACCAATCACCGAGAAAGACAATCAAGCAAGGCCACTGTGCATATCATGCAGATACTAAGGAGTTCATAAATAATATTAAAATAAGCTTAAATGATACAAGTTTACTCTATAATGAAATAAAAATGAGTAATAATGACACGTTAATGAGTTATAATGACACGAAATACGGATTTGATAAATAATCCCAATATAGGTTTATAGGATACAATTTTGCTTGAATGATGACATAAAAATGGACAATAATGACATAGAAATCAGTTATAAGAAGTTATAAATAATACCAAAATAGGTTTAAATGATACAAGTTTGCTCAATAATGACATACAAATGAGCAATAATGACCCAAAAATAAGGATTTGACAAATAATATCAGAAGAGGTTTAAATGATACAAGTTTGCTCAATAATGACATAAAAATGAGTAATAGTGACACAGAAATGAGTAATAAATAATATTAAAATAGGTTTAAATGATACAAGTTTGCAAACTAATATAGTTATTTATGTCATTATACAACTCTTTCATTTCATTACTAAAGTGTTTCATATCATTTTGAAACTGTTTCGTGTCATTTTTATATACGCTTATGTCAATATTAATATATTTTGTATCATTTTAGAACTGTTTCATGACATCATTGATATGTGTTGTGTCATTATATCATTACTAGTATATTTTACATTATTTTAGAATTTTATTCCATGACATTATGGAAATATTTTATGTCATTTGAAAATATATTTTATGTCATTATTGATGCATTTTACTTACATCATTAGGAGTCTAAGAGCATGCCCAACTATGAGGATTTACCATCCTCGTGGCACTCTCTCTCCTCTATGAGGAGTCCCATGGATGTGGGAGAGTTGATAAGGATCCTCATTTCATGAGGATGGAGGAGAGAAGGTAGAGGATCCTCCATTTTTAGAGGATTGTGTTACTCGGCCTTCGTGCCAAAAGTGGGAAAAGTGGGTATTTTTTCTTTTTTTTAAAATGAAAATACCAGTTATTGTGGGCCCCATGTGAAGAAAAATTTGATTTTCATTTGTTGTGGGTATTTGTGCATGGAGGGAGAGAGTAATGAGGATCCTCATGAATGAGGAAAAAAGGTAAGGAGATCTTCAAGGAAAGAGGATGTAAGAAGGAGAGAGAAAGAGAAAGTGAGGTGTAAGAAGGAGGGAAGGAGGGAAGGAGAGAGAAACACCATGAGGCTGGATAAATCCTCATGGCTGTGCTTGCTCTAATATATGTCATTAAAACCCCCCAAACATTTTCACTCTCCTCCATAAATGGCAGCTCTGCCCCTCCCTCCCAACTCCACCTTTGCTGCCAACTCCTCAACCAGCTCCCTTCCACTCACCCTCCCACCGCCACCAGCGAGCACGGTGACCACACCATACAACCAGACCTCACAACACACCAGCACGCCACACCACAACACGCCACACCACACACCACCACATTTAACGACACACCACACCACCATACCTCACGACGCACCAGCGAGAATCAATGCAGACGTCTCCGACGCTGCCGACACTAGCATTTTCCCCTTCGTTTCTCTCTCCTTCACTCTGCCTCCCCTTCATAAAACTTCCAACACTCCAAACTAGTCGAAAATTCCCGAAATTCGATTGAAGCACAAACTTACAGTTTTCAATTTCTTCAATCAATGAATAGATTGATTTTTTCGAATTTTCCATTCCAATCAATGTCTTAAATTCTTTGCATCCTTTTTCATTGTCATTGTTATTGTGACAACAATAATGGAAGCAAAGACCTCGACAAATGGCGATAACTTTATATTGAGTTCAGATGGTAAAAGAGCAGTTGAAGAGATTAACTCACAAGTACAAACACTCGACAACCTAACTGTTTCGGTATTGAAACGGTTGGCGGTCTCGAGAGAAGTCCGCCAAAGATTTGGATTAGACTCCGCTAGTGAATAACTGCACAAGAAGCAAACGTGAACTACCCTCGGGGGGGATGCGAGGAAACCCCCTCCGACGCTCAAGTCAGCACGTGGCCAAATAGTATTTAGAGAGAGGAAGTAGAGAGAGAGAGATAAGAATTCTGAGTGTGAGAGAATGTACCTGCAGAATAGTACTAGTGGGGTATTTATAAAAGTACTATTCACCTGACAAGGTGCGTAATCCTTTTACACGTGTACGGTCGTGGTGCTCCTGACAGTTGGGAAGATTCCCTTATTTTGTCTTGTTGGGCGACTGCTAACGTTGCCAGACCATATTGATGTGCTGACTTGTTAGAGTTGTGGGCGACATTTACAGTGTTCGCGTCCGTTATGACGTACCACAGGGGTCCGCTAACGTACTTGGGTTATACCCATACAACTAGCCCCTCCAGCATCATTTGGGGTCTTGACCGTTAATGATGTTGTTGGTGGACGCGAATCATTGTTACCGTGCTCAATTTTTTGAAGAAGTTAATTTGTTGGGTGCCACGTGTCGTCGTAGGGAGTTGAAAAATTTCGAAAAGTTAATGATTACTTCTTCGAAAATCCCGCCCATTACTTTATTAGGGTTTTCCGTGTCTTGACACTTGCCATGAATCCGGAGAGGGAGTTGAGAGGTCTTTCAACCTCAGCCGTTCATTCGTGCCTTATATTGAAGTAGTTGTCCTTTTTGGATTTCTTTACCTTTATTCTCAAAGCTTTCTCTTTCCTTCTCCATCTTTCTCTGACACAACCTCCATAGCCGAAGCTTGAGTTGCTCAGATACCGCCTTTCCTGTGCTCAAATTTCTTTGAAAAGTAATCAAATCTTTTAGTTTTCGATTTCCGGTCTTCTTGTGCTTACAAAGTTGCCCTTTTTTCGCGAAGGATTTCTGGGTTTTTTCTGGGATTTTGAGTTTGAGTTTTGCCGGTGATAATTCTACATTTCCGGTGGTCTTTTCGTTCAAGCTCGGGCTTTCCTGCACTCACTTCTCGGAATCCTCGCTCGTCTTTTTCCGGCAACCTTTTGCTCTTTGCGCTTCTTTCTCCGGCGACTTTACTCTTCCAGGTATTTCTTCATTTCTTCTCCAAGCTTAAAGTTTCTTTTTGTATTTTCGTCATGTCGGACCAGTCTGATAGTCAGAATACCCCTAGTGATGCATTTATGACCGAAAGTGAACCTTCTTCCCCTTTGGCCGACAATGAACCTTCTTCCGATTCTAGCCCCGTGGGGAGAACTAGGTTATTGTCGGACATTCCCCTCACAGCTGAGAGAGAAAAAGAAATGAGGTCTAAGTTCCTTAACGACCCCGCCACTCCTGAGGAGCATAATTTGACTAGGAGATATCTGGTCGCTAGGGAGAGCGGTGATAGACAGACGCTTAGGGAGCTTAGGCATCAAATCCTTGCTAGACGGTCCCTTAGGAGTCCGCCAACTGATGCTCCTCTTGGCCTTGATGTTGCCCCCTTAAGAGAGCACGCCTGGTTGGATAGTATGGCGGACGCAGGAGTTGGAGTAACGGCTGATTTTTATGACCGTTTGCACGACACTATGGCCGCTAATCCGCCTATCATTGATTTAGGTGACGACAGTGATTCTATTGCAACTGTTATGGCTAACCAAGAGTCCACTTATCACCGTCGGTCTGCTCCTGACACCCCCATTGCTCGTGCTTCCGGATATGCGACATATACTGCAACCGCGAACCTCGGCTCTAGCGTCCCCCTGTCGGAGCGCGTGGTTGGAGAAAATTCTCACGCAGGCGAGAGGGGAGTTGATGTGAATTTTAACGTACCGAAAGAGATGTTGAAGAGGACGCCGAAGGTCCCAAGACGCGATGCTTTATGGTTGCCCGAAGATGAGTGTCTTAGGGCCGTTAACGGTTGAAATTGATTTACCCTGGCGGCAAGATGCTCTCGACCTTGGTTACCCTAAGGTCGCTGACCAGTTATTTCAGTTCCCGGTCGGTTATAGGCTGGTGATTCCTTCTGAGGGTTCCATTGTAACGGAATGCCCTCCCGGTCATGTGGCCGTTTATACTCATCATTTTGAGTTTGGGTTACGTTTTCCTTTGGATTCCTTTTTGGTGAGGATTTTAAACTCTTTCAACGTCTGTTTAGCCCAGCTGACTCCTTTAGCGGTCCGAAACTTGATTGCGTATATCTGGACGATCCGCTTTTTGGACTTCCCCGAAACTCTGAATTTATTCCGTCATCTCCACTGGTTGAAAAGAAATGGTTCTGCTCGTCAAGCGGGGTGGTGGTCATTAATGACGGCCGATAAGAAGATGACGGTTCAACCAAAAGCTACTGGATTGAAGGGCTGGCAGGATGCCTTCTTTTGGCTTTAGGTGCCTGAGAACTACCCAGTGCGCCGTCACTTCACTGAGCCGCGTCCGCACATGGAGCACTTGTCTTTGGTTCCGCTAACCGATGATGAGAGGGCGGCCTATGACTTCTTTGACACTGAAGATTTCATGATTACTTATGATGACGGGAGGGAAGTTAAGGTCAAGGAACCCAAAAATTGGCTCCCTCACTCTAGGTATATCCTGGGGAATCAACAGCTGTCCGCCATGTTGCTTTGTCCTACTCATGCTAATGGTAAGTACGCTATTATCGGGTCTGCATCGATTATTATTATTATTATTATTTTTTTTTTTTTTTTTAACTTTGCCTTGTCTTCTGCAGGCTTTGATCAATTAGACCTGCAGGCCCTTTGCGTCTCCCGAAAACTTAGAGCCGTTCACCAACATGCAGCCTGCTCCTGCTGAAGGTCCCGAGACCGTACATGGCGTTGTAAATGGCCGTAGAGGGGGAAACCGCCATGGTCCCCAGAACATCCGCCGTATTCGCGGTGCTCATACCGGTCGTACTCTTGGCCGTGGTGGTATTACTATTGCTGCTTCTGGCGGCCCGGCTTCCTCTGCCGCCCCACTCAGGTCTTCTACTTCACGACCTGTTGTTAGGGGTAGCGGGACAAGGAGACGACAACGTGAACCGACAGCGGAGGATACTTCTGCTAATAAGCAGCCAGCTACAGCGGATCCTTCGGCCTCTGTCCCTGCTCGGGATGTCGTCCATGTTGAGAATGTGGACGTGAACACTTCCGAGGGCCAAGATCGTGGCGAGGTCGCGACCACCGGCCCTGGTCATCACAGCGGGACGACTTGGCTATCCGGATCTTACTCCAGTATTCGTGAGAAGATCCGTGAGCTTATTTCAATGCCCAGCTTCTTATCCAACCTATCCCCCAGTGTCTTCTCTCAGTACCATGAGTGGATCGAGAAGAAGGAAGTGCCACTGAGTGATGCTGTGGCGGCATCCTTTGGTCGCCGGCCTGTCGTCTCTGGCAAGATATACCAACCTGACTGGGACGTCAGGGAAGACGAGTCGTTGTATGCCGATATTCCTGAAAATGGTGGCATCCTAGCCTACCGTATCCTGAAAGGTATGCAACTGCCTCTAGACAGGCCGGCAGGGTCTCTGGTTACTCCTGCTGCTAGGTTGGCTCACGACCAACTTGTGGTACGTTTTAGCACTTGTTTTATCTTTTGCTTGTTTTTCTCTCTTTGTTTCTTATATTTTTATTGACGTTCTCTTTTCGTCTTTGCAGGCCAACAATGCTGCTGTTGAGTTGATAGAGCAGTACATTGAGTACCAGAAGTTGGCGGATACCTATAAGCAGTCGCTGGAAACTTGCCAGGATCTGCTGAAGGAGACGGAGGACAAGCTGGCGGCAAAGACGGCAGAGTTACAGCCTCTAAAAGATGAGCTGGTAACACTGAGGCCGAGGGCCGCCTTATTGGAAGAGACCGAGGAAAATGTTAATACATTGACCAAGGCTCTGGAGACCGCTAACTCTGCAAAAGAGGTTGCCGTCCTGGATGCGGCGGCTGAAGCTGAGGCGAGAGGAGTTGCTAAGGCTGTTGCTCAATTTAAACAATCTGATGAATACGCAACAGCTTTGCACAAAAGGTATGATGGCGGATGGGCAGCCGCCATGAGATGCGTTTGCAAATCGGTTCCAGGATTTGACTGGAACGTTATCGAAGACGCTCATGCCGGTGGTCAGCATCTCACGCCTATTGAGGGGGATCCTAAGTTTGCTGACGAGGACGCTATTGCTGATGCGGATCCTCGAGATGTTCCAGACCAAGGAAATCAGGAGACCTCTCCCTCTTGAAACTTTTGGCGACCTTCTTTCAGCTCTTCTTGTTCTTCTAATAGTTTATAGTTGTAATTTTTGATTATTTCAACTCTTTATTCGGCCCATGTTGGCATTTGTAAACGCTAACGTTTCTTAATTTTATAAGTACAATTCCAACTAAAAGCCTTTCATTTGGCCACCATCGTTTTACCTGTAGTTGGCCGCCAAGCCAGTAGCTTTTATTTTATGGGAAAGTACTTTATATCTTGCGTTTCTGTCGCTTTCATTATCGTCTGATTGTTGTATGTCCGCCAATCTTTTTATTTGCCACCGATAATTATCGTCCTATTATCCGCATTACGTCTATATGACCAGTTAACGCACTCGAGCTGTCATGGTTTTTGTAATGTGCTAGGTCGTCATCGACCGTTAACGCACTTTGGGCACGATATGGCTTAATTTGTGCTAGGTCTGTTATATGACCGTTTACGCATTTTGAGCCTGTCATATGGCTTGATTTGGTCTAGGTCTGTCATATGACCGTTAACGCACTTTGAGCCTGTCATATGGCTTGATTTGTGCTAGGTCTGTTATATGACCGTTTACGCATTTTGAGCCTGTCATATGGCTTAATTTGTGCTAGGTCTGTCATATGACCGTTAACGCACTTTGAGCCTGTCATATGGCTTGATTTGTGCTAGGTCTGTCATATGACCGTTAACGCACTTTGAGCCTGTCATATGGCTTGATTTGTGCTAGGTCTGTTATATGACCGTTTACGCAGTTTGAGCCTGTCATATGGCTTGATTTGTGCTAGGTCACGTTATATGACCGTTTACGCATTTTGAGCTTTGTCATATGGCTTTTGATTAATATGCATGAAAATAATAAGACAATTGATGAACTGCTGACGGAAGCTTGTATTATTTAAGCAATTAAGGGTGGTTCTCGACCTATTACATTTAGCAACTCAAACATGGTATTTCTTTAGGACGCTAGCATTCCAACAATTTTTAAGCTCCTTGCCATCCATGTTTTTTAAAATGAAGGAACCGAGAGCAATCTTCTTGGCTATGATGTAGGGACCTTCCCAGTTAGCAGTCAACTTTCCCTCAATATGCGCCTTGCCAGTGGCCGCTGTTCTGCGAAGGACCAGGTCGCCAACATCTAATGGCCTCTCCATGACTTTTTTATTGTAAGCCTTGCTGATCCTGTCTTTGTAAGCGGCCGCTCTCGGTCCCGCCATGAGCCTTGTTTCGGCAAGAAGTCTAGGTCTTCCCTGAGTGCCTGGTCATTTCTTTGCAGGTCTTGGTGCTTGATCCGGTAAGAGGGTAACCCCACCTCTACCGGCAACACCGCCTCGCGCCGAAGGCTAACTTGAATGGACTCTCTCCCGTTGCTTCCTTCTCCGTTGTTCTGTTTGACCATAGCACTGCCGGTACCATATCAGCCCATCTTCCTTTAAATTCATCAAGCTTTTTCTTCAAGGCGTTGAGGATCGCTTGTTCGCGGCCTCTCGCTTGTCCGTTGCTCGAGGGTGGCAAACGGCCGAGTATGCAAATTTTACCCGAAATTCGTTAAGAAGGCCTCGTACGGGCGGCAATCGATTGGACGCCATGATCAAAGACGATAGCCATGGGGATCCCAAATCTTGTCATAATGTTTTGCCGGATGAATTTCTTGACTGATTTGCCTTGATTTTTTTGTCGGCTCGCCTCTATCCACTTGGTAAAGTAATCAATTCCCACTATTAGGAACTTTCTCCCCGGTTCTTTGTGGTGAACGGTCCCAAGATGTCCATTCCCCACTGTGCGAACGGGATCGGGCATAGGATAGGCTGCAAATCGTTGGCTGGCCTGTTAATGACGGGAGCGTATCTCTGGCACTTATCACATCTTTTAACGTAGCTCTGGGAATCCGCCAGCATACTTGGCCAATAGAATCCCGCTCTCAATGCCTTTAGTGCCAAAGCTTTTCCGCCAATATGGTTGCCGCATATACCTTCATGTATCTCTTCCAGGATCTTCGCGGATTCCCATGCGGTTGCGCATTTAAGCAGAGGTAAACTGAATGATTTCTTGTATAGCTCATTTTGGTATATGACATACCAGCTTGCTTGTCGCTTCAATTTCTTGGCGGACGAGGGATTATTCGGAAGTGTTCCAGTCAACTTGTACGCCACCAGCTCACTAAACCATTCTCCCTGCTGGTTTATACTATTAACGGTTACGACCTTTTCTGTAATGCTCTTTTCCTTCAAGATGTCGACCGTGACGGTTCTTTCAATGCTAAATGAGTCAGAGCTTGCCAATTTGGACAATGCGTCCGCTTTTGTGTTCTCGGCCCTAGGTATCGATTGAATCTCAAAATGATTCAATTGAGCTATCAATTCCTTGGCCTTTTCAACGTATTTTAGCATGTTGGCCTCTCTGACTTCGAATTCTCCCCTCAGCTGGCCGCTCACCAACTGTGAGTCCGTTTTTAAAAGCACTTTCTTAGCACCCGCTGCCAAACACATTCTCAGTCCGGCAATTGCCGCTTCATATTCTGCTTCGTTGTTTGACGCCGGGAAGGCGAACTTGATGGCGTACTGGTAAGAATTTCCTTCAGGGCTAGTCATCACTATACCCGCTCCAGATCCGCTAACAGCGGACGATCCGTCGACTTCCAGTAGCCAGACTTCCTTTTGCTCCACTTCTTCCTCCTCATATGAGGCTTCCACGATAAAGTCTGCCAGGGCCTGCGCTTTGATAGCGGTTTCTAGGCATGCGTATATCATACTCCGATAGTTCAACGGCCCATTTCGAAGCGGCGGAACTATCCATCTTCGCAACGCTTTTTCTAGCGGTGGTTGGTTAAAACTTGAATGGGATGGCGGTCGAAGTATGGTTCGAGCTTTACGGCGGCGATTATCACGGCCAAAGCCATTTTCTCAACCAATCCGGTAATGGCTCTCGGCCCGTTGAGGATGTGGGCGACGAAGTATATTGGCCTGCCCTCTTTTCTTTTTCCACCAATAACACGGCCGCGTTGTCTTCGGCGAGGCCGAGATATATAGTTGTAATACGTCTCCAGTCTCGGGCCTTGTAATGGTGGGTAGCTTCTTCAAGTGCTCTTTTACCGCCAGGAATGCTTTGCTTTGCTCCTCTCCCCATTCGAACTTCTTATTCCCCCTTAGCAGTGCAAAGAAAGGCAAAGCTTTGTCTGCTGATTTTGAAATGAATCGAGTGAGGGCCGCCATTCTCCCTGTTAGCCGTTGAATATCCTTGACGCTTTTGGGCTCATGCAGGTCGACAATGGCTTGGACTTTGTCTGGGTTTGCATCAATCCCCCTTTTACTTACCAAAAAGCCTAAAAATTTCCCTGCTCTCACCCCAAAGACACATTTCTTTGGGTTGAGCTTCATCTTATATTTCCTCAAAGTTCTGAAAGTCTCTTCTAGATCGTCCAAATGTTCGCGGTCAGTTTTACTCTTGACGATGGAGTCGTCAACATATGCTTCGATATTCCTCCCCCTCTGATCCGCGAACACTTTGTCGACCAACTTTTGATAAGTCGCCCCCGCATTGCGGAGTCCGAACGGCATCGCCTTATAATTGTATACTCCACAATCGGTGATGAACGCGGCTTTTTTTCTATCGGCCTCGAGCAAACTGATCTGATGATAGCCCGAGAAGGCATCCATAAAGCTCAGTAACGCATGACCGCTAGTGGAATCTACTAGCTGGTCTATCCTCGGTAGCGGATAACAATCCTTCGGGCAAGCTCTGTTGAGGTCTGTGAAGTCCACACACATCCTCCACTGGCCGCTAGCTTTCTTTACCATGACTACATTGGCCAACCACTCCGGGTAGTCGCATGGCTCAATGAAGTCAACTGCCAATAGCTTATCAACCTCCTCTTTAATGGCCTTGTTCTTTTCGGCCGAAAAATTTCGCTTCTTTTGCTTGACAGGTCGGACAGTGCTGTTAACATTTAGACGATGTACCATCACGGCCGGGTCAATTCCCGGCATCTCATCCGCTGAGAACGCGAAGACGTCCGCGTTTTCTCTCAGGAGAGTCACCAGGTTGACCCTGACCTTTGAGTCCATGTCTGTTCCAACAGCCACTGTCCTTGCCGGATCATCTGCCAGCATCTCCTGCTTCGTTTCTCCATCCGGTTTGGGCCTTGGAGTATCATCAGGCCTGGATTCTAGCTCTTCCATTAAAACATCCATCTCCTCACCCCCTTTCTCGGATCCTTCCTCATTCGCGAGCCCTCCTCCGAGCTCGCCTTTGTTTTCGAGTTGGCGGATTTAATTCTTCTACCAGGCACTCTCCTTGCGGTTGCTTGAGTCTTTGTTAGATAGCATGATTTTGCCATTTCTTGATTTCCTCTCGGCTTTCTTTGTCGTCCCGGATTGGAAACGTACAACATAATCAAATGATAAGTTGACACCACTCCTTGGACGTCATGGATGAAAGGGCGACCGATAATTGCGTTATAAGCTCCGGGCACGTCAACCACTAAAAATTCTCGCCATCACATCACTTGGCGTTCTCATCCTCCCCCTACTACTCGTAGGTAAGGTTATCGGTCCCTCCGGAATCACCGACGCCCTCGTGAAACCTATCACCGGGTAACGTACGGGCTTCGGGTGTTCCCGGCCAATCATCAATTTTTCAAAGGTTGAGAAGTACGGAATGTTTGCGGAACTTCCTCCGTCTACCAGGATTACGTGGATCAAACAGGTTTGACACTTTCGGCGTGACCACCGGGAGGGTCATCATGAGGGTAGACGACGTGCTTTGCATCTTCAACCGTGAAAGACATGGCGGGCATTACTGGCGGCCTTCTCCACTGCATGCTTTCATTGAAATTGACCTGGTGCCTGAATTCTTTCAGGCTTGCCTTGGCCCCATTGACGCTGCCTCCATGAATTGGACCGCCACTTATAACGTGAATCTCAGCAATCCGCGATTGCACATTCCGATTATTAGGCTTTACCACGTCTCCGTCCTTTGATTGTGCCTTGTATTGAGTGAAGTTACCCCGTCTTATCAGATCTTCCAGGTTATCCTTCAAGTGCCTTCAATTCTCGGTAGTGTGACCGTGATCACCGTGAAAGTCACACCACTTGCTCTTGTCACGGTTTTTATGAAACATTTGCTTAGGACGTTGCCATTTATCACTGTCCTTGTTCATCTGATATATCTGAGCCCTTGAGGTCGTGAGCTGCGTATATGTATCGAATTTATCTTTGTATTCGAACCTTTCGCGGTCATTCTTCTCGCGGTCATTTCCCTTCTTGACCATATTTGATTCCTGCTTTCTTTCATCCCGACCGCGATCATTTTCGCGACTCTTTTCTCTTTTCTGCTTATCATCCTTCTTCTTTTCCGGCTCATGACTTTGGCTGCTCGCGGCCTTGTCAAACTCTTCCCCTCTGATGAAATCGTTTGCCTTCCTCAAGACTGGCTCAAGGGATGTGAAGGTTTTACGGCCCAGATAACTTCTAAACGCAGACCCTTCCCTCAGCCCGGTCATCAAAGCTAAGACGGCCACGTCCTGCTGAAGGCGGGGAATGGTGACCGCTTCAGCATTGAAACGGCTGACGAAATCTCGCAGGCTCTCATTTTCCTTCTGCTTGATAGATAACAACTCGCCAGTTGTGCGCTCGCGGCGCCTATTACTCACGAAGTGAGTGCTGAACATAAATGAAAGCTGAGAAAAACTAGAAACGTTACCAGCCCTGATGCTTTTAAACCACGTCTGGGCAATCCCAGTCAAAGTAGATGGGAAAACTTTTGCACCAGATAGCGTCCACCTGAGTGTATAAATACATGTGCCCCTCATAAGCGGCCACATGATCGTCTGGGTCTGAGGTGCCGTCATACTTGCAGGACGGCATCTTGATTCACGGCATGGGGTGGTTCAAGATTTCTGGAATTAAAGGAGACTGCTTAGGCTTGATCAATAAATGTCCGCCAGCAGAATAATTGCTTGCGCCGCTGATGCTGTGTTCCCGGCGAGAACGACTTTGATTCTCATCTTCAGAATTGTTGAGATCCTCAGTTTCTAGGATGACTTCCTCATATTCTGGGTCCTCAATTTGCCTTTCCAATTGGCGTCCCTCCTGATTGAAGGTCCGCATTCTTCTCACGGGGGTACCATCGACGTTGCGACCATTCATGGTTGACATACGCCTACGAAGCTGACCGGCCCTTGCATTAGGAGTGGGAGTATTGTTGGGCTGAGTACCCGCTTGTAACATTTGGATGAAAGACGCTACAGTTTGTAGCTGCTCAGGGGAGAATTGACTAAGTTGAGCCAGGTTAAATGATCCGCTTCCAGTGTTTACCTGAGACACATTGTTCCCAGGGGTTTGCAGCTCGTTGACGTTCCCAGCGTCTAACTCAGATGGATCACAAGCGTCATTGTTTGCTCTTTCCATGTTGGCGTTCACAAAGATGGAAGTCCCCTCCTTCTAGCGCCAAGTTGTTTCGGTATTGAAACGGTTGGCGGTCTCGAGAGAAGTCCGCCAAAGATTTGGATTAGACTCCGCTAGTGAATAACTGCACAAGAAGCAAACGTGAACTACCCTCGGGGGGGATGCGAGGAAACCCCCTCCGACGCTCAAGTCAGCACGTGGCCAAATAGGATTTAGAGAGAGAAAGTAGAGAGAGAGATAAGAATTCTGAGTGTGAGAGAATGTACCTGCAGAATAGTACTAGTGGGGTATTTATAGCAGTACTATTCACCTGACAAGGTGCGTAATCCTTTTACACGTGTACGGTCGTGGTGCTCCTGACAGTTGGGAAGATTCCCTTATTTTGTCTTGTTGGGCGACCGCTAACGTTGCCGGACCATAATGATGTGCTGACTTGTTAGAGTTGTGGGCGACATTTACAGTGTTCGCGTCCGTTATGACGTACCACAGGGGTCCGCTAACGTACTTGGGTTATACCCATACACTAACATTTGTGATAAATCAATGCAGGACATTAGTAGGCCAAAGAAGAGGAGCTTCCCTTAGGCATGAGGCGAGAGAATCTAACAAGCTAGCGGACCAAATGGCCAAAGAAGCAAGGAAGGATGACAGAAGTAATTTCAGTTTGGAAAACATTTTATCCCCCTCTCCTGTCTGTAATGTTATTTGTGCTTCGGAGCTCATAACCTTGAACTCTAGAATTCCTCAAGAGGACATGAACTGTGACACTAACTTGGGCCACACCACCCAAGTCTTATTTGGTTAATTTTAGCTTCTCTTTATCAAAAAAAAAAAGACTTCGACAAATGGCGATTAAAGCCGGCCTCGTGCTTGGCGGCGAGGCGTCGCCGGTGAACACCGAAGAAGGAGGAGAGAGATAGAGGGAGACCAGAAGAGAGAGAGAATGTCGAGACAGGAGAAAAGTGAAGCAGGAGGTTGGTTGGTGAGGGGAGGAAGGAGAAGTAAAATGGTGGATGTAAAAATTTCATAGGTGACCGTGTGAGTTATGTTACACCATAAGTTATAATGTAACATGTTACACCCATGAAGCTTTCTTCTCCTTAATTCCCATGAAAAAAAAGTAAGCACTACATTATAGGACGGAGGGAGTACATGAACTTTACTATTATTAGCTACCTAGAAGGCTAGAACAGCAAAGTTACATCCTCTTTTCTAAATACGAATTCTTCCTTACTTTTTAAGCAGAAAAATCATAAACATAAATACTACTTATCAAAATTAACATGAGATCTGTAAGTTTCTCCAGGATTCCAACCTTTAGGAATGACATTGTTCAAAACTAGAGTGTTTCCAGATTGAGCTTCAATTAATTGCAGAGAGAAAGGAGGTTGAAGATTATATCCTGCATTGAGCGCCCATACTGCACCCCATGATCGTTGCATGGTGATCCAATCACCAGTTTGTTGCTTCAACTTCACGCTTTTTATTCCCTCTCCATCTGCATACTCTATTATAGATGCAAAGTAGTACGGGTTCGAACCTGGATCCACCCTTACCTCCACTTTTACTCCCGGATAGTTGCATTTTATCCTGCGCCAAGTATATATTTAACGACAAATGGATTGATATTAAATTCTGCTCTGTATACAACATGTTAGGGAGTTAATTTTTTTTTGACGGGAAGAAATTTTTTTATTTATATTAGGCCATACAGCACGTACAATGATAATTAACAATTTAAAAAGTTAATTAGGATACATTATAAATAAATTTGGGTTTTTCTACGTAGTGCCCCCGTGTTTTACAAAATTCTACATTGTACCCAGCCTTTTTGAACTTTCCATATTGTACCCCTAAACTTTCTAAACGTCATACAAAATACCCTTACTAATATAATATACTACCCCAAACCTCACTTAGCCTTCAATTTATCAGATCATATCCTAAACCTCATTCAACTAACAAGGCTAAAAAATCCTACTCTATGCCCACAGGATAAGAAAGTCCCAAAATCTATAGTTTGATATCTTGTATAAAGGTATTTTGTGTAACATTTAAAAAGCTTATTTTCTTAAACGGAGGAGAATGCACCTTCGATAGCATATCTAAATTAGTTTATAAGTACCTCTTGTATTGAATGCCAAGAACACCAGCGTTTCGTAGTTGGTCAGCAAGCCCAGGCTTAGCCATGGCTCCAAAAGCTGTTCCACTTAAATCAAAATGAGGTTTGTTTGAGGGGCAACCTGGACATTGATCAGTTATAGTCACTGTCACTGCATTTCCTGAACATGCTTCATGCTCCGTACATTTTACCTATGTCAACCAGCAAACAATTTTTTGTATCAAAATATATTGAGTATACTATATAGATTATGGAAGTGCAGAAGTTACTACTTTTTAGCAACAGAATAAACATGATGAGTTGATTAACAAACTAATGTGGTCCCTGAAACAAAAAAACTGACCTGATAACAAACTCCACATCCTTGACCAAGGTCATAAATTGAGGATCCTCCAGCTGATACCATGCCAGAAAATGGAGGCCTTTCCACTGTATCTGTATACCCACATGCTCCACCTACACATATGTACATTTCAGGTTAATTCTAAATATTAATGCAAATCATATGTTCTGTTTCCCTTAGAGAATCATATGATATAAAATTAAAATACAAATCAATATAATTATTTTCTTTCTATGATTTTGAGAATGATAATTATTTTTTCCGATGGCAAATAAGAGATTGAAACATTTTTATTTTACTATTGGATTAGAAAAATAAATGAACATGTTCCTACCAATTTACTACATTCCTCTTCCTCTCCTCTTGGCTCTTACCCATCATCTTTCTTATAATTTCATTTTCCCATCTAACTTTAACTTTTGCTATAGAAAAAAACTATCAAAAAGTATAATGTACAATCGTATTCTCCCCTTTTAAAATATCCTATATGAAGAATAAACATAATTCAAATAAAATATTTGCGTTCAACCAAATAGACCCTAATAGGCTAATATCACAATAAGCTTTCTCAATCCTAATTCATGTTGTCCACACGTACCATTGGATCCAGCGCCCGTAGGACTTCCATACCACGTAGCACCAGCGGGAGACCAATTAGACTTGGGGCCTAAATGATTCTTGGACGCATTAAGTTTGAGATGGAAACAATCAGAACTATAAAAAAGAAGAGCAAAAAGTAAAGACAATACTAAAGAATAATGGTAATGAGAGAAAAAGGCCATTATGAGCATGAACTACTCAGTATAATTATAGTGATATGTCTATATTGCTAATGTTTAATTTGTAGCAGAACTAGAGAAGAGAAGTACTGTTATATACTTCATCAATTCAGTTATAAAAGGAAGGGGAGATAGATGATTGATGATCTATTCCGTGATTTTAGTGTAGCAATCAATTAAGAAAATTCGTAATTTAGAATAATAAGAAAGTTTAAATAATTTTGTTGACTGGGGCTAAAAAAAATAGTATATAGTATCTACTGTCAATAATGTCATTGTGTGATATCTTGATTCTTGAATATATTATCCAGGATACTATCCTTAGATATCTAGGATATTATCCTAAATAATCTTCTATACACTGAAAATATTATAGTAAGAAGAATTTGTTTATTAATATTCTAATTAGTACTTCATAAAACGAAAAGTAGTTCATCAACATAAAATTCTACATAAAATCAGCTCATAAAACCTAATCTAAAACCTAATCGACACCGTAATCGACACCGTACCCTCCAATATGGTGTTTTTGAAATTTAATGGATCTACATTTTTTTCATTCAACACTTTTGTTGTCGCATGTAGTGTTTAGCCAAACGAGCCTAATACTGATCGCCTATCATAACTAATATAATCAGCTAAAAGCTATCGACTAACTTTCTTCTTCCTTTCTATCTTTGTCCACTACACCATTAGTTCTTACTCCTTTCAGCTCCTTTTCTTCCTCCTCTACTTTGAGTTTAGCTTTCTCCTTTTCTTCTTGCTCTGTTTTTAACTTATCATCCTCCTTTGCCTTCTCAAGAGCTTTAATCAAATCCCCCAAACAAGCCTCAACATCCAACTCGAGCGATTTCGGCATCAGATTCTCAGCAACATCAGCAGGACTCATCTTAGTTTCCTCCAACAATCTCTTTATTTTCTCAAACAAAGGATGAGAATCAACATCCAAATAATTCCAAGCTAACACTTTAAATGCTTCATAACAACAATATGATAGCTCAATATGCATATCCATTCGTCCCCTTCGTATTAATGCAGGATCAAGTTTGTCAATATGATTAGTAGTGAATATAATTATCCTCTCTTCTCCACAAGCTGACCATATCCCATCAATAAAATTTAGTAACCCTGATAAAGTTACAGCACTTTTTTTGGTTTCACTTTCTTCCTTCATTTTATTCTTGATTTCATCCTTTTCTTCTCCTTCTTTGTCTTCTTTATCCTTTTCTTGCTTCATTTGTGATGATCTTTGGCCTGTTAAATCAAGTGAACAATCGATATCCTCGATCACAATTATCGACTTGCTTGAAGTCTCAATTAGTAGTCTTCTTAGCTGAGTGTTGTCTTTAACTGCGGTTAGCTCAAGGTCATAGATATCATACTCCAAAAAGTTCGCCATTGACACAACCATGGTTGATTTTCCGGTACCAGGAGGTCCATATAGGAGATAACCGCGCTTCCATGGCTTTCCGATCTTTTTGTAATAGTCTTTTGCTTTTCTAAAGCGATCAAGATCGTTAACAATGGCTTGTTTCTTTAATTTCTCCATGCCAAGGGTATCAAATGTAGCTGGGTGGTTGAACTCAATATGACTCCATAAGTTTGACTTACCATATGAACTAGAACTTTCATTTATGTTTGTGAATAACTTCCTTTGCCTTTTCCTAATTGCAATTTGTTTGCCTTGGTCTAAAACGTGCTCCAAGTAGGATTCAGTAACAAGCTTTCGGTGGCGACTATGGAAGGTAAGCTTATAATACCTGTTTTAACAGCTTAAGAAATTAGCATTGTTTCAATTATTGTTTCTTAACACTCCAAAAGCAGAACTTAAGAGCTCTCATGAGATTCATGCTAAAGTTAACTCAGCGATTAGCAGATCCTCCCAGTTGCAAAATCACAAAAAAATAACAATGTAGTTGCAAACTGATTTTCTGACACAAATCAACAAAACCAATGAGACCTGAACTAACACAAATCAACAAAACCTGAAATAAATCCAACCCCAATGTGATTTTGATTCGAAATCGACCTGACCCCAAAGAATTTTACCTAAAATTGTCCTGATTAGTAATGACTATCATTCAGTAAATAATAGTCCCTACACCACCTACACCAACCTAATATGGGGGAAATATTTTCTATTTTCTTTGAGGTGATCCTAGTTGGCTGTTTTAAACAAACCCGGAAACATATTTTATCCCACAATTTCTGTAACCTTCATGTGTAACTTATTCATATTAGTTGATTATAATGTGATTAAAAACTATAATCAAATAGTGCTTGAGCCATAGTACTAGTAAATACCAAGCAATACATTGAAGAGATACACAAATGTGACACAAATTATAACACATACAATGAACAAACCTAAACAGTTGAGGAGTATGAACCAAACCTTTCTCAAACTCCCCACCCTAACCAAAGATCAAAAATAATATTTGATATACTAACCTTTTCTCATCGGTTCCAGGATAAAACGAGATCATCTTAGATGAAGAAGCAGTTTTACGCGAGTTCCACCAAACCTTAGCACCTTCATATTCATCAGTAACCTCCTCATTATCAGCTAAACCAAGCACAAGAGCCGTACCATTTTTTACAAAATTAGCCTTTAATCCCCTTGCTTTCGACGAAATTCGTTCGCTCAAATAAGTTTCAATGGTGGTGTACGCTTCACTTCTCTTGAAGCGTCCACCAGCATATTCTTCGAAAATTATATGGTGATAAGGGGAGAAAATATTTACGACTCGCTCCGTATAACGGTACAAATACGCTTGAATGACATCCCGCCATTCAGCCGGGATGTATTGCTCGTATAAAGCTTTCATGAATATAATGGTTGCTGTTTGGGCCCATTTCTTGGACCAGCCCACCTATGGCAAAGTTACTAAAATACCCCTACCTCTAGGGAAGACAATCCTCCACCGGCTGGAGCTGACTAAAATACCCTCATTTATTGGAGGTCCCATCCTCTATAAATAGCGGTTGTCTCACCAATCAAAGGGTAAGCAATTCTAAGCCGCAAACCCCAGGAGCGTCTCTCTCTACATTGATCACTTTCTCTCTCTACCTCAATCATTTACCGACTTGAGCGTCGGAGGGGCGATCCCGGGACCACCCCGGGGTAGGCTAACCTTGTTTTGCGGGTTTCGTACGAATAACGGAGCTCGGGCGTACCTTCTTGGGGCCCACATCAAATCTCACAACATATTAAAATCCTTAATTTCTTAGCAGAAACAGTTTGGCGCCGTCTGTGGGGATAGTACAAGAAGTTACTTCGCCACCACTCAGCAAGATTCACCTTGTTGCTACTCAGCAAAACTCACCTCATTGTTGCTCAACAATGGCCCCAACCAAGAAGACACGCTCCCAAGCCAACCGTTCCGGGAGAGCTCAAGCATCCCATATGCACCTACGGTGCTATCCCTCTATCCCAATGATGATGATTCCATCCCAATGGAGAATCCACTTGCAAGTCGGTCATCTCGCAAGATCGGGTCGGACATAAGTAGCCGACCGTCCACCCATAATCGCAATGAGACGTTTCCTTGATTGCGGCTCATCTTCAACAAACTCTCCAAAGAAAGTCGATGGGTATGGCTTCCACTCGTCACGAAGAGATCATTCGTCCCTCCCGAAATGCTCAGCCTAACCGGCTGGGACCTAAATAAAGGGAAGGATCTTCCAAGGGCAACTCAGCTAGGCAAGCTACTCACGTCTCTTCAAGGTTGTCAAGAAACATGTTATCACTCGGAAGAATTCGTATCGAAGAACACAAACTCATGAATACTGATCCGAAAGAGGGGTGTAATGACTCGGAATTGGAAAACCCCTCCAGAATAAACAATTAGCCCCATACTCACCAACGATACCTGCTCATTCAAGGTACCCACTCATCCTTGGCGCCCACTCGGCCAAGGAAATGTGCTCGGCCATAGGTGCCTACTCATCAGAGGCACATACTCACCAACGATACCTGCTCATTCAAGGTACCCACTCATCCTTGGCGCCCACTCGGCCAAGGAAATGTGTTCGGCCATAGGTGCCTACTCATTAAAGGCACCTACTCACCAACGGTACCTGCTCATTCAAGGTACCCACTCATCCTTGGCGCCAACTCGGCCAAGAAAATGTGCTCGGCCATAGGTGCCTACTCATTAAAGGCACCTACTCATCAACGGTACCTACTCATTCAAGGTACCCACTCATCCTTGGCGCCCACTCGGCCAAGGAAATGTGTTCGGCCATAGGTGCCTACTCATTAAAGGCACCTACTCATCAACGGTACCTGCTCATTCAAGGTACCCACTCATCCTTGGTGCCCACTTGGCCAAGGAATATACTCGGTCATAGGTGCCTACTCATCAAATGCAACGGTACCTACTCATTCAAGGTACCCACTCATCCTTGGATGCCAACTTGGCCAAGAAATGTACTTGACCATAGGTGCCTACTCATCAGAAGCACCTACTCATCCACGGTACCTCCATCAACTTGGCATGTGCGAGTTACCTCCATCCAAGCACGACCCCCCTTGGTCTAAAGAGCGAACTTGGACAAAGAAAATGAACCACACATCAAGGCACCTAACTCGAAGCGATGCATAATCCCGAGTCCCCCCTCTCTCGGGACTAGCAGGGTACCCCAGAACATGGGTTTCTCTCAATTTCCGCTGGACGACCTCCTCGGGAAGGAATGATGCTACCCTATCCGTTCATCCAGCGTGGGGCTAATTACTTGGAACCCCTCAGTTGGACAAATAAATACTCTCAAAGGAGGAAGGATGGGGCTAATAAGCCTCAGAAGTCCAAAATTTCTCCATCAGCACCTCCTCAGTCATAAGAGGAGTGTCCTACTAACTTGGCCAAAAACGGCTAAGTATCGTTAATTGGCACGTACTCGATATTCGAATAGTGTCATGAAACCTCCTCGGGAAACATGGAGCTCCTAAACTCCCCCGAGTCGAGAAACATATTCATTGGCACCTCCTCAGCATTTTGAGGAGCGTCACTCAAATAGTAAGCCAAAATAAGGCTAAGGACCTCCCTCGACAACTTGAGGCTCATAAGCCCCCAACGTGTCGAGGAGCGTTCCATGACCTCCCTCGGTATCTCGAGGAGCGTCACATGACCTCACTCAGCAATTTAACGGGCGTCACTCAAACACTTAGTCAAGTATGGCTAAGTACTCATAGCACCCACTCGGACAGCATGGGGCTCATTAGTCCTCATCCGAGCGGCGTCCTACTCACTCGGTCAAGAGGAGCTCCCTCCTTGCTGAAGTCGCTTCTATACTTGGTCAAGTACGGCCTAGTATCAGCTAGCACCTATTCGGACAGCATGGGCTCATCAGTCCTCATTCGAGTAGCCTCATAACTTACTCGGTCAACGGGGAGCTCCCCTCCTTGCGAGTCGCTTCTATACTTGGTCAAGTATGGCCTAGTATCGGCTAGCACCTATTCGGACAAGCACGGGCTCATCGGTCCTCATCCGAGTAGCCTCATAACTTACTCGGTCAACAGGGGCTCCCCTCCTTGCGAGTTGCTTCTATACTTGGTCAAGTATGGCCTAGTATCAGCTAGCACCTATTCGGACAGCCTGGGGCTCATTAGCCCCTCATCCGAGTAGCCTCATAACTCACTCGGTCAACAGGAGCTCCCCTCCTTGCCGAGTCGCTTCTATACTTGGTCAAGTATGGCCTAGTACCAGCTAGCACCTATTCGGACAGCATGGGCCCATCAGTCCTCATCCGAGTAGCCTCATAACTCACTCGGTCAACAGGAGCTCCCCTCCTTGCCGAGTCGCTTCTATACTTGGTCAAGTATGGCCTAATACCCGGCTAGCACCTATTCGGACAAGCACGGGCTCATCGGTCCTCATCAGAGTAGCCTCATAACTTACTCGGTCAACGGGAGCTCCCCTCCTTGCCGAAGTTGCTTCTATACTTGGTCAAGTATGGCCTAGTATCGGCTAGCACCTATTCGGACGACTGGGGCTCATTAGCCCCTCATCCGAGTAGCCTCATAACTCACTCGGTCAACGGGAGCTCCCCTCCTTGCCGAGTCGCTTCTATACTTGGTCGAGTATGGCCTAGTATCGGCTAGCACCTATTCGGACGACATGGGCTCATCAGTCCTCATTCGAATAGCCTCATAACTCACTCGGTCAACAGGAGCTCCCCTCCTTGCCGAGTCGCTTCTATACTTGGTCAAGTATGGCCTAGTATCAGCTAGCACCTATTCGGACAGCAGGGGCTCATCAGTCCTCATTCGAGTAGCCTCATAACTCACTCGGTCAACAGGAGCTCCCCTCCTTGCCGAGTCGCTTCTATACTTGGTCAAGTATGGCCTAGTATCAGCTAGCACCTATTCGGTCAGCATGGGGCTCATCAGTCCTCATTCAAGCGGCGTCCTACTCCCTCGGTCAGCAGGAGATCCCCTCTTCTTCACCGAGTCGCTTATCATACTTAGCCAAATTCAAGCTAAGTATGTCATTGGCACCCACTCGGTCAGCATGGGGCTCATCAGTCCTCATTCGAGCGGCGTCCTACTCCCTCGGTCGGCGGGAGATCCCCTCTTTTCACCGAAGTCGCTTATCATACTTAGCCCAATTCGAAGCTAAGTATGTCATTGGCACCCACTCGGTCGGCATGGGGCTCATCAGTCCTCATTCGAGCGGCGTCCTACTCCCTCGGTCAGCAGGAGATCCCTCTTCTTCACCGAGTCGCTTATCATACTTAGCCAAATTCAAGCTAAGTATGTCATTGGCACCCACTCGGTCAGCATGGGGCTCATCGGGTCCTCATTCGAGCGGCGTCCTACTCCACGGGTCGGCGGGAGATCCCCTCTTCTTCACCGGAGTCGCTTATCATACTTAGCCCAATTCAAGCTAAGTATGTCATTGGCACCCACTCTGTCAGCATGGGGCTCATCAGTCCTCATTCTAGCGGCGTCCTACTCCCTCGGTCAGCAGGAGATCCCCTCTTCTTCACCGAGTCGCTTATCATACTTAGCCCAATTCAAGCTAAGTATGTCATTGGCACCCACTCGGTCAGCATGGGGCTCATTAGCCCCTCATCCGAGCGTCGTCCTACTCCCTCGGTCAGCAGGAGATCCCCTCTTCTTCACCGAGTTGCTTATCATACTTAGCCAAATTCAAGCTAAGTACGTCATTGGTACCCACTCGGTCAGCATGGGGCTCATTAGCCCCTCATCCGAGTGGCGTCCGACCCGCTCGGCCACTAGGAGACCCCTTCTCCTTTGACGAGTCGCTCTTATACTTAGCCAAATTGAAGTTAAGTCTTTCATTGACACCCACTCGGACAGCATGGGGCTCATTAGCCCCTCATCACGAGTGGCGTTCGGCTCGCTCAGCACAAGGAGCCGCTCGGACCTCGGTTGGCCATCCTCGCGTACCCGGTCGGCCAGCATCAACGCATCGGCTCGGCCAGGGCACCGGCTCGACCCGGTCGTCCATCCTCGAGCAGCAACTCGGCCAACCTCAAAGGCCCGCGGTCGGACCGCCTCGAGTACCCAGTCGACCTTTCGACCAGGGCACATGGTCGGCCCTCTCGACCAAGGTACCTGGTCGGACTCGGCCAGCAAAGCTCGAGAGAGCTGCTCGGCCAATGCACTCGCTCGGCGGCTCGACCCAAGGTCCCAGCTCGGCCGGTCGGCCCGGATACCCTCGCTCGGCCCACATGGCACCCGCTCGGCCAGCCTCGAGGGCACCCGCTCGGCCAGCGACGAGGGTACCAGCTCGGCCAGCCTCAAGAGCACCCCCTCGGCTACCCATTCAGCGCGAGACTCACTCGGCTCGGGCAGGGAGCAGGGGCTGCGCTCGGCACAGTAAACCTTGGTCGGCACATCCCCCTCGGCTCAGCACGTCAGGCCAGCGCTCGGCGCTATAGTCCACGCTCAGCATGAGGCTCCCTCGGCTCGGCCGAGTGCACCTGGGCACCCCCTCGGCATCTGGGCGCCTATGACACCCCCTCGGGTCGGCAAGTGCACAAAAGTACCCCCTCGGCCTGGTAAGTCACTCGGCGCGAGCACTGCACCCTCAGCTCGTGTGAGTCACTCGGCACAGCATGGCTCGGCACAGCTGGAGACCCACTCGACTCGGGCAAGACCCACTCGGCCCAGCAGGTCTGTGCTCAGCTAGAGACCCACTCGGCTCGGGCAAGACCCACTCGACTCGGGCAAGACCCACTCGGCCCGGCGGAGTGCAGTGCTCGGCCTAGAGACCCACTCGGCTCGGGCAAGACCCACTCGGCCCAGGCCAGTGCGTGCTCGCCTAGAGACCCACCTCGGCTCGGGCAAGACCCACTCGGCCCAGCAGGTCTGTGCTCAGCTAGAGACCCACTCGGCTCGGGCAAGACCCACTCGGCCCAGCAGGTCTGTGCTCAGCTAGAGACCCCCGTGCTTGGTTAATCCTAGCGACAGAAGATCTTCTCCACCACGATCCGGCGTGAAAATTCGTGGGTCCCGCTCAACATCGGCAAAAATGCAATCACCTTATTCCGCCAATCAACCACACTAAAAATGGCGATTTTCACTCCGATTACTTGGCGTGGGGCTAATTGTTTGGGCCCATTTCTTGGACCAGCCCACCTATGGCAAAGTTACTAAAATACCCCTACCTCTAGGGAAGACAATCCTCCACCGGCTGGAGCTGACTAAAATACCCTCATTTATTGGAGGTCCCATCCTCTATAAATAGCGGTTGTCTCACCAATCAAAGGGTAAGTTAATTCGATTACAGAAAACCCGCAGAAGAGTCTCTCTCTACATTGATCACTTTTCTCTCTACCTCAATCATTTCCGACTTGAGCGTCGGAGGAGCCGGGACCACCCCGGGGTAGGCTAACCTTTGTTTTGCGGGTTTCGTACGGATAACGGAGGCTCGGGCGTACCTTGGGCCACATCAAATCTCACAACATATTAAAATCCTTAATTTCTTAGCAGAAACAGTTGCTATGGTTGATCCAAATTGCATAAACACATCACTCGTATTCATCATCATCATATTGTTTTTTTGGTTTACAAGTAAATCAGGATGGTGTTTTTGCTTCTTCTTTTCAGTTTTCTGTGTTTGTATTTATAGAGATCCTTAGCTAATGTAACACACTTTACATGTGCTGTACTTCTAATGCGACAGAGAGTCGGCGACTAGTCGACTAGGGAGACGTCAAATAGTTTGAATTCAAACTTCATAGTCCTTATCTGATTCGGTAAATCAATTCATTACACATTTGGACCTTTAGCGCAACACAAATTATGTGATGTTGAAGGGTAAAATAATAAAAAATAAATACAAATAAAAAGGTAGTTGATGTGATCGTGTCATATACTTCCGCTTGTATTAGGAATGTATTACACTTATATGCACGCGATGTGTGCATTAATTTCAAAACTTGTTATTCTATTATATACTATAGGCCTGTTCTCCCAAGCTTATTTTCAGTTCAGTTCAGTTATGTTTCTAAATGATAATCATTACTATTAATTAGTTATAATTTAATTTAGTTCAGTTCAGTTCAATTCAATTCAGTTCAGTTCAGTTCAATTCAGTTGTTTTATGCCGAAGAGAACATCACATCCATATTAAAGTTATGATTACACTTAAAATGTGGAAGATTAATAGTTAGATGAATTTAGATACATTAATTTGCTAATGTAAAAAAACTGATAAAGGTTGTCAGTGATTTTAAATACTAATTTTTTGCAAATGAATTTTGAACAAAAGAATAGACATAATGAGTTGGTTTGACTGAATTAGAGAGTATCAAAAGTAGTGAGTGTTTCACACTTTTCAGGTGGACGTCATGTATACCAAATTATCTTATAAAAAAAGGTCAAGGTATTTTGTCCATTTAATATTTTTTTGATTGAATTTTTTTATGCATATATCATTTTTAACTTGTTTAGAATGGCAAGTTGAAATGGGAAAGGGTTCCTAAATTGTTTTCTTTTGTAATTTTTTTCATTCCATTAGATCATTAAGGGTAATTTAGTATTTTCACAGGTGGGACACCATCTTTGTAATACTCCGTATTTTTGGGAGTTATTCTTTTATAAATAAGAAAATATAAAGAATAAAGTTGAAAGTGTTTTTAATATTATTTAAAAAAAACATATAGTTTGGGTAAGCCTACAGTTATAATTTAACTATATAACCTATTGTTGTACCTAATTATATTATAGTTTGGTTTCGTTTTGTTTTCCAAATAAAATAAGAAATCGGAATTTGATTTGGAAATAAATCCTACTAAACCTAGGTTTCTCAGGCTATAAATAAGAGAGAAAAAAAATTATTTTAAAACCTAACTTTACTAAGTCAGTCGATTTTTTTACCCCAAGAGGATTTTCTCTCTCCTCCTTCTCTTCTCCTCCTGCGTTATTTCTTTTCTCCTCTACTCTGCTTCTTGAAGCTCCTCTGCCCTGATTCTTGGAAACGCTCGCGCCATCTTCGACACGCACAGTCACTCGCCGGTGGTTCGTAGTTGCTGCCGGAGGTCGAGCATCGACGTGCGTAGGGGTCGCACAATTCACGGTGGTGTGTGTTCGCGCTGCTTGTGGGGTTCGTGCTCGTTGTGCACTGCCCAAGGTCGTGCGTCGTGCGTCGCTGGTACGGTGGTCTGCCGGAGTTTGTGAGTCGAGCGCGCGGTGGTCGTCGCCGGAGCAAAGTCCGGTATACTCTAATTATAAAAAAAAATTCTCTTTTCTTCTTTAAATTAATTATATAATCTGATTTTGTTATGCATATATACATATATATTGGGATGATTGGTTGTTATAAATAAAGTATAGAACGAGTAAAAGAAATCAGATTTACAATTATATTTTTAGTTCTTATGATAACTCTATTTCTCAAATCTGATTTTATTATACTTGTGTATTATACAAAAGTTGGTTTTGTAAATTAAGTATAGTAAAAGTTAAAGGAATCAGATTCTTGAGTATGCTATTAGTTCTTAGGATGATTTTAATTCTTAATTCTGATTTTATTATACTTATGTATATTTGTGTAAGTTTTGGTATAAACCAAGTATAATATAAGTTACAAAAAAATCAGATTTGCAAACATATGATTAAAGTCCTAAATGTGTTAGTTCAATAAAGTTTATGAAAGAAAAGTTTAACACACAGGAACGTTTATTTTATTATTCGAAACACTAAGTTTTACATAGTTAGTGAAGCTGGTTTTTGCTAATATCATCAAGGATTTAAAAATGAATTACTTTTATTATTCGATTAGGTCCCAATTTCATAAGCGGAACATTTTAGATAGTTAGCGAAGATTATAGCCGGCAAAACAAACCCGTACCCGTTGACCCGACCCGAAACCCGTTTTTCACCCGAAAATAAGGACCCGAAAAAGAACTGATACCCGAAATAACCCGACCCGACCCGAAAGTAAATAAACCCGAATATGACCCGAACCCGAATATGCCCGACCCGAAATTAACCCGACCCGAAATTAACCCGATAATGATGACCCAAACCCGACCCGACCCGAAAAGTTGTCATATTAGTTACTTTTTAATCAAATTTAAGGAAAAAATTATCATGAAATACTATATATGAATTAGCCATTGCCTATTAATTATTTCACTAGCTTTTATTAGTCTTATATGTGTTTTATTTATTTGTTAGATTAGAAACCCGATCTAACCCGACCCGATCTAACCCGACCCGCTTTTAACCCGACCCGATCTAACCCGACCCGATGTGACCCGAAATTTCATGGACCCGCACCCGAACGGACCCGACCCGACCGTTACCCGAAAACAAAGGTGACCCGATTTTGACCCGACCGTAATGATCCGGCCGCACCCGACCCGTATGACCCGTTTGCCACCTCTAGCGAAGATTCTCCGTTACAAGGTACGTACGCGTACTAGTTCAGTTCAATATATTAGTATCATGTTTAGGTTTTGAATCGTTACATTGGAACCTAGAATCATGATAGGGAACTGTTGTTGATTATGGTTCATGAGATTGTTTGGTAACATGAAATCAATGGGAAATCTGTATGTCTTTCCTTGTTGTATGACTTATGAAATAGAATGAATTGTTATTGGAATGCGTAATTCTATTGTATCACAAGCATGAAATGAGATGTTGGATTGGAATGATATGATTAATAATTGTAGCAAGGGTTTATAAGAGGTTGCCTAAACTAAGGATTTTATATGATGTTATAGAAATCATATGCTTAATGTTGTATGAATGAGTATCGCTAAAAAGGATTGTTGGCAATAAACTTGTAGTCGGATTCCCTACAAGTAATGAACAATGGGGGGAGTGTGGGACTTGTTCTACACTCCTACGCAGGCCTACTGTGACGACAGTAGTGTCTTTATAAATTTTGATAACTCAAGTAGGCGGAAGGTTCCATACGATCTTGGGGGTTTGCATACTAAGGTGATGGATGTGGAATGGAACGAAACCGTATTTACATTTCATCTAATAGACCAAGTTGTCTATTAAGGATTAAGTTACCCGTATGATTTTAGAAAGATGACGGGGACCGTTCGATGCTAAATAAATTGTAAAAACGAAATTTAATATTTTTGTAGAATCATGTTTAGGAATTGTTATTATTATTCTGATTATGTTTAGTGTATTATGTAACTGTTTATGTACGTACTCAGCATAGCTGATTATTTGTCATTTGTGTTGTTTGTTGACCTGTGATGAACCATTGATGTTTCAATAGGGAGCAGATTAGGTATCTTTGGTGATCTTTGCATGAGTTCGGCCATACGGGGGATACTTTTGATTATAAACTTTTAAAGTGTTTTGCTTGAACATCCTAGAGATTGTTTATGATTTACATAGTTAATGGTTTTAAATAAAAGGGATCAATAGTGATTCCAGAGTTGTAGTTAAGTTAGCATTTTTTTTCATTTCGCAATTTAGTTTTCATAATAAATAGTAAGTTAGTGTTTGAAATTCAATAATCCTTGCGTTTCACCGCGGCGATAACACTCCCAAAGTCGATGCAACGTAGTTTAGACGTGTATGTATGGATTTTGGGGGTGTTATAATTTTCCTCCCTCCTTCCCTTATATAATAGAGATATTTGCTAACTTATGCTTTGTTATAAGTCCTATGTTTTTTTTGGCAACAAATTCCTATGTTATTTTATTTTCTATATTAATTAGTTACCTATAATATCTCTATCTCTATTATATAAGCCAAGGGGGAGCTATGGTGTCCCCTTTGAAAAGACTATTTAACCCTTAATTTAATAAAAATTATTACCTATTAAGATTTTGAGATTTTCCTCAATCATAGCCCTTCCTAATTTAAAATGTATATCAAAGGAAGTTCAAAGTAGCTAAAATAAATTGTCATAAAAATATGTGTAGTGAAAGAAAAAGTTTATGATTGAAGAATAAATTAACATAACTAAAGCAATTTTGAAATCAATTACAAAATCAAAGACATAAAATTTTAATTCTACCTAAACTTTAAAATGCAATAACAATACCAACATCCATTAACAAGTCATAAAAATACCAAGAAAACAACTTCTTCATCAAGTAATTTTTATATTTTGTATTTACACCACATCATATATAATTCCTTCAAAATTACATTTAGATGAAATTTAAGAATAATCGCCAAAATAATCCACGCACGCATCTATTATATAAGCCAAGGGGGTATGGTGTCCCCTATGAAAAGTATTTTTTGTCCTTAACTAAATATATATTCAGATTTTCTACAATTATATCCTTTCTTAATTTAAATGAGGTCATGGTGTGTATTGGTGTCTCCTTAAAATTCCAATAAAAAATCATATACGCATTAACAAAGAAACTTGACATGATGAGAAAAATGGTTACTCAATAAAATAAACTTTTACAAATTCAATTTCACTATAAGACTTTACAGCAAAATTTCTAAACACTTTATAAACATTAGTTTTTACTATAATGATTATAAATTACACTTTAATTTCAAAATTATATTTAGATGAAATTTAAAAACAGACTCAAGCAATCGACGTACGCAACGCGTGCATAGAAGGCTAGTATTTAGAACATTATGTTAGTTTTTTTCCTATGACAATTAGGTTTAGTGATCGTTTCCTACTAATATAATGTTTTCCTTTGTTAAATACTAGTTTTTGGACCCGTGCATAATGCACGGGAATTCTTTAGTTTATTAAGTAGTTTTTTTTCTGTTCCAAATCTATTAAATGCATCATTATTAGAATACATGCATATAAAGTTGAAAGAATATAAAATGTAAAATTAAATTATTATAGCTGCTGATTTAAAATTTTATGATATTGTATTCCAAACAATTATAATTAAATTGGCTTACAACTCATGTTTTGCACCATTATGATTTATGATACCCATGCTATATCCTTGTTAATTATATTGTACAACATAAACCATCTAGAATATATTATGCTAATGTTGTTTATCATTTTCTTTAATTTACCAACGATGTAATATCGAAAAAAAATTTAGTGCTCACAAATGTAATATAACCGCGCTATATCCTTATTGTAACGTACAATATATATTATGTTAATAAAATTTAACTAAAGATGTAATATAATTTAGGGAAATATTTTCAATATATAGTTTAATGAAATAAAACACGTACCTTGCTTAGGGTAAGTTAATTAACAATGAATAACTATTTCAATTCAGAATAATTTGAAATTGACTTACAACTCTTGAGTTGAATTATGACATATGACTTATTTGTAATAATTAGTATTGATCACATTGATTAGGATGAAATTGGCTTACAACCCGTGAGTTGCACAATTATGACTAATGACTTATGGCTTACGACCCTTGAGTTGCATTTTTAAATTTGAAATCCATAACTCATGATCACATTGATTATGGTGATTGAAATATTTTCGGCATTTAAAGTTGTTGGACCCGTTCAAAATGCACGTGATTTTTTTGTTTTATAATTTTAAGATTTTAAGACGTTTATTTTGAAAACGTGGTGTGATATTAGGTCGCGATTCAAAGTTTTTATAGCCATATCATGTATTAAAAATATTCAAAACTGATTTATGATTCGTGCGTTCAGTGACTAATGTAGTTAATATCATGGTAGAACACGTTACCAACCATAATTTTAGAATAAAAACAGATTGGCTGAAAAATTTGTCGCTCTGCCTATAGCTTTACTCAGAAGCTCTGATAAAATCACAATTCGCACCACTACTACACTCAATCATACAACTAATACTTCCGCTCCCGCTTTATGCAGTCCCGCTCACCCCCAATCTCTTGTTGTCTTACACCACCACTGCACTGCACCTGGCAACCCACTTGTCACCACCCACCGGATCGCCAGGCCACGAGGAATTTTGGCAGGCGTTATCTATACAAAAAAATTTAGTAGATTTGACAATTAAGGGAATTATTGCACATAAATGAAAATCTTCAATGATCTGTCACAAAAGTCTAATCATATTATTTTCGTTATATATACTTGTTTTATAGTCTTGTATCATTGTATGTTATGTTGAAAATTAAAGTAAATTAATTTTTAATACTCTCTTTGTTCTAGAGTAATCCAAACACTTTTCATTCTCTTTTGTCTCATAATATTATTTAGACTTCCATGGTTGGAATGATCCTTCTGCTTTAAGCAACTTATGGCTTTTCATTTTTGTGGTTATCCTGCATTATGTGATTTTTATTTCGTATTCATTATATTCTTCAATGAATAATTTCAATTCTTATTTTTTATTTATCCTTACTTATATTTATTAGAAAGCATCAAATATATTGTTTATTTCACATACCTTGATATTTTATAACTACTGTATGCTAATGTTCAATATTGTCACTTTCCGTCAAAAAAAAAAAAGTTTCACAGGAAAATCAAATGAATAAACACGACCCTATCTGTGACTATAAACGTTCTAAAACGTTAAGTTTTTATTCTTTGTTTTTTGTAGATGTTGCCACTTTTTAGTCCCACTATAGATATCATGGTCTAAGTATAATATTTAAAGAAATTTAGCACATCAAGTTTGTTCTGCTATTGTTTAAAATTATATAGTATGATTAATAAAATTTCTTAAATTCTTCAATAAAATAATCAACCGATTTCTATAGATTTGAAAATTTCGTGTAATGGAAATAAACCTGGTTATATTGGTTATATATTAGTTTCTAGGTGATTATGCCCATTGATGATGAAATTGATCTTGATTATGCTATAATCCGGACATCTATTCATTGATATTTAAATAGTTAGCTAATTTTCTTTCTTCTTTAATCTAGCATAATTTCAAAAAGGACATATTCTAAACACATGTTAACTTTATTTAACTTAGTAGCTGTTGTTTTTTCTTCTCATTGAGATCTAAAGAGTTTCATAGCTTCGAGACTCGTGCAAATAGCATGGGAAATCTTTTGTTTAATCAATATATTTATATTTCAAATTAATTCAGTGCATATTTACAGTTAATGGTTATGTTAAAAGTTGATAAAAAGTAAGATAACATTTTTATATTACGATATTTTTCCCAAAATCATGGTGTAGATAAGGATGGTCAATTTAAGTGGATATTCAATTATCTATTTCACTCAAATTTCTAAAATTGATGAAAGCCCATAGTAAATAGATGAAAAGTCGGTGGTGGTTTGGTGGATGGAGATGGTGACACATTGGATTAGATTTGGGTGGTGCTATGTCCCATTCGTCACCTATTTTTCCATCCGTTTTATATATTTTATATCTTATCTTTTCGTATATCAATATATTCAAAACCTATCTATAAATGTAAAAAAAACATCCTTCAATTTGTCGTAATAAACAATAATTTATTAGTTTAAAATATTCATACTTCGAAACATATATAAGTGCAGATCAATTTTTTTTACTTGCTATTAAGTGTTCTTGGTTTGTATGCAAAAGGGTTCTTATAAAAATAATAATAGATTTTGACGATGAATAATATTTCTTCATGTTCACTGCTTGAAAATAGATTGGGAGTTAAAATCAAATACTATTTTAATAGTTTTAAAATTGAGTAATTTGTTGTCACTAACATAATGTATAGTTGTGAGCAAAACTGGATGAAATTGAGTGGGTGCTGTTTTATGCTTAGGTCGATTAGATAAATAAAAGTTGCTCTATCTTTCTTTTTTATATTGTACAATTCCTGCGAGATTGAAGGAACGTTTTATGTTCTTTAGAGTATAATAAACATACTAAATCAAGGGGGAAATTTTCATCTATTAAATTGCTAATGTTCTTTATAGTATACGACTTTATAATTTTTTATGCGCTTGATAATACACTTCACCTTTCACGCAATAATGTATATATATTCAAACGGATGTTTATAGGCACCAAAAGAGAGAGAAAAATCGACCTGTAAATAAAATTTATGATAAGCAATTTTATGGTTGATATTCTTAATAGTTAGGAGGTCTTTAATTAGATTGATGAAAAATATGGTAATTGTTCAAAGTAATGGCAGTAAATTATCATTTAATAACTGATATCACTTTGCCTATACATATCAATATATGCAAAACTAAAATTAAAACTTTCTAATAGTAAGCACAAAATATGGATTATCAAAATTAGGTAAAAAAAAATACATTTCACGTTTTGTTACGTTATTAGTTTTATTTTGTTTTTTTATAATGACCTTATTTTTTCACCAATTCAATAATCGGTTATCATGGTGACAATATTTGATCACATTAAATATTGCAAAATATAGCCACTTTTTCAACCCTAGTTTTTAGAAAATGTATATAATAAAAAAATCCATTAATCTAGGACTTAGAAAATTATCATTTCAATATTAGAAGAACACTATGACTTGTTTAATGCTCTCTCTCTTCCTATTTATCTTCCTAATTTGACTTTTTTCTATCTCAAAAAAATCAAAATAGGAAGGACAAATAGTATAGAGAGGTATTAACTTAAATATTTTTGTAATGTTCAATTCTAATCAAATGATTGCTGTTACTACCTTGTAAAAGTTGGGTAAGATTTCATTAGTTGGGTAAAATGTTTGTTATTGGCTACATATTTCCCCTGCTAAAATATGAGTGCTAAAATACTACTCTTTTCACTAAGTGTCCTCTTTTTAAAATAAAATATCTAGCTTTCTTTGTTTCTTGCAGCCTTGTAGGTGTCACATTAAGAAGTTGCCAAATCTATGATTTGGTGCCAAAATTAAAGCTCAAACCTATGTTTAGTTGTCTGATTAGAAGTTGAAGAATAATAATACCAAGTTTTCTCTCCTAAAAAACCAATAAATACTCCTTTCCCATCTCTACAATTACAAACCCATAAGCACATGATTCTCTTAACCGCTGCATTATCCTTCCCACAATAGTGTAGAGTAGACTTCAAATAATTAGCAAAGAGGCCAATACTTTCAGAAAAAAGCTGAACTCCTTGAAGCAATAACAAATATACAGATTTAAGCCAACCCCCTCCCTTACCAAAGATGAGCAAGTCATCTGCAAAACATGGTTTGTTCTCACTTACTGCTTTGTGTATATGCAGAGGACTGCCTGAAAGTCCAAGAACCATTAACTCATCAAGTTAGTACAAAATAAATTATCAAGCGAATGAAAGTTAGCTTTTGTATATGTGCACCAATGGTTTCAATTTTTATGAGCCATGACTCGTGAGTCATGGCAAGTTGGTTATGCACATGCCTCTTAATTCCAGCATCTTAAGATCGAGAGCTCGTAGGCACATATAAAGGAAGGACGGGGAGTTTATCGGGTCAATAACTGAGCTCGGCCAAGGCTTTCGAATTAGGACCATCTTACCACCACTCTTGGCCTCCAAACTTATGTACACTGTACTGTTTCAATTTCAAATTGGCTAACAGATAAAGATGATATCTCTTAACTCAAGAGATTAGCAAGGAAATCAACATAGATCCTCAAGTTACAGCTTAAATAATTGGCAGAACAATGCAAAATGTTTACAAAATCATAAAGAAAAATGATTAATATCTCCTGATTTTATTGGCGTTTCTCGACTATGCGGTTGTCGGACCAAGTACTGTTGTTGCTGTTTGCCGTTCTTCTATTGGTTGAATTAAGCGTTATTTTATTTTTAATATTGGTTGAATTATAATGACCGGTTATAACTTATAACTTACTAGCTTTTTATGCACGTGATGCGTGCGATGACATTTTTAGGCATAACTATTACTAAGTAGTAAAGAAACAGAAAATGAGAGTTAGTATCTAAGTTCACCTCCATTTTGTGAGTAAGATTCTTTGAAATACTTACAAATAGTATTTAAAAACACTTTAATAAATAAGTATAAGTAATGAAATTGTATTTCTAACTACTTTTTTGTCGACTTTAACTAATCTTCTTGAAAATCCACGCACACTTTAAGGTGGAAAATTGGTAAAAAGTGGTTTGTTAGTGGAAAATTGTGATAGTAATTTAACTTGCAATATACTTTTTTTACATAATTGGTGAAAAGTGGTTTGTTAGTGGAAAATTGTGATAGTAATTCTTTGATTTAGATAAGAGTAGTTTCTTTTTTTATCCACATGATGCGTTAGTAGTTAAGGTGATAGATTAAAATCCCATCCAAATGAATCATGATGGGTTGGTTTGGGTTATTTTTATTTTGAGCAATAAAACTTGTGCACCGCCTGTCTGATTTAATTTAGGAGGATTTTTTTTAAAAAAAATCTTGCTTGTTAACTGGGAACAGTTGGTCCATATACTTATTTGCCACTTAAATCGGTGAAGAGTGAAGACCCATCAGACCAACAAAAAAACATTTCTCCAACTATTCATTCTCTCTCTCCTCTCAGTGTATAATTTCAGTACTTTTCTAACTATTCATTCTCTCTCTCCTCTCACTACAAATCTACAACCTATATTTTGAAGGAACCTAATTCATATTTGAAGGAACCTAGTTCATCCAAGTATGCAATATACAAAACAAAATCAGACGTTTCAAGTCTTAAGCAGTAAATCTAATTTGCGAACAACATCAAAGAAATACATGCAACAGTAGATTTTCAAGTCAACGTCAAAGAACAACATCAAAAAATCAAGCATTTCAATTCAAGTCTTAAGCAGCAGTAGATCTAATTGGGTCGATTTTGTAACAAAGAAAGGTAATTTTGCATGAAATGGTCATTTTAATTTTTCTCCTTTTCTAAATTTTAACACTTTGAGTTTCAATTATATTTGAAATGAAATTTTAAGTTTTTCATACACAATCTGATTTCGCATGAAATGGTCATTTTTAATTTTTCTCCTTTTCTAAATTTTAACACTTTGAGTTTCAATTATATTTGAAATGAAATTTTAAATTTTTCATACACAATCTGATTTCACATTAAATGGTTTTCGCAAATTAATGTAAATTTTTTTTTTCTGAAAATGATTTTTTGCAAAAGATGTTCGCAAAAAGGTTTGATATTGTTTTGTTTTTCAAAATTTATTTATGAACATGGATATTTTGCAAAAGTTTTGGGCAAAAATTTTATATTGGAATTTTTTTAAAAAAGAACTAAATTTGCAACTTTTTCATCAGTGTCATAAATGAATCAAATTTCATACACATTTTGTTTTCTGATTTTATATGAAAATGAATCAAATTTAAGTCTAATTATATAAAAGCCCTTTTTAACTAATTGCTATTATCTCCATTTTTTCAACTACATAACAGTCGACTAATGTGAAATAACTTTAAAGATTAAAAGAATTATGTACCTGTTTGAAAGTTCGCAAATCACCGATCGACGAATGTGTGATATCACTGTCAAAATCTTATGTTTTTCTCAGATTAGTGTTTATAGGTAATTTTTGTGAGTATGTAATTGTGAATGGTTATTGAGAACAATGATTTATAAGTGAATTTTGTGAATGTTTTTGTTTGTATTGACGTCCTAGTATATTAGTTTTAGTTTGTAAGTTAATTTTTAGTTTTTGTAAAGTTTCCCGATCATTTGAGTGATTTGCGTGACTTTTACAACGTGATTTTGTCAATTCTATGAGTGATTTGTAAAGTTTCCTCATATAAGTGATTTCTGAGTGATTGTTGAAAATTAATTTCCGGTGGCTTTGTTTGACCCCCATTTTGGTATTGAGATTCCTTTTGTAATTTAGAAAGGGAAGGGGGGCAAAATAGTCAGTTCAAAAGAGGACACCGTTGCTCCCCCCTTCCCTTATGTAATAGAGATAATAAGATTTGATTTGTTTCCTTAATTTATAGATGCTTGATTGATTCCCTTAGTTACTGTAATCGATTTTATTACCTTATCTATTGCACAATGCACTCGGTGAAGGATAAAGGGTGATTAGAAGTGCTAAATATTAGAAGAACATTTGTGCCACGTGGCTTAAGCAAAGAGAAGGCTGGAAAATTGAGGGTGAAGGAGAGTAGAGGAAGGCTAATGGCTCGCCACATAGGACGGAAGTTTTCTTTCTTTAATATTATATATATGATACTTCTTATGTACTTTATATTATCCGAGACTCAATTATGTGACTGTGTAGAATTGTGAAAAATGGAAAAAAAATGATTTGACATCCGCCAATCAAAAAAAATTACAACGGTTCCAATAGAAAATTTTCCCTAAATAGTGTTAGGAAAATAAACTTTACGCCAAGATGAAAAATTGTTTTCCCCATACTGTCCAGGTATGAGAAAAATGGAGTATTTTATTTTTTTGATAAACAATAAAATCGCTACATTCGATTTGGTTTTTTTTAAGTAAAGGAAAGGAAAGGAAGGGAAGAGAAGAGATGAGAAAGAAACAGAAAAGAAGAGAACTAAGGGGGGCGTTCGGGATAATTGTGGTTTTACTTTTTTCCGTTTTTTTCCCAAAAAATCAAAACAAAACGTGTTCGGCAAATTACGCTTAGTAAAACAAGTTTTGGACATTTGCCCATAAACAAAACGGTAAATTACAAACCACTAAAAGTGGTTTTGGAAGTTTTGTTTTAGAAAATCCCGCACTTTTATAACTCAAATTGATAAACCATAATCATACTTAAGAGGTCAAAATTCTTGGCGTTGCTTTCTAGTACAGGTAGGGATGTCAGTGGGTAATGGACCCTACTTGGATCCGTGGATCCAGATCCGTTTTTAGTGGATTTGGATCCTTAAATTTTGGACCTTACATATCCGGGTAGGATATGGATCCTACTTTTTAAAAAAGGATCTGGACCGGGTTTTAAATTATTACCCGGATCCGTTTACCTATTTTTTTAAATATTATTTTAGAATATATAATTAAAAGGGTAAAATTTAATGTTATTTATGCTTGAATTTGTTTTATTAAGGTTGAATGCTTGTTTAATTCAACATCGACAAATGAAGATGCTAAATGGCGTTGTTTTGTTCTTCAAAATCTTTAAATATTGTGAAAATTAGGGTCGTTTGAAAAAATAGGTTAAGATCCATTTTGGACCCGAATCCGTAGGATCCATTGGATTTGGATCCTCAATTTTATTACCCAGTGGATCCGGGTCGGATCTGGATCCATGTCTGAAAAATGGACCTGGATCTGGATCCTAGAGGATTGGATCCAGATCCTACCCATTGACATCCCTAAGTACAAGTATGGAGACTTCTCTTTTCAATTATTTATAAGTTTTTTTTTACATTAATTGTCTATTATTTTCTTGAAATGTTACTTCTCTTTCTTGTAGAGATACTTGAATTCCTTGTTATTACTCGAATTCTTTTGAAAATTTATTTTCGTTTTAAATTCTTACTAGTTCATTAATCTTGTTTGGTGGTTTATTCATAAATTTGGGATTCTCATGCAATTTAATCAATGTCTGTAATGCTTTATATTGAAAAATTTATTTGGAGTTCACATGAAATTCAGTGGTACGTGGCATTCTTGATCTTTAATGTACTGCCATCATCTACAGACTTCATATTATATCAAGACTTCTTTCTTTTTTTTTGAAGGAAGAAGCAAAATAATTAATTAGCAAAGGGTTCATTAATTACTACCGAAGCAGATATACTGTCATGTTCTTGGTTCACCAAATTAGAAAACTGAAAGGCCTGGAACCTTCCCGCGGAAGATGTGTTTGATTTTTGTGTTTTTAGAAGTACTACTAAGCTACTTAGCTATAAGAAGCGGAAATTAGAAAGAAAACATGGTATTTTTATTTCACAAATGGTGTTGGGTGAATACAAGAACTCACTCTGCCTAGAACTAATGCAGGGTGAGGCTATTTATAATACATGAAAGAATCTACTTTTGTAAAAGTAGATCAAAATCTAAGCCGTTGCTTCTAAAGGATCCTAAACCAGAGGCTCTGGTTAAAACAAATAAAGCAAAAGCAAAAGTTAAAGTAATGACTCACTACCCACTTCTGCCGACACAAACGACAAACTGATAGGTGTTTTATCACCTCTACATAAAACATTACAAAGTAAGATTTTCTATAGAATCTTACAGCTGTCTCTTAATCGTAAGGATCACGCCCTTGTAGATCTATGCTGGCATCACCGTCTTCGCTATTAACGAATTCTGCTGCGTCTTCTTCTAGTAATGGTACTCCATATGGTGGAATGTTAACTTTTACATCCATTGGTCCCCATACCTTAGCTTGAAGTATCGTCCTTCTTTTAATAAATTACAATTTAACCAAGTAGTAACTCTAGGTATTTCTTGCCTCATTAACCATTTGTATAAAGTTGGGCTGTTAATGTACTGGAAATTCTGTGCTGGCGAAGGACCTATGTAGAGTAGAGGATTAATAAAGAACTGTTGATAAGTTGGTTCTTCACTTAACCCTTCTGCTTTTGGAATATTGTTGATGATCTATACTACATTAAAACCTGGTTTTAAACATTGCTTGATGCAATATTGTAAACTTTCACTATTGCCTTCTGAATTTTGTTCTATTGTTTTATAAAACAGACTGTCTATCATACCATGATCCATTAACTCAAGGATCTCTTTTCTGCTGAGATTTGTCTCATCAAGCCTGATGTTTGCTTTGAAGAGACCTGTGTAAATAATATTCTTTTGATCGATATCCATATCTAGTATATTTTGGATATCTTGGACGACTTCTACTCTTGTGATATATCTGCCACCAACTGGTTCTTTAAAGTTAATTTCTACTAGTTTTTTCTGCATCTTGATCATATTCTGTATAAAACTTTATGTGCATTTTTATGAAACATATTCAATAACATGATTACCACCTTGTCTGTCAGCTAAAGGTTTAAGTGTTTCTCTGGTTTTTAGTTTGAGTTTGGCTAGGAGGTGATGAAAGGGTATGTTTGGTAAATGTTCTTCATTTTTGTGGCGAAAAGAAGTCTGATAGGAGGCTAGCTGTGTTTTTAGATCTAGGTTTTGATCTGTGGCTTTAGTGAATTCTTTTTTAAGGTTGTGATTTTCTGATAAGAGGTGTTGATTTCTTCGACCAACAAGATCTATAGTGTGCTCATGATAAGCACACTTGTTCCTGAGATCAGCTATTTCTTTCTGCATATTAAAAATTGTTCGTTCATAATCTGGTTAGTGTCTGAGAGTAAGTTGGAGGCTGAAATCCTCTGCTGCTGGATGGATTCTAAGTAGAAACTTTGAGCTATTTTTGGAGGGGATTGAATTCCTCCTTTATACAAATCTGCTAAAGAGCTGCTGATGACATTATATCACCTTCAGCCTAAACATAAAAATTTGGACCCAAATTGGTTCTAGCAAATTCCATTGCTTCACCAAAATTATGGAATCCTCTGTAAATTGGTGCCTTAAAACCTTTGATGATTTCAAGAACCTGATTCCATGATCGATACACTCCTGGTACTCGACCATGAATGACTATATAAAAACTGAAATTTTTTGATAAAGGTTTTTCTAAAATTTTGTTGAAATAATAAGTCAAACAGTTTAATGTTATAACTTTATGCTGTGTTTGGTCTAATATCATTCCTTTCAGGGGTCTGAAACCCTTATCAGGATTGACGCTGTATAATTTATCCTTACCAAAAGTAAATTCTTTAGGCTTAGCCTTTTTATCCATTTTTCCTGCAATATCTGTCAATTACACGGGATAAGCAATCAGCTAAATTATTATTCTTACCTTTGATGTGCTCGAATTCTATCTGATATCCTTTTCATGCGATTAAATCTTAAAAGTTAATCCATCTTTTATTATTAACCTTCTTGCTATTTTCGCTTTTTATAAACTCAACTATAGCTTCACAATCTATTCTTACTGTAACTTCTCTCTCTAAATGAATTTTGAATTTTTCTAAAGCATTTATAATTGCCTGTATTTCGTAGTCTATAGACGACCAATTTGTGCTTGTTTTAAAATTGCCACTAGCATATCCTGTTAGTTTTTCTTCCTTCTTAGGGTTGTATTTAGATGGCTTAGTAATTAATACTGCTCCCCATCCTTCTTTACTTACGTCTGTTTCTATTATTATATAATCCGTGCTTAATGGAAGTTATAAGGGTTTCAAATTTTTTACATGTTCTTTTATTTTTTGAACAAAGGCTACATCTTCCTGGTTGAAGTACTTCTGTCCATTTTTTGAGGTTTTCCCATACAATGGTCCTACTAATTTTGACAAGTTTGGCATAAACTTTCTGGCATAGTCTAGTAATCCTAAAAAGGCTTGAAGCTGCTTTTTATCTTCCATTCTATCTGGAAACTCTAAAATCTTTTTAGCTATATGATCTTGTAACTGAAATTTTCCATTACCAATTTCTAATCCTAAAAACTGAATTTTCTTTTTAAATAGCTCCATCTTAGATTCTGCAACTACTATTCCTTCTCTTTCTATGATCTTGAAAACTTCTTCTAAATGCTTGGTGTGTTCCTGTAAAGATCTAGAAGCCACTAAAATATCGTCAATATAAACAAGACAACAATCTAGTTTACCAAATAAATTGTCCATAAATCTCTGAAATACTGCTGGCACGTTTTTTAGTCCAAAGGACAATAATTTCCATTGAAAGTGTCCTTCACTGCAGATAAATGTTGTCCATGGTTTAAATTCTTCTGCTAGTTTAAGCTGGTTATATCCTGATTTTAAGTCAAACTTACTGAAAATATTTTTATTCTAGATTAAATTAATCAGGGTGTCTTTATTGGGTATACAGTATCCATCATCGATTATATTATCATTTAATCTATTATAATTATAAAGTATCCTAGCCTTTCCTCTCTTTAATTCACTGTGGTTCTGGACTATAAAAGCTGCACTTCTATGTGGACTGTTAGATTTTTCTATTAACCCTGCCTCTAGTAATTCTCGTATTTGTTTTTTAAATTCTTCTTTCTCTTTTGGGGAATAATCTATATTGGCTGTGGTTATCGTTATGTCTGGATTTTTAATTTTTTGATCTACTATAAACCGAACCTGACATTTGCTAATATTATTAGCTATTAGTCCTTTAGCTCTTAACCTCTGAACTATTGGATACAGGGGTAGCTTGTTATGTGTTATCCCTTTTTCTAATTTCCTGAATTCTTCAGATTGAAATAAACTAAGGGCTTCTGTTTCTGGCTGAGTCTGATTTTCCTCTCCTAAAAAATCTAATTCTTTATTTCCAGGTCCACCACGTTTTCGTAGCAACTTTGATTTTTGTTAATAGTATCTAGTTGGTATATGGTAAATATTTTTGCTGATAGTAATACTATTTTGTGTTATTACCATTGTTTGCCATTAATACTTCTCTGCTCATGCAAATCAACTTTTGTGAGGGTATATAACAACAATTTGTAGTTTCAAAACGAGCCGACGCTTATGCTCATTTTAGAAAATGAGCGAAAAAGTTTGATCATTTGGGCAACAGTATTTGCTAATTTTATCAAATAAGTAGAAGTACATTTGCTCATTTGTTCAAATGAGCAAAAGTGATTAGAAATAAGTAGAATTTTGCTCATTTGGAGAATTTCAAATGAGCAATAAGTAAAAAATAATCTTCATACCATAAGCATGATACACCCAAATTTACTGTAAATTTTCTCGGTTTAGTGATGATTTCATAGCTAATAGATTTATGGTTTCCGTAGCTATGTATATTTGCTATATGCCTATATATGTACTTTACATTATTTGAGAGTCAATGATGTGATATGTAATTGTCAAAAAAAAGGAGAAAAAAAGGAATATTGATCTGAGGTTGTCAAACAATTAGCTTCCACTAATCAAATAAAAGTGCAGCTGTTAAAATATGACCCAACTTGCAATATTGACTTGATTTAACTATGAGTGAACTTGGTAATAGCTCGAGTAGAATAGTAGATTGTGGCCCGAGTTCAAGTCGACTTGCTATTTACCCGACTTGAAGTGAGATACAAATTAAAAACTGTATCAACCCAACCTAACTCCAGACAAGTTGAATTCAATTTCAACCTAAGTTGTTAGGCCAAATAATTTACAATATTAATACTAAAAATAGGATATGAGGTGCATACAAATATTTCAATCCCTTTTGTTAATTAGAATATTATATCGATCTCGTTGATGATTTGAGTAAAGGAAGCTTTGTGATCTTATAGCAAAGGCAAAATAAAGTATGTTGTATTAGACCCCAATATGTTTCAAAACACAATGACCATATCTATATGTAAAGGAATTAGGTTGAATGAATATGTTTTCTTTGACTTTGTCATTGACACAATGAATTATATACAAAGAATATTGTTCCTACTCTGATAAGGAAAGTCACTATACAAAGCAAATCAACTTCCTAAAATAATTGGATGTACAGCTCAACCAAAAGATATCCTAACACCCCCCCTCAAGGTGGAGCATGGGGATCCAAAATGCCCAACTTGCGAAGAAGGGTATCAAATTGAGTTTTCCCAAGGGCCTTGGTGAAAATGTCGGCCAACTGAGCAGTAGTAGGAACATAGGAAGGAGCAATAAGACCATCCGTGATAGCATCACGAACAAAATGACAATCCACCTCAATGTGTTTGGTGCGCTCATGGAAGACAGGATTGTTAGCAAGGTGTAAAGCCGACTGACTGTCGCAGAAGAGAGGAATAGCTTTGGGATGGTGAACTCCCAAACTAAAAAGAAGACCCTTAAGCCACTTTAATTCACAAGTAATAGCGGCCATAGAGCGGTACTCAGCCTCGGCTGAAGAACGAGAAACCGTTGGTTGCTTTTTCGTCTTCCAGGAAATAGGAGAGTGACCAAGAAAGACAAGCCAACCAGTAAGAGAGCGTCGAGTGATAGGACAGGCAGCCCAATCAGAGTCGCACCAACCCTGTAATGTCAAATCACTGTCTGAACGAAGAAGAATACCCTGATCAGGAGTACCTTTAAGATAACGAACAACTCGTAGAGCAGCATCAAGATGCTCCTGGCGAGGGGCCTGCATGAACTGAGAAAGAATATGCACTGAATAGGCTAAGTCAGGTCTAGTGACTGCAAGATAAATAAGTCTACCAACAAGACGGCGATAAACCTCAGGTTCTGGAATAAGAGAACCAGTAGCCAGCGCGAGCCGATGATTCTGCTCAATAGGAGAATCAGAAGGTTTAGCACCCAACATGCCAGCTTCAGTAACAATATCCAAGGTGTACTTGCGCTGGCAAAGAAAAAGACATGTAGAACTCCGAGCAACTTCTTTGCCAAGAAAATATCGCAAAGGACCAAGATCTTTCATACGAAAACAATCACTAAGATAGGCTTTAAAAGCCTGTAGAGCAGCGGAATCATTCCCAGCAATAATCAGATCATCAACATACACAAGGACATTAATTGAAATAGTACCTTTTTGTGTATGTGAAAAGAGAGTAATCGGAATACGACTGAAGGAAACCATATTGTCGAAGAGCAGTGACAAGTTTAGCGAACCAGCAACGAGGAACTTGCTTCAAACCATACAGAGATTTACGCAAGCGACAGACAAGATTCGGATCAGAAGCACCAAAGCCAGGGGGAAGTTTCATATAGACTTCTTCTTCAAGATCACCATGCAAGAACGCATTTTGAACGTCCATTTGATGGAGTTCCCAATGCTTAGAAGCAGCTATAGCAAGAAAAGCACGAACAGTGACCATTTTAGCAATAGGAGCAAAGGTCTCAGTGTAGTCAATACCTTCCTGTTGATGATTGCCAAGAACCACCAAGCGAGATTTGCGTCGATCAAGAAGACCATTGGAATCATACTTATTTCGATAGACCCATTGACTACCTAAAGCCCGTTTGCCTGGAGGAAGATATGACATGGTCCATGTGCCATTCTGTTCAAGAGCAGTAATTTCTTCTTGCATAGATTTCCGCCAAAGCTCATCTCTCATGGCCTCCTTAAAAGACCTGGGCTCTTGAGTAGAAATAAGAGCAACAAGAAAAGCACGATAATTTACAGAAAAACTATCACAATTGACATAATGTGCGGGTAAGGAGTACCTGAGGAGTGACGAGAACTAGATGAAGCGGGAGGAGGACTTTTAACGGCGACAGTGTGAGTGACATAATCACGCAGGAGAACAGATGGAACTTTGGTGCGCAACCCACGCCCAAGTGAAGAAGATTGAGGATTAGAATATAAAGAAGACGGCCCAGCATTGCAGGCCCAACATCAACTTGTGAGGAGCACCCATCGAGATCTGTAGGGGAGCGATTGGGCTCGGTAGAGGGGTTAGGCCCAGCGGAAGTAGTAGCAGCGGGTGAGAGAGAAGGTTGGGGTATGGGCGCAGCATCGTGGGCTGACTCAGGAGACACGGGATTGGGAGAATTGGGAGGGGAAGGGACTGGGCCAGAATTGAGGGAGCTGGGCAAGGTTTGAGAAGAGCGAATTGGGCTGGGGGTGGGCAGTTTTTGAGGAGAGCTAACTGGGTCAGAATTGGGGGGGCTTTGAACTGGGTCAGGAAACGGAGAGGGAGGGGAAGAGAGAATTGGGTCAGCAAGGGAAGTTGGTATAGGATCAGTGGAGGGTAAAGGAGCAAAATCATCATCAATGTCTACCCCAATATCAACAATGTCCTCCGGAACAATATTAACACTTTCAGGAGAGCCAAAAGGATACACATCCTCAAAAAATTTAACATCCCGAGACACCAAAAATTCCTTGTTCTCTAGATCAAAGAGACGCCACCCTTTTTTACCAAAAGGATATCCCACAAAAATACACTTCCGACTTCTTTTTGCAAATTTGTCACCATAAGTTTTGTGATTATGAGCAAAACACAAAGTTCCAAACACCTTCAGAGCATCATAAGAAGGAGATTGACCCGTTAAACACTCAAAAAGGGTCTTATTGTTCAACAAAGGAGTGGGGGTGCGATTAATCAAATGAGCTGCAGCAAGAACACATTCACCCCAAAAATATATAGGAAGATGAGATTGAAAACGAAGGGCACGACTTACATTCAAGATATGGCGGTGTTTTCTCTCAACCTTACCATTTTGTTGGGAAGTGTGAACACAAGAGGTTTGGAAAAGGACACTAGTGGCAACGAAGTAGTCACGAAGACAGTTAAACTCGGTGCCATTATCACTTTGAACAATTTTTATGGTTTGAGAATATTGTCTGTCAGCCATAGCAATAAATGACATAAACATACTGAACACTTCAGTTTTATCAACCAAAAGATAAACCCATACAGCTCTGGGAAAATCATCCACTATGGTTAAAAAATATCTAGCACCACATGAAGAAACATGTCTATAAGGACCCCACAAATCACAATGAATCTTCTCAAAAATTCGAGTGGTTTTAGTGACACTAATAGGAAAAGAATCCCTAGGATGCTTGGCATAAAAATAAATGTCACAAGCATTATTAAAACTACCCTTGAAATGACTAACTGGAGGAAGTAACTTTACAACTTTCGTGGAAGGATGCCCCATACGACGATGCCATAAATCAAACACCGAAGCGTCACCCGAAACAGAGATATGTTGAACTGAATCCATGCCGCCAAAGTAATAAAGTCCATCCCGCTTAACACCCGTTCCAATCAGCTCCATCGACGGGTCCTGTATATTGCACATATGAGAATCAAATTGGACAGTACAATGCAAACTATCGCACAATTGAAAGATGGATAATAAATTACAACGCAATTGAGGCACATAAAGCACATGAGTAAGAACGACAGTGCTAGATAAGCGAACATAACCTTCTTTGTTAGCTACAACAGTACTACCATTCGGAAGCCCAACTGGACAATCAATAATATCATGAACATCAAATAACCATGAAAAATCTCCAGTAACATGGTGAGAAGCACCGGTATCAAGAATCCAAGAGTGAGTGTCAAACTTACCCGTCAGACGGTTGTCAGGAATGTTAACATTATCGAACATTCCTGCGAGAACCTTCCACTGTTCAGTAGAAAATAAAGAAGCAGGGGAACCTATGCTTGTGGAAGGAGTGTCGGCAGGGCTGCCAATGGCAGCAGCATTGGTGCGGGCAGGAGGTGGGCCACGACCCCTACCAGAGGAACGACCACCGCGGCCGCGACCTCCACCCTCATGCCAATGAGGAGGATAGCCTATGAGTTCGAAGCAGGTGGCCACATCATGGCCGGTCTTCTTGCAATGAGAGCAGACCATGGTGGTGCAGTCGGGTCGGTCTCCACGTCCACGGCCTCAACCGGAGTCCACGCTAATAGAAAAACCCACAGCATCATGCTGCTGGGTGTCGGTTGATTGTGTTGCTAGACGAACATGTTCGGCTTGGATCACCATTTGATAGACTCGATCAAGAGAGGGCAGGGTCTCAAGTGATAGAATGGAAGCCCGAGTTTGCGAGTAATAAGGGGAATAAAGCCCCATGAGAAACTGATGAACTTTACGGGCTTCACGGCGCGCAGCATGGCGTTCACTAGTATCACATGCGGTACAACAAGAGCAGGCTAAAAGTGGTTCGTACCTGTGCAATTCTTCCCACAAAACGTGGAGATGAGAGTAATAGGTGGTGACTGACATGGTTTTGGATTGTTCGCATCGCGCAATCGAAGCATGTAATTGATGAATTCGGGGACCGTTGGCGACGACGTAGCGAGCTTTGAGAGTGTCCCAAAGCCGACGAGGGTCCTTGAATTTTGGAATGGAAGTTTTGACTTCCGGAGTTATAGTATTCATTAGCCACGAAATCAGCATGGCCTGAAGAGCTGACCAATCCGCGGTTGTGCACGGGGAGGCGGGAGCAGTGACACTACCATCGAGGAAGCAAAATTTACGGCGAGCCTCGAGGGCAGATTGAATATCCGCCGCCCAATCATCGTAGTTATCTTCACGCAGGCGATTTGGAGTGAGAAAATCGCCGGGTCGGTCTTGGGGGCCAAGGTAATAAGGAGAAGAAGCATCGAGTTTTGGTGGTGGTGTCTTGCCGGCGGGATCATCACCAGCCATATTGAAAGGAAAAAAAAAACGGCCAAGTCTCATACCATGTAAAGGAATTAGGTTGAATGAATATGTTTTCTTTGACTTTGTCATTGACACAATGAATTATATACAAAGAATATTGTTCCTACTCTGATAAGGAAAGTCACTATACAAAGTAAATCAACTTCCTAAAATAATTGGATGTACAGCTCAACCAAAAGATATCCTAACACTATATTATGATCTCCAACTTTCTTCTACCAATCGTGTTTATTATACAAGATGGTTTCTCACCAAAATGTTAATGAGACACATCACACTTTACATAATTGAAAGGAAAAAAAGACAAAAATAACACAAAAACTTTAGTAATATATGGTTGTTCACTTGTTCGTGTGCATAGTGATGCTAACCAATATTACGACTCTCTTATTTGAAATCTCGACAGGCAACAATAAATATGAGCCACAAGATGTTACTTATTAACTATATCAATCCTTTATTACTCGAAAATTATGGTTTGTTCATAGTTTCCTCTTCTTTCTTTTGTTTGATCTTAATATTTCCGTTAGAATATACCTCCTTTTCTTCTTTCTTTTCTTCCTCAACCTTTATATTTTCTTTCGCCTTTTCCTTTTTATGAAATATATTCACTTTTATTACTGTTTTTAGTAAATAGTTCAGTTTGTTATGTAATAAGAAAAGTGGTTACATGCTGTAACAAACTCTCTCTATAAATAGCTTTTAGTTCTGTAAATTGAACCATTCAATCATTATTACAATTCAGAGATAAACTCTCATTTTCTTCTTTCTCTCTCTATATGAATTTCTTACCTTACTTTCATGGTATCACTGCAACGATTCTCTGACCTAATTCATATAATTCTTTGATTGATTTCTTCATCAATCGTCACATTTATTTTGCGATTAAGAGATTCTTTCACTTCTATACTCAAATTTCGTCAAATTTGATTGTGATTAAGAGATTTCAAGAATGACAGACGGTAATGAAGTGCCGAATGTTGGAGAAAACTCGAATTCCAATTCTGGAAATGCGATCAATGTAAGTTCTTCGTATAACGATCCTTACTTTGTTTCTAGTTCAGATCAAACAGTAGGTAAACTTGTTGCTGTGAATTTGAATGGAAATAATGTTCTTAGCTGGAAAAGAAACATTAAACGTGCTTTAATTGCGAAGAACAAGATAGATTTTATTGAAGGAACGATTAAGAAACCTGAAATTGGTGATAAGGATTACAATAGATGGATTAGAAGCGATTGTCTGGTGATTTGTTGGATTGTTAATTCAATGGATGCTGAAATTGGAGAGAATTTTACGTTTGTGGAAAGTTCACAACAATTGTGGTATGAAATTTGTGAACGCTTTGGACAATCTAATGGACCTCAGATTTATCAATTGAAGAGAGAACTTGATAATCTGAGACAAGAAAATTTGTCTGTAGTGGTTTACTATGGAAAGATGAAACGTTTTTGGGATGAACTACAGAATCTGAGGAGTTTGCCTTCTTGTAGTTGTGGAATACTGATTCAATGTAGCTGTAATCTGTCTAAGAAACTTGCTGATTTTGAATCTGAAGAACGATTGATACAGTTCTTACTAGGATTAAATTCTGGATTTGATAGTGTTATTAGTAACATTTTAGCAATGGAGCCATTGCCTTCTATCAACAAAGCATTTTATCTGATTCAACAAGTAGAGAAGCAGAAGGAAGTTAGTGGTTTCAATCAGATTGTTCATACTCATGAAGTCAGTGCATTGGTTGCACAAAGAACTTCACCTAGAAATGGTTTTAGGAAGGACTGGAAGAAGGACAAGTTGGCTAGAACTTGTGATTTTTGCAAAGGAAAAGGACACACCAAGGATCAGTGTTTTAAACTGATAGGTTATCCTGAGTGGTTTACTGGTAAGAAAAATAACAACAATGGTGCAAGTAGCTCAAGAATGGCTGCTAATGTCTCTGCTGGAGATTTCTGTCATGAGTATGCTGAGGATAATCCTTTGGATTATAATGTTGCTGGACCATCTCACTCATCTGCTGATGCAAATAATGTTGTTGTTGACTCAAACATGATGCAATCAATAATGCAAGAAGTCATGAGAGCTATGAAAGGAAAACAAGTTATTGGAGAATCTTCCAATAACACTGGTGTTTCCTATGCAAACTATGCAGGTAAACATCTTATATCATCTTTTAATTCTGTATGGATCATTGATTCAGGAGCCACGGATCATATGACATATGATTCTAATTTATTGATAAACAAGAAAACTTTGGATAAAGTGATTGAAATTGGTTTGCCTGATGGAACATGCAATTATGTTGCTGAAATAGGAGATATTCACATTTCTGATGATATTAAATTATTTGATGTGTTGTTGGTTCCCAAATTCAAACACAATCATCTGAGTGTTGGTAAATTATTGAAAGATTCAGGCCTAGAGGTATTGTTTAAATCCTCAGAATGTTTGTTTCAATCACCTTCACAGAAAGAAAGTCTTGCTGTAGGGAAGAAATTAGGTGGCCTATATCTTCTTAATGCATGTTCTGCTCTATCTTGTAATCTTAATTCAACAAATACCGCTGTGGCTATTCTCTCCTCACAAAACTCTACTTCACCTATTTCACCAAAATCTAAATCTAAATCTAAATCTATTGATTCTTCCAATAATCTTGATCTTATTCATGCTAGGTTGGGACATTTGTCTCTCTCTAAAATGAAACATGTAGATGGTTGTACATGTAATCATTTGTCTGAGTATTTTTGTGAGGCTTGTATTCTAGCTAAACATCATAAGCTTCCATTTCCCAGAAGCACTAGTAAAGCTTTGAAATGTTTTGACCTTATCCACATAGACTTATGGGGCCCATATAAAAGCAAAACATTGTTAGGAGCTTCATATTTCTTGACAATTTTGGATGATCATAGTAGGTGTACTTGGACATTCTTACTTCATAACAAGTTACAAGTATTTCATACAATTGTTGCCTTCTTTTCTCAAGTAGAAACACAATATCAAACCAAAATCAAAATAGTGAGATCTGACAATGGGACAGAGATAATTAAAAAAGAATGCATTTCATTTTTTCTTGATAAAGGGATAATACATCAAACAAGTGTTGTAGGTAGACCCCAACAAAATGGGCGTGTGGAGAGGAAACATAGACACCTCCTTGAGGTAGCTAGAGCCCTAAAATTTCATGCCCATATGCCAACCAAATTCTGGGGAGAATGCTTATTGACTGCCACTTTTCTCATTAATCAAATGCCTACACAAATTCTTGATTGGAAAAGCCCTTATGAGATTTTATTTGGAAAAACTCCTGATTATTCTATCTTAAGAGTCTTTGGAAGCCTTTGTTTTGCCTATAACATGGATAGGTCTAAAGATAAGTTTAGTCCTAGAGCCAAGAGATGTGTTTTCATTGGATACCCCTTTGGCCAAAGGGTTACAAAGTATATGATTTAGAGAGTCATAAATGTTTTGTTACAAGGGATATTGTCTTTAAAGAGGATGAATTTCCTTTCAAACCTCATTCTTCTTCTAGCTCTTTTATTCCTCACTCTACAGCTCAATCTGATACTCCATTAGTTTCATTTGACACAAATTCTTCCTTTATTCCCACTCATGTTTCATCTTCAAACATGCATATATCATCTGATTCTTCTACAGATTTTTGTACTAATGCTGCTAATGATTTGTCTTCTTCTGCATCTCCATTTACTTCTCATCACAGTCATGATATTAATGATAATACTTCTCAATCTTCTTTTTCATCTACTCATCATTCTTCTCCTATCACTACTGTCCATACTTCTAGCATTCAGGTTCCTCCTGTTAGACATTCTACTAGATTGTCTAAGCCACCAGCCAAACTACAGGACTTTATTTGTCCTACCATTAATAATACCTCTTCTGTTTCACAATCCTTTGTTGTTCAAGCTACTTTTGTTATTTCTGAACCAACTTCTTATAAACAAGCCAGTTCATTTGTTGAATGGAGAGAAGCAATGCAGAGAGAATTACATGCTCTTGAGATAAATGACACTTGGGAGCTTACTACTTTGCCAAAAGATAAAGAGGCTATTGGCTCAAAGTGGGTGTTTAAAGTTAAGTATCTGCCTGATGGAAGGGTTGAAAGATATAAAGCACGCTTGGTAGCTACTGGTTATCAACAAGTAGCAGGGGAGGATTTCACTCAAACATTCTCACCAGTGGCTAAATTGGCTACAGTTAGGGTTGTTATTTCATTGGCAACAGCTAAACAATGGCCTTTATGTCAATTAGACATAAACAATGCCTTTCTCCATGGGTACTTAGATGAAGAGGTTTTTATGTAACCACCTTTGGGGTATGATAAAGCCAAAACAGGACAGGTTTGCAAGTTAAAAAGATCTTTGTATGGGTTGAGACAAGCATCTAGGCAATGGAATAAAGAATTGAGTAAGTTTTTGATAAACTTGGGATTTGTTCAATCTACGCAAGATTACTCCTTGTTTACTAGAACATTAGATGGGGAGTTTATAGTCATCTTGGTTTATGTAGATGACATGGTATTGACAGGGACTTGTCAAGCTCAGATTGACTCAATTAAGCAAGGCCTTGATACTGCATTTACTATCAAGGACTTGGGAAATCTGAAATACTTCTTAGGGATTGAAATAATCGAAATGAAGCTGGTACTTTCTTGAGTCGAAGAAATACATCGAGACATCATTAAAGATCTTCACTTAGAAAATGTCAAGCCTCGTTAGTTGTCCTTTACCTAAAGGGCTGGGGTTATCTACAGATGTTGGGGATATCTTAGAGGAGCCTGAGCAATATAGAAAATTGGTGGGAAGGTTGTTGTACTTAAACATTACAAGACCTGACTTATCTTATGCTACACAACATCTAAGTCAATTCTTGAGTTGCCCGAGAAAACCACATATGCAAGCTGCAGTATATGTAGTCAGATATCTCAAACATACACTAAACCTGGGTTTGTTTTATTCTGCTACATGTGACTTAAATTTGACAGCATATAGTGATGCTGATTGGAGTACCTGTTTGTTCAGTAGTAGGTCCTTGAGTGCCTACTGTGTTTTTTTGGTAATCACTTGGTTTCATGGAAAACCAAGAAACAAAAGACAGTCAGTAAATCTTCTGCAGAAGCAGAATATCGGAGCATGTCTGCTACTGCATCTGAGATAGTTTGGGTTGAAGGATTGTTGCAAGATTTGAATGTTAATGTATCTCTTCCTATTAATTTATTTTGTGATAACATGGCTGCTCAACATATTGCACAGAATCCGGTTTTTCACGAAAGAACAAAACATTTGAAGCGTGACTGTCACTATGTAAGAGAGCAGGTTGAGGCTGGTTTTCTCCAGACTTTACATGTTCCTACTCAAGATCAGCTGGCAGATCTGTTAACCAAGCCATTATCAGGACCTCAGCATCAGATTCTTGCTTCCAAGCTTGGACTTGTGGATTCCTCACATGTCCAGCTTGAAGGAGGGATATGAAATATATTCACTTTTATTACTGTTTTTAGTAAATAGTTCAGTTTGTTATGTAATAAGAAAAGTGGTTACATGCTGTAACAAACTCTCTCTATAAATAGCTTTTAGTTCTGTAAATTCAACCATTCAATCATTATTACAATTCAGAGATAAACTCTCATTTTCTTCTTTCTCTCTCTATATGAATTTCTTACCTTACTTTCACTTTTCCTTTTCCTTTTCCTTTTCCTTTTCTTCCTCCTCTGCCTTCAATCGATCATCCATTTTCGCCTTCTCAAGAGTTGTAACCAAATTCTCTAAACATGTATCAACATCCAACTCAAGCGATTTCGGCATCAAGTTCTCAGCAACATCAGCAGGGTTCATCTTAGTCTCCTCTAACAAGCTCTTTATGTTCTCAAACAAAGGATGTGATTCAACATCTAAATAATTTCTTGCAAGCAACTTGAATGATTCATAACAGCAATGTGAGAGCTCAATATGCATATCCATTCGTCCTCTTCGAATAAGTGCAGGATCAAGCTTTTCAATATGATTAGTAGTAAAAATAATCAACCTCTCTTCTCCACAAGCAGACCATATTCCATCAATAAAATTCAATAACCCTGAAAGAGTAACCTCACTTTTCTTGTTTTCCCCTTCTTCTTTTAACTTCTTTTTCACCTCGTCTTTGTTATCTTCTTCTTTCTCTTTGTCCTTGTCCTTCTTAGATGATCTTTGTCCTGTAAGATCAAGTGAACAATCGATATCTTCGATCACAATAATCGACTTGTTCGAGATCTCAATAAGTAGTCTCCTTAATTGAGTATTGTCCTTAACCGAGGTTAGCTCAAGGTCATAAATATCATACTCTAACAAGTTAGCAATGGCCACAATCATGGTTGATTTACCAGTGCCAGGAGGTCCATATAGGAGATAACCGCGCTTCCATGGCTTTCCGATTTTCATGTAGTAGTCCTTTGCTTTACTAAAGCGACACAAATCATCTACAATGGCTTTCTTCTTGTTCTCTGCCATCCCTAAAGTGTTGAATGTGGCAGGGTGCTTGAACTCAACATGGCTCCATAAAGAAGATCTACTGAAATATGAGCCATTGTTATCTTTTACGTTGGTGTATAACTTTCTTTGCCTTTTCCTAATTGCAATTGCTTTGCCCTCATCTAATATGTAACTCAAGTAGGATTCAATGACAATCTTTCTATGACGACTATGGAAAGTTAGCCGATAATGCATGTTACAAGAATGAGCCAAAAAAAATAGCATTAGTTAAACTTCTTTATCTTCAGTTTCGCGTTAATGCGCATGAAATTTTTTGACCACCAAGAATAAGTATAAATTAGATAGACCATTAGTAGGCTAATTCCAATTTGGTGATACTTAGATATGGTACAGCTGAATCCTTCTCACCCAATCAAATTATTCTAAAACTAATATTGATTTTTTCACAAATCTCCAAAATATCATTTATTTTTGTGAGTGGTGAGAGAGTTGTATCACCACGTGATACAACAGTTGTAAGAAAAGACTTGTGATGATTTATTATAATTTGTTTAAGTTAAATGTGGTTTTTATTGAAGCCTTCTTATGTGTTTGAATTGCTAGTTTTAGACACAACAACCAAAAGTTTATTACAACGTATACTAATGAAAGCTTGGCGTTGGCCATATATACAAGGGAGGAAGCACTAGCCTACGCAAGGCACTATCACACCCAACGTTCGAAAATAAAAAAAAGGAAAGAAAATCCCCCCCCCAAAAAATGTTGGTACTGAAAACCGTTACAATTGATACTTATGTTAATACTGTATTTGCAATTGCAAATACCAACTCGAAGAATTTTGACGAACCAATATGTAATTGGGATCAAATAAAGGCTTATACCCCTCTTACACAAACTAACACTATGCAACTCTAAACGCACTCTCATGACTCATTATAGCTTGACATTAGGACCCAACTATGACCCCTCTTACACTATAGATGAAAACCGTTGTGGCAGTTGTTATTGTTATTCTCGTTATTTAAGTCATTACATACTACAATTACTTCTAAAATTGATTTTAAAAAATATTACTCCCTCCGTCCCATAATATAGTGCTTGCATTCCATTTTGGGTGTCCCAAATGTTGTTTTTTCTAAAAACCATGCAACCATCATTTATTTGTCCTTGAAATAGTTTTTTTTGTTTAATGAACAAAGGGTTGAATTAGCCATATATTTAATGCTCTTTCACCCATTATACACCATTCTCTCTCCTAAAATCAGTTTTTTCCCACAACATTAATTGTTTATCATTCATGTTCCACTTTCCTTAATTCTCGTAAAAAATGAGAAATAAGCACTATATTATGGGACGGAGGGAGTATTACACAAACTAACACTATGCAACTCTAAACGCACTCTCATGACTCATTATAGCTTGACATTAGGACCCATCTATGACCCCTCTTGCACTATATTTTTTTTTTTTGACAATGAGAAAATTTGCATTAATTGAAAACTTGAGTACAGCCTAATGCTATTACAACAAAACTAAAACAACTATCACGAGCAAGAACTACATGAACGTGAACATAAGTTGTAAAGATAACACTAACTACGATGTGTCCAGTCCGAAAGCAGTTTGTCTTGAGCGATGGCGGGTGAGGTTGGCGATGAGAAGATATATGTTGAGATACAAAACCCTGACGATCTTCATACAGAGATTGCCGAACAACAACTAGCAGATCCCAATGTCTACTAGACGTGAAATCCCAAGGTCCTCGATGATCCTCCTGGGATTCTCCTGATTCAACTAACAAGGAAGTCACGTTCCTTAGTGACTTCTGACCCTGCTGTGAGGGTATCCGGAGTTCAATCACACTAGACTGAAACTCAAAAGAGGTGGAGGTCTTGACGTGCCCCAAATCAAGTTGGAGTGCCTCCCACAAGATGCGTTTTTTAGGTGTGATGACATATGAAGTCATCACGAGACTTTGGAGCGAGTTAGATTGAAAAACTTCGCCCCACTGGTGGATTATAAGATCCAAACTGACAATCCCGAGCGCATAAGACCGACGCACAACAGATCTTAAGGGAGAACCTCCTCGCATCTTAACCAACATCTGAACTCCTAAAGTGGCAAAAACCTTATGCCTAACTCCAGGATTATTGGCTCTACCTACCAGGTTGCCGAGATCTTTCTTTGTCATAGGCAACCAAGAGCCTTGAACTGCCCACCGATCACTACTAACGAACACCCCAACACTATCAGTCACAAAAAAGCGGGGCCATCGGATCTGAAGATAACAAACATTAAAATAACAAAAACATACATCACTAGGTTCGTAACACCGAACCCTGAACTTGAGAACTCGGCCAAACGCAGGAAAGGGAAGCCAGAAACGTAAAACTTGAACAACCACTGACCAAACAACATACCAGGGGAGGGGGGAGGGGAGCCGACGCACGAAACACGTGGAGGGGGGAAGGGGAAGCCCGACAACGAAACTGAGCAGGGGTTGAGGAAGGGGAGCCCGACAAACATGAAAGGGAAGGGAAAGAAAGAAACTGAACTTGCCGGCGACAAGCCGCTGAACGAAAACCGCAGGCGGCGGCGAAATGACCGACAGCAGCACACGCGGGGGAAGGGGTTGGGAAACCTAACCTAAGTACTGAAACAGGGGAGGGGGAGACACGAACTAAGAAAAGGAGAACCTAAACTACGGGCAAGACGAGAAGGGGATGGCGGTGAACAGAGGAGCCGAGGAGGTGGAAGACGGGGAGGGGAGATGGGGAAACGAAGAACTCGACAGGGGAACGAAAACTAAGAACTAAAACGGGAAACAAAAACTCAAAATGAAGAGAGGCCCAGAGACAGGCTCGCCGGCGACCTGCGGCCACCAGCGAGCCTGCGAGCGGTGGGCGGCGCCTAAGGGTTGCTAGGGTTTCTTTGGTGAGGAGACTTTTAGAGAGAGAAGGAAGGAGTCTATTATAATGGAACTGTAGTACATATCCCTCTTGCACTATAGATGAAAACCGTTGTGGCAGTTATTGTTATTCTCGTTATTTAAGTCATTACATACTACAATTACTTCTAAAATTGATTTTAAAAAATTATTATTATTATTATTATTATTATTATTATTATTATTATTATTAGTGTGTAAAAAGATTTAATTAAATATAGGCTTGATTCAATTTTAATATTTTAATTTTATATGATCTGATGTACTTCCTCTTTTTTTTTTGTTCTTCCTACTTGGAATCTTGACACTATTTGAAACTAGAAAGAATCTTCTAAATTCTTTTCAATATATATTAAAAAGTTTAGTCATGTGGGATCTTGTTTGATTTGTTTTAATGAGTACTTTATTAATCTTCAAACGTTATAATTTTATTAATATAAAAGAAGATATTTAAGGTCAAAGAAGTGCATCGACAAACGTACACAATTAAAGTAAGTAATGACTAAAATAAAAACAACAATAACAATAACAATAACAACTGCCACAACAACTAAAACATATAATAGGAGTAATGAATACTGATAGGAAAAAACTTTGTCTACCCACCGGGTAGACTACCCGCCATTAATAAAGACTTGTTGCGGGTTGTGGTAATGGAATCCAACTCAACATAATAATTTTTTTTTATACTCTATTAGTAGTGGGTTGTCAACCCGGTGGATAGATGTAGCAGTGTCCCTGGAATTGCAACATAGCCAACATTATCATTTTTTTATCTCTTTTGTGTGCATTCCATGCAAGTTCTACTTTAAAACTAGGTAATTTCGTCCATATAGTTTTGTTTGCACACGACGACTTCAGGTCAGTCGTCGGGTTAGGTTACAGCAAGCAATATAAAAGAGTCAATGATTAACCAGGAGTTTCTCTTGTCATGAGTCATGACTCACGTCTCACGATTCATGAATCGTGAAGTGTTTGGAGGAAATGGTGTAGCAATTACAAATTTACAAGGAGTCTATTTTGTCTGATAGTATAATTGCGCTGTACATGATGTTAATGCGTAAAGTAATCGCCAATTTGTCATTATTTATGTGACGACTGACGAGAATATTTCCGACAGACCGGTTACATCAAGTACTTTCTCCAATATATTTTAATGAAACATTTGTTAATAGTGGTGCCTAAGGATATATATGTAATTATGTAATATGGCGTAAGCTTTACTTAATTATAAATAAAATTGCTACAGAATATGTTAATATTCTCTATAAATATGTCAAATATATGATTATGATTTTATTGTGTAAATATTGTAAGAATGGATTCTAAAGAGATTATGGAAAGATTCAAGTTTTGTTTCAAGAAATGTTTCTCTGTATTCTCATTTCTTGTATCGGTTTTTCTTACTATTTTGTGAGTGTTTCTCTCATACTCTATTACAATACATCAGCACCTATATATAGCTAAATCTCCCTAGCATTCTCTCCTAAAATCTAGGAAAGGAAAATACCAGGAAGGTGCTGCAGAATGCCAACACCACAAGGAGACAAAAGGCCTAAAACAGCTGTAATCTGTCACATGACAGCAGCTATAGTTTCTAGAAATATCTAGAAGAATCCTAGCAAATGATTAGCTGTGTTCATGGCAATGATTGCCAATGATCACCTAATAGCACGTGAAATATTAGCAGCAATGTAATACTGGCATCATGTTTTCTTTACACCCCCTTCAAGTTGGAGCTTGGTATATGTGACAAGACCCAACTTGAATAATTAAAAATGATGTGCTGCTTAGGAAGACTTTTAGTCATTAAAAATAAAGTATGTTGTATTAGACCCCAATATGTTTCAAAACACAATGACCATATCTATTTTATGATCTCCAACTTTCTTCTACCAATCGTGTTTATTACACAAGATGGTTTCTCACCAAAATGTTAATGAGACACATCACACTTTACATAATTGAAAGGAAAAAGGACAAAAATAACACAAAAACGTTAGTAATATATGGTTGTTCACTTGTTCGCGTGCATAGTGATGCTAACCAATATTGCGACTCTCTTATTTGAAATCTCGACAAGCAACAATAAATATGAGCCACAAGAGGTTACTTATTAACTATATCAATCCTTTATTACTCGAAAAATCATGGCTTGTTCATAGTTTCCTCTTCTTTCTTTTGTTTGATCTCAATATCTCCGTTAGAATATACCTCCTTTTCCTCTTTCTTTTCTTCCTCTACCTTTGTATTTTCTTTCGCGTTTTCCTTTTCCTTTTCCTTTTCCTTTTCTTCCTCCTCTGCCTTCAATCGATCATCCATTTTCGCCTTCTCAAGAGCTGTAACCAAATTCTCTAAACATGTATCAACATCCAACTCAAGCGATTTCGGCATCAAGTTCTCAGCAACATCAGTAGGGTTCATCTTAGTCTCCTCTAACAAGCTCTTTATGTTCTCAAACAAAGGATGTGATTCAACATCTAAATAATTTCTTGCAAGCAACTTGAATGATTCATAACAGCAATGTGAGAGCTCAATATGCATATCCATTCGTCCTCTTCGAATAAGTGCAGGATCAAGCTTTTCAATATGATTAGTAGTAAAAATAATCAACCTCTCTTCTCCACAAGCAGACCATATTCCATCAATAAAATTCAATAACCCTGAAAGAGTAACCTCACTTTTCTTGTTTTCCCCTTCTTCTTTTACCTTCTTTTTCACCTCGTCTTTGTTATCTTCTTCTTTCTCTTTGTCCTTGTCCTTCATAGATGATCTTTGTCCTGTAAGATCAAGTGAACAATCGATATCTTCGATCACAATAATCGACTTGTTCGAGATCTCAATAAGTAGTCTCCTTAATTGAGTATTGTCTTTAACCGAGGTTAGCTCAAGGTCATAAATATCATACTCTAACAAGTTAGCAATGGCCACAATCATGGTTGATTTACCAGTGCCAGGAGGTCCATATAGGAGATAACCGCGCTTCCATGGCTTTCCGATTTTCATGTAATAGTCCTTTGCTTTACTAAAGCGACACAAGTCATCTATAATGGCTTTCTTCTTGTTCTCTGCCATACCTAAAGTGTTGAATGTGGCAGGGTGCTTGAACTCAACATGGCTCCATAGTGAAGATCTACTGTAATATGAGCCATTGTTATCTTTTACGTTGGTGTATAACTTTCTTTGCCTTTTCCTAATTGCAATTGCTTTGCCTTCATCTAATATGTAACTCAAGTAGGATTCAGTGACAATCTTCCTATGCCGACTATGGAAAGTTAGCCGATAATGCCTGTTACAAGAATGAGCCAAAAAAAAGGCATTATTAGTTAAACTTCTTTGTCTTCAGTTTCACGTTAATGCTAATGAAATTGTTTTAACACCAAGAATAAGTATAAATTAGATTAGTAGACTAATTCCAATTGGGTGATATTTAGATATGGTACAAGTACAACTGTATCCTTCTCACCCAATCAAATCATTCTAAATTAAAACTAATATTGATTTTTCACAAATCTACATAAAAACATCTATTTTTGCGAAGTGGTATCTCCACGTGATGCAATAGTTGTGAGAAAATATTTGTGATGATTTATTATAATTTGTTTAAGTCAAATGTGGTTTTAGAATTCCACATGTACTAGCTTTTTCACTATGCACAAGAGTTTTTATTAAAGCCTTCTTATGTGTTTGAATTGTGAGTTTTAAAGACAACAACCAAAAGTTTATGACGACGTATACTATTGTAGAATCAAGGAATACATTGAAATTTAGAATTTGATATTCATAGGAAATGTAATGGAAATGGGTGTGGAAAAGCATTGGTTGGTCATATAGTTTTTAGCAGTATAGCTGTATAGGAAATGAATGGTAATTTTTTTTAAGAAGCTAAAGGAGATAATGGTTAATTAAAATACTATGTTGTAAGAGGTAACACCACTTGGCCTTCTTCTTAGATTTGAAAAGATAAGTGTTGTAATTGTGCATTCAACTGATTGAGTTTTAAGGAGTATGCAAAATTAGAAAAGGACTAATAATGTGCAATAATAGGAGAAAGCATCGTGTGTAATTGAAGTATTTAAGGGTCATTTTTGGTTACAAGTATTATCATAAACATAAATAGAAATGGATGATTAAACAATGTTTTCTATATGCTTGACACGCACACTAATCGAAGCTTGGCGTTGGGCCGTTGGCCCTACATACACAAGGGAGGAAGTACTAGCCTAAGCAAGGCACTATCACACCCAACATTCGGAAATATAAATGGGAAAGAAAAGCCCCATTACGCAACCGTTACAATTCATACTTATTTTAATACTGCATTTGCAATTTTAAAATACCAACTAGAAGAATTTTGAGGAACCAATATGCAATTGGGACCTATCAAATATAGGCTTATAACCCCTCTTATTAAACAAACTAATACTATGGAACTCTAAACACACACTGATTATAGCTTGACATTAGGACCCATCTATGATCAAGCCCAATTAGGCTATATCATATACATCAGATCATATCAAATTAAAAGTTAAAATTGAAAAAATAAGTCTTAATAAAATCAAGCCTATATTTAATTAAATCTTTTTACACATCAATAATAATAATAATAATAATAATAATAATAATAATAATAATAATAATAATCATAATAATAATAATCATAATGATAATAATTTTAATCAATTTTAGAAGTAGGTGTAGTATGTAATGACTTAAATAACAACAATAACAATAACAACAGTCACAACAACAAAAATATATAATAGGAGTAAAGACTATGGATATTCTATAAGTGATTTCTTCCTCCGTTCTCTAATACTTACAACGTTTTTCATTGTAGGAACTTGCATATTATTGGTATTGCAACATATATTGCCAACATTGACCTTTTTTACAATATATTCCCTCTTTCTCTTTTTCTCTCTCTCTTTCTCTCTACTAGCTAGGCCCGAGCATATGAGGTTTATCTCTCTACTCTCTTAAATTCTTGTGCACAATTTAATGTTACAACTTACAAGTATTAGCTAGAAAATTGATCTATTAAGTTAAAGCAATTGAGTTAGGTGGACATCAAATCATTAGAGTGAAGGTAAACTAATCAAGAGTAGATATTAAAAAATTGTCATGACAAGTACCTTTTTTCATCCGTTCCAGGGTAAAAACTGATGGTTTGTCCTTTGGCATAACGTTTACGACTTGTCCACCAAACCTTAATTCCATTAAACTCATCAGTTACCTCTTCATTATCAGCTATTCCAAGCACCAAATCCTTACCACCCTTAACAAAATTACCTTTTAATCCCCTAGCTTTCTCAGAAGTTTTCTCACTAAGGTATGTTTCAATAGTGGTGTAAGCCTCACTTCGATTAAACCTCTCCCCAGTAAATTCTGCAAAGGTGATATTAAGATATGGAGAGAAAAACCTTACTATCCTCTCTGTATAGCGGTAGAGGTAAGAGCGGATCGATTCGCGCCATGGATGAGGAAGATATTGTTCATACATGGCCCTAACAAACATTATGGTTGCTATAATCGACCCGAATTGCATGAACATGTCGTTTGAGTTCATCATCATAATTTCTCGACGATCACTACAAAAAAATCACTCTATAGCGACGGACATAATCCGTCTCTAAATCGTCAAAATTGTCGTATATGTATTTGGAGACGGATTTAGAGACGGATATGTCCGTTACTAAAGTCCCTCGTCGCTAAACGAACTTAGAGACGGAATCCCAAATATCCGTCTCTAATTTAGCGACGGAATAATATCCGTTTCTAATTCCGTAGAAAATTAGAGACGGATTTCAAAATCCGTCTGAGTTTAGGACGGATTTCAAAATCCGTCTCTCTTTGGGACGATTTAAAAACCGTCTCTAATTTTGAGACGGATTTCAAAATCCGTCTCTAACTTTGGATTCAAAATCCGTTCTAATTTTAGAGATTAATTATTTTAGCGGTTTTGAAATGTCTCTAAGTTTAGGAATGGTTTTTTAAAATCACTTTGTTAGTTGTCTTCACCCGATCCATTCTTCAAATTCCTTACCTCGCTCCGTCCTCGCTTTTAGGAGGCTCTTGGAGGGAAATGGGTGAATCCATTCTCGTTGTAGGAATCCAGAACTATAACTACTCTTGTTTACTTTACTGTGAATTGATAATAATTGAAGAAATATTAGAAACATATTAAAAATCGTCTCTAATTTAGAGACAAATTGAATTTTCTCTAATTTAGTTTATTTCCGTCCTAAAGTGCATTATAAAAATATCTACTTGTCTAAATTAGAGACTTTTCAATCGCTCTATTTGAATATCCATCTCTAATTTAGCTTTAATTTCTCTCTAATTGTTAATTTTTCTCTATTTTTTATTTTTAAAACATTCACTTGACTAACTTGGTTTGAAAATCCGCCATTAGGGCATTGAAAATCGTCCAATTGACATTTGAAAATCCTCTATTTGAATTTTAAGATCTCTTAATTAGATTAAATTTCTAATTTGAATTTCAAATGTCTTAATTGATCTAATTTTGACAAAGTCAAAATTGGTAAAAAGGTTTTATTTTTTGGTTTTAAAATCCTCTTTTTTAAATTTTTTTTAAAATCCTTTTTTTAACGGATTATTAATTTTTATTAGTCCACTTTGTGGATATTAAGTGTGGTTTTTTAAAAAGAAATACAAGCCATGAAGCAAATTTTCCTTTTGGTTGGAAGTAGCTAGCAAGTTTTTGTGCATAGTATGGCTGTACATAATGCGGTCTATATAGTGTCTAAAAACGACGACTTTGAAGTCTTCGGACTGTCTTTTATTAAGCCCACCTTTTGGCTTTTTTATCTCTTTTGTGTGTATTCCATGCAAGTTCTACTTTAAAACTAGGTAATTTCGTTCATACATTTTTGTTTGCATATGACGACTTCAGATCAGTCGTCGGGTTAGGTTACAGCAAGCAATATAAAAGAGTCAATGATTAACCAGGAGTTTCTCTTGTCATGAGTCATGACTCACGTCTCACGATTCATGAATCGTGAAGTGTTTGGAGGAAATGGTGTAGCAATTACAAATTTACAAGGAGTCTATTTTGTCTGAGTATAATTGCGCTATACATGATGTTAATGCGTAAAGTAATCGCCAATTTGTCATTATTTATGTGACGACTGACGAGAATATTTTCGACAGACCGGTTACATCAAGAACTTTCTCCAATATATTTTAATGAAACATTTGTTAATAGTGGTGCCTAAGGATATATATGTAATTATGTAATATGGCGTAAGCTTTACTTAATTATAAATAAAATTGCTACAGAATATGTTAATATTCTCTATAAATATGTCAAATATATGATTATGATTTTATTGTGTAAATATTGTAAGAATGGATTCTAAAGAGATTATGGAAAGATTCAAGTTTTGTTTCAAGAAATGTTTCTCTGTATTCTCATTTCTTGTATCAGTTTTTCTTACTATTTTGTGAGTGTTTCTCTCATACTCTATTACAATACATCAGCACCTATATATAGCTAAATCTCCCTAGCATTCTATCCTAAAATCTAGGAAAGGAAAATACCAGGAAGGTGCTGCAGAATGCCAACACCACAAGGAGACAAAAGGCCTAAAACAGCTGTAATCTGTCACATGACAGCAGCTATTGTTTCTAGAAATATCTAGAAGAATCCTAGCAAATGATTAGCTGTGATCATGGCAATGATTGCCAATGATCACCTAATAGCACGTGAAATATTAGCAGCAATGTAATACTGGCATCATGTTTTCTTTACACCCCCTTCAAGTTGGAGCTTGGTATATGTGACAAGACCCAACTTGAATAATTAATAATGATGTGCTGCTTAGGAAGACTTTTAGTCATCAAATCTGCAAGCTGAGAATGAGAGGATACATGCTCAGTGCATAAGAAACCGGATTCAATGTTTTCTCTAACATAATGACAATCATTGTTCAAGTGTATTGTTCTTTTATGAAACACTGGATTTACAGCTATGTGTTGAGCAGCTCTATTGTCACAATATAGAGTGATAGGCTTAGGACGCCTAAATCTACAAGAAGACCTTCAATCCAAACTACTTCACTTGTAGTCTTATTAGACATGCTCCTGTATTCAGATTCTGCAGAGGATTTTGATACAGTTTGTTGTTTTTTTTGTTTTCCAAGACACAAAACAATCTCCTAGGAAGATACAAAAGCCTGTGAGGGATCTTCTAGAAAAAAATACAAGATCCCCAATCAGCATCACAGTAAGTTTGCAGAGTCATGGAACTATTTGCTGGGTAGAAAAGACCCCAGTCAATTGTTCTTTTAAGATATCTCACTATGTGAAGAGCTGCATCAAGGTGAGGTTGTCTTGGACAATTCATGAACTGACTCAATTGTTGCACACTAAAGAAAATATCAGCTCTTGTGAGATTGAGATAGAGGAGTTTCCCAATTAACCTTCTATAGATCTCAAGATCTTCTAACACTTTTCCTTCTTCAGAAGATAGCTTGAGACCTTGAGGCAGAGGTGTCATAGCTTCTTTGCAATTCATCATGCCAGTGTTACTGAGAATATCAAAGATGTATTTTCTTTGATTTAAGAGTGTCCCTGCTGTGTTTTTTGAAACTTCAATGCCTAGAAAATATCTAAGCTCCCCCAAATCCTTTATAGTGAAGGCTTGATCTAGGCTTTGCTTAAGAGTGGTAATAGCAACATGATCATCACCTGTGAGCAATTAATCATCAACATAGACAAGGATGAATGATTTCTTGCCATTGTTTGATTTAGAGAATAAAGAATAGTCCCTCTTGGATTGAATGTAACCAAGCTGCAACAGAAAAGCTTTGAGTTCAACATTTCAAAGCTCTGGAAGCTTGTTTCAAGCCATATAAACTTCTTTTGATCTTGCATACCTTCCCTTCAGGAACAAAGTATCCTTGTGAGGGCTTCAAATAAACTTCTTCTTCAAGATAATCGTGGAAAAAAGCATTATTAATATCAACATGATGTAAATTTCAGTTCTGAAGGGCTATTAACACTCTAACTGTTGTGAATTTTGCAACAGGAGAGAATGTATATTTATAGTCCTTGCCTTGAATCTGTTTATCTCCTCTTGCAACTAACCGTGCCTTCAGCCTCTCAATGCTTCCATCAGGCCTGTGTTTCACTTTATAAACCCATTTTGAAGCAAGTGGTTTATGTCCTGGTGGCAAGTCTGTGATCTCCCAAGTATCATTACTTTCAAGTGCCTCTAATTCCAGTTGCATTGCATCTTTCCATCCTTGATGCTGAGAAGCTTGATTATAAGTGTCTGGTTTTATTACTTTCATGACATTGTTCAGGCTACTAATGTAATCGTCAGAATAGTGTTGCACTTCTTTCACTCCATGCACACTAAAAGAGCTAGACAAGTCATGTTCTTCATCATTCTGGTTCACAACAGGAAGTTGATGAACATAGTCATCAAACTTATGAGGAACAACTCTTGTTCTAGCTGTTCTTCTCAAAATATGAGCACTGGTGGAAATTACATCTTGTGTAGAGGGGTCCTGAGTATGATTTGTAGGTTCACAAGGTCTGGGTGAACTACTCTGGTCAGGATGAGCTGTGTGAGAGGCAGGAGATTGATTGATGGGATTGTGAGGTATTTCTTCAAAATCTTCAACTGTAGGATCATCAAGATCCATTATGTTATCATCATCCAGTTCAGAGAAAGGATGAAAGGAAATCTAATGTTGAACTTGCTTAGTCAAATCATTTTCAATTTTAAGGAAAGGAAAGATTTCTTCCTTAAACACTACATCTCTATTGAGATATATTTTTCGTTTCTGAAGATCAAAAAGCTTGTAACCCTTTTGATTACAAGGGTATCCAAGCAAGACATATATTATTCCTTTCTCACCAAATTTATCTTTTTTCTTAGCAGACCCACTTCCATAACAAAGACACCCTATGATCATGAGATGATCATAGGTAGGTTTTTTTTTTTGCATTCGTCTTTCAAAAGGGGTTTGCCACCCTAGTACTGATGAAGGAAGGAGATTGATAATGTGGGTGGCTGAAAGGATACACTCTCCCCATAAATAACTTGGAAATCCAGCATGATTTTTCAAAGTGATAATAGAGATTTTGGTTGTTGGACAAAACTCCTAAATCAAACTACCTAACTAACCACTAACCTAAGTGTAATGGCAAGCAAGGGTCATTTTTCCACAAGGACTAAGGTTAATCACCGAAAATGATAATTATAATAAGCTAGGTTAGAACAATGGTGATTGAAATTTGGGTTTTTATTTATGCTAAGTAAGAATTAACTAAAGAGAACTAAATCAAGCGAAGAACAAGGGTTTACCACTAGAGGAAAAAAGTCCAAGGGTTGCGGTCAAAACGGGCCCAAGGGCTGCGTTTTTTGACCGCAGCCATTGGACTAGCAGCCCTTGGCATCTAAGAAGGGCTGCGGTTTTTTAACCGCAGCCCTTAGTTCGTTAAGGGCTGCGGTCAGGGCAAAACCGCAGCCCTTAGTGGATTAAGGGCTGCGGTTAAAGGGAAAAGCCGCAGCCCTTGGCGAGTTAAGGGTTGCGGTTTTGGCCCTCAACCGCAGCCCTTAAGTCACCAAGGGCTGCGGTTTTTCCCTGACCGCAGCCCTTGTGACCCAAAAAAAAATTTTTTTTTTTTGAAATTTTTAGTCCTAAATGATCCAAAAACAGTTACATATATATACAAGTATCAATTTTCATTGCAATTCATGTTATTCATACAAATATAAAGAAAATATTGATCGAGTGCATTCCATCCCTTAAAATCCTATAGATTTTTCTTCAACATTCCAAAGCTGTAAATTGCCTTCTTGGCTCCCAAAAATAACCTCGACATAAATAGATCTGCAAAGCGTTCAACAATATTAAGACATGAGAAACAACAATAAGGTCTTTAAATACAAGTAGGGGAAAATTTACCTTCCAGAAAGATATGGTTAAGTGGCTCTACCGGTAAACGAGCATGGCAGGGGTGTGCAGCACGGGCGGTCGGTGCATGGGGGTGGTGTGCGGGGGTGTGTAGGGGGGTGGGGGGTTGTGCATGGGAGGGTGTGTGCGGGGGTTGTGGGGGGAGTGTGTGTGTGCGGGGGTGTGCGGCGGGGGGGTGTGCATAGTGGTGGTGTCTTTGTGTAGGGGACGGGGGCTACAACGGTAGGGGGGCTTTGGAGTAGGGGGTCTATACATGGCAGGGGGGGTGTGTGCATGGCAGGGGGGTGTAAGTGCAGGGCTGTGGGAGGAGGAGCTGTGGGAAGGGGGGGATGTGCAGGGGGGTGGGAAGGGGGTGTTTGATTTTGACTATTGGCCTTTTCATTATATGAAGGATTGTTTTGGACAAAAACATGTGATATCCCATTATCCCATACTATTATGCATATATGAGTTGTTTCATGTTAGAGAATAGGATAGGAAATACTTAGCTCATTAGTACTGAAAAACTATTTATCATTTGACCAAATCTTATGATTTATTTTGGTATCCATATATATGTGACATACAGTTTTCTATGCATATCGCATATGCTGATATATATGAGTGCCATAAAAACCTCATCATGTAGTTGTATGATCAGTTTTGCGAAATAAAAAAAATCAAATCAAACAATGGTTTGTAGTTTAATAATTTTTAGAAAATCAAACCGTATTAGCATTAACAAGTGCAAAAGTTAAATTATTTAGAGAATGGCTTGGTATTGTTTGATTTACAGTTTAGCCATAATCTTCATGTTCATATGTTTTAGATAAATGATCAAGTAAATAAAGTCTAAAAAACAATCACTTAACCATGGATCAAACAATTAAAGCCCTAAAACAATCACTTAGATGCATATTAGGCCAAGAAATCTCACAAATATCAATAACTAACTAAATTCACCAAACTTTAAGAATGAAGCAAGCAATAACGGCCAAAAACAATTGAACAAAACCAGCACCATGATCCCAAAGGGGGCTACAATGCCCATACTAATTCCTCGAACAATTATCTTTAACTAAGGGGGAAAAGGGGGATAAATAAGGTTCATCCTCGAACAATCAACTTCGGATAAAAGGGTTCTAAGTTCTAAAATATAACTCAATAAAAAACAGATAAGAGTGAAAATAAGACATACCTTTTCTCATACTCCAAATATACATTACAAGTTAATATGTAACGCCGAACAACGCCTGCACCGTAACCAGCCCCAATATTCAATCACTTCAGTTTAATTCAACAGAAAGAACATGTATTGACAAAAAAAAGACATCATATCATCAGTACAGGCACAATGCACATTACACATTACAAGGGGTGTATTCAACTGGAAAAATAATAGCCACAACTCTAAGTAGAATTAAATCACGGAAGTTGAGAGAAGAGAGCAAGCATAATAACAGTAGCTAGGTTATACAAATAGACAATTACAATCCTCAAAAATGAAAACATAGAGAGACTAATAGCCTCTTCAACATCACCGAGAGATATTGCACTCATAATTCTCCAGGTGAAAACAAACGAGAAACAATCTCTCACCTTTAATTCTGCTATTTCTTGCTCGCGCTTGGCAAACGTCACAATGAATGCAGCTTCTTTCTTCTTTGCTTTTTCTAGCTGATTAGAAGAAATGACAATTTAATTGCAATCCATAAAGTAAGCTGATAAGATATAGAGAAAGAGACACAAAACCTGCTCTTTGAATGACTTTTCTGATGACCTCAAGGTCCGAATATAGTTAACCACCAATTTAGGTTCTATTGGAACAATAAAAACTCATGGCATCAAGATGAATAGTTGCTACAGGATACAATGGAAAGAAATTACAAAAGCAGCAGAAGTATAAACTAAGAGACTGACCTAGAATAGTAGCTGGGGATACAAAGGACTCGTTTTGAAATGAAGAATGCCACTTCTGAATTTCGGACTTTGCAGATTCCAGCTCCATCTAAAATAAAAGCAGCCAGAACTAAGTACCCCATGAACAAAATATAAAATCCATAAATTTTACAAGTAAGATTCAAACTTAGCATCAATCATTATGCATCTCACAACAAGATCCAAACAGCTTCTATCCATAGGAAGAATTGAACTTCTACCTCAAATTTGGCAGAAAAAAAATTTAGTACTAGTGAAACAGAATCCACTTACATTTGGCAAATATTTAGCATAAAAGGGCACAATTCAGGAGACTACCTCAATCATATGCACTCAAACATCCAATAGTTGAATCCAGCTAAATGTGTTATAATGAAGATTCATGGTACATAACTCTAAAACAATGGTATTTCCCAAGACAGATTCCTAAACCTATAAAGATATTCACTTTCACTTCAAATGATCAAGATTGCAGTGCATACCATCACATTATATCATGCAACAAAAGAAGCTCTGCACTCGAAATTCTGCCAGAAATTCATGGCAAAGCCGCGTCACACAGTTAGGACATACTTAATTTCTATCCATGGATATACTACTAAATATATATAGCTCATTTTCACTTCAACATTCTCTGATTACTCTTCAATTCACTGAATCTACATACAGAATTCTCAAACAAATTTCATTCTTCATAATTTAACAAATGCCGAATTAAACCTAATAACATCAAAAAAAATGAAAATGCACCTTGCGAAAATTGGAGACAAGATGAGAAACAAAAGACGATGACTGCTGATAACAGTACGTTTAAGGAGAATATTATCATCATGAGTCATCTTAACGGCGTGGATGTAGCTGAAAGAGGCGTCATTGCCAAGCATCTCAACGTAGACGAGGCGAATTATAAACTCCTTCATGTTGCGTATAGGTATGTCTGGTTCGATGATTCGGTGTTTTAGGGTTTCAATCTCGTGAAGAACGATGCGGTCTTCTTCCGCCCTAGATCGAGCTTCGCCGATTGATTTTACGAGATCTAGGAATTCTTTTGATTGATCGAAACCACCTTGGGAGCCCATTGCGAGCTCTCTTCCTAGATAAAAAAAAACCTAAATCACAATATAAACACAAATCATTTGTTTCACTTTCAAAAAAAAGAATCGTGGAAATTAATAAGAGCTAGGTTAAAATCAAAGTTTGTGAAACAAAAAAAGAGGGGAGAATTACTTGACTTTCATACGAGCAAGACGATCGGCAAAAAAAGAGTGTAGCTTGATAATGGGTATACTGCCACCACCGACGACGCCGCCACCATTTTTATGTCCTCAGCCGGCGATATGTTTTTCACTCCAGTGGGCGGACGACAGCGGAGGGGTGAGGAGAGCTGCGAAGAGAGAGAAGGGCTGGGGAGATGAGCTGCGAAGAAAGAGGGGGTTTGATGAGGTGAGGGAGGGAAAAATCGGAGACTGGGGAGAGAGGGGGAAAAGTTAGGGTTTTAGTATTTGGGGGAAACGCGCGTAAGTGAAAAGGCCTGCGGTTTTAATATGGACCGCAGCCCTTCACAAAAGGGCTGCGGTTAAGCCCAAAACCGCAGCCCTTTATTACTTAAGGGCTGCGGTTTGCAATAAACCGCAACACTTGCACCGCAGCCCTTGCGTTTTTTTCCACTAGTGTACGATAATATTAGAGGGACTAGGATATGGGATTCACCACTCAATTCAATGATGGACTTCAACAAACAAGAAGGGAGATAACAATAGCAATGGATAAAAAAAGGGTCATCTCTTAAATCCTAATTACTCTTTCAAGCTAAAAAGGGCTACTTAAGTTGAGGATTAAGGTCTATTTTCATGCACCAAAACTCCAACTCAAGATCATGAATGACAAGACGACAACTTAAACCCGTTAGCTAAAACCCCTATTTTCATGCATGTCTAGCTAAGTGAACTTATGGGGAGTCAAGTCTTCAATTTCATCTTTCAATCCTTCATTGAAGTGACTAGCATTTAAGTTTCTATGGAGGCCAACAAGAAAAACTACCAATAGAAACCCCAATAGTTCATTTAAACCCATCAACCAAATTAGACTCCCCAAAAGAGTGCAAAGTTCATAAATTTAATGAGAGTTTTCACCCAAATCCTAACCAACAAACTACTCCATAAACACAAAAATGAGAACTTTAGAGAAATTCACAACTAATAACATGATACTAAACATTAATCTAACATTAAACTAAACAAAATAAATCACAAATAATTAAACTAAGCATGAACAATTAATCTAAGAAAAACAATTAAAATAAAGCAATAAAAGAAGAGTGAGAGAGTAAGAAATGCTCATTGATAAATTGTTGAATCTTTAAATACAAGTTGTCACCCTTGAATCTCTAAATCTTCAATCTCTCTCTGAGTTTTCTCATTTTTCCCCTAAACTAAGTTATGGAGGCTAATCCTCCTTAAAACCCTAAAAAATATTCTAAAACCTAAGAGTGATGGATAAAATAAAGCTTAGGCTAAAAAAACTTGACTCAAGGTATTTATACTCCTACTAATATTAAAAGAGAAAAATAAAAAGGGAAAAGAAAATAGGAGAAGGTAAAAGAAGGTAAAAGGAAAAGGAAAAATGGAAAAAGAAAATAAAAGGGAAGGAAACACGTGAGAATTGAGGTACAGCAACAAGTGAAGTAAAGAAAAGAAAGAAAAAGGAAAAAGAAAGTGAAAAAGGTAAAACCATAAAATCCAAAACATCAGACCCCCTACTTTCTTCTTTCTTTCGTCTTCGCTGCTGGCTTCTCCTCAAAGGGGGTTTACTCCCCTGTATCGCCCCAGGATCTCGTCACCATCATCAATACCATTAATTTTCGCTGCATCATCATCATCCATTGATGGCACCAAATCATCCTCACCATGCCTCGCCGCATGACCATCAATATCGCACCATTGGATCTCAAATCAAATCGCGACCGTCGAGCTTCATTAATTTCGTACAATGTTTCGGAGCGCCCGAGCGGGTGTCTGACGCTCGCCCGCGCTGTGCGAATTTCAGGGTGTTCTGAACATTCTGCCACGCGATAAAAGAGGCCAGCGCGCCCGCGTCAGATTTCCCACACTACAAGAAAATGCTAAAACAACGACTGCTCTCCAGCGACGGCGAGAAAAACGGTCGTTGATAATAAAACAGTGACGGCTTTAAGCCGTCGGTGAACACCGACTGCTCGTGAATAAAATAACGACAGTTTAGCAGTCGTTGGAAAACGACGGTTTAAAGCCGTCGTTGATTTCTTTAAAAGCAAACTAAATTTTTTTACTTAAAGCGACGGTCTTAAACGGTCGGTGATGGAGAAGGGGGTTAACATAAAGTGGCCCATTTCACTCGGGTTTATTTCAACAACTTAAAAGAGAGAAGTTGCCTCTTTCAGTCGGCGAATTATTGACAGCCGACCTCCAACCAACGAACGGCGACACCCTCATTTTCTCTCCACCTGCCGGACCGTCTCTTTGCCGCCGGTTAGCACTGCTTTATTTTCTTTTTTTTTTTTAAATTTTGTTACTCATGAAACCAAACCCTAAAAATTGGGTTTTTGGGATATAGGTGGCCAAAACCACATTAGGCCGCTGGAAAATCGAGTCTCACTCTAAATCTTTCTCCTCGCCGCCGGTAATACCCAAACCCTACCTATTTAATTTTTTTTTTTGAAATTTTTGGCACTCACCAAAACCTTATTCGGCTTTGTCAATGTAGGTGGCCAAACACCCTACTGCCGTCCGCCTGTGCCAGAGCCCTGCCGCCTCTAGGTACATTCCTTATTTATTTCTTGATTTGAGTTTAATTTGATCTCCAACTAATTCTGTGCTAAATGGGTAATTACTTGTTATTCTACTGTGTTTTTTATGTTAATTTTCTGGTGATTGATGATTTCTAAGATGATGGTGAAGTTAATGGTTTTTGATTGCGAGTGATGCTTACTTGTTGCTAGATCTGGCTAATGATGTGCTTAGCTTTACTTTCGAAAGTCACCGCTTTCGGTCTTTTTTCACTTGGGACATTTCGTTTAGGCACAAAATTTTAGTAGATTCATGTGAGGGGTGTTTGGGTGAGTATTTAGTGAAGGTGAATCCAGAACCATTTTTTCAATTTTTTTTGATAATGAGATGTACAAACTTTAAGCTATTACTCATAAGTGTGTGCACCCAAATTTTGAGCTCACAAACTTCTACCACTAATGATAGACTTTGGCTCTGTGTGCTGATTAATGTAGAGTGAGATGAATAAACATGAGAATTAACTTTTCTTTGACATTATGCAAGTTAAGTGAAAATTTAATTTTTTAAATCTTTAATTTAGTTTATCGGCTCAAATGATAATTCAAGCGTGGGGGGCTCTGAGAGATTGTGTGCACCACCATTTTCTGAAATCATTTGTTGATGCAAAGGCCACATAATTCAAACGTTTTGTTTGAATGTTGTTTGTAGAATGTTAGAGGAACAATATAAGTTGATTGGTTCCGTTGGTGAATTCATTCCTGATGTACTTGCAGGAATTGGGTATCCTTTATGTTCTTCAGGAGAGTTTCATTTTGTTAGGTTGTTAGAGTTTTTGCTAGGAAATTGGGTTAATATATAAGTTGGTTATGATGTTTCTCATGGACTGATGATTCCGCATCTGGTAGAATGGGTATTTTATATGGTTAATTGCTTAATTTTATGTATAAATTTTGCTAAATGCTTAAAGGTTACGTACCGTTAAATAATTGATTTTGTATATGGTGTAGGATTACGTAGCATTTTGGTGTTTCTCTTTGGCTTAATTGTAAGGTTAGTAGCAATTTTGACCATATTTTGTCTTCAATTTATATTTTTAGTATTTTTTTTATGAATATATTTATAGTATTGAATATAGGGTATGTTATATGGTTTTTGTTCATGTAAATTCTATAATTTAATTTTTATGTATGATTTTCATCATGAAATGTAATGTATTAAAAAACCTTTTGTTTAGAGAATGTTAAAAACTATATAATTTATTAGTTTATATTACTTTGAAGTTTAAGTTACTTTAATTGTATAAGTTTAAGTTACTATATAATTATCACAATAGTTTATGTAATGGTTCGCTTATTAAAGGTTATAAAGTTAAAAACTATATAATTATCACAATAATTAATTTACTGCACATTCCTTTATTTAGTTTACACTATTTGAAATGTTTATATTGATTTCGACATATTTGTTTTCGTGGAAATAGTTTAGATAATGTTATAAATTTTATTTAAGCGTTTAAATAAATATGTTTGCATCATCATGTGCCTAGATACCCGTTCAAGGTATACTCATTAGGAGTATATCTTGAATGGTCCCTGATTGGGACTGTTCTTGGACGTTTGACCTCACTTAGGTGGTGAATGTATGCCTTTTTTTTCAATTCTATGTAATATCCGGTGACGTTGTTTCTCTATGTTGTTCTCTGGGTACATATGTAAGCTTTTACGAAGCTCACATTATGTACTTGGAGAACTCAAGGGAAATGCTGTCGGATTTTACGTAGAAGCGAATAGTTGGCATACATTCACTAGTGGGGTTAGACATCCAATAATGGGTTAAGTTGGAGTGATAAGGACCTTTGGACATCATTTCAAATCTATATGCATTTCACACAAATGTTTTAATTGTACGTATGTTGGTTGTTAATGAGTATTGTGATTGAAATGGTTTAGAATTGTAGAATTGGTCACCATGAAACGGAAGGAGCGTTGGTGGATGTATGATAGATATGACAATGGGCGTAACTTGAGGCCCGAGTTCTTGAGGGGGGTTGATGAATTCATTGACTTTTGCAAATTAAACCCCGAAAACCCAGGTAAGGATGAAGTTAGATGCCCGTGTCCAACATGCAAGAACAGACGTATGCATGATGCAGACACGGTTAAAGTGCATTTGTATAGCAAGGGATTTATACCTGATTACTATGGTTGGTATTCTCATGGTGAAGAGTTACCTCAATCCGCACAAGAGCTATCTAATCCAGACCGTGAAATGGTTTTCGATGCTCTTGGGAATAACCCGAAACCGTCCATTGTTGAAGAGCCTAGTGGAATGGAGGAGGAGCCTAATCCTCAAACAAAGGTGTTTCTTGACCTATTAAATGCTTCTGAGGAACCGTTGTACGAAGGGAGCTCCATGTCTGTGTTGGAAATGGCATCTAGAATAGTATCTTTGAAGTGTGAGTACAATTTGCCACATAGGTGTGTTGATGCGTTTACTTCATTAATGAATGAAGCAAAACCTAACAACAACAACATGAGTAACACATTTTACGATACGAAGAAGATCTTGGAGGGATTAGAGCTTCCCCACGAGAAGATTCATGCGTGCCCCAAAGGTTGTATGTTATTTTGGAGAACTGATGCACACTTGGACAGATGTAGAGTGTGCGATAGCGACAGATACAAGAGGACTTCTAAGGGGTCTTTAGTTCCAATGAAAGTTCTGATATATTTCCCAATCACACCGAGATTGCAGAGGTTGTATGCAACAAAGAACGTTGCTGAAGAAATGACATGGCATGCCAAAAATCCAAGAGTCGAAGACAAAATAGCTCACCTTAGCGACATTGAAGCTTGGAAGCATTTGGATAGATCCTTTGGCGAATTTGCATCTGAGCCTAGGAATGTTCGGTTCGGGTTGTGTACCGATGGGTTTGGTCCACATGGAAAGTTTGGGGGTCAATATTCATGTTGGCAGGTCATCTTGACCCCGTACAACTTGCCGCCATCGATGTGCATGAAAAAACCCTTCATGTTCCTTTCGTTGCTCGTTCCTAGTCCTAAAAATCCGAAGGGAAACTTGGATGTGTACATGCAACCCTTAATCGAGGAATTGAAGCAATTATGGGATGTAGGAGCAAAAACTTATGACATTTCTAGGAAACAAACTTTCAATATGCGTGCTCCCATACTGGAAAACTCTGCATCTTCGTCACAACCTTGACGTCATGCACATTTAGAAAAACTTCTTCGACCAACTCATTCACACAATTATGGATGTGAAAAAGCAGACATCAGACACCGTTTCATCAACAAAAGACATTGCTAAATTGTGCAAAAGGCCTCAACTTCATGTTACCAAGGATGCGAACGGAAAAGAAACTGCACCAAAAGCACCTTTCGCACTGAACAAGTCCCAAAGGAAAGTATTATACAACTGGGTCAGAGATTTGAAATTTCCCGATGGTTATGATTCCGACTTAACAAGATGTGTGGACATGCAGTCCGGTAAGCTGCACAATATGAAAAGCCATGACTGGCATGTCTTCATGGAAAGATTATTGCCGATTGCATTAAAGGAGTTGCTTCTTCTTCATGTGTGGAAAGCTGTTACTGAGATCAGCCTCTTTTTCCGTGATTTGTGTTGCTCCACCATCACAGTAAGTGACATGGAAAGATTGGAAAAATCCATAGCCGAGATCCTTTATAAACTCGAAAATATTTTCCCACCATCATTCTTCAATTCCATGGAACACTTACCAGTTCACCTTCCATGTGAAGCTAGGCTATGTGGTCCTGTGCAATACCGTTGGATGTATCCCTTTGAAAGGTACCTTATCCTTCATTTTCATATATCCTTTTTTATTTTTCTTCGCAATTGTGTAACTCTTTTCATAACGACCTTATTAGATTCCTTAATCATTTGAAACGCAAAATTGGTAACAAGGCTCGTGTGGAGGGTTCTATTTGTAATGCATACTTGTGTGAAGATATTGCAAACTTCTGTTCCAACTACTTTCAGCAGGGAGTGGATACTAAGACACGAGATGTAGACCGTAATGTACATGATGAAGTTGATAGGATGCTCGATGAAACTGTCCCAGAGCTATTTAGGGTTAATTGTGGTCGGTCGTCAAATGCAGGTGGAACACGATTTTTAACTGAAGTGGAACTACGACGTGCACACCTATATGTGTTAGCAAATACAGGCATCTTATAAGAATATGAGAAGTAAAACACTTGTTATTAATCATACTATTTATAAATTTAATTGCTATTTTTAATTTAGACATTAACAATCGTTATGATGGTAAGGGATTTCGAGGACTACATTTTTCAAATTCGACCTACTCTACGTACAGAAGATGTGTGGGTGCAACATGAAGCAGAATACCTTGATTGGTTTAGATCGAAAGTGAGTTTGTTTGACTATTAAATATCGCTTGATACAAAGCTGTATTTAACATATGAATGAATTTCAATAGGTTATTCAAGACAAACCAAATGATGATGTATTGTTTGCTTTGGCAATGGGTCCTTCGACATTAGTTCGCACTTGGAGTGGATGATATTTTAATGGATACAATTTCCAAACACAAGGATCAAGCAAACACAAGTCCACCATGAATTATGGAGTGTGTGTGTCAGGTGACGGAGGGAGTGATTTCTTTGGGATTCTAGATGATGTTATAGAATTGAAGTTTACCGGTGCCCTTAGGCAATATAGCACTGTTCTGTTCAAGTGCAATTGGATGGACAATGTCAGGGGAATGAATATCGATCAATACAAGCTAGTTTAAGTCAACCACACCAAGAAATACCCCAAGTTTGATCCCTTTGTGCTATCATACCAGGTTAGCCAAGTATACTTCGCACCGTACCCAAGCTTGAAAAGAGATCGTGCTCAATGGTGGGTTGTGTTTAAGACAAAGGCAAGGTCTGTGATTGATGCTCCCGTTGACTTCGACTTCCTTCAGGAGACAAGTGCTGGGACTCCAATTCTTTGTGATCAAATGATATTCCCGATTATGAAGGGGGTAATGATGTCGAGTGTGTTCAAGCAGATGATGAAGATATTTTGTTCGAATTCCCCTCAGGTGATGATCAAGAAGAGTCTAGTTTCGATTATGGAGAAAGCGAGGATGATGCCGATGACGATGATGGTTTTTGGGATGACGATAGTGATGATGAACTAAGCGAGGATGGGAATTTACTTTGATTTGTTTTAGTATATCATAGCTTGTATTAAGGACAACATTTCAATTAAAATCTGTGATTTTTGTAATGATATGTTGAAGATTACTTGTTATGACATTTCCATTTATGATACTGCTACATGCTTTATTTAATTTTCATGACATTGCTGGTAGTGATTTATCTTATCATGCTACATGCTACATGCTACATGCTTTCTTGTTTACTAGACTAATGCTATATTTGTTGTTTTTTTTAGGTAATCATGTCTAATCCTAAGGGACGCGGAGGTCGAGATGGCTTAGGTGGAAGCCAAGGTCGTGGGAATTTGACTCCGAGGGAGCTTTTTCAGTCACCAGAACCACAAGAAAGGCAGATCCCTATCTCAGAGACACAGGGAGATGATTCACAGGCACGTGACTTTGATATCCACGTACCGGAGACTCCGAACAGTAATATGGAGGAAGGTGAAGGGTCGAACCGTGCAAAAAAAAAGGTTTTAAGCCCTACTGGATTGTGGTAAGTTTGTAAGCTAATATATGCTGATATTTGTATCAAATGATATTCACAATTCACGTGTTTGTTTGGTTTTCAATTCAGGTTTGATGATAACAAGGTTAGTGGGTCCATCACTGACATTTTCCAGGGCCATTTTCGACAACCTTGGTTCAATTACAGTGAGGTAGACGCAGCCACAAGGACACATTGGTGGAACTCCTTCACAGTATGTATGAATCGAATTATGAAGAATGAAATTGATTACATTAGTTTATTAATAACATGGTTTAATGTTTGATTAAAGGGTCTTTACGAATGGGCTCCTGAGTTAGATGACAAAGTGAGGAAGGCTTACAAGATGAAAGCTTCATATCGTCTGAGAGACTTGCGATACTGGGCGCTTAACAAAGCGAAAGAAAGGCCAAAATGGTTGGGAATGACCATTTCGAAGACATGAAGAAGAAAAGTGAAGATCACCCGACGTTTGTGGAAAAATCTAAAAAGGCGAAGAAGAACCGCAAAGGTGGCTCGCTGTCTAATCCAATTGAGCCGTCACACTTTCAAGGTTCTATTTGGGTGGCACAACATGCTAAAATGATGGTAAAAATGTTCCATATCTACTACTTAGGTTAAATTATAAACACCTTTTCGGTACAAGTAAAAAACAAAGCCTTTGTTCAACAATGTGTACAGGTAAAGAGTAGAGGAGGAGTACTCCCTACCGCTCCCGAGTTGTTCTTGAAGACTTATTTCAAGACTGTTCCTGGAAAAGGAGAAATTCCAGCAAACAAGAAAGCAAAGCAAATCTCGGTACATACTTATAAACATACTTCTAAACATATATTTAAGCATATATAGGCCATTTTAGCCCATTTTTTGCCATAGTACTTGAAAATAAATGAAATTGAGTAGTTTGAAGTTAGTTTAAGTTATAAATAGCTCAAACATCATATATATACTTTGTTTGATGAGTTTAATAGTAGTTTTGATTGAAAATACAAAGTATAGGTAAGTTAGAACCAAATAAAGGTTATTTTAGCCCATTTTTTGCCATTTTACTTGAAAATGAATGAATTTGAGTAGTTTTAAGTTAGTTTAAGTTATAAACAACTCAAAGATCATATATGTACTTTGTTTGATGAGTGTAATAGTTGTTTTGATTGAAAATACAAAGTATAGGCATGTTAGAACCAAATAAAGGCCATTTTAGCCCATTTTTTGCCATTTTACTTGAAAATGAATGAATTTGAGTAGTTTGAAGTTAGTTTAAGTCATAAACAGCTCAAACATCATATATATACTTTATTTGATGAGTTTAATAGTAGTTTTGATTGAAAATACAAAGTATAGGCATGTTAGAACCAAATATAGGTCATTTAGCCCATTTTATGCCATTTTACTTGAAAATGAATGAATTTGAGGAGTTGGAAGTTAGTTTAAGATATAAGCAGCTCAAACATCTATATATATATATATATATATATACTTTGTTTGATGAGTTTAATAGTTGTTTTGATTGAAAATACAAAGTATAGGCATGTTAGAACCAAATATAGGTCATTAACCCATTTTTTTGCATTTTTACTGAAAATGAATGAACTTGAGTAGGTTTAAGTTAGTTTAAGTTATAAACAACTCAAATATCATATACATACTTTGTTTAATGAGTTTAATAGTAGTTTTGATAGAAAATACAAAGTATAGGCAAGTTAGAACCAAATATAGGCCATTTAGCCCATTTTTTGCAATTTAATGAATGAATTTGAGTAGTTTTAAGTTAGTTTAAGATATAAACAACTTAAATATCATATATATACTTTGTTTGATGAGTTTAATACTAGTTTTGATTGAAAATACAAAGTATATGCATGTTAGAACCAAATATAGGCCATTTTAGCCCATTATTTGCCATTTTACTTGAAAATGAATGAATTTGAGTAGTTTGAAGTTAGTTTAAGTTATAAACAGCTCAAACATAATATATATACTTTGTTTGATGAGTTTAATAGTATTTTTGATTGAAAATACAAAGTATAGGCATGTTAGAACCAAATATAGGTCATTTAGCCCTTTTTTGCCATTTTACTTGAAAATGAATGAATTTGAGTAGTTTTAAGTTAGTGTAAGTTATAAACAGCTCAAACATCATATATATACTTTGTTTGATGAGTTTAATACTAGTTTTGATTGAAAATACAAAGTATAGACATGTTAGAACCAAATATAGGTCATTTAGCCCATTTTATGCCATTTTACATGAAAATGAATGAATTTGAGTAGTTTTAAGTTAGTTTATGTTATAAACAAATCAAACATCATATATATACTTTGTTTGATGAGTTTAATAGTAGTTTTCATTGAAAATACAAAGTATAGGCATGTTAGAACCAAATATAGGTCATTTAGCCCATTTTTTGCCATTTTACTTGAAAATGAATGAATTTGAGTAGTTTTGAGTTAGTTTAAGTTATAAACAACTCAAACATCATATATGTACTTCTTTTGATGAGTGTAATAGTTGTTTTGATTGAAAATACAAAGTATAAGCATGTTAGAACCAAATATAGGTCATTTAGCCTATTTTTTGCCATTTGTACTTGAAAATGAATGAATTTGAGTTGTTTGAAGTTAGTTTAAGTTATAAACAGCTCAAACATCATATATATACTTTTTTTGATGAGTTTAATAGTAGTTTTGATTGAAAATACAAAGTATAGGCATGTTAGAACCAAATATAGGTCATTTAGCCCATTTTTTGCCATTTTACTTGAAAATGAATGAATTTGAGTAGTTTTAAGTTAGTTTAAGTTATAAACAACTCAAACATCATATATATACTTAGTTTGATGAGTGTAATAGTTGTTTTGTTTGAAAATACAAAGTATATGCATGTTAGAAACAAATATAGGCCATTTTAGCCCATTTTTTGCCATTTTACTTGAAAATGAATGAATTTGAGTAGTTTTAAGTTAGTTTAAGTTAGAAATAACTCAAACATCATATATATACTTTGTTTGATGAGTGTAATAGTAGTTTACATTGAAAATACAAAATATAGACATGTTAGAACCAAGCAATGCAAATATAGTTTGTTTGGTGTGTCACATAGTAGTTTTTACTTGAAATTGCATGAATATGAGCACATTAATTAACCAAATGCAGGAGACACACAACAAGAAGCTGGATGATTGTACCACTCAGGGAATACAGCCGAACCCTGATCTGTTGTATTGGGAGAGACTGTGGGTGGGAGGAACCGAGGGAAAGTGTAGGGGTTGGGTCAGGGAGATCATTTGTACTACAACTCTTCATCTGGGCGAGGAGATGGCTCTTCACAACCATATGAGCCGTCCATTTTTTCTCAGCTTGAGGCGCAGGTGGAGGCAAAGGTTGCTGCAAGGATGGAAGAGGTGGAGGCAAGGATCGCAGCGCGGATGGAAGACTCAAACCGGGCCCTCCTGCAGGAAATGATGAGGAACATGTCTGGTTTCGGCGACATGTTCTCAGGTTGCAACACAGGCCCCCCTTCATAACGCAGACCAGAAGATGACCCAGGGTTTGGTGGTGGCAGTAGTGGTACAGAGACACACCTGACATTGTAGTTTGTTTAGTTTTGGCAAGTAGGTGACTAACTTATAGTTTCTATATAGTTAGTCTAACTATATGCATTTAGTGTATATTTTTTTGGTTTTGGCAACTAGGTAGATGTGTCGGTATAATTTCTTGGAACCCGACTTCTACTTTATTTCCTGACACCGGGATCTATTTTGCGTACATATATTTAATCTAGGTAGTTTGTCTAACTATGGGCATTTAATGTCTATATTTATCGGCATCTAGCTTCTAAGTTTCTAGATTTGTCGATATATATTTTTGTAGAACCCGACTTATACTTTATTTCCCGACACCGGGATCTATCTTGGGTGCATAATTTTAATCTATTTCATGTTATTATTAAGTATCTATGCAAATTGTAATATATATCAAAATTGCATATTTTTGTAGTTGAAAATATTGAATGCGATGGAGGCGATGGAGGAACAGGTTTAGTGTAGTATATTTAGGTGCAGCCGTGCAGGTACAGGTTTAATTATAATTTGGAACATTATTTAAATTAATGTAATTTTAAAAAAACAACGACGTCTAAACTTGAAACAACGACGGCTAAACAGTCGCTGCGAAGGAATGTAAGGCTGCCAAGGACTTAAAAGTCAACGACTGCTGAAGAAAAATAGCAACCGTTTTAAACCGTCGCTGAAACAACGACTGTTTTAAACCGTCGTTACCTCACCGACGACTTTACACAGTCGTTAAATCAAAGACTGCTCAAAGCAGTCGTTGTTTCAGCGACAACTCCAAACAGACGTTGAAAAATTATCAACGTCGGTTAATAAAATGGTCGCTGAAGGATAAATAAACCGTCGTTGATTATTCACCGACGGTCAAACGGTCGTTGATTTCTAAATCAGCGACCATCGATACAACGACTGTCATTTAACGACCGTTGACCGTCGTTGAATGCTTTAGTGACTATTTTCCATCAATCAACGACGGCTTTAAGCGGTCGTTGATATCGTCTTTTCTTGTAGTACCAGAGCGCCCGTGCTGTGTAGATTTTAGGGATCCTGGTTTTGGGACAGACTCATGCTGAGCAGAGGTGGTGTTTGGGGCACTAGGAGCTGCTGGGAGCACAATGGCTTGTGTGGTGTAGGATTGGGGTATGTGTGGTGTAGAATATTATGATATAGTGTAGTGTGGGATATGGTGATAGTGTGGTGTGGGATAAGAAATAGTGTGGTGAAGGATAAGCTCTTGCGTTATGACTCCAAAACTAACTTTATCTTTGAATCTCGCAACTCCAAAACGCACACCTACAATCAAAACCAAAATACAATTGGAGAAACGACATATAGAAAATAAAAATTGAACACTAAAAGGAAATAAAAATAGAAAGCTAATCACGAAAACCAAACCGATCAATCTATAAAATTAATAAAACAAAGGAAATAAATGAACTACGAAATTAAGAGCTAAAAACTAACAAAAAATCACTAAATAAATAATTTAAGCTACAAAATGTAAAAGGAAGAAATAAAGGTCAAAATAGATGAAATAAATGAAAATAAATTACAAAAATAATCTAAAAATTGCCCTTAAAAGTGACAAAAATGTCATTTATCAAACTCCCCCAAGCTAAGCTTTTGCTCGTCCTCGAGCAAAATAAGATGAAACACATAGGAAGGGAATGAATTTATTCAAGCGAAGCACAAAAAGAAAAGAGATGAGAATATGCACTAACTCACTTTCGTAGGAATCACGGTTGCATTTAGCATATGCAACAAGCTCTTTAAACCCCTAAATCGCTCTAGAGGGCGAGTGAGATCTCGCGAGGGCTTCCTAAGAGGCTTAACCCACAACTCTAATAAAGCACAAACATAAATAATAGGCCCAAAGTCATCTCTTCAAACATGGTTCACAAAACAATGAACGATTTAAGCAAACTTTCAAAGCATAACCATTATCGATATGTATCCATTACTTGGGAATATAGGGGATAAGCTAATCTAAGGTGCAAAATTGACACTATCAAAAGCTTCAATCATCAATTAGAGTCTACTAAGGCATTCAAGAGTTACAAATCGTTCTCAAATGGATGAAGAAGGTCCCAAGATTGATCCTAATCACCTATAGTGCACATAAACTCCCACAAACTTGACTTTTGCTAAGAGAAAACCATGATTGTAGTATTATAACGATTGAGCAGTGGGCCTAGAGTCTCAATGTTTAAGTCAAAATGACATTCATCATTACTAGGAAAACTTTACTTATTAAATTTTCAAGCTTCCACTCAATCATTTCGACTAACCCACTTTCTCAAATCATATGGTAGTTACCACTTATTGAATCTTTTTCGATTTTTTTTCATGGACTTTAATAGGCTTATTATGCCTTGTGGGCTTATTGGCTCCACTTATTGGACTCAAGACATAAACCACTTTTTTTTTTTTTTACAATCGAATTTAACTCTTAGCATAACTTATTCGGAGGTAAAAACTTGTGCACCAAAGAGATTTCAAGGTTCAACTAGGGTTACCACAACTTCCAAAAGAGAAATAATTCGACTCTTTTCAACACAAAGTTTGACTAACATTTAGAATCATAGAATGCTTTTTCAAGTAGAGAATTAAGCAACAAAGATTAATCGATTCCTAATCGCCCCAAATTACACATACAAGCATCCAATGGAAACACCTATACTCATCTATCCAAATGACCAAAACAAAGGAATCCACATAAATTTGCCATCAACAATCTTCCCTTTGACACAAAATGCTTTGTACTTTTCTTTATTCTTGAATTTTTTTTTTTTTTGGATTTTCAATTTTTTTCAATTTTTTTGGGAAAAAGAAAAGAAATTAAACGAAAATGTTTTTAGATTTTGAATTTATGCAAAAATGAGAAAAGCAAATAAACAAAGTATATACACCCCCCATAGCTAGCAAATAGCTACTCCCCCAAGCTAGAATAAAGCATTGTCCTCAATGCTTGAACAAGATGATCAAAGGGAGGGAGGGGGGAAAGAACATCCAAACCAGCAAGCACATGTTCCACAATAATAAAGCATTAGAGAAAGAGAAAAAGAAGGATGCTACCGGATAGTAGGTGGGTGTAAATACTCGCATTTGACCCAATATCTCCATTTCTAATTAACTTCCTCAAAACCATGATTTGTTTTCCACGTGCTATTGAGAATGATTTTTATTCCAATAATATACCTAAATCAAAATCAAGGATATAAAAGAAAAATAAGTAAAATTAAAAGAAAATAAATGAAAGTAATAAATCACGGGTTACTTCCTGAGAAAGGCTTATTTAAGGTCATAAGCTTGACCTTTCTAGTAAATATCCCGACAAAGAGCGCAAGAGCTTGTCAAATGCATTGGCACACATTTCAAAGAAGATACCATATGCAATAAGTATAGAATGAACATGCACAAGGTATGGTGCATTTCTATGCAAAAATTAAGGAGGGAGATGCCGAAAATAAGTAGAATCAAAAGAAAAATCAAGAAAATAGGAAGAAGAAGTATCAAAAGAATAAGGAAACAAAGAAAAAAATGGCAACTCTCCTCGACAAACTCTTTTTGCTTGGCAATCTCACTATTTTCCTCAAAATCAACCAAATGAGGCACTTGAAGGGCAAGTGATGAAATGGACTCATCTAATGGAGGTAATTTGGGTAAATAAGGGAAAAAGATGGAAAAGGAAGGAACTAGGTCGAGCTTTCTTGAAAACGGGATATAAGGTGAAGGAATAGAAACTAAAGTTTCACAAATGACTTCTCCTATATCAAAATCGCACACTTTTTCAACTAAGGACTCCTTACCAATATCTTTGTCATCCTCTAAAGCCTCAAAAACATCACCAACCATCAAATGAAGTATCTAACTCCCAAATTGACCAATGTCTTCACTCAAGATAGAATGGGTTGGAGAGGATGAGTGCTCTAAAGCACGAGGGAGAGTAAGGTCCAATCCACTAGATGTAGACACATGAGGCTCAAAGAGGAAGTGTAGAGACTCATGAACACCATCACTTTCAACAATATCCTCAACAATGGGTATTCACTCCTTAAAGGCATACTCCTCATCATCACTACTCCAAAAACCATCATCACGATCTAGTTCACTTTTTTTCAATTGATTTTCTTTTTCAACATCCCTTAAATCAACATAATCAAACTCAAGAATGCCATCATTGCAACCCCATTTCTCCCTAAACAACTTCAAATCAATTTTCAATTGTAAAAGGGGATCATCAATAGGTTGGGGAGCAATTTGGGAATCAAATTGGGTTGGGGGTTCACAATCAAGCATATGAGAATCAATATCGGCAACATGAGGCACTTGATTGAAATCCATGCACAAATTCAATGTATATTGAGAAGTAGCATGAATATCATCAACATTATAGTGCACTTCATTATTATAAGCATAGGAGGGAGGGGGATCATAGGATAGATCATGGGAATTCATGCAATAATTTGAGGACAATTTATGAGATGCATGAACATCATTAGCATTAGAATATGCATCATCCAAATGAGTGCAAGATGGGGGAGGAATACAAGTCTCGGGTTCATAACTAGAGAAATTTTCAATATTTTGATTAGTATGCATTGACATTTCCCATTCATATGTATCTCTAGCCAACCACTTAAATAGACTCCAAGCCTCATCCAAAAATTGAGCATGTAAATCACCATTAGAATAGACTCTACCACCGATCTAGTTTCTTCATTTAGACCCTCAAACATCACATCACAAATTTCCCATTTTTCAAAGCCATGGTCACAACCAAGAGAATCTCCAAGCCTCCAATAGTACCTCCAAAATACTTCATGTTCATATTGGGGAAGAGAGAAAATTGCCATTTTTTTGATTTTTTTTTTAAAAAAAAAAGAAGAGAAAGAAAATAAAATCAAATCAAATAAACCAAAGAAAAGAAAAATATTCACAAGTAGCCTAGACTCATCTAATCAACACAAATCAATGTTAGCTGAAGTCCCCGGCAACGACGCCATTTTGATGATAGAGATTTTGGTCGTTGGACAAAACTCCTAAATCAAACTACCTAACTAACCACTAACCTAAGTATAATGGCAAGCAAGGGTCATTCTTCCACGAGGACTAAGGGTAATCACCGAAAATGATAATTATAATAAGCTAGGTTAGAACAATGGTGATTGAAATTTGGGTTTTTATTTATGCTAAGAAAGAATTAATTAAAGAGAACTTAATCAAGCGAAGAACAAGGGTTTACGATAATATTAGAGGGACTAGGATATGGGATTCACCACTCAATTCAATGATGGACTTCAACAAACAAGAAGCTAGGGGGATAACAATAGCAATAGATAAAAAAAGGGTCATCTCATAAATCCCTAATTACTCTTTCAAGCTAAAAAGGGCTACTTAAGTTGAGGATTAAGGTCTATTTTCATGCACCAAAACTCCAACTCAAGATCATGAATGACAAGACGACAACTTAAACCCCTTAGCTAAAACCCCTATTTTCATGCAAGTCTAGCTAACTGAACATATGGGGAGTCAAGTCTTCAATTTCATCTTTCAATCCTTCATTGAAGTGACTAGCATTTAAGTTTCTATGGAGGCCAACCAGAAAAACTACCAATAGAAACCCCAATAGTTCATTTAAACCCATCAACTAAATTAGACTCCCAAAAAGAGTGCAAAGTTCATAATTTTAATGAGAGTTTTCACCCAAACCCTAACCAAGAAACTACTCCATAAACACAAAAATGAGAACTTTAGAGAAATTAACAACTAATAACATGATACTAAACATTAATCTAACATTAAACTAAACAAAATAAATCACAAATAATTAAACTAAGCATGAACAATTAATCTAAGAAAAACAATTAAAATAAAGCAATAAAAGAAGAGTGAGAGAGTAAGAAATGCTCATTGATAAATTGTTGAATCTTTAAATACAAGTTGTCACCTTTGAATCTCTAAATCTTCAATCTCTCTCTGAGTTTTCTAACTTTTCCCCTAAACTAAGTTACGGAGGCTAATCCTCCCTAAAACCCTAAAATATATTCTAAAACCTAAGAGTGATGGATAAAATAAAGCTTAGGCTAAAAAAACTTAACTCAAGGTATTTATACTCCTACTAATACTAAAAGAGAAAAATAAAAAGGGAGAAGAAAATAGGAGAAGGTAAAAGAAGGTAAAAGGAAAAGGAAAAATGGAAAAAGAAAATAAAAGGGAAGGAAACACGTGAGAATTGAGGTACAGCAACAAGTGAAGTAAAGAAAAGAAAGAAAAAGGAAAAAGAAAGTGAAAAAGGTAAAACCAAAAAATCCAAAACATCAGACCCCCTACTTTCTTCTTTATTTCGTCTTCGCTGCTGGCTTCTTCTCAAAGGGGGTTTACTCCCCTGTATCGCCCCAGCATCTCGTCACCATCATCAATACCATTAATTTCCGCTGCATCATCATCAATAACGTCCATCATCATTATCCATCGACGGCACAAATTCATCCTCACCATGCCTCGCCGCATCACCATCAATATCGCGCCATTGGATCTCAAATCAAATCGCGACCGTCGAGCTTCATTAATTTCGTACAATGTTTCGGAGAGCCCACGCTAGTGTCTGACGCGCGCCCGTGCTGTGCGAATTTCTGGGTGTTCTAAACATTCTGCCACGCGAAAAAAGAGGCCAGCGCGCCCGCGACAGATTACCTGGAGCGCCCGCGCTGTGTAGATTTTAGGGATCCTGGTTTTGGGACAGACTCATGCTGAGCATAGGTGGTAGGAGCTGCTGGGAGGACAATGGCTTGTGTGGTGTAGGATAGGGGTATGTGTGGTGTAGGATATTATGATAGTGTGGTGTGGGATATGGTGATAGTGTGGTGTGGGATAAGAAATAGTGTGGTGAAGGATAAGCTGTTGCATTATGACTCCAAAACTGACTCTATCTTTGAATCTGGCAACTCCAAAACGCACACCTATAATCAAAACCAAAATACAATGGGAGAAACGACATATAGTAAATAAAAATTGAACACTAAATGGAAATAAAAATAGAAAGCTAATCACGAAAACCAAACCGATCAATCTATAAAATTAATAAAACAAAGGAAAAATAATAAAACTACGAAATTAAGAGCTAAAAACTAACAAAAAATCACTAAATAAATAATTAAAGCTACAAAATGTAAAAGGAAGAAATAAAAGTCAAAATAGATGAAATAAATGAAAATAAATTGCAAAAATAATCTAAAACTTCCCCTAAAAGTGACATAAATGTCATTTATCACAAAGCTCTAGCTGTCTCCAATAAGAACCTATGTTTTCTCTCAACTCTTCCATTTTGTTGAGGAACCCCAGCTATACTCCTCTGATGAACTATTCCTTTTTCACTCAAAATTTTCCCACATTCTTCCTAGAAAATTTCAGTTCCATTATCACTCCTTAATATTTTAACCTTCTTATGAAACTGATTTTCAGTATAAGCAAGAAAATTAATCAAAGTTCCTTTAACTTGCTCTTTGTTAGAAAGAAGGAAAGACATGTTGTTCTACTGTAATCATCAACAACAGTGAGAAAATAGCTAGCTCCTGTTATTGTTTTGGTGTTATAAGGCCCCCAAAGATCAACATGGATCATATCAAAAATGGAATCAGTAATAGATTTGCTAAGATTGAAAGGAAGTATATGATGTTTGGAAACACAGCAAGTATCACAGAAATATTCTTTGATTCCTTTGCAACTACAGAAACTCAAATGTCTTATTTTAGAGAGAGATACATGACCTAGTCTGGCATGAATCAAACCTAAATTGTCTACAGCATTACAAGCATGCTTTGATTCTCCTAAAATAAAAGAAACTTCATTCATCTTCTTCTTACATCCTTTACTCTTTTCTCCAAGGTTCAAAACATAGACTCCTTCTTCTTCTTTTCCTTTTCCCAAGTTTTCTTCAGAGCAGTGGCCCTGTATCACACATCCATATTCATCAAAAACTACCTTCATATTACTCCCTTGTATCAACTTACTTACTGATAATAAATTATGTTTAAAATCAGGTACCAGTAATGCACTATTTAACATAATTTTATCAGTGAGTTTAATATTTCCTGCTTCTTTTACCAACTTGACAGATCCATCAGGATGACCAACTTTAATGAGTTTTTCTAGGGTATATGAAGATGAGAACAATCTTCTATCACCTATCATGTGATCAGAAGCTCCTGTATCTACAATCCATCTTTTATTTCCTAAATTTTCACTATAGCAAGCAGTTTTAGATGAATTTTCTTTACCTGCAAAGTTACTGCTGTGTTGTTTGCCATTCAATGCCTTCATCATCTCTTGAACCATGTTGTTGATGAGATTTGAGTCAGGCTTGTTTCCACTTGACTCTCCCACTTCATAGACTCTGTCAAGAGGAGTATCATTGCTTCCTTCCTGTTGAACTTTGTTCACATTCATTGCATTCTTTGTCTTAGGTTTCTTAAACCACTCCAGGTAGCCCACAATCCTGAAGCATTCTTCTTTCACATGTCCCCACATGAAGCAATGCTCAAATTTTTTTCTTCTTTTTTGCCTCCTTCATTTCCTTCCTTTGCTGCAAGTTTGTTTGTTGTTGCACTCTTACATTCAATGCACTAGCCTCAGCAGCATTTGGCATCTGCCCTGAGATTTGCTTCTGCTTTTCTTGTTGTTGAACAATATGGAAAGCTCTACTCACAATAGGCAGAGGCTCCATTGCCAATATGTTACTCTTCATGTTTTCATACCCCTCATTGAGAGGCATGAGAAACTGAATCAGCTTGTTCAAATCATGAGCTTGATTCAGCTTCTTAAGGATATCACATTTGCACTTTAGTATAACACCACAAGTGCATTCAGGCACACCTTCAATGGATGATATCTCATCCCACAACTGCTTGAGTTTACAGTAAAACTCAGCCACACTCCTATTGTCTTAATTAAGACCACTCAGATCTTTCATCAACTGGAAGAGAAGAAGAGCATTAGTTTGCTCATATCTCTCTTTCAACTCATCCCAAAGATCTTTAGCACTCTTAACATACATCATGCTTGCTCCTATATCAGCATTCATAGAAGCAAACAACCAACATCTTACAATAGCATCATTTCTCTCCCATTTATTGAAATCTGCTTCATCTTCCTTTGGTTTCACAATATCTCCAATCATGAAACCAAGTTTGTTCTTAGCCCCAAAGGCCATCCTCACACTTCTTGTCCAGTTTAAGTAGTTATCACCTGAAAAAGTGATACTACCTAGTTGGTTTGTGGAAAGATCAGAAGAGGCTAGGAAGAAAGAATCTGCATACCCAAGGTAGGCTGTAGATTTTTCTTTCTCCTTTTCCTTTTCTCCTCCTGACATTTTCTCTCAAGATTTTGAAAGAGTTTTTTAAATGTTTTTAGCAGATAATAACAACCTGCAGTGATACCATAAAGAGATTATGGAAAGATTCAAGCTTTGTTTCAAGAAATGTTTCTCTGTATTCTCATTTCTTGTATAAGTTTTTCTTACTATTTTGTGAGTGTTTCTCTTATACTCTATTACAATACATCAGCACCTATATATAGCTAAATCTCCCTCGCATTCTCTCCTAAAATCTAGGAAAGGAAAATACCAGGAAGGTGCTGCAGAATGCCAGCACCACAAGGAGACAAAAGGCCTAAAACAGTTGTAATCTGTCACATGACAGCAGCTGTAGTTTCTAGAAATATCATGAAGAATCCTAGCAAATGATTAGCTGTGATCATGGCAATGATTGCCAATGATCACCTATTAGCACGTGAAATATTAGCAGCAATGTAATATTGGCATCATATTTTCTTCAGATTCTCATATAATCATATATTTGACATATTTACAGATAATATTAACATATTCTCTAATAAAAATATTAGAGTTTTCTAAAAGTGGGTGGTTGTACATGATGTTCATGGATATATACTTCGCGGTGTACTACCAGTACCATCTATATGCTAGTTCGCGGTTGTACATTATGTTCACAAAATAAAGGACTATGGCTGGGGAAGGTTAGATTTTCATGGTGGAAAGCGGGGGAGGGTAAAATGGCTAGGGTAAGGATTCTCCTAGTCAACCTACAAAACGGGAAATAAATAATTAAATATTCCTTTTGAATCATTGATACACTACTCAAGTCGTTGTTGCTGATGCTCATTCTCATTGTAGGAGGTATTAGAAGTCTATCGTCACCGACCATATTTTGTAGTGCATTGATGGTATTTGCAGTAGGAGTTCAGGTTGCATCTTTTGGTTTTTTTTTCTTCTTATTTTCAGGTGCATGGTCCGAAGTAGGTATTATGATTTAGAAAAAAGTGCTAACTACTTTGTGCAATCAACAATAATCAAGAAAAAGCAAAAAATTTGAAACAACAACCAAGTAAATCAAAGAGGGAGAAATCAAAAAAGGGCACGCCAATTTACGTGGAAAACCCGAGCTCTAAGAGAAAAACCCACAAAATTGCACTATGGAATCAATAGAGAACAATGGTGAACATACAACTCTCCCACAAACACGCTCTCTCTCTCTCTCTCCTAGAACCCTAGAAAAGATGAGATATGAAGTTTGAACAATGAAGTTGTGTGCTATACTCTTCAAAAACCAGAAAATAGGTTATTTATACTTCTAGGACTGAAAGCAACTACTCAATGGCCACGATTAAAACTTAAAATGTGAACCACGTGAAGAAAACTTGGTTCGCCCGCCTAGGTCCGAAAACCTCCCGCTCGGGCCAAACATCCCACCTAGGCAAAATGCTTGCCCTCCCGGGGCAGACTTCATGGAAGTTCCTGCCTGCTTTTTGCCCCAAAGTCGCACACCCGAGTGAAGAAGACACCCCCCCAGGAAGCCGCCCGCCCGGGCCGAATAGTCTCCCGCCGAGCTGCCATGTCCACCCGCCCGTGCCCCTTGCTGCCCTCCCGGGCTGTTGCACCTTAGCCTCTCTTTTCTCGACTTCTTCGCTTCTTCTTCGCTCCATGGCTTCCTTGCTTCAATCATCTCCACCAACCCAACAATCTCCCACCTGCAAATCTGTATAAGCAAGAGAACATCCTACCATAAGTGCCCGATACCATCACCATCATCTCTCCATACATTGGCCATAGTCAATCCCGCTTCCTCTTCACCAAAAGAAGCAACACTAAGGTTTCAACCAACCCCGATCCAACTTCTCTCCAAACCCATCACGCTCATGCTTCCACCTAGATGCAAACCCGAGCATCACCACCATGTTTCCACCTAGACAAAGCATCCCCAAGATAACACATTTCCTCTATACCAAGGAAATATCATCGAATTTTGCACCAGCTCCGATACAAAGATATCAAAGTCTACACCAACTTATATTCTGACTAAGCAACCTCCAAATCATTGCACCATCACTACATAAACCTACACACCCTCCTACCCTGAAGGTCGGATCACCTAAGAGACAAACACAACTAAATGAAGGCCCGGGGCAGACTTGGTGGAAGTTCCTGCCTCCTTTCTGCCCCAAAATCGCACGCTCGAGAGAAGAAAAACTCCTCCCCCCCGGAGAAAGCCGCCCGCCCGGCATCCCTGCTGCACGCCCGGGCTGTTGCACCTTAGCCTCTCCTTGCTCGACTTTTTCACCCCTTCTTCGCTCCATGGCTTCCTTGCTTCAATCGTCATCTCCACCAACCCAACAGTAGGCCCTATAGGAGTGATCACGCCTCTATTGTGAAGACGGTTAAAACAATTTCATTACCTTTTTTTGAAATAATTTTGAAAATGAGAAATGATTTTAAGATGGATAGTTTGAAAATGATATAGGCTTTGGAATAGGATGGGCTATACCATGATGGAGACATGAGCATAGTTTTAGGCATATGCAGAGATGGACTGGACTATGCAAGCAAGCTGGACTTAATGACTGGGCCTTTGTGACAATAAGAAAGACTAGACTTTGAACTTATATGGAAAGGTAGGTTAGGCAATGGGGAAGATCAAACTTTGAACTTACATGGAGAGTAAGCAGGCTAGGCAATGGGGAAGACTAGACTTTAAACTTACATGGAGAGTAAACCGGATAGGTGATAGGGAAGACTAGACTTTGATCTTACATGGAGAGTAAGCACGCTAGGCAATAGGAAGGACTAGACTTTTGAACTTACATAGATTAGACTTTGGACTGACTGTAATAGCCTCATTTTCTTAAGACGATATCATTAAGATAAACGAGATACGTTAACATACTAATCTGTACTAGATCAATTGCGTCTTCGAGGAATAAGAAAATTGTGAATAGTTCCTATTTGAAGTTTGTCTGTGAATATGAATATAATATGTTATTATGTGATTATAAATGCAAATTATGAGTTAAGATAAGTTATTTACGAATTACGTTAAGAACGTTGAGCACTGTTCTGAAATTTTGAGACTTCGAGCTATTATTGGTATTGTGATTGAGATACTCTGTAATTATGATTTGAGGGCTAAATGAGCCAAAATATCTTTATTAAGTTATAAGACATATTTTGAGGATTTAGTTTAACTATAATGAAGGATTAGAACTTAATTACAAAAGGTTAAGGATTAAGTAAAACCAGAAAATTCTGGAATACTCCAAAGCTGTGAAAAAACGATTTTGTCCTCATTACTAAACCAAAATCACGAGCTTGCCATTACCCATTCACTATGTATATATGTGACAAAGGCCCTTGATTCATTTCATCAGATTTCATCTTACAAAAACACACCAAAATCCCTCATCATTCTCTCTTCTTCACGCCAGAGCTGGCGAGTTGTGCTGCTGTGGTTGGCAGCTTGTTTCCTTTGGGTTCTTGCTCTGAAACTTACATACAACTCTTTTCCTATACTCCTCAAGTTGTTCTTCCTACTGGGCAATCATTAGTTTTAAGGTATCAAGTCAGTAGCATCAAAGAAACTCAAGGAAGGTAAGATGTAGCTGAATTGCAAACCATGTGAAGAAAACTTGGTTCGCCCGTCTGGGTCCGAAAACCTCCCGCTCGGGCCAAACCTCCCACCCAGGCAAAATGCTTGCCCTCCCGGGGCAGACTTCATGGAAGTTCCTGCCTGCTTTTTGCCCCAAAGTCGCACGCCCGAGTGAGGAAGACACCCCCCAGGAAGCCGCCCGCCCGGGCCGAATAGTCTCCCGTCGAGCTGCCATGTCCACCCGCCCGGGCCCCTTGCTGCCCTCCCAGGTCGTTGCACCTTAGCCATTCTTTTCTCGACTTCTTCGCTTCTTCTTCGCTCCATGGCTTCCTTGCTTCAATCATCTCCACCAACCCAACAATCTCCCACCTGCAAATCTGTATAAGCAAGAGAACATCCTACCATAAGTACCCGAAACCATTCCCATCATCTCTCCATACACTGGCCATAGTCAATCCCGCTTCCTCTTCGCCAAAAGAAGCAACACTAAGGTTTCAACCAACCCCGATCCAACTTCTCTCCAAACCCATCACGCTCATGCTTCCACCTAGATGCAAACCCGAGCATCACCACCATATTTCCACCTAGACAATGCATCCCCAAGATAACACATTTCCTCTATACCAAGGAAATGTCATCGAAGTTTGCACCAGCTCCGATACAAAGATATCAAAGCCTACAGAAACTTTGATTCAGACTAAGCAACCTCCAAATCATTGCACTATCACTACATAAACCTACACACCCTCCTACCCTGAAGGTCGGATCACCTAAGAGACAAACACAACTAAATGAAGGCCCTTCCTCTCCATCCAAGGAAGATAAACCACTTCTTCTCCAATCAAGGAAGTCCATTAAGGTCCGATCTAACTCTAACAAAACAATCACCACCTAAGTCAAAGAAGCTTCTCATTGTTCTAGAAACAAACTCACATTACTTCCACCCGAATAAAACACCCTTTGCTCCACTTAGGATTTCCGACACAACATGTTTGTGTGCCGCCCTTCACCTTGTGCGCTTACCGGTCAATTTGGTACCGGGACAACGTTTCACCACAGTTCTCATCCCTTGGCCCCACTATTTATAGATTCCCGGCCAAATGACACCTTTCATGAAGTTCCCATCCCAATTTTAGGATCCCTTTCTTGTACTCCCTATGGTGTAGAGAGTTCCACTTCTTGTCCCCCGAGCTATGACTATAGCTTCCTTGAAAATATTCCAAGAACCACCACCAAACACAACCTTGTGACCCGATTTGGCAAGTTGGGTCACTGATATCAAGCTTTTTTTCAATCTTGGGATGAGCTTGACATCCTTCAACTCCAACACACCACCATGAGTTAGTTCACACTCACATCACCTTGCCCCATGACTTGCACTACCTTGCCATCCGCAAGATAGACTTTTCCAAGTTTTTCGAGTTTGAAATTCCGAAATAACTCCTTGCATGGTGAGTAATGATGAGACGAAGCCGAATTCAATACCCATGATCCCGAGCACCCAAACAGCTCTTCCGGATCACCCATGCTTACCACCAAAGCATCAGAATCGTACTCCGAATCAAGTTAGTTGATGAATCTTCTTCTTCATCATTATCTTGAACCTTCTTCTTCCCTTTCCCATTCCCTCTCTTTGGACAATTGTTTTTCAAGTGTCCTTCATCACCACACCCCCAACACACCACATGAGCTCCCCCATTCGGTTTACATGCCCTCTTGACTTTGATCTTCCTTGACTTGTCTTTCCCTTTTGTTGATTCCTTTTCCCCCTACTTTTACTACTATAAGCACCACCCAACGATTCACCGGACTCTCTCATTCGAATGCTCTCACTCAAAATCAAGTCCTTCACATCATCATAATTCAACTTCTCTTTACCGGAGAAGTTGCTAATGGCGGACACCATAGTTTCCCATGACAAGGGCAAAGAAGACAATACATCAATGGTTTTACTTCATCATCAAATTCGATACACACCGAAGACAATTGACCCAAAACCGAATTGATCTCATCGATGTGTTTGACGGCCAAACTACCATCAACTATCTCCATGTCAAACAAACAACGCATGAAGTATACTTTGTTGATAGCCAACGGTTTCTCATATATATATGACAAAGTTTCCATCAAACCCTCCGTTGTTTTATCATCCTTGACATTAAAAGCCACACTTCGGGCCAATGTCAATCTCACAACTCCAAGTGCTTTCATATCAAGTACCTTCTATCATCTTCAAGCATACCACTTGGTCTCTTTCCCTCAAGAGGCAAGTAAAGATTCTTTTGATACAAAAGATCCTCCATTTGCATTTTTTAAAATCCAAAATCTTTACCATCAAACATTTCATTCCTCAGTTTCCCTTCTTCCGCTGTTAATTGTACCCAAAAAAATCCAAACCTTGATTTTTCTACACCAGAAAACCAAAAATTTAATTTTTCAACCACAAATCCTAGTTTCGCACACAACACTAAACCACTTTCCCCTAAATTAAACCTTAGCTCTTGATACCAATTATTGTGATTTAGAAACAAGTGCTAACTAGTTTGTGCAATAAAAAAAATCAAGAACAAGCAAAAAATTGAAACAACCTAGTAAATCAAAGAGAGAGAATACAAGAAAGAACACACCAATTTACATGGAAAACCCGAGCCCTGGGAGAAAAACCCACAAACTTGCACTATGGAATCAATGGAGAACAATGGTGAACATACAACTCTCCCACAAACTCTCTCTCTCTCTCCCTCAAACCCTAGAAAAGATGATATATCATGTTTGAACAATAAACTTGTGTTCTACACTCTTCTAAAACAAGAAAATAGGGTATTTATAGTTCTAGAACTAAAATCAATTCAACATCCACGATTAAAACTTGAATCTCGAAACACGTGTAGAAAATTGGGTTCGCCAACCCGGGACTGAAAACCGCCCGCCTAGGTCAAACCTCTCGGCCAAGCAAAATGCTGGCCCGCCCGGGGCAGACTTGGTGGAAGTTCCTGCCTCCTTTCTGCCCCAAAATCGCACGCTCGAGCGAAGAAAAACCCCTCCCCCCGGACAAAGCCGCCCGCCCGGCCCCCTGCTGCACGCCCGGGCTGTTGCACCTTAGCCTCTCCTTGCTCGACTTTTTCACCCCTTCTTCGCTCCATGGCTTCCATGCTTCAATCGTCATCTCCAACAACCCAACAGTAGGCCCTATAGGAGTGATAACACCTCTATTGTGAAGGCGGTTAAAACAATTTCATAAGCTTTTTTTGAAATAATTTTGAAAATGAGAAATGATTTTAAGATGGATAGTTTGAAAATGATATAGGCTTTGGAATAGGATGGGCTTCACCATGATGGAGACATGAGCATAGTTTTAGGCATATGCAGACATGGACTGGACTATGCAAGCAAGCTGGCCTTAATGACTGGGCCTTAGTGACAATAAGAAAGACTAGACTTTGAACTTATATGGAATGGTAGGTTAGGCAATGGGGAAGATCAAACTTTGAACTTACATGGAGAGTAAGCAGGCTAGGCAATGGGGAAGATCAAACTTTGAACTTACATGGAGAGTAAGCAGGCTAGGCAATGGGGAAGACTAGACTTTATATACTTACATGGAGAGTAAACTAGATAGGTGATAGGGAAGACTAGACTTTGATCTTACATGGAGAGTAAGCACGCTAGGCAATAGGAAGGACTAGACTTTTGAACTTACATAGATTAGACTTTGGACTGACGGTAATAGCCTCATTTTTTTAAGACGATATCATTAAGATAAACGAGATACGTTAACATACTAATCTGTACTAGATCAATTGCGTCTTCGAGGAATAAGAAAATTGTGAATAGTTCCTATTTGAAGTTTGTTTGTGAATATGAATATTATATGTTATTATGTGATTATAAATGCAAATTATGAGTTAAGATAAGTTATTTACGAATTACATTAAGAACGTTCAGCACTGTTCTGAAATTTTGAGACTTCGAGCTATTATTGGTATGGTGATTGAGATACTCTGTAATTATGATTTGAGGGCTAAATGAGCCAAAATATCTTTATTAAGTTATAAGACATATTTTGAGGATTTAGTTTTAGTATAATGAAGGATTAGAACTTAATTACAAAAGGTTAAGGATTAAGTAAAACCAGAAAATTCTGGAATACTCCAAAGCTGTGAAAAAACGATTTTGCCCTCATTACTAAACCAAAATCACGAGCTTGCCATTACCCATTCACTATATATATGTGACAAAGGCCCTTGATTCATTTCATCAGATTTCATCTTACAAAAACACACCAAAATCCCTCATCATTCTCTCTTCTTCACGCCAGAGCTGGCGAGTTGTGCTGCTGTGGTTGGCAGCTTGTTTCCATTGGGTTCTTGCTCTGAAACTTACATGCAACTCTTTTCCTATACTCCTCAAGTTGTTCTATCTACTGGGCAATCATTAGTTTTGAGGTATCAAGTCAGTAGCATCAAAGAAACTCAAGGAAGGTAAGATGTAGCTTATTTGCAAACCATGTGAAGAAAACTTGGTTCGCCCGCCTGGGTCCGAAAACCTCCCGCTTGGGCCAAACCTCCCACCCAGGCAAAATGCTTGCCCTCCCGGGGCAGACTTCATGGAAGTTCCTGCCTGCTTTTTGCCCCAAAGTCGCACGCCCGAGTGAAGAAGACACCCCCCAGGAAACCGCCCGCCCGGGCCGAATAGTCTCTCGCCGAGCTGCCATGTCCACCCGCCCGGGCCTCTTGCTGTCCTCCCAGGTTGTTGCACCTTAGCCTCTCTTTTCTCGACTTCTTCGCTTCTTCTTCGCTCCATGGCTTCCTTGCTTCAATCATCTCCACCAACCCAACAATCTCCCACCTGCAAATCTGTATAAGCAAGAGAACATCCTACCATAAATACCCGAAACCATCACCATCATCTCTCCATACACTGGCCATAGTCAATCCCACTTCCTCTTCGCCAAAAGAAGCAACACTAAGGTTTCAACCAACCCCGATCCAACTTCTCTCCAAACCCATCACGCTCATGCTTCTACCTAGATGCAAACCCGAGCATCACCACCATATTTCCACCTAGACAAAGCATCCCCAAGATAACACATTTCCTCTATACCAAGGAAATGTCATCGAAGTTTGCACCATCTCCGATACAAAGATATCAAAGCCTACACAAACTTTGATTCTGACTAAGCAACCTACAAATCATTGCACCATCACTACATAAACCTAAACACCCTCCTACCCTGAAGGTCGGATCACCTAAGAGACAAACACAACTAAATGAAGGCTCTTCCTCTCCATCCAAGGAAGATAAACCACTTCTTCTCCAATCAAGGAAGTCCATTAAGGTCCGATCTAACTCTAACAAAACAGTCACCACCTAAGCCAAAGAAGCTTCTCATTGTTCTAGAAACAAACTCACATTACTTCCACCCGAATAAAACACCCTTTGCTCCACTTAGGATTTCCGACACAACATGTTTGTGTGCCGCCCTTCACCTTGTGCGCTTACCGGTCAATTTGGTACCGGGACAACGTTTCACCACAGTTCTCATCCCTTGGCCCCACTATTTATAGATTCCCGGTCAAATGACACCTTTCATGAAGTTCCCATCCCAATTTTGGGATCCCTTTCTTGTACTCCCTGTGGTGTAGAGAGTTCCACTTCTTGTCCCCCGAGCTATGACTATAGCTTCCTTGACAATATTCCAAGAACCACCACCAAACACAACCTTGTGACCCGATTTGGCAAGTTGGGTCACTGATATCAAGCTTTTCTTCAATCTTGGGATGAGCTTGACATCCTTCAACTCCAACACGCCACCATGAGTGAGTTCACACTCACATCACCTTGCCCCATGACTTGCACTACCTTGCCATCCGCAAGATAGACTTTTCCAAGTTTTTCGAGTTTGAAATTCCGAAATAATTCCTTGCATGGTGAGTAATGATGAGACGAACCCGAATCCAAGACCCATGATCCCGAGCACCCAAACAGCTCTTCCGGATCACCCATGCTTACCACCAAAGCATCAGAATCGTACTCCGAATCAAGTTAGTTGCTGAAGCTTCTTCTTCATCATTATCTTGAACCTTCTTCTTCCCTTTCCCATTCCCTCTCTTTGGACAATTGTTTTTCAAGTGTCCTTCATCACCACACCCCCAACACACCACATGAGCTCCCCCAATCGGTTTACATGCCCTCTTGACTTTGATCTTCCATGACTTGCCTTTCCCTTTTGTTGATTCCTTTTCCCCCTACTTTTACTACTATAAGCACCACCCAACGATTCACCGGACTCTTTCATTCGAATGCTCTCACTCAAAATCAAGTCCTTCACATCATCATAATTCAACTTCTCTTTACCGGAGAAGTTGCTAATGGCGGACACCATAGTTTCCCATGACAAGGGCAAAGAAGACAATACATCAATGGTTTTACTTCATCATCAAATTCGATACAAACCGAAGACAATTGACCCAAAACCGAATTGATCTCATCGATGTGTTTGACGGCCAAACTACCATCAACTATCTCCATGTCAAACAAACAACGCATGAAGTATACTTTGTTGATAGCCAACGGTTTCTCATATATATATGACAAAGTTTCCATCAAACCCTCCGTTGTTTTATCATCCTTGACATTAAAAGCCACACTTCGGGCCAATGTCAATCTCACAACTCCAAGTGCTTTCATATCAAGTACCTTCTATCATCTTCAAGCATACCACTTGGTCTCTTTCCCTCAAGAGGCAAGTAAAGATTCTTTTGATACAAAAGATCCTCCATTTGCATTTTTTAAAATCCAAAATCTTTACCATCAAACATTTCATTCCTCAGTTTCCCTTCTTCCACTGTTAATTGTACCCAAAAAAATCCAAACCTTGATTTTTCTACACCAGAAAACCAAAAATTTAATTTTTCAACCACAAATCCTAGTTTCGCACACAACACTAAACCACTTTCCCCTAAATTAAACCTTAGCTCTTGATACCAATTATTGTGATTTAGAAACAAGTGCTAACTAGTTTGTGCAATAAAAAAAATCAAGAACAAGCAAAAAATTGAAACAACCTAGTAAATCAAAGAGAGAGAATACAAGAAAGAACACACCAATTTACATGGAAAACCCGAGCCCTGGGAGAAAAACCCACAAACTTGCACTATGGAATCAATAGAGAACAATGGTGAACATATAACTCTCCCACAAACTCTCTCTCTCCCCCTAAAACCCTAGAAAAGATGATATATCATGTTTGAACAATAAACTTGTGTTCTACACTCTTCTAAAACCAGAAAATAGGGTATTTATAGTTCTAGAACTAAAATCAATTCAACATCCACGATTAAAACTTGAATCTCGAAACACGTGTAGAAAATTGGGTTCGCCAACCCGGGACTGAAAACCGCCCGCCTAGGCCAAACTTCTCGGCCAAGCAAAATGCTTGCCCGCCCGGGGCAGACTTGGTGGAAGTTCCTGCCTCCTTTTTGCCCCAAAATCGCACGCTCGAGCAAAGAAAAACCCCCCCCCCTCCGGAGAAAGCCGCCCGCCCGGCCCCCTGCTGCACGCCCGGGCTGTTGCACCTTAGCCTCTCCTTGCTCGACTTTTTCACCCCTTCTTCGCTCCATGGCTTCCTTGCTTCAATCGTCATCTCCACCAACCCAACAGTAGGCCCTATAGGAGTGATAACACCTCTATTGTGAAGGCGGTTAAAACAATTTCATAAGCTTTTTTTGAAATAATTTTGAAAATGAGAAATGATTTTAAGATGGATAGTTTGAAAATGATATAGGCTTTGGAATAGGATGGGCTTTACCATGATGGAGACATGAGCATAGTTTTAGGCATATGCAGACATGGACTGGACTATGCAAGCAAGCTGGACTTAATGACTGGGCCTTTGTGACAATAAGAAAGACTAGACTTTGAACTTATATGGAAAGGTAGGTTAGGCAATGGGGAAGATCAAACTTTGAACTTACATGGAGAGTAAGCAGGCTAGGCAATGGGGAAGACTAGACTTTAAACTTACATGGAGAGTAAACCGGATAGGTGATAGGGAAGACTAGACTTTGATCTTACATGGAGAGTAAGCACGCTAGGCAATAGGAAGGACTAGACTTTTGAACTTACATAGATTAGACTTTGGACTGACTGTAACAGCCTCATTTTTTTAAGACGATATCATTAAGATAAACGAGATACGTTAACATACTAATCTGTACTAGATCAATTGCGTCTTCGAGGAATAAGAAAATTGTGAATAATTCCTATTTGAAGTTTGTCTGTGAATATGAATATTATATGTTATTATGTGATTATAAATGCAAATTATGAGTTAAGATAAGTTATTTACGAATTACGTTAAGAACGTTGAGCACTGTTCTGAAATTTTGAGACTTCGAGCTATTATTGGTATTGTGATTGAGATACTCTGTAATTATGATTTGAGGGCTAAATGAGCCAAAATATCTTTATTAAGTTATAAGACATATTTTGAGGATTTAGTTTAAGTATAATGAAGGATTAAAGCATAATTACAGAAGGTTAAGGATTAAGTAAAACCAGAAAATTCTGGAATACTCCAAAGCTGTGAAAAGACAATTTTATCCTCATTACTAAACCAAAATCACGAGCTTGCCATAACCCATTCACTATATATATGTGACAAAGGCCCTTGATTCATTTCATCAGATTTCATCTTACAAAAACACACCAAAATCCCTCATCATTTTCTCTCTTCTTCACGCCAGAGCTGGCGAGTTGTGCTGCTGTGGTTTGCAGCTTGTTTCCTTTGGGTTCTTGCTCTGAAACTTACATGAAACTCTTTTCCTATACTCCTCAAGTTGTTCTTCCTACTGGGCAATCATTAGTTTTGAGGTATCAAGTCAGTAGCATCAAAGAAACTCAAGGAAGGTAAAATGTAGCTGAATTGTTGTACTTATGAGGTTTATTAGATTGAAACTTGATTACTTTGGGTTAATTGCTGAATTTTAAGTTATGGATGTTCAATTTAAGGTCTTAGAAGGTTGCTGGAGGAGAGCTAAAAGTGGTTAAAGGAGATTTAATTCCTAAACACAGGATTAAGGTACACAAGCTCCACCACCTAAACTTTGTTTCTAGCTTTCATCATGGAATTTGTTTGTGGAATTGTGAACACTGGATCATGTTTGAATGTGTATAAAAATTGATTTGCATGTGTTTTCTTATGGAAGATATTGTGTTAAAAATATCTTGCATGTCAAGTTCCCTAAGACTCTCGGAATAACTGAGTAAGAAAGTGATTATCCATTCTCTTGAGCTATGCTGCCGTGACTTTTCCTGCCAAATATCTTTCTTTTTCACTCTGTTTTTCGCCTTAGTGTCTCTTGGAAGTGGTAGATCTTGAAAAGTTATTGAATTTAGACCCAAAAATCACTCCATTTGGAGTTGTACATCAAAAGTTATGTTGTCCGGAAGTTGTTGTATGCATAACAAATTCCCTCAAAATTTTATCAATCCTTGCTATTATCTCGATTGCGTTTTGATTAAAGATCTTGTTGTGGCTGAACTTTCATGATATCCCCTTGCAACATTTATGTCTTGATTATCAGATAAGCCTTTGCTTCATTCACCTCATTTGAAAACGTAACCTCAATTCATTGAGTAAAAAAACACCAAAAACTCGATTCTTGCTAAGTTGTTTTCTCGAGTTGATTAACCATGTTTCTTTGGTTCATTATCCACTTATTTGTTTATCTACCTAAACCTTAGCCAAGCATAAAATTTTCAATATATATTCACACCTAAGCCCCATATTTTGATATTAACACCGAAACTATGAAATTGATCATTTGAGTACTTGTGTGGCGTCGCCTTTTAATATATTTAAGAACCTCTTTGTGAAACCTATTCAGGCTGCCATATCATGTCGACCACCTCATTAACCATTTTGGATAACCATGAAGTCCTTTCCGAAACCATGTTATTAAGTCACTTCTCCAAAAGTAGTGGAACTTGACATAGCAAGCTTGTTTTACGAAACTTGTTTCGATAAGTTAAAGTTTGTTATGATGGTTGAAATAGTGACTATGAATAAGTATTTAAGTAAGTTATTTGAGTATAAATATTTTTGTATGATTACAAGTTTTGTTTTATAAGGGGAAGTGAATAACATTTGTAGAGCGGGTTTGCTCATTATGTGTTTAGAGCGGTATTGCTCCGGAGCGGGTATTGCTCCGTTATGTAGGGTCTAGAAGTCTTGCAAGCAGAAATAAGAAAGGTGGGGAGACGTCCCTAAAAATCCATTCGTGTTCCTTCCCTGGAGTTATGTTATGTTTGTGATAAGTATAAGATTATTATTTATGTTATATATGGATAATGATGTGTGATATCTTGAGATAATTCATGGAAATTTCTCCAGTATAGGCAAAAGTATTTCTATGGAAGTTTACAGGAAATAACCAATGTATTTCTGAGCAAGTATTAACGTATTTCTAAATAAGAATAAAAGTAACTCGTAAATTATGAGTTTACGCTTTAAGTATAAGAAACGATTGCGTAATTTCAGCCACCTTATTATTTTGGAATCGGTGGGACTTGTGTACCAGCGTAAGCTGACCTGTTTTGTTATTTGAACCTGTCCTGGTTGGGGCTGATTCATTTGTTTTGCAGGATTAGAAAGAATGATCGGATTAGCTCCTGTGTGCAAACGTGAAGTCATGACCAATGTGTTTAGTCCACTGCTATGAAATAATCTGTTTTATATGATGATTATTAGCAAGTTAAACGTGGGTTTCCAATTTGTAATCTTGGTACTCAAAACTTATTGTAATAAATTATAACTTATTTTCGTATTATGCTTGGATACTATGAGACTTCCTACCTTTCCTTGGGAGGGAAGGTGCCGAAGACCGCCCTAACAGTCACTCTAATTAGCAGCTTAATTTCGTAATTAGCAGTATTAGGTCTTAATTAAGCTGCTATTTGGAACGGGCTGTTACAAGTGGTATCACAGCAATGGTTTTCGAAATCCAAAATCAAGTATTTTTTATCTGCAAGTTTTGAAAATCATAAGTAAAGAGTGTTTACACTGGTATTTCTTAAGAAGGGCAAATTGAAACTAATTTCATATATACGTAAAAGTTTTCAAAACATCTGTGAACATGTGTGTGCGATTTTGTGTGTGCTATGTGATAATATGTGTATGAATGTATATATGAATGTAATCAGATTTTGGTGTACAGGACACAACACCTATTTTGCTGTCGATAAATGGCAAGATGATGCGATGGACCATGCTAACTAGGCACTAGGTCACAGTACAAGAATGGAAAGAGGTTATGGATGTTTGTAGGAGCCACTAAAAGGCAACTCGGGACTTAAGCCGCTGTGATTGGTGAGCCATGGCTAGTGTTCGTCAATTTTAATGGAGTCTGTTAAAATTGTATAGGAATACAGAAGTGGTTCAAGGTTACGATGTAATTATTTTCAATAAGGATAAGAGTTTGTTAAGGTTGAAAGTGTTATGGAAGAAACGGAGGCAAGATGAATCACCCTATGGAGCACCGGAGGGGGGGGGTTAGCCTACAATCCTCACTAAGGAACAATGTATAAATGTATAACTTGTAGAGAGAAAGACGGAGTGAAAAAAAATGGTTGTGTTCAAGATTTGTGTTTGTATTTCAAATAAATTTGTTGTGAAGTTATGAGGACAATTAGGAAAGAGAGTATATATATATATGCGGGTGTAAACTCAAAGAAGATACATTGGTATTATTTAAGTATGCTTTGTTTCTGCATTAAGCTAGTAGTGTGAATGGAGAGCTAGGGATTTAGTGTTACGAATTTATAAAGGAATGAGTGTTGAATGAGGAGTAATATGGAATTAAGTTCAAACTTTGAGAATTACTACTTTAAGTTATAGATTTAAGATTGATATGGATAATGAGTGTAAGTATTTGGAGTGTAAATGTCAGGTGGATAGTTGAATCATGGTATATTTATGTATGATAGGGTGATATGGAATAAAATTTATCAACCAACAATAATGATTGTCGTAGACAATTGGTTAGGATATAATATGGTTATAGAGGTATAAGGTATCGGGACAGTAATTCCGGAAAAAAAAAACAGATATCATTCTGGTATTATAAGAATTAATATAATTGTGATCGGAAATTTAGCAGATTAAAATTTTGGAGCCTATATGTCAGTTACAAGTACTTCGTGATTTGTTTTATGAATAACTTGTAGAACTCCAAGAACATATGTTGTAGTTTGACTATTTTATGGGCATCGATTGTGAAATAAACTTGAATTCGAATAAGTTTTATGTTCCTCTTACATGTTTTGAAGTAAGGAAATCGTTTTGGAATTTGGAAAATTTAGATATTACTAATTAGATGGGAATCTGTATATAATGGATTTGGCATATGATTTCCCCAAATAAGTAAGCTGAATATTATCATGAAAAACAGGTGAAAGTCGAGCGATGCTTTGAGGAACTGAAACTCAAGATAATTGGGTCTTATTCAACTTTGGAGGACTCATATGATTGTGCTCAATAGTGAACGCGAATAGAGAGCTGTAGCTAACGTGTTGTTGATTCTAGAGTGTTGCAATTATGTATCTCCAACGCGTTTTATCAAACTTCACTATGACAACTTGTATGTCTGATAGAGGGACGAGTTGTTGTAAATGATTATTTAGAGATTGGGTAATTGAGATAGCAGAGTCAGAGTCGCAGGTGGATTTAATGTTTTCCGATTTGGAGTAGTATAATATAATCTTGAGGATGTCTTGGCTGAGCAAGAACCAAGCGATCATCAAATGATATTAGGTGAAATCACTAAGCAAAAATAGTATTATATAGCAGGGTGTGTCGTCAAGCTCGGAAGAACGGAGCAAAGTGATAAATGAAGATGGGATATCAGAAGGTATTGGTTATGTAATTCAGGAAATAGAGAATCATAAGGAAGTGACGGAGCATGGGAAGAACTCCGGTGGTTAATGAGTCTCCAGATGTGTTACTCGAGGATTTGCCAGCATTGCAAATATATAAGGTGGTCGATTTTTATGTAAGATAGATGTCTGGGGCTAAGCCTACCTTTAAAGCCGAGATGGCCGAATTAATGATGCAGTTAGAGGGTTGTAAGAAGATAACATTCGACCAATGTTTCACCCTGGGAGATGAATTAATGAAATTATGTAAAGATCATCGGCAGACAAATAAGATTACGGTTAGGAATAGGAATTCGTAATCTCGAATAAATGAATTATTAGATCAATTAAAAGGGAGTTGGGGTGTTTGAAAGTAGATCTAAGATCGGGATATTACTAGATGCACGTAACAAGTGAGGATATTTCAAAGCTCACATTTAGGATGAGTTGTGGTCATTATGAGTTTGTGAAAACACCGATCGAGCTTAGTAATGCACCAGTAGTATTCGTAAATACGATGTTCTAATATTTTAAATCTTATTAGACCAAATTATGACAATTTTCATAGATGATATTTTGGTATGTTCAAAGAATCAGGAAGCGCGTCTTAAAGAAGTATTAAGAAAATAATGAAGTTCGATTGGTCGGAAAAATTGCGAGGAAGCTTTACATTAGTTGAAGAAAAGGTTAACAAATGCCTTAGTTCCAGCTTCCCTTCGGGGGCAGAAGGACTTAAAGTGTATATCCATATTTCTCAGGAAGGTTTGGCCTGTATATTGATGTAACATCAACGACTAACAGCCTATGCGTCTAGCAACGTAGTAAAGCCATAAGAAAATTAATTTGCGCATGATCTAGAATGAAAGCTAAGGAATTTTCCTTAAAATTATAGAGGTTTTATTAAATTAAGTAACCTGAAAGGTTTATACTAATCATTAAAACTTAAGTAATATCTTTAGTTAGGAAGAGATGAAAGTTAGATAGCGAAGGTAGCTAGAATTGTTCAAGGATTATGATGTAGACATTTAGTACCGTCGGGGAAGGCAGATAAGGTAGTAGATACTTTAAAAAGGAAACCTCGCCAGGGAAATGATTTCATCATTTCGATACCATGGGAGTATGTAAAGAGTAATGCAATCGGAGTTGAATATGATCAAGAAAGGGGATTTACAAGGAGAACTATATGTTTTGTGATAAAAATATTCCTTTTAAGGAAATTTGAGCTAAGTAAGTGCAAAAATAAGTTTATCAAGGAAGTGAGTTAAAGATAGAGGAAAATAAGACAACAGATTTTTAAAGTATGTGGTGACAAAAGAATATAAATAAATGGGAAAATAGTGAGTAACGATGGTTCAGATATAGGGAAAAAGAGAGAGAGAATTCTAGAAAGGCGCATACCAGTGCGTTCTCGGTTCATCACGAAGAGGACAAGATGACTCAGGATATAAATTTTTGGTGGAAAGGGTTGAAGCGAGATGTGCTGCAATATGATGCAAAATACTTAAATTGCTAGGGAATCAAGTTTAAGGGGAGAAGTTACATGAGAAAACAAAGTATGTTATTTACATGTTGGAAGATATTACAAGCTCATATATGGGAGTAAAAGGGTTTATGGGAAGATAAATTAGCATGCACGAAATTCTTTTATAATAATAGTTACCAATCGAGTATGGTTCCGTATGAAGTCCTGAATAAATTTTAACATCGGACACTTATTAATTGGGATGACATGAGCACATGATTTCAGTAAGACTTGAGTAAGATCATGAAACTAAGAAGCAAGTGCGAGTAATTCGAGTGAAAAAGAAAATGAGAATAGCGTAGGTTAAAAGTATTTAACCTTTTATTTCAAGAAGTATGGTGGTTAACTTATTAAGACTCCGAGAAGTGGTTGTCATATTTTAGTTGTCAATTGCCACCATATAAGCATTCCGAGTTCGACTATCAAGGAGCATGAGTTCCGAAATGTTCTATATATATCGTTTCCTTTTTAAGTGGCTTAATGAACAAAATTAGTTTTGGGATTTGTTGTACTAAATTATTAAGATTCATTGAATCTCTTAGTGGTTTCGTAATGTTCTCCTCTAGATTACTGGAAGATGTTGTAGGAAATGATTACCTTACGAGATTTTGGCATATGCTATAAAAACCTTGGAACCTAGGGATATGAGTTATGGGGAAAATGAATTTATATAATTGAAAATTAAGCAAGTAATGTTACCCAATGACTCTTCAAAAAAACGGGAAAATATTATAAAGCTAAACAATACTCTTGGTTAAAGAACTCCGAACCGACCCTCGATCAGGAAGAACAACATGTGGGAACAAATTAAATACGCGAGATCAGTATCCTCATTATTCTAAGGTACAATATAAGTTTCGGGACGAAACTTATTTAAGGGAGGAATAGTTTAATAGCCTCATTTTTTTAAGACGATATCATTAAGATAAACGAGATACGTTAACATACTAATCAGTACTAGATCAATTGCGTCTTCGAGGAATAAGAAAATTGTGAATAGTTCCTATGTGAAGTTTGTCTGTGAATATGAATATTATATATTATTATGTGATTATAAATGCAAATTATGAGTTAAGATAAGTTATTTACGAATGACGTTAAGAACGTTGAGCACTCTGTTATGAAATTTTGAGACTTCGAGCTATTATCGGTATTGTGATTGAGATACTCTGTAATTATGATTTAAGGGCTAAATGAGACAAAATATCTTTATTAAGTTATAAGACATATTTTGAGGATTTAGTTTAAGTATAATGAAGGATTAGAGCTTAATTACAGAAGGTTAAGGATTAAGTAAAAACCAGAAAATTCTAGAATACTCCAAAGCTGTGAAAAGACGATTTTGCCCTCATTACTAAACTAAAATCACGAGCTTGTCATTACCCATTCACTATATATATGTGACAAATGCCCTTGATTCATTTCATCAGATTTCATCTTACAAAAACACATCAAAATCCCTCATCATTTTCTCTCTTCTTCACGCCAGAGCTGGCGAGTTGTGCTGCTGTGGTTAGCAGCTTGTTTCCTTTGGGTTCTTTCTCTGAAACTTACATGCAACTCTTTTCCTATACTCCTCAAGTTGTTCTTCCTACTGGGCAATGATTAGTTTTGAGGTATCAAGACAGTAGCATCAAAGAAACTCAAGGAAGGTAAGATGTAGCTGAATTGTAGTACTTATGAGGTTAATTAGATTGAAACTTGATTACTTTGGGTTAATTGCTGAATTTTAAGTTATGGATGTTCAATTTAAGGTATTAGAAGGTTGCTGGAGGAGAGCTAAAAGTGGTTAAAGGAGATTTAATTCCTAAACACAGGATTAAGGTACACAAGCTCCACCACCTAAACTTTGTTTCTAGCTTTCATCATGGAATTTGTTAGTGGAATTGTGAACACTGGATCATGTTTGAATGTGTATAAAAATTGATTTGCATGTGTTTTCTTATGGAAGATATTGTGTTAAAAATCTCTTGCATGTTAAGTTCCCTAAGACACTCGGAATAACTGAGTAAGAAAGTGATTATCCATTCTTTTGAGCTATGCTGCCGTGACTTTCCCTGCCAAATATCTTCCTTTTCCACTCTGTTTTTCGCCTTGGTGTCTCTTGAAAGTGGTAGATCTTGAAAAGTTATTGAATTTAGACCCAAAAATTACTCCATTTGGAGTTGTACATCAAAAGTTATGCTGTTGTATGCATAACAAGTTCCCTCAAAAATTTATCAATCCTTGCTATTATCTCGATTGCGTTTTGATTAAAGATCTTGTTGTGGCTAAACTTTCATGATATCCCCTTGCAACATTTATGTCTTGCTTATCAGATAAACCTTTGCTTCATTCACCTCATTTGAAAACGCAACCTCAATTCATTGAGTAAAAGAACACCTAAAACTCGATTCTTGCTTAGTTGTTTTCTCGAGTTGATTAACCATGTTTCTTTGGTTCATTAATTACCTTTAAATGTTGAGTACCTACTGAATGTATCCACTTATTTGTTTATCTACCTAAACCTTAGCCAAGCATAAAAGTTTCAATATATATTCACACCTAAACCCCATATTTTGATATTAACACCGAAACTATGAAATTGATCATTTGAGTACTTGTGTGGCGTCGCCTTTTCATGTATTTAAGAACCTCTTTGTGAAACCTATTCAGGCTGCCATATCATGTCGACCACCTCATTAACCATTTTGGATAACCATGAAGTCGTTTCCGAAACCATGTTATTAAGTCACTTCTCCAAAAGTAGTGGAACTTGACATAACAAGCTTGTTTTACGAATCTTGTTTTGATAAGTTAAAGTTTGTTATGATGGTTGAAATAGTGACTATGAATAAGTATTTAAGTAAGTTATTTGAGTATAAATATTATTGTATGATTACAAGTTTTGTTTTATAAGGGGAAGTGAACAACATTTGTAGAGCGGGTTTGCTCATTATGTGTTTAGAGCGGGTGTTGCTCCGGAGCGGGTTTTACTCAGTTATGTAGGGTCATGACCTAGAAGTCTTGCAAGCAGAAATAAGAAAAGTAGGGAGACGTCCCTAAAAATCCATTCGTATTCCTTCCCTGGAGTTATGCTATGTTTGTGATAAGTATAAGATTATTATTTATGTTATATATGGATAATGATGTGTGATATCTTGAGATAATTCTTGGAAATTTCTCCAGTATAGGCAAAAGTATTTCTATGAAAGTTTACAGGAATGAACCAATGTATTTCTGAGCAAGTATTAACATATTTCTAAATAAGAATAAAAGTATCTCGTAAATTATGAGTTTACGCTTTAAGTATAAGAAACGATTGCGTAATTTCAGCCACCTTATTATTTTGGAATCGGTGGGACTTGTGTACCAGCGTAAGCTGACCTGTTTTGTTATTTGAACCTGTCCTGGTGGGGGCAGATTCATTTGTTTTGCAGGATTAGAAAGAATGATCAGATTAGCTCCTGTGTGCAAACGTGAAGTCATGACCAATGTGTTTAGTCCACTGCTATGAAATAATCTGTTTTATTTGATGATTATTAGCAAGTTAAACGTGGGTTTCCAATTTGTAATCTTGGTACTCAAAACTTATTGTAATAACTATTTTATTATAACTTATTTTCGTATTATGCTTGGATACTATGAGACTTCCTACCTTTCCTTGGGAGGGAAGGTGCCGAAGTCCGCCCTAACAGTCACTCTAATTAGCAGCTTAACTGAAACTCAAGATAATTGGGTCTTATTCAACTTTGGAGGACTCATATGATTGTGCTCAATAGTGAACGTGAATAGAGCTGTAGCTAACGTGTTGTTGATTCTAGAGTGTTGCAATTATGTATCTCCAGCGCGTTTTATTAAAGTTCACTATGACAACTTGTATGTCTGATAGAGGGACGAGTTGTTGTAAATGATTATTTAGAAATTGCGTAATTGAGATAGCAGAGTCAGAGTCGCAGGTGGATTTAACGTTTTCCGATTTGGAGTAGTATAATATAATCTTGAGGATGTCTTGGCTCAGAAAGAACCAAGCGATCATCAAATGTTATTAGGTGAAATCACTAAGCAAAAATAGTATTATATAGCAGGGTGTGTCGTCAAGCTCGGAAGAACGGAGCAAAGTGATAAATGAAGATGGGTTATCATAAGGTATTGGTTATGTAATTCAGGAAATAGAGAATCATAAGGAAGTGACGGAGCATGGGAAGAACTCCGGTGGTTGATGAGTCTCCAGATGTGTTACTCGAGGATTTGCCAGCATTGCAAATATATAAGGTGGTCGATTTTTATGTAAGATAGATGTCAGGGGCTAAACCTACCTTTAAAGCCGAGATGGCCGAATTAATGATGCAGTTTGAGGGTTGTAAGAAGATAACATTCGACCAATGTTTCACCCTGGGAGATGAATTCATTAGGGGAAAAAAAAGGAAGGGCTGCGCAAGAAGGGCTGCGTTTTATTAAAAACGCAGCCCGTCTTATATGAAGGGATGCGGTTTCTAGGATAAGCGCAGCCCTTCACATAAAGGGCGACGGTTAGCCTTAAAACCGCAGCCCTTCATGCAGTATGAAGGGCTGCGGTTTTAAGGCTAACCGCAGCCCTTTATGTGAAGGGCTGCGCTTATCCTAGAAACCGCAGCCCTTCATACACAAAGGGCTGCGTTTTCTAGGATAAGCGCAGCCCTTCCTATCCCGCCCATTTCAACCTGTGAGTTTTGCGCGCAACACACAGTAGCACTCACTCGCAAATTTCCCTCACTCAGCTCACCCCTCTCCCTCACACTCACTCGCACACTCACTCCTCTCCGTCACACTAGCTCGCACTGCCCTAACGGCCATCACCGGAGCACCGACACATCGCCGGAGCGCCGTCCCATCGCCGGTGCACACTTCTTCTTCTCTTCTCTCAGCGTTGCCTGAGCTCCTTCTTCTTCTCTTCTCTCAGCGCGCCTTGACGCCACCACCACCACCACTACTGCATTGTCGGTAATTCCCCTCTCACTCTCTCTCCTCTTTGTTTTATTTTGTGTTGTAAAATGTGATTGTAGGGGGTGGGGGAGGGCTTGTGGAGGGTGGGTAGGGGGTGGGGGGGTGCTGGGCGGGGATGGGGGATGGCGGGGGAGGCTGGGCATGGGGTGGGGGAGGGCGGGGGATCTTGGAAAGGGGGTGGGGGAGGGCTGGGGAGGCTGGGCATGGGGTGGGGGAGGGCGGGGGGATCTTTGGAAGGGGGTGGGGGATGGTGGGGAGGATGGGCATGGGGTGGGGGAGGGTGGGCATGGGGTGGGGGAGGGCTGGGGAGGCTGGGCATGGGGTGGGGGAGGGCGGGGGATCTTTGGAAAGGGGGTGGGGGAGGGCTGGGGAGGCTGGGCATGGCGTATATTTTAGGCCTATTTTAGCCTTTTCGCTTCCGAATCGTACTTACCGAGTTATTTAACCCCAAATTCTTTTGAACATGATTATATGAGGTATAATGTAACTATTGTGTAGATTTTTAGGTTTGCAATTGTTGTAGGTTGAATTTTGGGAACGAAAAGGGCATTTTAGGCCTATTTTAGCCTTTTCGCTTCCAAATCGTACTTACCGAGTCATTTAACCCCAAATTCTTTTTGAACATGATTATATGAGATATAATGTAACTATTGTGTAGATTTTTAGGTTTGCAATTGTTGTAGGTTGAATTTTGGGAACGAAAAGGGCATTTTAGGCCTATTTTAGCCTTTTCGCTTCCAAATCGTACTTATCGAGTCATTTAACCCCAAATTCTTTTTGAACATGATTATATGAGATATAATGTAACTATTGTGTATATTTTTAGGTTTGCAATTGTTGTAGGTTGAATTTTGGGAACGAAAAGGGCATTTTAGGCCTATTTTAGCCTTTTCGCTTCCAAATCGTACTTACCGAGTCATTTAACCCCAAATTCTTTTTGAACATGATTATATGAGATATAATGTAACTATTGTGTAGATTTTTAGGTTTGCAATTGTTGTAGGTTGAATTTTGGGAACGAAAAGGGCATTTTAGGCCTATTTTAGCCTTTTCGCTTCCAAATCGTACTTATCGAGTCATTTAACCCCAAATTCTTTTTGAACATGATTATATGAGATATAATGTAACTATTGTGTAGATTTTTAGGTTTGCAATTGTTGTAGGTTGAATTTTGGGAACGAAAAGGGCATTTTAGGCCTATTTTAGCCTTTTCGCTTCCAAATCGTACTTATCGAGTCATTTAACCCCAAATTCTTTTTGAACATGATTATATGAGATATAATGTAACTATTGTGTAGATTTTTAGGCTTGCATTTGTTCTTGGTTGCATTTCGGGAACGAAAAGGTCATTTTAGGCCAAATTTTGCCTTTTCGCGTCCAATTCGTACTTATCGAGTCATTTAACCCCAAATTCTTTTTGAACATGATTATATGAGGTATAATGTAACTATTGTGTAGATTTTTAGGTTTGCAATTGTTGTAGGTTAAATTTTGGGAACGAAAAGGGCATTTTAGGCCCATTTTAGCCTTTTCGCTTCCAAATCCTCCCTCCCCCCCCCACTGCCCTGCCCCTCCCCTCCCCCCCACCACACCCCCTCCCCCCCCCCCCCCCCCACCGCCCCCTCCCCCCCCCCCCCCGCCCCTCCCCCCCCCCCGCCTGGCCCCTCCCCCTCTACCGCCCCTCCCCTCCCCTCCCCCCCCCGCCACGCCCCCCTCCCCTCCCCCCCCTGCGCCCTCCCCCCCCCCCGCATGCCCCTCCCTCCCCACCGCACACCCCTCCCCTCCCCCCACCGCTGCCTGCCCCCTCTCCTCCCCCCCTGCTGCCCTCCCCTCCCCCCACTGCACCCCCCCTCCCCTCCCCCCTTGCCCCTCCCCCCCCTACCGCACTGCCCCTCCCCTCCCATCCCCCCACTGCACAACCCCCCCCCTCCCCCCCGCTGCCCCTCCCCCTGCACAGCCCCTCCCCCCCCACTGCACACCCCTCCCCCCCCCCCATGCCGCACAGTCCCCCTCTCCTCCCCCTGCTGCCCCCTCCCTCCCCCCCCACCGCTGACCCCCTCCCTCCCCCCCAGCTGCCACAGTCCCTCCCCTCCCCCTCCCCCCGCACAGCCCCTCCCCTCCCCTCCCCCGCTGCCGCTGCCCCTTGCACCACGGAACCCCCTCCCCACACCCCACCCCCCTTAGTGGCAATGTTAATTTTAATTTTTTGTTATATTAATGCATTATTTTTACAATTTCAGGGAGATGGCGGATGTGCATACGGATAACACCACAAGTGGTGTTGAACACACTACCGAGGATGAGTCTTTCGATGCGAGAAAGGAACGGGGTAAATTGTCTCGATTTCGCCGTGAAGAGATAAATGCACAAATGCCTAGGAAGTCATTGGCGACGAAAAAGAGAATAGGAAGGGGACCTACAAAGTCACTAGGGAAACACACAAATATGACTTTGGAGTACGATAACATGGGTCAACCTTGTGGAAAGTGGCGTCAAAAGTATGGCATGCAAGTTGGCATTTGCATGCATAAACTCTCCATTTTGCACTCATGGAAAGAGGTGCCCGAGGGATTGAAGCGGTGTCTATGGGAAGATACCATGGTAAGCTTCAAGTACAATAACGTTTAGTTTCTTAATTATTTAGTTAAATATATGTGTAATATTACTTATAGCATATAAATTACAACATTTGCGAAAACTAATTTGTGAACTGCGTTTTTTGTAGAATCAATTCAATATCGAAGATGATGAAGCCAAGAAGAATGTATTTCTATCCGCGGTTGCCCAGAGATTCAGAGATTTCAAGGCTAAGTTAGTGTCTGGGTGGATCACTAAGCGGAGGAAAGTAGTAGGTACAAAGAAGAAGAACATCTACGGCGGAGAAACACAAGCCGATCCTGAGGCTTCACCGGAAACATCATCTGCACCATCCAAATTACCATTTCAAATATGGAAAACTATCAAACCTGAAGAGTGGGAAGCATTTGTTGCCAAGAAAATAACCCCACAAGCTATTGTAAGAATATTTTATTAAGATTTAATAAACTTAGATCCAGTATTATTGTATAGCACCGTACGTAGCTAACCTTTATTTATAATTGTGTGTTTTAGGCAAGTCGTGAGAAAAGTAGCTCGAGTGTAAAAGCTAGGAAGTATTATCATCATTTGGGTGCTCATTCGTACAATGAGGCGAGAGAGAAGTGGATGTTCAGCCATTACCCCACAATAGGGTCGACAACGGCAACGGGGAGTGGCTCAATGACGACGGTTGCACGGCCTCGGTAACCGAGATAGAGTCCTCGATTGGTGGTGTTCGATGCATGGGGTTGATGCAAAGGGAAAAAGAGTCTTGCACGACCCGGAACACAACGAGATAGCCAACGCCATTGTAAGTACAGATTATATGGTTATATAAGGTATATATAATATAACTTTTGCGCTCACAAGCATTTCTCTCTTATACTTATGTAGATTGGCTTGAAGGAAAAAGAGGCAACTGGTGAGTTCACTCCTAAAGGACACATTGATGCATTGCACGAAACTTTAGGACCGGACCACAGTGGACGCGTGAGGGGCGTAGGAGGTGTCCGCCTCGGTTTGAGAAAGGTATATGGTGATCAATACACTACAGCGACAAAATCAAGTGTAAGTAGTGTGAATTCGGCAACGTCAGTAGATGTGGAGGCTATGAAAGCCGCAATTCGGGAGGAGCTAAGGGAGGAGATGACCCATAACTTCAACGCCATTTTGGAGCAAATGGGTTTACCGACTTTTGCTGCATTCAAGAAGGGTAGTGATACTACACCTAGCCGACTGATCCCACTGTAGGACCCGAGTTGAAGGTAATCACTTAATCCCTTTGCTTTGTTAAACAACTATTGTTACGTTCTTAAATGCATGAAATTCTTACTATATATATGTTGTTTCATAGACTAACTATAAATAGAGTTTTTTTTACGGGAAGAGACACCATGTGAACTATTAGTTTGGAGCGGAGATGGTTATGATAGTTTCATCCTCGTAGCTCATGGCCATGCACAACCCCCCTAGTGACCGAGTACGATTGCATAACCGGTTTGTGGATCATAATCACTATGTGGTCACCCTCAATGAAATTGTGTCGGGTTTCGAAGAATTACCTCTTCCATTTGCCGGCCGGAAGTTGGTCTACGATTACTAAATGATGCCCTTGGCAGTTATGTTCTGTGGCCGCGTGCATTGGTGCGGTTTTCAGATGAGGTACAATGATTAACATTCATATATATATATATATATATATGCGTGTTTTCTTTTATAGTTCCTATGATAGTCAGTAATATCTTTACTTTTAACTAAATACTAGGTTTGGGGGAAGGCCGACTCACATGCCAGGAAGGGAAAGAAGGCATGTTCACCTTATAAGAAAGCAAGTTTACGTGATGAAGGTGAACGAAATGTGGTGACGGGAAATGTTTCTAAGACAAAAAATCCACTTATTATCGATCCAGAGGTGGTGCGGAGCCTTACTACGCCATGCTTTTGGTTACATGAGTGCGCTAGCGATTTACCCGATGAAAGCGCAATTGAGGTTGCTTTGGGGGGCAACAATTCCACTACCTTGAGAACTCATCGACATTCATTTCAAAGGTTGATATTAAAGAATTCTTATGTGGAGTAGAGTTGAATGTTTCCATGATACAAACATTCATGAGGTAATACATAAGTATATAAATTAAATATACATATACATATATATGCCTTAAGTAGTTTTCAAATCCATAATAAGTAATTGTTGGTTTACTTTTAATATAATCAATATAATTTCTCAGGTTATAATACAATGAATTGCTTGCAACATCTAGTGCAATGTTTGGTTGGTTATGTCCAAACATAATACGAGATGACAATTGCTTACAAAACAAAACCGAAGTGAAAGAGTATCTCGACATGAGTTTCAAAGCATCATCTCGTTTTGGATATCATCAGATCATTCTTGTTCCTTATATTGAAAAGTATGCTTGTTAAACTCGCTTTACTTTTATTATTCGATACTTAAATTGACCTATTAATTGTTCTACGATTAATAATAACTATATTTTCTTGTTGTAGGGCTCATTGGACACTGCTTGCGATATGTTTGTCACGTAACGAAGTCTACCACTTTGATTCTTTGCGTCGACAACCACCACGGACCTTACTAATCAAATCATTGTTAAATAGGTAGCCTAATCGAAACTCAATATATGCGCACTTATTAATATTACACAGTATTCATCATCTTTAAATATATAAACAGTTAGTACATCTAATCTTATAATAATGTTGTTGATGTAGTGTGATGAAGCATATTAGTGCAACAGGACTTCGAGCACCAAAAGCTCCTGTTTGGATATCAGTCGAGGTAACATGACTAATTTATTTGTCCTTATATAGAAACACTTTTAGCCACATACTACACATCTAATTAACATGAATGTCATTGGATGCATCCTTTGGTGAACATTTAGTGTCCGCAACAAGAAGATGGACTTGCATGTGGCTATTACGTGCTCGAGGTACATGTTCGATATCGTCAACCAAGTGCACTAACGCCGATGATCTTCAAAAGGTATGTAACTTATTAGTATATGTTAGTTTAGATTAGATCGATTGGTAATAGGTATTAATTGGTTTAGAAACCAAAGTAGCACATGCATATATTTGGGAACGAAAATGTCAAATCTAGGCCTATTTTTGCCTTTTACGCTTCCAAATCGTATTTATCGAGTCATTTAACCCCAAATTCATTTTTAACATGATAATATGAGGCATAATGTAACTATTGTGTAGATTTTTAGGTTTGCAATTGTTGTAGGTTGAATTTTGGGAACGAAAAGGGCATTTTAGGCCTATTTTTGCCTTTTCGCGTCTAATTCGTACTTATCGCTTCATTTAACTCCATTTTCTTTTTCAATATGATAATATAAGGTATAATATAACTAGTGTGTAGAGTTTTAGGCTTGCATTTGTTTTTGATTGAATTTCGGGAAGGTATATGTCATTTTTAGAACTACTAACTACGGTACGTAAATGATTGAATTCTTATATTATGTGTTTATTCCTTGGTTGTTTTGCAAGGTTTATATGAATAACACACCACGTTTGAGGGCCTTCACCACAGACGAATTACATGAAGTTCGGGATAAGTTGGCGTCCCACATTTGCGATGATTGCTTATGATACATCTACTATAGTTTGTATTAATTCTATGTACATTTTTCACATTATTAAATATATACATATTTAAAGTTAATTATTATATTACGTTCAAAAACTTGTCATATATTATTATTGCAATTTGATCGGTTTTTTTTTGTGTCGAAGGGAGGTTTTGGGTTGGGTCTTGGGGGTGGCCGGGCAAGAATGGGTGGAGGAGGTGGCGAGAGGGTGGGGGGGGTGGGGGTGCGGGGAGTGAAAGGGGTGGGTCTGGGGTGGGGGGGCGGGGTGGGGGCAAGGCGGGGGAGTGCGGGGGTGGGCGGGTGTGGGGGTGGGGGTGGGGGGCGGGGGTGGGAGTGCGGGGGTGGGCGGGGGTGGGGGTGAGGGGGGCGGGGGGGTGGGCGGGGGTGGGGTGTCTTTGGGGCGCGGGGGTGGGCGGGGGTGGGGGGTCTTTGGGGTGGGCGGGGGTGGGGTGTCTTTGGGGGGCGGGGAGTGGGCGGGGGTGGGGGGTCTTGGGGTGGGCGGGGGGTGGGGTGTCTTTGGGGGGCGGGGGGTGGGCAGGGGGTGGAGAGTGCAATTTATTTTTGTAAAAAAAAATTTGAATGTGAAGGGCTGCGGTTTTAAGCCTAAATCGCAGCCCTTCACTTAAGTAGGGCTGCGGTTTAGGCCTAAAACCGCAGCCCTTCACATAGAGAAGGGCTGCGGTTTAAGCCGAAAACGCAGCCCTTCAAGCTTATAAGGGCTGCGTTTTTGGCGTAAACCGCAGCCCTTCGTTATGAAGGGCTGCGGCTAAAAACCGCAGCCCTTCTTATATATTGAAGGGCTGCTATGGAAAGGGCTGCTGGCCAAAAACGCAGCCCTTAGGGCTGTTTTGACCGCAGCCCTTCCTTGTTTTTCCACTAGTGATTAATGAAATTATGTAAAGATCATCGGCAGACTAATAAGATTACAGTTAGGAATAGGAATTCGTAATCTCGAATAAATGAATTATTCGATCAATTAAAAGGGAGTTAGGGTGTTTGAAAGTAGATCTAAGATCGGGATATTACTAGATGCACGTAACAAGTAAGGATATTTCAAAGCTGACATTTAGGATGAGTTGTGGTCATTATGAGTTTGTGAAAACACCGATCGAGCTTAGTAATGCACCAGTAGTATTCGTAAATACGATGTAGTAATATTTTAAATCTTATTAGACCAAATTATGACAATTTTCATAGATGATATTTTGGTATGTTCAAAGAATCAGGAAGTGCGTCTTAAAGAAGTATTAAGAAAATAATGAAGTTCGAGTGGTCGGAAAAATTGCGAGGAAGCTTTACATTAGTTGAAGAAAAGGTTAACAAATGCCTTAGTTCCAGCTTCCCTTCGGGGACAGAAGGACTTAAAGTGTATATCCATATTTCTCAGGAAGGTTTGGCCTGTATATTGATGTAACATCAACGACTAACAGCCTATGCATCTAGCAACGTAGTAAAGCCATAAGAAAATTAATTTGCGCATGATCTAGAATGGAAGCTAAGGAATTTTCCTTAAAATTATAGAGGTTTTATTAAATTAAGTAACCTGAAAGGTTCATACTAATCATTAAAACTTTAGTAATATCTTTATTTAGGAACAGATGAAAGTTAGATAGCGAAGGTAGCTAGAATTGCTCAAGGTAGTACCGTCGGGGAAGGCAGATAAGGTAGTAGATACTTTGAACAGGAAACCTCGCCAGGGAAATGATTTCATCATTTCGATACCATGGGAGTATGTAAAGAGTAATGCAATCGGAGTTGAATATGATCAATAAAGGGGATTTACAAGGAGAACTATATGTTTTGTGATAAAAATATTCCTTTTAAGGTAATTTGAGCTAAGTAAGTGCAAAAATAAGTTTATCAAGGATGTGAGGTTAAAGATAGAGGAAAATCAGACAACAGATTTTTAATGTATGTGGTGAAAAAAGAATATAAATAAATGGGAAAATAGTGAGTAACGATGGTTCAGATATAGGGAAAAAGAGAGAGAGAATTCTAGAAAGGCGCATTCCAGTGCGTTCTCGGTTCATCACGAAGAGAACAAGATGACTCAGGATATAAATTTTTGGTGGAAAGGGTTGAAGCGAGATGTGCTGCAATATGATGCAAAATACTTAAATTGCTAGGGAATCAAGTTTAAGGGGAGAAGTTACATGAGAAAACAAAGTATGTTATTTACATGTTGGAAGATATTACAAGCTCCTATGTGGGAGTAAAAGGGTTCATGGGAAGATAAATTAGCATGCACGAAATTCTTTTATAATAATAGTTACCAATCGAGTATGGCTCCGTATGAAGCCCTGTATGAATGTAAACATCGTACACTTATTAATTGGGATGACACAAGCACATGATTTCAGTAAGACTTGAGTAAGATCATGAAACTAAGAAGCAAGTGCGAGTAATTCGAGGGAAAAAGAAAATGAGAATATCTTAGGTTAAAAGTATTTAACCTTTTATTTCAAGAATTATGGTGGTTAACTTATTAAGACTCCGAGAAGTGGTTGTCATATTTTAGTTGTCAATTGCCACCATATAAGCATTCCGAGTTCGACTATCAAGAAGCATGGGTTCCGAAATGTTCTATATATATCGTTTCCTTTTTAAGTGGCTTAATGAACAAAATTAGTTTTGGGATTTGTTGTACTAAATTATTAAGATTCATTGAATCTCTTAATGGTTTCGTAATGTTCTCCTATAGATTACTGGAAGATGTTGTAGGAAATGATTACCTTACGAGATTTGGGCATATGCTATAAAAACCTTGGAACCTAGGGATATCAGTTTTGGGGAAAATGAATTTATATAATTGAAATTTAAGCAAGTAATGTTACCCAATGACTCTTTAAAAAAAAGGGGAAATATTATAAAGCTAAACAATACTCTTGGTTAAAGAACTCCGAACCGTCCCTCGATCAGGAAGAACAACATGTGGGAACAAATTAAATACGCGAGATCAGTATCCTCAGTATTCTAAGGTACAATATAAGTTTCGGGATGAAACTTCTTTAAGGGAGGAAGAGTGTAATAGCCTCATTTTTTTAAGACGATATCATGAAGATAAACGAGATACGTTAACATACTAATCAGTACTAGATCAATTGCGTCTTCAAGGAATAAGAAAATTGTGAATAGTTCCTATGTGAAGTTTGTCTGTGAATATGAATATTATATATTATTATGTGATTATAAATGCAAATTATGAGTTAAGATAAGTTATTTACGAATTACGTTAAGAACGTTGAGCACTGTTCTGAAATTTTGAGACTTCGAGCTATTATCGCTATTGTGATTGACATACTCTGTCATTATGATTTAAGGGCTAAATGAGCTAAAATGTCTTTATTAAGTTATAAGACATATTTTGAGGATCTAGTTTAAGTATAATGAAGGATTAGAGCTTAATTACAGAAGGTTAAGGATTAAGTAAAACCAAAAAATTCTGGAATACTCTAAAGCTGTGAAAAGACGATTTTGCCCTCATTACTAAACCAAAATCACGAGCTTGCCATTACCCATTAACTATATATATGTGACAAAGGCTCTTGATTCATTTCATCAGATTTCATCTTACAAAAACACACCAAAATCCCTCATCATTTTCTCTCTTCTTCACGCCAGAGCTGGCGAGTTGTGCTGCTGTGGTTAGCAGCTTGTTTCCTTTGGGTTCTTGCTCTGAAACTTATATGCAACTCTTTTCCTATACTCCTCAAGTTGTTCTTCCTACTGGGCAATCATTAGTTTTGAGGTATCAAGTCAGTAGCATCAAAGAAACTCAAGGAAGGTAAGATGTAGCTGAATTGTAGTACTTATGAGGTTTATTAGATTGAAACTTGATTACTTTGGGTTAATTGCTGAATTTTAAGTTATGGATGTTCAATTTAAGGTCTTAGAAGGTTGCTGGAGGAGAGCTAAAAGTGGTTAAAGGAGATTTAATTCCTAAAAACAGGATTAAGGTACACAAGCTCCACCACCTAAACTTTGTTTCTAGCTTTGATCATGGAATTTGTTTGTGGAATTGTGAACACTGGATCATGTTTGAATGTGTATAAAAATTAATTTGCATGTGTTTTCTTATGGAAGATATTGTGTTAAAAATCTCTTGCATGTCAAGATCCCTAAGACACTCGGAATAACTGAGTAAGAAAGTGATTATCCATTCTCTTGAGCTATGCTGCCGTGACTTTTCCTGCCAAATATCTTCCTTTTCCACTCTGTTTTTCACCTTGGTGTCTCTTGAAAGTGGTAGATCTAGAAAAGTTATTGAATTTAGACCCAAAAATTACTCCATTTGGAGTTGTACATCAAAAGTTATGCTGTCCGGAAGTTGTTGTATGCATAACAAGTTCCCTCAAAAATTTATCAATCCTTGCTATTATCTCGATTGCGTTTTGATTAAAGATCTTGTTGTGGCTTAACTTTCATGATATCCCCTTGCAACATTTATGTCTTGATTATCAAATAAACCTTTGCTTCATTCACCTCATTTGAAAACGCATCCTCAATTCATTGAGTAAAAGAACACCTAAAACTCGATTCTTGCTTAGTTGTTTTCTCGAGTTGATTAACCATGTTTCTTTGGTTCATTAATTACCTATAAATGTTGAGTACCTACTGAATGTATCCACTTATTTGTTTATCTACCTAAACCTTAGCCAAGCATAAAAGTCTCGATATATATTCACACCTAAACCCCATATTTTGATATTAACACCGAAACTATGAAATTGATCATTTGAGTACTTATGTGGCGTCGCCTTTTCATATATTTAAGAACCTCTTTGTGAAACCTATATAGGCTGCCATGTCATGTCGACCACCTCATTAACCATTTTGGATAACCATGAAGTTGTTTCCGAAACCTTGTTATTAAGTCACTTCTCCAAAAGTAGTGGAACTTGACATAGCAAGCTTGTTTTACGAAACTTGTTTTGATAAGTTAAAGTTTGTTATGATGGTTGAAATAGTGACCATGAATAAGTATTTAAGTAAGTTTTTTTAGTATAGTTATAAAAGTATAAGTATTTTTGTATAACTATTTGAGTATAAGTATTTAAGTACAAGTGTTGAGTATAAATATTTTTGTATGATTACAAGTTTTGTTTTATAAGGGGAAGTGAACAACATTTGTAGAGCGGATTTGCTCATTATGTGTTTAGAGCGGTATTGCTCCGGAGCAGGTATTGCTCCGTTATGTAGGGTCATGACCTAGAAGTCTTGCAAGCAGAAATAAGAAAGGTGGGGAGACGTCCCTCAAAATCCATTCGTGTTCCTTCCCTGGAGTTATGCTATGTTTGTGATAAGTATAAGATTATTATTTATGTTATATATGGAGAATGATGTGTGATATCTTGAGATAATTCTTGGAAATTTCTCCAGTATAGGCAAAAGTATTTCTATGGAAGTTTACAGGAAAGAACCAATGTATTTCTGAGCAAGTATTAACGTAATTCTGAATAAGAATAAAAGTATCTCGTAAATTATAAGAAACGATTGCGTAATTTCAGCCACCTTATTATTTTGGAATCGGTGGGACTTGTGTACCAGCGTAAGCTAACCTGTTTTGTTATTTGACCCTGTCCTGGTGGGGGCAGATTCATTTGTTTTGCAGGATTAGAAAGAATGATCAGATTAGCTCCTGTGTGCAAACGTGAAGTCATGACCAATGTGTTTAGTCCGCTACTATGAAATAATCTGTTTTATATGATGATTCTTAGCAACTTAAACATGGGTTTCCTTTTTGTAATCTTGGTACTCAAAACTTATTGTAATAACTATTTTATTATAACTTATTTTCGTATTATGCTTGGATACTATGGTACTTCCTACCTTTCCTTGGGAGGGAAGGTGCCGAAGTCCGCCCTAACAGTCACTCTAATTAGCAGCTTAACTTCGTAATTAGCAGTATTAGGTCTTAATTAAGCTGCTATTTGGAGCGGGCTGTTACACTTACATGGACAGTAAGCATGCTAGACTCAAAGATTAAGAGGTTTTAGACTTCGACCTTCCTCCTATATGGGATTGAAAATTAGAATTGACTAAGGCTTTCATGGAGATGCAAACTAGACCTTGGATTTGAATTGGTCCTATACGGGCTTAACTTTGGAATTGACTAGGAGTAGCACATGGGCTTAACTTTGGAATTGACTGTTTGGATTAGCACATGGGCCTGACTTTGCAATTGACTGGGATTAGCACATAGGTTTTATATTGGAATTATCTGGGAGTAGCACATAGGTTTTAAATTGGAATTGTCTGGGAGTAGCACATTGGCTAGACTTTGAAATATAATGGGAGAAGCACATGGGTTTGACTTTGGAATAGATTGGGAGAAGCACGTGGGCTTGACTTTGGAATAGAGTGGGAGAAGACATAGATTGGGGTTTACATAATGATGCAAATAGGCCTAGACTTTGAAAATGGGCTAGACTTACATGGGCCTAACATAAATGAGTGGACTCTAATGCACATGGGCCTAAGATGAATGCAAATGGACTCGGATTGGGTTGATTGAATTGAGTTAATTGGATTAGTTTTAGAATTTTCAAAATTTTGTATTTTTGAAATGGACTCCTTGATTTATCTTTCCTTAAAAATATATGATGATGATTTGAAATAGATTTTTTTTTGAAAAAGGATTCATTTTTGGTGAGGATCATCAATGCTTTCAACGTATGTCTTGCTCAACTGACTCCCTTAGCGGTCCGGAACTTGATCGCGTACATCTGGACTGTACGCTTTTTAGAGTTTCCCGAGACGTTGAACTTGTTCTGCCATATCCATTGGCTGAAGAAAAATGGATCTTCTAAGCAGGCAGGGTGGTGGTCGCTAACTACAGCCGACAAGAAAATGACCGTCCAGCCCAAAATGACCGGTTTGAAGGGTTGGCAGGATGCCTTCTTTTGGCTGCAAGTGCCCGAGGATTATCCCGTGCGCCGTCATTTCACCGAGCCCCGTCCTCGCATGGAGCATTTGCCTTCTGTTCCGTTAACTGGGGAAGAGATAATGGCTTTTGATTTTTTTGACACGGAGGACTACATAGTCACCTATGAGGACGGGAAGAAAGCTAGGGTTAAGTAGCCCAAACATTGGGTTCCTCATTCCAAGTACATTCTCGGGAACCAGCCCTTGTAGGCCCTGCTGCTCTGCCCTACTCACGACAATGGTAAGTGCTATTGTCGGACTGGTCCGTCTGATGATTATATATATATATACATTTTTTTTTAACTGTTTCTTGCTTGTTTGCATGCTTCGATAATCTTGATCTCGACGTACTTGGCGTTGACGAGAATCTACGGCCACTATCCCACTTACCGCCTGCTCCTCACTACGAGTACGAGACAATGCATGGTAATACAAACGGTCGTCGGGGAGGGAACCGTAATGGTCCCCAAAACATCCGCTGAGGTCGCGGTGGGGTGACTGCTGCTCGCGTCCCTGTTCAGGGTGCTACTACTGTTGTTGACAGTACTAGCGGCCAGCCATCCCCTGCCGTCCCCCTCAGATCATCCACCTCCCGGCCTGTTGCCAGGGGTGGTGGAAACAGGAGGCGGCCTCGCGAACAAGCCGCGGCAGACACAGCTGCTAACAAGAGGCAGGCTTTAGCGGATCCTGCAACTTCTGCCCCCACCAACGAGATTGTTCAGGTGGAAGATTTGCACGTAGACGCTCCTCCAAAGGGGTAGGATCATGCTGAGGTCGCGACCACTAGGCCTGGTCGCCACAGCGGGGTAACTTGGTTGTCTGGATCTTACTCCTCCATCCGTGAGAAGATCCGGGAGCTTATCACTATGCCCATCTTTTTATCCAACCTGTCTCCCAGCATCTAATCTCGGTTTCATGAGTGGATCGAGAAGAAGGAGGTGCCGCTAAGTGACGTAGTGTCGGCCTCCTTTGCTCGCCGGCCAATCGTTCCCGGTAAGATTTATCAACCTGACTGGGACGTCAGGGAAGATGAGTCGATGTATGCCGATATCCCCGAGAACGGTGGCATTTTGGCGTACCGTATTCTGAAGGGCATGCAGCTGCCGTTGGACAGGCCGGCTGGGTCCTTAGTAACTCCTGCTGCAAGGCTGGCTCATGACCAACTTGTGGTACGTTTTCATACTTGTTTCATTATTATTCATTTGTTTTTTGTATTCGTATTGACGTTCTCTTTTCCCCTTTGCAGGCCAACAATGCTGCTATTGAGCTGATCGAGCAGTACGTTGAGTACCAGAAGTTGGCGGACAGCTATAAGCAGTCGCTGGAGACTTGCCAGGACCTGCTAAAGGATGTGGAGGAGAAGCTAGCGGCCAAGACCGCGGCCCTGCAGCCTCTTGAGGACGAGCTGCAACCCTTGAGGCCGCGAGCTGCATTACTGGAGGAGACCGAGGCCAATGTTAATACATTGACCAAGGCTTTGGAAGCCGCCAACTCAGAGAAAGAGATCGTTGTGTTGGATGATGTAGCCGAGGCCGAAGCTAGGGGGCCGCCAAGGATATTGCTGAGTTTCAGCAATCTGACGAGTATGTGGCGACTCTTCATAAGAGATATGATGGCGGATGGGCGGCCGCCATGAGGTGTGTATGCAAGACCATTCCAGGATTTGACTGGAATGTGATTGAAGATGCTCATGATGCCGGCCAACATCTCACGCCCTTCGAGGGGGATCCGAAGTTTACCGATGAGGACGCCATAGCTGATGCGGACCCTCGGGATGTCCCTGCCTCTTGAAGTTTTTGGCGGCCTTCTCTCAGCTCAACCTGTTCTTCCAATAGCTTATAGTTTGTAATCTTTTTTAAACATTTTGGTTAACACTTTATTCGGCCCATGTTGGCATTTGTAAACACTAATGTTTCTTAATTTTATAAGTACGATTCCAACTGAAAGCCTTTCATTTGGCCGCCATCGTTTTCATTTGTAGTTGGCCGCCAAACCAGTAGCTTTTATTTTATGGAAAGTACTTTTGTTATATCTTGTGTTGTTATTGCTCTAATTTTCTTTTGATTGTTGCATGACCGCTAACCGTTTTTATTCATAAACGCTAGTTGTCGTCTGGTCTGTTATGTGACCGCGAATGCACGTGAGCCTGTCATATGGCTTTTGCTTTGTGCCAGGTCTGTCATATGACCATTAACGCACTTTGAGCCTGTCATATGGCTTTTGTTTTGTGCTAGGTCAGTCATATGACCGTTAATGCACTTTGAGCCTGTCATATGGCTTTTGTTTTGTGCTAGGTCTGTCATATGACCGTTAACGCACTTTGAGTCTGTCATATGGCTTTTGTTTTGTGCTAGGTCTGTCGTATGACCGTTAATGCACTTTGAGCCTGTCATATAGCTTTTGTTTTGTGCTAGGTCTGTCATATGACCGTTAACGCACTTTGAGCCTGTCATATGGCTTTTGTTTTGTGCTAGGTCTGTCATATGACCGTTAACGCACTTTGAACCTGTCATATGGCTTTTGTTTTCAATTTATTGACCTGTCACATGGTCAGTTAATATACATGAGAATAATAAGATGATTGATGAATTGCTAGCGGAGGCTTGTATTATTTATGTAATGAAAAGTGGCTCTCGGCCTATTACATCTCCTGGATCAAACATAGTATTTCTTTAGGACGCTAGCATTCCAACAGTTCTTAAGCTCCTTGTCATCCATGCTTTTTAGGATGAAAGAGCTGGAAGCAATCTTCTTAGCTATGACGTAAGGACCTTCCCAATTAGCAGTCAGCTTCCCTTCGGTATGCGCCTTACCGGTAGCTGCTGTTCTGCGAAGGACTAGGTCGCCAACATCTAACGGCCTTTGTAGGACTTCCTTATTGTAAGCCTTGCTGATTCTATCTTTGTAAGCAACTGCTCTCAGTTCCGTCATGAGTCTTGTTTCTGGCAAGAAGTCTAGGTTTTCCCTGAGTGCCTGGTTGTTTCTTTGAAGGTCTTGGTGCTTGATCAGGTAAGAGGGTAAGCCCACCTCTACCGATAACACCGCTTCTGCACCAAAGGCCAGCTTGAAAGGGCTTTCTCCCGTCGCTTCCTTCTCAGTTGTTCTATTTGACCATAGCACTGCCGGCACCATATCAGCCCATCCTCCTTTGAACTCATCTAGTTTTTTCTTCAAGGCATTTAAGATTTGTTTGTTCGCGGCCTCTGCTTGTCCGTTGCTCTGGGGATGGCAAACGGCTGAGTATGCAAACTTCACGCGAAACTCTGTTAGAAAAGCTTGTATGGGACGACAATCAAATTGAACGCCATGGTCGAAGACGATAGCAGTGGGAATCCCAAATCTTGTCATAATGTTCTGCCAGATGAATTTCTTGACCTGATTTGCCTTGATTTTTGATGTCGGTTCTGCCTCTATCCACTTTGTAAAGTAGTCAATGCCCACTATTAGGAATCTCCTCCCTCCAGTTGTTGTGGTGAATGGTCCCAGGATGTCCATTCCCCACTGGGCAAACGGAATTGGGCATAGGATAGGCTGCAAATCATTTACTGGCTTGTTGATGACGGGGGCATATCTCTGGCATTTGTCGCACCTCTTAACATAACCCTGGGCATCCGTCAGCATACTCGGCCAATAGAACCCAGCTCTTAGTGCCTTCAATGCTAGGGTTTTACCGCCAATGTGATTACCGCAAATACCTTCATGTATCTCTTCCAGAATCTTCGTGGATTCCCATGCGGTTGCACACTTAAGCAGAGGTAGACTGAACGATTTCTTGTACAACTCATTCTGATATATGACGTACCATCTGGCTTGTCGCTTCCGTTTCTTGGTGGACGAAGGATCATTGGGAAGCGTCCCAGTCAGCTTATACGCCACCAGCTCACTAAACCACTCCCCTTGCTGGTTTATGCTGTTGACGGTCACAATTTGCTCTGTGATGCTCTTTTCCTTCAAGATGTCCACCGTGACGGTTCTCTCGATGCTAAATGAGTCAGAACTTGCTAATTTGGACAATGCGTCCGCTTTCGTGTTCTCGGCCCTAGGTATTGCGTGAATCTCAAAGTGATTCAATTGAGCTATTAACTCCTTGGCCTTCTCCACATACTTCAGCATGTTGGCCTCTCTGACTTCAAATTCTCCTCTTAGCTGGCCGCTAACCAACTGTGAGTCTGTCTTCAAGAGTACATTCTTAGCGCCCGCCGTCAAACATATTCTCAAGCCCGCAATTGCTGCTTCATATTCTGCTTCATTGTTTGACACCGGGAAAGCAAACTTGATGGCGTACTGGTATGAATTTCCCTCAGGGCTGATCATCACTATACCAGCCCCGGATCCGCTAACAGCGGACGATCCGTCAACTTCCAGTAGCCAGACTTCCTTTTTCTCTACTTCTTCTTCCTCATATGAGGCTTCCACAATAAAATCTGTCAGGGCCTGCGCTTTGATAGCGGTCCTGGGCTTATACTGTACATCATATTCTGATAGCTCAACGGCCCATTTCAGCAAGCGGCCGGAACTATCCATCTTTTGCAACGCCTTTTCTAGCGGCTGATTGGTTAGAACTTGAATGGGATGGCAGTCTAAGTATGGCCTGAGCTTCCTGGCGGCGATTATCACGGCTAAAGCCATTTTCTCAACCAGCTGATAACGGCTCTCCGGCCCGTTAAGGATGTGGCTGACGAAGTATATTGGCTGCTGCCTCTTCTCTTTCTCCACCAATAACACGGCCGCGACTATTTTCGGCGAGGCCGAGATATACAACTGCAATACGTCTCCAGTCTCGGGCCTTGTAGTGGTGGGTAGCTTTTTCAAATGCTCTTTTACTGCCATGAATGCTTTGCTTTGCTCCTCTCCCCACTCGAATTTCTTATTTCCTCTTAGCAGTGCAAAGAAAGGCAAAGTCTTGTCTGCTCATTTTGAAATGAATCGAGTGAGGGCCGCCATTCTCCCTGTTAGCCTCTGAATGTTTTTGACGCTTTTTGGCTCAGGTAGGTCGACAATAGCTTGAACTTTGTCTGGGTTTGCATCAATCCCTCTCTTACTTACCAAAAAGCCTAAAAACTTCCCTGCTCTCACCCCAAAGACACATTTCTTTGGGTTGAGCTTCATCTTATACTACCTCAACGTTCTGAAAGTTTCTTCCAAGTCGTCTAGGTGTTCGCGGTCACTTTTACTTTTGACGATGGAGTCGTCAACATATGCCTCGATTTTTCTCCCCCTCTGATCCGCGAATACCTTGTCGACCAGCTTTTGATAGGTTGCTCCTGCATTACGGAGCCCAAACGGCATTGCCTTATAGTTGTATACGCCACAATCTGTGATGAATGCTGCCTTTTTTCTATCGGCCTCGAGCAAGCTAATCTGGTGTTAGCCCGAGAACGCATCCATAAAGCTTAACAGTGCATGACCGCTGGTAGAGTCTACTAGCTGGTCTATTCTTGGTAACGGATAGCAGTCCTTTGGGCAGGCTCTATTGAGGTCCGTGAAGTCTACGCACATCCTCCACTGACCGTTAGCTTTTTTCACCATGACCACATTGGCCAACCATTCTGGGTAATCACATGGCTCAATGAAGTCGGCCGCCAGCAGCTTATCAACTTCCTCTTTGACGGCCTTGTTCTTTTCGGCCGAAAAATTTCGCTTCTTTTGCTTGATCGGGCGGACAGGGCTGTCAACATTTAGACGATGTACCATCACGATCGGATCTATTCCCGGCATCTCATCCGCCGAGAACGCGAAAACATCTGCGATTTCTCTTAGGAGAGTCACCAGGTTGACCCTGACCTTTGGGTCCATGTGCATTCCGGCCGGCAAGAATTGTCCTCCTTAGGATCCTCCGTCAGCATCTCTTGCTTTGTTTCTCCGTCCGGCTTGGACCTTGGCGTATCGTCGGGTCTGGATTCCAACTCTTCCATTGAAACTTCCATCATCTCCTCATCCCCTTTCTCGGATTCTTCCCCATTTGCTAGAGCTCTTCTCTCGGCTCGCCTTTGCTTCCGTGTTGGCGGATTAAGATCCTCTACCGGAATTCTCCTTGCCGGCTGCTTTAATGCTGTTAGATAGCATGATTTTGCCATCTCTTGATTTTCTCTTAACTTTGCTGTCGTCCCGAGATTGGAAACGTACAGCATAGTCAAATGGTAAGTTGACACAACCCCTTGGACGTCGTGGATGGAGGGACGTCCGATAATTGCATTGTAAGCTCCTGGTACGTCAACTACCAAAAATTCCGCCATTACATCCCTGGCGTTCTCATCGTCTCCTACCCTGACCGGTAGGGTTATCAGCCCTTCTGGGATCACTGACCCCCCCGTGAAGCCTATCACCGGGTAGCGAACAGGCTTCAAATGCTCCCGGCCAATCATCAGCTTCTCAAAAGTGGAGAGATACAGTATATTTTCGGAACTTCCTCCGTCCACCAGAATTATGTGGATCACACAGTTTGACACCTTCAACGTGACCACCAGTGGGTCATCATGGGGGTAGATGACGTGCTTCGTGTCCTCCACAGTGAAAGACATGGCGGGCATTACTGGCGGCCTTCTCCATTGCATGCTTTCGTTGAAATTGACCTGATGCCTGAATTTTTTTAGGCTGGCCTTTGCTCCGTTCATGCTACCGCCATGAATCGGACCGCCACTTATAACGTGAATTTCTGAGATCCGTGATTGCACATTCTGGTTATTTGGCTTTATCGCGCCTCCTTCCTTTGACTGAGCCTTGTACTGAGTGAAGTAACCCCGTCTTATCAGATCCTCTAGATTATCCTTCAAATGCCTACAATTCTCAGTAGTATGGCCGTGATCCCCATGAAAATCGCACCATTTGTTCTTATCACGGTTTTTGTGAAACATTTGCTTTGGACGCTGCCATTTATCACTGTCCTTGTTCATCTAGTATATTTGCGCTCTCGGGGTCGTGAGCTGCGTATACGCATCGAACTTATCATTGTACTCAAATCTTTCGCGATCATTCTTCTCGCGGTCATTCCCTTTCTTGACCACATTTGACTGTTGCTTCCTTTCATCTCGGCCGCGATCATTTTCGCGACCCTTTTCCTTCTTCTTCTTATCATCCTTCTTCTTTTCGGGCTCGCGGCTTTGGCTGCTCGCGGCCTTGTCAAACTCCTCACCTCTAATGAAGTCGTTCGCCTTTCTTAAGACTGGCTCTAGGGATGTGAAGGTTTTGCGGCCCAGGTAGCTCCTGAATGCAGACCCCTCCCTCAGCCCAGTCATTAGAGCTAGGACGGCCACGTCTTGCTGAAGACGAGGAATAGTGACCGCCTCAGCATTAAAACGGCCAACGAAATCTCGCAGGCTCTCATTTTCCCGCTGCTTGATAGATAACAACTCGACAGTTGTGCGCTCACGGCGCCTATTACTCACGAAGTGAGTGCTGAACATAGATGAAAGCTGAGATAAACTTGAAACGTTACCAGCCTTGATGCTCTTAAACCATGTCTAGGCAATCCCAATCAAAGTGGATGGGAAGACTTTACACCAGATGGCGTCCACCTGGGTGTATAAATACATGTGCCCCTCATAAGCGGCCACATGGTCATCCGGGTCTGAGGTGTCGTCATACTTGCAGGACGGCATCTTGATTCGCGGCATGGGGTGGTTTAAGATTTCTGGAATGAAGGGAGACAGCTTAGGTTTAATCAACAAGTGTCCGCCTGCAGAATAGTTGCTTACACCGTTGGTGCTGTATTGTCGATGAGAACGGCTTTGATACTCATCTTCAAAATTGTTTAAATTCTCAGTCTCTAGGACAGCTTCTTCATACTCTGGGTCATAGATTATTCTCTCCATCTGACGTCCTTCTTGAGTGAAGGTACGCAATCTCCTCACTGGCGGACCATCAGCATTGCGACCAGTTAAGGGCGCCACCCGCCTGCGAACTTGACCAACTCTTGTATTAGGAGTAGGGGTGTTGTTAGGCTGAGGAGTACCCGCTTGTAACATTTGGATGAAAGACGCTACAGTTTGTAGCTGCTCAGGAGAGAATTGATTCAATTGAGCCAGGTTAAATGATCCGCCACCAGTGTTTACCTGAGACACATTGTTCCCAGGAGTTTGCTTCTCATTGACGTTCTCGGTCATCCTGGTGCTGAACTGAGGTGCACCGAGTGGTCCGGTAATGATGGGTGTAGATCCCTGACCGGTTTCAAACTCTGATGGATCACGGCTGTCATTGTTTGCTCTTTCCCTGATAGCGTTCACAAAGATGGGAGCCCCTCCTTCTAGCGCTAAGTTGTTTCGGTTAAGAAACGGTTGACGGTCTTGAAAAGAGTCCGTCAAGGATTGGAGTTGGTCTCCGCTGGTGAATAGCTGCACAAGAAGCAAACGTGAACTACCCTCGGGGGGGATACGAGGAAACCCCCTCCGACGTTCAAGTCAGCACGTGTCCAAATAGGATTTAGAGAGAGAAAGTAGAGAGAGAGAGAGATAAGAATACAAAGTGTGAGAGAATTTACCTGCAGAATAGTACCATTTGGCTATTTATAGAAGTACTATTCCTCTGACAGGGTGCGTAATCCTTTTACACATGTACGGCGGTGGTGCGTTTGACAGTTGGTAAGATTCCCTTATTTTGTCTTGTTGGGCGACCGCCAGCGTTGTCGGACCACGTCAATGAACTGACTTGTTAGAGCAATAGGCGACACTTACAACATTCGCGTCCGTCATTGTGTTCGCGGACTCCTCATGGGGGTCCGCTAACGTACTTGGGTTATACCCATACAAACCCAACAATACACCCACTTGCATAACCCAAAGATATTATTATCCAAACAATCGACTTAGAGTCTTCTTCTGCTTCATCATTAGTCATCGATGGCGCAGCTGGTTGCAAGGAGTTTGTGTTTTTGCACTTGTTGGATAATGGAGCTCCACAAAGCTCGAAGTTCCCATAAAAAGAGCTTCTGTCGAAAGTGTTGAACTGGTTTCCTTGAGGTATCAGTCCAACCAGACGATTATAGGAGACATTAAAGATCTCGAGAGTTGTTACCCGGGTTAACTGTTGAGGGATATCTCTTGAGAGCATATTCTGAGAAAGGTCCAATGCCTCGAGATTTATAATGTTGGCAAGAGATGATGGGATATCACCACCAATAAGATGATTGTTGGACAAGTTAAGTGTCTGAAGACCCTTTAGGTTTCCAAGGATATCAGGAATTTTACCTGTGAAGTTGTTGCTTGAGAAATCAATTACTCTAAACACAGTCAATATTCTCGGCAACAAACTTTCACTGCCTTTATGTGTTATGGTGATTACATAACGATAATCTGCTGTCACAAATAAACTCTTATGTTGTATTGCAGTGTTGGAGTTCAATACATCCGGCTGGTCTTCACCTGTAACTCTCATTGCAAGCCAGTTTTTAAGGTAAGAATATGGTAAACTACCCGTATGAAAATTATAAGATATATCAATCACAGGTAAGCAACTAAAATAACGGCCATACTGTTGGAGATTTAGAGTATAAGGTTAGTTAACTTCATGATATATTGTTTGAGTTACTTGGTAATGGTGTTGTTACTCGAATAATATATAAAATAATATGCTATATGTATTTGCGTTCCATCAAGAACGTAATGATGAACACACGACGCTGAATCAAGGGCAAGGTATTGGTGATGATCGCGACTCGCGATCATGGTCGCACCTCGCGACGGTAGAGCGGCGGCGTATCTTTGCGGGAAGCGAGGAACCGGTCGCGACTCGCGACCGCATCGCACCTCGCGACCTCGTCGGGTTACGCCCGGCTCGCGACTCGCGATGCTCGTCGCGACTCGCGACGAGGCTCCTGACTTGTTTGATTCTTTGCGTTGTTTCGCGTAGTTTTGACGGTTTGTCATTGTATTGTTTCGGATTTTCTGAAGCGTTGTAGCATTGTTATATATATGAGGGCTCTCATATGGTGAAGGGGGTTGAGAAAAGAACTTCTCTCTTTTGCATACAAATCCTAAAGATCAAAAATCTGATATTCTTCATCTCTACAAAATCTCACAAACTCATTTTCATTGAATAGTGTTCATAGTAAGCGTGACCACTATTGTTTTCTTCTTTGTATCTCGAAGGTGAATTCCGTGAACCCGTGCTTTACAATTAGGGTCGGAATATTACTTTTGGGAAAGTGATCCACGCCTAGAAGATTGTTATCTTGTGACCCTTGTTAATTTGTTTTTTCCCTAACAATCCAAAAGTAATATACATTGCAAGATGACTTCAATTCGTGAAATGTCTGCAAATTTTCACAAACTTGACAAGTTCGAAGGTGTTGGTTTTAGAAGATGGCAGAAGAAGATGCATTTCCTTCTCACTTCGTTAAGTGTGGCGTATGTTTTGAGCACTCCCAAACCCGAGGAAGGGGAAAATGAAACTGTTGAAGAAATTCGGAGGAGGAGCAAATGGGAGAATGATGACTATATATGTCGTGGCCACATCCTTAACGGTATGTCTGATGCTTTGTTTGATATTTATCAATTTGTTGAATCCGCTAAGATTCTTTGGGAAGAACTAGAAAGTAAATACATGGCCGAAGATGCTTCTAGTAAGAAATTTCTTGTTAGTAATTTCAATGCTTTTAAAATGGTAGACTCTAGGTCGGTAATGGAGCAATTCCATGAAATTCAAAGAATCTTAGGGAGTTTTAAGCAACACAACATTGTGATGGATGAAACCTTTGTTGTTTCCTCTATAATTGATAAATTACCACCCGGTTGGAAGGATGTTAGAAATTCCCTTAAGCATAAGAAAGACGATATGAATGTTGAACAATTGGGTGCTCATCTTCGGATTGAAGAGGGCATTCGGGTCCAAGATGGACAAAAGGATGTCAATCCTAATTCTTCCACCGTTAACATGGTGGAGGATAGTAAATCAAAGGAGTCTTCTAATCCTAAGAAGAGGGCTAACAATTTCACCAAAGGCAACTATGGCAAGAAGCCTAAGTTTGGTGGAGGTGCTCAACGAGGTTGTTGGGAATGTGGAAAGCCCGGTCATTTTAAGAAGGATTGCACCATTTGGAAGAAGAAGATGAACAAAAAGAATGGTGGGAATGGCGAGTCTAGCCAAACCCATACCAAGCAAGGTATGTGTACACAAGTTTCACTTAATTCAAATCTGAATTTTGTGTGTATGATTTCAGAAATCTTTTGTGTACAGGATGATTGTTCATGGTGGATCGATTCGGGAGCATCAAGACATGTATGCAAGGAGCGGTCTCTATTCAAGACTTTCAAAGAGGTTGAGAATGGAGAAGTTCTTTACATGGGCAATGATTCTACGGCTAAAGTTCTAGGTGTAGGACAAGTAGAATTAGTGTTTAGTTCCGGAAAGCCTCTTATTTTAAGAGATGTATTGTATGCTCCGGAACTTAGGAGAAATTTAGTCTCCGGTGCTACCTTGAATCGGATAGGTTTTAAGATGGTGTTTGAAGGCGATAAATTCATATTGTCTAAGGGTGGTACATTTTTAGGACTTGGTTATCTTTGTAATAGTATGTTCAAACTAAGTATTTTGAATGCTTTGAAAGATACTTGCTTTGTTGTTAATGACAATTCTTCTCTATGGCATAATAGACTTGGTCATGTTAACTATAAAAAGTTGTATTCCATGTCTAAGCATGATTTGATTCCCTCTTTTGATTCAAGTATAGAGAAGTGTAGAACATGCATGTTAACAAAGATAACTAGAAATTCTTTTCCAAACAATGTGGAAAAAGATACTTCATTGCTTGATTTGGTGCATAGTGATTTATGTGATTTTCATAGCACTCCTTCCTTGGGGAACAAGAAATACATGATAACTTTTATTGATGATTACTCTCGGTTTTGTTATGTATACTTGTTATTTACTAAGGATGAAGCCCTTGATAAGTTTAAGATCTATAAAACGAAGTTGAATTACAACTAAGTGACAAAGTTAAACGATTTAGAACCGATAGGGGTGGTGAATTCTATGATCCGAGTTATTTTCAATCTATAGGCATTATACATGAAACTACGGCGGCTTATACACCACAACAAAATGGTATAGCCGAAAGAAAGAATAGAACTTTGCAAGAAATGGTAAATTCTATGTTATCCTATTCGGGTTTAAGTGATGGTTTTTGGGGTGAAGCTATGTTAACGACTTGTCATATTTTAAACCGAGTTCCAATGAAAAAGAACGAGGTTACCCCATATGAACTTTGGTATAAAAGAAAACCAAACTTGAGTTATCTCAAGGTTTGGGGATGTCGAGCAATTGTAAAAGTGCGGAACCCAAACGTAAAAGTTGGGTGAAAGGGGAGTTGAGTGCATCTTTATAGGGTATGCTCTTCATAGCAAATCCTATAGGTTCTATGTTATAGAACAAAATGACTTTTGGTCAATTCACACTATTGTGGAGTCAAGAGATGCAATTTTTGATGAAAATCGATATTCATCAATTCCTAGACCAAAGGATATTACTCCCAATACCAATATTCAAGCAATTGATCAAATTAACATTGATCAAGGAATTGGACTTGATCAAACTAACATTGATCAAGAAGTTGATGAACAAACTCTTGATGAGAATGTTGCATCAACATCATCACAACCTAGGAGAAGTAAAAGGGCGAGAAAAGAGAAATCTTTCGGCCCGAATTTTCATGTATATTTGGTTGAAGGATCAAGGAGTTCCATAGTGACTAAGTTTCCATATATATTTAATGTGGAAGAGGATCCTTTAACGTTTAATGAGGCTATGAGGTCTCAAGATGCCGCTTTTTGGAAAGAGGCAATTGATGATGAGATGGATTCCATCATGGGAAATAACACTTGGGTTTTAGGCGATTTACCTCCTAAGTGTAAACCAATAGGGTGTAAATGGATTTTCAAAAAGAAAATGAAAGTAGATGGAACTATTGATAAGTTCAAAGCCCGTTTGGTGGCTCAAGGTTTCTCACAAAAACCGGGTATTGATTATTTCGATACATATGCACCCGTTGCTAGAATCTCCACTATAAGGTTATTAATAGCTCTTGCGGCTATTCATAAGCTTGTGATCCATCAAATGGATGTCAAGACGGCGTTCTTGAATGGAGAACTAGAGGAAGAGGTTTACATGCGACAATAGGAAGGGTTTGTCGTGAAAGGTCAAGAGCATAAAGTATGCAAGTTGATTAGATCTTTGTATGGGCTAAAACAAGCACCTAAGCAATGGCATCAAAAGTTTGATGAGGTTGTGTTGTCTAATGGTTTCAAATTGAATAATTCAGACAAGTGTGATTATAGCAAATTTGATGACAACGGTAATGGTGTCATGATTTGTCTATATGTAGATGACATGTTGATATTTGGAACGGATTTGTCACAAGTTGAGTGTACAAAATCTTTTCTATCTTCACAATTCTCCATGAAAGATTTGGGAGAGGCGGATGTCATCTTAGATATAAGAATTAAGAGAGACAATGGAAAATTGATCTTGTCACAATCTCATTATATCGAGAAAGTGCTCAAGAAGTTTAATGTTAGTGATTGCTCTCTTGTTTCAACTCCTATGGACCCAAGTGAAAAATTATTGCCAAATGATGGCAATGCCGTGTCTCAACTTGAGTATGCGAGGGTTATAGGTTGTTTGATGTATGCTATGACGAGTACTAGGCCGGATATCGCATTTGCGGTAGGGAAATTAAGTAGGTATACTAGTAATCCTAGTATGGAACATTGGCAAGCTATTCGTCGAGTGTTAAAGTATTTGAGGAAAACCATGGACTATGGTTTGTCCTATAGTGGATATCCTTCGGTTTTAGAAGGGTATTCGGATGCAAGTTGGATCTCTAATAGAGAAGCTCATTCCTCCACAAGTGGATGGACATTCCTCCTTGGGGGAGGTGCGATATCTTGGGCTTCCAAGAAACAAACTTGCATTGCGGATTCTTCAATGACATCGGAGTTTATAGCTCTGTCATCGGCAAGCAAAGAAGCCGAGTGGTTAAGGAATCTCATGTTTGAGATACCTTTGTTGCCAAAACCAATATCACCTATTGCTATACATTGTGATAGTGATGCAGCATTGGCAAGAGCTTATAGTCAAGTGTATAATGGTAAGTCAAGGCACATTGGTGTGAGACATAGTTATGTCCAAGGACTTATCAAAGATAGTTCTATCACTGTTGACTATGTGAGAACTACGTATAATCTAGCAGATTGTTTCACTAAGGCGCTAGCTAGAGATACGGTAAAGAGGATGGCAATCGGTTTAGGATTGGTGCCTATTGGTAATCACGAGTGAGGGAATCTTAACTTAACGCCCAATAAGACGTTGGGTCTTGAGTTCAATAAGATTAATTTCCTTATTTGATGATTGAAAGAACTTATATAATCATCCAAGGTAAAGTTCTTTAAATCTGTGATGGTTTAAGAGGTTGTTTAATCTTAATAGGTCTCTTGACATTGTGCTTTGTCACAGGAGCATGCTTTTCTAAGAGATCTACCTATGTAAGTGCGAAGTTTGGCCGCTTCAAGGAGCTAGTGAGGCATAGCTTTGATGCACTTATGAATTGATATGGACACATGGCTAATTAGTGTCAAGTATATATTGAAAATGAGTAGTTAATCCTGTGTGTGTAATATCTTCAAGTTTTCATTATGTGTTGCTAATGGTTCAATCGTTTATCGACACCATTTGGATACGAATGCTTGGAATGTGTATTATTCTAAGTGGAAGTTCAAGTCTTTGTACACTTTCATTTATGCATGAGGTTGTTTTGTTTTGATGATGTTTTGTGCAATAACTATTTTTGTATACTCTAAATGGGGGAGGATTGTTGGAGATTTAGAGTATAAGGTTAGTTAACTTCATGATATATTGTTTGAGTTACTTGGTAATGGTGTTGTTACTCGAATAATATATAAAATAATATGCTATATGTATTTGCGTTTCATCAAGAACGTAATGATGAACACACGACGCTGAATCAAGGGCAAGGTATTGGTGATGATCGCGACTCGCGATCATGGTCGCACCTCGCGACGGTAGAGCAGCAGCGTATGCTGGGAAGGCAGGGAACTGGTCGCGACTCGCGACCAGTATCGCACCTCGCGACCTGCTGGGTTCTGACGAGGCTCCTGACTTGTTTGATTCTATGCGTTGTTTCGCGTAGTTTTGACGGTTTGTCATTGTATTGTTTCGGATTTTCTGAAGCGTTGTAGCATTGTTATATATATGAGGGCTCTCATATGGTGAAGGGGGTTGAGAAAAGAACTTCTCTCTTTTGCATACAAATCCTAAAGATCAAAAATCTGATATTCTTCATCTCTACAAAATCTCACAAACTCATTTTCATTTAATAGTGTTCATAGTAAGCGTGACCACTATTGTTTTCTTCTTTGTATCTCGAAGGTGAATTCCGTGAACCCGTGCTTTACAATTAGGGTCGGAATATTACTTTTGGGAAAGTGATCCACGCCTAGAAGATTGTTATCTTGTGACCCTTGTTAATTTGTTTTTTCCCTAACACATACTCAAAGTCAGTAGTTGATGCTATTGTACCATGAAAATAATTATGCCTTAATACTAGAACTTGCAATTTGGGAAGACTTCCTAACCATGACGGGAAAGTGTCATTAAAACCATTTCTCCCAACATCAAGTACCTCAAGTGCTCCAGAATTGGTCAATGACTTCGGTAATTGACAGTCAAATTGATTTTCGCTTAGATTAATCATCTTCAATGTGCAAGCTTTGGCGAACGGTTTAGGAATCGCTCCTTGAAAATGATTTCCACGCAAATTCAAAACTTGCAAAGAAGAACCAAGTTGAGAAGCAATACAGGTCGGGATCTGACCACTAAGGTTGTTGGCAGACAAATCTAAGTAGACAAGAGAACTTGCCTTGCATATTTGCTTGGGAACAACACCAGAAAACTGATTTCTAGAGACTTCATAATCTTGCAATGAATTTGGTGGAATCGGAAGTTGACCTCGCAACTTGTTAGCATTAAAGTGCAATGCCTGCAGATTCTTCCATGGGAGGATGACGTGAGGTTCCTCAAAACCCGTTAAAAGGTTGTTATTAAGGTCGATTACCAAGAGACTCTCCATAGTCGTGTTCACAAACCATTCTGGTATAGTGCCTATAATGTTGTTACTTGGGAGGCTAAGGTATCGTAGCTCACCTTTATAATGTAGAAACTGTGGGAATTCTGTAAGTTTGCAACATGCTAGATTAAGACCGGACATGGAATGGGATGCATTGGTACTTTGATTAGGAGGTGAGATGAGACTGAAACCAGACAACGATAACATTTTAAGCTTTGGAAGTTCGAAGAATGTATTGAGTGTGGCAACTAATCCATTGGAACTTGGAAGTCAAGAAGACCATTTCAAGATTAACAAGGTTTGAAAACCATCTTGGTAATGTTGGGCCTTGAAACTGATTTTTTTGTAGGTTTAAGTAAGGCAATTCTGTTAGATTTGTCAACGAAAGAGGCCATGGACCAGTTAGTTGATTTAAAGAAAGGTCCAGCCAATTAAGTCTAGTAAGGTTTGCTACAGCTGAGGGGAGTTCACCTCTTAAATTCATGCCTCTAAGAGCTAGTTGCTCTAGTTTGTTTAGCTTAAGCAACCAGAAATTTAATGCATGAGGCCTGACATTAACACTAAAGAGAGACAAGGTTGTGAGTTGAGTTAAATTTGTGACATGTGATGGCAATTCACCCTTCAAATTGGGCAAGAGAAGATCAAGAATGGTGAGCTTTGTCAAGTTACCTATAGAAGACGGGATCTCTCCATAAATATCGGTTTCCGCTAGGTTTAATTCAGTCAAGCCACCAAGGTTTCCAATTGAAGGAGGTAACTTTCCAGAAAATGATTTGAGTTGTACGTTTAAATTTCTGAGAGGTTTATTTGATGCAAAATTTGGAAGGTATCCTTCAAGGTTGATGTTTCCATTCAATAAGAGTTTCTCAAGTTTTGGCAGCAGAAAATCGCCTGTTGGAAATGTGCCATGCAAATGGCAATAAGCAAGGGAGAGAACTCGTAAACTAGTGAAGTTGCTTAGGAGAACAGGTACAGTAGATGATAAATCAACACCATTAAGAAGAAGTTGGCTTATTTGAGTGAAATTACCTACCAACTTTTCAAAACTCAAATCATATTGATCAAGTTCCAGGTTGAGATTATCAGAAAGATCAAGAATTGAAAGACTAAACAACTTTGAAATTTCCAATGTAATTTCACCACTAAAAGATGATTCAGAAAGATTAAGCTTTGTCAGCTTAGGAAAACGGCCAATGGCTCGTGGGATTCACGACAAGTTGAAATTATTGTCCGATAGATCAAGCTCTATAAGATGATCAAGACTGAAAAGGGTGTTGTTTGGTGGGAAGGTGCCGTAAAGGCAGCTGCTACTAAGGACGAGGCCAATCACATGACCCGTCTTCTTGTTACATTTGACACCGTCCGACCTACAACAATCACCACCATTAGACACACGATCGTGTGACTAAAAATCTCCCCATGATTTCACCTTTGGACTTGCAAAGGCAGAACTAGACGCAGCTGCACAATTAATGAGAAAGCTTTGCTTGAATTTAAGCAACGCTAACTTCTCTTGATAATGGCATACTACTAGCTAGTTTGGTTGCTGCAAGGAAGCACGGAAAGTATTATATTCAGCAAGACTATAAACAAGAGGAAGTTATATCTATACAATTCTATCAAAGGAACGGTGTCGTATAGACTCTCCAATGTATGTGTCGCGTAGCCTCTTCTTGCATGTATGGTGCCCATTTAAAAATATTAATAATATGTAGCCTACTAAAGATCAAACACATTATCTTTGAATTAAAATGTGAGAGTATAACCACCAATCCACTGCGATTTCAAAGTTTAATATTTTAAAATAAAATACAATAAAGTCTTATAATTATATGTAATTATAAATATATAGACAAGCTTTTTGATCTCTAACACTTTTTTTTAAGGTTATAACACTCTCTTATCTCAATTCCATTAAAATTGTTATTATTATCCCTGATTTCTTAGAATATTTTTCAAAACAACTTACCATGCATAACGTCCACTTTTCAATTTCGTATTATATAGAAAATTGCGAAAAACTAATAAAATCAATTATCAAATTATGAATATATTTGATCATTGTAACTGACCTGAGGCATTGCCCTGACTAGAATACTAGTTGAAACTAACAATATCCGGAAGAAGCATATTGTAGACCACCGAAAAACCATGCTCTAATCTCTCGTTGCTCAGTTACTACTTTCACCGTTTCATTTTAATTGTTACACTTTGACATTTTTCACTATTCATGAGTGCACTTTGACCCTCATTTGTGATTTATACATGAATAAAAACATAGTCATGTGGGATCTTGTTAGATTCGTCTTAGTATGTATTTTATTAATATGTATTTTTTATAATTTTTACAAATACAAAACTAGAGATATATATCCTTAAAGTTTTGCATTAGCATGCGTGAAAAGTGTAAGTGTAACCATTAAAAAGAAACGGAGGGAGTATAAAACTTGACTGTTTAATTAATTTGGAGTGAGCAGTGAATGGTCTAGGAGTGCCACTTTTATACACACTATGGTTCAACCAGAACAAAATGTAGGCCCTCTTGAATCAATGATTCCTCGCGAGTCAGTAGACTAGTCTACGGATAACGTATGTGTGGAAGAAATTATGGGCAGACCGGCAGAACACTACGCACATAACCAAAGACTAATAATCAACTATTCATGACTTACGTATGTGGAGGACTAATAACCAACTATTAATGACTTAGATTGTTTCCTTTCTCGTTGGAACAAAAAGGGTAGGGCCGGTATTATTCGAGTTTTCAGCCTTTGGTTTGGAGATGTTTAAGCGTTTAAGCGTTTAAGCGTTTAATTATATCAAGTTGTATAATTTAAAGAGTAGCTACTCCTGTACTTTTATGTTTATTTACAAAACTATAACTAGAAAATTCGAAACTATATTTATTATTAGAAACTTTGATTTCAAATGTCCCAATTATAATTGGTTTGATTTTAAAAGTCCCAACTTGTGAATTGTGATTAACTTGGAACAATATATACTTTAAGGGATATCTTGTCAATGGTTCTCAACCTATATCAACAATTCAACATACATCACTTTTGCTGGTCATTTGACATTAGAGTATAAAATAAAATAATGTATTGTATAGAAAAGCAAAAGAATAAAAAAATTGAAGATTGAGAAAAACAAAAGAAGAAGAGAGTAAGGAAAACATCATGCTCTATGAAATTTTTAAAATAAAAAAGGGAAGATGGTGGTGGAATAAATTGAAGCAGCAAAAAGGAAGAAAAAAGAAAAGATTGACGAGCAGAGCAAATTCGAACTCCGTAATCCGTGACCAAATGCAATACTACCGGCAACAAAACCATCAAGCTATCTACACTATTTATGTTTCCTTGTGCATTCTAATCTATTTTTGATGCTTTCCAGTTTGATGAACTTTTGCTAATTTTACCCGGATCCACTATGGGTTCAACTGAACCCAGTGAACCCATAGTGGATCCGCCACTGCATAGTACTACATCCTTTGTCTCTCTCTCCTTACTTTAATCCCTAAACCTCTGAACTTTTTCTCTCTCTCTCCTACCTCTTGCAAGCTATGAACTATGAAGCTACTCAAAATTCACATCACCAATTTCTGTGAAATATTATCGTCCTAATTGGAGTTGGAGAAATAATCAATAGATTGAAACTGGAGAAAGTATAAGCCGAGAAGTTGGAATGTTGGATCTAAAATTTTTAGTGAATTCTATTTGGGTTTTTCTTAAGTTGGATAATCTTGTTGAAGATTCTTTTATATATATATATATATATATATATATATATATATATATATATATATTAGTGATTTCTATCTGGATTTTGTGTGTTTGAAGAATCTGATTTTTCTTAATTTTGTTGAGTTTGTTGAAGATTTTTTAATAAGTTTGTTGGACAATGTATCTTGGTTTTATGATCTGGGTGTTTTATCGATGTGCACTGAATGAAAAATGGGATGTGTTTATTGTGTTTGTATGAGTGTTGGGAAATTTAGAAACCAGTAACATAGATTTTATAGGTGTTATTCTTCATTCTAATTTCTTTTGAAACAATGGTGCCTTTAATTTTTTGTCTAGAGGCCTATTTTTCAACGTCGTAAGGCCTCCATATGGTTGGGGTCGAGGCTTTATTACCTCCGCTCTAATTGGTCTGAATCGAAGAAAAAATAAAGAATGAGTCTAATATAACCTTTTTAAGTTTGATCCATATTTCTAAGCTCATTTTCTAAACCCGCCTTAGAAAACGTTTTAAAATAGTTTTATTAGGCCTACTTTCGAAAATCCTTTTAAAAATAGTTTTATGAATGCCATTTTCTAAAACTTCTTGTTTAGCCCAATTTTTATTAGAGAGATAATTGATTATACTAATTAGTTTAATTAATTATCTTAAATATTTTCAAAATATCTTTTATAAAATTTCGTCTTTATCTAAATTATTTTCAAATACTATTTCTAAAATCTTTTCAATAAAAATCTTTTTGAAATCTTGTTACTTTCATAAACCTTCACTTATATATGTATATGTATATATATATAGAACCACCCTTATGGTGAGAACCACTCACTTTTCCTAATTTTACGAAGATTTTGCTCATTTCACAACATTTTTGCTCATTTTACGTTTTGCTCTTTTTATGTTTTTATTCATTTAACGTTTTAATGCTCATTTCTAGACGTTTTTGCTAATATAACGTTTTGCTCATTTAACGTTTTTTCTCATTAAATGTTTATATGCTCATTTTACGTTTTGCTCATTTTACATTTTTGCTGATAAGATTTTGCTCATTTAAATGTTTTCTTCTTATTTTATACTGTTGCTTATTTTTTATTTTTTTTTGCTCATTTTGTGAATTTTTTGCTCATTTTAAGTTGTTCTCACCATAAGATCAGGTTCATATGAGAACCACCCTTATGGTGAGAATCGTGAGAACAACTCATTTTTCCTCATTTTTACGAAGATTTTGCTCATTTCTCAACGTTTTTGCTCATTTCATGGTTTGCTCATTTACATTTCTATGCTCATTCTACAACGTTTTTTCCCATTTTACATTTTTACTCATTTAACTTTTTTATGCTTATTCCACAACGTTTTTGCTCATCTCTTTCTTATATATATAGGTTGGGTTCTAGTGAAAACCCTCTTATGGTGAGAACCGTGAGAAGTACTTAATTAACATAAGCAAAAACTTCATAAAATGAACAAAAAAGTAAAAAAAATGAACAAAAGCATAAAATGAGTAGAAAACATTAAAGAACAAAAACGTAAAATGAGCAAAAATGTAAAATGAGAAAAACGTAAAATAACCATGAAAAAGTTAAATGAGCAAAAATGTAAAATTAGCAAAACGTAAAATGAGCCAAAACGTTGCGAAATGAGTATAAAAATGTTAAATGAGCAAAAACATAAAATAAGCAAAACATAAAATGAGCCAAAACATTGTGAAATGAGCAAAATCTTCGTAAAATGAGGAAAAATGAGTTGTTCCTACGGTTCTCGTCATAAGGGTGGTTCTCATATATATATTAAGTTCATATGAGAACCACCCTTATGATGAGAATAGTGGGAACCACTCATTTTTCCTCATTTTACGAAGATTTTGCTCATTTCACTATCAATTAATCATACTCATCATCATTATCCTAATCACCACTTTTTCTCCATCCAAAAGTAATGTTTTTTCCTTGTCGCATTCATATTTTTTAAGGCTCATTCAAAATTCAATCCAAGATTTGTGCAAATAAACAACCCAAACAGTGGTATAAATTTATGAGGGACCTTTAATAAATTTAATCTTTTTTTTACTATTTTCTTGAAGTTACTAACTTTCTATTCATGATGTAGTTATTAAACGTATTCCTAGTGTTATACATATTATGTCTTATACTAACTCCATATATTCTTTTCTTATTTTGATTTCTTTTTCATGGATATTACTTTTTTTTATATTTAATTGTAATATTTTCCACCTTGTATATTATTGTGAATCAAGACCTAAATAATTGTTCTGATAACGACTAAATTAAAAAATATGGACAACCTGCGCTTTACCTTGTAATCTGATTGTTTAATTCATATAAAAATAGGTCCTTGATGTTAAAAACCAACTTTTAGCATTATAGTTTTTTTTAAGGTTGCAATTAATTAACCTTATGTGTGCATAGTAATTTAATATGTCATTAAATTAAGTAAGGATATTCACTCGAATCCAAATCTCTTTGTTTTTTGTTTATTAGTTTTTCTTGAAACTGATTGATGACTTTGTTTTTACAAAATTAAAATTGTGTATCTCACATGATTTTTTATACCTACAGGTACCAAAAGGTGTTGTATGGTACTAATTTAAGTCTAACGATACCAATTTGTGAATTTTCGAATTGGTACTTAGACTCTGTTTGATTCAACTTATCTTATTTTATCTTATCTTATCTTATCTGAAATTATTTTATTTTATCTTATATTCTAATTTATTATGTTGTCTAACATAGTTAATCTGTTTTATTCAACTTATTTTATTTTATCTGATCTTATCTTGTTTTATCTTATCTGAACTTAATTTATCTTATCTTATCTTATATGAACTTATCTTATCTTATCTTAATATCTTCTCTTATCTTTTTTTTTTTAAATAAGTTTAAATAAGTTGAATAGAACAGAGCCTTAGGAGGTGTGAAATCAACAAATAAAACGATTTAGGTGTTGTTGTTCAATTTATGTGTTAACCTTAGCTTGTTTATATTGAGCTCAACTTAGTGTTGCTAAATTAGACATTTTTTTTCTGAATTGGTCTTATTTTTACTAGTTCTTTATCGTTTTTCATATTATACTAATCTAAGATGAATTTTGATGAACTAAACTGATTTTTCTGTAATTGAATTATTCTTAATGAACGAAACTTAATTCAATGTGAATTCAACAAGGCCTCATTTTGCAATTTAGTAGATACTACAAAGTGCTCTTAGAGTAGTTAATTTTAAATCTAATGATACCAATATTACAAATTTTTGAGTTTGTACTAGGAAGTACTTAATTGGTATTCTTATGATGCTAGAGGGTACTCACACAAATACACAATACTTTTTTTCACCTTTAGTTTGAGAAAAGACCCAAATACCCTCTATTAATATCCATTTTGACCTTCAATAATTAGAAATTATTGGGTGTAACTATTACACCATAAGTACTGGTGTACCAAGTGAACCACACATTCAACTCTGTGAATCTCACCGACTCAACTTCAAATTTAGATTCAACTCGAAATCCATATGTCGTTGTTCCTCAACAACTTGATTCCGAATCAGACGCGTATTGTCGTGTCGTCGTCGACTTGCTCGAAAAGGTCGCCGGGAAACTCAGTATCCATGGAAACAAAGGAAAAGGACGTCAATAAAAGATCGGATTAGAGAGCAGTATACCATACATCATGGATTGACTTGTGGGATTATGGGGCCATGGAGGTGTAGAATTAGCAGTGCCGTATTTGGGCACGGACGAGAGGGGCATGTGCTCAGCACCCCAAAATACAAAGCCCAAGTTAATAAAGGCTAAAGAGAGAAAAGGAAGAGTTTTTTTAAAAAAAAAAAAGAAGAAAATACCACCACATTACCGACTGTTGAGAATAGCGCTGAATCTACCACCCTCTTCAATCCACTTCTTTTCCAATTTTTGGCAGTTTCTATACTTATTCAATTGTCCCATTTCTTTTCTAATTCAATTTTAAAACTTATTTTCCATTTTATTCTCCAATTACAATCCAGTTGCAAAATTTTTGGCGAAAATCTACAAACAACTTGACGATGATTTGTCATATCTCAAATGTTCAATTACCAATGGGATTAAAAGTTTCAAATTTATCTATAAACACTCCTCCTTCCATTGTTATTCACATCTCGGTTACTCATTAATTTTCCCTCTTTCTTATGTCATTTTTCTCATCCTTTACTTTTAAAATTTGGTTCCTTAGTTGTGCTTTCACTGGTTTGATACTCCAAGAACTTAACTGTTCAAGGAGATTCTACCAATCACACAAGAACGTTCAGATAATTTCACAAGATTTTGTACGAAATTTGATGTTTTTTATTATTAGATTATCTTTTAAGGTAATTAAAAGCATCATTTACAACAATTTTTTTTACTCATTACCTGCTCTAGAAAATTAATTTATTTATCGGTTATTAACTAGGGCCCCATTTTATAGTTCGCCCATGGACCATCGATAACTCCAAAACGGGCCTGAGAATCATCGAAAGAATATAGATCTTAAAAGTTGTTAGGGTTCTTCCAAGTGTTTAAAAAAAGGGGGGAGATCTGTAAGAGTGTGAGAAAATGATGAAGAAGAGAGAGAAACAGAACTTGCGGATGAATCGAGCGAAGGAAAGAGCATGACGAGTGTTGCCGAGGAGATAAGATATAGAGATTGCATATCATGTAGATCTTCTGATACTAATCAGATGGGATTTCCATCAGTGATGGTGGATGAGGTTGCGAAGCAGGAGATTAAAGCTCCAAGTAGTAAGCTTAGAGAGAGTTAGGAGACCATTGTTATCGGCCAGAAAGGTCGGTGTCGAGACGTGGGTCAATATTGGTGAAATAAGGAGTAATAATTTTGGTGAAATCAAACAAAAAATTAATGATATGAAACAGATAATAAATGCTACGAAATAAATGGTAAAATGACATATATCAAACAAAAGTGAAATGACATGAAACAGATTAAAAATATATAGCACAGATGAAAAAAAAATGACATCAAACAAAAGTGAAATGACATGAAACAGATCATAAATTATATGAAAACAGATGATATAATGACATTAAAACAAAACTCAAATGACATGAAATAAACAAAATATGGCATCAAATTCATGTCATTATTTGTGTAGTACATGTCGTTCTTGTTAGACTCTGTGTCATTATATATGTGTGAGATTCTGTTGCACAATAATTTATTTCTTTTTTTTTACGGGAAGAAAAATATATCATTATTAATAAGTCATACAGCACATACAATGATAATTAAGATCTCGAAAAATACGATTTAGCAAATCACAACAATTTTTACAATAGAACCAATTAATACTAAGCATCTTTCGAAGCACTGCTCCAATTCCACCGCTTCAAGTTTGACGTGAAGTGTATTTCGATATCTTTGTATCTTTCCAAGTAGAAACCTTCACAATCGGATTACGTGATATAATTGTTAAAGTGACGAAATCTTTGAAAAAACCTAAACCCTCATAGATCCATATCATCTTCCAAATTATTAACACCATGAAAACAAGAAAACTCATACAAAAATGAGAAGCAACCCACCAAAAAGAGGGAGTAAAACTCATAGCTGGAGAAAAAAAAAACAAAAGAAAGCAGTAAAGAAGATTATAACTTTAAAAACGAAGGAAAGGGGTCGAAAATAGTCTAATTTCTTCAATTAGACTATTTTCGGCCTAGGAGGCCAAGAAAATGAGAAACCCTAGAAAGAGAATTGGAGAGGGAGAGGAGAGGAGAGACCTGCACTTTTGTTACACAATAATTTACGGTGCAACATTTTACACTCAAAACGTACTTTTCAACAATCACTTATTGAGACAAGTTCAACAACTCTTTGACTCTTTCAGCGTTATATGTCAAAAATTAATATGTGAAACTACCTTCGTTACCACAAAATGAATGGTTGTAGACTTTTAATTAGTATCCCCGACTTGGTCTTTTCTTTTGACTTAAGTTTTAAGTTAAACTGCGTGTTAGTGCTTCCATGGCATGCACACCTATAGAAAAGTCCAAATTAGTAATTGCGATCTGTGCGTGACTAAATCACAGCGTCAATTGAGTAAATAAGGGAAGATTAGATTGTAAGATTTGTAACTGTGCATTGTGATTTAAATTGTTGAAAAGCTATGAAACATGGTTTCGAACATTTTTTAACTAATACTCATTTTTAAAAAATGTATGTGATGTTCTCAATTGTGATTAGCGTAAAAGTTTCGAGAAGTTAGCCAAAAATTGTTAACGTTATCCAAAAGTCAGTGATTATCGTTTACATGCCCCGCAAGATGGAGGATCGATCGGAGAGTCCAATCTTGGATAACAAAACATCAAGCCGAGATCGGGAGAGCGGTTTTGTTAAAAAATTGGCGAGTTGGTCTCCTGTAGGAACATGACTCACTCGCAAGACTCCTTGTTGAACTTGCTCTCTAATGAAATAAAATGCGAGAGCAAGGTGCTATATCTTGGATTGAAAAACCGGTTTAGCACTAAGATAAGTGGCACTCAAGTTGTCACAATAGATAACAGGAACTTGAGCTAATGGAACTCCAATTTCATGAAGAAGATTACGAAACTATAAGAGCTCAGTAGTGGTAGTAGCACAGTACTCAGCTTCGGTGGAGGAGCGAGCAATGGCTCGTTGCTCCTTGGAACACCAAGTGAGGTGTGTACGACCAAGAAAAATGATGTGGCCCATAGTGGATAGGTAATCATCAGTATCACCTGCCCAATCCACGTCAGCAAATGCATGTAAAACCCGGGTGGAGTCACGGTAAATATTGAGACCTTTGTCCAAGGTACCGTAAAGATAACGCATAAGGCGATTGAGTGCAGTGATCAGTTGTGGGGCTTTGCATGAACTGGGACAAGCGGTTAACCGCAAAGGCGACGTCGGGCCTGGGCAGCGTGAGATATTGAAGGCCCCCTAGAGCCGCACGGTAGTCAGTTGGGGCAACTAGAGGACGCCAGAGTGGGCAGTCAATGAGTGACAGACAACAAGGGGTGTAGACCGGTTTAGCATCCTTCATACCCAAGCGTTCCGATAAATCAAGAATATATTGTCGTTGGCTAAGAAATAACCCAGTAGAAGTGGGAATAACTTCAACACCGAGAAAGTAGGATAATGAGCCAAGATCCTTTAATGCAAATCTAGTAGCGAGCTTGGTGATGAAGATATGAAGTGCAGCAATGTGAGGTCCTGTAACAATAATATCATTCGCATAAACAATCAAATAAATGGGGTTAGTGGAGTCATGTAAAATAAACAGAGACGTATCCGAAGTGGCATGAGTGAAACCCAAGCTAATGAGAAACTGAGCGAGCTCGGTATACCAAGCGCGGGGAGCTTGTTTAAGGCCATAAATAGCCTTCTTTAGTTTGCAAACATGAGTAGGAAGCTCGAAATTAACAAATCTCGGGGGTTGGGCCATATAGACCTCCTCATATAATGTGCCTTGAAGGAATGCATTGTTAATATCAAGTTGGCATAGTGTCCATTGGTTATGAACAGCTAGAGTGAGCAAAGTACGAACCGTAGCGGGACGCATAACCGGACTGAATGTCTAAGTGTAGTCAAGACCAGGACATTGCTGAAATCCCTTAGCAACAAGACGGGCTTTATAACGATCAGTGGAGCCATCGGCTTTGTACTTTATACGAAAAACCCACTTACATTTCACAAGATTGGGGGCATTCGTGCGCGGAACCAAATCCCATGTGTCAAGAGTATGAAAGCTTATATTTAGGACTCCATGGCTTGACGCCATTGAGGGTCCTTGAGGGACTGGGTGATAGTGGTAGGTTCGGTGGGGCGAGTTTGGACAGTGGTGAGGTTAGCGTATTTCGGGTTCGATTTACGGATGTTATTTTGTGAGCGAGTGATGATTCCGTAGGTGGGAGGAGCAGGGGGTGAGTCATGGGCAGGCGAGGGAGAGATAGAGGGAAGGGGGGCCGCCGAGTTATCTTTGGCGAGAGGAGTAGAGGGTGTAGGCGAGGTAGGGAAGTGGGATGGCCGGTAAGGAGTAGGGGAGTGCAAGGATGAGTCGTGGGGGGAGGGTTGGGGCGTAGCGACGGGTGGGGGGCAAGTGCGTGGGCGAGTATGAGTACGTGGGTGAGGGAGTTGGAGTGTGCGTGGGCGAGGGAGAGGAGGGTGAAGGCTCGGGCAGGTGTGCAAGGGGAAAGGACTGGGGAGGAGTGAAGGACGGGCGGCGGGGGCGTGAAGGAGGGGGTGATATGAGGGGGGGAGGGGGAAGGAGTATTAGTAAGGGATGAGGGCACCAATCACTGATGTGCGAAGGGGTGGGCGGTGGTGCGTGAGGGACGAGACGTGGGTAAGGGAAGTCATGTTCAATGAAGCGAACATGACGGGATGTATAGATTTTGTGAGTGAGGGGATCAAAACAATGATATGCGCTTTGGGTCTTAGAGTAGCCAAGGAAAATACATGGCTTGGATTTAGGATCGAGTTTATGAGATGAGTAGGGCTTGAGCCATGGATAGCATAGGCATCCAAAGGTGCGGAGTTTGAGGTAGTTTGGGGGATAACCAAAGAGACAATGGAATGGAGATTTGTGAGCAAGGGTCGGAGTAGGAAGGCGATTGATGAGATATGAGGCGGTGGTGAAGGCGTGAGTCCAAAATTGGAGAGGGAGATGAGCATGAGCTAAGAGAGAGAGGCCAGTTTCGACAATATGACGATGTTGTTGTTCCGCAAATCCATTATGTTAAGGAGTATGCAGAGGAGAGGTGAGATGAGAGACACCATCAATGGTGAGAAAAGAGGTTAAGGCTTGGAATTTACCACCATTATCAGAGTATAGTGTTTTAATGGGAGTATTGAAAAATTTCTCAACCAAGGCTTTGATACATATGAACACATGGTGCGTGTCGGACTTCTTTTTAAGAGGATAGAACCAAATATATGTTGTAAAATGATCAACAAATATGACATAATATTTGAATCCGTCAGTAGAGTGAATAGGGGAAGTCCACAAATCAGTGTATATAATGTCAAGAGGAGATTGAGAAATTAAAATTGATTTATAGAACGGCAATTTATGACTTTTATTACATTGATAGGCATCACAATTGAAATCAACAGAACTAGACACAGAAAGCTGAAATTTTGAAACTAAAAATTGAAAAATAGCCTTGGAAGGATGACCAAGCCTATGATGACAATCAATTGCCGAACTTTTGATGGTGGAGAGTGCAAAGATAGGATGAGATGTAGGGAGTTCGTAGACTCCTTGATTAGGTGGCCCTTGGAGAAGTTGTGCCCCCATATGACGATCCTTCACTGAAAAGGAATCAGATGAGAATTCAATTAAAAGATTATTGTCGGAACAAAGTTGTGAGATAGAAATAATGTTACGATTCATAAGAGAAGCGCATAGAACATTATTAAGAGTTAAAGATTTGGAGGGAGTAGAAAGAGAGAGAGAGCCTATGTGAGAGATAGAAACACCAATACCGTTGCCTATGATAATTTCCTCGGAACCATCATAAGGATGATGTAAGGAGAGATTGGAGAGGTCATTAGTAACATGATGGGAGGCCCCAGAGTCAAGAAACCAAGTAGGGGAGGAAGAGGGAAGGGGAGTCATGGCTACATGGGCTTGGGGAAGGGATGAATGGTTGGCCGTGGGGGGTAGAGTGGGAAGAGCATCAGGGAAACGTTGCTAAAATGAGGAGCAACGATAAAGAGAATGGCCATGGGTGTGACACCATTGGCATTTTCCTTGGTATACATGGCCTTTGGATGGGGAGGGTTTCTTGGAGTAAGGTTTAGCATGGGAAAGGGACGGGTGAAGAGTGGAGGCAGTGGGCCGAGAGTATGAGAAGGTGGGCCGAGTGGTTGTAGCGTGTGCGGAAGTAGGTAAGAGGGTGGGTTGGGAAGGGGATTGGTTTTGAGTAAATGGCCCTCTTGAATAAGCATCTTCTCGTGAAGATCATCAAACTTGATCAAAGTATCACACGCATGAACAGCGTCAATAAGGGGTTTGTAGTTAAGATCATCTTGGAGACCGTCCAGGACACGATCGATGAGATCTTCGGGTGATACAAGGTCGCCAAGAATGGCGAGATGGTCGGCACAAACTGGAATGGAGTTGATGTAATCGTAAACTTATTGCGAGCCTTTGTTGATATAATCATGCATCGAGGCTAGTTGAATATGAGATCTAGTAGGTCTTCTATCAAGAGATGGTGAATCATGTGATTCAAGGGAAGAATGTGTATCAATGGAACGAGAATGAGGCTGTGTTTCAAGTGAAGGAGAATGAGGATGTGTTTCAGGTGACGAAATGTGGGAAAGTGTTTCAGGTGAAGGAATGCGGTAGTGTGTTTCAGATAAGGAATCATTTGTAAAAGGATCAACTCCATAAGAGAAAATATCAGGTAAATTAATAGGCTTAAAAAGGTCTAAGAATGTGTTTGATGGAATTAAAATGGAAGATGGGTGATTTGTTAAATTAGATAGATGAAAGAGAATATGTTTTTCATGGAACATCTCTAGAAACAAACACTTTGTTAGTTTCTAGATAACACTTAAATCTATGTATGCACCCAAACAACCTCAAGTCTAGGGGTGCTAATAAGCCAGGGTGGCTCGCAAACTGTTCGAACTCGGCTCGGTCAAAGCTCGGCTCGAGAAGGCTCGACTCGAGTTCGGGATCAGCTCGAGACCTTAACGAGTCGAGCATGAGTTACCATAAGCTCGGCTCGAAAGCTCGTGAACAGGCTCGACAATTTTTAAATTACTAGAATTATTTTATTGATGTTTAATATAGGTTAAAATAATAAATAACTATGAGGAGAAAGTTGTAGTCTTGACTCTAAGGCTACACTAGGAATCCAAAGTTTACATGTTTGATAAACTATAAAAACACTTACAAAAAAGTAAAGAACCTTCCAAAAAAGAATCCAAAAAGTTTTGTTATTTGAGACAACAATAACCATGATAGCATTTTTTTATTGTGTGGCTCATACTTCATACAAAAATATGTATTGGTTCCCCAACAAAATGTAAGTCATCAGCGTGCATATGTAATGTTGTATAAAGAGACCTTTGAGAGTGTGAGCAATTCAGCTATCCCACATCACTTAAATATGATGAGGGTGTGCTTTAATTCTCTATAAAAGAGATATCATGAGTAAGGTTTTCCTTATAGCTGGCCTATAATTTTTTTAGGCTATGCAATTATCAAAGGTTTGGATATTGGGCCATTGAATAATTAAATGTTTGGGCCTCCTAAAAATCTGACCTTAGGCTTGCTTTAGTTGAATGTGACTTACGAGCCTTTCGAGCCTAATGAACTCGAACCGAGCTTTAAGTTTTAGGCTCGAGCTCGAGCCGAGCTCAGTATTTCAAGCTCGGCGAGCTTCAAGCTCGAGCCGAGCCTTATTAAATATATTTTCGAGCCTAGTCGAGCCGAGCCTAGTTGAGTTTGGTCTTGGTTCGGCTCGTTAACACCCCTACTCAAGTGCGTTAAATTAGGCTTTTGACCATGCAACTTCTCATAACGAGACACCAAGCCAAGGCAATTCAGGGGCATGTTGTTAATTAAAAGGAAAAAAAATAAAAGGATTAAAAAAGCACAACAAAAAGAAAACAGTAAAAATTTACAACACATTTAGTTACTTTCCTCCCGACTAAATTTTTGAGAAAAACAACATATAAAAAAGATTGCCTCGAAAGAAAGGCTCTCCTCTCCCTCCGTGGAAAACCCTACCACTGCTTTGGTTGCCCCCCCGCTGCGGCGGTCCTCACCCCTCGGCATGGCTAAGGAACTCACACACATAGTCTCAAATCTCAAAATTGATGAAGAAGAAGAAGTCGTTCTTGAACTTGATGCGCTCATCCCTAGCGTGGAAAACAAATTGTCCCTGGTTCTATTTGGACGATTATTAACGGAACGATCGTATAACATCGACGCATTCAAACGCACCATCACTGGTGTTTGGGCGCCATCTCACGGTTTGGTGATCCGGGTTCTTAATTAGCCCTAATTTCTTTGCTTTCCAAATTTTTCATTGGAGGGACATGAATAAAGTTCTTGAAGGTAGGCCATGGTGTTTTGATAACATGCTAATCTTATTAAAAGAAGCTGATGGTGTAGAACAACCCAATCAAGTAACACTCAATCAATCTCCTTTTTGGGTGCGAATTAAAAAATCTCCCTTTTAACTATAGATCTGATGAAATAGTTAAAGCTCTCATTGGAAACATGGGGGACATTTTGGAATTGGAGGAAGATGTATTGGGTATTGGTAGATATAGAAGGGTTAAAGTCATGCTTGATGTTACAAAACCTTTGCGAAGGCTTAGAAAACTGAAAGATAAGAGAGGTAGAGAAATTCAGGTGGATTTTGCTTTTGAACGCCTCCCCTATTTTTGTTTTGCTTGTGGTGTGATGGGTCATTCTGAAAGGAATTGTCACATAGTCCCTGAAGAAGACAAGCAGGAAAATTTAGGGTGGAGTTCATTTTTGAGGGCCACCCCTCGTAAGGGAAGACTGAAGGAAATTGCTGAAAACGAAAAATTTAGGGCAAGCAAGAAAATTTTGTTTCCTGGGCCGAAAACTGTTGTTGTACCCCCAATCACTGATAGTGTTGTTCCCGAAATGTTGGCACATTCCCCTGCCTTGGAATTGCCGAATGATCATGGGAAAATTGTGGGGGACAAAGTTGTTGTGCAAGTGGAGAGTAGTAATGGCAGCAGCACTAAATGCCAAAAATCAACTTTACAAGTTGTTAGTGGGTCCCCTCTTGTTGTTAATGCACCCCTTGATGGTTCCTTGTGTTTTCGAGTACAAAAAATTCCAAAAAGGTTGTTGTTTAAACGATGAAATCTTGGAGAAGACTGGCACGTGGTTCAATGGAAGAAAAAGGTGAAAGTGCTTTAATGGAAACTAACTGTGATGGCTCGAACAAGCGTTCTATGGACTGTGATATGGTGGTTGAAGATGCTACGGGTATGATGAAACGACCAAAGACGAGTACCCCTAGTGTTTCCGATGCTATGATTGAGGCAGAGGTTGCTGATGACCAACCCCGCCAAGCATTATGAATACTTTGTGCTGGAACTGTCGAGGGATGGGCAACCCTTGGTCAATTCGTCAGCTCCGTCGTTGGAGCATTTCTTATGCCCCAGACATCATCTTTCTGTCGGAAACCATGATAAAGAAGAAAGAAGCTAAAGATCTTAAAGACCGTTTGGGTTTTCAAAACGCTTTTGTTGTGGCTAGTGTAGGTAGATCTGGAGGTCTTTGTGTCTATTGGAGAGAGGGTGTAAATTTTTCCCTTGTCTCGTATTCCCAAAAAAACATCTGTGGTGATATTGGTGAGGGTGATTCGATGTGGCGTTTTGTTGGTATTTACGGATGGCCAAAGGAGGAAGATAAACACAAAACTTGGAGCTTAATCCGTCATTTATGTGGTGAGTCTCTTCTTCCGATTTTGATTGGAGGTGATTTTAATGAGATCATGAGCTACAATGAAAAGGATGGGGGTGTTGATCGAACTCGACGGGAGATGACTTGCTTTAGAGATGATGTGGATGATCTTATACTTCGGGATTTGGGGTATGTGGGTAGTTGGTACACTTAGGAAAGGGGAACCTCTATTGCGACCCGCATTAGGGAACGTCTTGATCGTTTCCTATGCTCAGCTTCTTGGTGCGAGCAGTACCCTGGTTTTGTTGTGGAGCATTCTTTGCGTTATAAATCAGATCATATGGCTATTATTCTCCGAACTCAAGCTCAAAATACGAGAAAGAAGAAGAGACGCGGGTTTCGGTTTGAAACTTGTTGGCTTTTGGATGAAGGTTGTGATGAAATAGTGCATGAAGCTTGGAGTGATTCGGTTGGTGAACGGATGCCTCAACGTATATCAGCTATGGCTCGACACCTTGCTGGGTGGATCGCCACAAAGTTCAAGAAGCTCGATGATCAGATTGCAAAAATCGAGAAGCTGCTTGCACAAGCCCAGCAGCTGCCTGTCTCGGATGCTAGTGTGTCTGAATGTGCGGAACTAGAGAAAACTCTTGATGATCTACATGATAAGCATGAAGCTTATTGGTATCTTCGTTCGCGGGTTTCGGAAGTTAAAGATGGAGACCGGAATACAAAATATTTTCATCACAAAGCTTCTCAAAGAAAAAAGAGAAATTTTGTGACTGGTTTATTTGATAAACATGGCACCTGGCTCGAAAAAGAGGAAGAAATTGAGGAGATTTTCGAAGATTATTTTCGCAGCATCTTCACTTCAATTCGGCCAAATGATTCTGACATTCAGGATGTTCTGCGGCATGTTAGTTCTGTTGTCTCTGATGATTGTAATCAAGCCTTGATGAATCCCTTTTCAAAGGAGGAAATTTACGCTGCTCTTCAACAAATGCACCCCTGTAAGGCTCCAGGCCCTGACGGTATGCATGCTATCTTTTATCAGCGCTTCTGGCATGTTATTGGTGATGATGTAACTCATTTTGTCAGTAGTATTCTTCATGGTAATACTTCTGATAAATGTATTAATAACACTAATATTGCCCTGATCCCTAAAGTTAAAAACCCTACTTGTGCTGCTGAGTTTCGTCTCATTGCCCTCTGTAATGTGCTCTATAAGTTGATTTCGAAAGCATGGTTGTTCGTTTGAAGGATTTCTTGCCTGATATTATTACTGAGAACCAGAGTGCCTTTGTTCCTGGGCGTCTTATTACTGGCAACGCCCTTATTGCTCTTGAAATATTTCACTCTATGAAACAAAGAACTCGAAGTAGGAAAGGTATTATTGCTATGAAACTGGACATGAGCAAGGCTTATGATAGAGTTGAATTGGGTTTTCTAAGGAAGCTTTTGCTCACTATGGGCTTTGATGGTCGTTGGGTGAATCTGGTGATGGATTGTGTGACCTCTGTTTCCTACTCCTTCATTATTAATGGAGGTGTATGTGGCTTTGTTCTCCCTGATCGGGGTCTCCGTCAAGGTGACCCTCTTTCCCCTTATCTGTTTATTTTGATTGCTGATGCTTTCTCTAGAATGATACAGAGTAAGGTCCAGGAGAAACATATTCATGGGGCTCGTGCTAGCCGTAGCCGGCCCGAGATTTCTCATCTCCTCTTTGCAGATGACAGTCTGCTCTCTACAAAAGCAACCAGACAGGAATGCAGTATAATTGTTGATATTCTCAACCAATATGAATCAGCATTCGGGCAGAAAATTAACTATGACAAGTCTGAGGTTTCTTTCAGTAAAGGTGTGAGTGTCGATTGTAGGGAGGAATTGGTGGGCATTCTTAAGATGCGGCAGGTTGAAAAACATGAGAAGTACCTTGGTATCCCCTCTATGGGTGGTAGATCAAAAAAAGCTATTTTTGATTCGCTACTTGATAGAATTTGGAAGAAACTCCAAGGTTGGAAAGAGAAGCTTTTGTCAAGAGTCGGGAAGGAAATTCTTCTCAAGTCTGTAATTCAGGCCATGCCTACATACCTCATGGGAGTCTACAAAATCCCATCTATGATTATTCGGAAGATTCATTCGAAAGGGCACGGTTTTTGGTTGGGAAGTTACGTTGATTATAGAAAGATTCACTGGAAAAGCTGGGATTCTATGTGCACTCTAAAATCTTTTGGTGGCATGGGATTCCGAGATCTTAGTGTTTTCAACGATGCCTTGTTGGGTCGGCCAGCCTGGTGACTTGTGCGCGCCCCTCGCTCCTTGTTTGGTCGGGTCATGCAAGCCAAGTATTATCCTCATAGTGACTTTCTTGATGCCGCCCTTGGTTATTCTTGTAGTTACTCGTGGAAAAGTATATGGAGCTCAAAGGCTTTGATTAAGGAGGGTTGTTTATGGCGTGTTGGTAACGGAGAAAAGATTGATGTGTGGCGTGACCCGTGGATTGCTGATGATGATGGAAGATTTGTTTTGAGTAGCCCGCATGATGACATTATCAAGGTTAGTGATCTAATTGATTCTAGCACTAAGGAGTGGAACACGAGTTTAGTTGAGCAAAAGTTTAATGATCGTGATGTTAAATGCATTCTTGCACTTCCATTGAGTTCATTGAATATTAAAGATGAATTAACTTGGGCTCTCACAAAGGATGGGCATTACTCTGTGAAAACTGCTTATATGTTGGGCAAAGGAGGGAATCTTGATGCTTTCCACCAAGCTTGGGTGGATATTTGGGGTATGAATGCTAGCCCAAAGGTTAAACATTTTCTTTGGAGATGTTGTACCAACTCTTTGCCCACTCGTTCACTTCTTATGTATAGGCATCTCATTGATGATGATTTATGTCCATGGGGTTGTGGGGAGATTGAAACAACCAAACATGCCTTGTTTAATTGCCCTCGAGTTGCCGAGCTGTGGGAGGATGTTGATTCTTGTTGCCTTGTGCGTCCATTCGTCGGATGTGGATCTATGTGACTTGGTTGAGAGTGGCGGCATTTCGATGCTGCAAAGATCTCGCGAGGCATTGTTTTGGCCTGGTGTCTATGGATAGAACGCAACTTGTGGGTGTTCCAAGGGAAGCGCATACCCAACGACATTCTCGTTAAACGTGTTCATCATTTGGTCGAGGAGTATGGCAAATATTCAGCCAGGATTTACAGTTCAAAGGTGAAGCCTTGCGACCCGAGTTCGAAGACTTGGCAGGCTCCCCCTAGTGGTGTTCTAAAACTCAATGTCGACGCCTCTCTTGCAGTAACTGGCTGGGTTGGCCTTGGTGTTGTGGGTCGTGATTCGGAGGGGCGTGTTGTCTTTGCAGCTACCTGAAGAGTCAAGGCTTTCTGGAGCCTGGAAGTTGCGGAAGCTAAGGCAATTCAAATGGCGATTAGGCTTGGCAAACATTTTGGTCTTGATGAGGTGATCCTTGAATCTGATTGCCAGGTTGTGATCAAGCGTCTTTCAAAGAGTACTCTCTACCTATCGGATCTTGACATCATTCTACATGATATTTTAGCTTCTTGTTCATCTTTTTCTTCTCTTGTTTGGTCACATGTCAAACGTGATGGTAATTTTGTGGCTCACCATTTAGCAAAGTTAGTTCCTTTTGGAGTTGAACAAATATGGGAAAACCACTCTCCTCGGAGGTGGCGCCCTATGTACTTATGGACACTTTGTCTATGATTTAATCTAGCTTGCTTTTCAAAAAAAAAACTAAATTTTTGAAAACATTTTAAAATCCCTAATTTAGTGACATAAACTGATTAAAAATTTAAAAATTTCTAATTCATTAGATGTAATTAGTAATTAATTTAATTTTTTTATATATTTTCGATTTCGCACACATTGCGTGCATAAAATGCTAATTTGAAAATAATTCATGGTTAAACTATAATATGCATATAATTAGGGATGGCAGTGGGGCGGGTCAAGTAGGAGACCTGCCCCATCCGCGCCCAAGTGGGGAGGGGATGGGTCTAGGTTTGGCGGGGATGGGGATTAAAATGGTACCCGCAATGGGTGGTGGAGTGGATGTGGATTTTATGCTATACCAGCCCCATCCCCGCTCGCCCCGCTCTATCCCCGCCCTATCCCCGCCCGTCCCGCCCCACCCGCCCCGTATATTTATTATTAAAATTCTGTTTATATACTTATATTATTAATAATTTTATCATGCAAAAATATAGATATGTGCAATCCCCCATATTTTTATTAATTTTATAAATATATTTTAATATATTTTAGCATTTAATGGTTTTATATTTCAAAGGTTGACTATTTGAAAGTCAAAGGAATTGTTTTAATAATTTATTCAAGTCAAATGTTTATTAAAGTCATGCTTTGAAAGTACTTGAAATGTTTGAAATACCTATTTGGATTTGAAAAATGAGTTTAAATGTGCTTGAGGAACCCAAATACTAATCCTAGTGATGTTAGGAGTTCAATCATCACTCCTATTCATCACCAAACTCTATTTGAAGCCCAATTACCTTTTCCTAAGCCCACAAAGGGGAAACTATAAATACCCCATATACCCCAAATATTTCCCCACACATTATTTGTCTCTCCTCTTTCCTCCAAATTTTCGGCTCCCACATTCTTTTTCTTTTCTTTTCTTTTCTTCCTTCCTCCTCTTCCTTCGGTTCATCCCTTCTGGCGACCACCAATTCCGGCCACCGCCGCACCTCGCCGGCGACCACCTGTGCTGCCGCCGCCGCCGCCTGCCCTTGGTCGGCGTTTCCTTCTTCTTCCTCTTCTTGCTTTGGTTTGTTTCTTTTCTTCCCCCTCAAGTTTTATTCAAAAATTGTATTTTTAGGTTTTGTTTTAATTAATTTATGTTTAAAAGTTATAAGTTATTGATTTATTATTGAATCTAAGTTATATAATTTATGTATTGATGAAATAAAAATCAGATTTGCATATTTGAGTTTAAAGTAGATTTTTATTATCAAAGCATGAATTTTTAGGATTTTGAAAGTTAGAAAAGCCTAGTAGTTTATTATAAATTATGAAAGTTATTGTCTTTATGTTTCTATGCATGTTTAAGTATGTTTAAAGAGACTTTTAATAAATTATATGCTGCTGGAATTTTAAAAAAAATGTTATTAAAGGAGTTTTAAGGATTTTAATGACTAGTATAGTAGTACTATGCTAAGAAGTATTAGTAATTGAAGTTTTAATGATGGAAACAACTTTTAAATATTTTTAAGGGAGGTTTAAAGTATTTTAAAGTTGCTGGAAATTATTTGAGTATTGATTATAAATTCATATTGGTTATTTTAGGCGGAGATTTTTCTCTAAGCGACTTTTAAGTTGGTTAAAATGACATTCCAGTTTGACTACACGAGGTACGTACATACCTATGTGTTGATTGAGATAATATCATGATTTTAGGAAGGAAAATTATGTAGTATTATGTATAGGAACTATGTTGAGTTCATATATGATATTTATTATGTTGGATTTTACATGTTTTATGCTGTTGTGCAGACATGTTGATTATGAGATTTATATTATGAGATTTATATATCATGTTTGTATGGAAGATTGATGCAAGCATGTTGGTTGGGAACTTTATTGTTATTAATTCACATGGTGGAATTAATATATTTATTAGTATTGGATCATGATTGATCATTGTTCCCTTTTTAGTATTTCACTGCTTTATAAGGACCGATGACCTTATTTGGTAAGTTGATATTTTCTACCTATGAAAGGTAATTTAGTTGTTGGCTAGGTTCAACAAATAAGAAAGATTGGATTAAAGTTGAAACTAATCTTGGATTGTAAGTTGTGTGATCACTTATCTAATCTTAAGATAAAAAGATAATTGTGATTGTTTGATGATTTTATTATTTGTGTGGCTTGTGAGTCATAACAAGTAATAATTGGTAAATCATGTAAAGTGAAACTGGATAGCAATAGCTTTAGACTGGTGCACGTCTGAAGTGTGGACAATTAGGAGTTGGAGTACGTGGTGGTAGCCCATGGCTTTTTCTGGATTTCGGGTTGATCACCGTTCCTATTTTATTAAAAGTTTCCTCAATATCGTAGGTCATTTTGAAATACGGAGTCGCACCCATATTTCGTCTTCCTAGGGGAAGGTTGTTTTATACTCCCTCCGTCCCATAATATAGTGCCTACTTCATTTTTGGTGGGTCAAACTTTAAAATCTTTGACCGAATATTCTCATTTGTATATATAAAAAAACATATTTATGTGAGATCTTGTTAGATTCGTCTCAATGTGTAGTTCCATAATATCAACTTTTTATATTTTTTATTAATACGGAATTGGAGATATTAAAGGTCAAAGTTACGTCTTGGAGACCGTGTAAAAAAGAAACAAGCACTATATTATGGGACGGAGGGAGTATTAGACAACTCGGTCCATTGATTATTCCATTTAAAGTAATAAGAATGTTGTTTAAGTTTAGTTCAGTAAAAGTTATCTGCAAGTTATTATGTTATTATTTATTCCTGCCTACCATTTATTAATATCATGTTAGGATTGTTTACTTGTTTAATATGTAGTACTCAGTTTTGCTGATTACGTGCTTTTGTTGTGAATGTTTTACTTTCCTTGAAAAAAAAAAAAGGTACATGTTGTCATTAGTGTAGATAAGGTATATTTAACTGATTTTGAACTTTAGATTGTCTGATTATGAAATATCTTTATCCACTAAGATTGATAAGAAAATTTATATCATTGCATATTTTCACCAAAAGATAAATAAAGGAAAATTACAATTCTACCTTCCCCTCCTCCCTCCCACGTTTCCCCCATATCTCCTTCTATGTCGCTATCCAACCTCTATTTGATTTAAAATATATTTAGCTTAATATGTTTGGGCTCTAAAAAAAATAAGGGATATTATTTCAAATACTCCTGACATATAGCCTTTTTTCCCCAATAAACCCCACATTGTCACCCCTATCGCAGATAATCCTAAAATTGTAATTTGTCATTAAACATTATGAAATTACACTTAGTTTGACTTTGGATGAGTTTGGTGCCATTTAAGAAGGTGGTTGATAGCTATTTAAAATGATGTTCATTAGTTTTGATGCACAATTCAAGATCACTAATAGGGTGCCAAACCACCTTCTTCACATTTAATGCCATCAACCATTTTCTTAAATGGCACCAAACCCATCCAAAGTCAAATTAAGTTAACGTCATTTATAATTCCTCATGTTTAATGACAAATTACAAATTTAAGGTTTATGTGCGATAAGGGTGACAATGTGGGGGTTATTTGGGAAAAAGGATTACATGTCAAGGTTATCTGAGATAATATCCTAAAAAATAATCAAATAAGTATTCTTTGTCTTCTTGTTTGATTCAAACTCTCCACCAATTAGTCAATTACCATTACATGACCCCTCAAAAAAAAAATTACCATTACATGATGGTAATAGAATACTCTAGTTTGTTACATTCCCTTTGAAGTAACAAAATCTATTTGTTGATACTATTGGTTTCCTTCTCTTGTTATTCCAGAGCTTGAACCAAACACATGATTAAGATAAAGTTTTGTTACCATTTTCCACTCCTCTATTTGATTCTATTTCCTTTCCATGCCAGAACTTAAACCAAAGTCGCCCAGTAATTCCACTGCTCATAGCTTCTTAGAGGCCAATCTAAGCAACTCCTCCAGCATCTAGGTACGAGAGTATCCAGACCCCATCTATCTGTTACTGTAAGTGGCTTAGTGAATGTTTAAATAAGTTTAAAGTCTGTTCCATAATTCGGTGGTTATGAAGCTCGACAAGTTACAACTGCATTGTCCGATAAGAGGAAAACAAGGAGTCAATTACAACATAAATTTGTAAATTTTTTTGCAGTTTCAGCATATGTCTGAAGTCCTCAACGTAATCTATCAAATTCGTTTTTCGTGTTTCGAAAAGAGATGGATCAGAGATCTGGCTTAGATTCTCATAAGAGAATGAATTTAGCACAGTTTAATCAGCGTCGATCATCTGGGGAAATAATCATCAACTCCATCTCACTAACCAATTCCACACTATATACAAACCATCACAAATTCACATTCATATACCAATCAAAAACATTGTCCTCATTTTGTAGTTTCTCAAATTGAAAATACTTTTGTTTTTAAATTAAAATAGACATGGATCAGAATTCTGGCTTGAATTCTCAAAGAGAATTAAATAGCGCTCAGTAATTTCAGCGTCGATCATCTGGGGAAATAATCATCATTTCCATCTCCTTTACTTCACAATTATTAAACTAAATTAGATGATCGACTGAATGCAAAATTACTTCACAATTTTTTATGATATTGGCAACGTACAGCGCTAAAAGCGCCATTAAAAAGGCGCATCAGAGACTCTAATTTATTGCCCTTTTTACCTCAATCTGAGTAAATTATAAATGTGAAAAATTCACTAAAATAATTGAGTATGTTTATCATGTAATTAAATTATTTGGAGGCTTCAGAGTAATTAAAATTGTGTCCTCAAATAAAAGCTTTAAGAAGCTTTCAGAGTTTGATGGTAATTGAACATCATTGCCGTAAAATATATCAAAAAAATCAAGTTGGAAAAAATTTATTAGGAAATTTGGCCTCAGAAAAATTGCAAATTGACTCATCATATTATATCAGATGGTACGGACAATTAAATAAAAATCCTAGGCCAGAAATACAAACAAATTGAAAAACAAAATCAGAAAATTATTGTTGAATGAAAACAAAAAATAAAATAATATCAGCTCTGTTCAGAAATAAGGATTTTAATCTCACAGATTGCGAACAATCTCTGAAGTCTGACATGTGAATAATTCCATAAATCATCACCACATAGAAATTTAATCAATCAACAAGCGAAAAATCAATTTTTATAAATCGTCGAAAATCTTGAAATCATAAAATTTATAAAAATTGGCGACTCTCATTAAAAATTCATGAATGAATTACAACATATATGATTCAGAATAGCGTATATTGCCTTAACAGGCTAGAATATCATCGAGTCTCCATGAATTAAGTGGTAAAATTTGAGATCAGAAGTGGTTAAATAGTATCGGTCACGGTAAATTCAGAAACACGGACCAAAATGTATTCATCATTTCTCATAAACTCAAAAAAAATTGAAAAACTTTTAGTTGAAAAAACACGAAATTCTTGAAAATAAAAACAATCATCAGAGACTTAAATACAAAAGAATCATGAAGATTTCATTAAATTTGCAGGATTTTTCTCATCAGATGATTGCTAATTTCAATTAAAAAGAACAACAAATCGCGAACGAAATGAAGAAGAAAAACGAAGAACAGATTCAAATGAAAAATTTACGGATGAGAGAGATAACGTACACTACATTGACAGAGAAGAAGTGCGCGATGAGAGATTCTATGGAGGAGATGTAGTTGAGGTGAGCTATTATAAGAGATGCGTCAGGTTTTAGATCAGAAAACCCTAGATCGGACGGCCGCCAGAGTGGTTAAGTCATTAGGTTTTTGCTAGTTTAGTGAGGGTCTGAAGTTCGGCTAGGGTAAGGGCTATTACATGGATTGTGAAAGGCCCATTATTAATACGGGGGACCGAGGATGTATGAGCGCCGTCCGATTGTGTTGATGATGATGGGGTTAGATAATAGTAAAACTGTCACCTCCTAGTGTTTTTTTAAATGGGCAATTAGGCATGTTGGTTCACCTTATTTTCGTTATTTCGGATCGGATCGATCGGATCCAGCGCATCGATCGATCGATCGATCGATCGAGAAAAAATAAGTTCGATCGGATCGATCGGAAAAAAATAAGTTAGATCGGATCGATCAGATCGATCGATCGGATAAGTTCGATCGATCGATCGGATAAGTTCGGATTACGCTTATATTTAAAAACTTATTATTATTATCATCATGATTATTATGATTATTAGTATTACTAATGCTATTATTGTTATTGTAATAATTATTATTGTTGTTGTTATTATTATTATTATTATTATTATTATTATTATTATTATTATTATTATTATTATTATTACTACTACTACTTTATACAATTACTATTACTATTAATATTACTATTTACTAGTACATTTGTCAAAAAGATTATTATTATTGTCCTTGTTGTAATTATTAAATATTAATATTGGTAATTATTATTAATGTCGTTGCTATTATTATAAATGTCATTGATATCACTATTTGAGTTTATTTGTGTTCAAGAAGAAAGATGTTCTTTTGACATTTATAAGTGTTCTTTTTTATATTTATTCTAATTAATAATTTTGATATGTGATGTTCTTTTTGATGTTGTATACGTAACGAACATGACAATAGTATATGATGTTTATTTTTTAAAAGAATTTTGGTAGAATAATATAAATTATATATTACTAGTTTATATAAAATATGAGTAGTATGGATAACCTAATGTGTTGTCATCACGTTTAAAATTTTCCCTACAAAGGATTTCAACTTATCTTTAAATACAAAGTTTATATGTAACAAGACAACGATATAGAGAATATTTAACCATTTTGTTCAAGATCATATGATTATATATATATATTTATAGGTTTATTTATGATAAAAAAGAACAATTTATTTATATAACAAATAACATGTTGTTAGTTAGATCCAAACATGTCATCAATATAAAAATAACATCTATCTTTTATTTTTAAAATGTGTTCTTTACATAGATCTTGTATGCTTCTTTCAAGATATGTTCTTTTTTTTAATATCATTATATGTTTTTTCATTACTACCTAAATTTTATTATTAACTGACTTTAAACATGAGTGTTCTTTTTATTTTTAATTTTTTTGAGCCTTTCGGAATCGTGGTAAGATGAATTTTTCTCTCGCACGCGGTCATTCACCACCTAAAGACCCCACAAGCCCCAACCCCTCCTCCACCCACAACAATATTAAAATATATGCTTCCACCAAGATTTAACCTTGGCCTCCATGGGGTAGGTAAGCCACGCCATCGACCCAAGCTCTTACCTTTTATTTTGTAATTGTGTGTTCATATACTAATGTGCTCTTTTTCAAAAAAAAAAAAAACTAATTATGCTATAATAATAATAATAATAATAATAATAATAATAATAATAATAATTATTATTATTATTATTATTATTATTATTATTATTATTATTATTATTATTATTATTATCATTATTATTATTATTATATTATTTATATTATTATTATTATTATTATTATTATTATTATTATTATTATTATTATTATTATTATTGAAAGTTGTGCATACTAATAAAATGATAATAATAGAAATACTAGTAATGAAATACAAAGTAATAATAATATTAGTAATAATATGTTTTTAAAAAGATAAGATAAGATAAGATAAGATAAGATAAGATCGGATCGATCGATCGGATCGGTTCGGATCGAGATCGATCGGATCGGATCGATCGAGATCGATCGATCGATCGATCGAAAAAATAAGTTCGATCGGATCGGATCGGAAAAATAAGTTCTCGATCGGATCGGATCGGATCGTGATCGGATAAGTTCGGATCGAAAATTTCGTGCGAACTAAACATACCTTAGTACATGAGATTCTTCTTGTGGGCCTCTAGGTGATTGACCCTATGTGAGAAAATTCTTCTTATCATGGTTTTTGAAAAGGGGTCTAAAAAAAAACATATTCTTATTTAATAAATAATCCAATGTATTTTTTAGGAAAGTTTGGTTACAAAATCTTGTAAAATAATACGAATTTATTAATTTATAAATATTTAAATTTGGACAACAATGACATCATCTCGCTGGAACCAAGGGGAGGAGATAAAAGGGTTTGGGAGTGAAGCAAAGAGAATTTGGAAATTTGTGAAATTTAAACTTATGAAATAAAATTAATATAGATAATGTTGTTATGCTTAGCTGTTCTTGTTTGATGTTTGAGAATAACAAGAGTGATAAACGAGGAAAGGAAAATAAGGGGATTGCCTTTTGAATTGCCAAGAAAATATTAAATTTGTGACCTCTTTTTGGCTTTGGAAAAAATTATAAGAATTATAATTTTTTGATTTATTACCCATAATACCTTAACACCAAAGTTAGAAAATACACGATTTCGAATGTAAGATACAAATGCAATATATTGCCTATATTAAGTAGTAGATAATGTATGTTCTCTTTTATTTTATTAATTTACAGTATTACATAGACTAACTTATTATGTCACTACTTGTATGTCATTTCATTAATTACTTATAGATATTAAATTTATTGTTTAATAAAATCTTAACTTATAAATTTAGTGTGGTTATAACGTACACTACTGTGGTTATAAGAAAAGTTTAATAAAATCTTAAACTTATCTATACTAATATATTAAAAAGTGTTCCTAAGAACGTATATGTGCCACGTGTCACCATCCCTCATTCAATAACTAATTATCCACGTCTTTCTCATATAGTTAAAAAAAGAAGTATTATTAACATGAAGATTTCAACCCACAACCTCAAGTATGAAAGAAAAAGATCCAACCATCACTACACCATACTATTATTGCTTATTTAATCAAAATTAATGATGATATATAAATGAAAAACTTTGAAATCCATATAATAAATAAGATGAATTTTTTAAATGAGTATGAGATGACCTATTTAACTACTATTAAATTGAAGACGTAGAAACCCCGTCGCGCTCGGGCCTAAATACTAGTTGTTTTCTAAAATCTCAACTTCTAATCAACCATTACCAATAAGTATAAATTCAATAAGCTGATATATATTGATTAAGCAAATTATTTCCAGTGTAATCTTCATGGTCATAGACAGGTTCATTATTTTTCTTGGTTCACCAGAACTTTTTGTTTTCTCTATTCCCAAGGCAAGACGAACAAGGAGCTCTAAAAAGACAACAATAAAAGAAGATAGTCAGGTTTAAGGCCGGCACAGAACGGCTCAATGAGCTAACCGTGAGAAAATCAATTAATTAATTATATAGATAGGTCGGGGGAAATGATCCTATATCAGATTTAGTGGAAAAACACATATCCTACCATTCCTAAGAGGATCGTTTAGTGGAACTTTAGTATTTTCAATAGAGAATTATTCTTTCTTTGACTCAAGAGATAGTGGAGACAGTGAATGATCATTTGCTGTCTGAATTACCCGGGGAATTGACAGACAATGTCTAAGTTTAATTAAATGCAATGCCAAGCAGGCCCGGCCCTAGGGGTTGTTTTGAGGGGCAATCGCCCAGGGTCCAGAAACATAACGGGCCCAGTTTTCATGAAAATAAAAGGAAATAACAACAAATACATTCAACAAAATCAAGCTTGGGTTGTTGGTAGGGGTGTAAGTTAATTGGTTAAAAATCGAAAACCAAACCAAACCAAACCGAATTAATAATTTGGTTTGGTTTTTTTCAAAATTCGGTTTGGTTTGGATTGGAAAATTTTATTTTTTCGGTTTTCGGTTTGGTTCGGTTTTTATTTTAAAAAACCGAAAAAAACCAAACCAAACTGAAGTTTGCCTATCCTATATGGGTTTTGATGTTTTTATCAATTATCTTTAGTTCTAGTACTTCAATTTTAAGCTTTAGTTGAAATTTGAAGTAATTTTTATATGTTTGATGATTTGAAACTTGATAATTTTCGTATTATTTGTAAGATTTGGAAGAAAAAAATTTGCATCATAAAAGAATTTCGGTTTTTTGGTTTGGTTTGGTTTTGGTTTTGTAATTTCGGTTTGGTTTGGTTTGGTTTGGGACGATTTTTGGTTTGGATTTGGACTTGAAATATGAAAACCGAATTTATTTTGGTTTGGTTTGGTTTTGCCCCAAAACCAAACCAAAAACCGAACTTACACCCCTAGTTGCTGGTTTGTTTTATACTTACTAGTGTACAAGGCACAGGTTCAAATCCCTTAAGGGCCAAATTTTTTTTTTCTTTTTACATTTTTCTTTTTATACACTTTTTATCTATCTCACAACACTTTTTACACTTTATTTTAATTTGTCCTACATTAGCCTTTGCAATTTTATTTTTAGATACAATCCATTGCTATTTCAATTTTCTTTTTTTTCCCTCAACAAACATAACCCACCACTCTCTCTCCTCCAAATAAAATAACCACTTTACTACCTCGTATCACATCTACCTTTTTCAATAAAATAACAATTGTTACTAATCTTCTAAAATTATGTATCTTGATAGGTATAAGAAGTGACGTGAGACTAAGGAAGTAATTTATTTTAAAAGTTTCCATTATTTATATTAACATATTAGTATTTATTTTCGTACAAGTACATGTAATGTCAGCAAATGTCTTTAATTTCTTGTTTAAGTGTTATACCATGTTATGGTACTTTTCTTTGACTATAGGGTTATTTTGATCCATCTAGGGTAATCTTGATTTAAATGTTATAAATTGTAAGTGTTAAAAATAATATATTTTTTATATAAAAATAGTATACTTACCATAAAAAAATATATTCCTCCGTTTTTTTTAATTGCCTTCTATGACTTTAATACTATTCAGATATATACATGACTTTGACTGTCTATTTTGATGTGTACTCAAGAAAAAATATAGTGTACTTATTTTGTTGTGTAAGCGTCAAAGAAAGTAGTACTTAGTGGCGAAAAATCTAGCTCTGCCACCACACGTAAGAGGCCCTAAGCTTTAGTTTCGCCCCAGGCCTATAAAATGTTAGAAGCGACCCTGATGTCAAGAAAAAGGATATAGTTAAGAATGCATGAAGACCAATCTACTGAATTCCTAAACAACATTATATGTCTCAGTCTCCAAAATCACAATATAAGACTAAAGGTTGGTACACGAGTGATGCTACTGAGTAATATTGACCAGACATCTGGTTTATGTGATATAGTACCAGGCTGGAAATGAAGCATGTATGAAATTTAATCATCAAAGTCGTGGTCATTTTAGGTAGCAATGAGGGATAAGGTGGTATTTATACCTCGTATGACACTCATTTTGATAGATGAAACAAGATTTCTTATAAGATTTCTGAAAAGGCAGTTTCCTTTTGCCGTGTGTTCTGCGACGACTACAAATAAAAGTCAAAGACATCCTATTGCATGTGGGTTGCATATCCAGAGACCAGCTTTCAGCCATGGCCAATTTTATGTGGCCATTTGTACAATCACGAGTAGAAAGTGCCTAATAAAAACAATTTGTGAGAAAGAACATGGGATGTCTAATACTATGACTAATTTGGTATATAAAAAAGTCTTCCAAAACCTAAGAGCGAGTGTCATATATTTGTTAAACAATTTTACAATTAAAAAGGAACATTTTTTGTCATTATGTGTAAAGTGCATAACTAATGCTTTATTTTTGTTTAAATATGTGTAGCATCATTCTGTATTTCAATACGCCATTTAAAGTTTATTATCTTAATATAGTTTAGAGGTTAAACTCATTTAAGTTTCGAGTAGTACATAAGCCTCTTTTTGATCTAGTAGATGTAGAGAATCTTTCATATGCTTTGAATATAGTTGGTATATAAACATTCTTATTAAACAAAAAAGCTTCCGGCGATGCACGGATCCAAAAACTACTTTGTATAAGATAAGGTCAAAATTTATAAACTTTGACCATAAAAAGTAAATGGAGTAATATAAGATGGAGTGAGAACAAGACTACAAGAGTATTTAGCTGACCCATTTATTTTTCCTATATACAAATACAATAAGGGCTCAGCTCACAAGTCACAAGTATCAACTCCCTTTCCTTAACTTTCCTAGTAAATTTTGGAATTTAGTCCCTTAGCTAGAAGCATATTGTTCTTGACTATGATCACCATATCCCGCCGGACAGAAGGTAACATAAAGCTCCTTCACCAAACAGCTCACCAAAGGTGAAGGAGAATCAAAAGCATAGCTAACATAAGAGGGACAAGCGCCTTTAAAAACATCAGAATACAAGCTTGGCGTACACTTTTCAGCGTTCCTGTACTCATTTCTGCAGCAAAACCTGTCCAAATTAAACGCAAGGCAAGCACTCTTGCAAGCCACAACGTTACCACCTCCATCCTTGACTTGCAACTCCAACGGACAAATCGCTTTCAGGTCTCTATAACAGCCTCGAATCGAGCAATTAGGTGCGCGCGGGACTAAGACAGACACCGGCAGGTTGTACCCATCTACGAGGCTAACGTCGTAAAAACTCGGCTGGTTTTTATCTGTGTTTAGAGTGAGCTCTATTAATGTTGCTGGTGGTGCACCTATGAGGCCATTGCATTCGAGGCGCCCGTCACAATCGCCTGTTTGGCAGGCGGGCGCCCAGGTTTCTTTTGTGCGATCATCCTGCTTCTGATATTCTGCTTTGAAACTGCAGCCTGTGCGAGCCCAGATGCGGCCACTCCAGTCCCAAGGGGCTTGGATGCGTGATGATTGCTCGGATTTCAGGCAAAAGCCGCCATTGGCTATCACTGGGTAGCCTGTGTTGGGGGCTGTTGCTGGCCATATTGTGAAGGGGCATTTGTTGGTGATCACTACAGATACTGTGTGTCCTGCTACTCCTGCAAGTCAAGTTATACATATATCATGGATAAGACATTTTGTATTTGCAAACAAAGATCATATATTTGATGGAAAAATGAATTTTAGTAGTAATCTTATACTCTTTTCGTTTCTTTTTGTTTTTCTTTTAGCTTGTTTCAAAATGTTGTTAAGATCATCAGGCTTGAATTTTCAATTTAAATAGCTACCCACCTATTGTAGATGGGTTCAAAATGTTGTTGCTGCTTGTATATTTTGTTGTAAAGGTGATGTAATGTTTATTCCCCAACAATTTAATTCCCCTTCTAAACTTTTTTTCTCTTGCTTTATTATAAAGCAAAAAGCTAGAAAGATATATAAATGAAATAATTACATATCCAACAACACTCCTTATTGGGAGACGGTTCTTAGTTTTCCCCCACATTGCAAATAGGAAGAATAAAAAGAAACGAACAAAAAACAATATGAAGTTGGTCCATGATAACTTTTAGTAAAATATTATAATTTTAATTATTGGATTATTTGGCACTTAGGACCATTTCAATAGGTGACTTTGACAAGTACAACATTTTGAGAAGAAGGTTGTAATTTAAGACCCAAAAAACAATTATACATTATTTAGACCTTTTCTTGTTTTTCAGTCGGTGCCGCGATCAAATGATATTTAAATCTACTACTAATACATTTTTCCTTTTCATTCAATCAAGTAAGTATAAATAAAATAAAGGAAAGTTATATAAAAATAATCTCTTTAAAAGCATAAAAGGTATCAAGAGTATATATAAGTTGCATTTTGGGTCTTAAGAATGTGATGAATAAAAAAACCCTTATTAAGAAGGTTGAAAATATTTAATTTTCCTAAATTATGTATGAAAAAAGTGAGTTACCCTACAAGTAGAAAGAGAGTTAAAAAAATAAAAACAAGATCTTACAATCAATGATTGTAATTTCATCTTATATAAGAGATTGCTCTAAAAAGGAAATGAAAGTATACCATATAGAAGTAAATGCCAAAGGAGAGTACAAATAACTAGCCGAGGTAGCTTCATGATGTTTGGCATGAGAGAATAATGTATTCTGACTAGTTAATGAAAATTGGTTTATATACAGTGGGTGTAATGTTGGGTTAGTTCCTTGATTATGCTTAAAGAATTGTGATCTTGACTTGTTATGATCTTAAAAAACAAGAAAGAAACGTGGCTGTATAGGCACTTTATTACTGCATTACCTTGCAAGACAAATCACGAGATAGCTAAACATTTATTAATCAAATCGAAATAAGACGGATGTGTGTCCATTTTAAAATTGGAAATATTGACAGGAACAGTCTCAATTATAGGCGTTCCGCCATTTTCAGTTCCAACAAAAGATTATTTATGAGCAGTCTCAATTATGTATCATTTTTGCCAAATTTAGTCCCAGCAGGTTAATGACCTGCTACAACAGATAAAACGAATTTTTTTCCCCAAATTTTATTTTCTCTCTCCTCTAGTAGACATCCACCCCTCCCATCCCCCACCCTCAAAACCCCCACCCCCCACCCCCACCCCCACCCCCCACCTCCACCCAAACCTGCCATCCTTACGACACCCCCTTCCCAACCCCGACTCTTGGAGGAAAACAGAGGAAACAGACAAGGAGGGCGCACGACAGAAGGTGAGGGTGGCAGCGGTAGACGACCGCGGCGTCTGGGAGGCGAGGTGGCGTATCGGGGATACAGGGCAGTGGTCTGGGTGGCAGCGCAACCGGGTCGAGGTGAGAGAAGATGCAGCGAAATTAAACCTTTGATCTAACTCCAAAGTCGAAACCACACAGAAATACGCATCAAATCTTCTGATTCTTCAAATCATTCTTATCATCTACATCTTATCTTGCACAATTCATCCCAAAAATTCTGAATTAAGGGAACAATCAACAACACCAAAAATCAACAAAATCTCAATTTTCAAATTGGAAAACAACGTCATAAAATCATAATCCCCCAAATTCGAAGTCTCCGAATTCATATAAAAACAGATGATTCAATTGAGATCAAATCAGAATCTATATAAGAAAATGTGTGCAAAATCAACGAAAATGGAGGTCGAATATTACCTGATTATAATAATGATCGTTTGAAATTAAGAAAAAACACAATTAGATAACAAAAAAAAACAGATCGAATTGACCCTTTCTTCTTCTTGTTAATCTCTTCGATGATCAATTATCGTCTAGTAAAGTTGGATATTCTTTGTTCGGGGTGGCAGGGGAGGGGGTGGCACCGTGGCAGAAGGTGAGGGTAGCAGCGCAACCGGGTCGAGGTGAGAAAAGACTGAAAAATGGAGAGTTGCGAGTGAGTGTGCTTTACATGGTTTTCAGTTTTCACTACTGTAGTTTTTTTCATAATTGTAAATTCGATTTTATTGCTGAATTTGCTCCGAGTATATAGTGAGATTTTTCTTAAAAAAATTTCGTCTGAAATACGTGATGAAATAGATTTGGCTATTATTGGGTTAGAGTATTAAAGTACTCTGCAAGCTTTCTTATGCCTCCTTTAGAATTTTTTGAATAAGTGGGTTTTTGTTAGACTTTTATGTGATGTGGCAAAGTTATGAAGATCTTTTTCTGACCCTGCTATAGAGTTGAGATGGTGAGTAAGGAGGGAGGAGGGAGGAGGGGGTGGCAGGGACGAAGGAGGGAGTCTGCTGGGAGTAGAGATGGAAATGGATCGGGTTCGGGGCGGGTGGACCATCACCCGCATCCATCACCCGCCTCCATCCACCCCACCCGATCCATCCACCACCCGGTCAAACATCCACCTGAATCCATCCATCCATCACCCACGGGTGAAACGGATGGATCGGATGATAATCGGATGAACTATGTAAGTTTAAGTGTCAAACGCTCAATTTAAACATCCAAAATCCAAATCCAAATCCAAACTTCAATTAATTATAATACATACACAAAGTTCAACAACATCAACAACCAAACTCAACAATTGAATTAATTAGTTAAAGAATTATCTTATTTAATCCCATTCAAAGCCTTAATCCTAATACAGGTTCAAATTAAACTCTCAAATTGAGAAATCTGAAGCAAAAGTTGAACAAAACAAGAAAACAATTATCAATTAAACAAATCAGCAAAAAAAAGGGAATACTAATAACCAAACAAAGGTACTCATTATTAGGTAAACTGAAGCTATAATCGTCGACTTTCAGAACTCGACACCACTCTCCGGCAGCTTCAACCGCCTGAACATCCGCCGCAGTAGTTCCTTGAGCATATAGACAACCTTTTTCCGACGATTACAAAGCCAAAATTAGGGTGAGGAGATGAAAATTTAGCTGAATACATAACGTGGAAGATGAAAAATCATGGCAAGCTACAATAAAGCAGGTTTAAGAAGGAAGCTTCGGTAAAGCAGCGGCAACCGGCATTGATGAAAGCAGGAGAGAGTGAGATAAGAGTAAGACTGTGAGAGTGAGAACTGAGGTGAGAGGAGTCTGTTGCCTGCTAGGGTTAACTTGTTTAGTTTGGGCCTTTGGACCGGGGGGTGACAGTGGATTAATGAACCTGTAAAAACGAAAAGGCCAAAAATAAAAAAATATATTTTTTTTTTTACTTTAAACGGGTGACGGGTCGGGTGGTAAACGGGTGATGGGTCGGGTGATGGATGAAAAAATATCACCCGAACCCGACCCGCATCCGTCACCCGACTGTCATCCGTTTAAACCGGGTTTTTCACCCACTTAATAAACCGGGTGGAGCGGGTGGTCGGGTGATCCACTGGATATTTCCATCTCTAGCTGGGAGAAGGTAGTAAGGAGAGAGAAAGGGGAGGGAGAAGTAGGGCTGGCAAAAGTTGATCCAACCCGACAACCCGACCCGAACCTAACCCGAAATAAGCGGGTTAGGGTTGGGATCTTTGACTGATTTAAGTAAATGGGTTGACACGATTAACCCATTTAATTAAATGGGTTAGGTTCAGGTCGACATTTTCGACCCGAAAATGACCTGCTTTGACCTTACATATAGAAAATTCTCAAAAAAATATATTGATAAATCTAAAATTTGGTTAAAAAAAAAGTAAAATATCGTTAAAATTCGTCATAATTATTCTAAGAAACTCTAAACATGGATATTTGCAATAGTGAACTTGCTCATTTAGCTTTTTAAGATAATAATTATTTTTTAATATAATAATTATTATAATTAAATAAGTTAAACGGGTTATACGGGTAACCCATTTATTAAATAGGTCGGGTTAGGGTTGAGTTTTTCAACCCGTTTATTAAATGGGTCAGGTTTGGGTTGAGGGACTCTTGACCTATTTATTAACGACCCGAACACGACCCAACTCGACCTGATTGCCAGCCCTAGGGAGAAGGTAGTAAATCAGGTAAAAAAAAAGTAAAAACAAAGATTAACCGGTAAAATAGGTCACCAGTCAACTGTGACCATTTTTGTAAAACATACCCCAAAGTTGGGACTACTCAGAAATAATCTTTAGTTGGGACTGAAAATGGCGGAACGCTCATAGTTGAGACTGTTCCTGTCAATTTTTCCTTCAAAATTTAGATTAAATATTTTTTTACCTTAAAGCTCTTTAATTTCGACAAGTATGGTTGAAATTTTCAACTCTGATTTGACATTTTTTTCATTTCTCACTTTAACTCCAATATTTATCTTCCACCCGAAGGTTGTGGGTTCGATTCTCATCAGGGGGGGTTTGGGGCTTTGGGGTAGGTTGTATTTAGGTGCCCTGTGAGAGGGCGTTAATGTAATTTATCTTACCAAATTTAAAAAAAAAACTCCAATATTTAGTATGCCATATTAAATTTATATCACGGGTATACAGTATACTATATTTATACGAACGCTATGCATGCGGCGATATTTTAGGCGTAACTATTACTTAGTAGTAAAACAAACCAAAAATCAAAGTTCATATCTAAGTTCAACTCTGACCATGTGTAGTCATTTCAGGCTTTCACGTGGCATATCATTATTGTGTCCTCCATTTAAAATTGATTGTATTGTATGATACTGTATGAAATTGATAAAATTGATTGTAAAACTAAACAAAACAACACCAAGTTATGTCGATAATACTTAAGTTGGTAACAATTATTTATCATGTTTCTAAAATGACTCTATCAACTTCTCCTTTTTCAATTATTTATCTTTCTTTCTCTTGTAAAGCCAATAATCCAGAACCCCAAATTAAATTGTCTATCTCCCCAAAACCATCTTCAAGCCTATTCAACCATTTTTGTTCCTCACTAAAGGTACACTCACACCACCTCCACCCTCATTGTCTCCTTCTCTCGGTCCTCTCATTGATTCACCTTCTCTCTCCTCTCTAACTCCAAATCAACCCTATTTTCAAACACCAGGTGAGTAAGGATGCATTCCCTCCTCCTCTAATTCGGTACTCTCACTCCTCCTCTCATTCTTCAGCGCCTTTATCCTCCGTGAAGAGTCATCATCTCTCACGCCTTCACCCTCTCCAGATCTTCGCTCCTTCCAATTGAAAGCACGCAGTGAGTGAGGCGGCGAAATTGCGGAGGTCTTGGGGAGCGAAAGACGTGAAGTTCGAACACCAAGATTTGAGGCTGAAATTATACATCAAAGATCTTCTATAAAGAAAGGTAATTTATGAATTCATGATCTTATTTCCAATTTTTTACCTGTGAACAAAAATTATACATTGATTTCAGTTTTTTCCCGTTTTCTAACTTTTACAATTCTTATTTCTTTCCCTCTTTAACTTTTATTTGAAAAATTGATCTTTTTTTTTTACAATTGTATTTGTTGTGAAAGCTAGTTTAAATTTGGAAATAAAAATGTAAAAAACAATGGGTATACGCAACTTTGAAGTATTTTTTCTCAATTTTTTAAATATATTGGCACAACTTTGAAGTTATTTTTGGCGAAAGTTATGATTTTTTTCCGACCTTTTTTTATGTAATTTTTATATTTGATTTTAAAAATAATTTGAATTTGAATTATATTATAATGAAATTTTAAATTTACTACAATTCGAGTTTAAATTTTTTTAAAATAAAATTTTCATATACAGTGTTATTTAAAATTTACTCGAACAGAGTACATATTTTTATTTTAAAATTTACTCGAACATAGAACATTACACATACTCTTATTTTCAACTAACAAATTGCGTACCTGATTAACAGTAAAGTATCCGCAAATTTGAGAATGTCGTGAAGCTCCAAGTAATGAAGAAAACTGATTTTTTTTTTTAAGTTTGTGTTTGTAATTGATTTTGTATTATGGAAAAATTTCTTTGAGTTTGAATATGAGTTGTATATGTAATGAGAATGTCGTGTATCTTTTAGTTATTGTCTTTGGTTTTAATTTTTGGCAAGTTTTTGATTATGAATTTTTTAAGTTGATTGGGATGTGAATTTAATTTGATTGAATCTTTTTTATTGGCAAGTTTTATGCGATTGATCGACTGTTATATAAGTTGATTGAGTTAAATTTAATTTGATTGGAATTTTTTTTTTGGCAAGTTCATGCGTTTACTTGTTTGTGATTTACTGTTGGAGGGTGTAATTGGAATGTAATATTATTGATGTGGAGGGGTGAATATGTAAATTCATAGGGAGGACACCATTGCTCCCCCCTTCACTTATATACTATGTGATTTACTGTTGGATGGTGTAATTGGAATGTAATATTATTGATGTGGAGGGGTGAATTTTTTAAGTTGATTGGGATGTGAATTTAATTTGATTGAATCTTTTTTATTGGCAAGTTTTATGCGATTGATCGACTGTTATATAAGTTGATTGAGTTAAATTTAATTTGATTGGAATTTTTTTTTTGGCAAGTTCATGCGTTTACTTGTTTGTGATTTACTGTTGGAGGGTGTAATTGGAATGTAATATTATTGATGTGGAGGGGTGAATATGTAAATTCATAGGGAGGACACCATTGCTCCCCCCTTCACTTATATACTATGTGATTTACTGTTGGATGGTGTAATTGGAATGTAATATTATTGATGTGGAGGGGTGAATATGTAAATTCATAGGGAGGACACCATTGCTCCCCCCTTCACTTATATACTATAGAGATATTGTACTATATATGGGCCTATATAGTTTTGATTAGTTGTGTCAATTTGGGTTAATGGGTAGAATTTGAGTTGACCCATATTAGTCGGGTTTATTTGTGTTGGATTATGATGAGCCAAATTATCCTTTTGACCGGAGTGGGATCCACTCCGCCACTCGGGTCTAGGCCAGAGTCTTGCTACATACAAATTGGGTTTGGTAAACCATTTTTCACCAAAAAAATTAAATAGCTAAACTTTAGCTTTTCCCATATCTTGATCATTGAGAAGTTCTTTCATGGTGTGTTCTATTCAACTTATCTGAATTATTGGACCTTATTAGCCTTTATTAGACCTTATATGAAATTATTGAAACTTATTATACCTTATTTTGTGAAAGTATTATACCTTATTTTTGCTGAACTACACTTATCTGAACTTGTTAGACATTTTCTGAACTTATCTAAACTTATTTTGTAAGAGTGTCAAACCTCATTTTACTTACTTTTTTTAGTTGAACTTATCCAGAACTTATTTAAACTTATTACTCCTTCCGTTCCTTATTGATGTTCCCACTTGGAATCCTGGTACTATTTAGAATTATGTAGATCTTCTAAATATTTCCCAATATATCAAAAAAATTAGTCATGTAGAGTCTTATTTGATTCGTCTAAAAGAGTACTGAATAATATTAAATTTTTATAATTTTTATTAATACGTAATTACATACTCCCTCATTCCCAAAAAAATGTGAACACTTGGGACACGTAGTTTAAGGTGATAAGTTGTAGTGTGGTTAGCAAATGTTATCTTATTTAAAAAATAGATGTGATAGGTTTTGTGGTACGGTACTTTTTATTAGAGGAGGGAGAAAATTGGGTAACTTTTAATTGATAAATGTAAAGTGTGGGCCAAAAGAGTGTAAAGGAAATAATATAGTACTGGTGGGATCATGCTAAAATGGAAGTGTTCAAACTAATTTGAGACAAATATAAAAAGAAAGTATTTAGACTACTTTGGGACGGGAGGAGTATATTAGTAGTCAAAGATGTGCATTGGCAAACATGTAAGCCAAAGTAGGAACACCAATAAGGAACGTAAGGAGTAGATCTTATCTGAACTTATCTGAATATATATTTCATGATAATTAAGGACCAAAAATAAGGTGAACAAAATAAATCCCTAGTACTGTGTGTAAAATTATGGGCCAAAATGTCATCTCTAGTTTTACATCAAGTTAATGAAGTTTAAACTATGACTGAAGAGTGAAGTCTGAAAATTATCTCTTTCAGTTGACTTTGTCAACACCACCTAGTGGTCGACTTCTTGTCTCAGCCCTCCTCAGCCCACAAGTAATTGACTAATTTCCCATAACCATTAACGCGAGATCAGTTGGAAAATTGGTGATCCCATGGGCCATGGCTGATAGAACTAAAAGTCCATTAATTTTTATTTTTTGGGCTCCTACAGCCTGCAAGCCTTCGGCCCAAGACCACCGCACCCGAGGCCCTGTCCTATGCCTAGAGTTAGGCCTGATTTTTCATCACAATCCATCTTTTCTTATCTTCGGGAATAGGGGATTTTACTCGATTTAATATAATATCCTTTTTTGACGTGGATGATGATGAGCTTTGTCTAATTTCAATCATAGTGGAACAAAATTGTTGCAATCACATAATAACTCACATTCAATTTTTTATGCAACACTAGTTTTTAGGCCCAGGCTATGCCCCGGGTACTTATGTATTTCATTTATTAGTATTTTACTTTGAAATTATAACACTAAATATTATTTGGTTTAGTGGTTAAGACATTAATACACAAGCTTGAGGTCATGGGATCAAATCTTATACCATGCATAATCCAATTTTTTTAATTGTACTTAGAGTACATGATGTCAAAACTCTAAGGGATAGCGCCACGTGTCACAGTTCCTTGTTGAGGAACACCTTTTAATATATTAGTATAGATTTGTAAGATTTTGGGGGTGTTTGGATTTTGGCTTTTTAGCCAGCTTTTGGCTGTTGGCTTTTTGTTTTGGTCAAACAGCCAAAATTTTTGTTTGGTAAGTGGCTTTTTGTAGTGGCTTTTAAGCCAGCTTTTCAGCCAAAAGCCAAAAGCTAGTGATGGCTTTTGGCTTTTTATTAATCAATTTACCATTATACCCTAATTAATCTATAAATTTACAAATTCTATCACATCTACATTTTTATTAAATGAAGGGTATTTAGGTCATTTTACAATATAACAGCCAACAACCAACAACAAAATTTACCAAACATATTTATAAAATCAGCCACATGATGATACGCCAGGTCAAACAAGCCAACCCAAATGTACAACAACAACCAACGACTTCCGACCCAATTGCCAAACAAGGCCTTTATACAACATTTTTTATATTTGAACAACATTTTAGTACTGTCTTATATAATATTTATCATTTATCATAAAACATTATTTCATTAAATTATAATTCCTTAAGTTTCTTTTTTTTTTTTAAAAATAGACCTTTTATTTACAATATTTGAACAAATTTTGCTTCAACCAGATTGGAACTAGAAATGTCTCTGATGAGCCTAGAGGCAAATAATTTCACTACCTTTCTATTCTCCCTAAACATTATCACATTTAATAGTGGTTCACATCCTTTTTCTTTGTGTTATGCACACTCGCCATGGAAACATATGATATCCTCTAAAATTCTAGCCCTTTATCTGCTCAACATTAATTCATATAGAGGCAAAAACATAACAACCTCGCTTATGAGAACTTTGCAAGAACATAGAGTCCAAACTTCTCCTTTCCCCCACACCTTATACATCAATTGTCCACTTGCATTCCTCGATTCGCAAGGCTCCGCTTAACGAGAAGAGCATTTTTCAAAGAACGTCATAAGAAGTTCCATCAACTTTTAGTTGCCAGCGTTGCATACTAAATATCAGCCAATATTAATATGATCATGGTGTCTCAGAAAGGAGGAAGTGAACAGGGTCAGACCCACATTGGGACCTTGGTGGCACGCCCCCCTTCCCCTCCATTTTTTAGAAAAAAATATTAAGTTTCAAAAAAAGGGAAAATAAGCTGCAGAATTACCGTGTTTCCATTACGTATATATCGGTACAAAGTAGTAGATCATTGCCAATTCTAATCAATTTCCAAAACCTAATAAAGTAGTAGTAGTAACTAAAAAGTAGAATCATATAGAGTAGACCAATAATGAGTAAAAAAAAAGATGAGAGAGAAAGTTAGAGAGAGAGAAAAGAAAACCCAGCCCCTTTTAGAAAACTTCAGAACCCTAGATCTCCCGATATCTCTTCACTGCAATTCACAAAGTTCTTCAGCCAATTTGCTTCTGCTCTAGTCCTTATTCATCTTGCTATTGTCTATGCAAGTGGAGACATTTGCTCTAAAAGCTGTTGTAGCTTTCTTTTTATCAATTGTTTAAGCAAAAGATGTGAAAAAGGGGTATTAATTGTTTATCCCCAAATTGAGGTGTTCTACATTAAAAACCTCTCATATCTTCCAAGTATCTTCAATTCTCCTCTTCATCAAAAGACTGAATTGCCATTTTCATCTTCAATTCTGGTGAGGTGGCATTATTTCCTTGATTTCAAGTTTAAACTTGAAATGTTGGTTAGGGTTCTGTTGGAATTAAAAAAATATGTCGATTTGGGTTTGGGATTTTCTGAGTGTATTATCTATGAGTTGTTCTTCCTTTTTTGAAGACCTCAGGTGTTTAGCACCTGGGAAGAAGCTACTTTGTGTTCAATTCACTGTTTCAATCATCTCACATGTCAAAATAGATAGAATTTCAATGTTTGCAAGGGTATGTTCTAATTCAGCTCCAATCACTTATATAAGTGAAAGAATGAGACAGGTATTATCTCTCGTATCCAAAATAGTTAGAAGTTTCGTTTTTTCTATTCTAAGTTATAGTCTACTATTGAGAAAATTATATCTTTCAATCAAGAAATTCTTCTTGTACTCCATTCTAGGCCCCCAGAAGCTATTGGAATGAGAGTATAATTCTTGTCGTCATACTTTAAAAGGCTTGGCCTACTATCTTCAGCAAGTTCTTTTTACAGGAAATCCCAATGAATGTTTTCGATTACTTATTGAATTTCATTGGTTTGATTTTATTATTCTTATTACATGTGATGCCCTACTCTTTCTGAAGATAAAGTGGAATTTTTCCACCTTAGGAACACTTATTAAGTCAATGTTTAAATTCTTACTTTGCTTTAATTGTTTGGGGAGACTAGTATTACAAGGTATATCTGCACTTTGTACTCTTCCGGGAACATGGAGTATGTCTATTAGTATTCCTAGTTGTCAAAAAATTTCTACAACAAACATGTTAAATTGATTCAGTTTTTTTAGATTTATCTTGTGCCTTTTCTTTGGGTCTTTCATTGGCTTTTGGTTAATGTGGAATCAAAGACTAGCTGAAGTTTTTTCTCGTTCTTTCTTGTGGTCTCACTACAAGTATGCCAAAGTAGACAGGATATTAGTAAATGTAAGGATATTCCCAATTATAGCTCCAATCAATTATGCAAGTGAAAGAATAAATCAGATTTTGTATCTTTTATCCAAAATAATTAGTAACATTGTTTGGCCTATTCTGATTTCTAATATGTTAATTAGGAAGTTATTCTCATCAATTCAGAAGTGCTCTTTTTTCTCTATTCTAGGGCCCTGTTGCTATCTGAATGGAGAAGAGTGTGCTTCCCATATAGGGGGGTTTTGTTTGTCAAAGTTTGATCTTAGTCAAATGCTTCTTGTTTTATTTTCTGATGATTTATGTCAATAGGATTTTGGAATATTAGAGGAGGTGTGAACAATGGGAAAACTAGGTCGTTACTAACTCCCCTAATGTTAAATAAAAAACCTAACTATCCACCTAAACTAGTCAAGTGGTAAGTAGGGGTCGAACCACAAGGATCGGAGGTCTCATCAAGGTAGAGTCGCTACAAGTAAGCTAAGTCGAAGAAATCGTCAAGTTTTGGTTGAACTAAGTGATTAAAACTATTGGAATCAAATTAGGAAAAGCACTAGGAATGGGAAATCCCCACAATCATAGTTCACATCCAACAACCAAGTAGAGATAAGGGGGTTGACATGTATTAGGGGTATGCAAAGGGAATGAACAAACCTAAACACCTCTAAAATCGTTGTTAGGGAGTTTAGAGTCCTAATTATGGCAACAAAACCTATATTTCGAGGCGTTATCACCTAACTAGGCCAAGTTAAGAATTAAAATCAAACCCAAGTTAATACCAACCAACAAGTGATGTGTAACAACTAATCAATCAATCATGAAGGTCAACCACATAAAAGTAAACCATTAAATGGGCAACAAAGGATCAAAAGATGATGGAGCTCACATCAACTAAGTCACCAATCGACATCAAAGATTGAAATTGCACAAATCCCAAACATAACCAACCCAATAAACTCTACTCGTGAAAATAGGATGCAAACAATGATTGGGCTACTCCCAATCCTAGGTAATGAACTACTCACTACCCATTATACTACCACACATCCTAAACATGGAAATCTAGCTATTAAATCACCGATCTAAAAATAGCAAAAACCAAAAATCAATACTTTAGAGTAAAAACAAAACAAAATCTAGTGAGCAAACAAGAAGAATCTAAGTAAAGATGAAAACTTTAATCTAGATTAACTACTAAGCATGAAGATTAAACAATGAAAACATGAAACTAACAAAGTAGGAATGCATAAAAACAATGAGAAAGAAAGGATTGAGAGGATTACTAAGGAAACAAGAAACTTCAAAGAAATTGTCACTTTTTCATTGATTTTCAATCTCCAAATTACACCTCTTGAGCCAAGTTTTCTTTCTCCTATACTAGTAAGCAAGTTTAGGGTTCTAAAAATCTGGGATCCTTTCCAAAATAGGGTAGAGGAGTATTTATACCCCCTCTAATTACACAAGTCGAAAAAGAAAAGAAATCTGGAAAAAGGCCCAGCGAACAGAGGCCCGGGTGGGCTAAAACGGGCCCAGGCGGGTTGGTAAGAGGAGCCCGGGCGGGCTCCCTGGGTGGCCCGGGCGGTGCAGGGTGAATAGGCTCGGTCTGGTACCCCGGGCGTGCATTAAATTCCTAGGCAGGAGGCAGTAAGTTTACCTGATGTAGCGCCCGGGCGGGCTGCTTGTTTGCTCGGGCGGGCTGCTGACAGCTCGAGCGGTCCTTGGGCGTTTTCCTCTTCTTGCTTCCCTTTTTGCTCCCCTCTAAGCTTGTAGAAACTTGAGTTCCTACACATCAAAGATCAAATAGAAGAGTAGGGGAGGGGGATGCAAATACACGTACACACGTACTAAGAGAGAGTTAGATAGAAAAAGAGGCGAAATTAAGAGAAAAAGAAACTAAAATAGGAAATAAATCAAGTAAAATAGCCTTAATACTACCTTAGGAGTGAGATAAATCTCACTCATCAACTTCCCCCAAACTTGAGTGTTTGCTTGTCCTCAAGCAAAGTGCAAAAAGAAATAGGAGGAAAGGAAATGACCCAACGAAGATAGCAAGGCAAAATCAACTAAGACAAATCACACTTAAGGTAAAACAATGAAACTATATACACTAACTCATTTTCGTAGGAATCACGATCACTTTTAGCATAAGTGACAAGCCATTTAATCCCCAAAGTTGCCAATGAGGACGAGTAATGCTCTCGTAAGGGTTTTCTAAGAGTTTGACCCATAACTCTAGATCTTAGAATTCAAGGCAAATCAAAAATAAGAAAACCAAAAAAAAATAAAAAGGATGCTCTTAAGTGAGATTTTAAAGAGGAGCAAACACAATTGAATGCAAGAATTTCTAGACACTAAAAGTAAGCATGCTCAAAGATGTCCATAGGTTGATAAAAAACATACCATACACTAAGCATAGAGAACTAGATAGAGCACATTTCCTCAAATTCTACAACCATACATACCGCGTTCTCTCAACTAGTTTCAAATTCGCCATTCAAGGTAGCTTCTCTAAACTCCGAAGAATGGAGCCGATAAATGTAACAAGAAATAGAAGAGGAGAAGGTTACTCGACATCTCGACATGGCACACTCGCTCAATAGGCTTGATTCAAATCTTCCGCCACTAACAATGACTCAACCCTCTAAGGTCAAAAGGACTTTTTAAGGTGGTAACGTAGGCTAGGGGTAAAGGGTGTGAATAAATTTGGATAGTGGTGCTCAATCCTAAAATAGTGAAGTCTTAGTAGGAGCTAAATAACCATAAATCACAAATCATACTCAACCATTTAGGGATAAGGTTCCCCCCAAACTTATTCAAAAACATGACAATAATGAACTATTTTTGGATTTTCTTTCCTTTTTTTTCATCTTTTTTTTTATTTTTTATTTTTTCATTTTCCCCGCCTTCTTTGACTTTGGGTGGCTTTTTCTATGAAATTGTAATTGCATTTATTCGAATATATACACAAAATTTCTACTATACCATAAGAATCTCATCATTTTTCTTTCCCATTTTTTTTTTCAAATATTATTCAAGACAATCGCTCTAACTTCACTATTCACTACAAGGGTGAAAAATAAAATAAGGAGGCAATTGGCTTGTATTGAGTTAACCAAAGAAAAGGATAAGGCTCGAAGGGTTAAGAGGAAGGGCAATTGCAAATAAAAACAAAACCAAGAAAAAGAAACGAAAATAAAGGGCCTAAAACTATAAAAATAAAAATAGTCACCGAAATGAACGCCTTTATCTTTCCCTAGAGTGGCTCGGTCGCGATCTTGGATAGATTAGAGTCAAGTTCTCGATAAAAGTATGCAATGTCGAGGATCCATGCCGCTCAAAATAGATGTTGGGGCTTTTTGAAAGTCCTCACATGGGATTATCAAGCAAATACTACCCTTTTTAGGTTTCAAATTCACTAGAGAGAGCAACACCATCATACCACAATCCATGAATTAAGGTCTTGTGCTCTCAAAAAGTTCTAACCACTACCTTAGAATATAGTAACCTAAAATCAACCATAAACATCTAAAAGCATGCGGACTTCTAACATCTAGGAATAAAATCATTCAAAAGAGTGGAAATTCAATGATATTGTTCTCAACTCAAGAGCAAAAGAAATAAATAAAAGAAAAGTTTGCCTTGTTTCATACTTTTTTTTTTTTTAAATTCACACCATCAAACTCAAATATCACTCATCAAATATCAACACTAAACATCAAACAATTCTAACCCTCATGAAGTACACCCCAAAAATTAAACCTACCCTCTAGACACTTAGTCATTCACTACCCTTTTTTTTTTAACATCCCCACCCTTTCAATAACAAGTGAAAGCAACCCTCCCAAACTTATCAAAAACACCGTCCTCGGTGTGCCAAGCATAGACATAGGGGGGAGGGCGGGGGAAAGATGATGAGGATCCTAATCCTCATCCACCGGGTCATCGCCTGGTAGATGGGACGCGGGAGGACCATGGGGGGACCAACCCCCGTCAAATGTAGGATCGTCAAAAGGGTAAGAAGGATCGCCCCTTGGATCGGTCCCACCCGACACCATGTAGTCATATGGTGGTGGACGAGGGGGCCAAAAGGGGTAGTTCGGTTGACCATTGTTCCACCCCGAAACCGGCCCATATTGGGGAGGCATGTTGGGGTAGTTGACAAATGGCTCAACTAGACCTTGCTCCACATGATAATGAAAGATTTTGTTTTGTTGGAGCATGATAGTGTCAATGTCTTGTCTCATTCTTTGGTATTGGTCATTGAGGTGACCAAACCCTTGGGATTGAGACAATGCGAGGTTGGCTTGGTGAACCTCAATTGAAGACATGTCAAAAGAGGGGTCACCTTGGCCGGAGGAGGAAGAGGGGAAAAGAGAGGGGGGCCCCGTGTTTTTTTCCGGCTAGGACGGACTGCCCGGGCGGGTTACTTGGATCCCGGGCGGGCAGTGCGATAAACCCCGGGAGAGCAGAATTTTAAGCTCGGGCGGTGCAGGGTGGGCGGGCCCGGGCTTGTACCCCGGGCGGGCGGCATTTGTTTTCCAAATTGGCAAAATGTCCCGAGCTCGGAGCCCCGGGCGAGCAAGCCAGTCGCCCGGACGGTCTGATTCGCCCGGGCGAGCCACTTTGAGCTCGGGCGGGCTCTGGATTCCTTAGCCATTTCCCTTTTTTTTTTTCTTCTTTGCTTCTTCTTTTCCCTTCCCTTCCTTAGTTCGCCCTTTTTTTTTCATAATAAAAAGAGTTCCTATAACAATAAAACAAGAGTTAATGAGTAAAATTATAAATTACTAAAATAGTAAAAGTAAAATAAAATGAAAAAGGAAGTAATTAAGAAAAGAGAGTAGGAAATTTGGGTTGCCTCCCAAAAAGCGCTTGTTTTTAAGGTCTTTAGCTTGACTATAGTGAAATGTGTGCTTCAAGTGGTAGGATGGGGGGGGTGAAATCCCCAAGGATGATAGTAGATATTGCTCTAACAAACGCATCACCATAATACTTCTTCAACCGATGTCCATTGACCTTGAATGGGCTTTGGCTTGGGCAAGAGATGGTAACCGAGCCATAAGGAAATACTTTCATAGCTTCATAAGGTCCACTCCATCTTGATTTGAGCTTTCCGGGGAAGAGCTTCAATCGGGAGTTGTAAAGGAGAACTTGGCCACCAACATGAAACTCTTTCTTAACAATGTGCTTGTCATGCCAATCTTTGCTTCTAGATTTGTATATGCTTGCACAATCATAGGCGTCCATGCGTAGCTCTTCAAGCTCATTAAGATCAAGGAGCCTCTTCTCACCCGCACTCTTCAAATCGAAGTTAAGGGCCTTGATCGCCCAATGAGTCTTGTGCTCAAGTTCCACCGGAAGGTGACAAGACTTCCCATACACCAACTTGTATGGAGTGGTGCCAATAGGAGTCTTGAAGGCGGTTTGATAGGCCCATAGTGCATCATCAAGCTTGAGTGACCAATCCTTCCTATTCCTATCCACGGTCTTCTCTAGGATCAACTTGATCTCTCTATTTGAAACTTCGGCTTGCCCACTTGTTTGAGGGTGGTAAGAGAGACCAACCCTATGGTGAACTCCATATTTAGCTAAGAGAGTTTGGAATGACTTCTTAGCAAAATGAGAACCCCCATCACTTATAATGGCCTTGGGCACGCCAAACCGTGGAAAGATGGTCTTCTTGAATAACTTAGTCACTACTTTTGAATCATTGGTGGGACTTGCAAGACATTCAACCCATTTTGAGACATAATCCACCGTAAGAAGAATGTATAGGTTACCACAAGAGGAGGGAAAGGGTCCCATGAAGTCAATTGCCCATACATCAAATACTTCAAGCTCATGGATTGAATTTTGAGGCATTTCATCCCTCTTGGAAATGTTCCCGGTTCTTTGACAACGATCACATATTTTCACAAAAGCCCATGAATCCTTGAGGAGAGTGGGCCAAGTTAAACCACTTTGGAGAACCTTAGCGGCGGTCTTGTTTGATCCCATGTGCCATCCACAAGGGGAAGAATGACACATCTCTAGAACTCATTTCATCTCTTCATTAGGGACACACCTCCTATACAAGCCATCGGAGCACCTCTTGTAAAGCAAGGGCTCATCCCGTATATAGTACCTTGAATCATGCTTGAGCTTGCGCCTTTGTTGTGGTGTAAATTCGGGGGGAATTGCACCACAAGCTAGGAAATTTACAATATCGGCAAACCAAGGAAGGTCCTTGCTCTCAATAGCATACAAGGCATCATCACGAAGATCTTCATTGATGGGAGCATCATCCATACCAAGCTCCATAGGCTCCAATCTAGAGAGGTGATCCGCAACAACATTCTCACATCCTTTCTTGTCTCTCACCTCTATGTCAAACTCTTGGAGGAGCAAAACCCATCGAATCAACCTTGGTTTGGCGTCTTTCTTGGACATTAAGTACTTGAGCGCCGAATGATCGGTGTACACAATAGTCTTGGAACCAACAAGGTATGATCTAAACTTCTCAAAAGCATACACAACCGCCAATAACTCTTTCTCGGTGGTTGTGTAGTTGTGTTGCGCATCATTGATGGTCTTGCTAGCATAGTATATCACATGAGTTTTCTCTTATTTCTTTTGACCAAGTACCGCTCCAATAGCATTGTCACTTGCGTCACACATAAGTTCAAAAGGAAGTGTCCAATCCGGTGGTTGGACAATTGGAGCGGAGGTGAGAGCTTTTTTAATCCTACAAAAAGCATCTAGGCACACATCATCAAATACAAACTCACTCTCCTTTTGGAGAAGAGTGGTGAGAGGTTTGGTGATTTTAGAGAAATCTTTAATAAACCTCCGGTAGAAACCGGCATGGCCTAGAAAAGATCTCACCCCCTTAACCGTAGTTGGAGGTGGAAGTCTCTCAATCACCTCAACCTTGGCCTTATCCACTTCAATTCCTTGGGATGACACTTTATGCCCAAGAACAATGCCTTCTTGAACCATAAAGTGACATTTTTCCCAATTAAGGATAAGGTTGGATCTCTCACATCTCTCCAAACATTGAGTGAGGTTAGATAAGCAAATGTCAAATGAAGAACCACATACGAAAAAAGCATCCATTAAAACTTCCATGGTATCTTCAATCATGTCGGCAATGATTGCCATCATACAACGTTGGAAAGTTGCCGGTGCATTACATAACCCAAATGGCATCCTACGATAAGCATATGTACCATAAGGGCAAGTGAAAGTCGTTTTTTCTTGATCATCCGGGCGAATAGGGATTTGAAAGAACCCGGAGTAACCATCAAGATAGCAAAAATAGTTATGCATCGCCAATCTTTCCAACATTTGATCAATGAAAGGCAATGGAAAATGATCCTTCCGGGTGGAGACATTTAGTTTTCGATAATCAATGCACATTCTCCACCCCGTAACGGTCCTAATGGGGATGAGTTCGCCAACAACATTGCGAATCACCGTCATTCCCCCTTCTTAGGGACTACTTGCACCGGGGATACCCACTTACTATCCGAAATAGGATAGATGATCCCCGAAGCAAGTAGTTTAAGGACCTCCTTTTTTTACAACTTCCATCATGGAAGGATTCAATTTCCGTTGCCTTTCTCTTGAAGGTTTAGCATCATCCTCCAAGAGAATACGATGCATACAAAGAGTTGGGCTAATCCCCTTCAAATCATCAATTGTATAGCCTAACACACTCTTATGCAATCGCAACACATCAAGCAATTTGGAGATTTATTCTTGGCTCAATTCGGCGTTTACAATTACGGGATATGTAGAGGAAGGGCCAAGAAAAACATACTTAAGGTTCGAAGGTAGAGGTTTTAATTCTACCTCCGGAGCTTTAGTATCACTTTTTGAAATTTTTGCCTCTTCCTCATCAATAGCCAAGAACACATCTTCAAATGGTTCAAGAGTTGGGGTGGAGTCAAGTAGCTCAACTATTGACTTCACCTCATCACTTCCACAATCATCATCAATCAATGCAAGAGCAAGAAAATCATTATCATAAGCATGCATGGGTTGGGGAACATCATAATCAATTGTTTCAACTCTAAAACAATCATCCGTAAATGGTGAACATTTCATGATTTGTGAGATATTGAATTCAATTTTATCATCTCCTACTCTCAAGGTTAGCTTGCCATTTTTAACATCAATAATTGCCCCCGCCGTAGCTAAGAATGGTCTACCTAGGATGATTGGAACATTTGGATCTTCATCCATTTCAAGCACGACAAAGTCCACTGGAATATAGAACTTTCCCACCCTAAGGGGGACATCTTCTAACTTTCCTATGGGCATCTTAACCGATCTATCGGCTAATTGAAGTGAAATGTGAGTGGGCTTCAACTCTCCTAGGTTCAATCTTTTGCAAACGGAGTGTGGCATCAAGCTAACACTAGCTCCTAAGTCACATAAAGCTCGGTCAATGGTCATGTCATTAATAACACATGGTATATTGAAACTACCAGGGTCCTTCAACTTTGTGGGCAACTTGTTTTGAATTATAGCACTACAACTCTCGGTCAAGTTAATGGTGTCCACACTATCTAGGTCCCTCTTCTTGGATAGGATCTCTTTTAAGAACTTAGCATAAGTTGGCATTTGTTTTAGTGCTTCGGTGAATGGGATATTGACATGAAGCTTTTTCAAGACTTCAAGGAACTTAGCAAATTGGTCATCAAGCTTAGAAGAAGCAAACCTACTTGGGTAGGGAAGCTTTGCTACGTAAGGAGGTGGGGTGCTTGTGACTAGTCCATCATCTTTGGCTTTTGGTGGTGGGGTAGGAGGGTCATCATCTCTCTCATCCTCACCATCAATCAAGTCATTGGTCAATTGTTGGTCATTCTTGTTTGCCTTACCCCCATTTGCACATACATCCCCCAATTGTCTACCACTCCTAGTGATTATAGCATGAGCTTGTTCATTAGGATTTACACCTTGACTAGGGAGTTGGGTAGTGGAATTATCTTTCATAGAACCCGCCATTTGAGCTAATTAAGTCTCAAGCATTTTATTGTGAACTTGCATCTGCTTTATGCTCTCTCTTAACTCACTAGTCTCTTTAGCTTGATTAGTCATGAACGTTTGCATCATACTCTCTAGACTAGTGGTGGTGGTGGGTGGTCCTAATTGAAGAGGTGCTTGTTGAGGGGAGTTATAGTTAGGCCTTTGGTTTCCTTGAAACCCCGGGGGAGGTCTAGCATTTGAATATTGGCCTTGATTAGGATACGAACCATGGTATTGACCTTGGTTGTATCCATGTTGGCCTTGACCTTGGTTAACATTTTGACCCACATTTTGAAATCCATTTTGATTAGAACTTTGACCTTGGTTCTTCCACCCAAAATTCGGGTTATGGCGCCACCCCGGATTAAAGGTGTTAGAATATGGGTCAAATTTTTGGTTTAGGGCATTGACTTGTTCCATGGAGGAAGGAGAAGCGATGTTAGAGTCTACAAAGTTGCATTGAGAAGAATAGTGGTCATATGCTCCACAAATATCACAAAACAATAAATGCATAGGCATGTTAGTATGACCGGAATGGGGAGTGTTCCCATAACTATTCACTTGAGACATGTTAGGAGGGGGACATGAGTTGGGGTTTTGGGAATGACCAAGCATGGAGACATTAGATGAGGAGGGGGACATGGTAGCTGATTTTAATTGATTAACTAAAGCATCTACTTTAGAAGTAAGTAAATCAATGCTATCAACTTCATACCTTCCACCTCTCTTGGAGGTTGAAGCGCGCTCCCCCTTGTTCCAATCTCGGTCATTTTGAACCACATGTTCAATTGCTCGAAGAGCTTCATCCGCCCCCTTCATCATTATGGGTCCACCCACTCCCGCGTTTAGACTCATCTTGTTGTGAGAAGAAAGTCCATTGTAGAAACAATGGAGTTGCATCTCCTTCCCCATGTCATGATGTGGACACTCTCTCAAGAGGCTTTTGAATCTCTCCTATGCTTCATTTAGACTCTCACCTTCTTTATCATTGAATGTCACAATCTTAGCTTTCATTTCGGCCGTCTTTTGCAAAGAATAAAATTGACCCAAGAAAGCTTTGGTGACTTATTCCCATGTGGTGAGTGAGTTAGGAGGTAAATCCATGAGCCAACGTGATCCTTCATCTCTTAAGGAGAACTTGAACATGCTTAGGCGGATGTAATCTTGTGTGATTCCATTGTGCTTCACCGTTGAGCAAAACTCAGCAAACCTCCTCAAGTGTTCTCGAGGGCATTCATGGCAACTCCCCCCAAATTGATTGTTTGAGATGAGTTGAATGAAAGCCGGTTTGAACTCAAAATCGTTTGCTTGTGTGGTGGGTGCAACAATAGCACTTGTTGGAGTATATGCCATAGGAGAACCATAGTCTCTCAAACTCCGGTTATTTGCTTCCCCCATTTCTTGCTCAAATTCCTCAAATTCCTCGGAACTAGAGGAACTTGTAGAACTTCGAGGACTTTCAATGATGGAGGTAGGATGCGGTTGCTCTTGCACTCTCTCGCCTCTCAACCCTCTTCTTATAGCTTTTACATTTCTCTGAAGTTCCCTATCAAATGGAATATGGGGCAAGGCACGATTGCTTCTTGGCATGCAAGACCACAAGGCTCAAGAGGGGTACTCAAACAACTAAGCAAGCAAAGGACACCAACACACAAACAACAAAAGAGCAAGAAAAGAAAAATAAAGACTTAGACTCACAAGCAAAACTACAACTCAATGAAATACGCCGATCCCCGGCAACGGCGCCAATTTGAACAATGGGAAAACTAGGTCCTTACTAACTCCCCTAATGTCAAATAAAAAACCTAACCATCCACCTAAACTAGTCAAGTGGTAAGTAAGGGTCGAACCACAAGGATCGGAGGTCTCACCAAGGTAGAGTCGCTACAAGTAAGCTAAGTCGAAGAAATCGTCAAGTTTTGGTTGAACTAAGTGATTAAAACTATTGGAATCAAATTAGGAAAAGCACTAGGAATGGAAAATCACCACAATCATAGTTCACATCAAACAACCAAGTAGAGATAAGGGGGTTGACATGTATTAGGGGTATGCCAAGGGAATAAACAAACCTAAACACTTCTAAAATCGTTGTTAGGGAGTTTAGAGTCCTAATTATGGCAACAAAACCTATATTTTGAGGCGTTATCACCTAACTAGGCCAAGTTAAGAATTGAAATCAAACCCAAGTTAATACCAACCAACAAGTGATGTGTAACAACTAATCAATCAATCATGAAGGTCAACCACATAAAAGTAAACCATTAAATGGGCAACAAAGGATCAAAAGATGATGGAGCTCACATCAACTAAGTCACCAATCGACATCAAAGATTGAAATTGCACAAATCCCAAACATAACCAACCCAATAAACTCTACTCATGAAAATAGGATGCAAACAATGATTGGGCTACTCCCAATCCTAGTTAATGAATTACTCACTACCCATTATACTACCAAACATCCTAAACATGGAAATCTAGCTATTAAATCACCGATCTAAAAATAGCAAAAACCAAAAATCAATACTATAGAGTAAAAACAAAACAAAATCTAGTGAGCAAACAAGAAACTAACAATGAAACTAACAAAGTAGGAATGCATAAAAACAATGAGAAAGAAATGATTGAGAGGATTACTAAGGAAACAAGAAACTTCAAAGAAATTGTCACTTTTTCATTGATTTTCAATCTCCAAATTACACCTTTTGAGCTAAGTTTTCTTTCTCCTATACTAGTAAGCAAGATTATGGTTCTAAAAATCTGGGATCCTTTCCAAAATAGGGTAGAGGAATATTTATACCCCCTCTAATTACACAAGTCGTAAAAGAAAAGAAATCCGAAAAAGGCCCAGCGAACAAAGGCCGGGCGGGCTAAAACGGGCCCGGGCGGTGCAGGGTGAATGGGCCCGGTCTGGTACCCGGGGCGTGCATTAAATTCCTAGGCAGGAGACTGTAAGTTTACCTGATGTAGCGCCCGGGCGGGCTGCTTGTTTGCTCGGGCAGGCTCACTGGCCCGGGCGGGCTGCTTGTTTGCTCGGGCGGGCTCCCTGGCCCGGGCGGGCTGCTAACAGCTCGAGCGGTCCTTGGGCGTTTTCCTCTTCTTGCTTCCCATTTTACTCCCCTCTAATCTTGTAGAAACTTGAGTTCCTAGACATCAAAGATCAAATAGAAGAGTAGGGGAGGGGGATGCAAATACACGTACACACGTACTAAGAGAGAGTTAGATAGAAAAAGAGGCGAAATTAAGAGAAAAAGAAACTAAAATAGGAAATAAATCAAGTAAAATAGCCTTAATACTACCCTAGGAGTGAGATAAATCTCACTCATCAAGGTGTTAAAAAGAATGCTATGGAAGAATATCGGGACTTTTGCAATTATAACAACATTAAGATATTAATGTTATGCGAAGTAAAATCTAAATCTCCCCCTTCCCAAGCTACTGCCAGTGCTGCTGGTTTCCTCCATTTTGATTATCTTCCTACTATGGGGTATGCAGGGGACATTTGACTCTTTTGGAAAGATTGTAATATACATCCTTTCTCTCTAGTTGTTATTCATAAATCTATGCGGTTTTTAGCTTGTTCTATTATTCTTTTGAGCTTGGGTATTCAATTTGTGGTAATCTTTGTTTATGCACCAGCTCAAAAGGAACACAAAAATTCTTTTTGGAGTGAATTGATATTTTATATCAGTTCTCTCTCTTCTCCTTTTATTATTCTCGGTGACTTTAATGAGATTAGTAAAGCATCAGACAAATTGGGAGGTGCTCCTTTCTCTTCTTCGAGATCTTATTATATGTAAAATCTGATTAGTAGTGTAGCTTGCACTGAGCTTTTCTTTGTTGGTCAAATTTTTACTTGGAGAAAAAAAGGGATGGACCTAATAATATCCATGAGAGATTGGATAGAGGTGTAGCAATCACCTCTTGGTTGGGATTCTTTCCCCAAGCCTTTCTTAAGCATCATATTTTTACTTCTTCAGACCATTATTGTTAAGTTACTCTTGATTATCTTTCAATGAATTGTTCTAAGGCCCCTCCCTTTAGATTCGAAAAAATGTGGTGTTCTAGGAAAGACTATGATACACTTGTTAAACGAACTTGGTGTAGTAAATTCCATGGCTCTCATATGTATAATCTCACAAAAATATGTAAACTGTTAAAAGCTAATTCTAAGGAATGGAATAAATCCCAATTTGGTAATATATTTAGACAACTTCGCCAAGTTGATATTAGACTTGAAGAAATTAAAGCTCAACTTATCATTGATCCGTCTAATGTTACATTTCAAGTTCAGCAGGAAGTTTTCCTAAATAAGAGATTTAAATTGCTAGACTATAATACTACCTACTGGAAACAGAAAAGCAAAACTAATTATCTATTGTTGGGCGATACTAATTCAAAGTATCATCATACTCATGCTACAATTATAAAACATCGCAACCAAATTAAAGAATTTACCATGACAGTTGCGCAAGGTGTTTCTCAACCTATGCTAATAGCGCAAGAAATAACAAAAGCTTTTCGAAAAATATTTGTTTCTAACCCTTCTTGCTTTTTTGATCAAAATGTTGATTTTCAACTTCTTTCTCCTGTAGTTTCAGAGGATGATAATCAATTTCTAATTTCGTCTATCTCGCTCGAAGAAATTAAGGAAGCAGTTTTTGGGCTTGCCCCTGATGAATCCCCTGGCCCGGATGGGTTTCCCTCGTTTTTCTTTCAGAGATATTGGACATTGGTGCGAAATTCAGTGTGTCGTGCTGTGCAAGATTTCTTTCATTCTGGGCATATGCTTAAGGAAATAAATCATACTTTTCTTGCCTTAATTCCAAAAATTGAAAACCCAGCTAATGCAAATCACTTTCGTCCTATAAGTTTGTGCTCTACTATATACAAAGTTATTTCTAAGATTATCACAAATAGACTAAAAATCACAATGGGTAAAATAATTCACCCCCTGCAAGGTGCGTTTGTCCCTGAAAGATTGATTCAAGATAATATTCTCATTGCTCATGAGATCTTTCATTCTTTTAAGAATAAAATAGGAAAGGAAGGTTGGGTTGCAATCAAATTAGATATGGAAAAGACATATGACAGATCGGAATGGAATTATATCTTTTCCACTTTAGATAAGTTGGGTTTTAACCCAACTTGGATTGGTTGGATTCGTAGTTGTATTTCTACTACTTCGTTCTCAGTTCTAGTTAATGGCATTCCAGGAGAAAGATTTTTTCCCTCTAGGGGGATTCGACAAGGGGACCCTCTTTCCCCTTATCTTTTTATTCTATGTGCTGAGCTGCTAGCTAGAGAATTTTCTCAGGCTAGTAATTGTCCTGGGAAGCTTATAGGTGTTTCAATTGGAAGATCGAGAGTTAGAATCCCTTTCCTTACTTTTGCGGATGATACTATGATTTTTGCTAAGGCTTCTGATCTTAGCTGTATGAAGATTAGACAAATTTTAGATAAATATTGCTCGATGTCAGGGCAACTTGTTAATTATCATAAGTCTGCCTTTCAATGTTCCTCGAATGTTGTAGATACTGATAAAGCTAACTTTGCTGCTATTCTTGGAATGCAAGAAACTTCATATTTAGGTGATTATTTGGGGTGTCCCATTATTACCTCTAGGGTCACTAATGAGACTTTTGCCGGAGTTGTTTCAAAAACTGTTCAACAACTTCCTAAATGGAAAGTTAATTCTCTATTGCAAGCTGGTAGAACAGTTCTTATACAATCTAATTTAGCTTCTAAAGCGAGCTTCCAAATGCAAAGTTTTACTCTTCCCAAGAAAGTGTTATGTAAGTTGGATGCTACTTATAGAAATTTCTTTTGGAATAAAGATCCTTCTTCGAAAGCTGCTAATCTTATAGGGTGGAATAGGGTTTGCCAACCGAAATCTTTTGGGGGAGTAGGCTTTAAAAAGGCTGAAGTTTCGAATGTGGCCCTCCAAATGAAACTTTTATGGAAAATAATTTCGAATAAGGATAATCTTTGGGTTAATCTAGTTCAAAAAAAGTATATGAAGGATAATAGTATTTTTTTCGTGTAAAATTTCTTCTACTGCTTCTTGGCAATGGAAAAATCTTCTGCGTCATAGATAAATTTTTAAACAAGGTATTAGATGGTTGTTGGAGAATGGAAAGAATATTTCGTTCTGGTCTGATAATTGGATCTTTCAGTTCCCTCTGTTTTCTAAGTTTCAACCTACTTGCAACACTGAAAACCTTAAAGTTGCTGATTGTATTTTGGATTCGGGTGTCTGGGATTGCCACAAACTTCTTACTTTAGTTCCTCCTAGTATGGTTAAGGTTATTGCTTCTGTTTTTATTCCTTCTTCTAATCAAGAAGACAAATTGGTGTGGGGTCTAACTCCGGATGACCGTTATTCAGTAAAATCAGGGGCGTCTTTAATCCAAAATCTTAATGGTTATAATGATCTTAAGGTGAAGTACAATTGGATTTGGGGTATTTGTGCTCCTTCCAAAATTAAAAATTTTCTTTGAAAAGCGTGTAATGATGGTCTTGCCTCTACTAGTCGTTTGGAAAAAAGTCATATTTTTGTTCCTCAAAATTATTGTTTTTGTAATAATCCAACTGAGACAACTTGTCATTTATGTTTTGAGTGTCCTTTTACTTTAGACATTTATGTGCATCTGGCGGATAATTTCCAGTGGCCTATTCCTCCTGCGTGGTTTTCGTCGTTAGATTTAACTTCCTTCCGTTCGGCTTTAGAAGCTTGCCATAGTTGTTTGTCTATGTCTCATCTTACTCAGCTCTCTATTGTTTGGTTGCATGTTTGGTATTTCAGAAATAAGGTTATTTTCAATAATGAGAGTGTTTCTTTCTCTCAAGCTAGTTTTATTATTAATTCCTTTGTTAAGAAATGGGATAAAGCTAGTTGCTCTAATTTGGATATTTCGTCCACAAGCTTTTCTCCTAATAAGGCCACTAACCTGCCTCCTCGCTCTGGTAAGAACCTTACTTGGGCCCCTCTTGTTGAGGATGTTATTAAGTTAAATTTTGATGGTTCTAAGCTAGATAATGGTCAAGCTTCTTATGGTTTTGTGCTTAGGAATTCTTTTGGTGAAGTCTTGTTGGCCACTGCCAAAGTGTTGGGAGATTATCCTTCGATTCTTATGGCGGAAGCTATGGGGTTACTTGAAGGCATTAAAGGAGCTATTTCACTCCATATTAAGAAAATTGTCATTGAAGGAGACAATCTCACGGTTATTAACTCCATGAAGCCTAATTCTAATATGCCGTGGTCTATTGCTAATATTATTGTGGATGCAGGTTCTCTTTTGGAGCAGTTTGATCAAGTGTCTTTTCAACATTGTTACAGGGAGGCCAACCGAGCAACGGATTTCATAGCACACAAGGGTCATCTCTCTTCGGATGTGTTATTTTGGTCTCCTCCTTATTGTATCGATTTTTCCCTTCTCATCCGTAAGGATGTTTTAGGTTGGCCTCCGGATTAAGGAGGGTAATCTAAGGTTTTTTTCTCCCCATAAAAAAAAAATTAACTAAAAAGTAGAAAAGTGAAAAAGTACTGTGACAAGACTCAACAACATTCAAGAGAGAGACTTCTACAACACTATAGTGCAGTAGTGCTATCTGTGTGGCTGCGTCACAGAACTCCTAGTCATAGCATTAGACGAACTGAGGGCAGACTGCCAGACAATGCAGGGCCTAGGGATGGGCATGGGTCCAGGACCCTAATTAGAACATATTGGACCCGACCCTAATTTTAGGGTATGGGTCCAACTTTTTTTGGACCCTAAGTGTCCGGGTTTGAGTCTGGGTCTAGGTCCGGGTCCAAGTGGACTTCTTGGGGTCTAGGTATGGGTCTTAATATTCTAGATCTAGACCCTACTCACACCCTATATTTAGACCCTAAAGTTATTTAATATTCTTTTTGCCTTTTGTGTTTCAGAGAAAAAGCTTTGTATTTATCCTAAAATTTCAACTTTTGTCATTTGGACCCTAGACCCTAAACTTAGATCCTAAACCCTACAGATTAATGGCACTATCGAAGTTCAAGAAATATAAATGATTTTGAAAATTTGTCAAAAATAAAGGAAATAGGCTAGACCCTAGACCCGGACCCTAGACCCTGCAGACCCTAAGGGTCTGGGTCCAGGTCCAACTTTTCTAAACCCTTAGGGTCTGGGTCCGGGTATGGGTCCAATAAAATTTTTAGGGTGCGGGTCTAGGGTCTGACTGGACCTGGCCCATGCCCATCCCTAAATGCAGCAGTAGTGACAAGTATATTCTTTACCAAAAATTTTGCTCTTTTTTCCTCAAAAGTAAATTTCGGTGTTTGTTGTTTTTTTTTGCAAATTATTATGAATTGTTGTGTTGAATGTAAATTAAAACTCAAAAAGTAATATGATTTGTATAATTTAATTTTTATTATTATTTTATTATTAGATTATAAGAAGTAGTTGATAAAATTATGATCTAATTATTGTTTTAAAATAAATCGAAGAATGAACATAACAAATTGAAGAGATATTACCAATTTCTATAAGAAAGAATTAACAAATAATCTAGAGATTCATCTATTCCATATCCTCATCGATCTCAAATAAGTTTTTTTCCACCAATCAATATCTTCCCTCATCTCAAGAAATAAATTATAAATTTTTTAGGTGATTTTATGCATTTTGGATTTTTTTGAATTCTTATATACTATTAGGTCAGTTATTATGGTGCCCCCTCAAAATTGAAATCCTGGATCCTCCCCTGGAAGTCAAGCATAATTTTGCAAATGCACAATCAAAGTCTATCTATCTATACTAATATATTAAAAGGTGTTCTTAAGAAAGTTTGTGTGCCACGTGGCACACTTTTTCTAAGGCTCTAATGCAAATGCTCTATTTCCAAGTCAAACCCTTAATTAAAGAAATAATGTTGTGTAGTTCCAAGGTATCGAACACGTGACCTTTGAAATGAAAAGTGAAAGCTTAACCATTAATCCAACATAATACGATTGTTTAGTATTTGAAAATAAGATATCATAAGGTCTTATAATTATAACTCATGCATTAAAAGATTTGCACAAGTAGTTAGATACCTAACCTTTTATGATAATAAAGAGACTATTATAGATATAAAAATCTTACTCCGATTCCTTGTAGAAAGTTAAGCTACTGCTTTCATCCCCAAGCTTTTAAGGGTTTTATTTTCTAAAATATCATGCAATTACTTATCATGTCATTACGTTAATTTTTCCTCACTTGACAAAAAGTTAAGAAAAGTAACAATACGGGGCTTCGCCCGGGACACTCACCAGTTATGCTTCAAATGTTGTAGTAAACTTGTTTAGTGTAATGCCAACCCAACAAATCTTCATGTGGATACATGAAATTTAGTACTTATTTTTATTGATTTCACGCACTTCACCTTGAAGTAAGTTGCACAAAATATTTTAAGAGTACCATATAATGTCATAATCTCATAATCTTCAAAAATTTGATATTGAACTTTGAATCAAAGAGCATGAAAAGCCCTTGTCTTAAGACTTTCCACTAAAATTTAATATTTTTATAATTCACAATTTTGTAAAGACTTCTTAAGATTTAACTAAATTTCTCTCTTCAATCCTAAGACTCATTTAAGACTTGTCAAAATATGTAATCTACATAAAGCCAACATCATTAACCAAGATGATGGCATAACCCATGTGCTTTTCCAAGTCTTAAATTGGGTCATGAAAAATCAAGACCCCAGTTAAGACTTTGGTAAGTCAAAACAACCTTAATTTTTTTGTAATAGTCTTGTCTTAATACAAGAGGGGACCACTTCTTATGATGCCATACCAAGTCTTAAGACTTAGGGTTGATCTTATTATAAACATGTAATACTCCCTCCGCCTATTTTTAACTTGATACATTTTTCATAAATAAATGTTTTTTTACTTGTTACATTTCTTTATTTGGTAACCATGACCCACAAAAATGTACTAATATTCCTTTTTGTTTTTAACCTCTTCCTATCTATATATAATTCCCAAAATTTATCATTTTTTGCCATAAAGCTATGGTCTCCACCTCTTCTCCTAAATTCTTGTGCAAAAGCAATGTAGTCAGAGGAAATATTACGATGCTAATATTCATATTGATATATCATAATCTTCAAAAAGCTTCATAAATTATATCATAATCTTCATATATATTTTCCAAAGTGGAAGATTGTGCTCGTTATATGTCAAATTTTATTGATTAAGTAATATTTCCACATGGACTTATCATATAATTAACTCTTAAAACATTTTGTGAAAATATATTCAATATATTCCATATAACCAATGTAGCGTTTACAAATCACTAGTGTATGTTAATCATGTAAAATATGTACTACTTATGTACTTATTTGTTCTTCCCATTGGCTTTTAGGATAGTGAAAAAATAAATTCCAAAAAAGAAGGTGGGAAGAAGAAAAATTAAAGAGGTATTTTATGAACAATGATATTTGGGCAACAAAATATAGCAGCACATGTGTAAAATGTAAAAAAAAAAGTCCTTAAAATGTCAAAAATGACATATTAATGACTTTAAGGAAGTATGATGATATCAAAATTATTAGGCAGAAAAAAGGGGTATTCAATATCTATCAACCATGTTCTACATTTGAGTTTTTCAACCTGTATTTATAATTTAATTTAAACCACTCCATAAATAAATCTTTCCCTCTAAATAAAACTCCATTCCAAAGAAAACAAAATCTCCTCGAAAATTTTGTCAAATTCAATTTTTTTAGGGGAATTTCTCAAATTCATTTAGCCACACCATCAAATTCCCCTAAAAACTCAAAATAAACCCCTCCCCAGATTCCCCGTCTCTTTCTCTCTTCCAAAAAGAACTTCAATGGCGACAAATTACCATAATCATAATAATCACCAACAACCAACTATAAGGGCTCCCAAAGCTTGCTTCTCCTTTGCAGCATATGCAAAAACTGTGATCACATCACTCAAGTTTTCCGATGTTCACGTGGCACCCGGTCTCACTAACGACGAAATCTCCAATGTGGAATCTGCAGGAGGTTTCACATTTCCTCCGGACCTTCGTTCAATCCTTTATGAGGGCATCCCGGTGGGGCCAGGATTCCCAAACTGGCGTTCCTCCTCCCACCATCAACTTCGCCTCTTCACCTCCCTTCCAATTCTCTCTCTTATAAAGGAAGTTTCGAGAAACGACTTTTGGGTCCCATCTTGGGGCCCATATCCTAATAATAAGGAGGAGGCCCACTGCGTAGCGAAACAATTCCTAAGATGTGCTCCACCTCTAGTCCCTGTTTTTCGACATTGTTATATCCCAACCGAACCCAATTTAGCTGGAAACCCGGTGTTCTATGTGCATGGAGGGGATGTGAGATTGTTAAGTGTTGATGTTGGAGGCTTTTTTAAAGAGGCAGAGTTTTGGAGGAAGGGGTGGGTTTGGACGAGAAGTACAAGGGACAAAAATGCGATTCCGACATGGGCTCATGGAACGAGACGCATCAAATTTTGGACAGAGGCAATAGAGCGCGAATGCACATGCCGGAGATGGTGGACTAGGGAATTGAGTGGATGCATTGAGGAGGTGATGTGGAGGTTAAGGGAGGGTGGGTGGGCAGAGGAGGATGTGAGAGAGATGATGATGATGAACGATTGTAATGAGGATATGAGACCTAATTGTGAAGCAGTAGGTACGAGAGTGGAAATTAGAGGTGTGAGGAATAAGGAAGGTGTAGTTAGACACGTGCAAAAGTTGTCACGAGAGTTGCTTAAAGGTGGTTGGAGTATAGACGATGTCATTTATTCGTTTAGTAATTGTGGAGAAATTGAAAGTGGGATCCTTGATGGGGAGGCTTGGGTGGAGTTTAGATGCCTGTCGTTAAATTTGATGGAGCTCCGAGATGACTGCACAATTTCATCCATTTGATTCGAAAATCATCTAATTCTAAATTTTTTTATATATGTTTGTGTTTTTTTGGTGAGAATAGCACACTATTTTGTATATATTCTAAGAACATGGATTCAAAAGTCAAATAGCTTACTTAAATAGGTTGAAAACCTTAATACAAACCCACTAATTTCGTGTCAGGTTCTGGTCAAGTTAGCAAGTAAAATATTTTTACCACCTCTAATAATAATATTACGACATCGAGATATATTTTCTTAAGAGAGTGCGTGTTAGATTGGGAGAAAAATATTATTCTAGTTTTATTTTCCTATTTTTCTTTGTTTGGTTTGTAAATGGTGGAATATAGTTTTCTTCAAGGTTGAAATTGTTTCCCAAGGATGAAATACAGTTTCCTTTCTAAAATAACGTATGCCACATTTTACACGTCTATTTATTACTTTCCTCTTTCTCTTATTTATCTCATGCATTTTTTTTCTAGCATTTTCCTATTCCTCTCCTAATTGTTTATGAAAGTAACCAAATAAAGAAAAAAATTTGCCTTTAAAAACTAACATCCCAGTCAAAATAAAAACCATTGGAAAAAAAGAAATATCCAATTGAATCTTGGACCATTCGTGTCATCAGGTGTAGAAAATAAAAATACTATTGTATTACCATGTAAAAACATTGCAATGCTAGAGGAGATACAAGCTTTGTTAGACAGCTATTTCATGCTTTTCATCAGTTTTCTTCTATTTCTGGTTTGAAGGCTAATCAAGCAAAAACTTCCATTTATTTTGGAGGTGTGAGATTTGATGTTCAAGATAATATTCTGTCTGAGTTTCAAATTTCAAAAGGGAAACTTCCCTTCAGATATCTAGGGATTCCTTTATCTTCAAAGAAACTTACTATCATGCAATGTCAACCTCTTATAAAGAAGATTCTTGCTAGGATTGATTGTTGAACTTCAAAACTTCTATCTTATGCTGACAGACTTCAACTCATCAAGTCTGTATTATTTGGAGTTCAGACTTATTGGTGTCAGATATTTGTGCTACCTAAGAAAATAATTCTCAAGATTATTCAAGCAGCTTGTAGAAACTTTCTTTGGTATGGTAGAGTTGGTGTTACAAAGAGAAATCTTGTGGCTTGGAATAGAGTTTGCCTTCCTAAGAAAGTTGGTGGCTTGAATATCATAAATATTGAGCTTTGCAACAAAATAGCTATTTATAAGCTATTATGGGATATAGCTTAGAAAAAAGACAAAATCTGGGTAAAAGGGGTCCACATTTATTATGTCAAGGGTTAAAGCCTTGATACCATTGAAGTTCCCCGACAAGCTTCATGGATAGTGAGGAAAATACTAATTGCCATTCGGGGATTCAGTGGTGATGTAAATATATTGCAGCAGTATTTCTCAAATGGGAAAATTTATCAACAAGCTCATTATCAGGAGACAACTTTTGAATGGAAGAAAATGCTTTGTAATAATCTTGCTACTCCTAAATTCATTTTTGTGACTTGGTTAGCTATTTTAGGGAGATTAAGCACCTGTGATAACCTAAAATAGGCATCCAGGTTAATCCTCTTTGTGATCTGTGTGGTGACGAGGATGAATCTATAGGTTATTTTTTCTTTGCTTGTTCATACTCCAAGGAAGTTTGAAGTAATATGCTGTGTTCGTTGAATGTGGATAGAAATATCTCAGGTTGGGATACATTACTATTCACTCATCGTCTGAAGTTCAATTCGAAGAATCATCAAATCCAAAGAATGGTGATTTCCATCACCATATACTGTTTATGGCAGGAAAGGAATTTCAGAAAGTTTAAGCATTCAAGAAGGGGGATCTCTGAAATCTGCAGACTCATTCAATTCTTGACTTGCTCTAGACACTAGTAGAATAATTGTTTATTGCTACGGTTATACCCATACGCAGCAATAAACAACGTGAAGAAAAAAAAAAGCATGTTGGAAACCTATTGCAGCGGTTTTCAGATAAAATCGCATCAATATATTTAAAAAAGAATTCATTTAATCTATAGCTGCGGTTTTTTAAAGAAATTAAACCGCAACAATAGGTTGATTTTTCTAATAAAACCCTAGCTTATTGGGCGCCCATCTGCTCTCTAACTCCTCACCGTTTCCTCACTCATCCATTCTCTCTCTCTCTCTCACGCCATCTCTCCTCACTCATCCATTCTCTCTCTCTCACGCCATCTCTCCTCACTCACTCCACCCTTCCTCCTTCGCACAACCGCCACCACGCCTCCCTCTCTCACTCCCCCGTTCCTCCTTCGCACAACAGCCACCGCGTCGCGTTCTCCATCACCGCCACCGCCTTCACGATCTCCCTCACTACGAGAGGCGCACAACCGCCACCGCCTTTGCGTTCTCCCTCACCGCCACCACCTTTCCGTTCTCCCTCAACCGCCACCACCGACTTCTCCTCTGTTGTCGCCGGTGAAGGTAGCAACTGCTCGTCTGCTCCTTTGTTGAATTGTTCTATCGTCGTCAACCTCGACCAAGCCGTGGTTTTGTTTTCATTTTTATGTTATAATAGGTTTTAGTTTTTATTTTTTAAGATATGATGATAGGTTGATATTTTCCATTTTTGTATTTTTCATTTTTATTTTTCTGAATCAGTTTCATTTTTATTTTTGTATCTAGTGTTGTTTTTATCATTTATAATTTTTGTATTAACACATCCTAAGTAACTACTTCCAGTTTTCCTATTGTATGATGTTTTATTTTTGGGCTATTCCATTTTGTACCATCGTACTTTAGGCTTTTCCATTTGGTACCAAATTGTCTTTTGGATTCTACATGGTACCACTATAGTTTTGACTTATTCTCTATCGTAACATTCCGTCAAATAAAACATTAGTTCTCGGTTAAATAGGATTAGTAGTTCACCTCGTTTACGTGCCTTGTGCATCGAGAATTGTTCAGCTAAGGTTTGGGAGTCATTTTGGCTCTTACGGGTCAAAATTGAAGTGGAAATTGGAGAAAAACAACTAGAACCTCGTTTTATATGTTAGGAAATGCCTACTTGTTTTTGTACCAAATTGGACCTTAAATTTGGTCATTAAGAACAAAAATGACTCCCAAAATCTTAATTATGCAAAATTAGACAAACTACTAACCCTATTTAACCCCAAACTAATGTTTTGTTTAACATAATGTTACGGTAGAGAATAAGTCCAAACTACAGAGAAACCCTATAGAATCCAAAAAAAAATTGGGTACTAATTGGAAAAGCCCAAAATATAGTGGTACCAAGTGGAATTTTCCTTTATTTTTTGTTCATATTTTTATCTTTTATGTTTGATGGAAAAGTGTTAATTTTTTGTACCGTACACCTATTGCTGCAGTTTTGGACCATAACCGCATCAATAGATTCACCCTATTGCTGCGGTTTTAGAACTACAACAATATATTTAAGGGATATTATCTCAGGTAACCCTGACATATAAGCCTTTTTTCAATATAACCCCGACTTTGACAGCCCTGTCTCCGATAACCCTGAACTTGGTTTTTGTCATTAAATTGGACGAAATTAGAGACGGCGTTAAGTACTCTCTAATTTTGTTTGACTTTTGCTAAATTCATCTCTTTCTCTCTCTTGTTCTTCATTTTTTCTCTCTCTTGTTCTTCATCTCTTCTCAAGCCCATCATTCTCTTTTTTTTCTCAATCAATTCTCCAAATCAAAACTTTAATCCAAAACATAACAAAATAAAAGAAAAAGCCACAAAATCAAATTCAAGAAATCCAAGAAATCACAAACAAAAAGCCACAAAATCAAATTCAAGAAATGACAAAATTAGAGAAGAGAAAAGACAAAAATGGGGAAAGAGATGGATTCATCACCAACCACCACTCCTCCTAACACCGTCATACACCTGCTGCACCACCACAACATTGCTGCATCCCCGAGTTTCTCCTCCTCTGCTTCGTTGCTGCCCCTGACTCCCGCCACAAGACGTTGCCGCTGCTGCCCGGAGCTCGCCTCCCCTTCCCTTACTTATGTTCCCTTCCCTAGATTACAAGAAAGAATCACAATCCCTAAAAATCTCCCCAAATGGAATTCTACAATCGGCGGTGGTCGCAGTTACCAGCGGAATTATTATCATCCATAGCGGAACGCCTGGAGAACCGAACTGACATCATCAATTTCCGGCTAGTTTGCAAGACATGGCTAAGATCTGCCCCTTTCTCTCTCCTAACCTCAAGAAACATCTTATTTTAAGGTGAAGAGGAAGTTTGATGATATAGTTAATTTCAAGGGGATGATTTATGCTATTGATCGCAAAGGTAAGCTGTCTTATATGGATAATCATTTGTTAAAAATGTTTAGGATTGTGAAAGATCCATTGTGTGAGGGTGAGGGTGAAAGATCCTCGACTTTTATTAAATAGTATTTAAATTTTTGTATACCTATTGCCTTCTATTGTTTACACATGTTCATGAAACATGCTAACTTTGAGATGGTTCATGGTGATTTCTTGACTTAGTTAAATTGATCCTGAAAATATGTGACAGATGAAGAAATTTCTGGGTTTGATAGATGAAGATATGTGACAGAAGATGAAGAACGGGACAGGGGTGTTCAATAACACAATTTTTTTTTTCTAAGAACACCCATTGGAGGAAATCTGGATTTTGTTATGATTTTGGGTAAATGGGTTTGGGAAAAATCTGGATTTTGTTATGAGTTTTGGAAAAATTGATGAAGAGATGAAGAACAAGAGAGAGAAGAGATGAAGAACAAGAGAGAGAAAGAGATGAATTTAGCAAAAGTCAAACCTAGTTAACGGCGTTACAAATTCCGTCCAGTTTAATGACAAAAACCAAGTTCAGGGTTATCGGAGACAGGGCTGCCAAAGTCAGAGTTATATTGGAAAAAGGCCTATAAGTCAGGGTTATCTGAGATAATATTCCCTATATTTAACCTATTGCCGCGCCTTGATTTGCGGCGGTGCGAAATCCGTAATAATAGGCCACTTACAAACCGCAACAAAACGCAATTATTCTACTAGTGAGTTGTTTTCAGATTCCTAAGTTAGTCGCTATTCTGGTGTAATTTGTGATTTGTTTTGGGCTTGTTGGTTGTTCTTGACTTTAGTTGGTGGTTTTATTTTTGAGGCCTGTTGGCTCTCTCTAGCTTGTATTGCTTGGGCTTGTTTTAGCCTTCTTTTGGTATACAATTATTCTATTTACCCAAAAAAAAACATTGCAATATTAAATATGCAAAATAGTCCCAGATTTCTGTTGATTAACGATTGCTCTTTCATATGCTTGACATGCCTACAGTTACATCTTCCCTAAAAAAAGCATTTGGTTATATTTCTTAACCTTTTCCACCTCGAGCTCCATTCTTCGCAAAATCAATAGCTCAGGTATTGAGACAAATAAAGGTCAGTATATTCCATGGTTTCTTTATATTTCACTTTGCGACCAAGATTCAGTTAAATTAGCACGTTACATCAGGAAAAACCATAGCGATCAAGCTATACTCCCTCCGTTTCTTTTTAATTCACACTTTTCTTTTTGATATGTTTCTTTTTAATCTACACACTGTTGCTTTATCTATTTTTGGTAACATGTCACATCTACTTTCTCCTCTTTTTCCACCCATGTCATCCACTTTTTAATATTTTAACCCACTTTTTAATTTCTCTCTCACTTTTCAGTTTCTCTATCATATTTTTGTACTTTCTCGTTGGTTCTCCCCCAAAGTGAAGTGAGTAAATAAAAAAAAAACGGAGGGAGTACTATATAAGGAAAAACAATAGTGATCCACCGTGATCTATAAACAAGTTTAATTCAGTAAATACATGTTCAATTAAGTGAAAATCAGATGAAATAAATACGATATACATTACATTTCCCCTGGAAAAAATTCCGATTCTAGCACTATCAATATTACATACTCCCTTCGTTCCATAATATAGTGCTTACATTCCATTTTGGATGTCCCAAAATATTGTGCCTACTTCATTTTTTATCAATTTATTTCACTAAATTATCCTCAATTTTTACACAAACTTTCCAAAATATTCATACATTTCTTTCAAAATATGTGCTCCTATTTATTGCTTTGCACCATTCCAAGGTAAATTTATTGCTTTTTGATTTTTTTTTGAAGGAAAAAGGAAATAAAAAAGTAGTTTCAAGACAAAAGTACGTCATTAAATATATTTTGAGAATCAACTACTACTCCCTCCATTGTCCTTAATTCCCGTGAAAAGAAAGAAGTAAGTACTATATTATAGACGGATGGAGTATTAAATACGGTTATTTCACCAAATACCCCTGACAAATAAATTTATTCACCAAAATTCCCACTTTTTTCAAAATTCATCAGATACCCCTGATCTTTAAAAAAATTCACCAGATACCCCTGACCTTTAAAAAAATTACCCAAAATGCCCTTAATGACTAACGGCGGTTAACTCCGTTAGTCATTAACCCTAATTAACCCTAAAAAAACCCTAATTAACCCTAAAAACCCTAAAAAATCCTAAGTCAACTCAATTAACCTAAGTCAACCCAACTCTCTCTCTCCCCCTAACCCACCCTCAACCCCACCGGCCCCCCACCCACCCCTAGCCCCCCCCCCCATAACCCCACACCCCCACCCACCCCCTCCCCTTCCCCCGCAGCTCCCCCTCCCCTTCCTCGACCCACGGCTCCCCCACGCTCCCCCTCCCCCCTCCCCTTCCCCGGCCCGCATCTCCCACGCAAGACCCCCTCCCCCTCCTCCTCCCCCCTCCCACGCAAGAACCCCCCCTCCCACGCAGCCACCGCTCCCCCTCCCCCTCACCGATGATAATTGTAGACATGTTATTATATCGGCCTTGTCGCCCGATATCGCCCGAGTTCGAAGGGGGGGGAGCGATTTTGCGGCGGGGAGGGGGAACGATTTTGCGACGGGGGGAGGGGGGGGAGGCGCGGGTTCGAAGGGGTGGGGGGGGGGAGCGATTTTACGGCAAGGGAGGGGGAGTGGGAGCGATTTTTAGGGGAGGGGGGGAGGGGAGCGATTTTACGGCAAGGGAGGGGGGGGAGGGGGGAGGCGGGATTCGAAGGGGGGGGAGGGGGAGGCGCGGATTCGAAGGGGTGGGGGGGGGAGGCGCAGGGGTTGTTGGGGGGGTGGTGGGGGGGTGGGTTGGGGCGGGGTGGGGTGGAGGTAGGCGGGGTGGTGAGGCTGGGGTTGGTGGGGGTGGTGGGGGGGTGGGGTTGGGGTTGGGGTTGGGTTAGGGAGAGGGAGTTAGGTTAACTTAGGGCTAATTAGGTTGACTTAGGGCTAATTAGGTTGATTTAGGGCTAATTAGGTTGACTTAGGGCAAAATTGTAAATAAAAGCTAACGGAGGACTAACGTCCGTCAACAAAAGGGTATTTGGTGAATTTTTTTAAAGGTCAGGGGTATCTGGTGAATTTTGAAAAAAGTGGGGGTATTTGGTGAATAAATTTATTTGTCAGGGGTATTTGGTGAAATAACCGTATTAAATATCAATAACTTCACAACTCACAATTTCACATAGGATACTTTACTCTTGTAGTAGTAGTAGGTAGTTATAGAAAGTAATAATAATACTAATACTACTTTTTAACGGTATTGGCTGTAACTTACCATAAAAAAAAACCTCTCTGTTATAATTTTTTTTTTTATATTTAGCCTTTTCTGGAAAATCTGAATCACTTTTGTCTCCCTCGTAATTCCAAAGGCATCACTTTTTCCCTCCTTATTCTCTCTCGAAGACTAATTGTTTTTTTGTCTGTAAGCTGTAACTCATCTAGGGCATTGAGTCGTAAACTCAAACCCCAATTCACCTTCATTGATTCTTTCACCTCACACAAATAAAAATTTTACCCACAAAAATTTCAAATTTGAATGCCGTTTTTATTTTTATTTCCCTCTTTCTCTCTCCTCCATCTTCTCCCGCTTTGACCGCCTCGGCGACGACGTCCCTTACCATTGACCCATCTCCCCATAACTTCAACACCCCTAAAAGATAATCATTTCTTCATTGACGCATTTCGTCGAACACCTTACTTTTTGTATTACCATGAATAAACCCAGGAAACAAAGCTCTAATCTTCAAACTCAATCTTCCACCACTACTACTACTACTAATACTACTACTACCCTTCAAGATCTAAGCATTAAAAAAAGTGATAGTGTTAGTGCTAGTGCTAGTGCTAGTGCTAGTGTAAGTCCATGTAGTAGTAATACGGTGTCCGGATCGGAAGTTTTCGGGTTTATTAAGCCGAATATCGGGTGTTTGCTTAAATTGGGTGAAAATGGGGAGAGTGAGAAAAGTGGGAGTTTGAGTTTGAGTTCAGCTAGTAATTGTAGCAATAGTATTGATGGGGGTAATAGTAATAATAATAATAATAATAATGATAAGAATGAATCAAGTAGTAGTAGTTTTAGGAGTTTTTGTCCAAACAAACCACATAAAGGGAATGATATAAGATGGGAAGCAATACAATGTGTGAAAGGGAAAGATGGTGAGTTGGGGTTAGCACATTTTAGGTTATTGAAGAAGTTGGGTTTTGGAGATATTGGGAGTGTATATTTGGCTGAACTTAGAGGAATGGGTTGTTTGTTTGCTATGAAAGTTATGGATAAAGGGATGTTAGCAGGAAGGAAGAAGTTATTGAGAGCTCAAACTGAAAGAGAGATTCTTGGGTTGTTGGATCATCCTTTTCTTCCTACACTTTACTCGCATTTCGAAACCGATAAGTTCTCTTGCTTGTTGATGGAGTTTTGTAATGGTGGTGATCTTCATATTCTTCGTCAACGTCAACCAAACAAGCATTTCTCTGAGCAGGCAGCAAGGTTGGTTTTCTTTTTGTAGGAGTAGAAAAATAAATCAATCTAATCTAGTCTGTATTTCATTTTAGGGCTTGTTCGTTAACAATTTTTTTTGTTTTTAGTTGTTTTATAACAGATATGGAAACCAGAAAAAGTAGTTTCCAGCGTTTTAATGTTAGTTTTCAAAATTGATTGAATTAGTATAAGTATGACTAATTTTTTAATTCCATTATACTCGACTTTTCGAATCATAAAACCAAAAACTGGAAACTGGTGCTGAATGTGTCCTTACTATTTGGGTTTAATTGCCGTTGGATTAGCATTTCTAATTGTAATTATATTGGTAATTGATTATTGGAAATTTAATCAGCATAGACATGATCAAGAGGTGTAATTGAATAAATGGTGTCTCATTCATGATAATGTTTGATAGTGTGGGTCTATGAGATCTGAAGTTGTTAATTTCAGGCTGCAGCTGAGGGAACATGTTTCTCTAAGAATCCCACTTGAAAACTGTGATATGATGGAAATGATTGGCATATATAATATGGTCAAGACACGACATGCTTGAAAATTTGACCTTTGTGCATTTATTCATTCATTTTAATTTGACAATTTTGATTGATGTTGAAAATTTCGTGGACTTTTTAAGTCTTCAATAAGTTTAGTCCTACTGTATCAGTTTGCTTCCCGATTGATGATTAGTTTCCAATTGTTGCAGGTTTTATGCATCTGAGGTGCTTCTCGCCCTTGAATATCTACACATGATGGGTGTAGTGTATAGGGACTTAAAACCCGAAAATGTCTTGGTACGAGAAGATGGGCATATCATGCTCTCGGATTTTGACCTCTCGTTAAGATGTTGTGTAAATCCAACTCTTGTTAAAGGCAGTAATCAGCCCAACTGTACAAACACATCATACTGCATTGAACCTCGATGCATTCAGCCGGCTTGTAAACTACCTGTTTGCGTTGAGCCCTCTTGCTTGCAGCCTTCTTGCTTCAGACCGCGCTTTTTCACTTCCAAGTCTACTAAGGTTAAAAGCCAAAGGTTTAATTTTACAAATCTGGACTCACTTCCAGTGCTTATTGCAGAACCTACCACTGCGCGTTCTATGTCATTTGTGGGAACACACGAATACTTAGCTCCTGAAATAATTAGAGGAGATGGGCATGGGAGTGCTGTTGATTGGTGGACATTTGGTATTTTCTTGTATGAATTACTCCATGGAAAGACACCCTTTAAAGGCAATGGAAACCGTGAAACATTGTTCAATGTTGTTGGACAACCCCTCAAATTTCCTGAAGGTTCAGCAGCAAGTTTTGCAGCTAAGGATTTGATAAGAGGTTTGTTAGTGAAAGATCCTCAAAAGAGATTGGGATTCAAAAGAGGAGCAACCGAGATCAAACAACACCCGTTCTTTGAGAGTGTCAATTGGGCTCTCATTCGCGGTAGTCTTCCTCCAGAGATCCCAAAGCCTATCGACTTAACGATTTTTAATCACTCAACAAAAACATCCGAACCTCCTAACGAAAAACAGGGAACTTCTGATTCAGATAGGTCTTCTGGTCCTTACTTAGATTTCGAATTCTTCTAGTCTCTATTTTAGTTAGGATAATCTTTGATTAGTTAGGATAATATAAGTGCCATTTGTGTATCCATTTTTTTGTTTTCTTCAATGAAATGAGGCCTTGTTCCCCCTGCATTGCATTTTATGCTTGGCATATTGTTTTGGTTCAAATCATGTTGTTTCCGTAGGATTTTATTCATAGTTGAAGTTGATTAACTGAGTGTAATTCTTTTTCCAACTACAAATAAAAGGCACAGGGAAAGATGCTTAACTTTTTATGATTTGTCTTTCGATATCCTGCTGTAATATGTTATATTGGCACAAAAAAGATCCCTTTAGTGGCCCTTTGGCCTTTGGTGGTGGGTCTATAATTCTAAAACTCTTTTTTTTTTCATGTAGGGTTGTTGTTTAATGTCACGATTTGCCTCGAACTAGGGAGTGTGGCCCTATTATGCTTTTTTTAGGCCAGCGTGAATCTCTTCACTTTTAGATAAAACTATTGAAATGGACTACTCATTATGAAAATTCCATGCAAAAGTTGGTTCATTTTCTTTTTTGTACATGTATTTTGTTTTTTTGGGGGAGGTAATTGACAGTTGATTTTCTGTGTTGCATTTTGCTTTTCTAGTGTTGAATGTTGTGCTCCCATGAACTTTTGTTTGTAAAAGGTGCTCCCATGATCTTTGCAAGTAAACATTTCCTTGATTAATGAGGAGAGAAGTAAAAGGTCACACACTCACACTTCCTACTCTCCACAGGGCCTAAACATTTTGACTCAGTTCTTAATATTTATGAAGTTATGAAGGTTTGAATTGAGGGGGTTCGTTTGAAAAAGAAAGAAGTAAAGCCGTGTATGCATGTAGTTATCCGTACGGGTCATTTTATAGAGAGAGGGGGAAGAGACTATATAGGCGTATAAAGAATCCCCTCACTTGACTAAAGCTTATAAAGGCGAAGGTCATATTATGCACAATTGGGACCATGCACGTCTGATAGATCAGTCAAGTAAGGACAAGAATGCAAGAAGTAGTATATAAAATCATTCTATAATTTACATAAGAGCATTCTATAGTATTTTTCCTTATAAAAAAATAATCGAATATAGTCAAACTACATAAGATAAATAGCGTCAAAAGGTCAATATGAAACATGGTCTAAAATAAAACCTATGAAGCAATATATAAGAACCCTCTATGATTTAGATAATTGTTGAGTTAAAACCAAAAATCGATTAATGCCAACAAAAAAAGAAAAAGACATTGCCGGAAAGTTTGCAGTTACCGGCAAACAAACAGCCATAATAAAAGAAACCAAATAAAGATTAAGGAGTAAAATCCAAATCGCTGGGAACTTGTATATCAACCACAACCTCTTGGCACTCCACTGCCGGCGTACGTTGAAGGGGGCCCTCTATTGCCGGTGTACGCTGGAGGTGTTCTTCATCATATGCGGTAGCCCAACACATTAAACTTGAGCAAAGTAATGTTGGAGTTAAGGCTATTAACAAGACGAAGTTATCCATGTGTTTGTGTCTGGTCCTCAAGGATAAGGCTGCGCCTACGCCTGTACCAATACTTGCCAAAACCAAGAATATGGCAGCCTGCTGTAAAAAGTTTGGCATCCCCGGGAACAATAACAGAAAAATCAAGATTATTGATTATGGTTGGTTGGTTTGTTTCTGTATCTTACAACGTTCGTAGTATCTGAATATGATATTATGATTCTTGCTTTTTAGGTTGATTGTTGTTAGTCGTGGATAATTTCTCTAATACAATTCTGATTAGGATTTCTTATATGAGTATTACTTTGGTTTCTTAGGAAATACTCCTAAATCTATCCTAACACTTAAATCACAAATATGATTAGGATTCTAATTTCGAGGCCATGGCATTGATAGTTGATATTATATGAACAACCTCTTTCTTTCTAGATTGGGGCTTATATAATTTGCGTGCAAACTATTCTTGTGCAATATCTTTACTTGTTAAGTTGTAAACTATGACTTCTTGGTGGTCACTCTATTGATAGTTGTAAATAGTTGAGTGGAGATTAGTAGATTACTATGTCAGATAGATAATGGAAGGTTTTAAATTTGTAAATATCCTTTCCATATTCTTATTCCTAAAAGGCAATGTATGACAATCATATGAAAATATCCTAAAGGGCAACGTATGACAATCATAGTGTGAAGAGGTCATATTGTTTCCGGTAGCTGTTATGGTGAAAAAATTTGTATTAATGAAATATATTTATCTTTAGTTGTTATTAGTCTGAGGTGCTTCAATCGAAGTTGGATTATAATATTTGTACAATGAAAATGCTTAACTTCTTCGTATTTCAGCTCTACTTCGATTTGGCTTTTTTAAGATAGTTCGTCCTGCTGTTGGGGAGGCAATTAGGTATATTTGGAATCTGAACATGCCTTTTACATGGCACCTTGACAATTATGCACCAATGTCAATTTTTTTTTGCCTAGGGAAATGCCTTTAAGTGAACTTAGAAACAAGTATAGGAAAATCTCTTCTTTGGAGAAGGCTCGTAGTGGATGGGAAGACGAGTATGAAGTTTCATCTAGATAGGTAAAGTTTTGCATGTCCACATTCATTAGGAATACTTATTGTGTTAACTTTCTCCACTTTCATTTAATTGCAACACTTTCAGTTTTGGCACTATTCACAATCACCCATAAAACTAGTTTTTCTCTTTTTTTTTTTTGGTAAGTAATATAAGTAAGATCACTAGTGGAAAAATAAGGAAGGGCTGCGGTCAAAACAGCCCTAAGGGCTGCGTTTTTGGCCAGCAGCCCTTTCCATAGCAGCCCTTCATTAGAAAAGCCGCATCCCTTCACAACGAAGGGCTGCGGTTCAGGCCAAAAACGCAGCCCTTCTAAGCTTGAAGGGCTGCGTTTTCGGCTTAAACAGCAGCCCTTCTTTAAATGAAGGGCTGCGGTTTTAAGCCTAAAGCACAACCCTTTTTAAGTGAAGGGCTGCGGTTTAGGCTTAAAACCGCAGCCCTTCAAATTCATATTTTTTTTTTAAAAAATAAATTAAATCTGCCCTGCCCACCCCATAGCACCTCCACCCCCCCCAGCCCCCAAAGACTCCCACCCCCCCCGGCCCCCACACCCGCCTGCCCCCCACTGCCCCCCCCCCTACCCCGCCCCCTGCACTCCCACCTGCCCCGCCCCCCCCCCCCCCCCCACCCCCGCCCACCCTCCCGCCTCCCACCCTCCCACCCCACCGCCCCCGCCCCCGCCCCCGCACTCCCACCACCCCACCCCATCCCCCCACCCCCTAGCCCCTGCACCCCCACGCACCCCCCCCCCCACCCCCGTACTCCCCCAAGCCCCCGCCCACCCCCCCCACCCCCGCACTCCCCCCCAAGTCCCGCCCACCCCAATCCACCCCCCGCACTCCCCGCCCCGCTCCCCGTCCCCGCCCCCCACCCCACCCCCACCCCCCTTCACTCCCCCGCACCCCCACCCCCCCCACCACCCTGCCCGGCCCCTCCACCCATTCTTTGCCAGCCACCCCAAAGACCCAACCGACCCCATAGCCCGGCCCGCAAAGACCCACCATGGCGGCCCCCCACCCAAAACCTCCCTTCGACACAAAAAAAAACCCGATCAAATTGCAATAATATATGACAAGTTTTTGAACGTAATAATTAACTTTAAATATGTATATTTAATAATGTAAAAAGTGTACATATAGAATTGATACAAACTAGTAGATGTAGCTAATTATTATATCACGAATTCCACCAAAATGTATCATAAGCAATCATCACAAATGTGGGACGCCAACTTATCCCGAACTTCATGTAATTCGTTTGTGGTGAAGGCCCTCAAACGTGGTGTGTTATTCATATAAACCTTGCAAAACAACCAAGGAATAAACACAAAATATAAGAATTCAATCATTTACCGTAGTTAGTAGTTCTAAAAATGACATATACCTTCCCGAAATTCAATCAAAAACAAATGCAAGCCTAAAACTCTACACACTAGTTATATTATACCTTATATTATCATATTGAAAAAGAAAATGGAGTTAAATGACTCGAGAAACAAGAATTGGACGCGAAAAGGCAAAAATCGGCCTAAAATCACATTTATGTTCCCGATATACAACCTACAATAAATGCAAGCCTAAGAATCTACATAATAGTTACATTATACCTCATATTATCATGTTCAAAATGAAATTGGGGTTAAATGACGCGATAAGTACGAATTGGACACGAAAAGGCAAAAATAGGCCTAAAATGCCCTTTTCGTTCCCAAAATTCAACCTATAACAATTGCAAACCTAAAAATCTACACAATTATTACATTATACCTCATATAATCATGTTCAAAAAGAATTTGGGGTTAAATGACTCGATAAGTACGATTTGGAAGCGAAAAGGCAAAATTTGGCCTAAAATGACCTTTTCGTTCCCGAAATGAAACCAACAACAAAGGCAAGCCTAAAATTGTACACAATAGTTACATTATACCTCATATAATCATGTTCAACAAGAATTTGGGGTTAAATGACGCGATAAGTACGATTTGGAAGCGAAAAGGCAAAATTTGGCCTAAAATGACCTTTTCGTTCCCGAAATGCAACCAACAACAAATGCAAGCCTAAAACTGTACACAATAGTTACATTATACCTCATATAATCATGTTCAACAAGAATTTGGGGTTAAATGACGCGATAAGTACGAATTGGACGCGAAAAGGCAAAACTAGGCCTAAAATGACCTTTTCGTTCCCAACATGCAACCAACAACAAATGCAAGCCTAAAACTCTACACAATAGTTACATTATACCTCATATAATCATGTTCAACAAGAATTTGGGTTTAAATAATTCGATTAGTACGAATCGGATGCGAATCGACCAAAATAGGCCTAAAATGACCCGAGAATCAGGTCACATGGCAATGGAATGCCCATCAGCTGGTAGCGGCGGAGATAGTGGGAAATGTTACAAATGTGGAGATCATTCCATTGCCATGTGACCTCACTCTCCACATTTGTAACACAGTCCCACCACCACCACCACTACTGCCCCCCCATTGCACTCCATCATTGCCATGTTGCCCTAAAATGACCTTTTCGTTCCCCAAATTCAACCTACAACAAAAAATAAGCCTAAAAATCTACACAATAGTTACAAATTGGAGAAATTACACAGACCTGAGTTTATGTCTCATGATTTATTGACCTTCCGCCGTTTCTTAGGATTCTCAAGTACATGTATCCCTTCCGTGTGATCTACACGCATATAGTTCTCCAACATATTCACATCATCTTCCACACTATTTTCAGGATCGGTAAAAGGGGGGAGGTCCTCAAATGCATCATATTCTTCCTCATTATCAACATCACCAATACCGAGGATACTCCTTTTACCAGGTACAACAATTGACCACTTATTATCAGCAGGATCAGTTACAAAAAATACTTGCTTAACTTGTGATGCAATTACAAATGGCTCCTCAGTTTCACGTAGACGACTAAGGTCCACAAGAGTGAATCCGCAAGGATCATCTTTTCTTACGCAACGTCGATTATCGTCAACCCACTTGCATCACAAGAGGCAAATATTAAAAGTACAGTAGTCCAGCTCCCATATTTCTTGTATTCGCCCATAATAATTGCTTTCAGCATGTACAGGCGACTTATCCTTCGAGCTTGCGTATTGTGTAGATGACGCCACAAGTGAAACACCACTATTTTGTTGCGATGTTGACTTTAGATCTTGACGTTTAGTCCAAAACGTATACCCATTAATATCATAACCCTCATAAGAGCGTACAGCTTCACGAGGACCAAATGCTAACCACTTGACTGTTTCAGGAACACTTTCATCCAAATCATTCACTACTCGTTTATGAAACCAATCAATGAAAGTCTTATTATGCATTTGCGTCAATGCCCTAACTCCTTTTCCAGGATTGCTAACACGTAATTCCTCCATATGTTCATTTAAATAAGGATGGACAGCTGCTACGTGATGCAATACAAATAAGCGAGCTTGTTTACGTGATTAATTTTGAACCAATTGTACCCTTGCCCTCAAGTCTGCCCTCGTGTCGGGATGTCGGAAGTCCAACAGGATCAACACTAGCAAAATACTCAGCCACAAAATTACTGATCTCTTCACCCACAACCCCTTGAATTATACTACCTTACGGTTGTGCGCAGATTATGAACTTTATCCTTCAAAGTGCCCATATATCTCTCAAAAGGATAGCACCACCTCAAAAACACTGGACCACACAGCTTAATTTCTCGAACTAGATGGACAATGAGATGGACCATAATGTCAAAGAATGCGGGGGAGGGGGGAAACATCTCAAATTTGCATAGAGTTTCAACTACTCTGGCCTGCAAGGAATCGAGGGTCGACGGTTCTAGGACTTTGCTGCATATTGTATGGAAAAATGAACAAAGTTCTGTAATGGTGTGCCTCACATGCTTTGGAAGTATCCCACGAATTGCAATCGGTAAGAATACTCACCAAAAAATCACCATTTACAACCTAGTCTTTACACCTTAGCACATCACTAAGATGCAAAGACACAACTCACAGGCCACAGGAGGCCTAAAAAAACCCAGTAAACAATCACAGTTGTTCTATCCAACTTCTATCCCCACTACTACACTTCTTTGGTAAGTAGTAAAAAATTCTATGTTTGACAATGAATTTTGTATGATCTATACACTTATCTACACTCTGCACTTTAAAGTCCCAAAAAGCTTCATTTATGATCTGCCAAATTTGATAAGTAGCAACTGCAATAATTGCACTTAACACTTGTCTTCTTGTTCTGGAACCTTGGTAAAATATGTAATCTAAGAGATCCTCTGAGGGAGTGATCTAATCCTGGGCTCAATACCAATCCATCTAAGCAAGGCCTGTATGATTTGCTTACTATACAAACACTCAAAGAAGAGATGAATATGTGTTCCTCCTCCTGGTCACATATGCAACATCTGTTATCTCTACTTACCCCAATTCTATATAGCTTCGATCTCTTTTGTTCTCAGCTTGTTCTGGACACAAAGCCACATAATAAATTTATGCTTGGTCAAAGCTATTCTGCTCCAAACACCATTAGCCCATGGAACACTTGGCATTCTATCAATCATCAACTTATACACCTTACTGATGACATACTCACTATTATTATCCCATGTGTATGAATCTGAAATCTTTTAAGCTCCTCATTTACCTTACAAAAATACTTAACCACCCAACTTAACTGTGGTGGGGCCTGAAAATCCCACCAGTTTTGGTCTTTAATGTATACAATATGCAGCCATTTTACTCAAAGATCATCTTTTTTCACACCAATGTGCCAAACCAGACTTGCCAACAACGACTTGCCAACAACAACTTTATTCCAGGTTTATGATATCTCTAAAGCCAAGACCCCCTTGATTCTTTGGACTACACACCTTGCTCCACTTGAGATATCCAGCTTTATCATCACTAGCTTTGCCATGCCAAAGAAACATTCTACACACATTGTTGACTTTTTTAAGCACAACACATGGGATTAGAAAAATTTGAGACCAGTAGCAATGAATGCTCATGAGTACAGATTGTACTAACTCAGCTCTTCCTGCAAATGAAAGGTTCCTGGTGCTCCACATATTGATTTTTGTTGTCATTTTACCAACTAGTAACTCACAGTATGCTACCTTGAGTTTCTTTGTTTGAATAGGCACTCCTAGGTATCTAAATGGCAGTTTCCCAAGCATGAAACCAGAAAACTGCTGGATTATGTTAGTTTCCTCCTTTTTTATCCCTAGGCAATACAGAGAAGATTTTGTGTTGTTTGCTTGAAGACCAGTTGTTTCAGAAAAGAGCTTAAGCCCTTGCAGCATAAGATAAGCATACATAGCATCACCTTTGCTGAATAACAATAAACATTAGCAAAACAAAGGTGATCGAGCTTCATATGACCACATCCCTTAGCTTAAAAAACTTGAAAACCTCAATATCTCCAATGTATGCCAAAGTTCTGGACAAATAGTCCATACACAACACAAAGAGCAGGGGAGACATTGTGTATCCATACCTCAGGCCTCTTTTAGCTTGAAAAAAAAACCTTCAAGACTTCCATTCAGCATTAAAGTGAATCTAAGAGTTGTAGTACACTCCATAATACACTTAGTAAAATTAGCAGGGAAGTTTAAACCAACCAAAATCTCCTCCATGAACTTCCATTCTATTGAGTCATATGCTTTCCTCAAATCAATCTTCATGAGCACACCAGGTACTTGATTGTTCCTGCTCTGAAATTTTTCACCAAATCCTGGCACAGAAGAATATTGTTGATAATATTCCTCCCAGTGATAAAAGCACCCTGATTAGGAGCAACCAAATCAGGTAATACTTGGGCCAACCTTGTGCAGATCAACTTTGTGATTGTTTTATAAATGATGGAGCAGCATGCTATGGGCCTATAGTCCCCTATAGTAGCAGGACACTTCACCTCAGGAACGAGAGTGGTTGCAGTCACATTGATCTCTGCTAACATTTTTCCATGTATAAAGAAATCTTGGATTGCTGTGATGATATCTGCTCCCAAAATATCCCAGGATTTTTTTGAAGAAATGGCATTTTTTCTCTTTCATATGTATGGAAAAATATAGTCGATCACGTGGGTTCTTGTTGTATTCATCTCAATGTGTACTTTATTAATATCTAAGTTTTATAATTTTTACTAAAACATAACTAAGGCTATGTTCAGTTCACCTTATTTTTACTTATTTCAAATCAGATCAGATCACATTAGAAAAAATAAGTTCAGATCAGATCAGATAAGTTTCGATCATATCAGATAAGTTCAGATCAGATTAGATAAGTTTAGATTATGCTTATATTTAAAAACTTATTATTATTGTTATTATTATCATGATTATTATGATGATTATTACGATTATTAGTAATACTAATGATATTATTGTTATTGTAATTATTATTATTAATATTATTATTATTATTGTTATTATTATAATAATAATAATAATAATAATTACTATTACCATTAATATTAGTTTATACGATTACTATTACTATTACTATTACTATTACTATTACTATTTACTACTCCCTCCGTCCCAGAAAGATCTGAACACTTGTTGGGACACGTAGTTTAAGGTGATAAGTTGTGGTGTGGTTATCAAATGTTATTTTATTTAAAAAGTAGATGTGATAGGAGTTGATGGGGTATTTTTATTAGAGAAGAGAGAAAGTTGGGTAACTTTTCATTGATAAAAGGTAGAGTGTGGGCCAAGAGGTGTAAAAAAATTAATATAGTAATGGAGGGACCATGCCAAAAATGGAAGTGTTCAAACTAATTTGGGACAAACATAAAAGGAAAGTGTTCAGACTATTCTGGGACGGAGGTAGTAGTATATCTGTTCAAAAGGATGATTATTATTGTCGTTTGTACCTATTAATTATTAATATTGGTAATTATTATTAATGTCATTGCTATTATTATAAATATCATTGATACCACTATTTGAAGCTATTTGTGTTCATCTTCTTAAAAAAAAATGCTATTTGTGTTCAAGGAGAAGAATATTATTTTTTATATTTGTTCTAATCAATAATTTTGATATGCGATGTTCTTTTTAATGTTGTACATGTGACGAATATGACAATAGTATATGATGTTTATTTTTTTAACAATTTTGACAGAATAATATAAAGTATATGTTACTAGTTTTATAAAACATGAGTAGCATGGGATAACCTAATGTTGTTGGCATCACGTTCAATATTTTTCCTACAAGGAATTTCAACTCATTTTTAAAAATAAAGTTTATATAGAACAAACCAACGATATAAGAAGAATATTTACAATTTTGTTCAAGATCATATGATTATATATATTTATATATTTATTTATAACGAAAAAGAACAATTTATTGATATAACAAAGAACATGTTGTTAGATAAATCCAAAGATGTCATCAACACAAAAATTGACATCAATCTTTTATTTTTAAAATGTGTTTTTTAAATAGATTTTTTATGCTCTTTCAGTATATGTTCTTTTTTTTAATATCATTATATGTTCTTTTTATTAATACCTAAATTCTTATTATAAACGGACCTTGGACATGAACAATATGTTCTCTTTACCATGAACAATATGTTTTTTTTACCTGAAATATGTGTTCTTTTATTTTTAATTGTATGTTCATATACAAATGGTTTCTTCTTAAAAAAAAAACTGATTATGCTATTATTATTATTATTATTATTATTATTATTATTATTATTATTATTATTATTATTATTATTATTATTATTATTATTATTATTATTATTCTTTAAATTATTATTATATTATCTATATTATTATTATTTATATTATTAATATTATTATTATATTATTATTATTATAATATTATTATTAATTTTATTATTATTATTATTATTATTATTATTATTATTATTATTATTATTATTCTTATGATTATTATTATTATTATTATTATTATTATTATTACTACGATTATTATTATTACTACTACTACTACTACTACTACTACTACTACTACTACTACTACTACTACTACTACTACTACTACTACTACTACTATTAAATGTTGTGCATAGTTAAAAAATGATAGTAATAGTATTACTAGTAATGAAATACAAAGTAATAATAATATTAGTAATAATATGTTTTATAAAAGATAAGTTCAGATCTGTTAAGTTTAGATCAGATCAGATAAGTTCAGATCAAATCAGATCAGATCTGATCAGACCAGATCAGATAAGTTCAGATCAGTAAATTTAAGGTGAACTAAACATAGCCTAAAGATATTAATAATGTAAATTGTGTATTGTTAAGCGTGAAACTGGAAGTGTTGCAAATAAATGAAAGCGGAGGAAATATATATATCAGTATGCATTCTCATATGAACTCACTTATATATATATATATATATATATCAAATGATAAGATTCTTAAAAGAAGAAGGATTTGTTTACATTTTTTTGAACTAAATGGCCATATTTTTTGTAATAAGTATATAACTTTTTTTTCATGTGCATTTTTTATGAATTGTATATGAATCTTATTTTTCAAGAGCATATCCCTATTGACCCTAACCTTTTAATCTCTGGTAATGGATCTAAGTTAAAAGTTACTAAGATCCGTACCCGTACCGAATACTCGTACTCGAGTCCGAGCATCACAATGTTAAAGGGTGTTTGGATTTAGAATATTTTGATCATAGGGTTAGATTGAACACTTTCTCATTGTTATGACTTCTCTTCCACTTTATAGTTTTAATTTTCCTGGAAAGCTAAAATTCTGGGAAATTTTAGGCATTTCTTGGACTCCAGATTCCAATAAAACTACGCTACTAGAAAATTACAGAAACATAAACCTAATGCTGTCCTAGTGTATGTTCCTTATCTTCATAGCAGGTAAGACAATCTATGATGCTTTTATTTTTTTTGTGATGTTCAATGTCTCTTATGAAGCATCTGGAGGTGTATTCGTTTGATATAAGGAGGCATAAGAAGAACATATTTGACAGGCTGCTGGTAAGGCAATCCTTTGGGTGTTGTGGATGAAAAGAAATGACTAGAGTTCTAGAGGCATCTTCAAGTTTGGAGTCCATACAAATAGAGTGGTGTTTCTAGGTCTGCTATGATGTTCACATTGTAGTCTTTCTTTGTCGAAGCTAAAGTGATTTGTGTAATTGACACAATTTCTTACAATTGTTAGTTGCGAAAGCTAGTTGGCTTGGTTTCATTCCTTCACCATAGATAAAGTCTTACCAAGAAAACTCAAAAAAACCATCTTCTAACAAACACAAAAACGAAATATAAGAACATGTGATAGGAATAATTGTGTTACTTTCATTATCAAGAACTATTCTATATGCATAATATTTCAAAATATTGGGGCTCAATCTCTGTTACATATTTCAGCCTTCCAAGTTCCACCCTCTTTCCAATTTTCTTTTCTTTCCATAACGAGCACTACTTCTATAAGCTAGCCCCACCTCCGCCAATCACGTAGCGCTAATACAAGCATATGTATGAATTATTATATATCTACATGTTGCTGCTATTTATTACTTGACCTTATTGTCTCCCTGTACAACCCAAAACTGTAATATAAAATTATTATAGATTTATAGTAAGACACACGTCATGTTAATTGTTAAATAACAAAAAGCTCGTTGATTGCACAGGAGTAAAAAGTCATTATTCCTATAAAAAAAAAGGAAAAATTAACAAGAGCATGTCCAACTATGACCACCCTTCCATAATAGATCCCAACTTTGGGGGGTGTTTTACAAAAATAGTCCTAGCAGGTCACCTAACCTGCTATAACAGGTAAACCTCTGAAACTCTCCCCCTAGCCACCCCTGCCACCCTCTCCCTCGAAATATCCTCCCCTACCCTGTCACCCCCTCCCCCACTCTAAAACTGCCGTTCTCTGGTCGTCGGATTCCGGCCGCCCTCCCGCTGGCCAGCATGGACCCCCTGCCTCCTCCCTCTTTCCCCCTAGTCCACTACCGCACAACCACCACACAACTACTGCTGCCCCCAACCGCTACTTGAACCCCCTCCCCTGCCCCGCAATTAATTAGCAACATCCCCCTCCAAGACTGAATAACAAAATCTATGGTTATAAACATCAAGATACATATTTCTACACACAAAAAAAAGCCTGAAAAGTTAACTAAAAATCAAAGAATTCTTCCCCTTAACATCTCCAATCAAAGTTAAACATCATAAAGCAAAAAATGAACTTTAAAAGGATTATATCACAACAAATTCAATAATTTGACACATGAAGTCCAACTTCTGTCGTTTAGTACAAAATAAGACTAACAGAAGAACAAAAACGCAGTAAAGCATCCAATTTTCAAGGCTAAGACTTTGAATTTGTGCCAACTGATTATGATAAAAAGTTACAAAATAAAATTGAAAAAAAATATATGGGAAAAAAAGATTGAAACTTACAGCAATTAGTGAGGAAATAAAACCTCCAAGCAATAAAAAGAAAAACCAGAAAAGTTGTTGTCTTTAATTTGATTTTTTGTATGAAATTTTGATCTGGGAATAATTAAAATGGCAACAATCGTAATGAAATGGCGGTGGTGCTTGGATGGCGGTGGTGCTTGGTTGGCGCAGCGAAGATGCCGGTGACGCGAACTTAGTGAGAGAGGAGAGAGGAAAGACGGTGCGAGGATGAGAGAGGAAAGACGGTGCGAGGATGAGAGAGCAAAGAGGAAGGATGAAGACCGAGTTTGCCTATCATGAACTTAGTGAGATGTAGACGGTGGGTCTGGGAGGCAAGAGGAGGGGTTTGTGGGTGTTTCAGGGTGGCAAGGGAGGGGGTTGGGGTTGTGGGGGTGGCAGGGCCGGGGAAGAGGATTTGGTGGCAGGGGAGGGAGGGAGGGAGGGAGGGAGAGAAATACTCTGAAAGGAGGAAGAGGAGGGGTTTAATTTTTTTACAGGCTAAGCAGGTCACCCTTCCACTTATACCATTTTTGTAAAAAACCCTCTAAAATTGGGACCGTTGTGAAGTATTCAAAAGTTGGGATATATTATGGAAGAGCGGTCATAATTGGGTCTGCTCTTGTTAATTTTTCCTGAAAAAAAAGTAGAAGGGACGTCATGATGATGAAGTAATAAACAGAAGTCATGCTCTATATGTTACAAAGGCCCAAAATAAGTGACCCCTTAAACAGCCCAAAAACTTCGAGTTATACAGGCCCAAATTAAAGACATCAAAGTAGCTTGTGTCAAAGCCCAATATTATAGAACTAATTATAATGGATCAGTACAATAACTCTTAATAGTCCTACTATAAGACATCTAGAGCAGCCTGCATTGACTCCCTTGAGTTGAGCACAACACTTATCAGTCTCTTATATGACCACTTATCCGTCCGCCGAGAGTTGCAGAACCACCATGACTGACTTCCAATATCCAACAGTCAAGGAACAACAGCTCGTGCCTCCCCTCGCCGCCATCTGTTTCGTTCTTTCCACACTTCTTCGACATTTGTCATTCAAACAAATACAATCCTATCATGTACAAATGACATAATTGCATTCTCTCCAAAATTATCCAAATACATTACACCCTATAAATACCCTTTCATCCATCACCACATTTCACAATCATAAAGAAATCATAACTAAAAAGTAAGGAGAATAAGAAGGAAACAAAAAAAAAAATCTAAGTTTATTATTTTTGTTCCTAAGAAAATGATGAAGCTAAGGAGTTGTGTGATTGTTATGGTGATCATGGCAATGATGATGGTGGAGATATCAATGGCCTTCCAGTGCGGTAGGCAAGCGGGTGGCGCGCGCTGCTCTGGCGGGTTGTGCTGCAGCCAATATGGGTACTGTGGCACCACGTCTAAATATTGTGGGCGTGGACAATGCCAGAGCCAGTGTAGGCTTGTGGCGCCTGATGAGCAGGTGCAAGTCCACCCATCTACTACTACTACTACTGATGTTCCTCGAAATGGAAAAAATGTTCCTGATGCTCAAGTTGGTGGAGCTAAAGCTGAAGCTCCTTGAACCTGATCAACTGGCCTGGTCCTAATGGGTTGAATCATGCGCAAAATCGTTTTGCGTTAGTTTATGGCTTTTGTTATTAGAAATAAGCTCTTAAGAGAGTACTTCCTTTAAGTTATGATCGTGGCTTTCTTGTTATTTACACTAATAATGTTGTCGTATCATTTTATGTCATCCTACTGTTTTACAATATGTAATATATGCATTTTACTTCAATAGAAAAATAATCAACCCTTTTCCAAATATAAATTTTGCTGTGTGACCAAAATCGGTGTTCCTAGATATTGCTAAAAAATACTACATAGTGCATTCGTATTAAACTGAATTATTTGGTTATTCTTTTTGTAAGTTCAGGTCAAAATCAGCTTTTCTTACCATGGTAAATAGTACTCCTAGGTAATAATCACTATCTCAAGTAGCGATTTCGTAAAATTGAACAAGCTACTTCCAATCCTCCATAGACAATATGTTCGTTCTAAGTTAATAACCAATGTAATATGAATGTTCTTTAGGCTATATCCATCATTCTTTAATAAAGATATCTTCTTTCTAAAAAACAGAAAGATATTGAAAAGTAGCTTTCATCTTTTCCATAGGAAAAAATATATAATAGAAAAAAATTTATAAATTAGAAAAATTGACATGAATGATTTCAACTCCCACAGTTCTATAAATAAGCCCAAATTTGAATTAATAAGAAATAATCCCAAAAATTGAGGAACCTTTCTCATAATAATTTAAACTCATATTTTCAGCTGACTTCACGAGTCCATTTAGGTCAATGATATGTGGGAAAAGTAACAATTGAATTATTTTGAGAAGGTATATACTAAACTTGAGATTATTTTAGAATAATCTAAAATTAAGATGTTTTTGAAAGACAGATAAAAATTGGGATTGTTCATGTTAATTTTCTTTATAAATATGGCTCTGCACACATGCACTCAAGACTTCTGGTTCCGACTTCCAATCACTATAAGCCCATTAACATCAATCTATGTCAAGTGACTCACATATTAAGCCCAAGAATTATAAATAATCCAAAACAATTTGTGCACCGACGGATAGAGACTATTATAGTCGATACAGCTAGGGGTAATAATGAGCCTGACAAGCTCGCGAGCAGCTCGGGCTCGGCTCGGTCAAAGCTCGGTCAAAGCACGGCTCGTTGAAGCTCGGCTCGAGACTTAAACGAGCCGAGCCGAGCTAGGCAAAGCTCGGCTCGTAAAGCTCGTGAATAGCTCGATTATTATTTTATACTAAAAAAATATTTATATTAAAAAAAATATTTTATATTAAAAAATTATTAAAAAAGTATTTATATATATTAAAAATTATATTAAGCATTTCTTTTAAGATACTAACTAAAGTAATATATTAGAAGAAAGATAAAAAGACGAGGGTTTTCAGAAGTGTTAGATCTACTCAACGATCGTGGTTTTGTCGTATTAGAATTGTATTTATTTCATTTTGATATGTATTTGTTTACTTTTGACTTCTATTGTAGATGTCGTATGACTTTGAATCAATGAATTAATTTTTAATTTCAAAAAAGAAAAAAAAGAAAGATAAAAAGAAAAGGTAAAAGCAATTAAACGAGCTCACAAGCCACAATCGAGCTCGAGCCACAGTCGAGCTCACGAGCCGAGCCTAAACGAGCTCACGAGCCGAGCCTGAGCCTATTCGAGCTCACGATTCGAGCCTAAACGAGCTCACGAGCCGAGCTCGAGTTGCAAATTCTAATCACGAGCTCGAGCCGAGCTCGGCTCCCCTAAGCTCGGCGAGCTCACGAGCCGAGCCCATGAAAAGTTAAACGAGCTCGAGCCGAGCCCAGTGCTATTCGGGCTCGGCTCGCTCGATAAGCACCCCTAGATACAACCATTTTTGTTTTGATAACTACTTATTTTGGGCCTTTATATAATTGCCTATTGACGAGCCAACTTACTTGGGCTCATGGGTAAATCCATCTTCAGTAGTTGTTAAAACAAGTGCCTTTTTTATTTCAAGTAAACAACTAACTTCACTTTTCCTTAATACTTCCTTTGTACGGCAATTATTGCGTCATCACTTCATCAGGTTGGCACACATTATAAGGACCCCATGGATAAAAAGAGAGATAGGAAGAGCTATAAAAAAGGAAACAAAAGGAATACACGTGATAGAAAGGAGATAGATAATACCCATTTTTTTATCGGTTAAATTAAAGAAGAAATTTTATAATCTCATCCAAAACAAAATAATAAACACTTAGGAATTAGGGAGGTACACTTTCTAGGAATCTCCCCAATGCTTGAAGGACCTCAAAGCAAGTACAAAACAAACAAAATAATAAACATTTAGAAGTTAGAGAGGTACACCTTCTAAATGCCTGAAGGACCTCAAAACAAGTACAAAACTTACAAAGCCGAAAGCCAAATAGAGAATACTAGCTAATACAATTATAATGGAATGAAAGAATATACATATAAAATTGATCCATACTTTAAATTCAAAGGTAGTATGAAAATGAATATGGTTGAATTCTTGTTTTACTGTTTTAGTCAAATTACAAGTATTACTATTTCTTCCTTATGATTACAGATTAGGTTTCAGAATTGTGACTCCCCCCCTCTACTTTTTTTTTTATAATTTTGATAAAACAACTCCTCTCTGTCCACCTAAATGTAGAACTGTAATACTGATTACAAATTTTGAAAACTAGAACCAATTAATTATAATACTATTACTCAAAACCCTGATTCTGGAATCCAGAAATGAGATTCAGAGCTCCCACCCATCAAACTCCCACCCACCTATAGTGTGGACATTCACATCAATGCCACACACGAGGGTCGAGATCAGGTGATAATAACTAGAATATGTCAAAAGAGCATACGTTCATCATAAGCTGTACAATACAACAGACAAAGAGTAGCAGTACACTACTACACTAGTAAACAAAACAAACCCCTGGTTTCATGCTACTACTTTGAGCAACCAAACATTCCTTACCATTGGCGCCAGCGCCGAGCAGAGCCATTACACTACTGGCATGGGCGCATGGCTAATGCCACCTCTTCCCTCTATTCGGTTTACACTTCACACCATCTCTTTTCGACACATTTCGTCTCACATTAGGTCCGCCCATTGATCTCTATATATTAGAGACAGCATCTCTAACAAATCTTCCCATAAAAAAAGACTGAAAGATGATGATGAAGACCAAGGAGAGTATTGCAGTAGTTATGGTGCTGCTGATGATTGTTTCGATGGGGAAATCATCAACAGCCTTTCGCTGCGGGAGAATGGCGCACAACAGCAGTTGTCCAGATGGATTGTGCTGCAACACATCTGGTTACTGCGGCAGAACTACTGAGTTCTGTGGTAAGGATCATTGTCAGAGCCAATGTATACTTTACGACTCGCTTGATCAGGCTCAAGCTCATCCATCTTCAAGCATTGGAGCAATCAGAATTCGGAAAATACCTACTGATCATAAAGTTACTGCTGCTGCTGGTGCTGGTGCTGGGGTTCCTTGAACAACACAAATAATCTGCTACTGTACATTAGTATTAATGATATGTGATATCTAGTATTATTAGTTTCTCCTACTAATTAGTACTACTAAGTAGTAAGCTACGATTTCTGTTTGGCTTATGACGCTTGTTTACTATTGTTTTTTATTATCAAATTTTAATTTTTATTAAAACTGAAATCATAAGTCAGGAAACTAAAAATAATAATTTCTAGTTTTAGTGTTATTACCATTAGTATAAGTGTGAAAATTTTAAGTTCATTGACAAATCTATATCATACTTCCTATACTATTATTAAGACGTGTGAGAATCGCTTGAAGCCTCGCAACGTGGCGCCACAAGTCGTGGGCAAGAATTGTAACCCGTTACATGTCACTTCATCTCATACGTAGATGTGTTGCCACTTGGTCTTTAACATGTTTTTTTCTACCACATGTCGCTCCATCTCATATGATGATGAGTGTCACGTTGTTCGTGACATGGAGTGATTAAAAGATTTACATAAGAGGTCAAACCCCAAGCCTCTTACTTTAAATGTTATGATCGTACCACCAAGTTATATCTCTTACATAGTTACATGTAACTAAACTCAAATGTCATTAATTAAATGCTTATGCCTTGTGAGTAATTTAGGAATAAATCATGAATTATCCAGGCCGATGATAAGTTTATTCCCTAAGAAAAAGAATGAGTTAAGATTAAAGAATAGGAGCAAATTTGGTTAAATTTATATAGCACGTCTCGTGGAAACATTTTATTAGTACTTTTTTTAAGGGACAGTTTATTAGTTTAGACATATCCTACTATTATGAAATATGAATCACTAATCAATATATATATATATATATATATATATATATATATATATATATATATATATATATATATATATATATATATATATATATATATATATATATAAAGGATGAACTTTTCGGGAGCCTAGGGAGCTCCTCAAGATTTCGAGCTCATAGAGTTCCACATAGATATTTTTTACAAAAATAGAGTTCCACATAGATTTAAATACATATAAGGAGCTTTGGATAAGCGAAAATTTGAGTTTCGTGTTGAATGAACAACTTAAATTATTATATTATGTAATTTGTGTATAACTTTTGCTACGTAATTCGGAATATTATAATTTTTGTACCATTGGATAGTGCTCGAAATATGCTCCGAAATAAGATCCATATACAAAATAGTTCTACAACTTATGAATAGAGAGTGTCACGTAGGATTGCCATGTCATTAATTTTTATTTTAAATATAATAAAAAATAGAGTTCTACACATATTTAAATACATAAAAGGAGTTTTGAATAGGGAGATATTTACGTTTAGTTTTGAATAAACAACCTAACTTATTATATTATGTAAATTGAATATAACTTTTGCTACCTAATTCAAAACATTATAATTTTTTACCATTGGAGAGTGCTTGAAATATGCTTCAAAATGACAACCATTTACAATATAGTTTTACAACTCATAAAATTATATTTAATTAGATGAATGGTAAGACATTTTTTAGTCTTTCTTTTAGATAAATATAATAATAATCAAGCTATAAGTATAGTGTACAATATGTGATTATATCATTTTATAATAGGTCCCATTTATAGAATTAGACATATTATCTTTCAAAACCTCAGCCTTAATTGCTCCACTTAACCAAAACAATTTAGTATTGCAACAAAATTTATTAAGTAAAATTTATTGTTACAACAAAAACTAAAATCTATAGCGATAAAGTTACATATATATTAGAATTTTGGATGATGAAAAAATTAGAGTTTGATTTTAAAAAACAACCTTAGAATATTATAGATAGCTTCATCTAATCATGTCATGTTATAGTTTTTAATTTTATTTTTTTTTTAAAATAGTGTTCACCATAGATATAAATACATATAAGGTTTTGGATAAGTAAAGATTACATTTTGATTTTAGATAAACAACCTAAATTATTATACCATGTAAATTGAATATAACTTTTGTTACAAATTCGCAATATTATAATTTTTATTACAATTGGAGAGTGCTCGAAATATGCTTCGAAATAAAAACCATATACAATATAGTTTTACATCTTATGAAAATTTATTTATTTGGATGAACAATAACGTATTATTTATTCTTTATTTTAATTACATGTAAAAATAACTATAAAAATAGCGTATTATATGAGACAATATCAATTATATCTTTGAAAATCATACTTTTAAAATTTGAGTTATATAAAGATAAAAATACATATTTATAATTTTGAACCTATAGCATACTATGGTGGCATTACATGAATCAAATGAAAGTTTGTCAATGACATTACAAAGGTATTATGCAATTCACTAATTATTTTATTCATAGAATATTTATTGTATACATAATTATTTATGTTTGTCTTTTCACATTTATCTATATGTCAGATCTTATTCTTTTCTGCATGAACTTGATTCTACTAAACTAATTGGGAAATCAAGGTTCGCGTCTCTAGACTATTTGAGGTCACGGATCATAAAAAAAAGGAGAAAGTTTGATAAGTCTTGATATGATCATGATGGATGAAGAGGTATATTTTTCTCTTAAACAGTATTTTCAATTATTAGTAGAGGTTAGTTTTATATTTAATTAATTTTATTCACGATACCGTCATTAAGATCTTTTTTTCACTTTCCCATCTTCCATTCTATATGTGTTAGTGTTTATGTGCCATTAAAAGTTGAAGTTGTGGCTGATACCCATATTTTCTGTAATTTTTCTGTCATGCATCTATTAAATAACTACCCTCTACTTTCTTCAAGTATCATTGGGTGTTCTTCATGTTAAAAATGTGTTAACTATATTAGTCATACTAATTATAGGGATACCATTTAATAATAGACTTAGCTACAATATTTAGTTGAATATTAAAAAATATAAAATATATATATCGCAATAACAAAACTAGAAATTAGAGTATAATGACAAATACTTTATCCGTTCTTTATCTACTGCAATAATTTTTTTAAGGAAATGAAAATAGTTAGTTTAGCATAGAGGTACCCCTTTAAGTAACAAGAGTAGGGGATAAGTAAATCCTTGATAAAGTAAACACAACTTTATTAACATAAAGTAAATGCAATATTGTCAATTATAGTTGTTTTTTTTACTAAAAGTGGAGTGGTCCAAATAGATGAAGTTACCCAAAGTGGTGATTATTGCAATAGAAAAAGAACAGAGGAAGTATGTAAATAAAATGGTGTTGAAAAATCACATTTTATAGCAACACAAAATCAACAATGTTAACAAAAAAATTTGCAAAAAAATAATATAAACAAGAACCTGTGCAACGCACGGGTTTCAAAACTAGTCACTCAATAAACCAAAAAGAGAAAACACCTAGGTCCGCAATTACAGGTATATGTCAACCACCATCAATCAGTACCGTTGCCTCTTCTTTTTCTTTTACCAGGAATCCGCAAATTATGATCTTTTTTCCTAAGTTAAGAGTCTAGATTAGGAAATTTTGTTAAAAACTATTTTTTTTAGAAACTTCGTTAATTGAGAGCCAAACGCCATCTACAATAAGTATTAAGGAAAAACAAAATACAATCAAACAAGATTAAAACAAACTCGTCTTTGAGGAAACTATAATGAACCAGATCGACCAAAGTAGGGCAGACCCCATGTATAAGCTGAATCTTGCAGCTATTAATGGAGCCGTTTATGATTTTGACATAGTTTGGAGAAGATTATTCTTGATCTAACAATGTTGACCGCATTCGAGTTTCCAATACTTTCATGTTAATAGTTTTGAACTTCAACCAATGAGATTAATTTCCCATACCTACAAACAAATAAACAAGACTCACAACTCGCATAGGGGAAGAAGGAAAACTCCACAACAGAGACAAAAATCCCCATAGCAGGGCTCGAGAAACTCTTATAAAGAGATACTAATTTATTTAACAAAATAATTAAATAAACTGAAAACAAGAGGGGATAAGGGGCTTATTACCATGGATGAGAACATCCATGGCAGCCCTTCACAGATGCAGCGGCAAAAAAAATGGAGAATAGGGGTAGCGAGAGAGAAAATGGGAGATTAAGATTTTGGTTCAGACCTCATGATTTAGCAAGTGTTTGTTAAAAACTACTTAATCTAATATATTATATAATATCATATACTTCCTCCGTTCAATTGCAACATATAGGTGTTGCACATTTTTTAAGGAGATGAGAGAGATAGAGAGAGATGAAAAAGGAACCCATGTGATAAGGAGAGAGATAAAGAGAAAACATAGTCAAATTTAGTAATGTTGCAATTAATATTAAAATTCCAAATAAGAGAAATGTTGCAATAATAAAAAACGGAGGAAGTACAACTAATATATAAAAGAGAGTCCAAAAGCCAGTGCACGATGTCACGACATTTGACGTCCTTATTGGAAGCCATTTGTCGCGCTTATTAACTGCCATGTCATTATTTTTAAAAATTAATAGAGTTACAAAATACATATATAGAGTTTAGGATAAGAAGAAGTAGAGTTTGGTTTACAATGAAAACTTTAGTATAATAAATCGATTATATTAGAATATATTTCAAAAAATTATATTTTTTGTACCATCGGAAAGTATTTAAAAAATATTTTAAAACAAGATCCATTTATAATATCTTTCAACTCTATATGAAAGTAACCTATAAGAATAAATATCTACAATAGTAACGTATTAAAGTAACTTACTGCAATGAATTAGGGATATGTTTTGAAATCCAACTTTTTTACAAATCCAATTCATGTTAGAATTAGACAATGTATAAGAAGTTTTCCTTAAAAATAAAAGAGAAAGATGTATAAGAAGAAATATTTACTACAGTAACGTATTAAAGTAACCAATGGTAATTAGAATTAGGGATATGCTTTCAACTCCAACTTTTCTACAAATCCTATTCATGTTAAAATTACAAGATCCAAAGTTATATATACTAGATTCTCAGTGGTCAACTTTGCACATTGAGTATAGATAATATGAAATACTTCTTTTATTTCAAAATATTTGCACTGCTTTCACTATAATACTTGACATTGAAAATCTATAATCATTAGTATCTTCGATTTTGTGTTTTATAAGAAACTTATAAATTTGATATTATCAATATACATATAGAAAAATCGAATAACATATTACATTATAACTTTTGTTGTTCTATGTCGGACAAAAAATACGGTCAAATAGGGTATGTGATACGCTCAAGTTATACGATGTTTTTGTGGTATTTTAGGTACACTTTGCTAGGGGATTTATTTGTGATTGTTAATGTTGCATGTAAATCGACCTTAGCGGAAGTTCGGAATTTTATATATTAATTATTGTTAAAGTTGTAAGTTCCGAGCTTTTGGAAGCATGAATGGTTCCACAACATCGTCTCACCAACCAAGCTCCGCCACAACCAAGCTCCGCCACAACCAAGCTCCAAGCAACCACATCGCAAGCATGCCCAGCACCCAGTCCAGCGCGCGCTCGAAGCAAGCTGCCCAGCCCAGCAAGCATCGCTCAGCGCCCAAGACGGCATGCACGCCCGGCGCTCGCACCTCGCCGGCCCGGCGCTCGCCCGGCTCGGCCCGGCGCTCGCCCGGCGCTTCAGCGCGAGCACGCCCGGCGCTCGCACCTCGCGAGCATGGTCGCACCTCGCGACCTGCCTTGCTCGCACCTCGCGAGATTCCTCGCACGGTGCGACCTGCTTGGCTTGGCCCAGTTCTTCAGCTCGTGTAGGAAGGCAGAGTACTCTTCGCACGGTGCGACCCAGGACTCGCACCTCGCGACCCCTAGGTCGGTCTAAATGTCGGCTGATTTTTTGAGCTTTAGTATAAATACTAAACTTGATTTTGGACCTAGGGGGCGGCCACAAGGAGAGGGAGTCTCCAAAACTCCACTCCTCTCTTGTTGTCTTCTCTTTTTAGTTTTTATTTTCTAGTTTAGTTTTTGTAGATTTCAATTATGGGATTGGCTTATGCTATGCCAATTGTAGCTTGAACCGTTCTTGAACGAGATTAATATGAAGCTTCAAGCATTATTGTGAGATCTTTCCTCTCTATTTAGTTCCTTTGATTATGGTTTAATTTCTATGCTTGCTTTCTATGATTTTTGCATGATTATGCTAGGAATATTACTAGTTTGATTGTGTAATTAATCTAATGCTAGATTTAAGAATAGAATCAGATTGTTTTATTCTTTTATCAATTGGTAGCAAACTAGGAAGTAACTTAGATGCAGATCGTCTTGGTTATTTCTTGGGGAAATTGAATCAACTGTTGAATGTTTATCGCTTGTATGACGTTAGCGGTGTCCGTTGGTTCTCTCTGTGTTTATTGCTTGCTATTGGATTGAACTTAGACGCGATCGGACTAGGTTATCCTTTAGTTAGGGTTTTATAGTCACGCTGATCGTGCTATTCAACTAGGAATAAGGAGAACACGAGATTAATTCTCAGCAATAGATAATTAAGGAAATAATTAGAGTGGAGGTTCAAGGATCGATGATGAATTGAAGTGGATGTTAATCGGATTCAAGATCTTCCCATATTGATTTCTCATTTTATTTAGTTGCTAGTTAATTTTAGTTTGTTCGTAAATCTACTTGAAAACCCCCCTTGTTATTAGGTTACTCGACCTTTAGAGTCATCTAGGTATTGATTCACGCTAGATATTAAACTTGTCCCTGTTTCCCTGTGGATACGACCCCTACTTCCATTATACTAGCTTAGTGTAAAAGAGAGTAGGAGAAATTTTATCTTTGGCCGGGTGCGGTGCACAACGACACATCCGCGCCCGCCCAAATTTTGGCGCCGTTGCCGGGGAAACGGTGTTACTTGTTTGTATTTAGCGTGATTTTTGGATGGTATTGCTTGTACTCTTTGTTTTTGGTTGGCCACTCTCTTGGGAATGGTTGATTGACTCATACTCTATATCTTGGTTATTGTCTAGCTTTAAACATTTATATTAATGGTCATGACTTGGATTAGCTAGGAGTACTACTAGTTGATGTTTGTTGTTGACTTAATGCTAGGTTTTGGATATAATCTGATGTTATATGCTCAACCATGTTGTAGTAAGCTAGGTATTAACGATGCATTGCAAGAGTCCTTCTCAATCAGTTTTGCAGGTACTTGAAGTGGAGATTGACATGGAACCACCATTGTCACACATGGAGCACAACCCAATGATTAAGCTTAAGGTACTAAGTCGGGCTCACGACTTTAAACAACAGCGCTTCTCGGGAGGCAACCCGAGACCCCTTTTATTCTCTTTCTTTTTCTTTATTTCTCATCAAATTTCCACCACCACAACAAATTTTCTTTCACCCACCGCCCACCCACTAAAAAAGATCCACAACCAATCTTAATCCGCTTGTAACCAAAATCCACAATAGAAAACCCGTTGGGAGGACTTCAATAGCTAGGAGTTGGTAACACTAGAGGATTGAGATTGTTAATGTATCTTTTCGATCTCTTAAGCTAGGTGCAAATTTCAAAAATTCGAAACTTTTGAACTTGTCATTTGTTTGAGTGATTCGAGGGAGAGGGTTGTGAGTTGATTTATGAGATTTGAGATGGTGTTGTTAAGAAATTTGAGTTTGACGGATTGCTTTTCATGAGTTTTGAGCATTCGATCTTCGATCTACCCGATTTTCAAATTTCCCCCCCATTTTCAGTTTACTTTTTCTTTTCATTGTCGACACATTGAGGACAATGTGTAGTTTAAGTAGGGGGGAGGGTATTCTCATTCTCATGTATCTATGTTGTATATATTACTTTCAATTTGAAAAAGATGAAAAAAAAAAATATAAAAAAAAAGTGATGAAATGAAACCCGCTGAGTTGAAAACCCACAAGGGTGGGCGACTCGGGCAAAAATTGGCGGCTCGGATAGGTCGAAAACCCGAAAGGACGGCCTATGAAAAAAAAGAGCAAGTTGAGCGGGTAAGATGGTGAGATGCAACCAAAAAGAAATGTGTGAAGCTAGGATGAAAACCCGAAAGGGCTCCTAGGCAAAATGAGAGATTAAGAGAGAATTTTGTACTTTGAAAACTCATTTGCCGGAGATGGTGTCATAAGGTGGAAAGCGTTTTCGGGTATGGTTGGTGAATTCATCCTTGATTTTGTGAAGATTTGTTTTGGCTTTCACATTCTTTTGGTTGATTGTTTGTTTTTGGGAGTAAGCATGGAATTTATCCCTTTTTTGTCTTCATTCCATGGCTTGCTATTTTAAATTAGTTGTTGTAGTAGTAGTTTTAGTTTATCTTTTGAGGTTTTAGGCGAGCTGTCATTTTGATTGTGGCGTTTGAGTGAGTTCAACTCCTTTGAGATCCTTCAGGATTTGAGCTCACATTTTGGTTGTCGTTTGCTGGTTATTATTGTTGTCGCGTCTTTGTATATTTCAGGTGAGCTTGAATCTAAGTGTGGGGGAATCATCGTCCCATACGTTTAGGTTTTGAGCGGATGTTGTTAAGATGTGATGATGATGATGTAGTTGATGGGGAGTGTAGGTTGGTGTCGATAACTTGGGCGATGATTTAATTAGTATTTCTCATTTTTGAGTTTACTCGAGGTCGAGTAAAGTTCAAGTGTGGGGGTATTTGATACGCTCAAGTTATACGATGTTTTTGTGGTATTTTAGGTACACTTTGCTAGGGGATTTATTTGTGATTGTTAATGTTGCATGTAAATCGACCTTAGCGGAAGTTCGGAATTTTATATATTAATTATTGTTAAAGTTGTAAGTTCCGAGCTTTTGGAAGCATGAATGGTTCCACAACATCGTCTCACCAACCAAGCTCTGCCACAACCAAGCTCCGCCACAACCAAGCTCCAAGCAACCACATCGCAAGCATGCCCAAGACTCACCCGGCCAGCGCGCGCTCAAGCAAGCTGCCCAGCCAACAAGCATCGCTCGGCGCCCAAGAAGCATGCACGCCCAGCGCTCGCACCTCGCCCGGCCCGGCGCTCGCCCAGCTCAGCCCAGCGCTCGCCCAGCGCTCAGCAGCAGGCACGCCCAGCGCTCGCACCTCGCGAGCATGGTCGCACCTCGCGACCTGCCTTGCTCGCACCTCGCGAGATTCCTCGCACGGTGCGACCTGCTTGGCTTGGCCCAGTTCTTCAGCTCGTGTAGGAAGGCAGAGTACTCTTCGCACGGTGCGACCAGACTCGCACCTCGCGACCCCTAGGTCGGTCTAAATGTCGGCTGATTTTTGAGCTTTAGTATAAATACTAAACTTGATTTTGGACCTAGGGGGGCAGCAACCACAAGGAGAGGGAGTCTCTAAAACTCCACTCCTCTCTTGTTGTCTTCTCTTTTTAGTTTTTATTTTCTAGTTTAGTTTTTGTAGATTTCAATTATGGGATTGGCTTATGCTATGCCAATTGTAGCTTGAACCGTTCTTGAACGAGATTAATATGAAGCTTCAAGCATTATTGTGAGATCTTTCCTCTCTATTTAGTTCCTTTGATTATGGTTTAATTTCTATGCTTGCTTTCTATGATTTTTGCATGATTATGCTAGGAATATTACTAGTTTGATTGTGTAATTAATCTAATGCTAGATTTAAGAATAGAATCAGATTGTTTATTCTTTTATCAATTGGTGGCAAACTAGGAAGTAACTTAGATGCAGATCGTCTTGGTTATTTCTTGGGGAAATTGAATCAACTGTTGAATGTTTATCGCTTGTATGACGTTAGCAGGTCTGTTGGTTCTCTGTGTTTATTGCTGCTATTGGATTGAACTTAGACACGATCGGACTAGGTTATCCTTTAGTTAGGGTTTTATAGTCACGCTGATCGTGCTATTAAACTAGGAATAAGGAGAACACGAGATTAATTCTCAGCAATAGATAATTAAGGAAATAATTAAAGTAGAGGTTCAAGGATCGATGATGAATTGAAGTGGATGTTAATCGGATTCAAGATCTTCCCATATTGATTTCTCATTTTATTTAGTTGCTAGTTAATTTTAGTTTGTTCGTAAATCTACTTGAAAACCCCCCTTGTTATTAGGTTACTCGACCTTTAGAGTCATCTAGGTATTGATTCACGCTAGATATTAAACTTGTCCCTGTTTCCCTGTGGATACGACCCCTACTTCCATTATACTAGCTTAATGTAAAAGAGAGTAGGAGAAATTTTATCTTTGGCCGGGTGCGGTGCACAACGACACATCCGCGCCCGCCCAGTATGTGAATATTTCAAAACCCTACACCTTCTTCACGAAGAGTCCGGGCATTTGCCCGGGTTCTAATACTAGTAACTAATATATAAAGCACAGTCCAAAAGCTAATGCACAATGTCGCGACATTTGACGTCCTTAATAGATGCCATTTGTCGCACTTATATGTGTCATGTCATTATTTTTAAAAATAAATAGAGTTCTAAATTAATAAAAATACATATATATAGTTTAGGATAAGAAAAATCGAGTTAGGTTTACAATGAAAACTTTGGGTTAGTAAATCGATTATAACTATAATATATATTTTGAAAAATTAAAAATTTTGCATCATCGGAAAGTATTTAAAAAGTACTATAAAAAAGATCTATTTATAATATTTTCCAACTCTATATAAAGTAACATATAAGAAGAAATATTTAACTATTGTAACGTATTAAAGTAGCCTACTGGATATTATAATTAGTGATGTATTTTCAACTCAACCTTTTCTACAAATTCTATTCATGTTAGAATTAGAAGATCTAAAGAAGAAAATGTATAAGAAGAAATATTTACTATAGTAAATTAGTACTACCTCCATCCCAGAATAGTCTGAACACTTTCCTTTTATATTTTGACCATCTATGAATGTTATGACAGATGTGAGAAAGAACAAATAATTGAATGCAAAATAAAGCGAAATCACACACAGATTTAATGTGGTTCACCAACGGAGTGTTGGCTACGTCCACGGGCAGAGGGAGAACTGGTTTATTGATGAGAAGGAAAACAGAATTACAGATGTGTTATGAACTAATCCGCGCTTAATAAATAAACTAGGTTAAAAGCTATTTATAAACAGATTCGGAAACACGCGTTTCCGCGTTTACTGTGTAACCCGCGACTTGCTCGAGGCGCGCGGCGCAGACGCGACTCGCGATCAGCTCTCGGCATCCTGCTGCGAGTTGAGTCACATACCGCGATTCGCCCTTTTGTAGGCAACCCGATATAACACGATTCAAGGCATTATTCTTACAAATCTCTACCTTGACTTAAATCCTCTCACAACGAGCCAGATAACCAGATAACCAGATAATCAGATAACCAGATGACCAGATGCATTGATCACAACGCCCAGATTCTCCCTACAACCAGATTTGCCCCAAAAGACAATCAGAACCAGATTTGTCCCTGAAGGACACCAGATTAACCCCTAAGGGCCCCAGACTTGCCCCAGAGGGCAACTAACAACCACGAACAGTTTGTAAGTCCAAGCAACCTTGGAACTTACCCTGTGGAACCAGATTCGAACAGATGGCTTGCTTATACTCTTTCCTAGCATAAGTAACACCTTCCTTGGACGGCTCAGATATATCCACCTTTCCGACATATAGTGCAAAACCCACCGTGTCTTCACAGCCGTCCCTTTGGGGAGAGTTTACAGAGATTTCATGCCGACCAAGAGCCAAACTTGGCTGACCAGATTTTGACGATGAAGAACACGGAATTTCTGATTTAGATTGTGAGTGTTGACGGACTTTTCCCTAACGTGAACCACCACTCCAACCTAGAGTGTCTCTGTGCTCCACCTGTTTCTCAACACTACCACAAACAGCCAATGTGGCAACCCTAGACTCAGATAACGTTGACCCTTGCAACACATATAATGTCTCCCGTTTAACCCCTTTTAGAATCATCTTTGAACCCTTGTAGACATACAACACTCCACCTTCACCTTTAAAACTGAACCCTTTTCTATCTAACAGACTAAGTGAAATCAGATTTTTCGTGACCTGTGGAACGTGCCTAACATCGTTCAAAGTACAGACTTTGCCATCACATGTCCTAATTCTGATGGACCATATACCAACTATCTTACGGACCTCACTGTTGGCCATAGTAACACTTCCATCAACCTGTTTATAGTTCATAAACCACTCCCTGCGTGGACACATATGACAAGACGCTCCAGAATCTAAAACCCACACAACACTGCAACGTGTTTGTTCGTTAGCAACAACTAAAGCAATATCATCATCAGAACTCGAATTTTCAGCTGCAACAGCAGCAAAACCAGACCCAGATTTATCAGACTCAGACTTATTTTCCTGATTTTTCTTTTTAGGATATTCCCTTTTGCAATGCCCCGTTTCCTTACAGTAATTACAGACATCACTAGGTTTAGGACCTCTAGAAGACGGTTTCCTGTATTTTCTCCCCGAATTCCCCTGTTCGTTACCACTAGCTACTAATCAAGCAGCCTGATCGATTGTACCTGTACCAGACGCCTTATGACAATTTCTTTAGTATGAAGAGCAGATCTTACTTCTTCTAATGACAGACTATCTTTCCCAACAATAAAAGAATCTACAAAATTATGATACGATAAAGGCAAAGATACTAACATAATTAAAGCAGCATCCTCATCAGCTACTTTAACATCAATATTACGAAGATCTAGTAAGATGATATTCAACTTTTCGAGATGGTCCCTAAGAGACGTACCTTCCTGCATAAGCAGGCTGGACAGACGTTGCTTCAAAAGCAACTTGTTGGTTAGAGATTTTGTCATATACAAACTCTCCAACTTCAACCACAGACCAGCGGCGGTTTCCTGCTCCGCGACTTCAGTAATTATGTTAGCTAGACACAACATAATAATTGAATCCGCCTTTTCCTCCAGAATGGACATCGCAGCGGTAACTGAATCCGTTGACTTCTTTTCCCACGGTGCCCAAAACCCTTGTTACTTTAGTAAAGCCCGCATCTTGATATGCCACAGACTGAAACTGTTTCTCCCAGTGAATTTATCGATTTTCACATTCATCCCAGACATCTTTCTCACTCAAATCGAAAAACCAAAGCTCTGATACCAATTTGTTATGACAGATGTGAGAAAGAACAAATAATTGAATCCAAAACAAAGAGAAATCACACACAGATTTAACGTGGTTCACCAACGGAGTGTTGGCTACGTCCATGGGTAGATGGAGAACTGGTTTATTGATGAGAAGGAAAACAGAATTACAGATGTGTTATGAACTAATCCGCGCTTAAGAAATAAACTAGGTTAAAGGCTAGGCAAAATTGTCAAAAATAATCCCAAGTTTGGGCCATCTACCACCATTAATCCCATGTTTCTTTTATCCAAGAATAATCCCTAGTTGGCATGTTGTCTTCCCATATTGGTCTCCTTCCTTTGGTGACCTGCTCAACAAGTAAAAATTTCATGGGGCCCATAATGTTTTATTTTTTTATTTAAATGTTAATCCATTTTCGTCGAAAAAAAAGGAAAAAAATTAAATGAAAGGGAAAGAACAGGTGCTCACTTGAATAAAAATAAATAGTAATGCAAAACATACTTATACAACAAAAAGTTCTAACAACAAACCCACTCATAAACTCTTAGATTCGTGGCCTCGTGCAATCATTACCAAACTCATAAATTTCAAAAATTCAAACCAACAAAGAGATATAATTAAAAATTAAAATAAAAACTTAAAATATAATTTAAATTATAATAAACTTAAACCAAAAGAGATATAATTAAAAAGAAATAAATTTATACGCGACGCCAACGATTTTTACCTACTAAGCAGGTTATCCTTGGAGTCGGACCAATATTGGAAGATAACATGCGAACTTGGGATTAGTCAGGGAAAAACGATACTTGAGATTAATGGTGGAAGACGCCCCAAACTTTGGATTATTTTTGACAATTTTTCCTAAAAGCTATTTATAAACAGATTCGGAAACACGCGTTTCCGCATTTACCGCATAACCCGTGCCTAGCGCGAGTTGCGACCCCTGGCGCGAGTTGCGGCCCCTGGCGCGAGTCGTGGCCCCAAATGCGACTCGCGGTCAGCTCTCGGCATCCTGCCGCGAGTTGAGTCACCTACCGCGATTCGCCCTTTTGTAGACAACCCGATATAACACGATTTAAGGCATTATTCTTACATTTGTCTCAAATTAGTTTGAACACTTCCATTCTTGGCATGGTCCCACCATTAATATATTATTTCTTTTACACATCTTTGGCCCACACTCTAATAAAAAATACCCCACCAACTCCTATCACATCTACTTTTTAAATTAAATAACATATGATAACCACACCACAACTTATCACCTTAAACTACGTGTTCCAACAAGTGTTCAGATCTTTCTGGAACGGAGGGAGTAACCTATTAAAGTAACCAACTGCAATTAGAATTAGTTAGGAATGTGTTTTTTTTATTTAGATACTCTAAAATAAACCTAAAAATCCCTAATTCCTTTTCCAGTCGCAAGAGGCTGCCATCATCATCTCTTTGATGGTGGTAAGCCCCTAAATCTTTCTTTAATACTTTAGTTTTTGATTGTTTAGTTCTTAATAATCCTCCTTCTTATCTCTTTATGAGAGTTTCTTTCCAATTTTTGGGTTTGTTCTCTCCTTTAGTAAGAGTTTGGAGTATGACTTTCTTCTCTTCCCTTATGGAAGATTAGAATTCGATAATTACAGTTTGCTTGGAAGATTAATCTCTTTGATTGATCGTCGGGCGAGGAATGAAGATCTAGGGTTTTATGTACTGTAATTTAGAGGATCACATAAGTATTTTCGACTCTACATCAGTGGATCTTTGTAATCCCCCGTAATTTTATGAATTTTATAGATATATTTAGTATATTTTAGTATTTAAATGATTTACTTCATGAAAGGTTGACTATTTAAAAGTCAAAGGAATTATTTAATGATTTTAAATAGTCAAACATTTTACATAGTCATACTTTAAAAATTATTTAAATAGCTTAAAACACATTTTGGTTTAGTAAAGAGAATTTAAATTGGGTTAGAGGAACCCAACTACACAAACCACCCAACTATTAAATATTATTTTAGCTCAAATATCTTTTCCTAAGCCCAAAAGGGGTAACTATATAAACCCCCAAAACCCCAAAATTTCCCACACTCTATTTTCTCTGTCTTCCACCCTCTATTTTTTCGGCCCTCTCCTCTTCTTTTCTTCTCTATCTTTTTTCTTCCTTTCTCTCGATTTTCTTCTACAGTCGACGACAGTACAGCAGCTACCGTCGGTGAGCCGCCAGCACCTGCGCCGCCCTTGTGCCGCCGAGTCTCCCTTCTCTCTTTGTTTTGGTTATATTCTTCCTCCTCGAGTTATATTTAATGCAAAGTTTATATTTTTTAAGAATTATTTTAATATGTTTATGTTTAAAGTTATAGTTGATGATTTAAATATTAATCTAAGATTATGTAGTTTATGTAATGAAGTAATTAAAATTTCGGATTTAATAGTTATGTTTAAACTAGGGTTTTAAATGTCAAAGCATGGATTTTTAGGGTTTTATGAGTTGGAAAATCATAGTAGTATATTATAGTTTATGAAATTAAGTACTCTTATGATTTTAATTATGTTTAATTATGTTTTACAAGGGTTTTAATGCTTTATAAGTTGCTGGAAATTTTATAACTAGGCTTATAATGGAGTTTTTATGATCAAAGTATGAGTTTTTAAGGGTTTTTAACAACTAGTATAGTAGTACTATACTAGGGAGTATTAACAATTGGAGTTTTAATGACGGGAAAGGTTTTAAACATTTTTAAGCGGGTTTGAAGTATTTTAATATTGCTGGAAATTTTTAAGAGTATTGATTTTGGTTATGTTGATTATTGTTAGGCGTAGAATACTCTTTAGGCGACTTTTAAGCTTGTTAAAGTGGCGTTGAACTTTGTCTATACAACGTACATACATACCTATGTGTGGGTTGAAATTAGTATCATGTCCTATGGATGGGATTTATGTAGTATCATGCACAGGGAACTATTTTGGTTCATATGTGATTTATATTCAATTGGATTTGCATGTTTTATGCCGTTGTGTGAAGCATGTTGGTTATGATGCTGATCTTATGTTTGTATGGATGATTGATTCAAGCATATGGGATTGGGAACTTTATTTTATTAATTCACATGAGGGATTAATATTTATCTTGGTATTGAATCATGATTGAATCATGTTGTTCCCTTTGGATAATTTAATTACTTTATGAGGACCGATGGCCTTATTTGGTAAGTTGGTTATTTAACCTATGAAAGGTTGGTTGGTTGTTGACTTGGTTCAGCAAGTAAATAAAGGTTATGGATTTAATATTATATTGGAATTATTCTTGGATTGTTAAGTTGTTGATCACCTAATCTAATCCTAAGATAAAAATGAAAGTTTATGTATATTTGATGATTATATTATTTGTTCTACATGTGAGTCATAACAAGTAATAAATTATTAATCACTTAAAGTGAAAAGTGAATAGCAATAGCTTTAGACTTGTGCAGGTCTAAAGTGTTGGACTAGTATGAGTTGGAGTACATGGTGGTAGCCCATGGCTTTTCTTAGGACCGGATTGATCGCTGTATCCTATTTATATTTAAAGGTTCCTCGATATCGTAGGTCAGGGGAGTACGGAGTCGCGCCCGTACTTCGTCTTCTAAATTGAAGACTGGTTTGATTTGGACAACTCTTTCCATTGCCTATTCCATCTAAATTAATTAATTTATTAGTTGTGGAATTTAGTTCATTAAAGTAGTCTGCTATGTTATTATATTATTATTCACTAGAGGAAAAAAGCCCAAGGGCTGCGGTCAAAAGGGGCCCAAGGGCTGCGTTTTTTGACCGCAGCCATTAGACTAGCAGCCCTTGGCAATTAGGAAGGGCTGCGGTTTTTAACCGCAGCCCTTAGCGCGTTAAGGGCTGCGGTCAGGGCAAAAACCGCAGCCCTTGGTTGGTTAAGGGCTGCGGTTAAGGGCAAAAACCCACGACCCTTAGAGTGTTAAGGGCTGCGGTTTTGCCCTTAACCGCCCCTTAACCAACCAAGGGTCTGCGGTTTTTGCCCGAACCGCACCCTTGTGCCCCCAAAAAAAAAAAAAAAAAAATTTTTTTTCGCATTTTTTAGCCCAAAATGACCCCCCAAACAATTATATATATAGAAAAGTATCATTTTTCATTACAAATATATAGGAAGTTATAAAAAAATATGGTACTCCAGCTAAATTCAATTTGACAGCTTCATATTTTCTCTTCTTGAGGAGCAGCATCCTCTTGTACAGCCCATCCATATCTTTTTCTTCTTCACAAATTCTTAGATGCAAAATTTTCAAATTGTTTGAGGTGCAACCGCACAAGAGCTTAACTAAACCAATAAACAACCAACAACCACTTAGTGCTTGGTAGCTTTGATATCGCAACAGCATTACCAACCTTCACATCCATATATTAAATATAAAGCAAACGGCATCACATATACCTTAAATTTTGTGGCAACACTCAACATTTGTGAATCAGCTCCCCTAGATTTGAATAAGGGACCAACAACAGGTTTTTTTGGACTGTACCAAAGATACTTGAAGCAAATTTTCGAGGAAGGAAAGTCTCACAAGAAGACAAAAGTTGAACAGAGCTAAAATGCATCGGGCTCTGTTCTTATCCTAAAACCTTGTTGTGTCATACATAACCTGAAACAAGTAGCAGTGTCCCACCATAAAAATTATTGAAACATATCACAAGTAAACGACAAAAAATTAAGTACCCACGTACAAAACTTTAAGCGAGTATTATAGCTGGAAAACTTTCCAAAACAATCAGCAGTTTAGCAGCACACATGGCCATGTTATACATCTTGAATTCTATAAGGATGCGCTATAGTCTCAGAAATTGAAATTTCAAACTTTCCTAACAAACTTACCTCCTGCTCTAATTTGAATAAATGACGATTGAAGTGCTGCTGCAATCTCTCATTCGCATAATTGATGCAGAACTGCTCAAAGCTATTTTTCTGAAACAAGGGTGTACAAGATGAATATTGAAGATAGTTAAAGAGGTAAAATGGAATACAAAATATAACAATGTAAACCTGAATGAATAAATATATGAATAAAAACATACATCAAATGATTCAAAACCATATTTGTTCTACAAGCCAATTAAACAAGCAAGAATAGATAGATTTTGCCAATGCATCACGAGTATACAGTTTCAAAGCTAAAATAAATAAAATTTACGCTTGCCATGTACTATAATGCAACTGAAGCTAAATGTGAACACATCACAACTGGTCTATGTTCGCGTTGGCCACCAATAATTCGAAGTAAATAACAGGAAAATCAACCAATAAGCGACCAAAACTGGAACTATAATAAACAAAAAATTTAAGTGATTCAAGGAACATAGAACTAAGATCACAAAGAAAAAGAAAAAGAACTTGTATGCATTGACAAACATTGCTCAAAGAACGAAACAAAAAATATCTTCATCCAATTGCCCCAACACCTTTAAACACACGGGTATTATGAAGGCGACAAAGTACAAGGGAGTATCAAGTACGACTATATACTCCCTCGTTTGAGTACTAGTTCAAATTGCACTATCGGGGAGGGGGAGGGCTTGCAGGGGGTCGGGGAGGGGGGTGGGGCTGCAGGGGGTCGGCGAGGGGGTGGGGCTGCAGGGGGTCGGTGAGGGGGGGTTGTGCGGGGGGTCGGTGAGGGGAGGGGGATTGCGGGGGGGTCGGGGAGGGGGGGGCGCAGGGGGTCGGTGAGGGGGGGGGGGCTGCAGGGGGTCGGTGGGGGGGGATTGCGGGGGGTCGGGGGGGGGGGATTGCAGGGGGTCGGGGAGGGGGGAGGGGGGGCTTGCGGGGGTCGGGGAGGGGGGTGGGCTGCAGGGGGTCGGTGAGGGGGGCGGGGCTGCAGGGGGTCGGTGGGGGGTGGGCTGCAGGGGGTCGGTGAAGGGGGGGTTGTGCAGGGGGTCGGTGAGGGGGGGATTGCGGGGGGGTCGGTGGAGGGGGGGATTGCGGGGGTCGAGGGGGGGGGTAGGCTGCAGGGGGTCGGTGAGGGGGTGGGGCTTTGCAAAAATCAAGTCAAGTTGCATGACAACTCGATTTGTAGAAGCAAACCATCAACAAACATAATCCATATCTTTGATCACAACCAAAATAGAGAGACATAAAGGACCAATTTTCATGATAAGACACCGCCAAAACAAATGTAAGAATATCAATGTCAGCTAAGAGAAGTAGACAAATACCCAGAAATCAACATAATCTAAAAAACATAGAATAATTACCCAGAAGTACATAACTAAACACAAAGATAAAACAACAACCTGTAAAAGTGTTAACCATGTGAATGATCTGTTTCACCATTAATGGAGCCTTGACTTAACATCAACATGCTGATAATTAAGAGCCTCCAAAGCGTCATCATCTCCTTCCCATCTCTCTCTCCTTCTCTGCTATTTGCCTCTCTATCTTTTTTTTAACTCCTTTACTATTTTTCACTCTCTACCTATCCCCGTCCGTGAAATTTAAACGAGAAAGTGATGGTCTACTCTTATTTTCTCCCAAAATTCGAATAACTAAGGTCTATAGGGATACGGGTCCCTAATCAAATATCGAACTTAAAAGTTGTCTCGCCTATCTCTTCCAAGGTGCGGAATAAACGGGTTCCCATTTATGGTCCGCGGGTTCCTAACAACGGAGTTTCTATTAGTAAATTAGTAACGAGGCTCCTAAAAACTCGAAGGCTAAGAGCTCAAAGAACCCACTAAAAACCCTCAATAAAAGATGGTGAAAGATTGATTTTCTGAGTCATAATGACGAACGAGCCCCGATCACATTGAGAAGAAGAAGTCATGGTAGAAATTACAATAAAATCCATATTGCACACGAGTATTCATACTAGATTGACTTTTCTTCTACAAATTCTCGAAAAACACGACATATACAAATACGGAGGACAAAATGCGTAGGCAATAACAAGATCGAAAAGATTCAACCTGATAATGACAGATAATTTATAAATCGAAATCAAATTTTATCAAGAGTTTTGAGAAGAAATTGATAGATTTACCGGCAGCACCAGCGAGCCCACGGCGTTGAAGGAGTTGAGTGGGTGGGTGGTGCGAGGAGATCCTGATGATGGATGCGGCTTGACGAGCAGCCGCCACAGAGGAGATGTTTGTTGAGGGAGACAGTGGTGAGAGAGAAGAGGACCACCAGCTCTTGCTAACCCTAAACCCTTGCGAGCCCTCGCCGGCGAACCCTAAACCCTCGCAAACTCGCGACCAGTTACAAACCCTCGCCGGCGAAGAAGGATGAGAGGAGAGAGATTATGCGGTGAGAGGGGAGAGATGGGTTAATGGGAATTAGGAGGAGAGAGAGAAATAGGGTTCAGCGAATGAGAAGCCCAAGGGAGTAAAGCGTACGTGGTTATTTCATTTTTGGTCTGTTCAAGGGCTGCGGTCAGCCCAAAAATCGCAGCCCTTAATTTAAGGGCTGCGGTTTTTTAATTAACCGCAGCCCTTTAATCACTAAAGGGCTGCGGTTTTAGTTTAACCGCATCCCTTCACTATTAAGGGCTGCGTTTTGCAATAAACCGCAGCCCTTGCACTGCAGCCCTTGCGTTTTTTTCCACTAGTGATTTATCCCTGTTTAATGTTTATTAGTATCATGTTCGGTTTTATACTTATTTACTATGTAGTACTCACCTTTGTTGATTACTTGCTTTGTGTGTATGTGTTGATCATGGCTATGCCTTGTTGATCCTCTGATGACCCATTTGGTGAGCAGTCTCTCGCGATCAATAGAGCATCGTCGATTACAGGTTTGAAGATGATGCATCGTGGGTTCGGGAAATTGGAGAGCTTGTGTTGACTTATGTTATTTATAGTTGACTTTTACTTTTATAGTTAGACTTTTGACTTATTGTTGGTTTGACTTTTGGGAGTTTACTTTTGGTTGACTAAGTTTTACTTTCAATTTTATTTATTATTCTTATTTTCTGCTGCAAAATTCTGAATAAGCCGATACGTTATCACACAGGCGATAATGCTTTGATAATTCTTTGAGTTTTATATTAAAAGTTATTTTGGAAAAGAGAGAATTGTCGGGGTGTTACAAAGTGGTATCTTGGAGCTTTAGGTTTTATTGGCCTTTCGTGCCAACTTTAAATTTTTAGGCGCCAAACTAGCTAGTTACCTAAAATGAATTTCATAGAAATTGAGCTCCTACTTATTCGTTGTGTTCAAGTTACTTTTCGAAACATGCATCGAGGTTTCAAGATATTAAATATTTTATTTATTTTGGTTTGAATTAATTAATTTTTTTTAGGGTCCGAATTTTTTTTTATTTCGTGCGAAAATTTCAAATTTCATTAGTTTAAATTTATCTATTTTTTTCGGTTTCTTTTATGAATTCGAAAAATTAAATATTATTTATTTATTTATTTTATTACTTCTAGTTTTTTTTGTTTACTTTATTATTTTGTGAGAGATGGGTAGTATAGGAAGGGCATATAGGATAGAAATATTATATGTCTGCATTAAATAATTAGTTCAGTATGTTTATATTTTTCTTTCCTGCTTAACTGTTTTATGTTATTCCTATGCTTTGAATTGTTGGTTATTCTTGCTTATTGTTTATTGTTGGGAACATAAGCTAAGTGAGAGTATCATTTACTTATAGATATCGTATTTATCTGTTATAGGATCTCTATTCATGTCTGATAGAAAAGCTACTAGAGTAGGGAGCTACTACAACCCGATTGTGTTGAGTGATGATTAGAGTGATGGAGGATCTAAGTCTGATTCTGATTCTGATGGTGATGACTACACTAGAGTAGAATTGGAAATGCGCCGTATTTTGAAGGTTAACAGTCCCAAAAGTGATGATGAGGTCATTCGGGAGTTTGATCGTGCTGGGAGTCAAACTCGGAAGGATATTTATTACTATGTTGTAATGAGGAGTGTCTTTGGTGAGCCGAGATATGCTATAGCAGATGAGGATGATGAGGATGATGAGGATAAGACTGATGATGTATCTCCTTAGATTATGTATTTATGCTTTAAGAATAAATGTTGGATAAGTAGTCAAGCAATGGTTTAAATTTATTTCTTTAGTATCGTTATTTTGTTATGGAAAAGTATAGTTGTTATGGATTGGAAAAAGTGTTAGTATCATCATTTTGAGGAATAAAAGTAAAGATTTAGTTACCCAAGTGAGCTAAAATTTATTTTGGCACGTGAATGGGAATATTATATTTTATTTTATTGTGGTGATTGAATTTTATCCTCACACGTGTTTATTATTGATGTGAATACTATTCATGAATGATTATATGATTGATGATGAGTTATACTATGGCATTATTATAACTTCATGAGAATTGTATGCTGATGCGATCTTTATGGTCAAATCAAGTGTTGCCTTCGTAGAGAATGACATGTAAGTTATGTATCAAAACTTAAAGTAGAGTTACATTAAATTTCAGGTCGCGTAGTAGAATGGCTAACAACGATAACGCCTTAGCCTCTGCTATTCACCTATTGACGGAGAATTTGACTCGCGAAAGAGCTGAGCGTCCTGATCCTGCTGGGGACATGTTTGAAAGATTAGCTGAAATGAAACTGCCATACTTTAAGGGGCAAGCTGACCCTACCTTCTTAAAGAGTTGGATTAGGGAATTTGAAAAGATATTCGGGGTTGTGAATTGTCCTGAGGGTATGAAAGCAGGTCAAGTTGTACTGTAAGTTATGTATCAAAACTTAAAGTTTACATTAAATTTCAGGTCGCGCAGTAGAATGGCTAACAACGATAACGCCTTAGCCTCTGCTATTCACCTATTGGCGGAGAATTTGACTCGCGAAAGAGCTGAGCGTCCTGATCCTGCTGGGGACATGTTTGAAAGATTAGCTTAAATGAAACTGCCATACTTTAAGGGGCAAGCTGACCCTACCTTCTTAAAGAGTTGGATTAGGGAATTTGAAAAGATATTCGGGGTTGTGAATTGTCCTGAGGGTATGAAAGTAGGTCAAGTTGTACTGTACCTGAAAGATGAGGCTGACTTTGTGGAAAGAGAATGGGGCTAGACTTAGTGCTATTGAAGGGTTTAATTGGGAGTCCTTTATTGCTGCTTTAAGAGGAAAATTTAACCCTGCTTTTATGAGGAAACAGAAGGCTCAGGAATTCATAAACCTTAGGATGGGGAGCATGACTATTTTTGAGTACTATAGTAAGTTCATAGCACTGTCGAGGTTTGCACCTAAGGTAGTAGCCACTGAAGAGCTAAAGGCTCACAGATTTGAGCAAGGCTTGACTGAGGAAATCCAACTAGGGTAGGTGGTGAGACTTTTGCATCCCTAGATGTGTATGGAAGAGCCGCCCATATTTATGGTCTTCAGTCGAGGCGTGACAAGAAGAATGTTGTAGTGGGTGAGAAAAGATTTCAATGCCGGAGGAAATCAGGGGAATTTTAAGAAGAACAGAAATGGGAATGGGAATTTCCAAGGGGGAAATGGTAAGGGCTATAACAATAAGGGCCAGTCCGAAAGAGTTTACCATTGTAAGAAGTGCAGGAAGAACCACCCTGGTAGAGACTGTAAGGGAGACCTAGTAACCTGTAACTACTGCCAAAAGAAGGGTCATAAGGAGTATGAGTGCTTCACCAAGCAGAAGAAAGAGCAAAATAGTAATGGGAGTGGTAATCAGGGGAGGTCTGGGTTCAATCAGTTAGGAAACCAAGATTCGAAGCCTGTAGGGGAACAGAACAACCAAGGAAGCTTCAGTAGGCCTGCTAGTGAGAGCAACATCAACCAGAATAAGGTTCCGGGTAAACTGTTCGTGATGAGTCGCAATGAAGCTGATCGATCTGCCGACGTAGTTTCTGGTACTTTCTCTATTAACTCCGTTCTTGTTAAAGCGTTGTTTGATTCTGAGGCGACTTATTCGTTTATTTCGTCGTCTGTTGTTAAAAGTCCGGGGTTTGTAGATTTTGAAGTAATTGACTCCGCATATTAGTATACCTACTTGGAGAAGTCATAAGGTGTACAAAGTTGTTTTAAGATTTACCTCTGAAGATAGGAGACTGTGTATTTCCTTCTAATTTGATAGAATTCAATCTAGGAGACCTAGATGTTATTCTTGGGATGAATTGGTTAGGATTCTATAAGGCCAAAATAGACTGTGAAGCTCAGAAAGTAGTGTTGAGAAGCCCTTTGGGGAAGTTAACTTCGTACCGAAGTTTTGGGAAGCCTAAGAACTTTAGGGTCATTTCTGCAATGCAAGTGAAGAAGTTGATGAAGAAGAGATGTGAGTCGTTTTTCTGTAGTGTGCAAGATGTAGGTAAAGAGGTTGGATTGAAGATTGAGGATGTACAAATTGTGAACGAGTTTATGGATGTGTTTCCGAGTGAGATTTCTGGTATGCCGCCTGCAAGAGCTGTTGAGTTCACCATAGACTTAGTTCCTGGCACTGCACCTATTTCTAAAGCACCTTATAGAATGGCACCTCCTGATATGAGTGAGTTGATGATGCAGTTGCAAGAGCTGTTGGATAAGGGTTATATTAGGCCTAATGCGTCGCCTTGGGGAGCTCCTGTGTTTTTTGTGAAGAAAAAAGATGGAAGTATGAGATTGTGCATTGACTATAGGGAGTTAAACAATGTGACTATTAAGAACAAGTATCCTTTGCCTAGGCTAGATGACCTGTTTGATTAGTTGAATGGAGCGAGTATGTTTTCAAAGATTGATTTGCGTTCGGGGTATCACCAGTTGAGGGTAGCTGATAAGGATATACATAAGATTGCGTTTGGGACGTGTTATGGTCATGATGAGTTTACTGTGATGCCGTTTGGACTGACCAATGCTCCGGCGATATTTATGGATTTGATGAATAGGATATTCCATGAGTTCTCAGATAAGTTCATTGTGGTATTCATTGATGATATTTTGATTTATTCAAAGAGTGAAGAAGAGCATGATGAGCACTTGAGGATTATATTAGAGACGCTTAGGAAGAATCAGTTGTATGCCAAGTTCTCTAAGTGTGAGTTTCATTTGGAGAAAGTAGCATTCTTGGGTCATTATGTGTCTAAAGAAGGAGTCTCTGTGGATCCTGCAAAGATTCAAGCTGTTAGTGAGTGGCCTACTCCAAAGAATGTGTCAGATATTAGGAGTTTTCTGGCATTAACTGGCTATTATAGGAGATTGTGAGGGATTTTTCGAAGATAGCGAGGCCAATGACCAATTTGATGAAAAAATAGTCGAAATTTGAATGGAGTCACTACAAGAAAAGACGATATAAACGACCGCTTAGAACCGTCGCTGACAACTCGAAAACAGTCGCTGACTGCATCAACGACGGTCAACAGTTGTTGCATCGATGGTCGCTGATTTAGGCATCAACGACCGTCAGGCAGTCGGTACCATTATCAACGACGGTTTTCTTATTTATCAGCGTCTGTTTTTAATACCAACATTTAGAATATGCCACCTTCTGTTTAGAGTTGTCACTGAAACAACGACGGTTTTTAACAGATGTTAAATCAACGACGGTTTAAAACAGTCGTTGTATCAACGACATTATAAATCAGTCGCTGGCATTTAACAGCAGTCGTTGCCTTTTGCATCCGTGACAGCTTTACTTTCTTTTACAGCGACTGTTTAGCCATCGTTGTTTTGTTAAATTACATTAATTAGATAATAATGTTCCAAATTATAATTAAACTTGTACCTGCACCTAAATATACTACACTAAACCTGTTCCTGCATCGCATTCAATATATTCAACTAAAAAATATGCAATTTTAATATATAATACAATATGCTTAGATACTTATATAATTACATGAAATATATTAAATTTATGTACACAAAATAGATCCCGGTGTCGGAAAAAAAAGTAGAAGTCGGGCTCTACAAAAATATATATCGACAAATCTAGAAACTAATAAGCTAGATGCCGGTAAATATAGGCACTAAATGTCTATAGTTAGACAAACTACCTAGATTATTAAATATATGTACGCAAAATAGATCCCGGTGTCGGGAAATAAAGTAGAAGTCGGGTTCCAAAAAAATATACCGACACATCTAGAAACAAAGCTAGATGCCGATAAATATAGACACTAAATGCATATAGTTAGACTAACTATATAGAAACTATAAGACTAAAGTTAGTTACCTAGTTGCCAAAACCAAACAAACTACAATGTCACGGGTGTCTGTGTAGCACTACCGCCACCACCAAACCCTGGGTCATCTTCTGGTCTGCGTTGTGGAGGGTAGCCTATGTTGCAACCTGAGAACATGTGGCCGAAACTAGACATGTTCCTCATCATTTCCTGCAGGAGGGCTCGGTTTGACTCTTCCACACGTGCTGCGACCTTTGCCTCCACCTCTTCCATCAATGTAGCGACCTTTGCCTCCACCTGCGCCTCAAGCTGAGAAAAAATGGACGGCTCATATGGTTGTGAAGAGCCATCTCCTCGCCCAGATGAAGAGTTGTAGTACAAATGATCTCACTGACCCAACCCCTGCACTTTTCCTCTGTTCCTCCCACCAACTGTCTCCCAATACAACAGATCAGGGTTCGGTTGTGAAGCCTGAGTGGTACAATCATCCAGCTTCTTGTTATATGTCTCCTGCATTTGGTTAAATGTACTCATATTCATGCATTTTCAAGTAAAAACTACTATGTGACACACCAAACAAACTATATTTGCGTTGCTTGGTTCTAACATGCCTCTATTTTGTATTTTCAATCAAAACTACTAATAAATACATGAAACAATATATATATATATATATATATATATATATATATATATATATATATATATATATATATATATATATATATATATATATATATATATATATATATATATGATGTTTGAGGTGTTTATAACTTAAACTAACTTCAAATTACTCATATTCATTCATTTTCAAGTAAAATGGCCTAAAATGGCCTATATTTGCTTCTAACATGACTATATTTTGTATTTTCAATCAAAACTACTAAGAAATACATGAACCAAAGTATATATATCATGTCTGAGGTGTTTATAACTTAAACTAACTTCAAACTTCTCATATTCATTCATTTTCAAGTAAAATGGCCTAAAATGGCCTATATTTGGTTCTAACATGCCTATATTTTGTATTTTCAATCAAAACTACTAATAAATACATGAAACAAAGTATATATATGATATTTGAGGTGTTCATAACTTAAATTAACTTCAAACTACCCATATTCATTCATTTTCAAGTAAAATGCCCTAAAATGTGCTAAAATGGCCTATATTTGGTTCTAACATGCCTATATTTTGTATTTTCAATTAAAACTACTATTAAACACATGAAACAAATTATATATATGATGTTTGAGGTGTTTATAACTTAAACTAACTTCAAACTACTCATATTCATTCATTTTCAAGTAAAATGGCCTAAAATGGGCTAAAATGACCTATATTTGGTTCTAACATGCCTATATTTTGTATTTTCAATCAAAACTACTAGTAAACACATGAAACAAAGTATATATATGATGTTTGAGGTGCTTATAGCTTAAACTAACTTCAAACTACTCATATTCATTCATTTTCAAGTAAAATGGCCTAAAATGGGCTAAAATGGCCTATATATGGTTCTAACATGCCTATATTTTGTATTTTCAATCAAAACTACTATTAAACACATGAAACAAAGTATATATATAATGTTTGAGGTGTTTATAACTTAAACTAACTTCAAAATACTCATATTCATTCATTTTCAAGTAAAATGGCCTAAATGGCCTATATTTGGTTCGAACATGCCTATATTTTGTATTTTTAATCAAAACTAACTTAAATATATGTTTAGAAGTATGTACCGAGATTTTCTTTGCTTTCTTGTTTGCTGGAATTTCTCCTTTTCCAGGAACAGTCTTAAAATGAGTCTTCAAGAACAACCGGGAGCAGTAGGGAGTACTCCTCCTCTACTCTTTGCATGTACACATTGTTGAACAAACGCTTTATTTTTTACTTATACCGAAAATGTCATGTAATTTAAACTAAGTAGTAGATGTGGAACATTTTCACCATCTTTCTAGCATGTTGTGCCGCCGAAATAGAACCCTGAAAGTGTGACAGCTCAATTGGATTAGACAGGGAGCCACCTCTTCGGTTCTTCTTCGTCTTTTCATATTTTTCCAAAAACTTGGGGTCTTGACTTCTCTTTTCATGGCTTCGTAGATGGTCTCCCCCAACCATTTTGGCCTTTCTTTGGATTTCTTAAGCACGTAGTATAGCAAGTCTCTCAGACAATATGCAACTTTCATCTTGTAAGCCCTCCTCACTCGGCCATCTAACTCAGGAGCCCATTCGTAAAAACCCTTTAATCAAACATTAAACCAAGTTATTAATAAACTAATATAATTAATTTCATTCTTCATAATTCGATTCATACATATACTGTGAATGAGTTCCACCAATGCGTCCTTGTGGCATCGTCTACCTCACTGTAATTGAACCAAGGTTTTCGAAAATGGCCCTGGAAAATGTCAGTGATGGAAACACTAAACTTGTTATTATCAAACCTGAATTGAAAACCAAACAAACAAGTGAATTGTGAATATCATTTGATACAAATATCATGAAGCATATATTAGCTTACAAACTTACCACAATCCAGTAGGGCTTAAAACCTTTTTTTGGTGCACGGTTCGACCCTTTACCTTCCTCCATATCACTGTTCGGAGTCTCCGGTACGTGGTTACCAAAGTCATGTGCCTGTGAATCATCTCCCTGTGTCTCTGAGATAGGGATCTGGCTTTCTTGTAGTTCTGGTGACTGAAAAATCTCCATGGGAATCAAACTCCCACGACCTTGGCTTCCACCTAAGCCATCTCGACCTCAGCCCCCCTTAGGATTAGACATGATTACCTAAAAAAACAACAAATATATAAATCATGGTGGATAAGATTAATCGTTAGTCTAGCATCACTACCAGCAAACATATCGTAAAATAAACAACTAAGTTCATTTCAAATGTCATGAAAATTAAATAAAGCATGTAGCAGTATCATAAATGGAAATGTCATAACAAGTAATCTTCAACATACAATTACAAAAGTCACATATTTTAATTGAAATGTTGTCCTTAATACAAGCTATGATATACTAAAACAAATCAAAGTGAATTCCCATCCTCGCTTAGTTCATCATCACAATTGTCATCCCAAAAACTATCATCGTCATACTATCACAACTCTCAGTAAGTATCAAATAAACTACAACATGTTCAATGGCTCCATTACTCAGTTAAAAGCAGCCATTCCCAATCTTACAAACCGGTACTCAGAGAAACGATGTTTTTGTGTGGGGGGAGGGGGTTGACAAGTTAAAGGGCAGAGATCTATGACAGAGACTTATGAAGAACGGAAACCTCTTAGACCCGAGATTCCCTGTTAAAGAAACGCTTCCGTTCCCAAATTTCCAGCAATTTTCTATCCAATACACCCGAGAAATGACTTAAACATGAGGTTTCCCCATTTTCAAAACATATTCATTTTCAAAATCCCAACAGATTTCATGCTACAAAATATGCCTCTCCGGCATTCAAACAGCTGATAAACATGAACCATTTCCTAACAGTCTGGACTGGTTGAAGATAAAGCTACATTATTCCTCCAAAACACCGCCAGTGGCAAGACAATAGCTAGCTTCACGACATTATAGTAGTTAGAAAGACTTTTACAGCAATAAATACATCTGTCTAACCATCAAACCATTCAATATCCGATTTCTTATTCCTCAGTTATTTTTCGAATACTCTAATCATCCTATGCCTATGCTCTCATCTCACTCATCTAAAAGTTCGAACGATCCAACGATAACCCTTGTCATTCTACAAACAAATTCAAACTACATTCCACCATAATCAACCAATCCAATATCAAACATTTCTTAATAAACATAAATTCACATCAATTCAGCTAGAACACCTCAATTCCAAACTCAAAGCTGCTGAACAACAAACAAAATAACTTAGAGAAATTACGACATACAGCGAAAAAGCGAGAGAGAGAGAGAGAGAGAACGAGACCTGAGCAAGAACTTGCTTTGGCAAATTTGAGCCCTGAAAAATAGCGACAGCTTCAGCGCCACTAATTCTACCAGCTCGATCCAAATCTGCTCTCTTAAAAATAAGAATCAAATAGATCCCCTTGGTTTTGTGCCGCCATTTTTGGTGACTACCAAAAATTTTAAAAAAAATATTAAATACGTAGGGTTTGGGTATTACAGGCGGCGAGGAGACAGAATTAGAAGCGGCGACAGTCGGACGGCCGGCGTACGGTGGTGTTGGGCCACCTTCATCTCAAAAACCCAATTAATAGGGTTTGATGAGTAACAATTTTTTTTTAAAAAAAAGAAACATGAAGCTTCAGGCATTACCGGCGGCAAGGAGAGAGACAATGGGTTGTCGCCGGTCGTTGGAGGAAGGTGGAGGTCAGACCTCGGCCTTCAATGGCTTCTTCTACTTCGCACGCTTTCTTCCCTTTGTCTCTCAAATAAAATCGAATGAAGAGGCCAACTTTATTTTATCTCCTTTTCCATCAGCGATCGTTTAATACAGTCGCCTAAGCTAAAAAAAACTAGAAATTTAAAATAATAAAATCAACGACAATTTAAACGGTCGCTGATTAAATAACGACTTTTTATCTGTCGCTGTCCACTTTAAAAGTAGTCGGTGGCAACGACGGATCAAAACAGTCGCTGAGTGCAAGAATAGCGACTGTTATTTTAACCGTCGCAGTGAAGCAGTTGTTGATTTAGCCTTTTCTTGTAGTGAGTGAGAAATGCGAGGAATCTTTCTAGATTTTGAAGGAGCGTTTAACCTCTGCACCCGTTTTAACCCTACCTGATGGAGATGAGGGATTTGAGGTGTATTGTGATGCTTCGAAGAATGGTTTGGGATGTGTTCTGCAACAGAATGGGAAGGTGATCGCGTATGCATCGCGTCAGTTGAAATCGTGTGAGGCTAATTATCCTACCCATGAGCTAGAGTTAGCTGCTATTGTTTTTGCCTTGAAGATTTGGAGACATTACTTATATGGGGCAACTTGTAAGATATTTACCGACCATAAGAGTTTGAAGTACATTTTCACCCAAAAGGATCTCAATATGAGGCAGAGAAGATGGTTAGAATTGATCAAGGATTATGACCTTGATATTTAGTATCATGAAGAGAAGGCGAATGTAGTTGCCGATGCTTTGAATAGGAAGTCGAGCCATAGCATGAAAGGGTTGGTAGTTCCTGAGGAATTGTGCCGAGATATGCAAAGGCTTAGCCTAGAAATTTTAAATCCTGGGGAGATCGAGGCAAGATTGAGTGCTTTGTCACTGGGGTTGTCAGTTTTCGATGAGATCAAAGAGGGTAAAGTTGGAGACGAGCACCTAGATAAGATTAAGGAGAAGATGAAGCAAGGCAAGGAAGTCGACTTTAAGATTCATGATGATGGAAGCTTGAGGTTCAAGGGAAGGTGGTGTGTACCACAGAAATGTGAAGAGCTTAAGAGGAAGCTTATGGATGAGGGGTATAATACTCCATGTTCTGTGCACCCTGGGGGTGACAAGTTGTATAAGGATCTTAAGGAGATTTATTGGTGGCCGAAATGAAGCTTGAAGTCGCTGAATTCGTGTCAAAGTGTCTAACCTGTCAGAAACTGAAGATAGACCATAAGAGACCAATGGGGAAAGTTCAATCCTTAGAGGTTCCTGGATGGAAGTGGGATTCTACATCCATGGATTTTGTGACTGCTTTGCCGAAGTCGAGAAACGGCAATGATACTATTTGGGTTATTGTGGACCGTCTGACGAAGTCCGCCGTGTTCGTTCCAATCAAAGAGACATGGAAGAAGAATCAACTTGTGAAGACGTATATCAAGCATGTGGTGAGATTGCATGGGGTCCCAACAAATATCATTTCAGATCACGATTCGAGATTCTTCTCGAAATTTTGGCAGAAGGTCCATTTGAATCGTGGAACAACATTGAAGATGAGTACTACTTTTCACCCTGCAGCCGATGGTCAGACTGAAAGGACCCATCAGACTATGGAAGATATGTTGAGAGCGTGCACTATTGACTTCCAAGGTAGTTGGGAAGATCACTTAGACTTGATTGAGTTTTTGAATAACAATAGCTATCATGCGAGCATCAAGATGGCTCCTTTTGAGGCATTGTATGGAAGAAAGTGTAGAAGTCCCATTTGCTGGAATGATTTTAGTGAGAATATAGTATTGGGGACAGAATTTATTAAGGAGACTGTTAAGAATGTCAAGTTGATTCGGGCTAGAATTCAAGTCGCTCGAGATTGGCGTAAGAGTTATGCTTGATTTGAAGCGAAGAGAAGATGAATTCGCGGTAGGTGATAAAGTGTTTCGGAAAGTATCATCGACTAAAGGAGTGATGAGATTTGGGAAAAAGGGTAAATTAAGTGCTAAGTATGCTGGCCCATAGGGGATTTTGCAAAGAATTGGGAAGGTAGCTTATAAGTTGGCTTTGCCAATGGAATTTGAGAAAATGCACGATGTGTTTCATATTTCCCAACTCAAGAGATATATCCCCGATGAGCGTTATGTTTTGGAGCCTGAGAGAATCCAAATCGATAATAGCCTCATGTATGAGGAAAGGCCTGTGAAAATTCTGGATAAAAAGGTGCGTAGTACACGCAATAAGGATGTGAATATTGTAAAAGTGTTTTGGTCTAACCATGAGTCCGAAGAGGCAACGTGGGAAGCCGAAGATGAAATGAAGAAAAAGTATCCAGATTTATTCCTTGAGGTGAGTTACGAGGGCGTAACTCGTTTTCTTTAAGGGGTGTAGAATGAGATAGAATTTCGCGCTTTTTACCTTATTTTATAGTATTTTTATGCATTTTTATGCATATTTTGGCGATTTGCACATGTTGGTGCAAAATAAATTGGTTCTCCGCATGAAAAATGTGTTCATGAGTAACACAAGTGGTTTTAAAGTTGGTAAAAGTGTGAACAAGTGTGACACAAATATTTTCCAAATGGAAGTTAAGTAAAATTTTTTTGAAAATGTGTGAGTTTTCGTGCCAAGTTTCGGGACGAAACTTCTTTTAAGAGGGGTAGACTGTAATCCACCGTAATTTTATGAATTTTATAAATATATTTTAATGTATATTTATATATATATTAGTATATTTTAGTATTTAAATGATTTACTTCTTGAAAGGTTGACTATTTGAAAATTTATTTAATGATTTTAAATAGTCAAACATTTTACATAGTCATACTTTGATAATTATTTAAATAGCTTAAAACACATTTTGGTTTAGTATAGAGAATTGAAATTGGGTTAGAGGAACCCAACTACACAAACCATCCAACTATTAAATATTATTTTAACCCAAACACCTTTCCCTAAGCCCAAAAGGGGGAAACTATATAAACCCCCAAAACCCAAAAATTTCCCACACTCTATTTTCTCTCTCTTCCTCCCTCTATTTTTTCGGCCATCTCCTCTTCTTTTCTTCTCTCTTTTTTTTCTTCCTTTCTCTTGGTTTTCTTCCACCGTCGACGGCAGCAGCTATCGCCGCCACCGCCGACCACGTCGGCGAGCCGCCAACACCCGCACTGCCCTTGTACCACCGAGTCTCCCTCCTCTCTTTGTTTTGGTTATTTTCTTCCCCCTCAAGTTATATTTAATGCAAAGTTTATATTTGTAAGAATTGTTTTAATATGTTTATGTTTAAAGTTATAGTTGATGATTTAAATATGAATCTAAGATTATGTAGTTTATGTAATGAAGTAATTAAAAATTCAGATTTAAAAGTTACGTTTAAACTAGGGTTTTAAATGGCAAAGCATGGATTTTTAGGATTTTATGAGTTGGAAAATCATAGTAGTATATAATAGTTTATGAAATTAAGTACTCTTATGATTTTAATTATGTTTAAGTATCTTTTATAAGGGTTTTAATGATTTATAAGTTGCTGGAAATTTTATAACTATGCTTATAATGGAGTTTTTATGATCAACGTATGAATTTTTAAGGGTTTTTTAACAACTAGTATAGAAGTACTATACTAGGGAGTATTAATAATTGGAGTTTTTATGATGGGAAAGGTTTTAAACATTTTTGAAGAGGGTTTGAAATATTTTAATATTGCTGGAAATTTTTAAGAGTATTGATTTTGGTTATGTTGATTATTGTTAGGCGGAGAATACTCTTTAGGCGACTTTTAAGCTTGTTAAAGTGGCCTCGAACTTTATCTACTCAAGGTGCGTACATACCTATGTGTGGGTTTGAATTAGTATCATGTCCTAAGGATGGGATTTATGTAGTATCATGCATAGGGAACTATTTTAGTATCATGCCGTTGTGTGAAGCAAGTTGGTTATGATGATGATCTTATGTTTGTATGGATGATTGATGCAAGCATATGGGATTGCGAACTTTATTTTATTAATTCACATGAGGGATTAATATTTATGTTGGTATTGAAGCATGATTGAATCATGTTGTTCCCTTTAGATTATTTAATTACTTTATGAGGACCGAGGGCCTCATTTGGTAAGTTGGTTATTTAACCTATGAAAGGTTTGTTGGTTGTTGACTTGGTTCAACAAGTAAATAAAGGTTATGTATTTAATATTGGAATTATTCTTGGATTGTTAAGTTGTTGATTACCTTATCTAATCCTAAGATAAAAATGGAAGTTTATGTATATTTTATGATTATATTATTTGTTCTACTTGTGACTTATAACAAGTAATAAATTATTAATCACTTAAAGTGGAAAGTGAATAGCAATAGCTTAGACTTGTGCACGTCTGAAGTGTTGGACTAGTATGAGTTGGAGTACATGGTGGTAGCCCATGGCTTTTCTTGGGACCGGATTGATCACCGTGTCCTATTTTTATTTAAAGGTTCCTCGATATCGTAGGTTAGGGTAGTACGGAGTCGCGCCCGTATTTCGTCTTCTAAATTGAAGACTGATTTGGTTTGGACAACTCTTTCCCTTGCCTCTTCCATCTAAATTAATTAATTTATTAGTTGTGGAATTTAGTTCAATAAAGTAGTCTGTTATGTTATTATATTATTATTTATCCCTGTTTAATGTTTATTAGTACCATGTTCGGTTTTATACTTATTTACTATATAGTACTCACCTTTGCTGATTACGTGCTTTGTGTGTATGTGTTGATCATGGCTATGCCTTATTGATCCTCTAATGACCCATTTGGTGAGCAGTCTCTCGGGATCAATAGAGCATCGTCGATTACAGATTTGAAGATGATGCATTGTGGGTTCGGGAAATTGGAGAGCTTGTGTTGACTTTTGTTATTTATAGTTGACTTTTACTTTTATAGTTGACTTTTGACTTATTGTTGGTTTGACTTTGGTTTGACTTTTGGGAGTTTACTTTTGGTTGACTAAGTTTTACTTTCAAAGTTATTTATTATTCTTATTTTCTACAGCATAATTCTGAATAAGCCGATACGTTATCACACGGGCGATAATGCTTTGATAATTTCTATGAGTTTTATATTAAAAGTTACGGTTATTTCACCAAATACCCCTGACAAATAAATTTATTCACCAAATACCCCCACTTTTTTTCGAATTCACTAGATACCCATTTTGAAAAAATTCACCAGATACCCCTGACTTTTAAAAAAATTACCCAAAATGCCCTTTTGACTAACGGACGTTAGTGTTCCGTTAACTAATTAACTAATTAACCTTAAAACCCCTAATTAAACCTAATTAAACCTAACTAAACCCTAAGTAAACCCTAAACACCCTAACTATCTCTCTGCCTAACCCAACCCAAGCCCCCCCAAACCCTAGACTCACCAGCCCACCACCCAACCCCAGCCCCCACCCCCCCTCCCCCTTCCCCTCCTCCGCAACAGCCCACGCAGGCCCCTCCCCTCCCCCTCCCGATAGCCCCCCACGCGCACCCCCTCCCTAGCGGCCCCCCCCGCCTCCCCCCCCCCCGTGCGGCCGCGCCTTCCCCATCGTCACTAGATCCGCCAAGTTTCCGCCCCGACGAGCTTCGTCACAGATCCCGAGTCCCCCTCCCACTCGTCGACGTCTTCCCCTCCCTCACTCGATCTCGCACTAGATCCGCCATTAGCGTTTAAGAAGTCCGAGTAATTGACCGAGTTCGAAGGGGGGGGGGCTCCGGGATTCGCGATTTTGCGGCGGGGAGGGGGAGGGGGGGAGCGACTAAGTTCGAAGGGGTGGAGGAAGGGGGAGGCGAGACCGCACGGGGAGAGGGAGGGGGGCTTTGTGGGGGGGGAGTGGGAGGCACTTCGAAGGTGTGAGGGGGAGGGGAGCGATTTTCCGGCGGGGGGAGAGGGAGGGGGAGCGATTTTTTGGCGGGGGGGGGGAGGGGCGGGCTTCGGGGGGGACGGGGAGGGGGATGGTGGGGCCGGGGTTGTTGTGGGGGGTGGTGGGTTGGGGGGTGGTTTTGGGGGTGGTGGGATGGGGGGTGTGTGGGGGGTTGGTGGACTTTTAGGGTTTTTAGAGTTAGGGTTTTAAGGATTTAATTAAGGTTTTTAGGGTTAATGACTAACGGAGTTAACCGCCGTTAGTCATTTGGGCATCTGGTGAATTTTTTCAAAGGTCAGGGGTATCTGGTGAATTCGAAAAAAAGTGGGGGTATTTGGTGAATAAATTTATTTGTCAGGGGTATTTGGTGAAAAAACCGTAAAAGTTATTTTGGAAAAGAGAGAATTGTCAGGGTGTTACAATCTTAAGCCGTATTTGTGCTAAATCACATATTGTATTGCTTCAGATGAAATTTTTTATTAAGGCTATTGTTGATCGAATCTGCGATATAATTAGTTCTAAGGTGTTATGTATTTGTGTTGGAATTTTAGATTTCTTAGGAATTATTTGTAAGTGCCGTCTGGCTATCTATTACCAACGAAACCCTATTTCTGTAAAAAAAAAAAGGATGTGTTTTTTACTCCAACTTTATACAAATCCTATTCATCTTAGAATTAGAAGATCAAAGGTTATATATACTAGATTCTTAGTGGTCAATTTTGCACATTGAGTACAAATAATATGACTTCTTTTATTTCAAAATAGTTACACCACTTTCACTATAATGCTTGACATTGGAAAACTCTTAATAATAATTAATTTCATTGATTTGTATTTTGTAAGAAACTTATAAACTTGATATTATCAACATGCATATACAAAAAAATCCAATAACATATTACTTTATAACTATGGTTGTTGTCTGTCGCACAAAAAATATAGTCAAATGGCATCTGTGAATATTTCAAAAAGTCTACATCTTCTTCACGAAGAGTCTGGGCGCCACATAGGATTGTCATGTCACAAAATATATTTATTAGTATTATAATTTTAGAATAAAAAAATGGATAATTAGAGCTTTGGATGATTAAAAGATAGAGTTTTGAACTTAATAAACTACACGGGATCCATATATTATATAAATCGGACAGAACTTCAATTATATATAGTAGAAAATTATAATGTCAATGTTATTTTTTTTGATAATTTATTTCATTTCATTTCATAAAAACTCAATTTAGAGTTATGAGCAACATTTCAAACACCAAGACTATACCCCTAAGATCATGACAAAGATAACCAACTTCTACAGCCAAACAATACAAAAAACGACAACAGCTTGAAACAACATGACCACTAGAACAAGATAAATAACACACTCCAACCAATTCCATGCACAAGCAACAACATCCAACATTAATAACAGCCACAAAGCTAGGAAGCTAAGGACAACAAAAACAAAACACCTAAGAAGCTCATAAAACCCTTAAAACATTTTCAATGACATGAACACTATACTAGCCACTAGGATATCTCTTACTACACCATCTCTTTGCTACTTGGACTCCATATCTCTTCTCCATTTTATGGTGGAACCCAAGATGATGAGGAATTTGAGATTGATCATTCTTTTCCAAGTTATGATGGAGCCCTAAATGGCGAAGTAATTGACATTGATTTTTCTTCATTGTCCATTGAAAAGGAGAACTTGGCACAACATTACTTGAATTTGATTCAAACGACAAAATTGAACCATTACTAACGTCACATGCGTAAACTACATTCCTAACATTTCCATTAGCACAAAATGAAACCTTATTTCCATCATCACAATTTGATTTTTCATTGATAAACATCTCATTCGCAGATAAAAGGGAATAGGCATTGCTATCTAAACCAACACTCTCTGACAACCTCTCTGGATTTGGCGACACCTTCTCATTGGAACCACTAGCATTAATGATATGATCATTGCTCAACAAAACAATAGAATCACAAGAGACATTTTGCTCCTTAACATAACTACCCTTACACTCTAACTCAGAACAAGAACCAATCTGCAGATTTTCCCAATTCAGTAAAGCATCCACTTCTAACTTGAACTCACTATCGAGAGAGAAAGATGAAGTTTCTCTGCCAAGCATAACAAAAGACTCCAAACAGACTTTATGTGTGACTCCAACAACAACAACTTCAGGTTGCTTCAACTCCTCTTGAGCAACTTGAATAAAAGCATTGACAAAATTTCTCCAAGGATCAGCAACATTCATGGCAGGGACAAAAATTAAACACAAAACACCCTTAATCTCAACATTTAGCTTCAAATACCAACCCCATCTATTATAACCAGATTGAATTTTCTACCAAAGGTGGCCAAATAGTTTTGAGTATACAAATCAATCAACTTTGAACAACCGTTAAGGATATTGGAAACCCATTCAATTAATTAACTTAATCGGATAATTAATCCACCTTTTTCAATTCTTAAAGAACTCACCAATTTTTAAGAAACCATTACTTAACTCCATTTGAAAAACCTTACCTTTGATTTGAATTCTCATATTTAAACTCCAAATTGACCAACTCCTCAAGATGCCCACGAAAATACTACCTGAAATCCCACAACAGCAATCTGGATGCAACCCAACCACTCCGAAGAAGGGAGGATTTTGATAGTTACGTCTTGAGAACTTTAATTTGAATTGTCGATTCAAACCCCTTGAAGCCCACGAAATCTGACAGCAGCAAACCCCAGCAAACCAATGCAAACAACCTAAAGAAGGGAATGATAGCAACTAGGGAAGGCAGTGAAAGAGATGAAGGGAGGAAAGAGAAGTTTTTGGGAAATTGAGCGAAAGAGAAAACTAGGGAATGGAGTGAAAGAGATGAACGAAAACTAAGGAAGGCAGTGAATTCGGCTCAAAATGTACTTTAAAATAAGTACCATTACCATGAGGTAGTCAAATTCGCGCTCATTCCGCGTAGGCAATAAAACTATGCCTACATTAGTGAATTCGAAATTTATGAAAATAAAAGTGGTTCCAACATCCTTTATATATAAACACAACAATTGAATATTTATGGAAACGTTTGATTGATTACTTGAATTAAGGATCAATTAATCAATTAAATCATTAATTTATCCTTGATATCAGGACATGTTCTTTCTAATTACCATTTTTGTTACAAATTAAAAGGCCAAAATAAATACTGATATCATGGAAAAATCTTGATGGAGGGAATATGCAAAGGAATTGTTATTTTCTACAGCTATACGTGGCACATGTTACCAAAGACAGAGCCAAGTGGCTTAGGCAATGAAGCAGACACTTTTAAGCGGTACACGTGGCGACATTATTCTCCGCGTCATTACATGTGGCCTCACTCCTTCCTTTTATGCGAGATGGCAAAATTGATTTTGCTTAAGATAAATATATAGATGAATATATAAGACATTATATGTTTACGTATACATCCACATTTCAATAATGTTACATTTTTATTAATATTATAATGATTTTAAATCTCTAGATTTCTTTTAAATATAATGAGTTTAGTATTACAAAAGATATCTTTTTGAAATTACTAAAAACAAGTCTGGTCAATGACATGTCGAGTCAAATAGGTCACATGTTGTAATCAGTTTGACTATGTCGGTTATTTATTAGATTGAATTGAGTTCTCAATGTTATAGGTCGGAATGATAACAAATCGGGTTATCATCTAGCTAGTCAATAACACGTAAGAATATAAGATCAATAATAGATTGGATTAGAAACAAGTTGGGTCAAATAGGTCACGAGTTGTAAACGGATTGGTTGTGTCTCTTACTTATGAGTGAATCGGTTATAGGTTGATATATGTCGTGTCAATGACGAGACGGTTTGTTATTGGGCCGGTTTGTCTTCGGGTGGGTCACGGATCGGATTCATGTCTGTATTATCGGGTTAAATCAGGTTATGGGTTGAGTTCGTGTTGGTTGTTCGGATGGGTTCTAAATAAGTCAAAACCTCCCTGGTTATAATGGGATGAATTAATAATCGATTTATGTCAGTTTCACGGGTCGAGTCAGAAACTGGCAACTATGCCTTAGGAAATGTAGGTGACATGAGCCAATTTTTATTTCTATGCAATTAACAAAGCAATAATTCACATTAAACATATACTTCTACTAGTAAACTCTTGGCATTCAAAAGCCAAAAACGATTTTGCTACCTCTTTTAATCTTTTTATTCAAATGCATGTATGTGACATGAACCAATTTCTGTTTGTATGCAAGTCGTACAGTTAAATTAAATCGGTTTATCAATTCTTTACATGTGCGTTTTCGCATACTCTATTTGTTTTTCCAATTTGTACCTGAATTTTTTATACTGATATTAGGAGGTAAATTTTACTTGTGCTGGTTCTGGAATTTTTATCATACACCCGGGTGTACCATGCTCATGGTACACCCAAGGCTATTTTTTTTGCTCATTACTCATTGAAACCTCCAAATGAGCATAATCAATTAATAGGTAGAGCTCCAAATGATCAAATGAGCAAAAAATAGTTTTGAGTGTACCATGCACATGATACACCTAGGTGTATGAAGAATGTACTCTACTGCTTCAGTGCATCCAACTTTTTAAAGCCGAAGAACTTCTCTCGCTTCTAATATAATTCTAAAGAATTGAAAATAAGAAACTAATGAACAACTTAACGTCGACATGATGATGCAAAGACAATATAGAGCATATAATAGTTTACGGGTACAATTTAGAAAAAAAAAAGAAGGTTATGCCACACTCTTTCCGAATGTGGAGAGAGAAACTGGAAAGTGAAGGAGATTAACTAAAAAGTGGGTTAAAATATTAAAAAGTGGATGACATGGATAGAAAAGTGAAGAAAGTAGATGAAATATGTTACTAAGAATAAAAAAAGCAACAAGTAATAGATTAAACAATGCACAAATATATGTGTGTAGATTAAAAAAATGAAGAGGGTTTGCGCTTGAGTTTTTTCACACAATGAAACATAGATCCAGTGGAAAAAAGGGCAGTATTTCTATGAAACTTGACATGAGCAAAGCTTATGATCGGGTTGAGTGGAGCTTTCTTAGAGATTTGATGTTGAAATTGGGGTTTGCGGAGTTTTGGGTGAGAATTGTTATGGGTTGTGCGTCCTCTCGTTCGATATTCTTTTGTGATTAATGGTTTTGTGTGTGGTTCGGTGACTCCCTCCCGGGGGCTCGGACACGGGCGATCCTTTATCCCCTTACTTGTTCATTATTGTTTCGTATGCTTTTTCTCGCTCTTTTTAGAAAAGCTACCGATGACAAGGTTCTTCATGGGCCGAGAGCGAGTCGAAGTGGTCTTGAGATTTCTCACCTCCTTTTGCCGATGACAGTTTAATCTTTGCTAGAGCCGACCGACGAGAATGCAAGACAATAGTTGATATTCTCAACAAATATGAAGCCGCATCTCGGTCAAAAAATTAATATTGATAAGTCGGAAATTTCTTTTAGCAAAGGGGTTAGTTACGTGCGGTAAAAGGAGTTGACGGATTTTCTTGCTATGAGACACGTTGAGAAGCACAAGAAATATCTTGGTATTCCTACTATTCTTTGGTAGGTCTAAAAAGATTATTTTGCGGAGATTATGGATCGTATCCGGAAAAAGCTCCAAGGTTAGAAGGAAAAACGTTGTCGTCCGTGCCGGCAAAGAGGTCCTGTTGAAAGCCGTAATCCAAGCTATTCCTACCTACATCATATATAAGTTCCCCGTGTTCGTGATCGAGGCCATCCATTCGACCATGGCTAAATTTTGGTGGGGGTCTCGAGGTTTGGGTGGAGGGATGCATTGGAAAAGTTGGGCCTCGCTTTGTAATCCAAAGTTTTTGGGAGGTCTTGGATTTAGGGACCTTTCGGTTTTTAACGAAGCTTTACTTGGGCGTAATGTATGGAGACTATTTAAAGGAGATAATACCCTCTTGGGGCGCGTTTTTAAAGGAAAATAGTATCGTCATTCGGATTTTCTCAACTCACCCCTAGGATGCAGTGGCAGCTATTCATGGAAGAGTTTGTGGGGAGCGAAGTCGTTAGTGAAGGAGGGTATCTTGTGGCGTGTTGGGAAGGGAACGAAGATTAGGATTTGGGATGAGCCATGGGTGATTAACGGGGAGTCTCGTTTCATTACGAGCCCGCGAGTTGACGGTCTTGAATTTGTTTGCGACTTGATCCAGTTTGACACAATGGAGTGGGGACGCCGACCGAGTTCCGAGTTCTTTCAATGAGCGGGATGCTTGAGCTATTTTGGCTATCCCCCTTAGTGAGAGACTACCTAATGATACCGTGACTTGGGCGTTTTTCGACGATGGTGTGTATACGGTAAAAACAAAGATACATGTTAGGCAAGTCTAGAAATTTGGACCTCTTCCACAAAGCTTGGGTCCGTGTTTGGAGTCTTGACGCTTCCCCGAAAATTCGTCATTTCCTTTGGAGAGCATGTACGACCACCCTCCCAACTCGTACAATGCTGAAGTACCGCCATATTATAGAAGATGATTCTTTGCCCCTTGTGTAAACTAGCTCCGGAGAATACGTTTCATGCCATTTTTAAGTGTCCTTGTGTGGTTGATGCATGGGAGGCAGTGAATTTGGCTCGATTTATTCCCCGGGATGATGGCGAGAGCTTCTTGGAGGCGTGGAATAGCCGGGAGACTATTGAAGACTCCGTTCCGGTGAGGATTGCTTATATGGCTTACTATCTTTGGTTTAGGTGAAGTAAGGCTGTTTTTTAAGGTGTTAGTAGGCCGAATGAAGTGGTGGTTGAGATGGCAAGCAAAGCCGCTGCTGATTTTGGCACTTACAGCTAAGAGCTCGAAGATTTGGCTGCCCCCTTGCCGGGCGTGAAGTTCAACGAGACGCGTCAATTCGCGATGATGGTCGGGTGGGTTTAGGCGTGGTGGCCGGGGACAGTAATGGAGACGTCTTGCTGGCCGCCACTCGCCGTGTCCGAGCCTCGGTGACCCCTCGTTTGTAGCCGAAGGGAAAGCCCTTTGTTTGGCTATAAAGCTAGCGCGTGCACATGACTTTCGAGATGTTATCTTCGAGACAGATTGCCAAACCTTAGTGAACCGCCTTTCCTTGGGTGCTACATTTTTTTCTGATTTCGATTCTATCCTAGATGATGCTTTGTTTTTTAGTAAGGAGTTTATGTCGTTTAGTTGGTCTCATGTGCTACGGGATGGCAATTCTTTTGCCCATCACCTGGCTAGACTTATTCCTTTTGGTGTTGAACAGAGATGGGAGAACCATTGCCCTCTAGATTGATGGATCAGTTATCCATGCCTTAATGAATGCACCAATCTTTTTTCTCAAAAAAAAAAAAAAGACGAAGAGGGTGGAAAACACTAAAATATTAGGGGTTTCCTATAAGAAAAAACCTAACTATTATTATGGGACATGTTGGCTCTGTTTGGGGAAGAATTTTAGTTATCTTAGATGATAAGGTACTAACATATTTTAAGTGCTAAAATGATTAGTAGTGTTTGGGGAGTACCTAAAATAAAATTTCAGGTGGTTAAAAATGACTTAAATGATATGTTAAAATTTTCACTTTTTCAAAATCAGGTGACTGAAATTTTGGAAAGTCTATTTAAAATTTTGATAACAACTAAGGCTCTGTTCTTTTGAACTGAATTAATGAAAATTCAGTTCAATTCAGTTCAGTTTAGACAAATTCAGTTCTGTTCAGGAAAATTCAATTCAATTCAGTTCAGTTAGTTTTCTCTCACAGTTTTCATCAGTTCAGTTCAGTTCAGTTTAGTTCAGACAAATTCAATTCAGTTCAGTTCAGCCCAAAAGAACAAAGCCAAATTTGCCAAAATAATTTATCAATTTAAGAAACTAATTTTACCAAACAGTTAAGCTAGTCATCTACCTTATAAATTCCATCACCTTATAAATTTTAACTTTATCTTATCGATTTTAATTAACTTATCAATTTCAATTTATTTTCAGCTAGTAGTGCCAAACATAATCGTTATCTATAGTTTGTTTGTTGCGTGACTTGCGTCATAACGTGGTTGTACTATTATTATGGGATATGCTGTTATCATGATATACTATCACCACATAAAATAAAATATTTGATTGATTATTGATGACATTGGAAATTGTCAACATCAATTATCACAGTAAAAAACATTGTACAACGACGCGTAAGTCGGACGGAAACATCAACAACTTCAGGAATAGAGAGTTTTTTTTTTGGTTAAAAACGGTATGCCATAACAAAGTTTAAGGCTTGAAAAGCCTAATACAGTCGTCTACAATAAGTTCGTTACAATAATTCGGGGGATGGGGAATGTCCCTAACAACATTGACCCTTTCTTCCTTGAGCCTGCTTTCCTTAGCCATAACATCTGCTACCCGATTGTTCTCCCTCTTCACGAATTCGAACCTCATTTCCAGAGTTACTCTCTTGTTTTTCTACATTTCATTACAACTGTGAAATTAAGTCTCGTTTGGTTCACATGAGATGTAATTTCCCATGGGAATTAACATTTCATGGGAAAATTTTCCCCTTCTTAATTTCCTAGGAATTAGGCAAAATTATTTGCTTGACACCATAGAAAATTGCATTTCCTTGGAAATTAATTATCAAGGGGGGCTTGGTGAGTGATTTCCCATGTTCCATGGTGTTGGACTATGTTAATAGTTGGACTATGTTAATAGTTATTAACTTTGGGCCTTAGTACATGTGTGTATAGGAGTTTGTGTTTCTCGGCCCATGTATGGTTTTGTAAAGCTAGGGATGTACTTAATCTCCCTCGTGGGAACTACAGTAAAAAGGTTTTGAACGAAATACAAAAACTTAAAACTCTCAGCCGCCGTGACATGGTATCAGAGCCGCGTCACTGACGTTGCTCACCGGACCGTTTCGTTCAACCCACCGGAGTTCTTGCCTCACACGCGTGATCAGCGAGGATTTGCTTATAGTGATGGGAGACGAAAAGAAAGTTATTGACGGTGCGAAAGGGGAGTGGACTGTGACCACTACCTCACCGTTTTATCTGGGCTCCGGCGATCAGCCGGGAAATATTATTACCCACATTATTTTCACCGGAGATAATTATGTGGGATGGGCAAGAGCCATGACTTTGTCGCTTCGTGCGAGGCGCAAGTACGGATTTGTCGATGGAACGATTCTTAAACCAACTGAACCAACCGCGATTCTTGACTGGGATACGGTTCATTCCATGATTGTATCATGGATGCTGCGAAGTATGGAACCCAAAATCGCAGCCACTATTCCTTTGTATGACAACGCCAAGGACTTGTGGGATTATCTCGAGTGCCGTTTTTGTGTGGCAAACGGCCCACGTATACAGCAGATCAAAGCTGCAATTTCTGATTGCAAGCAAACTGACACTATGTCGGTTGATACGTATTACACGAAGCTCATGGGACTATATGATGAACTAGCCCGATTGAAACCATTGCCCACTTGCGAGTGCAAGAAGTGTGAGTGTGGAGTGTCTTTGAAACTGGCGAAAGATAGGGAGGATGAAATATTTCACCAGTTTTTAATTGGATTGGAGGCGAAAGCTTACGGGGCTGTGAGGACGAATTTGCTCTCTCAACAGCCTTTGGGAGACATTAACCGAGCCTATCAAGCTCTTGTGCAAGAAGAAAATTCACGGGCTGTTGTTAATGGAAGGGGGGCGACTGAGCATGTGCACGCGTTCCTTGTGCAATCTGACCGAGGCAAAGGCAGGTATGAGAAGGTGGATAAGAGCAAGCTTCTTTGCTCTCATTGTAAGCAGCGTGGTCACGAAGTCGGGACATGCTTCAAGATTCACGGTAATCCAGCTTGGTACGAGGAGCGGATTCGCGCTCGCCAAGCTACTCGAACTGATGGTGCTTTGGAAGAAAAGACGAGGCCGGCTGGGACCTCGTCCCTCGTAAGGGCCGCTGGGGCACGTCCAGCAGGGGGGGCTCGAGCTCACGTCGTGCAAGATGGAGTTTTTAGTGCGCCAAGTGGCAGCGGGACTCCGCTCGCTAATCTTACACCCGAGCAAGTGAAAGCTCTCATGACTCTTATTAATTATGAGGAGAATAACAGTGAACGTATGACAGGTGAGACTTGCGAGATGGAATGGATTATTGATACCGGGGCTTCTCATCACATAACGGGCACATTATCTTCTTTGTGTGACGTTCGTGATGTTGAAGGGTGTCCTGTTGGACTTCCTGATGGAAGTTCAGTTGTTGCTACCAAACAGGGAGATGTTCATCTCACAGAGTCTCTTGTTTTGCGCAATGTCTTATTCGTTCCTGCATTTTATTGTAATCTGATTTCTGTGTCGAACTTGGTGTTCGATAACTGCTGTACTATCCAATTCACTACTTCTTTGTGTGCTATACAGGACCAACCTTCAGGGACTCTGATTGGAGCAGGTGAACGGAGAGGGGGACTCTACTATTTCCGCAAGGTGGCTGTGGTGCAAGCAGTTGGAGTTCCTAGCTTGAGTGATTTTGATTTGTGGCATCAAAGGTTAGGTCATCCTTCGGAGAAAGTTGTGAAGATGCTTCCTGTTATTCGGTCTAGTACTTCTAGGAAGAAATTAAATAAAGTGTGTGATGTGTGTCCTATGGCCAAACAAACACGTGATAGTTTTCCTGATAGTTCTCATAAAGCTAGTCGTGTTTTTGAGTTGATACATTGTGATTTGTGGGGACCCTATAGTGTTCCTTCCTCTTGTGGAGCCACTTATTTCTTAACTCTTGTTGATGATTACTCACGTGCTGTGTGGGTGTATTTATTGCAAAATAAAACTGAGGTTCATCATTATTTCCTCTCTTTCTTTGCCATGATTGCCCGTCAATTTGATACAACTGTTAAAATTGTGAGAAGTGATAACGGAACTGAGTTTAACTGTATGCATGATTTCTTTCAACACAGTGGCATCCTTTTCCAAACATCTTGTACTGGGACACCTCAACAAAATGGGAGAGTTGAGAGAAAACATCGTCATATTTTGAATGTGAGCAGGGCCTTGATGTTTCAGGCTAATTTGCCAATTCAGTTTTGGGGAGAGTGTGTACTTACTGCTGTACATTTAATTAATCGTACACCTTCCGGGGTTTTAGGGAACAAAACTCCCTATGAGATGATTTTTGGCCATGTTCCCGACTTTGCCCTTTTACGTGTGTTTGGGTGCTTGTGTTTCGTTCATAATCAAAAAGCCAAAAGGGATAAATTTGCTCCTAGAAGTCGTAAGTGTGTGTTTCTCGGGTATTCTGCGGGCAAGAAAGGGTGGAAGGTCTATGATTTGGAGACTGGTGAATTTCTTGTGTCTCGTGATGTACAATTCTTTGAAACCAATTTTCCTTATGCTAATTCTACATCTTCTACTGCTTCCCTTGAAGAATGTGCTTCTCTTCATGATGATCCACCCATCTCTCTTGCTGACCCAAATCCCTCTTCTCCTGACCTGCCCTCTCCTTCGGGCCCAAACACATCCGGCTCTCACACCGCGCCCAGCTCCGTTCCTCCACTTATTGAGCCCACTTCTTTCAGCCCCGCTTCCTCTCCACATGCCTCCAGTCTCCCAGGCCCAAACGCTGCACCCGTGTCCGGTCCACTCTTCCTCCCTACATCCGACATTCCTACTGCATCTCTCCCCAGCCCAGATGTTTGTTCTCCAGGCCCATTAACTTCCCCAAATGACACGGATCCATCTTCCAGTTCTCCTCCTTTATTAGGCCGTGGGCACCGAAATAAACAGCCCAATATCCGGTTGACCGATTATGTTGTGCATTCTGTGGATGTTGTGGGTCCCCCTCCAGGTTCATCACATGCTTCTTGTCCCTCAGGTACTACTCCTTATCCTATAGCTCACTTTGTGAATTGTGATAAATTCTCTACTTGCCATCGTATTTTTCTGGCAGCAGTTGATGCGGGGGTTGAGCCGAAAACTTTTAAGCAGGCTATGGAGTCTTCTGGTTGGCGTGAAGCTATGCAGAAGGAGATCAGTGCCTTGGAAGAGAATCAGACTTGGGTCATGGCTCCTCTTCCCCCCGGTAAGAAAGCTTTGGGTTGCAAATGGGTATATAAGATTAAATATCATTCTGATGGGAGTGTTGAGCGTCTCAAAGCTCGTCTGGTCATTTTGGGCAATCATCAGGTCGAGGGGATTGATTATCATGAAACTTTTGCTCCCGTGGCCAAAATGGTCACTGTTCGGGTTTTTCTTGCTGTAGCTGCTGCTCATAACTGGGAAGTTCATCAAATGGATGTCCATAACGCTTTTCTTCATGGTGATCTTGATGAAGAGGTGTATATGCAACCTCCACCTGGTTTCAGTGTTAGTCATCCAGGTCAGGTGTGCCGGTTGCAGAAGTCTCTATATGGTCTCAAGCAAGCCCCTCGTTGTTGGTTTGCTAAGCTTGCTGCTTCTCTGCGTCAGTATGGTTTCTCTCGCTCTTACTCAGATTACTCTCTGTTCACCTACTGCCGTGGGTCTGTTCGCCTGAATGTCCTTGTTTATGTTGATGACCTCATTATCTCTGGCAATGACTCTGCTGCTTTGTCCTCTTTCAAAGTCTATCTTGGTGAGTGCTTCCGTATGAAAGATCTTGGTCTCCTTAAGTACTTTCTTGGTATTGAGGTGGCTCGTAGTCCTGATGGCTTCTTTCTGTCCCAACGCAAGTATGCTCTTGACATTATTTCTGAGACTGGTCTTCTGGGTGCTAAACCTGCTGACACTCCTTTAGAGCAGAATCATAACTTGGCTCGTGCTGATAGTCCTCTGTTCTCTGATATTTCTCAGTATCGCCGTCTTGTTGGGCGTCTTATCTATCTGGCTTTCACCCGTCCTGACCTGGCCTATGTTGTTCATGTTCTTGCTCAGTTCATGCATCAACCTCGACAACACCATTGGGAGGCTGCTCTTCGTGTGGTTCGATACTTAAAGGGTTGTCCTGGTCAGGGCATTGTTCTTTCTTCTGCTTGTGATCTTCACTTGACTGCCTGGTGTGATTCTGATTGGGCTAGTTGTCCTTTGACTCGTCGTTCCGTCACTGGTTGGATGGTGTTTCTTGGTTCCTCACCTGTTTCTTGGAAGACTCGCAAACAACATACTGTGTCTCGCTCCTCTGCCGAGGCCGAGTATCGTTCCATGGCTGATGTGACTGCTGAACTTAAATGGCTTCGTGCTCTCCTTGGTAGTCTTGGTGTTTCTCATCCTGGTGCTTGTTCCCTCCACTGTGACAGTAAGTCTGCTCTCTACATCGCTCAAAACCCCGTCTTTCATGAACGCACGAAACATATCGAGGTTGATTGCCACTACATTCGTGATGCTATTCACGATGGCCTTCTCTCCACCTCTCATGTTTCTACCACAGAACAACTTGCTGATATTTTCACGAAGGCTCTTGGTACTCGTCAATTTTTGTACTTACTTGGCAAGTTGGGCATTAGTGACCCCCATGCTCCAACTTGAGGGGGGGTGTTGGACTATGTTAATAGTTGGACTATGTTAATAGTTATTAACTTTGGGCCTTAGTACATGTGTGTATAGGAGTTTGTGTTTCTCGGCCCATGTATGGTTTTGTAAAGCTAGGGATGTACTTAATCTCCCTCGTGGGAACTACAGTAAAAAGGTTTTGAACGAAATACAAAAACTTAAAACTCTCAGCCGCCGTGACACATGGGAAATTATATTTCCCTTGGAATTTGTATTTCCTATTCTTCTCTCATTTCCCTCCAACCAAACACAACACCCATATTGTATTTCCTAGGAACTTGTATTTCCATGGAAAATAGCTTCCAACCAAACATTATATTTTGGCGCCTACTCTGGAGAATATGCGCATATGAAGAAAAAAAAAATAAAGAGAGTTAAAAAAGAAAGATACATTTGATAAAGATAGACAAAGAAAACTCCCATAGACCTTTTTCTTTTAATGGAACTCCCATAGACTTATATTGTAGATGATATTAGTCATATTGGCTCTAGTTTTGATTTCTCTTTTTTTTTAGACAGCACATAAATGAACAATGATAAACTAAAAGCAAAACCGAATTAAATGGATGGTCCGACATACTGCTGCTAGACATGTGCTTGTTGTACCTGTTCACGTAATACCTTAGTTATCGAGCACCAGTCGAATTTGCTCCCATAGGCGTGAAAGTCATGTACGGTCCATCTTATCGAAATATCATATATACTTGGTTGCTATTGATACTAGACCATGAGTTTTGAATGAGCTGGATGCATGGAAACGTCCGAAAACCTTGTTTTGTGGCCCATGCTAGAGCGGAGAGACATGCCCTAACCTCCGTAGCGAAAGCGGACATGGCGTAGAGCCGTAGAGTGACTAGCCATGCACGTAACTAGGGTTGCCAATGGGTCGGAAATGGGTCGGGTGGACCTCAACCCGCTCCATCACCCGCGAACCAAATCCCCATCCACATCATCCATATCTACCCCATCCATCAACCGCGAATGTGGCTGGTGGGAAATGGATAATATGTACTACGAAAAATAGTTTGTATACTTGACAATTTTAAAAAATTAATAAATGAAAATTTAGCCTTCGAATAATAGCAAAGCGACTAAATATCAATTATCAATTCTTAATACATGCCAAAATTTAATACTAATAACAATATATATATATATATATATATATATATATATATATATATATATATATATATATATATATATATATATATATATATATATATATATATATATATATATATATATATATATATATATATATATATATATATATATATATATATATATATATATATATATATATATTAGTATTTATTAATATATTATATACGATTTTTTCACCAAATACCTCCGACAAATCACGAAATTCACCATACACCCTCAATATTTCAGATATTCACCATATACCTCAGAGTTTTCAACACTGTGCACCATCTACCCTTTTTCTAACGGACGTTAAGTCGTTGTAGCTTTATTTACAATATTGTCATTGTTAACCCCTAACCCCTAATTGTAACCCTAATTCTAACCCTAATTCTAACCCTAACCCTAACCCTAACCCTAACCCACCCATCCCTCCCCCATTGACCCACCACCCCAGCCCAACCCACCACCCATCCCCATCCCCTCCACCCCCTGACCCACCACCCCCTCCCTTTCCCCTCCCCGCCGGCCCCCTCCCCCTACCGGCCAGGCCCCCTCCCCCTCACCTCCGTAGTAGCCCCTACCCCCTTCTCCCTGCCCAACCCCCACCTCTCCCCTTCCCTCCCGACCCCACAACCCCCTAAAATTGAAAATCACCACCCCTCCCCTTCTCCCTCCCCGTAGCCTAGAAATTCAAAAATCCCGTATCCCCCCTTGAATTTCCGTGACTGCAACCCCCCCACTTCGAAAATCCCGTAGCCCAAACCGCCATTGTTGATTGTTTAAGTTCTTTCGGGGAGGGGGTGCGGGGGTCTAGGCTAAGCTGGCTGCGGGGAGGGGATGTTGAGAGTTTGTAGGCTGCGGGAAGGGGGTGCAGGGGGTATGGGCTAGGCGTCTTCTTGCGGGGATGGGGGCGAGGGAAGGAAGGGGTGAGTTAGCGGGCTGCGGCGGAGGAGGGGGGAAGGGCTGAGGCTGGGGGGGAGGGGGGTGGGGTCACGGCTGGGGGAAGGGTGGGGGGTTGTGGCGGAGGGTAGGGGGAGGGGGTTGGGGGTAGGGGGGGAAGGGGGTGGGGCTGCGGCGATGGAGGGGAGGGGGTGGGTTAGGGTTTAGATTTTAGGGTTAGGTTTTAGATTAGATTTTAGGGATTAGGGTTTAGATTAGGGTTTAGATTTTAGGGTTAGGGTTTAGATTAGATTTTCGGGATTAGGGTTTAGATTTTAGGGTTTGGGGTTAATAATGGTAATATCTTAAATAAATCTAACGGCGACTTAACGTCCATTAGAAAAAGGGTAGATGGTGCACAGTTTTGAAAACTCAGGGGTATATGGTGAATATATGAAACATTGAGGGTATATGGTGAATTTCGTGATTTGTCGGGGGTATTTAGTGAAAAAACTGTATTATATATATATATATATATATATATATGACATGGGTGGATGGATGGAGCGGGTGATGGGGCGAACATTTAGAACATTGGTTTGAGTAAAACTTGAAGGCAAAAATTTAAATACTGCATTTATCTATCCTTATAATTTTCTGAGTGTTATCTCTTAAATCACTGCTTCTTGGTTTCATCTCACATTCTTTTACTCTAAATTTGAATCTTTCATTAACGTAAGGAAGAAAAGCATGGCAAAACTTAGTGACATTCAAAATCCTTCGTATCTCCACCCATCATATGGTTAGAATACTATGATTGGGATTAAGAAATTAATTGGATCTTCGAATTGTAGACACTAGTAGAATAATTATATTGCTTATTGCTGCGGTTTTACCCATACGCAGCAATAAACCACGTCAAAAGAAAAGGAAAAATCGAAAATCAATCTATTGCTGAAGTTCTGGGTGAAAACCGCAACAATAGATGTCAACGGGAATTTTTCAAAAATGTTTGAATAGTTTGACCAGAGCTATTGCTGCGGTTTCCACCCAGAACTGCAGCAATAGATTAAAATATTAATTTTTTAATAAAATTTTAATCTATTGTTGCGGTTATTGGTGGGAACCGCAGTAATATATCTACGCTAGATCTAAAACAAAATTTGACGAGTCTCCACTATTACAACACGCTAGGGTTCCCTTAACCGTTTTTCCTTATCTCTCATCCCTCAGCCTTTTTTCCTCCCTCATCTCTCATCCCTAAACCCTCTCTCTTCTCTCAACCCTCACTCATTTTCGCCTGAACCCTCACTCATTTTCGCCTGAACCCTCACTCATTCCTCATCTCTCACTCATCGGCTTTCGGAATGACTTGGGTCAGAAGAAATCGGTATCGGAATGACTTGGGTCGGAATAAATCGGCTTTCAGAATGACTTGGGTCGGAATAAATCGGCTTTCGGAATGACTTGGGCGGAATTAATCGGCTCTCGATAGGACTTGGGTCGGCTGAAGCCTCAAGCCGGCGGTGAATTGACTTGGGTCGGAACAAATCGGCTCTCGGAATGACTTGAGTCGGAATGAATCGTCTCTCGGAACAAGGCGACATCGGGTGCGATTGGGTCGGCTTAAGCTGGCTTTCATATAACTTAGGTGGAGTTTGTTTGGCTCTAGCCGTCTTTCGGGCTGACTTGGACTTTTGGAGAGCCTAATATTTACAATTGTCGTTTTGACATTTTCATATATTGTATTATATATATATTAAGTTACGAAGTCGAAAGTTATACAATTAACATGTGATATACTGATATACTGATATTGTGATTGAGTCATTGTGAATTTTGTGATATATATTACATTGATACTTATATTACTAATTTTAAAAGTTACTAAACTAAGACTTATAATTTATATAGTTATATTATTGGCTATTGCCCATCGGGTTATTCATGATTGCATAATTGCATTATTACATACACATTAAAGATTTAAAGTTATTGAATTTAATCATTAAAAAATAATGATCAAAATATCAAATATTCAAATATCATTCATCAAATGAATGAATGATCACATGATTAATACTTAGAGTTGGTACTACTAGTTTGGATTTGTCATTTGTGACAATTAACATGTCTAACAAGTATTCAAGTAACAACCATAAGGGCTAAAGCATAAGTCCATACCGATAATTGATTAGAGTCAATAAAGTATTAAACTTAAACATTTAGTTAGTTAGTGACTTAATCACTCTCACTGAGTCACTATATAGCAACAAAAAGAGTTAAAAGATGAGTTGAATTAAAGATTTAGAAATTAAGAAATGAAAATATGAGATTAGAATATTAGATATAATAAGTAGATAATATGTAGAGTTGAAGACTAAAGTATGATCGTACGAAGATGGAGACATGAAGTGATGAAGTTATTATGTTGTCATTAATATCTTATTAGGTTGACATTAATGAAAGCATCGTAATTATAAAATTATTCGACTTTCATCGTTCATGGAACAAGAAACAATGATCAACGTTAATCGAATATGAAGATGATAATTGTCATCAAGATGATACATAATCATATCAGTAGAGGATGAAACTATGAAAGTAAATCATACTTAATACCAATCATATCAGTGGAGGATCAAGATCGTTGATGTTTCGGCTGTTGATCTTAAAATATAGTAACATAGGAGGCGATCTTATTAAACGGTCCATATATATTTGGAAAACCACGTTACGGTTATTTATCTTACAAAATAGGGCTCGATGTTAATACACGATTCACAATAACCGAAGCATCACTAGATTAGATTGATCGACTTTTGTTAAGTTACGATTCACATAAATCAAATGATCATAAGATTTATTGTCTTTGACATTAATCAAAACCATCAAAAGATTGATTGTCTTCATCCTTCGTGTTACGGGGTTCTTTATACAAGATAGAGCTCGATCTATCATCGATATTATTACACGATTAACAATAATCGAAGCATCATTAGATTGATCGATTTTCATCGTTGATGTTTCACATCATTCATAATCATCTTTACATGAATCAACTTGTTTAAAAATTAAAAATACTAATTAAACTTCTAAAGTTTACAATTTTTATTAATTTATAATATTAATAATAGTTTAGGAATTTAAGTAGATTACTAATTACTAAGGGCTCGTTCGGTATCATTGTGGTTTTCAGTTTTTTGTATTTAAAAGTCATATGATATATGTCCTATAATGGATAAAAAATTAGTCAAACTTATTAGAAACATGATGATTTTGAAAACTGACAACTAAAAAGTGAAAACCACTTTATCAGGTTTCCTGTTTTTTGTTTTTACTTTTCAAAAAAACTAAAAACTGAAAACAAAAAACGATAACGAACGACCCCTAAGCAAATCAATACTAGAAGTCTAGAATTATAAATTTAGAAATTAGAAAATAGAATACTTAACCTCAACCATTGATTTTAAAAAGATAAAAATCCAACCATTAATATTTTGAAATCCATGTGCTTGGTCACTCTTCATGCTCATTGGTAAAAAAAATAAATCAAGGATCATGAATTGAGACCATTGATTAACCAATATCAAATCTGAGCCCTTCATTTTTTACTCTCTAACCTAGTAACCTTAGAACTCTCTAGACTCTTCAATCTAAAATCTCAGCCCTTCACTCTAAAATCCAACGGTTGAGATTGAGTGATTGACCCTAAAATCTAACCCTACAGTCCCTACTATATAAACCTCGTTTTTAATTCCCCCCTCATTTCGCCACTTTTTGAACCCTAATCTCAGTTTCTCTCTTCGCAATTCAGATCTACACCATCTCTCACAAAACCCTAACCATTCTTCTTCTTCGAACCAAAACTACCAGAGATTCAAACGAGGAATCACATTATCTATTCACATTTCGATGAATTATGTGAAGTATAAGACGGCGACACTGTATTCTCATGCTGTAATGTGAAATTCTCGTGTAATGGGGAAATGCTTTCTTCATTCTTGAGCCAGTCACCAGTATTGGATCCGAATCCCTTTTGTCTCGGGTGGGTATTATGACTTAAAGAATTTACTGCTTTAGAGTTATATGATTATTGTTATTGTAGAGTTTGTTACTTGAAAGATCTTGTTTGTTTTGTTTCTGGGGCATTAATTTGATAAAATATTTTTGGAAGAAAGAATATCATTTCAGGTTGTTAGAATTGGTGGTATTTGAGTGAATTTGATTTCCTTCTGGTGCCGTAGGTTTGAAAATTTTGAATCTTTGAGGTGTTGCATTCAATGGTATTCAAGTGGTTTTATGTGATTATTATTTGTTGTCCAAAATTTTACTTATTATGTTACATGCGGGTTATCATGCGGCTTGAATGAGTTTGTTACTTATGTTTCTCGTTCCAAAAATGAGGAAAGATCAAGCTTTATACATGTCAGCTTATTCCTTTGGCTCCTCTGATAAATTTCCAACCTCTGAAAAAACTACATTTTAAAAATTTTCTTTCAAAAAACTACTTTATATAACAAATTTCCTTTCAATATACTACCATTTTACCATTAATGGGGTTTAATCACTAATAATTGAGGCACCATAAAATGCTTTTCTTTCTTCCCTTCTCGTTTCTTTCCTCTTTTCTCGCAACCCCACCGACAACAATACCTACGGCGATTGTCATTTATCGATTATTATTAAATATAAACATAAAATGGTAGTATATTGAAATGAATTTGTTATATAAGGTAGTTTTTTAAAAGGAAATTTATAAAAGGTAGTTTTTTGAAAAAAGTTAGTTGTAAAAGGTAGTTTTTTGAAATTTTGCCTTCATTTTATAATTTTATTTACTTTAGAGTTTAGACTTTAGTTACTCATTTTGATATTTAAATTATTCATTTGTAAGTACTTGATATTTTGTAAACATTAAAGTATATGAATATAAGAGTTTTCTATTTTTCCTAATTTACTTGTCTTATTCTTTCCAATATCCGAATGCAATTTAGTTGTTACTTTCTCTTTCTTCCTTTAACCCTTCAAATTCAATATACTTTTCAGTTCAATTATTAAAGTAAACGTAAACTCCCAAATCAAATTTGCAAAGTTGCAAAAGTAGTTCGATAGTTCCTATGTTCTTGAATAGTTAATAAGATTTGCTTTACATAGTTCAAAACTTCAAAGCATCAACTTCAAAACTATAATCTAAGTTGCAAACGACCCAAATACTTACAATTACAATATTAAATGCCTTTAAATGCTACTCCTTAATTAAATCATATTAATATAGAATATAATCATCAAAGAGACAAAGATTTAAGTATTTTGGCATTTTAATCTACAACTTGTGTATTATTAAATCTCAATTTAAAAACATAAAAGATAAGTCAATGGGAAAAAAGTCTAATCGGTTTTTTCACCATATACCCCTGATAATTTTTTTTTTGCACCATATACCCATTCAACTTTTCAAATTCACCATATACCCCCCCACCTTTCAAAAAATACATCCACTAACCCTTTTGACTAATGGTGTTAGACTTCCGTTAGTCATTAACCCCTAATTCCCCTCTAACCATAATTAACTAACCTAAATTAAACCTTAACCCTAACCCTAAACTAATATACATTGGGCTCTAATCCTAACCACCTCCTCACCACCCCCCCTCCCCTTCTCCAGCTGACCCCATCCCCTTCCTCCGCCGACCCCCTCCGCCTCCCCACCACCCTCAAATCCTCCCCTCCCCACTCCCCGGAAACTCCCATCCCCCTCCCCACTCCCCCGCCCCCTCCCCTCCCCCTCCCCTTCCCCCTACCGAATCGACACCCCCGAACCCTAAAAAAAAAAAATTTGAAATTCGAAACTTTCAACAATTTGTGCTTGAGTTGATGCGGGTTTTCGAGCTTTGAAGGAGTATCAATTGCGAGTTTCGATCCCGGGAGGGGGGCCGCACGACGACGGGGAAGGGGGGGGGGGCTGCGCGACGACGGGGAAGGGGAGGGGGGCTGCGCGACGACGGGGGAAAGGGAGGGGGGCTGCGGGGAAGGGGGATGGAGGGGGGCTGGGGAGTGGTGGTGCGGTGGGGTAATGGGTGGTGGGGTAAGGGCTGGTGGGGGCGGGTGTGGGGGTGGGGGTGGGGGAGGGGTGGGGGTGTTAGGTGTTAGGGTTAGGGTATTAGGGTTAGGATTAGGGGTAAATTTAGGTTAGTTAATTAGGGTTAGAGGGGAGATTAAGGGTTAATGACTAACGGAGTTTAACGCCGTTAGTCATTAAGGGTAAGTGGATGTATTTTTTAAAAGGTGGGGGGTATATGGTGAATTTGGAAAGTTGAAAGGGTATATGGTGCAAAAAAAATTTGTCAGGGGTATATGGTGAAAAAAACGAAGTCTAATTATACAAAATAAAAATATACATGGTAAAGTTGGGTCGGGTAAGGTTGGGTCAGAATGGTTTTGAGTCGGGTTGTATTGGATTAGAATGAATTTGGGTCGGTTTGTATTGGGTCGGAATGAATTTGGGTCGGGTTTAGTTGGGTCGGGTGGTAACTGGGTCGGGTGGTAACTGGGTTGGTTCACACCTGGGTCGGGTGATAACTGGGTTGGGTCACAACTGGGTTGGGTGATAACTGGGTGAGTTTAACTGGGTCATTGGTGGGTGAAGTTGGGTGCGGGTTAGTTTTGGGTCGGAAACAGGTTGGGTCTGAGTCGTTGTTCACGGGTGCAACTGGGCACGGGTCCAACATGGGTCGGCCCAGTTCAGGTTGGGTTACCAATTCCACGGGTTCAACTGGGCACGAGTGGACGCTGGGTCAGAATGAGTCGGCTTTCCAACCGATCACTCTCGGCTCGGAACAGGTTGGGTCTGGGTCGCATGCGGGTTCACCCGTGGGTCGGCCTAGTTTTTGACACCTTGGTGGGACGCGGTCGTACGCGCTACCAAAGATAAAAGTTTATTTTCCTTCTTTCCAATACAAATAAATGTAAGTGGCAAGTAGAGTCGAATCCACAGAGAGTTGGGGACTAACTCGTGCTTATAATAGATCAAATGGGGGTTTTGCGTAGTTTTGTGATTAAATAAATGAATAACTAAATACGAAGAACTAAAGTATAATAAAGAAGTGATGTAATCAAGAAGAGAAGAATCTTATTGAGTTCGGTTAATGGCCACTTCGATTCATACTATTGATCATTGGTTTCTCAAACATGTAACTTTACTCTTAATTACTCAAAGTTGGAAATCAAATTCCTTTCCCTCAAAAGTACCGTTAAACAATCACAATCAGATGATCATACAACTTGAACTAATGATTAATCTAATCTAATCAGAGATTAAATTCAAATCAAAAGAACATCAACGAACTAGGAAACAATGAGCCAATTAACAAATTTCTAGCACAACATATTCAAATTGGAACTTGTGATTTCTCTAGTGATTAATCAAGAATAATCAGATTCATTAATCAAACCCTAGATTGCTACTCATGAAAGAAGAACAGATGAATCGGCATCAATTCTAAATCCTAGCAAATGATAAATCGAATGTATAAACTAGTAGTATTCCTAGCAATACATACCACAATCATAGATTTAAATCAAGAAATCACAATTATAATTAAGAACAAGTTAACAAAGAGAAACCTCACAATAGTAGACCGAAGCTTGATTAACCGTTCTCAAGACTAGATTTAGGCTACAATTGACATAGCATCCATTGAAGAAATCTTCAAACTCATTAGAAACTCAAAAAGGGAGAAAAAGGGATTAGGGTTCTTCTCTCTCTCCTCTCTAATTCAGTTCAGAAATTACAAGATATGCAAAACAAAACGTTTTTCTCTTTAATACAACCTAAGGAAAGCTGAAAATTGCCGAAGAGTCGCAGCCGCGTCGAAGTGCGCGAGTCGGGCATGTCCTGCGCGCGAGTCGGGCTTACGCTGCTGCCTCACAACACTCCTCGCTCGCATCGCGCGAGTCGCGCGAGTCGGGCATGTCCTGCTGCCAAGCATCCAGTCTTCACTCGCAGCGCGCGAGTCGGGCAGGCCTAGCGCGCGGCTCGGGCCTTCGACACTGTCCAGCAGGCTCTTCAGCTATAATGCGCGAGTCGTGCAGTAAGGGCGCACGAGTCGGGCACTGGCTGCTGCACATGAATTTGGTGCTCGATGAGCTCGGGCTGTGCGTGTGTAGTGCCCAGCTCCAACCTTCTCCACCGACGCTCTAGTTGGGCTCTTCAACGCCCATGGTGGACACACAATGCCGTAGAGCCATAAAATGAACTTGGATGCCCCCACCATATAACATTATAACGCTAAACTCCAATGACTTTGTGGTCTTTTTATGTTGAATGGATCGCAACCACGGGATGGGAATCCACCTGTAAATGATCATAAACACATAACCACAAAATACCCTTAAATCTCCTCTAATATCACAAATTCATCATAACTCCCTCTTCTCCACACTAAGGTTTAGATTAGTAAAACTCTCCTTCTTAAACCTTAAACCTTAGTAAAATGGACTTCTCAACACTCTATAATCGCACATAACTTGGTCCCATCACACCTCCAAGGGTCACGAGATAAGAAGTTCTAGCCCATCAAAAAAAAAGTTCTAGAAAGGTTCTTAGCACCTATAAAGAAACATACATGAATTCGCTCCTAGGATGGCGTTACAAAAGCCAAGTCTGCATATCTTATCTGTTATATCAGTGGGTTTGGGCAAATCGCTATGACCTCGCTCGATTCCGCAGAAAAGCTAATAATTTTAGAGGAGACGGGGTTCAAGAACTTGCTATTCTTGGCAGGCAAGACCCTACTGTATACACAAATTTCGAGTCAAAATATATATAAGACAAGAAACAAAGTAACAAAGAAATTTTATTTTAATAAATGTATTGAGTACAGTATCTGTTAACAGTTTATAATAAAAATAAACTAAATCCTCTGATTCTGTTCCGTAACTAGAGAGTGACACGTGTTGATGTCGACGTGGAGTTGAATTTAGAGTGACGTTTTGTCAACGTCAACTTGAGTTTGAGTGTGGGATGACGTTTCGTCAATGTCAACCTTAGTTTGAGTGTGGGATGACGTTTTGTTAACGTCATCCTGAGTTTGAGTTTTGTTTGAGTGTATTCGAATGAGGGCTGACAAAGGCTTGAATCTCAGCCGAATGTGTTTGAGTGTATCCGAACAGTCGGCACGGATTTGATATGCTTGTTGACTATTTGCAGGGAGAATTCCAAGAGAATTTTATGAACTCTTGAGCATAATGATTTTCTAGTCCCCTCAACTGAAGGAGGTGAGGTCTATTTATTCATTCATGGACTTGGTGGTTTATGGGCTTGGGCCCGTTTATGACTTGGAAGTCTTTTTTACCTTTGCCATTTGACCATCTTATTTGGACTAGTAATATGGGCTAGCCCAAATATTTTAGAACCCAAATTATATTTGTTTAATTTAATTTGGATACTTTATTTGAGTGAGCTAAATTAATTAAATTGGGCTAATCATATTTATTTTAGCTCAATAATAATTAACTTATTTTAATGTAGAACACACTAAAAAAATTTTAGTGTCTATAAATTGCCCCCTCGAGACTATGTCTCATACACAATTTGAAGTGTTTAATCGTGGCAGGGTCTCGACAAATTTGAGTTTGGTTTAGCAATCAGGCGACAAGCACTATGTTGCTAGATATGTTTTTTTAGTACAGTTATGTATCGTTCGCAACTCTATCAAGTTTTGGACTTGGAAAAAAAATAATCCTAATCGGCAATCGCAGGAGTATTAGGGTTTTATTCACCAGAGGATGTATAAACATACACCTAAGGCAATTAGTGATCACTTCCTTTGGTCATCGTTTACATACCCGGACATTGGGTTTGACTTGTAGCTTTGCTACCCAATTTCGACTTTTGTGAATCAAGGTAACGCACCCTATGTCCCAATGTCTCGTGCAATTACTTCTTTGAAATTTTTTCTTTTGTTTTCCACTTCAAAACAAAACGAAAATGAATTTTTTTATCACTTTCGTTAGGCTCGCCACCGATTTATCTACTTAGCCAAAAATTAAAGACCTCCCTGACATCATCATCTTGGTCGTTAACCTCATATTACATTCGTGGTATCCCTGTGCTGACGATGTGAATCACGTTTGTTTGCTTTTTTTTTTTCCGTTGTTGGCAGAAATCACATACTTCTTTTATATTTTTTCCGTATGAGTTATATGCCATGATCACTATTTTCACAACCAAGTAACTAAGTGTTGGCTGACAAATTTGTTTAACTTGCTTTTCTTGTTTGCGACTCACTGTCAGTTACTCTTGTTTGATCATTAAACAAATCTCTTTTTTTTTGGCATGATTTCTTTCTTTCTTTTTTTCTTGCTTTGAATTCTTTTGAAAGTATATTGCATGTCTAATGCGAATATATCACCCGACAAGTGCTTAAGTATTGTGTATCATGATGCCCACAATATTTGTTTTGTCTTGTGATGACTATTATGTCTGATTTTTGCAGATTGACATTGATGTAGAGAATATATGACGTTGACGTTAACGGTAGTGGTATGACGCAAAGACTGGGTCAAAGCACAATAGATTGCCGAGGAATAAGGAAGAGATAGTATAGAGTTATTCTAGTCAGTTCAAATGATTCAATAAGCATTCAAAGATTGTGCGAGAGGAGCAGAGATATTGTGCCAAGATTCTAGCTAACTACTTCCTACACTTATGGGCACACGTTGAGGCCGAGAAAGGGTTATAAAAGGACGGCGAGGTTAAAGCTAAAAGGAGATTCCAACTCATTCACACAAGCTCAAGCAACTAAAGTTTATTCATCAAACACTTTGCACTTTAAATTACTATTTCTTTTCATACAACAACTAAGATATTGTACTTAGAACAAACATCTTAGGTTGTATTGATCGCCATTCACTCCGAGTGAGGATTGCACATAGTGGATTGGTGGACTCACATCCACCCGCGGTTTTTTACCCACCTTCATTGGGGTTTTTCCGCGTCAACACTCCTTTGTGTCGTTCCCCTTTGAATCCCTCTCTTATTTACATAGCATTCATCGCATAAATCTGGTTGTTGTCGTCCCCATATCGGATATCGTCACTTAGGCAAAAATCAGCATAAACAATTTGGCGCCCACCGTGGGGCCACAACCAGATCAATCACTTTCTTCCGATTTCCTCGAAATGGCCGCATCAATGAACACTGACGAAATGCATAAGCTCTATGATCAAATGAAGGCGGAGATGGCCGAAATGAAAAAAAGGCAACGCACAACTGTCCTCTGACTTCTCGTCGTCGCAAGAAAATATTCAAAAGTTACAAGAAGAATTGGCTTCGACAAAAGAATCCAAGACCCAACGTCGCTTCAGTGTAGAAGACAATCCCGTCATGCATCCCCTCACTGATTCCGAGAGCGCCGAGTCGAAAGACGATGAAGGTTTCCTAGATGGAAGCCCCTTTAACGACCAAGACGGAGGTAACCTTGAAAATACCCCCGTGAACGGAGATGAAGACCCCATGGCAAAGAGGATGATCCTGATCGAGAAGCAGAATCGGCGCCTGATGAAGCTTATGTCTCAGCTCCCCGGGGCACCCACGTCCAGCGTCGTTGAGCACCGTGATGGCTATGCAACGTCACCGTTCGTCGAGAAGATTTCCATGGCGTCGCTCCCAAAGAAGCTCAATCTTCCTGTCCTCACAGCCACATATGATGGATCAACCGACCCCATTGAGCACGTCACTCAGTACAAGCAAAGAATGTGGCAGGCGTCTATCCAGTGGCATCTCGTTGAAGCGTGCATGTGTAAGTCCTTCGGGGTTACCTTGATCGGGCCAACTCTCAAATGGCTCGGATCCCTCAAGCCTGGAAGCATCAGCAATTTTTCAACCCTGGTCAATAAGTTCTATGATAAATTCGAAGGCAGTCGTAGTCTGGATAACCAGACGAGCGACCTTTATGGCGTTGTCCAAGGACCAGGAGAATCTATTCGTGATTATTATAATCGCTTTAATAAAGAAATGATTAGCATTAAAGATCTTGACACTAAAACATCTATTGAATGTTTCAGGAAAGGTCTCATCCTTCGGTCGAAGCTGTACAATCGTCTGATAAAATATCCGTGTTCCACATTCAAAGAAGTGAAATCCAGGGCGTTGGCTCAAATGCGCTTGGAAGAAGACGATGGTATCCTCAACACCATCTCTACCCGCCATGTGTCGGAAAGCACGAATGATCGCAAAGCCTTCGTCCCCAAGAAGAACAATTGGAGGAGTCATCCCTACAGTCGCCCTAATCAGGTACACAATATTAATGATGTGTCGTACCCTGATATTGGGTCCTATGGATTCTCCGTCGACGTCGGAGGTGTCGTCAACGCGTTAACAAAGATCGAAGTTCCTGTCCGTTGGCCGAGAAAAAGCGACCGTCCAGATGCTAAAAAAGACCAGACTAAGTGGTGTCAGTTCCACCATAATCATGGCCACAAGACGGAAGAATGCATTGCACTGCGAAGGGAGGTCGCGTTCATGTGAACAAAAGGCACCTCTAAGATCTCCTCGACGACAAGGGGAAGGCGTCCTTCGATAAAAATCCTTCTATGTCAAATTCGCCTGCGTCTCCTGCTCATGTCAAGGTAATAAATTCTGGTGGTTCAGATGTTTGTGGACTAACGTATTCAGCAGCCAAGAGGCTAGCTAGAGAGGGATCCCCCTCGTCCACTGTTCCTAAATCTTGCAGGTCAGATGACGAGCGCAAGCTAGAACCGATGTCTATCACTTTTGACAATGACGACGTGTGCAACAAGGAGTACCACGATGGACTGGTCATCTCTCTGACTGTCAGCAATTGCTTGCTGCGACAAGTGCTGATCAATGGCGGATGTTCAGCCAACATCATCTTCAAAAATGCCCTCGAAGGTATGGGTCTTTGTGACAGGGATATAACTAAAAAATCTATTGTCTTAGTCGGTTTCAGCAGAGAGGCGCAACAGACCGTCGGTGAGATCACACTACCAACTTTCGCCAAAGGAGTCAACTTGCCAACGACATTCAACGTCGTGGATTGTCCCTCCGCCTACAACGTCATCCTGGGCACGCCTTGGATCCACAAAATGAAAGCAGTCCCATCAACATATCATCAGACGCTCAAGTTCCCTACCAAATAGGGCGTCCAAGAGATCAAGGGTGAACAGAAAGCTGCCCGAGAGTGCTACAGTTCGTCGTTAAAGTCTGCCAAGGATCCATCTAGCAGTTAACAAGTGGATCAGCGCCCGACGTGCCAGATGAGCAGAATGTTGATGAAGTGGCGCTTGATCCAGCTTTTCTTGATCGCGTCGTTCGCATTGGAGCGACTTTATCGCCAGAACTCCGTAACCAGGTAACCGATTTCCTAAAGGCTAACCAGGATTGTTTTTCTTGGTCCCATGAATATATGACAGGTATAAGTCCAGACGTTATTACTCACAAGCTGAACGTCGATCCGGAGCATAAACCAATCAAGCAGAAACAACGTAAATTTGCCCCAGAACGCAATCAAATTATAAACGACAAAGTGCAAAAGTTGATTGACACAGGTAAGGTACATGAAGTTAAATATCCTGATTGGTTGGCTAATGTTGTCGTTGTCAGCAAAAAGAACGGCAAGTGAAGGGTCTGCATCGATTTCACGGACCTCAACAAGGCTTGTCCTAAGGACCCATTTCCACTTCCCCACATAGACGCGATGGTTAACGCGACAGTAGGGCACGAGCTTCTGAAGTTCGCGGACGCATACTCTGGCTACAATCAAATCCTTATGCATCTCGACGACCAGGAAAAGACAGCGTTCGTCACCGACAAAGGTATTTATTGTTATAAGGTTGTGCCTTTTGGACTAAAGAATGCAGGTGCGACGTATCAGTGCCTAGTCAACCAAATGTTCAAAGATCAACTAGGCGACACCATGGAAGTCTACATCGACGATATGTTGGTTAAATCCAAACAAGCAAGCGACCATATTCAACACCTATCCGAAGTGTTCGATGTTCTCCGAAAATACAGTATGAAACTTAACCCCACTAAGTGTACATTTGGAGTTGCTACAGGTAAATTTTTAGGTTACGTCGTGACGCAAGGAGGAATTGAGGCAAGTCCCGACCAAATCAAGGCATTGATTAACATCCAATCCCCCAGAAACGTCAAAGAAGTGCAAAAATTGACCGGATGCGTTGCTGCGCTTAACCGTTTCATATCCAGATCGTCCGAGAAGTGCCATCTGTTCTACGACGTTCTGCGCAAAAAAAAAGGCTTTGATTGGTCCCAAGCTCATGAGGACGCTTTGCAAGCGCTGAAGCACTACCCGGCCTCCCCACCTCTGCTGTCTAAACCAAGCGATGGAGAAACGCTTCAATTATATTTGCCCGTAAGTAATACGTTTGTCAGTGATGTCTTGACAAGAGAAGCTGAAAGTCAACAACTCCCTATTTACTATGTCAGTAAGTCTCTGTTAGACGCAGAGACTAGATATTCTTCCTTGGAAAAACTTGTGTTAGCCTTAGTTACTGCTGTTAAAAAACTAAGACATTATTTCAAAACTCATACTGTCGTTGTCATGACTAACTATCCCATAAAAAGTGTTTTGCGTAGACCTGAATTGACAGGTCGCATGGGTAAATGGCCCATTGCGCTCAGTGGTTACGACATAAAGTACCTACCAAGAACAGCAATTAAGTCGCAAGCCCTGGCTGATTTTGTGGCAGACTTTAGTCCAGAATTGGAGAAGATCGCAGAAGACGAAGTCGCTCAGATCAATCATGTCAATCATGACCCTTGGATTTTGTTTGTTGACAGATCGTCCAATTTTCGTGGTGCAGGTCTTGGCGTTGTCCTAAAGTCGCCACAAGGGGACAAGATAGTGCAAGCCATATGCTTCGAGTTCAAAGCGACCAATAACGAAGCTGAATACGAGGGGTTGATTGCAGGAATTACCCTAGCAAGCGGCTAGGGGGCAAAAGCGTTAAAGATTTATATTGATTCATTGCTAATAGTCAGTCAGCTCAAAGGCGAATTTGCCGCTAAGGATTCCAAAATGGCGCTCTACTTGGAAGTCGCACAAGGTAAAAGTAAGATGTTTTACCCCTTTGACATAATGCAGATACCAAGGGACCACAACACGCAAGCAGATGTGTTGGCCAATCTAGGATCGTCCCTGAGAGATGTGTTGTTCACTTCTGTTCCTATCATCCATCTTACAACGCCAGCGATAAGTAAATGCAAAGACATTACAGACATCATCGTAGCAATTGGAAACAACGACGGAGACCAGGCAGATGACGATGATGATCTAGCAATGAATGACATCGAACCAGTAAACGACAACGTTGACACAACCAACGATGATATACCCGCAAACGACGAGGTAAGTACTAGTCGGATGAAACCTTTTTACAATTATTTAACTAATGATGTACTCCCAGTAGACAGAGCAGAAGCACGACGAATCCGCTACAAAGCATCTAGATACGTCATTATCCAAGGAGTGCTATTCAAAAAGTCCGTCGTTGGGCCTTACTTGCGTTGCTTAGAAGAGCACCAATAGGGACAAATTTTGTAAGATCTACATGAAGGGACGTGTGGAAACCATTATGGAGGACGCAGCCTATCCAACAGAGCGTTAAGAATGGGCTATTATTGGCCAACAATGAAGCAAGACGCCATCAGGTACGTCAAAAGATGTGACAGTTGTCAACGACATGCAGGTATGACGCACAAACCTTGTGAAATTTTACATCCTTCTCTAACTCCTTAGCCTTTTATGAAATGGGGAATGGACATAGTTGGTAAATTACCTCCAGCCCTAGGACATAAGGTTTTTATGTTAGCACTAACAAATTATTTTTCTAAGTGGATAGAGGCAGATTCCTTCCAACAGGTACTCTACAAAGAGGTAATTTCTTTTATACATACTAACATTATTTGCAGGTTGGTGTTCCATCAGAAATTAGATGCGACAATGGGTCGCAATTTATCAGCGATAAAACAAAGCACTTCTGCGACGAGTGGAACATCACGTTGCTGACATCAACGCCCAGATATCCTCAAGCCAATGGACAAACTAAGTCCAGCAACAAGACTGTCACAGACACATTGAAGAAGCGTTTCACTGCTAAGAAAGGAAAATGGGCAAAAGCATTGCCAGCTATCTTGTGGGCAAATCGCACGACGCCACGCACTGCGACTGGACAAACACCCTTTTCACTGGTTTATGGGTGCGAGGCTGTCATACCAGCCGAGATAAGTATTCCAACTGCCAGGTATCGTCTGATGACGGAGCAGAAAAAATCGTGACAAACTGGTCAACGACCCAGATACCATAGAGGAATTGCGAGACGCAGCGTTGATACGCATGGCATCACAACATCAGATTGTCGCAAGGAGTTTCAACAAGAACGTACAAGCCAAGTCATTCGCTGAAGGCGACTGGGTGTTAAGGAAGGCCTTCCAGACTACACTGGAGCCCAACGCAGGTGTCCCTATCAAATCAGCAAGGTCGTTGGCAATGGTGCTTACCAGCTAGTCCGACGCAACGACACCATGGTCTCGCGAAGTTGGAACGCTGTCCATCTCAAAAGATAAGTAAAATTTTATTTTATTTCTTTTGTATTCAATAAGTGATGAACATGTCATCGTAGAGTCGTTGTTTCTTTTACAGGATTTTTCATGTTTTTCAATAAGATCGCGACGTTCAGACGAAGCGACCAACAGTTATTTTTGTGTAATAAGTCAAATAGAATGACAAAGTATTGCAAATGACACCAATAAAGCTACTTTCGCATCATGCGCTATTTCAAACGTCATAAGGTTTCAACGCCATACAAAAGTTTAACAGCATCGTAAACACTCAACCTGCTCAAAGGCAAATAAGTGAATGTATTTTATGCATAGTTAATTTTGATTTTAACCTAACCTACACGACAAAGAGGGCTTTCTAAGCGCCTGATCATCGTACATAGATGCCAGACATAAGTTTCAAAAGAGTATTTGCGCAAAGTAAAACATAACACCATTCCCACGAATGGCCAAAACAAACATAAGTCATGGTCACTCCCATGAGTGACCCAAAAGTTAAAACTACATGTGTTCGGTTATTCACGCGAATAACCCTAAAGATCCATTGTTTTCAATCAAAAGTCTCAAGTTTTAAATGGCTAAACGCCAGGTTCCTCATTCACGTTGTCATCAGCAGACTTCTCTGACGCCTGAACTTCAGGCACGACATCCTCTCTAAGTTGTCACCTTGAGGAAATTCAGACGCTATCAGTGTTACGCTGGTAACAAAGTTGTCGTCTTCTTGTTGGACAACGTTTGCAGAAGATTCCGCTGTCGCCAGGTTCAAATCGCCTGGATTGGCTAAGTCCTTCATTGAACCTACCCATTTGAGGTACAAGTCAATTTCTTTTTGAGGATTCAATGACGCTGTACGCTTCATCATGTACTGATAAATGAGTTTGGCTCTGACTGTCGTGGTTACCTCAGTTTCTATTAAGTCCAATTCATTCTTCTACGCTGCAACTTGTGCTTGCAGCGCTTCAATTTCAATCTTCGACGCCTCTTCAACGTCCACAAACTGCTTCCTCAAATTTTCCAACTCTTCTCCATTCTTATTCAAAACTTCATTCATTTCCTTCTTCTCAAGTTTAATCTTCTTTATTTCCGCATCCTTATCCTTCATTGCCGCTTCTTTTTTCTCTACCCTCACTTTCATCACTTGATGGCTCCAATAAAGACTTAACATCTCCTTCTTAACCATCAAGAAGTGATGTGACGCCTGATAAAGAAAAGGTTATAGTCAAACGACCAGTATGAACATGCGACGTTGACAGTAGTATAAATCGTATTCAAACCTGGAAAATCATCTCCAGACCACCTAACATCAGACCCGGCATAAGACGATCCCGCAGGCGATCCTCAGCTCCAGGAAAAAGAAGTTTCTACGCCTCATGCCAGAACGACTTGTTCGACGACATGAAATCATTAGGAAATGTGACAGAGTATGACGGTCCCTCCATGTCAGGAGAAGCGGAAAATCCAGGCTTACGAACTTTTTGTTGTTGCACAGCAGTGTCATCATCTTCGACGTGAACGACGTCATGGGGTAGCTGTTTACCAGACGACGTCATGGGGTAGCTGTTTACCAGACGACGTGGTGGACGACGTAGCAGAACGATATGTCTCCCTCTTCCTCTTCCTGAGAAGGTAAGTGAGAGCTTGACTGTCCAGAGACTCCCTCTGCCTAGATTGTGAAGACTCTGTCGTAAAGGAGTAAAGTGCATTAGCAATCAATTGTACAAGTAGTATGCAACGATTTAGAGATGACGAATGTTTACCAGAAGCCATTGAAGAACAGCTGCCTTGGTCGACGTTTGGTATTTTCTTGAATGAACGATCCTCCACACTATACTTTAAGAATTTAGTGCACCTTTGTTCCGACTCCTCTCTGGGAACGAACAGTTTTGGATCCAGACCTATGAAAAAGATGACGTAAGGACAATGTTAACATCATGACGTTAAGAAAAATCATAAGTAAAATTCACGAACCTTCCATGTTCCAGCCTCCGATCAAGAATTTCCCTAACTCGCCAAGAGACGATTTTTTCACAAAGATATAGCGACCCTTCCATCCTCTGTCATTCGACGGTATCCTATTCTTTCCTTTCACCCTAATTTCATAGCAGTACAGTAGATCTTGAAGAGTAAAAGGTTTATCCCAGTTGGACGTGACCCTGTCAATGACGCTAAGAACTCTCCAGACCTGGGGCATTACTCTTGCTTAGGAGTTTCGTTTTTTGTTTGCTTGCAGTTTAGACTCTTGCTTAGGAGTTAGAATTTTTTTTGGTGTGCAGTTTAGACTCTTTCTTAGGAGTTAGAATTTTTCGTGTGCAGTTTAGACTCTTGCTTAGGAGTGTGATTTTTTTAGTGTGTAGTTTAGACTCTTGCTTCGGAGTTTCACTTTTATTTGCTTGTAGTTTATACTCTTGCTTAGGAGATAGTTTTTTTTATGTGCCGTTTATACTCTTGCTTAGGAGTTTTCTTTAATTTTGTTCCGCATGCAGTTTATACTCTTGCCTATGAGTTAGAATTTTTGACTTGCAGTTTACCCTCTTGCTTAGCAGAATTTGTTTTGTTTGTATCCATGAGGTTTTGTTTCCATGCCCCCTAGATCTTTCACTTAGAATAATTTTCATAATCATGGCGTCGATAGATCCTCTATTGATGCATCAGATGAGTCTGATTCATTTCCATGACAAGCAATTGCAAGCTCCATGTCGTGCGCTTTACTTGCTAGTTCTTGAAATGTTTTGGGTTTGATCCCTTGCAAGATGTAGGTCAAATACCAATGTGCCTTGGATACACATTCCGACCGCAAGTTTCGACAAATTATCTTTACATTGCAAGGTCAAAGCACACCAACGATTAATGTAGTCAATGACGGCCTCATCATTCCATCGGTGAGTCTTAGTCAACTCAACCATGCTGACAACACGTCGAGTGCTATAGAACATGTTTAGGAACTCTTCCTCCATTTGATCCCAACTATTGATGGATTGTGAGGGTAGATCTGTGTACTAATCAAAGGCCATCCCTTTCAGAGAACGTACAAATTATTTGTCGAGGAAATCGTCTGTGGTACCAACATTTTGCATGTTTCCACAAAGTGAGAAATGTGTTGCTTATGATTTCCTTTCCCATCGAATTATTGAAACTTTGGGGGATGGTAGCCAAAAGGCATCTGCAACTTATCAATTCTCTTGGTACAAGGCTTTACATAGTTATGACTTCCTTGAGAGCTTTCCCCAAGTTGATTCTTGACAGCACGAGCTATCAACAATTCGAGTTGTCAAGCTATTGGTGGACGGTGAGGGTAGTCACCACTCTCGGCTTCGCTTTCATCATCACCTTGGCTTGATGATGCGTCACCTGGATTCTACTAAGTTTCTCATTGAGGGCGGCAATTTGCTCGTTTTAGAGTATGATCTGAGCATCCTTTTCCACTTCGTCCTTCATCAATTTTTGGAGTAAGATGTTCATTTCAGCGAGTTGTTCCTCAACTGTTTTAACTGAGGTCACCATAACATAAGTAATGACAACATATTTCTTCATTCTTTTGGTGCGAAAACGAAGACTCATGTCTTCCATAGAGTCACCTAATATTATAGATTTTCGCGGGGTGTCAGCAACGTTTTCAGCTGATCGAAAAAATGTTCTTCCTCGATACCATTTCTCAGATTTGTTGTTGATAACGAAATAGAGATGAGAGGTAGAGATAGTCCCACCGAGCGTGCCAAAATTTGTATACATAAATTTCGAGTAAAAATATATGTAAGACAAGAAACAAAGTAATAAAGAAATTTTATTTCAATAAATATATTGAGTACAATCTCTGTAATCAGTTTATAATAAAAATAAACTAAATCCTCTGATTCTGTTCCGTAACTGGAGAGTGACACGTGTTGATGTCGACGTGGAGTTGAGTTTAGAGTGACGTTTTGTCAACGTCAACTGAGTTTGAGTGCGGGATGACGTTTTGTCAACGTCAACCTGAGTTTGAGTGTGGGATGACGGTTTGTCAATGCCAACCTGAGTTTGAATGTGGGATGACGTTTTGTCAATGTCAACCTGAGTTTGAGTTTTGTTTGAGTGTATTCGAATGAGGGATGACAAAGGCTTGAATCTCAGTCGAATGTGTTTGAGTGTATCTGAACAGTCGACACGGATTTGATGTGCTTGTTGACTATTTACAGAGAGAATTCCAAAAGAATTTTATGAACTCTTGAGAATAATGATTTTCTGGTCCCCTCAACTAAAGGAGGTGAGGTCTATTTATAGGGAATGTAGATTCCTTCATGGACTTGGTGGTTTATGGGCTTGGGCCCATTTATGACTTGGAAGTCTTTTTTACCTTTGCCATTTGACCATCTTATTTAGACAAGTAATATGGGCTAGCCCAAATATTTTAGAACCCAAATTATATTTGTTTAATTTAATTTGGATATCTTATTTGAATGGGCTAAATTAATTAAATTGGGTTAATCATATTTATTTTAGCTCAATAATAATTAACTTATTTTAATATAGAACACTAATAAATTTTTAGTGTCTACACCTACCTAGGCAACTTGCCTATTATATATTGGCTAGGGTCAATTTAAAGATATGTCCATTCGCGGCCATCGCAGAGAAAAAGGTTTAAGGTGAAAGTCCAGTGGGTGTTGGGCATCCCAGCAAGAAATGGCCAAACAATAGATTTGAGAAAACTGAAAAAAGAGAGAAAGTTTGAGGCATTTTATGCCGAGTACGAAACAGTAAGGGGTACGGGTGCTTCTCTGACTCAAGGTATCTATGTGGATAATTTGAAGCATACAGTGAAGACCGTTGTTTCCAACATCGATTTCAAATAAGCATTCCTGATGTATACTCTTTGCAATGTGTTGTGTCCGTCAACAAGGGATAGGCTACAGAGCAAATACCTACCCCTAGTTTATTTGGCAAGAAAAGCCAAAAAAATGTGATCGGGGTGTCATTGTACTTGAGGACATCAAAAGAAACATGAAGAAGTTTCTTGAGAAGTTCAACATATACGGCATTGTTAAAGGTTATGGCGGTTGTGTATATATATTGGTGGTGAGCTCGCTTTATACATGCTTTTTTGTTTTTTTTTTTTTATATTTTCAAAAATGATCTATAAAGTAGTATATGATGGTGGTGCATGCAGATCATATACTTGGATCACCTGATCCGACAACCTGTTGGTTGGAATGTTTTATCCGAGAATTGATGTTTGGAGGGTAGAATTGGTTCATGAAGTAAAAGAGAGCTGACAAATGTTTAGAGGGGGATTACGGCAAGATTGGGGTAAGATTGGGGTAAGATTGGGGTAAGATTATTCTTCTTTATAATATTTAATTTTTAGTTGTCAAAGACTTTTGGGCATAAAAATTTGTACGCTTCAAACATGTTCAATACTGATAATGACCAAAGGTACATTTTTCTTGCAGTTGCATGCTACATGATGTTTGGTATAGAGGAGACACCCGAATGAGATAAAATATGTCTTGCCTCCGGAGGAATGTAAAACTACAACAACTTTTGCAAAATTATGCGAGGTTTCTTTAAATTTAATATATTAAGTCTTGTACGAGTCCTTTGCAAGCACCCCTAACTCATATATTATGCTTCCAGTCTTTAAGGAGACTTGAAAAACGGAAGAAAAGCGGTTTATGTCCTAATGGCTATCTACAAGATGCCAAACGTAGAGAAGGTGATTTTTCGGTTTCGATTTCACTTTTTGAAGTGCTTTTATGCTTTATTTTTTATCTGAGCGTTTCATAATGTTAGCTGCAGAGAGAAATTCTTCAAATGAAGTAAGTGAAGACATTGATAAATCATCTTCAACGAATGACTCTCGGTCAGGACCTTCACCAAAGTCATCTGAGACAACTCCACTACATACAAGTGGTCGCCATGACTGCTATAAGGAGTTGTGTCAGTCAACTTATGGTGTAAGCTCTTTTTCTTTTTATTTAACAAAATATCTATCTATGATAATATTAAAGGAAGATCCAATAGCTATTTTTTCCCTCCCAAATTACCCCCTGTTTTCCTGCCCATTGCTCATCACTTGTCTTTTCTTTTGTGTAATATGTCAGAATGTAGTAGTCACTCACCAAATATTATGGCGGAGTCACTGAATGAGCAAGAAGGTAATTTGTGTTCTCCAATTGACATGCCTACCTCTTCCAAATGGATTGTTATTGTCACTCCCACGCGCAACATAAGAGCAGAACTAGGAGGATCACAAGAAGCACAAAAAAGGGGGCATTTTAACACATGGAGGGCACTGGTATTATCTATTAGAGGACATGGATTTCTAAAATGAAAGAATCATTGTACCAGTTAGTGCTCCATTGTTCACATAAGTAAGAATCTCCATCTTCCTCCATCTTCTGTTTTTGGTGTATAAGCGAAACATATATGAGGTTGAAATTTTGACTTATAAACTATTTGTTGTGGTCATGTACAGAGACCGCAAATTCATTGTCTATTCTGGTAAACTATTTGCCATGTCCTTGCTCGATTCTGTAAAAAAGCTAGAATTTTTGGAGGAAATGGGGTTCAAGAACTTGCTGTTCTTGGCAAGCAAGACCCTACCTAGGCAATTTGACTATTATCTACTAACTAGGGTCAATATTGAAGATATGTCTATTCGCGGCCATTGCGGAGAAAAATTTTAAGGTTAAAGTCCAGTGGGTGTTGGGCATCCCAGCAAGAGATGGCCAAACAATAGATTTGAGAAAATGGAAAAAAGAGAAAAAATTTGAGGCGTTTTATGCCGAGTACGAAACAGTAAGGGGCACGAGTGCTTCTGCAACTCAGGGTATCTACATCGATAACTTGAGGAATGCAGTGAAGAGTGTTGTTTCCAACATCGATTTCAAAGAAGCATTCCTAATGTATGCTCTTTGCAATGTGTTGTGTCCGTCGACAAGTGACAGGCTACAGAGCAAATACTTACCCCTAGTTTATTTCGCAAGAAACGCCAAAAAATTATGATCGGAGTGCCATTGTATTTGAGAACATCAAAAGAAACGTGAAAAAGTTTATTAAGGAGTTCAACAAATACGGCGTTTTCAAAGGTACATTTTTCTTGCAGCTGCTACATGATGTTTGGTATGGAGGAGAGCACCGGATTGAGATAAAACATGTTCAATAAAACTACGACATCTTTAGCAAAATTATGCGAGGTATCTTTAAATTTAATATATTATGTGTTGTACAAGTCCTTTGCAAGCACCCCTATCTCATACATTATGCTTCCAGTCTTTAAAGAGACCGGTAAAACGGAAGAAAAGTGGTTTATGTCCCAATGACTATCTATAAGAAGCCAAACGTAGAAAATGTGATTTTTCGGATTTGATTTCACTTTTTGAAGTGCTCTTTTACTTTGTTTTTTATCTGAACGTTTCATAAAGTTAGCTGCAGCGAGAAATTCTTCAAATGAAGCAAGTGACGACACTGAGAAATCATCTTCAAGGGATGACTCTCAATTACGATCTTCACCAAAGTCTTCTGAGACAATTCCACTAAGTCCTAGTGGCCGCCATGACAGAAATAAAGAGTTGTGTCAGTCAACTTGTGGTGTAAGCTCTTTTTTATTTTTTAACAAAAAAAATATCTATGATAATACTAAAGGAAGATCCAATAGTTATTGTTTCCCTCCCAAATTACCCCCTGTTTTCCTGCGCATTGCTCATCACTTTTCTTTTCTTTAGTGTACTATGTTAGAATGTAGTAGTCAATCACCAAATATGTGGCGGAGTCAGTGAATGAAGAAAAATGTAATTTATGTTCTCCAATTGCCATGCCTACCTCTTCCAATTGGATTGTTATTGTCACACCCAAGCAATATAAGAGCATAACTAGGAGGATCGCAAGAAGTACAAAAATGGGGGCATTTAAACACATGGAGGGCCCTGGTATTAATTATTGGAGGATAAGGATTTGTAAACCAAAAGAGTCATTGTACTAGTTTGTGCGCCATTGTTCACATAAGTAAGAAGGTATATGTGCCTCCATCTTATGTTTTTAATGTGTAATCGAAACATATATGAGGCTGAAATTGTGACCTATAAACTATTTGTTGTGGTCATGTACAAAGACGGCAAATTCATAGTCTGTGGTGCTAAACTATTTTGCCATGTGTCCTTGCTCGATTCCGCGAAAAGCTAAATTTTTTGGAGGAAATGGGGTTCAAGAATTTGTTGTTCTTGGTAAGCAAGACCCTACCTAGACAACTTGCCTATTATCTACTGAATAGGGTCAATATTGAAGATATGTCCATTCGCGGCCATCGCGGAGAAAAAGTTTTAAGATGAAAGTCCAGTGGGTGCTCGGCATCCCAACAAGAAATGGCCAAACAATAGATTTGATAAAACAGAAAAAAAAAGAGAAAGTTTGAGGCGTTTTATGTCGAGTACGGAACAGTAAGGGGTACGAGTGCTTCTCCAACTCAAGGTATCTATATGGATAACTTGAAGAATGCAGGGAAGACCGTTGTTTCCAACTTCGATTTCAAAGAAGCATTCCTGATGTATGCTCTTTGCAATGTGTTGTTTCCATCAACAAGTGACAGGGTACAGAGCAAATACCTACCCCAAGTTTATTTGGAACGAAAAGCCAAAAAAATATGATTGGAGTGCCATTGTATTTGAGCTCTCCTTATACATGTTTTTGTTGCTTTTTTTTTATATTTTCATAAATTAATAATAAAGTAGTATATGATGGTGGTGCCTGCAGATCATATACTTGGATCACCTGAACCGACATCAAGTTGGTTGCAATGTTTTACCCGAGAATTGATGTTTGGACGGAAGAATTGGTTCACGAAGCAAAAGAGAGCTTACAAATGTTTAGAAGGGGATTATGGCAAGATATCTTTACAATATTTAATTTCTAGTTGTCAAAGGCTTTTGGGCTAAAATTTGTACGCTTCAAACATGTTCAATATTGATATTGACCAAAGGTACATTTTTCTTGTAGTTGCTACATGATGTTTGGTATGGAGGAGAGCACCCAAATGAGATAAAAGATGTATTGCCTTCGGAGGAATGTACAACTACAATAACTTTTGCAAAATTATGCATGGTATTTTCAAATTTAATATATTAAGTCTTGTACGAGTCCTTTGCAAACACCCCTAACCTATACATTATGCTTCCAGTCTTTAAGGAGACCTGCAAAACGGAAAAATAGCAGTTTATGTCCCAATGAATATCTACAATATGCCAAACGTAGAAAAGATAATTTTTGGTTTCGATTTCACTTTTTGAAGTGCTTTTTTGCTTTATTTTTTATCTGAACGTTTCATAATGTTAGCTGCAACGAGAAATTATTCAAATGAAGCAAGTGAAGACACTGAGAAATCATCTTCAAGGGATGACTCTCAGTCAGGATCTTCACCAAATTCTTCTCAGACAACTCCACTACATCCAAGTGGCCGCCATGACTGCTAAAAGGAGTTGTGTCAGTCAACCTACGGTGTAAGCTCTTTTTTTTTTTTTTAACAAAAAATCTATCTATTAGAATACTAAAGGAAGATCCAATAGCTCTTTTTTCCCTCCCAAATTACCCCCTGTTTTCCTTCCAATGCTCATAATTTTTTTTTGTTTTGTGTAATATGTCACAATGTAGTAGTCACTCACCAAATACTGTGGCAGAGTCAGTGAATGAGGAAAAAGGTAATTTATGTTCTCCAATTAACATGCCTACCTCCTCCGCACTACTACATAAATGAGCTAATGCAACCCCTAAAAACCGTTACAATAGAGCGTAAAACTGTTGCAATAGAGTTATTGCAACGGTTGAACAACCGTTGTTGTTGCTGCCGTTGCATTATATTGCAACGGAAACCTTTGGTCTATTGAACCTATTGCAACGTATTTATACCTATTGCAACTCCATCCAATAGATATTGCAACGCCCCTATTACTCATATTGTGTCCCATTTTGGCATCTACTTCAACGTCTCCATATACATTGCAACATCATCGTATAGCTATTGCAACACCTCTATTACTAATATCATGCCTCATTTTGGCACCTATTGCAACGCCTACGTAGCTAATGCAACTCCAATACTATAGTAGTATAGTAGTAATAAATTGATATACATAAATTTATATATTCATAAATTTATTTTAAAATTTTATTCACAGAAGAGGAATTATGCCTACAATATTTTAATATTTACGAAATACGTTATGACAAAAGTCTATTAACTACAAAACTATATAAAATTTATGGTTTCTCAATTCTCTTCAAGAGAACTTCTACATGAAAAATGCTCCAATAAATCACTCTACATCTAAAATGCTTCCATGTCTTCCAACAAGCAACTAGTTTATTGATGTGGCGTTCCATTTCTTCATTTATGACCACCTGCAAATACAAATGTATTTGATCAAATTAGTAAAAATCAAACGTTTCTAATTAAGTTTATTTAAACACAATTGTCCTATTATAGAATCAAAATCAATTTTTCAAGCAACAATAAAATATAAGCATATCGATCAATGTAAAAGGAACGGATTACATTCATTCCAAGTAAGCAAGAGACTGGTTCCCGTCGACCCAATATGAGGTTTCAATCAGGGAGAAAGTCCCAAAGGAACTATACCACTAGTAGAAGAAACATCAAGTGCTCCGGTTTAAAACCCTATAAATACTCCGCATTTGACCTATAGCTGACGTCGTACGAGCATTTGAGCATTAATAAATATTAGATAGACATGGACATATACTTGGACGACAAAGTGCAGTCAGTTTTCTCAATATTAGATAGACATTGAGAACAACAATTATCATTCAGTGACCAATTGTTGGAGCAAGAATAAAAATGGGTGTAACACCACTATACATAAAAATTATCATGGTTTTCAGCAAAAATGGAGCTTCAAGGACTTCATTAATAACTCAGAATCCAAGTACTCCTTTTGTCCTAAAATGGGCATCACACTTGGAAGTGGCACGGAGATAAGAAATGCTCACTTCGATCAGGATTAATATTCACATATACTATATTAAAGACGTATGGTAAAAGTTGTCATCTTTCCTAATAAAGATCTTGTCTATTTCAAATAAAATATTTGGAACTATACCTTAGCCGCTCTGTTGTGTCGGAAGTCGTAATGACCGACATTGAGATCGGTTAAGAAGAAAATCGAGCCTCCGGATCAAAGTTGAAAACATGCTTAAGGTCAAAAACTTGCAAGGTTATAGATGGACTAGATGATCCTAGGTGTAGCATAGGTTTAGATAATTAATACTTTGCACGTCGAAGATAAGGCAAAAGCAATTAGCCCTTGGAGACTAGGGGAAGAAACTGTACCGGCAATGAATCTCTTAAAAGCTTTTGAAAGAAGATTTATACCTGCCATCTATCACACAAAGTTGCTCGGTTCCAAGGTTACAGATTGACATCCACATTTTTATTTGATATGGTCCCTCCACTCCAAAGTGAGTGTCTTTTAAGTTCTAGTACAAAGATTGAGGAGTTGTTAGTTATAGTAATGAACCCACAACACCTCAACCACATTAGTCGTATTAGAGATAATATGGCCATAAGCAAACAAAATGCGGTCTGTTAAAATTGAATATTTGTGCCCTGGATGACTTTAGATGCTTCAAGCAAATTTAACATCAAAGCTGGTAGTTTAAGCCATCGTGCAATTAGGGTACAATCAGTTGAATCTTTTCAATAATTAAGCATTATTTCTTTGTTAAAAAGGTTCATAGTGCAGAGTATATAAGTTTCCATACATCACAAGTAACGATCCACATTGCGGGGACTTATTCAACCATACAACTTACATTAAGCTAAACAGAACATGTAAGACATACAACAAACATCAAAACATTGTGTAAATGCAAGTTTTTGAAGAATTAAGGATACCCCGCCTTTAGAAGAATTTGATGAAACGAGTGGTATGAGTATCAGCAAAACCACAACAGCTAAATCCTGGAAAAAAGATAAAGGAAAAGCAAAATGAGATAGCGAGAAACAAATGGAGCAGTGTTAACTTAATTCAAATCAAAGTTAAGATCTAGATTAGATGTAGAAAAACAATAGTATATGCTACAAGTATTAAGCAATTGTGTGGTGCAATTTGCTAAGCTCAATTTCTCGGGAAAATTCGCATGACATACATACTTCACTAGCCATTTGGGCACATGCTATTGGTAGATTAGCGGCAATGGCACATTGACCCGACTCTCTCGCCTCACTAAGTTTGCCAAAAACTGTCACCTTAAGCAAATGTCTTAGCTTGAACGAATCTGCCTTGAATTTCTGTCTCAACTCATCGTATAATTCTTGAATGCTAAACACAAAATTAGAAATACTGAAAACATATTTTATATATATAAGTAAAACTAATTGATTGAATTACCATTTGTTGTGAAACTAAAATCAATTTGAATTAGATATGAGTATCAAAGAGAAAAAAGAGAGAACGAAATTTCAGTTTTACCCTTTTTCTTGATTTTATCCTATAGTGAGTAATAAATTGACTTCACCTTCATGACTTCATTGCCGTCCACAGCGAGAATATTCTAGCCAAAAGGTATTCGTGTAACTGTTTTGGAGATTTTGAGATTTTGGGAGAATGGTGTAAGTGTAACTATGAGGTGTGAAATGAGAGAGGAAAAAAAGTTTTAGGGGATTGGAAAATTGGGGACAAACAAGGAGGTAAACCAGATGGAGGAAATGGGGCTGGCAGAAGATAAGATTAAGGTGTGAATGTTCTAGGGTTTCAAAACTTTTTGAGGAAAATAGAGAGGGAAACAAAAGGTCGTAGCGTGCTTAATGAATTACACCACCCATTGCATTAGCGGCTATGTTAGTGCAATGACATACACCCTATTGCAACAGTTATCTAAGAAGCGTGGCAATAGATTTAAAGGTCGTTGCACTTGATCATCTAATACAACAGTTTAGTATAACCGCTGCAATAAATCAAATTGCTCGTTGCATTATAGTCAACCGTTGCATTATGGTCAACCGTTGCATTAAACTGTTTCCATTGCTTCAAAATGTAGTAGTGTCCAAATGGATTGTTATTGTTACCTCCACGCAATATAAGAGCAGAACTAGGAGGATCGCAAGAAGTACAAAAACGGGGACATTTAAACACGTGGAGGGCACTGGAATTAATTATTGGGGGACAAAGATTCCAAAAATGAAAGAGTCATTGCACCAGTTAGTGCGCCATTATTCACAAAAGTTAGAATGCCTATCTCCCTCCATCTTCTGCTTCTGGTGTGAAAGCAAAACATATATGAGGCTGAAATTTTGACCTATAAACTATTTGTTGTGATCATGTACAGAGACTGCAAATTCATAGTCTATGGTGGTGAACTATTTGCCATGTCCTTACTCGATTCCGCTAAAAAGCTAAAAATTTTGGAGGAAATGGGGTTCAAGAACTTGTTGTTCTTGGCAAGCAAGACCCTACCTAGGCAACTTATGTCCGTTCGCGGCTATCGCGGAGGAAAAGTTTTAAGGTCAAAGTCGAGTGGATGCTGGGCCTCTCAGCAAAAAATGGCCAAACAATAGATTTGAGGAAACTGAAAAGAGATAGAAAGTTTGAGGCGTTTTGTGCCGACGAGTACTAAACAATAAGGGGTACGGGTGCTTCTGCAACTCAAGGTATCTATATGGATAACTTGAATATGGTAGTGAAGACTGTTGTTTCCAACATCGATTTCAAAGAAGCATTCCTGTTGTATACTCTTTACAATGTGTTGTGTCCGTCAACAAGTGACATGCTACAGAGCAAATACCTACGCCTAGTTTATTTCGCAAGAAACGTCAAAAAAATATGATTGGAGTGCCATTGTATTTGAGGACATTAAAAGAAACGTGAAGTTTTGAGAAGTTCAACAAATACGGCGTTGTTAAAGGTCGTGGCGGTTGTGTATATATCTTGGTGGTGAGCTCTATTTATATATGCTTTTTGTTGGTTTTTATTATATTTTCAAAAATGAATAATAAAGTAGTATATGATGGTGGTGCCTGCAAATCATATATTTGGATCACCTTAATTGACAACCTGTAGGTTGGAATGTTATATCCGAGAATTGATGTTTGGACGGAAGAATTGTGTTGTATTCCATGTTTTGATGATGTCAAATACTTAGGTTAATTTTACTATATAGTTTTTATTTTAGCGAAAAGTATAAAATACCAAAAATAATGTAATGTTCAAATTTGCATTTATATCTTGTGGAGAAAGATTAATTATTTAATCTAAGTCAAGATATTTAATTTATACACTTTGAATTTTTATCATATGGTATGTTTGATATTCTAGTAACTTAGAATCTTTGGATAAAAGATTCTTTAAGTTATTAGATATTTTGTTGTTGTTGTTGTTGTGCGTGAAAATCAGTTGGAAATTGCGTGGCCTACAATGTGGAGCTGATCCCTTGAAGCTCTCCAACAAACTCCAACCAACTCGCTGAAGATGCTCCCACTAACGGCTAGTGGAGGTAGTTTATTTTCTGTTGCAAATAGAGTGGAGGAAGTGCAGCGAAAATTAGGCCATGATCTCCTTTACTCCATTCGCACCATTTGAGGAGAACATGGAGCACAACATGTCCAGAAGAAGAAGGAAAATTACAGCAGCTATTTAAGGAAGAAATTATTTGAAGAAAAACTAGAGAACTTTCAAGCGAAAAAAGTCAATCATTACTTAGAAAGTTTTTCTTGTAATTTCCTCTTTATTCAACATACTCATTATTGTAATATTCATAGTGTGTGGGTGAGAGAAAATTCAGAGAATATCCTTGTATTCAAGAGAGAGAAAGAAAGAGAGAAGAGAGAAGACTTCGAGTGAAGTCAATGGTGAGTGTCATCAGTTCAGGGGGAACTGAGTGACTGGGGAACAAGTTCCTAGAGGAACAGAGAAGGTCCAGTATTAGGTTGTACAAAAGAGAGTCTTTTGGCCTAGTATATTAAAGAGAGTTTGAGTCAAAATCCCTCATGGTCAAGGTTTTTCTTCCTATTGGGCCTAGGAATTTTTCCTTGTAAAAATCTCGTGTGCTTGTCTCTTTCTAATTTCGAGTTTGTTTCAATTCCGCATTACAAATCTAAAATTTCTCCTCAACTACAATTCACCCCCCCTCTTGTAGTTGGTCTAGTGTTCATACTAGAATAACAATTGGTATCAGAGCCTAGTACCTCCGAATCGCCTAACACCGAGGAGATTGTACACTGAACAATGAACACAACCAGGAGAAAAGCTTGATGAAGGGTATTCAACTCAACGTCCACCCATGTTCAATGGCAAACATTATCCATACTGGAAGAATCGTATGGAGATATTTATTAAAGCTGAAAATTACCAAGTGTGGATAGTAATTGAAATCGGTGACTTTGAGGTCACAAAGAAGAACGAGAAAGGGGAGCTGGTTCTTAAACCCCTTGCCGAATTTGACAAAGAGGACTTCGACAAAATGGAGATGAACAACATGACCAAGAAGCTACTTCATTGCGGTCTTGGTCCCCATGAACACAATAGAGTCTTGGGATGCAAGACTGCAAAACAAATGTGGGAACTCCTTCAAATTACTCATGAAGGAACAAGCGAAGTGAAACGATCAAAGATCGATATGCTCATGCATAAGTATGAATTGTTTCACATGAAACAAAAGGAGCCCATTCAAGATATGCTCACTCGCTTCTCAAACATTATAAACGAACTTGAATCTCTGGGAAAGTTAATCTCCCCATATGAACAGGTCCGGAAGGTACTAAGGAGTCTACCACAAGATGAAAAATGGATGGCCAAGACAACGACACTGTTGGAAACCAAGGACTTCACAACGTTCAACATTGAACAACTTGCTGGTTCCTTGATGACCCATGAGGTACATCTCGAAACTCATGAGACTGAATCATCAAAGCCTAAGGCTTTGGCCCTCAGGACTGAGGAACAAGAAGACTCAGAAACTGATGATGAAGAAGCTGCAATGATCGTTAGAAGATTCAAGAAGTTCTTCAACAAGAACTACAAAGGAAAGGTTATCAAGAAACCAACAAAGCTAAGTTGTCACAAGTGTGGAGGCCTTGATCATTTCATCAAGGAATGTCCTCAATGGGAAAACGAGAAAGCTAAAGGAAGATACAAAGAGAAGGGCAAGGAACAACAAAGATCATTTTCGAAAAATGATATGAAGAGAGCCATGGTAGCAGCATGGGGAGAGTCTGACTCAGAGGAGGAGCAGGAACAAACTGAGGAAGAAACAGCCCATCTATGTCTCATGGCAAATACAGAAGAAAAAGTGGAATCATCAAACCCCAAGGTAAGTCTTAATGCCATTGAAGAGGAACTTACAGAATTGAATAAAAGCCAATTAATAAAACTTTTGCTAGAAATCTTAGATGATTACAAGGATGTATGTGCAAAAAGAGATCAATTAACTAATGCCTTGAAAATCACTAAGAATCATTCAAATTGGCTTAACTCACTAAAATGTGACACTGAAAAAAGATTCTTTGAACTTTTTGACAAGTGTAGAGCTTATCAAGATGCATTTGAAAAGGTCAAAAATGAAAATTATCTTTTAAACTTGGAACTGGCACAATTGAAACTGTTTGTTCCTGAAGGAACAGTCTCTTCATCTAATACTAGAAATATTGCTGAAAATTTGAAAAACAATTTTGACAATATTTTTCGAGAAAATCTGGTATTAAAGAAGAAACTGGAGCCTTCAAGGAACAAGCTACCTGACCCTGTCTCATGGATACAAAAGTATCAAAACAAAGGAAGAGATGGTCTAGGTTTCAATCATAAAAAGAAGAACAAAAAGAAAAAATATGTTGATCTGCCAAGTAGTAAAATATGTTCTTACTGTGGGAACAGTGGTCACATTGTGTCTGACTGTTCCACCAGAGAAGAACGTATTGAGAGGAACACGTACCTAGTGAAACAGGTTTGGAAAATTAAGAAAGGCTCAAGTCCAACAATGGAACCCAAGCTAGACTGGGTTCCTACAACTAACTAGTTTGCTATGGTACAGGCTGAAGTAAGGGGGAACAACTTGTGGTACCTCGATAGCGGTTGTTCTAAGCACATGACAGGAGATAGATCGAAATTTCTCTCACTTTCAGTCTTCAATGGAGGAACTGTGACCTTTGGAGATAATCTTACAGGAAACATTGTAGCAGTTGGTAAGATTGGTAAATCTCAGTCACATTCCATAGATAATGTATTTTTGGTCGAGGGTTTAAAACATAGTTTACTTAGTATATCTCAGTTTTGTGATAAGGGAAATACAGTGAAGGTTACTAATGAGTCTTGTGTAGTCAGCAATGAAAGTACAGGAACCAAGATCCTTGAGGGAACGAGGAAAAGGAACACCTATATGGTTGACTTGAACCTTGTTCCTAGGAATAATCTCACATGCTTAAGTGTGATCGAAGCTGATCCTTTTCTATGGCACAAACGATGTGGTGATGCAAGCCTGTCCCTACTGCATAAACTAAGTGGTAAGGACTTGGTGGTTGGTCTACCAACTATTAAGTTACTAAACCACAATGTTTGTGATTCATGTGTTAAAGGCAAGCAAGTGAGATCCTCATTCAAATCCAAGAAAATGGTAAGCACACAAAGTCCATTAGAACTTCTTCACATGGACTTATGTGTCCCTGTACACATCCAAAGCCAATCCGGTAAGAAATATGTATTAGTCATAGTAGATGATTTTTCGAGATACACATGGGTTATTTTTCTTCATAGTAAGGATGAAACGTTTGATGAATTTCTAACCTTTGCTAAAAAGATCCAAAGAACAAGTGGTTTTAAATTAAAGCATTAAAGATCTGACCATGGTAAGGAGTTTGAAAACTCCAAGTTTGATGAATTTTGTAGCAATGAAGGTTTAGATCATAACTTCTCAGCTCCAAGAACACCACAACAAAATGGTGTAGTCGAAAGGAAGAACCGGACTCTTGAGGATATGGCAAGGACGTTGATAATTGCAAGCGGTCTTCTGAAGAACTTTTGGGCTGAAGCAGTGAACACGGCATGCTACATCATCAATCGTGTCATGCTAAGGACAATCACCATGAAGACTCCCTATGAGCTCCTTAGAGGAAGAAAACCCAATATTTCTTATTTTCGTGTTTTTGGATGTAAATGTTTTGTACATAACAATGGAAAGGACAACTTAGGAAAGTTTGATGCTAGAAGTGATGAGGCTATTTTTCTAGGATATGCCTTTAGTAGTAAGGCTTATCGTGTCTACAATAAGCGAACAATGTGTGTCGAGGAAAGTGTCCATGTTATTTTTGATGAAACTAACTCCCTGCAGGAACAGAGTCACAATGATAACTTTGAAATTGGATTGACTCATCCTAATGAGTTTAATCAAAATGATGAGGAACTAACCCCTGCAGGAAAAGAGAAGAAGCAAGCTCCTGATCCTGATAACCCTGTGCCTGATCTCCTGGAGGAACAAGCAACAGAAGGAACTCAGGAGGATCAAAGATCTCCTGATCCTAGAGAAGATCAAGTGAATCAACCATCGCAAGAAACTCAAGAAACAACTAGAAGATTTGATCGAAAGCCTTGGAAACACCTAAATTCTCATCCTTTAGAATTGATAATAAGTGACATTGAAAAGGGAACTCAAACGAGATCCCAATTGAAGGATTTTTGTGCTTTTCACGCTTTCTTATCTATGACAGAACCTAAGGACCATATGAAAGCGCTCAAGGAGGCTGATTGGATCAACGCTATGCAAGAGGAGCTAAATGAGTTCCAGAGGAACAAGTTATGGCACCTGGAGACCAAACCAAAGAACCAGAAGGTTATAGGACTTTAATGGGTCTTCAGGAACAAGCTTGATGAGCATGGAACTGTGGTAAGGAACAAAGCTAGACTTGTTGCCAAAGGTTATAATCAACAAGAAGGTATTGATTTTGACGAAACCTTTGCTCATGTTGCTAGAATAGAAGCAATTAGAATTTTGATTGCCTTTGCTGCCTTTATGGGATTTAAGTTGTACCAGATGGACGTCAAATGTGCATTTCTAAATGGTTTTTTCATAGAAGACGTCTATGTGGAACAACCTCCTGGATTTAAAAATCCGGAACTTCCAAATCAAGTCTATAAGCTTAATAAAGCTCTTTATGGGTTGAAGCAAGCTCCTAGATCTTGGTATGAATGGTTGTCAAAATTCCTGCTTTCACATGAATTCATAAGAGGTAAAGTTGATAGAACCTTGTTCCTACGATCAAAAGGAACAGACATATTAGTAGTCCAGATTTATGTTGATGATATAATTTTCGGTGCTACTAATGATCTTCTTTGTAAGGAATTTGCTGATCTTATGAGTAGTGAATTCGAAATGAGTATGATGGGAGAGTTGAACTTCTTTTTAGGATTGCAAATTAAGCAAACTGAAAGAGGAACAATGTACCATCAACAAAAATATGTCAAAGAACTGCTCAAGAAATATGGACTGGAACATTAAAAAACCAACCACACTCCCATAGGAACAGGAACAAGGTTAGATGAAGATTCAAATGGTAAGTGTGTAAACGAGAAGCAATATCGAGGTATGATTGGTTCATTACTTTACTTAACAGCGAGTAGACCCGATATTTCTTTTAGTGTTGGTTTCTGTGCTCGATTCCAATCAAATCCCAAAGAATCTCACTTAACAGCAGTTAAGAGAATTCTAAGGTAGTTGAAAGGAAGCGATGACTTATGTTTGTTCTATCCTCGAAGTGATGTGTTTGACCTAGTAAGCTATTCGGATGTGGATTATGCTGGAGACTTGGTTAACCGCAAAAGCACTTCAGGCATTGTCCAATACGTAAGATCACGCTTGGTGTCATGGAGCTCAAAGAAGCAAAATACTGTTGCCTTATCCACAGCAGAGGCAGAGTATGTGGCTACTGCTGCATGCTGTTCACAGGTCCTTTGGATCAAGCAACAAGTAAGAGATTTTGGCATTAAGTTTAAGTGTGTTCCTATCTAATGTGATAATACTAGTGCTATTTGTATCTCTAAGGATCCAGTTCATCATTCAAGGGTCAAGCATATTCACATTAGACATTATTTCCTTAAGGATAATGTAGAAAAAGGTCTTGTCAAACTTGAATTTTGTCCAACTGAAAATCAAATAGCTGACATTTTGACTAAACAACTTCCTAGAGAAAAATTCGAGAAAATTCGCTAAGAGCTATGGATGATTAAAATTTATTGAGTGTGCTACTTCAAATAAAACCCTTAGTTACAAGATTACACTAAGTGGCCAGCAACATTTTGTGATTTTCATCACTCATTGTACAGTCACATTAGTCTTCATAATACTTCCCTTATTGTCCATGCATATACTTGAGTAAAAATAGAAAGGTTGTTGTACATATAGATTGAACATGTTACATGCATGAGTTCACACTTTCTACTCTTTTCTTTCTTTTCACGTAAATATTATTTTATTTTTTATTTTCTCTTCTTCCATTTATTGTCCTCTTTCATTCATCCCCCACAAATTTTTTTAATGGCAACGTTTCACCAGCGTTCATGTACAAACTTAAAACTAAAATCATTCACCGGATTTAAAGAAGGAAGGGAAAAGCCACATTTAATTCCTCTTCACAATTCCCATAAATTAAGCCCCACAATAAAAACCCATCAAATCAAACCAAAATTTACACGGCAATTAATCCCATTTACCCCAAAACCATTACCTCTGCAAAACCGCCTTTCTTTCTCTCTCTCTCTACACAAATCTGCCATCTTCATCTTCCTCACCTAAAACCCTAAATGGCTCCCAAAAGAAAAACCTCCGAAGATACCAAAAATTTTCCGGCTGAAAAATCTTCACCCCTGGTGGATTATAACGAAAGCGACAATGAATCTTCCAACTGAAATGAAGATTCTCTGGGTTCTCAAGCAAATTCGGCGGAAAATGAAGTGCTCTCTCCAAAGAAAGAAGAAGATTTAGATGATGCTGAAACAGAGCAAGAAAAGAAATCTTGGTACCTACGAAAAGGGGTAAGAAATCAAAATCCTCTAAGTATATCAGTGGGTTTTGTGTTGATTTCACCTGCTGCAAGAAAGTAAAGTGGAGTCAATTTCTTGATCTTGTTAAATTTCAAAAATGGGTCAAAGTGTTGAGTTTTGATGAGGGTTTTTATGAGAGTGAGATGAGTGAGTTTATTGCTAAGTTTGAGAATACCGAGGGTTTATGCATAAGTGTTGTTGCTGGGAAATTGGTTAAGTTCAATGAAAAGAACTTAGGGGAATGGTTTGATGTACCTACTGAGGGGTACAAGGAATATGTGAAGGGTAGGGCTAAGCTAAATCTGAATGGGGCTTCAAACGCTACTATCTTGAGTTATTTTGGGGGTAAGGAGTCTGACATGTCCCTAGATCAGAAAGATCTCTCTCCTTTTCATAAATTTTTATTTCACTTAGTTTGGCGTTTTATTCTGCCAAGGACTTCCAAGAGGACTCAAGCGAGCCTCATGGATCTTTCCTTGATGTTCTTCCTTGCTAAGAATATAAAAATAAACTTCCCTGCTTTAATGATTTCTCACCTTTCCTACTGTATCTTCCACAACACCAAGGTGGGGTATGCTAACCTGATTACTGCTATCCTCAAGAAGAATCAGATAAAACTCCCTTCTAGTACCTCTTTTGATCTGGAGGCTGATAACTATTTGACTAAGGAGACCTTATCCAGGCTGTCTTTCAAGGTACAGGGTGGGATGTTAGACTTTGAGGTAGCATAAACTAAAAGGAAGATTGAAACTGGGTTAAAGCGGAAGTTAGAGGAGGAGGTTAGTGCTGAAGGACCTCGGACTGTGCGTAAGAGTTAGAGAATTGCTGAGACCAAGGCTCCCAAGGAACAGGGTCCTGGAGCAGTTCATATTGATCTTGAGGAGGATCAAGCTCCTTCAGGATCGAGGACTGTTGATTTTCCTCTTCTCTCCACCACTGGTCTTCATGGAATACTGCATACAATTCAGGAGTCTCTGTCTCTCCTTCACACCAGAGTTTAGGGTCTTGAAGCAAGGGTTGCCCGTGTTGATCTTCAGCAGGAGCAGATCCTCGCAAGTGTGCAGAAAGGAGAATCAACTGTTCGGGAGAAGATTGATTCTGTGGTCGGTGCTTTCCTAATTAATCCGCCCCAAGCCTTCCAAGCCCTCCAATCCCTAATCCCCTTCCCTTATTAATCTGTTGAAATAATTTTTTTTGGTTGGTTTGTATCAAAACAATGGTGACTTGTTGTTACTCTCTTTTATCACCATCCTTTTTGGTGATAAAATGTTTTGGTTTATATCTTTTCTTTTCTTACTTATCTTTCTTTGTGCTTTCTTCTCTTTTTCTTATCTTCATCTTGAACTCAGTTTGTGCATTTTTCATGACTAGCTATTTGCTTTAATCTCATCTTCATATGCTCATTATAATGTTTGGATGACTAGTATTATTAGATGCGTGTTTGAGCTACTACGCTTTGACATTGTTGTACATGATGAACTCTTAGAGTACTGCTGGGTCCTTAGCTGTTTTTGATGATCACAAAAGGGGGAAGAAGTAGAGTGGCACATAAAAATTCCAATTCTAGTTCTCTTCGGTTCTAGGTGATGATTTTTGGATTTTTCTTTTCAAAACTGATTTATGTTAATTTAATATTAGTTTTCTGTTAGTTTAGTGTTAGATTTATTTTCTTAGTTTTTTGTTAGTTTTGTTTTAAAGACATTAGCTCTTGATTCTTTTGCTTTAGTTATTCTTATTTTGTTTTTATATGCCTTATATTTGCCATCATAAAAAAGGGGAAATATTGTTGTATTCCATGTTTTGATGATGCCAAATACTTAGGTTAATTTTACTATATAGTTTTTATTTAAGTGAAAATTATAAAATACCACAAATAATGTAATGTTCAAATTTGCATTAATATCTTGTGGAGAAAGATTAATTATTTGATCTAAGTCAAGATATTTAATTTATACACTTTGAATTTTTATCATATGGTATGTTTGATATTCTAGTAACTTAGAATCTTTGGATAAAAGATTCTTTAAGTTATTAGATATTTTGTTGCTGTTGTTGTGCGTGAAAATCAGTTGGAAATTACGTGGCCTACAATGTGGAGCTGATCCCTTGAAGCTCTCCAACAAACTCCAACCAACAAACTCCAACCAACTCGCTGAAGATGCTCCCACTAACGGCTAGTGGAGGTAGTTTATTTCCGTTGCAAATAGAGTGGAGGAAGTGCAGCGAAAATCAGGCCATGATCTCCTTTACTCCACTCGCACCATTTGATGAGAACATGGAGCACAACATGTCCAGAAGAAGAAGGAAAATTACAGCAGCTATTTAAGGAAGAAATTATTTGAAGAAAAACTAGAGAACTTTTAAGCGGAAAAAGTCAATCATTACTTAGAAAGTTTTTCTTGTAATTTCCTCTTTATTCAACATACTCATTATTGTAATATTCATAGTGTGTGGGTGAGAGAAAATTCAGAGAATATCCTTGTATTCAAGAGAGAGAAAGAAAGAGAGAAGAGAGAAGACTTCGAGTGAAGTCAATAGTGAGTGTCATCAGTTTAGGGGGAACTGAGTGACTGGGGAACAAGTTCCTAGAGGAACAGAGAAGGTCCAGTATTAGGTTGTACAAAAGAGAGTCTTTTGGCCTAGTATATTAAAGAGAGTTTGAGTCAAAATCCCTCGTGGTCAAGGTTTTTCTTCCTATTGGGCCTAGGAAGTTTTCCTTGTAAAAATCTCGTGTGCTTGTCTTTTCTAATTTCGAGTTTGTTTCAATTCCGCATTACAAATCGAAAATTTCTCCTCAACTACAATTCACCCCCCCTCTTGTAGTTGGTCTAGTGTTCATACTAGAATTAAAAATTGGTTCGCGAAGCAAAAGAAAGCTGACAAATGTTTAGAGGGGGATTATGGCAAGATTGGGACAAGATTCTTCTTTATACTTAATATTTATTTTCTAGTTGTCAAAATTACTACAACTTATTTTTTAGGGTTCATAAGTCCGTTAAGTTCAGTTTATAATAATGTTAGGTTTCTAAGTTCATATTAGTTCTAAATATAGGAAAAACAAGTTCTAATGAGTTTAATTTATGAAATATAAATTCAGACATAACAAACTATATTTTAATGCTTATTTAAAAAAATGAGAAGATGCATGAGAGGAAACAAATTTTTTTTTGGTGCAAAATGGGAGATAAACTTAAGGAATAAAAAACATGTAAATAGAAAACAAAAACAAAACAACTAGAACTAGGGAGGAACAAAGCGTGGAAGAGCCACACCTACAACATCCTCAAACAAAGTACGACCTAAATTTAAAGGGGGGGGGGACTTGAATCAACTCTATCTTTGTTCTGAATAACTCCTTGATTGGCCAACCAATCCGCAGTTTATTTCCTTCCCGGTAGCAATGTTTGATGTCAACTATCCAGTTCGGGTCTTCTAAAAGCTTCCTAAATCTGTGTATAATGTGAGTCCACGCTCCTCCATATGCTTCGTTATCCTTCAAGGCTATTACAGCTGCGTGGTTATCCATTTGTATCTGCAGCCTAGGAATATTCATTCATCTAACTAGATACAACCCAAACTCTACCGCTTTAACCTCAGCCATAAAAGCATGGCATATTCCAAAGTTCAGCGAATAAGCATATTGGAGCTCGCCAACAGTATTTATTATAACACCACCAACCCCAGCAGGTCTTGGAGAGCCTTTTGAAGCACCATCTGAATTTAAAACCATCCAGCCATCAGGAGGTGCCATCCATCTAACATAAGCTTCAACTCTTATGTTGGCAGTAGACTCATGGTCCATAATGCTCACCCCTAGAGTCTTTCAAGCATCCTCAAACCATGAGGAAAGCAATAACATCAATTGGAATTGATTGAGTATTGTTGAAGGCAACACAATTCTGCCACCTCCAAATCCACCACGTAACAATAGCAAAGAAGATAGGCCATGTTTCGAGGGATAAATCATTTCGAGCTTGATACTTGATATTACGAGTTAGTCATTACTGGAGGTTACCTGTTGTGAATGAATCAGATCTCGCCGGACCACCCACTTGTCTCCACACTTCCCTAGCAGTCTTGCAGTCTCTAAGCATATGTAACACAGTTTCATCCGCATTTTCACAAAGAGAACATCTTGGATTATCAGTTAGTTGACGCTTGTGACGATTGTCATTGCACATAAGTCTATTATGCATAGAAAGCCAAAGGAAAACTCGAATTCGTTGTTGAACTCTTAGCTTCCAAATCAACTCCCAACAACCATCTTTTGGCTCTAACTCATCACGCCTCATAATGCTAAGGGCAGATTTTATTGTGAATTTACCCTTAGCATTTCCAACCCAATACAAAAGGTCTCCAGTGCTTGGGTCTTCTTTCAACTCATGGGCATCAATCTCTTTAATTACATTAGGTGGGAGAAGATTAGCAAATGTGCCCCATTTCTAGCCAACATTTTTATCCCAAAGCTCAGCCACCGCCGCACCATCAATATCTTCTGGGATTTCATGAACCGCAAGGTCCCTAGAGTCATGTGGTTTATGGCCCATTTATGGTTCCAAAAAAATGTTGAAGAGCCATTGTTCACAGCTACTCTTGCGCCATTCCAAATAGTATTCACGTTGTCTGTGATGCCCCTCCAAACATTAGACATATTTGCTTTTCGTTCAAACATGTCTAGGTCACAACGACCTTTATAATATCTGCTTCTAAGAACACGGGCCTATAAGGCATTAGGTTCAATGAGAACTCTCCAACCAAGCTTGGTTAGAAAAGCCGCATTGGTTTGGCGTGTAGAACGCATTGCTAGCCCACCTTGATCAACTGGTTTTTGAAGGCAGTTCCACGAGAGCAAATGAACTCTCCTTGTTTCATCATCTCCTCCCCAAACAAATCTTCGAGTTTTCTTATCTATGTTATCGCAAATAGTTCTAGGATTCTTGGCTGTTTGCATAGCATAGGAGGCAATTATTGAGATGGTTGATTTGGCTAATGTGATACGACCTGCCAAAGATAAGTACTTTGTTTTCCATCCCGATAGTCTTCTATCAAATTTTTCACACAAGTACCCAAAGGTGTCTCTTGTTACTCTGGTAGTTAGGGTAGGCATACCTACGTACATGCCTAGATCATCAGTAGATATTATACCAAGAGTATCACTAATTTTATTCGTGTCTTCAATATTAATATTGTTCGGGAAATACACCCATGATTTACCAAAGCTAATCTTAGAACCCGAGGCTTCACAAAATCTTTGCGAACAATAAGTTTGACAATTGGGGTCCACTTCTGCTAGCTCGGATAGGTTTCCATTTTTTTTTGCAATTATGGCTTCTTCTATAATCTGGTTCAATATTTCCATACATAACACAAATATATATAGGGTGATAAAGGGTCCCCTTGACGAATCCCCTTACTAGGTGCAAAGGAGTCTGTTGGTTCACCATTCCACAAAACCGTCATTGAAGCTGTAGTAATGCATTCCATGATGACAATAATTAACAGTTGAGGAAATCTTATTTCAGAGAGAGTTTCTTGAATGAATTTCCATTTGAGCCTATCATAGGCTTTTTCAAATTCAAATTTAATGGTCATGTAACCTATTTTTCCTTGTTTGTTTCTCATTGTGTGGATAACTTCCTGAATTATCACGATGTTGTCTGTAATTTGACGACCAGGCACAAAACTAGTTTGAGTGAAAGAAGTTAAGTGAGGCATCATTGGTTTAATGCGGTTAACAATGCATTTTGCGATGATTTTATAGATCACATTGCATAAACCAATCAGGACGAAATTGAGAAGCTAACTCTGGATTATCTGTTTTTGGAATTAAAACAAGAAAAGTGTCATTCAGATTATCAGGCATACCTTTCCCCTCTAGCACATCGAACACTAGTTTATAAACATTCTCTGCAATAAGCTCCCAGTGCTTCTGAAAGAATAGAGCCTGATATCCGTCAGGTCCCGGATTTTTAAGTGCACCCATGTTCTTCACCACAATTTCAATTTCACACTTTGTACAAGTGCGAGACAAACTAATCCAGTCTTCATTCGAGAATTTGGGAAAGATATCGATCAATTATTAACTCATCATAGTTTTACTCATTCTCATCCGCAAACAAAATTTGTAAAGTAACCCACCACATTATTCTTGATATCTTCCTTATCATGTAACCAAACTCCGTCAGCAGACTCCTTGATGGCAGAGATGCGATTGCACCATCTTCTAGCAATAGTACTCAAATGGAAAAAGGTTATGTTTCTATCACCATCTCGTATCCAATCAACACTCGACTTTTGAAACCACAACAATTCCTCTTGAGCAAACACATCATCCAGATTTTTCGTAAGTTTGGATTCGAGTTTTAGTAGGTCTCTTGACCTTGACCCACAAGGCATCGTTGTGCGCCTGCTATTCTAGCCATAAAGGTTCTTTTTTGTTTAAAGATGTTGTGAAATTGATTGCTATTCCAGTCTTGTAACTTGATCGCCATTTGAGATATGTGAGGAACTAGCGGTGCAGACTTGTCCCAGTTTTGTTCCATAAAGTCTCCAAATTTTTCATGTGACAACCATGCAGTCTGAAAACGGAACGGTTTTTTGATACTTGATAACGGGGCAAAGCCATTAGGAGAGATAAGCAAAGGACAATGATCAGATTGTATGGCAGGAAGATTTTTCGAGGCTGCATTAGCAAATTTAAGACTCTATTTCCCATTGCATAGTGCTCTATCAAGCCGCGCACTAACTCTTGTTTCAAGTGAAATTTCACTGGCCCAAGTATGGCTGGGACCTGAAAACTCAACTTCCAATAAGCCCATATCTTCTACCCACTCATTAAAGGGCGCAGTTCTCCGTGAAGTTTCAGAGCAACTGGAACTACGTTCCCAAGCAAAGCGAGTATCGTTAAAGTCACCTGCAAGAAGCCATCGTTTGTTATTATTTGCCGCAAAGTCTTTAAGATGTTGCCATAATTCAGGTCTCTTAGTAGGATCGGGGATGGCATAAATTGCAGTAAAATACCAAGACTCCCCTCCCACTCTTGTAATATCCATAGTGATGAACTGATCTTGCTCTAGGATAGGTTCAACAATGACCAAATTCGGTTGCCAGAAGATCCATATGCCCCCTCTAAACCCCTGGGCATCAACTCTAGTATGACCTGCATAGTTTAATAACTTTGTAATTTTTTCAGCTTGGCTACCACCCATATGGGTGTCCACCAAAGCTATAATGTTGGGTTTATGAGTTTTAACTATTTCTTTTAAGGTTACCATAAAAGCTCTATTATCCACACCCTGTACATTCCAGACCATACAGAATATAGGGAGGGAGTTTGAACTAAATTTGGGATTCGATCTTCCATTAAAAACGGTATTAAAGTTAAGGTGCTTAAGTACGCATCTTGTAACAGGCGAAATAATCGACTGATTTCATTCGGAAGTAATAGGGTCACTATTAATTCAGGGGGCTCTGGTATTGGTTCCATCCAAGTCTCTATTCTGACTTCCAATATGTGAGTCATGGGGTCGGCTATGCCCAGATAAGGATCTCCATTGGTTGCCCGACACATAGGATATTCTCTAGAGGGATATTGAGGATAATTACATTTGAAGGTGAGGGAAAAACATGGGTGGTTGTTGTTGAGGTACTGTCAGGCAAGGCTTCTTTTGTGGGTTCATCAATTATGGCGTCAGATAGGTAGGGTTATTTATGGATGTGAAGATAATATTGTTATTTTCTTTTCCAGGCTTTGAAATAATTGTACTAGTAGGTCTTCTTTCCTGAGTAAGATTGGAGTTTGTTAAGAATTGCAAGATCGATTTTTAAGGGATTTTTTTTTTTGGGAAATTTGATCTTGAGCTTTTTGTTTAGATATATTTTGGTAGGCAATCTTTTTTTATTTATCTTCTCTTCCTATAGAAAAGGCTTGATTACCTGTTATGAGCTGCTGAGATCTTGATTTGTGACTTATCACCTAAATCCACCGTATTAAAATTAACAAGTGATACATCTTGAGAATCAGAGCCCGAGTTTAACAAATTCCCTTGAATTAAGATCCTCTAAATTAATATCCTTTTGACCCAAGATATCCTCATTTGTGAACTGGTTTTTTTAACCAACATCCAGGATCCAAAATCACTTTCTAATTATGGTTTGTTGGATTTTGGAGTTGCACAGTATTAAGTTGGTCATTAATCTGGTCAACCACCATAGGTTCCATGGCTTTGTTTAAAGCGCATTGATCTTTAATGTGCCCAAGCTTCCCACATTTGTAACATATCATCTTGATACCTTCGTATTGAATGCGCCAGATTTTTCCTTTGAGCCAAAATTTGGATAATAGTGGTTTAATTTGTAAGATCAATTTCCACACTGAGTCTTGTGAACTGACCCCTTTCATCATAAGCTGTGGATTTGTCCACTCTAATGACTTTACCAATTTTTGAACCAATATTTTTAAGAAATTCCTTATCAAAATACTCAACAGAAAGTTAGGTTTTCGAACCCAAGTGGTAAGCACATTGATGGAAGCTTCTTCTGGAATAAAATTAGGTGTCCATCTTCGAATGGTTAGATATGTATCATCTATTAACCATGGCCCTGGAGTTAAAATATAGTTGAGATCATCAGCATTATTGAAACGCGCTATAAAATATGAGGTGAAGCAAGAGAGAGGAAGAGGGAGCCCTTGGAAACTTACCAAATGGGTTATGGGCCAGCTAGCAAGTAGTCTAATAATATCGATACAACCTTATAACATATTTGGTTCAACTTTTTTTGGCTATAAGAAACAAAATGAAATACCTATTCCGTTTTTCTTGTTTGGTTCAACCCTTTCATTACCATTACTTAGGCTATGTTCTTTTGGACTCAATAAATGGAAATTCATTTCAGCTCAGTTCAGATCAGTTCAGTTCAGTTCAAACCAGTTCAGTTCAGATCAGAATAGTTCAGACTTATTCATTTCAGTTCAGTTTAGTTCAGCCTACAACTTATTATTTTTATTTATATTATTATTATTCTTGTTGTTGTTGTTATTATTATTATTACTATTATTATTACTATTATTATTATAATATTATTATTATATTCTTATTATTATAATTATTATTATTGTTATTATTATTATTATTATTATTATTATAATTATAATTATTATAATAATAATAATAATAATAATAATTATTATTATTATTATTATTATTATTATTATTATTATTATTGTTGTTGTTGTTGTTGTTGTTGTTAAGATTTTTGGCAATGTCAGTTTTAAGCTTTCTGGAGGGTATTTTTTGACCCATTGAATATAAAATAAGGGGGACAAGTGATAAAAAGAGTAATTTTTGGTGAAAGAAGCGAAAGATAGAAAGGTAATGCACATGGGCATGACATTGGATTGGAGTAGAGTTGGATTAGACTTGGACTGGGATTGACATAGACTAGGGTTCACATAAAGATGCAAATGGGCCTAGATTTTGACAGGAGCTAGACTTATATGGGCCTAAGATGGACTCTAATGCTTGCAGGCCTAAAATAAATGCATGGACTCGAATTAGATGGACCCTATATGAATGCAAAATAGACTCTAATGCATATGGGCCTAGAATAAATGCAAGTGAACTGGGTCGATTGGATTGAATTGGATGAAGGTGTATGGGATAGGCTAAGAATTTTCGAAATTCATTTTTGAAAGGAACCCTTGTTTTTATCTTTCGTTAGAAAAAGATGATGGATTGATTTGAATTTTTTTTTTTTAAATGTCGTGTATGATGGTGATTAGTAAATGTTTTTGAAAAAGAGTAGAATAGAAGGAGGTGCAGGATTGATTTTTTTTTTAAAAAGGTAAGTTTTTGAAATTGATGAATATGGTAGGATAGAATTGATAGGGAAGATTAGTTGAACAGCAGGGAGAAGATGGGAAGAGGTAGACATGCATGACAACTCTAACTCTACAATGACCCTTTAGATACATCTTTTAGGACAGACTCTACCTTGCATGAAAAGATTGACCCTTGTTTTGAATACGATGCAAACTTGTTATCTTTGACTCGAACAAAGGTCAAAAGACCAATAAGCATGGGACGAATAGACTGCGTGCCACGTAACTGGTGCACGCGGTGCACAATCTATGCGTCTGGCGCAGGAGCGTTGTGCCAGGAGCAACTTAATGCGTTTGGCGCAATGCTCGGCGGCACGCTTATTGATAAATTGACGAAGGTTCGGGTGAGAACGACGATTTGTTTAGACGCGATTTGCAATAATTTCGGGCGTAAAGCATATTAGCAGGCAAAAATTGCAATTACACATAAATGTCAGGTAACATGGATGCAAAAGTTCTCAACCTAAAGTCCAGTTCTACATTCAACTATTGGTCAAATTTAGCTTAAGGCGGAAAAAGGTCCATGACTAAGAGATTGATCTCACGCTTCGGACCCCTGCTTAAAGAGGTGGCCACGTGTTAGACGCACTCCAGTCTCAAGTCAGGAACAAGAGAACAATGCCATGGTTGGGTAGGTTTGCTTATGACTAAGATCCAACACTATCGCTTAGGAAGCTTTTTGGAAGGACAAAGCGCAAACCCCCCGGGGGTGACCTCACACATAAAACATGTGCTAATGAGGCAAGGTAGATTGTCCTTATGGTGGCTGAATAGTAGCCATGCATATGCAAAACTGTATATTATTCAAAGGCATAAAAATAAGAATGAATTGTATTTTTCACGTTTCACCCACTCATTTAAAAAAATTAATTTTTTTTAAATCCTCCCCAGTGGAGTCGCCAAATTGTAGGCGTGTTTTTATTTCGCCTACGCGGTGTGAGCGCGTATTAGATTTGACTACCCCACTGTTAAGGTTTTTTTGAAAATTATTTTGTAAGAAGTCGCCAACAATTCTTTTTAGGAAGAATCATAAACCTAACTGGATATAGGAAAATCATAGGGATAAATTATCCAATGTAGATTCCCCCGTCATGACTCCATATATGGTCAAAATGAACCAAAGATTGAGTTCGGGGGTGAGGGTACGAATATAGTCATAATGAACCACATTCGCCCAAAGTTGACCTCTACTAAATATCGATTCATTGCAGATTTTATGCCAAAGAATAATCAAATAATGTTTTTATACACCCTAAAAATATTTAGTCTAAATTGGTTCAGGAAACACATAGAAGACTAATTTTTAGTGACATGTTATTAGGCAATCAATATTACAGGGAACCTAACAGGTTGTCCAAATTAATTTGATTAATGTTAGAACAGTTTTTTAGGTCTGTGATTAGCAAAATAGCATGTGGGTGATAAAAGCAATAAAGTAGGACAATCATATAATATGCATATAATGAACAGGCAGGCATATAATAATATGAAAAATAAATAAAAAGAAAGAAGAGAAGAGGTTAGAATATACAAGAGCGATTATTACTTAAAGATCTACATCGTGAAAGAAATAGTTAGTAACTTCAAAGCAATACAAATAAAGAATTAATTCAAGGATCCTCAGGTATTATACCTATGCGGCTTAGATTGAGGAGCGCAATGATCTTTAGGCGGAGCAATCGTGAAACCAAGAACGCAGTATGAAGATTTGATTGAAAGTATTGAAGAGTATTGAAAGTATTTGAAGGTATTTGAGTGTTTGAAGCATTCGAAGTGTATTTTAGAGTATTCGAAAGTTTTTGTGTGTGTAAGTAATAATATGAAAAAAGCCGTCCTTGATTCGAGGAATCACGGAGTATTTATAGGAAAAAGAAGGCGTGCGCTGCACGCCAGGCGCAAGCCTACGTGGCAGGCGCAGTCCACGCGTCAGGCGCACATTGGTGTGCCTGACGCAGCCAGCCCAATCAGGTTTAGGCAAGTGTAAACGCGTTTTGAAAAGATAAAAAAGAAAGTTGCGTCTCACACGAGACTTGCGTCAGACGCAGGACTCTGTGTGAGTCACAAAATCTACGTGTGAGGCGCTCATTGGCATGCCTGACGCGATATGGCCAATGTGCTGGACGTACGTGGCGCGCTGAGCGCAGCCCCCGCGTCCGGTGCATATTCGGGAATATTCGAGCATATTCCTTTGCACGTCTTTCAAAGATACTTTTCTATCCCTAAAATTCTGGAGATGGAATTTTACGGGTTAAAAATCTGATTTTTGATTGAAGATAATGAAAATGATTGTGAACAATATTTATTAAAATAATAAATATTTGATTGGGCTTTTAAAAAAATGGATTGAAAACATTTTATGGGCTTAAAATACAATTAATCATCATGAACAATTAATTTCGAATATCATTTCAAAACACATTTTGGATTGGTTCTTTAGATTGCTCTTCCGTTGGGTCGCGCCAACTAATATCGCGGTATGTTTCATCATTGGATCCTTAAATGGGGAGACACGATTATGTGTCTACAGAAGCCCCCACTTTGACTGAGGTTCAGGAAACCGATTGTCAAAATATACGGTGTCGGGATGGACAACGATTCTAAATGCTCTGCAGTTTAGAACTGATCTATATCCACCGGTCTCTGCAAAACAAAGTTAGTATGCAGGACAATAACTACAAGCAATCTGATTACCTGCAGGGAAAGATGTTAGCAGATAGGTGCGAACAACTCAGATAAAGCACATAGTGATGCAATAATGCAAACTTAGACTCTCTAAGGATGCATGAGACGCAATGCAAGGATTAAAGTTATGCAAAGCTAAGGGGTGACACATCATGCAAGGTCAGGGTTATGCAGGACTAGAATGAAATGCAATGCAATGCAAGGTCAGGGTTTTGCAAAGTTGCAATGCAAGGTCAGGGTTTTGCAAAGTTGCAATGCAAGGTCAGGATTTTGCAAGGCTAGAAGATGTGTAGAATGATAGAATGAGCAGGATTGAATAGAATGATTTTCAAAAATCGTTTTTTAGCAAATAATCGGGGTCCGTATACGAGGTCCGCGGATTACAACTCTTCAAGAGTTTGATTCGACTTGGAGGAACCACCACATATAGGAAGCCCCCACTTTGGGTGAGCTTGCCTTGAATTGGGCATGAGCCTTAATCGAAATGTACTTGATCTGATATGGAAATGTAGTTGATCTGTCTTGAAAGTTATCGTTGGGGATTGTACTGGGGATTCTTCTTGAGGAAGATGATTAGGCAAAGTCAAATATTGCCAGAAATCATGGAATTGTCGGAGAGTCCTTCACGGACAAGGATAGCTTGGATTGAAAAATAAAAAGGTTGAAATTTGTGACTTAAATGAACGTAGGTGGGAAAAGGCTTTAACGAGGCTAGGTGTAGACTCGAGTCTATGCTGGGATCTAAAAAGAGTATATCATTCACTAGTGGAAAAAACCTTATCTGTCACTTAGTAGCAGATTCGGTTTTTAGAAAACTGCATCCGAAAACCAATGGAAAAATGGGAGGAAAATATGGGCAACAAATCTGAGCCGGTCTTTTATAGAACCGGATCAGATTATAGAATCTGCTGCGGTTTTTAATAATCTGATCCGGTTCTTAGGACCGAATCAGATTTTTTCCTTTTTTTCCCAGCAAAAAAGCCCGTGTTTTTCTTCCCTCCTTAATTCACCCATTTCAATTCCCTCCTCCCAATTTCAATTCATCCCTCCTTCAATTCAGCGAGCTCACACCTGAGGGTTCGACGACGTAGTGACGCACCACCACACCTCACCGCCGCCACCACCAGAAGCTTCCACCACCAGCTGGGCGCACCACTATTGCTGCCCTAAGCTTGCGCACATATCAACCTCGACTCCTCTGCGAAAAATCGCACCTCCACCTCGACTCCTCTGCGATTTTCGGCGCACCTCCACCTTCCTCCTCCTAAACAACTACATTCGTCCTCTACGCCACCCTAAACAACTACATTCCTCCTCCACCTCTTCCTAGGTAACTAAAAGTTCATAACTTTTATTTTAATCTCATATTGAAACTTAAAGTTTATAATTCATTGTAGTTTTATGAATAAGTATTAGTGAAATTAGGTTGTATAATAGTTAAAGGGTGGTTCACAGTTGATTGATTTGAGTTAATTTGATTTTAGTTTAAGTAGTTAGTGTGATTTTTAGGTTAAAAAACTAGGGCTTTGGTGGGGTTGTTGTTGTTGTGGTTGTTGTTGTTGTGGTTGTTGTAGTGGTTGTTGTGTTGTTGTTGTTGTACTTAATTAGTTTAATTTAGTTTAGTTTAGTTTAGTTTAGTTTTGTTTAGTTTAGTTTGGTTTAGTTTAGTTTAGTTTAGTTTAGTTTAGTTTAGTTTAGTTTAGTTTAGTTTAGTTTAGTTTAGTTTAGTTTAGTTTAGTTTTGTTTGATTTGCTAATTTATACTAATGTTAACTTTAACTTTGTTGTTGATTGAAGCTAGCTAGTGACGGAGTGTTAGAGTTCGATTTTCCTATTTACAACCTTGATATTGGTATGTTATCATTCATATTTAACTTTCTTGCTTTCATATATTGTAAATTGGTTTATATGTGAAAAATTGTATATATTTTTCGTTGAATTGAGATTAGATGTAAAATGTTTTGTTGTTTAAAAACCTATGTATGCATCATCATATCATATGCCTAGATACCCGTTTGAGACTTACTCATTAGGAGTAAGTCTTGAATAGTCCCCGGTTTGGGACTGTTCTTAGATGTTTAATCTCACTTAGGTGGTGAATGTATGCCTTTATTTCGATTCTAGAGGAAAATCTTAGCTCATCGTTTCCCTACTTTTGTTCTTTGGGTACATATGTAGATATAAGTAACTATATATCTACATCGTGTACTTGGAGAACTGTAGGGAAATGCTGTCGGATTTTCCGTAGAATCGAAATGAAGGCATACATTCACTAGTGAGATTAGACATCTAAGGATGGGTTAGTTGGAGTGATAAGGACCCTTGGAAAGCATGCCTAATTTCATTAAATATATATGGTTCATAAACTCTAATCATGTAATGAAGTTCGTCATTGACATGAGGTACTTGTTGCTTGTGTTTAATTAGAGATCTGATTGAAATGAATCGTGCATGGATGTACGGTAGTCGCGACACGTGTGAATTCGTGGATGGGGTCTATGAATTTTGTGATGATGCATTAAGTCATCAGGCTGCAACGAGAACCGAGGGGTTTTCTTGTCCTTGTGCTGATTGTAGTAATGTGGGCATGGTTAGTAGCATTGGGTCGCTTAGGGAGCATATCTTTCGTCGCGGGTTTAGGCAAGTCTACCATGTATGGGTTTGGCACGGTGAGGAGGGTATATATGATGGTGGGAATGCCATTGTTAACGATGTGCATGAAGGAGGTGAGTTTGATGTCATTGAGAATGACAAGAACATCGAGGATGAATATGAGGATCATGAAGTAGAGGATGATGATGATGAAGGGGACTATATAGAGGAGATGATAGAGGGGGTGGATGATTATGTTGGCAAACGGCCTCGTGTTTTTGAGTGCATGACCGAGGCATCTCGAAAACCGTTGTATCTCGGTTGTACGAGGTACACGAAGCTGACGGCCGTGATAACACTCTTTAATATCAAGACAAAAGCCGGTATAAGTGACTCTTGTTTCACTTCCTTGTTGCAAGCCTTTGGTGATATGTTGTCGGACGACCATGAACTACCCAAGTCGAACTACTATGCTAAGAAACTGATGTGTCCCTTCGGTTTAGAGTACCAGAGGATACATGCTTGCCCAAACGATCGTGTGCTATATCGAAATGAATATGAAAATATGGATGAGTGTCCTCGATGTGGGAAGTCGCGTTATAGGCGCGTAGGGGTTAGTGATAAGAAAGGGCCTCCAGCAAAGGTGATGTGGTATCTTTCGATTATACCACGATTCAAGCACATGTTTTCAATTAAAAAAGATGCTAAGAACTTGAGGTGGCATGCAGAACGAAGGAAGAAGGACGGTTTTATCAAACATCCGGCCGATTCTCCTGAGTGGAAAGGTATCGATCGGGTGCATAAGCCCTTTGGTGCCGAGGCCAGAAATTTAAGGCTTGGCCTATGCACGGATGGGATGAACCCATTTGGCACTCTTAGTTCTCAACATAGTACATGACCGGTTCTTCTAGTTATATACAACTTGCCTCCTTGGTTGTGCATGAAACGCAAGTACATCATGTTGTCGATTCTTATTTCAGGGCGAAAACTACGGAAATGACATAGATGTCTACCTCCAGCCACTTGTTGATGATTTGAGAAAAATGTGGGATGAAGGGGTTTCTGTGTATGACGCACATGCTGATGAGGTATTCACATTGCGTGCCATGCTTTTATTCACTCTTAATGACTCTCCTGCTTATGGGAACTTATCCGGGTACAAGAACAAAGGGAAGAAAGCATGCCCGATTTGCCTGGACGACACAACATCTAAATACATTACTACTTGTCACAAAGATGTTTATATGCGCACCCGAAGGTTCCTTCGACGCGACCATCCTTATCGTAATAAGAAGAAGGCATTCGATGGAACAGTTGAGGAATGGGTTGCTCGTAGACCATTGACTGGTAGTGAGGTTTATGATCAAGTCAAGGGTATTGAAACGATATTCGGCAAAGGAGCGAGTGTTGGTGATAAGGGACTTTGGAAAAAGGAGTCTATTATGTGGAAACTTCCATATTGGAGAGATATAGAGGTTAGACATTGTCTCGACGTCATGCACATAGAGAAAAATGTATGTGACGCCATTCTGGGGACACTTATGAATATTCCACATAAGACAAAGGATAGCAAAGGGGTGCGAATGTATCTGGAAAGTGAGGGACTTCGACCAGAGCTATGAGCTCAAAAGAGGGACACTAAGAAAAGAAAGAAAAAAGAGAAAGTGCCTAGTAAAGGAAAAGAAAAGGGAAAAGAAGACAGGTCGCCTGCAGGAATTGAAGGAAAAGGAAAGAAAACGGTGAAGGATGATGATAGGAACTATTTACCTCCAGCTTGCTACACTCTATCTAGAGCTGAGAAGCGACTTTTTTGTGAGTCTTTGTACGGCATTAAGGTTCCATCAGGGTACTCATCGAACATGAAAAGATTTGTTACCTTAGACGGTGAGTTGAAATTATCGAGTATGAAGTCTCACTATTGTCATGTAATGATGCAAGTATTCATACCGATTGCAATTCGAGGGATATTGTCGAAACACGTGAGACACAACATAACAGAGCTATGTTCGTTTTTCAATACTATATGTAGCAAAAAGTTACAACCGTCGAAGCTTTATGCTCTCCAGGCTGGTGTGATAGAGACTTTGTGCAAGTTTGAGATGTATTTCCCACATGCTTTCTTCGACATTATGGTCCATTTGGTTGTACATCTAGTTCGAGAAATTAAGCTATGTGGTCCGGTGTTTTTGAGGTGGTGCTATCCCTTTGAGAGACATATAGGCTCTTTGAAAGATAAGGTAAGGAATCCTGCTCAACCAGAAGGAAGTATAATTCAGGGGATTATGAGTGAAGAAGTCAGTAATTTTGTGGCTGAGTTCTTACCTAATGTTGATCCTATTGGAGTTCCTATATCTCGACACGAGGGCAGACTCGAGGGTAAAGGTACACTTTGGCTCCAAAATGATCGTACCTCCTGTTGAAAGGCGCATACAAGCACACTTATTTGTATTGCAGCATATGGTACAGGTCCATCCTTACTTGGATGAGCATATGGAGGAGTTACGCGATCTATATCCAGGTAAAGGGACTAGAGCATTGATGTAGTTGCATAATAAGACGTTTATTGATTGGTTCCATAACCGATTAATGCGTGAAGTAGATTCCAATGTTTCTGAAACTCTAATGTGGCTAGCATTTGGTCCTCGAGAAGCTGTGCACTCCTATGAGGGTTATGATGTTAACGGATTTACATTTTGGACAGATCATCATGATCAAAAGTCGAGATCTCTGCAGAATAGTGGCGTTTCAGTAGAGGCATCATCTACACAGTATGCAAGTGCCAAAGACAAGTCTCCTATTGATGCTAAATTGTTATACTATGGGCGGGTTCAAGATATATGGGAGCTTGACTACTCTGGTTTCACGGTCTGCTTATTTCGATGCAAGTGGGTTGATTATAACCGACGCTACATAAGAAAAGATGACCCTTGTGGATTTACTCTTATTGACTTGGGTCGGCTGCGTTATAGTGAAGAGCCATTCGTGCTTGCATCACAAGTTAAGCAAGTATTCTACGTAACTTACCCTTCTGATAAAAAGTGGTCAATTGTTGTTCCTGGAAAAAGAAGTATGGAGTTGGTGATGTTGAGGATGAGGAGGAGTATAATGCGTTTGAAGACACCCCGCCTTTCACCATTCCCAAGTCCGATGTCACTGATGTCGAGTTTGCGACAAATTACATGCATGCAGATCACGGGGAAGGGATAATGGTTGAAACTTCATAGGAAGGTGGCAAAAGTAAACAATAGGCTCGACTTCTCAAGTTCAAATTCCGGCTTTCGACTTTTCAAGGTCATTTGACTTAATTTTTCACCTTTGTCGTTTGTAATGTCATGAATAGTTTAATTTGGTATGTATATATGTATTACAATCAACTAAACTCGCTTCACATGTTTTGAAACCCATTTTGGGTAAGTGAATGTCATTTCGGGCCGATTTCGGCTTTTCGAGCTCAATTTCTTTAATTAATCGCTTTTAGCCTCATTTTAGCCTCATTTTAGGTCATGTATAGTTCTTATTGGTATGTATATATGTATTACAATTAACTAAACTCGCTTCACATGTTTTGAAACCCATTTTGGCTAAGTGAATGTCATTTCGGGTCGATTTCGGCTTTTCTAGCTCAATTTCTTTAATTTATCGCTTTTAGCCTCATTTTAGGTCATGTATAGTTCTTATTGGTATGTATATATGTATTACAATCAACTAAACTCGCTTCACATGATTTGAAACCCATTTTGGGTAAGTGAATGTCATTTCAGACCGATTTCGGCTTTTCGAGCTCAATTTCTTTAATTTATCACTTTTAGCCTCATTTTAGGTCATGTATAGTTCTTATTGGTATGTATATATGTATTACAATCAACTAAACTCGCTTCACATGTTTTGAAATCCATTTTGGGTAAGTGAATGTCTTTCGGGCCGATTTCGGCTTTTCGAGCTCAATTTCTTTAATTTATCGCTTTTAGCCTCATTTTAGGTCATGTATAGTTCTTATTGGTATATGTATCACCATTAGAGTCACTTAAAGTTGGGTCACATGATTTTAAAGATATTTCTGATCGAATTATGGCTTATGCGGGAGGGTCCGGGGGCGGCAAGGGTGGGGGTTTGCATGGGGGTCGGCAGGGCCGGGGGGGTGCAAGGGGGGAAGCAGGGTGGTGGGGGCTGTGCAAGGGGGGTGGGCAGCGAGGACCGGGTTCCGTAGGGGTGGGGGCAGGCAAGGGGGGGTCCGCGGGGGGCGCAGGGTGGCAGTGGCGTGGGGGGGGGCGCGGGGGTGGGGGGTCGCAAGGGGGGAGCAGCAGGGGTGGGAAGCAGGGTGGGGGGTCTTCGGGGAGGACAAAGCGGGGTGGGAAGCGTGGTCTCGTGGTGTGGCAAGTAGGGGTGGGGGCAAGCAGGAGTGGGGGAGTAGGGGTGGGGGCAAGCAGGTGGGGGAGCAGGGGGGTGGGGGGAGCAGGGGTGGGGGCGATAGGGGTGGGGACAGCGGGGGTGGGGGCAGCAGGGTGGGAAGCGGGGGTCCCGGGGGGGCAGCAGGGGTGGGGGAGCGGGGGTGGGGGCAAGCGGGGTGGGGGCAGCGGGGTGGGAAACAGGGTGCGTAGGGGGCGGCGGGGTGGGGGAGCAGGGGGGGGGGGCAGCAGGCTGGGGGAGCAGGGGGGGTGGGGGGAGTAGGGGTAGGGGCAGTAGGGTAGGGGGAGCATCGAGAGGTGGGGGGACAACGGGGTGGGGAGCAAAGGGGGGGCAGGGGGGGGGGGTAGTAGGTTAGGGGGAGCAGTGGGGTGGGGGGACATCAAGGTGGGGATCTGCGGTTGGGGCAACGGGGTGGGGGGCAGCAGGGGGGGGGGCAGCGGGGGGGGGGGTAGCGGGGGTGGGGGCAAGCAAGATGGGGGGGCAAGAGGGGGTTATATGTTTGTTTGATACCATTGTTTTTTTGTTAACTCTTGCGCGTTTCTAATTTATTTTTTTACATTATTTTAGGACTTTCAAACATGGACCGAGATGATGTGATTGTGGAGGAAGAAACCGATGATGATTATGATAAGTCATTGGATGATGATGATGAGTATGATGCGGACAAGGAGGAGGATAAAGGTGAACCGGAAGACATAGCGGATGATGAGGAGAAGCGCTTGCGTGAAAGGGAAATTCACTTGGCGGAAATAAATGAGGTGCTAGCCAATAATGCTCCCCCTATTGACGACAATGCTAGGGAAGATTATCCATTTATTTCATCCATCGTTGTGCCACACAATATTGCGGGGAAAGAATTGCATAGGACCACCAAAACTCCAAGCATCGTTGCAACAAAGAAGCGAAAAGGAAGGGGTGCGACTAAGGGTTTGAATGTCGATAGAAATATCCATATGACCCTCGAGTATGATGATTTGGGTCAACCTTGTGGTAAGTGGCGTGCAAAGTATGGGCAGCATATTGGGTTTTGTATGCGCAAACTCAACATTTTGGTCAAATGGAAAGATGTGCCCGAGGGAATATAGAAATCATTATGGGAAGACACTTGTGTAAGTTTATTTTTTAACTCAATTAGTTTAAGTTCTCGCATTTAGCCACATGTTAGGACATATATAGTTGTAATAACAACATATACAACCATTAGAGTCAAGAAAAATAACTTATTATGCATTGAAACCCATTTTGGGTAAATGAAGGCCATTTCGGGTCGGTTTTTGCTTTTCATGTTCAATGTACTTCGTTTCTCGCATTTAGCCACATGTTACGACATATTTAGCTCTTATAACAACATATACAACCATTAGAGTTAACTAAAATCCATTCAGATGCTTTCAAACCCATTTTGGGTAGATGTAACCGATTTTGGGTAAATGAAGGCCATTTCGGGTCGATTTTGCTTTTCATGTTCAATGTACTTAGTTTCTCGCATTTAGCCACATGTTAGGACATATATAGTTGTAATAACAACATATACAACCACTAGAACCAGGAAAAATCACTTCTTATGCTTTGAAACCCATTTTGGGTAAATGAAGGCCATTTTGGGTCGATTTTTGCTTTTCATGTTCAATGTACTTCGTTTCTCGCATTTAGCCACATGTTACGACATATTTAGCTCTTATAACAACATATACAACCATTAGAGTTAACTAAAATCCATTCACATGCTTTCAAACCCATTTTGGGTAGATGAAACCGATTTTGGGTAAATGAAGGCCATTTCGGGTCGATTTTACTTTTCATGTTCAATGTACTTAGTTTCTCGCATTTAGCCACATGTTAGGACATATATAGTTGTAATAACAACATATACAACCATTAGAGCCAAGAAAAATCACTTCTTATGCTTTGAAACCCATTTTGGGTCAATGAAGGCTATTTCGGGTCGGTTTTTGCTTTTCATGTTCAATGTACTTAGTTTCTCGCATTTAGCCACATGTTAGGACATATATAGCTCTAATAACAACATGTTTTCATTGATATATCTGTATATGGAAATTAACTATTTGTTGGTTTCTTGTTTCTATAGAATTTATTCCATATTACTCCTAATGAAGCCAAAAAGGCGTTGTTCCTATCCGTGGTGGCCGAAAGATTTAGAGCTTTCAAAAGCAAACTAGTTAGTGGGTGGATCACGAAACGGAGAAAGAGGAATGAAAAGAAGAATGTAAAGAGGAGGAAAATTGTAAAATCAAAGCAAAATGAGACAGAAGAAACAGAAAAGGACGGGGGAGAGGAAGAGCCACGACAACCGGATAACATGCCTTATGAGATTTGGGGCCATATAAAACGAGAGGATTGGGAGGTATTTGTTGCCCAAAATACTACGCCGGAGATGGTGGTAAGTATTGTGCTATTTATCGCATATTCGACTTTGTATATTTACTTTTAATACAATTAGATGTGTTTTCAAACTAACCATGTGATATTATAGGCTAAGCGTGAGAAACATGCACACAGTTCAAAACAGAGGAACCACTACCATTATCATATGGGTTCCTACACTTATGCGAGGGTGAGACAGGTGTGGATTGACGATAAATTTTACCCTTCTATCGATGCATCAACAACGACATCTTCTGCCTCCAACACCGCATCTGTCAAAGTTGACCATGTTGCTGATTGGTGGTGCTCCATGCATAGGCGTGATTCAAACAATAAAATGATCATTTCAGATCCGGGGACCTTGAAGATAGCAAATGCCGTTTTAAGTAATTGAATTCACATGTTTTTCCCCCGCTTACTGCCACCCCCCCTGCAGACCCCCCGTCCCCTTGCTGCCTCCCTGCCAGACCCCCCACCCTGCTCTTTACTAGACTTTTGGAAAGGGCCACAATGGACGTTTGAGGGGTTTTGGTGGTATTCGTCTCGGTGTGAAAAAAGCCTATGCTAAAGTTTACTCCGTGGGTAGAAGATCACGCTCTAACGAATCTATGTCACAAGCTATGCGGGAGAAGCTTACGGAGGAAATTACAGAGACAGTGACGGCTAAAATCACGGAAAGTTTCAACGTGGTCCTTTCACAGTTTGGTATAACGGCGATACGTCCTTTGGATCGTCCTTTGGAGGACAAAGCTAGCCATCCTGACACACAAAAATCAGCACCATCTATACTTAAGTTAGAGGTAACTACTATCCTTCTTATAATTTTTGAAACTAAGTAATATAAACTAACCTCAATCCATTTACTTTTGGAAGGAAGAAACGCCTTCCCAGCTTTTACTAGATGTAAAAGATGAGGGTTTGATTGTGGTGGCTGAAGGAAATGCACAACCACGAAGTGAACGACCAATAGTCCATCACGAGTGTGTGGACAATGAGCACTTGGCGGTTAGTGTAGTCACCATCACTCCTGGTTACGAAGACTTTGCTCTTCCGTTGCCTAAATCGTCAGTTGATATAAATGTCTTGATCGACGCTCGTGGTGGTTATGTGTTGTGGTCATCGGCATGGGTGAGGTTTTCAGACGAGGTAAAATGAGAAACTAAAATCCATATTCATATTGATTTATTTCATACCTATTAAATATAAACTAACTAAGTTGAATGTTTTTCCCTTTGAATTAATAGGTTTTGGAGAGAATAAGCAAGCCCAAGGAAAGCAAGGCGGATTCACCTCCTCTAGAAAAGGCGAAGGAGAAGGCGGGTACAAGCAGGCCAAAGAAGACCATTTCGGGTAAAGGAACGCAAGACTCCAAAGGTTTAAGTTGCGAACAAAACCCGTCTACAGATACTTAGATTGAGAAACCAACGCTTCAGCGTCTCACTAAGTCATGCTTATGGCTACATGCAAATGTGCGTGATATGCCGGATGATACACCTGTGGAGGTGAAGTTGGGTACCACGAAATTCAACTACCACGAGGAAACATTGACATGGGTGTCTAAGGTTGATGTGAAGGAGTTCCTTTGCGGAGAGATGTTGAATGTTTCCTGGATTCAAACCTTCATCAGGTATAATAGTGGTACTTATGAAATATATGAACTTCCTTTGCAATATCTAATAATATATCTATGTTACGTACTTGGTTGTGCTTTGAAGATTACTCCAAGATGATCCTCGTGGATGTGATCAGTTTGGGTGGTTATGTCCAATTTTTGTCCGAACTGACAATTGTGTGCAAAACACAAGTGAGGTTAAGGAGTATATTTGGCTATGTCTCAAAACAGCTAAACGTGCACAACATAAGTTCATATTTGCCCCTTGTTTTGAAGAGTATAGTTCTTAACCTTGTATCCATTTTTGCCACTTTATTATTATACAATACAAGTACTCACATGATTGCTTCCTAACTTTTTTGGGATTTTAGTCTCCATTGGTCGCTCCTTGTGATTTGTCCTTCAAACAACACAGTATATCAGTTTGATTCTGCAGCTCAAGATCCACCACGATCCTTACTCCTCAAATCATGCATAAATAGGTATGTTTGTTACTTTAAGATGCTTATTAGCATAACATGTTTCACTAATTTCATCCTTTGCCCACTTCTCACATGAAATTAACATAACTACAGTTGTATGAAGAAAGATGAGAGAACAGGACAAGTTCCTAAGTGGAAAGCAATGAAGGTAATAGATATTACTTAATTAGCTACTTCTTTCTTTTATAAAAAACAAACATGTACGTTTCTTACATGATTTTTTTTATGTAACTTTATAATTAGTGTGCTCAACAACCCGGGGGAACAGAGTGTGGCTACTATGTGTTGAGGTTCATGTTCGATATATTTTCAAGTTGCAAGGAAGCCGAGGATCTTGAGAAGGTATTATACATAAATAATAAGTAGCTCAATTTACGATCGATTTTGGCCTCGTAAGCTCAATTTTTTAACTTTCCCGCATTTAGCCACATTTTAGGTCATATATACTTATAACAAGTACATATAGAACTATTAGAGTCAAGTAAACTACATTCACATCACTTAAGACCCAAATTGGGTAAATGAATGCCATTTGTAGCCGATTTTGGCCTTTTAAGCTCATTGTACTTATTTTCATACTTTTAGCCACATGTTAGGACATGTATAATTCTAATAACAACATGCATAACCATTAGAGTCAAGTAAATCCATTCACATGCTTTGACACCCATTTTGGGTAAATGAAGGCCATTTCGGGCCTATTTTGGCCTTTCAAGCTCATTGTACTTATTTTCTTACATTTAGCCACTTGTTAGGACATGTATAGCTCTAATAACAACATATACAGCTATTAGAGTCAAGTAAAATCCATTCACATGCTTTGAAACCCATTTTGGGTAAATGAAGGCCATTTCGGGCCTATTTTGGCCTTTCAAGCTCATTGTACTTATTTTCTTACATTTAGCCACATGTTAGGACATGTATAGTTCTAATAGCAACATATATTACCATTAGAGTCAAGCAAAATCATTTTTCATGCTTCGAAACCCAATTTGGGTAAATGAATGCCATTTCGGGACGATTTTGGTCTTTTAAGCTCATTTTACTTATTTTCTTACATTTAGCCACATGTTAGGACATGTATAGTTCTAATAACAACATATACAACTATTAGAGTCAAGTAAAATCCATTCACATGCTTTGAAACCCATTTTGTGTAAATGAAGGCCATTTCGGGCCTATTTTGGTCTTTCAAGCTCATTGTACTTATTTTCTTACATTTAGCCACAAGTTAGGACATATATTGTTCTAATAGCAACATATATAACCATTAGAGTCAAGCAAAATCATTTTTCATGCTTTGAAACCCAATTTGGGTAAATGAATGCCATTTCGGGACGATTTTGGCCTTTTAAGCTCATTTTACTTATTTTCTTACATGTAGCCACATGTTAGGACATGTATAATTCTAATAACAACATGTATAACCATTAGATTCAAGTAAATTCCACTCATATGCTTTTGAAACCCATTTTGGGTAAATGAATGTCATTTTGGCCCGATTTTGGCCTTCTTAGGTCAACTTTCCTTAATCTCCCGCACTTACTCTCATTTTAAGCTCATATATAGTTCTAATAAGTATATATGTAAGTACTAAAGTCAACTAAAGTCCACTCACATGTTGTGAAACCCATTATGGGTAAATGATTGTCATTTTTTGCCGATTTTTGCATTTTATGCTCGATTTCCTTAATTTCTTACATTATATTATTTCCTCAATCTCTTTAGAGTCAACTAAAGTCATATATGTGTGTTTCCTTATGTTTGTTTTATAAGGTATTCCTCGATGGCAAACCAAGGGATGGTTGTTTCACCACGGCCGAGATTGACGAGGTTCGGGATTTGCTAGCACGCTACCTTACCGACTTTTGCTTGTGAAGATGATGTCGCGGCTTTGAGTTTTTATGTTCTTATTATGTTACTAGCTACTTATATAGGTCCAAATATTTATTTTTGATTTTATTACTTATTTCAACTTTATTTGTAGTACATTCTCAAAATAATATATATATATATATATATATATATATATATATATATATATATATATATATATATATATATATATATATATATATATATATATATATATATATATATATATATATCATTTTGACTTGTATACGACGCGTGCGTGATACTTTTTTCCAATTATAACAGGTTTAAATATAAGCTTCATATAAATATAATAATACATATATATAAATATATATATAATATTTAAATATATATATATAACAATCTGATCCGGTTTTTTAAATAACCGGATCAGATTGTGTGCTTTGCATACATCAATTTGGCGCCAAGAAGATAATATTACTATCTGATCCGGTTTTCCTAAAAAACCGGATCAGAAAATCATTTACTGATCCGGTTTAGGACCGGATTAGTAAATAATTGATATCGGCTGCGAGCCCACCTGATGCATCCCAAAACCGCAGCAGTAAGCCCGGTTTTGACCGCATCAGATGGGCTTTTTTCCACTAGTGCTTAGACCATGATTAAATTTTGTTTTATTGAAGTGGTCGGACCTCGAGATGAGGATTCCTATGTATCCTTGCGGAATCAGACCATTCGTAGTTCTCGATCATCAAGGTCTACCAAATGACGCTCGACGGCTGCTTTTCGAGATCTCATCGTAACGCATCTTTCTTCGTTATTCACAAATTCTAGGTGAGTATTGAATATGTGAAGGCCATCTTTTTTTATTTGTTTTAATCGTGCTTTGATCTTTACTTTGAGTTTTAGTTTTTGTCCTATTGTAAATTGATTTGAAAATTCTGCATGTTCATGGTTTTTATTCTGTTTGTTAGTAATTCATCTTGGATTTAACGAAGGTTTTTGCTTCTGGGTATTGTTCAATGATCAGAATTATTATGATTACCCTTGTTGCTTTTTCTGAATTAAAAGCTTTAGATTTGGCTAACTTTTTTGGGTTTCTGATTATGATGCCAATTTCGTTTTTTTTTGAGAAAATATGGAGAAAGATGCTAAATTAATATAAATATTTACGGGTTTTTTGTTTATATGACTCAAATTTGTATTTTGTTTTTTTAGGTTTGTTCTTCTTCTTGGAGTTTGTAAGAATTTAGTTGTAAAACTAGCTACGTTGTTGTGTTTGATTGTTTAGGCTAAGACTTTGGAGTCAATGTTGGAGATTTCAATTTGATATTAGAACTTCATATTTTAAGTGTATGGAAGAGTGATTTTGTCACTAGCATATGCTGAAAAATGTCAACTTGGCTATACCCGAATTTTCGAAGCTTAGAAGGTTATCACATTATTGAAATTTTAGTGTATGGTTTTTTGTAATCAAGCAGCGATTTTTTTGTTGAAATGTTGCCATTATGATGTTATGTTGGATGAGAATTTGCCTTAAATTTGTGGGAAATGAGTCGTTCCCCATCATTTTCATTGAAGTCTGAACCGAATTCGAATGTCGATAATGAGTCGTTACACGGATGGATTGTGGCCTTCTGTGTCATTAGGTTTGATCTTGAGCAAGGTCAGGTGTTAGAAGAATGTTTTCCGCCCGGTTGGAAATGGGCTGGTGAATTTCTAGTAAAAAAAGATATTTTCATCGTTTTGAACGTTTTTGATTCATGCCTGATGAATTTCTAGATTTAATGGCGTTTCTGCAATTTATGCTTCAATTTTGTTTCTTTTTTGTCTTCGTTTTGTGCTATTTTGTTTGCTGCAATTTTCTCTTCAGCTTGCGTTTTCTTGATGATTCTTTTTATTGGAAATGCGTTATTGATGTTTATTTGTTTTTGTCTTAAATTTAATATGATATGCTATTTGCTCAAGTTAAATGTATAACTCTTTAAGCGAAAAATAATTTTTAATGTAGTATGGTTGATGCTGTTGATTATGAAATTAGAGCTTCGTTGATGATCATTTGATATCGTTGTCAAATTTGAAGGGTTGTGTTAATATTTGTTCATTTGGTATCCAACATTTAGTCATTATGAGTGTTGTTGCTGGGCTACTTTCGTATTTTGATTTGTGATTATGATTGGTGCTTGTTTGATATGGTGTTGTGCTAGTTGTTTATTTTTTACAGATAATCGTTTGTAAGTTCAAATATTTATCCCTATAAAGGTTAATTTAAAGTGTCATTCTTTAGCTATTATGGTTCCTGCTTGATTTGATGCTTGCAACGTATCCTTGTTTACATGTTCTCCTCTCTATCTTGTTTTTACAGTTGGCTGGAAATGCCAATCCATCACTGGCAAGTCCATTTATGGCGCATAAATTGGCGAACTTGGTGAGACCTTTCAGGTAAATTATCTGTTATTTCTTTTGCTCTCCGTGTTCAAAAAATAACCTACTAGCTTAAGCGTTAATATAATGGGAGTGGGAAGGCTTCTCAAGCACAATGTCGAAGGTGATGGCACTGCTGACATGACTCAGGTTCAAGTATCATGGCGAAGGTTAAATTTTCTTTGCAGTTTGTGTGGTGGCCCTTAATTACAGTGTTATTTAGGTAAAAGAACTTGCTGTAACTTGCTGAAAATGTGGTGTTGATACCTTAGTGGCTTTCTTGTGTGGGTGCCTCTAAGTGAATGTAAGTTGCGGGGCTTCACTTGTTTTCATACTTGCCTAAAAGTTTATTTGTTGGACTATGTTGTCTTATTGTGGAATATGTGATATTGAAGTTATGTATAGTTTATACTTTATACTCCCTAGAGTTCTCGTTATCCTTCATGTTTGTTTTTCTAGTTTGTTCATCCTGATTTTAGTTGATGTTTGAGATGAAGTGTATAAGTTTTACTAGCCCCAAAGCCAGTAAGCATTTTACTCTAATGCTAGCACTAGTTTTCGCCAAGAAGTCAGTATCCTTATGCTCCTCCAAGTTAATGTGATCGTCTTACTCAAAAAGTAATAAGAGCACAAGGGACAATGATACTACATTTTAACAGAGCAGTGCACTACTGAATCATATTAGATATGTGGGACTTTTGAAACGGCCCACGTAAAGATCTAGTGACTTTCTATTTCTTTGTCTACATTTATCCTCTACTGTTCTGTTATCTAAAACAAGGGAAGAAATGAGTTAACTTCTCTTGTATGGCATGTTTTGACTTGTTTGGGAATCTTGTTGGCTTGTTTGTCCTATTTTTGGGAGGGTTAATCTTGACAGAAATTGGGATACACTGATGTCGAAAATTATTGATGATTGTACTCTTCTTAATTCAGGTTACCCGCTCCATTGGTGATGCTGATCTCAAGCCTACTGTGACTGCAGAACATGAGATAATGGAGACACAACTGTCTTCTGAAGATGAATACCTGGTACAATAAATGGGAGAAGGTGTTTCCGCATTCAGATGGCAATGAATTTAACATGGATGTTCGTCAGGATGTAGTTGAATGTTTCCAAGTAGCAAGTGTGATTGAACCCCATAATTTGGTTTGTGGAACTGGGACGTCCTTTCTTTTTGGAAGATTATTTTCGCCATCGAGTTCCTCATCTGGTGACTGGATAAGAAAGAAATCTAATATTTATCACACAATGTGTGATGTAGCAGCAGCAAGCTCGTTAAGTATGATGTTAAAATTGTAGTTAATATTTTATGTATCTAATTATTTATGCTTATGCTTCAATTAAGCATAATATGCTTAATAAAATGAGTATTGATATATACTATTGATTTTGTATCGATTAATAACGAAAAAATGCAATTTTTTTTATTTTGGTTATTGGGGGGGGTTTACTGATCTGGTTTTGAAGGAAAACCGGATCAGTTAATATGATTAACTGATCTGATTTTCCTTCACAATCGGATCAGTAAATGATTAACTGATCCGGTTTAGGACCGGATCAGTAAATATTTATAAACTGCTGCGAGCCCATCCGATGCGGACCAAAACCGAATCAGTAAGCCCGGTTTTGACCGCATCGGATGGGCTTTTTTCCACTAGTGAATGATTGTGGATTTGGATTAAAGGTTAAGGGTTTTTATGGATTGAAGGATTTGAATGAGGGGTAGAACTTGTGTGCAAACTCCCTAACTTGACCTTTCATTTTGCCTTTGGCTTTTTCTTTTTGAATCTTTTCTTTTTTTCTTGTGCGTTTTCTTTTGCCTTTTTTTCCGCACTTTGCATTTTCTTTCACTTTTTTTTATTTTGCCTGGCATTGATATATATAGTAAGGCTCGCGCACAAGTTATTGGTTTAGGGTATTGGAAGGCTTGAAGGCTATTTGTGAAGTTTTGATGTTGAAGGGATTGTTTGGTTTATGATCATGGGGATGATGGTTTAAAGGATTTTTGATTGGATTGCATGGATGGCTTATGGAAGGTAATAGAAGGGAAGGGGGGATAACTCCTGATCCAAAGTATATCCATTTTTTATTTTTCTTTATTTTTTTCTTCAGATTTCTTTTTTATTATTATTAGTCAAGTTCATTAGGTGATTTGAGTTTCATCATTGAAGTAGAAGCATAAATAAAAATGATGGAAGACCAATAAAAATGAAAAGAAAATGCGATTATTTTATTAATTGAAAATGAATGAAACAAGGCTTATTAGAAGTAAAAAAAACCTAAATGACATAGACTTGACAAGGAAGGAAATGAAGGAGCTAGGGGAGGGACTCTCCGACTCAACCTAGAAAACTGGCGTTAAATGACTAAGCCCCGGCGTTGTTCAGGTGCTGCCCAAGGGGTTGCTTGTTATTGCTGACTTTTCCTGCAGTGGAATTGGCAATCTACCGTCTTTAACCATATCCTGCAGATGATGCTTCAAAGTCCAGCATTGCGATGTCAGATGCCCATTCCCTTGATGGTACTTGTAGTAGGAATTAAGATTCCATCTACTGGATCTCTTCTCCAGAGGAGGGTCCGGAGTAGGGCCAAGAGGCTGAAGTGCTCCCTTTGCATGAAGCCTAGTGAAGGCTTCTTCTAGAGACATGCCCAAAGGAGTGAATGTCCTTTGAGGTCCTTGATAACCTTTCTTGTCAGTAGCTATGGCATTGACCTCATTGCTTTTGGAGCTAGAAGGGCCATTGTTACTCTTCTTGAAAGAGTTGTTGTTGTTGTTGGAACCCTTATTCTTGTTTGCCTGTATTTCCTCTACAATCAGCAGGCCTACCTTATAGAGCTTCGTGAAAGACTCTATAGGTTGGAACTTGATGTGATCCCCATACTTGGGCTGCAGGTTACAGATCACCAATCGGACTTGATCCTCTTGGGATGGCCTGTTAGTCATTTGTGCAGCCTTTTCCCTCCATCTGTTAAGGAAGGTGACAAAGTCTTTGTTGAAATTATGCTTAGTTAATTCCAACTCACGAAGGCCAATGGGAAGCTGAGTATTGTAGATGTATTGTTTATGGAACTCATCTCTGATGTAGTCCCAGTCATTCAACTTGGCCTTATTTAGTGACCTGAACCACTTGGATGGATGTGCATCCAAGGTTAAAGGAAAGACATAAGCTAATAGGTCCTTGCTCATGCCCTTGAGAGCCATAAAGATGGAAAATGCTCTCAAGTGATCATCTGGGTCTTCGACCCCCTTGAATTTTGGGAGGTCACCCAATGTTACCTTTTTAGGGAGTTTTTCCCGCAGGAATTGACTGGATCAATTGATCGAGTTTTTCAAACCTCAAATCTGTGTGTGGCGATGGAGTGTCGCCTTGCTCGTCCTCTTCAGTTAGCTTCTCCCTCAATGCCTTAATCTCTTTGTCTTGGTCCTCAAGACGTGAGTTCATTAGTTGAAGTTGGGCCATAATGACACTGAGATGCTCATTAGTGTCCCCCATTTTAGATGATGATGCTTCAGAAGATAGGATTCGTCTGAAAATGTGAGGATGCGTTTGACGAGTCTAGGAGTAAGTCGACCTTGTTGCCTCTCTGTCGGACATTCCCAAGTTATAATCTCACGACCTGTCCTGAACAGAAATCGAATGAACCTCGTAAATTTTTGACGCAGTCGGAAAGATTCAAAGAAAAGCAAGTGCTAATCTTCAACAAGAACAAACAGATTTACAAGCGATAAATCTGTAGAAACTCCGGATTCCACCAGAAACGAGTAAAAACTCAGAAATATTATTAGAGTTGAAAAACTGCCTCAAAATAATGACCTAATAATGTTTAAAGAGTTAAAACAAAACCCTAATACGGAAATAAGGAAATAATAAAATCCGAAAATAATTAAAATGTTGTTTTCGGGCACTAAACGAACTCGGATGGCTTAAAAAGCCTATTAGTCACGGCATAGCGGTGAGTTTGAATCGTTGGCCCGTTTCGCTTCCAGAAAGGTATTATAATAAGCAATCTAACTCCGGAGGCCTGACTAGTAGAAATCATTCCAGGCTATTTTGACGAACTTCTTCGTCGAACTTATCCGCTAACCTTCCTACGTCAGTCTCCTCCACTTCCAAAGAACTCGACCTCGAGTTCGTATCTTCATAAAGAGCCTCATCTGCATGGTACTCATAAATGTCAGCCACATTGTCATTAATCTTGCGAGTCACCTTGAACGGGCCATACTTGCGTCGCCTCAACTTACTGTAGGTACCAACGGGGAACCTCTCTTTGCGCAAAAACACCATCACATCATCTCCTACACTGAAAAGCTTGACTCTCCTGTGTTTATCAGCAACAACTTTATTTTTCTACCCATTAGCTTGTAACTTAGCCTTCACAGTTTCCTTGACTGCGACAATCTCTTCTGCCATATTTCCAGCAGCCACTCTAACTCCATGACTCATAGGAAGCTTAACCAGATCAACCACATGCCTAGGAACAGAGGTGTAAACCACATAAAATGGTGATTTCCCTGTGGCCGAGTGTACAGCACTGTTGTAAGCAAACTCCACTTGGGGTAAAGCCAAATCCCACTGGTTTGGTTTGTCGCCACAAACACTGCGAATCATATTCCCCAGTGTCCTGTTAGTGACTTCAGTCTGACCATCTGTCTGTGGATGAGCTGTAGAACTCCTGTTCAGTGTCGTCCCAAACATCCGCCAAAGAGTGATCCAGAAATGGTTAAGAAACTTGGTGTCCTTATCCGAAGTGATAGAGGTAGGAACACCATGAAGTCTGACCACCTCCTTGAAGAAAAGCTTGGCCACATTTGAAGCATCAGCAGTCTTCTTACAAGCAATGAAATGGGATATATTGGAGAAACGGTCAACAACCACAAAAACAGAATCCACGCCTCGTTGAGTACGAGGCAAACCCAACACAAAATCCATCGCCAAATCTTGCCAAATGTCATCAGGAATAGGTAAAGGCATATAAAGACCAGTATTTTGAACTGACCTTTGGACACTTGATAAGCATGACATCGGCAGACTATGGCGCCAACATCTCTCCTCAAGTGAGGCCAGTAAAACCTCTCTTCTAAACCCGCAATGGTCTTGTCCCTCCCCAAATGACCCCCAAGGCCACCTCCATGAAGATCCCTGATCAACTTTTCTCTCAAGGAAGAACAAGGGATTCACAACTGATCACCTCGAAAAAGGTAGCCATCTCGAATATGGAAGTCCGCGCTAGGCTGCCCATTGATGCACTTGGCCCATAACTCCTTAAACTCCGCATCATCCTCATACAACTCCTTCAAGCATTCAAAGCCCACGATCTCTTGAGCTAAAGTGATGAGTAAGGAAGCTATCCTGCTCGACGCATCTGCCACCTTGTTCAGAGTGCCAGATTTATGATGTATAATGAAAGGGAATTTTTGCAGAAAACTCACCCACCGCGCATGCATCTTATTGATCACCTTTTGGCTGTGAAGGAACTTCAGCGCCTGATGGTCAGTGAAGTAATGAACTCCCTCTGAACCAAATAATGCTCCCACTGACGCAGTGCCCTAAACACCGCATAGAACTCCTGATCATAAGTACTCCATTTCTGCCTTGCGTCACTCAATTTTTCACTGAAGTAAGCCACATGCCTCTTCTCTTGAGACAGAACAGCTCCAATACCCACCCCACTGGCATCACATTCAACTTGAAACAACTTATCAAAATCCGGAAGGGCTAGTACCGGGGCACTACAAAGTGTCTCTTTAATCAAAGAAAAACTTCTTTCCTGCTCATCTCCCCAATGGAACTTTCCTTTCTTCAAGCATTCAGTTATTGATGCAGTAATGGTACTGAAAGCCCTGATGAATCTCCTGTAAAAATTTGCCAGGCCATGGAAGCTACGAACTTCAGTCACTGATGTAGGTGTGGGCCAGTCTCTGATTGCACTCACCTTTTCTTCATCCACCTGAATTCCTTCGGCACCAACAACAAAGCCCAAGAAGAGCAATTTGTTGGTACAAAATGTACACTTTTTTAGATTAATGTACAGTTTACTCTCTTGTAAAACTTGCAGCACCTGATTCACATGCTCCAGATGATCTTTCTTGTTCTTGCTGTAAATCAGAATATCATCGAAATAAACCACTACAAAAGAGCCAGTAAAAGGACGAAGGACTTGATTCATCAACCGCATGAAAGTGCTAGGTGCGTTTGACAAACCGAATGGCACCACTAACCACTCATACAATCCATCCTTGCTCTTGAAAGCTGTCTTCCACTCATCTCCAGGTCGAATTCGAATCTGATGATATCCACTACGCAGATCTATCTTCGAAAACACCATAGAACCTGACAATTCATGAAGCATATCTTCCAATCGGGGGATAGGGAAGCGATACTTGATAGTTATCTTATTGATGGCCCTACTATCAACACACATCCACGACTGATTTCCTTTCTTAGGGACTAAAAGAACAGGAACTGCACACGGACTCATACTCTCCCGAATGAACCCTTTCTTCAACAAATCCTCAATCTGCTCCTTCAAAATCTTATTCTCTTTAGGACTCATACGATAGTGGGGAAGGTTTGGTAGGCTACAACGATGAATCAAATCAATCTGATGTTGTATGTCACGCATGGGAGGTAAATCATTCGGTAACTCATCATCAATTAATTCTTTGAAAGCCTCTAATATCTCCATTACTTCTACAGGAATTGAGGTTTCTTCTTTTGCAGCACTTAACAACCCCTTAACAACTATTGGACAAAAAAAATCAGTTTCTTTTACAGCATCATCAAGTTCTCTGTCATTGTAAGTCATTACAAAGAAACTGGTTTTCTTCCCCCCTGCCTTGTGGTCAAAATTCAAAACAGGAGCCATGGCAATTTTATGGGACCCCCAAGTAAACATCATCACGTTATCCCTTCCCCGATAAGTCACATCATTATCAAACTGCCAAGGTATACCAAGTAAAATATGACAAACATCCATATCAAGAACATCACAAATTACCTCTTCCTTGTAGTGTTTCCCTATGGAGATGGGAACTCTGCAAGTCATTGTGACCCGAACTTGTGACCCCTTGCTGACCCAGCCCTAGGTGTATGGCTTCTCATGGGGTTCTGTGGGCAGTTTCAAATATTCTACCAGTTTCTGGGACACCATATTCTCCGTCCTTCCATTATCCACAATCAAGTTGCAAACCTTGTTCTGAATGGAACAATGAGTCTTAAACAGATTCTTACGATGTCCCTCATCTCTAGAAGTTAACAGGACCCTTTGCAGCACAAAGCTAATTCTGTCGTCAGATTCCTCCTCCGTAAACTCCGCATCTACATACTCATCGTTCTCTCCTTCAAGCTCCTCTCCATCTCCTTCTAAGACAGCAGTGACTCTCCGAGTTGGGTAAACATTGGATCGATGACCTTTGCCGTTATAACGATAGCAAGTGTCCCCACTGGGCTTGGTATAAGGATTGTTTTGCTTCTGGACAGTCGACTTTCCTTGCGGTGCACTACTAGAACCTCCTTTAGTTGCAGCGCCAGAATCCTTAGTCACGGCACTCTTCTCCTTCTCGCCGCCAGAATCAAAATTACTCTGGGTGAGTATCTTTTGAAAGATGAGAAATTTGGAGGGGATTTATCTATCTGCTTCGCCATTAAAGCCAAACTAGATGCCTCAGCAACACATTCTATATACACATTCCGTCACAGTCCTCTTTCCTTGAACACATTCTATATACATCTTATACAGAATCTGCTCATAATCTTCCGGTAAAAACCGCTCCAACATTAACTGTTTCATTCGTCGCTAGGTCTTAACTGGCCCCTTCCTTTGTCTCTGCCTCTGTATAACCAGCTTATCCCACCAAACAGCAGCGGTGCTCTTTAACCTAACCGCCACCATCTTAACATGCTTATTTTCAGGAACCTTTATAACTTCGAAGAATTTATCGACATCAATCTGCCAATCCAGAAATTCCTCCACTCCCATGGTTCCATAAAACAAAGGAATATCTGCTTTCACTCGATAGTCGTGTTTATGATAATGATTACCTTCATTGCTACGTTCTTCTTCGAAAGGATCTTCTTCCTCAGTTTTCGAACTATCTACTACGACAGTTCGTTTGCCTCTTCCCCGTGGAACTGTATTCTGTTCCCCTCTCCTGTCTCCTCCTTGATTAATATTGTTCTACATGTTGTTCATCTGCGTAGTTAACGCAGTCATCTGATCAGTCAAAGCAATAAGGGTCGTGGTAAAAGCCGCGGTAACTCCTTCATGATCTGCTCTGGTCACTGGTTCTCCCATGGCTGTTCAAGATACGAAAAGAAACAGGAGAAAGCCTACTCTGATACCACCTGACGCAGTCGGAAAGATTCAAAGAAAAGCAAGCGCTAATCTTCAACAAGAACAAACAGATTTACAAGCGATAAATCTGTAGAAACTCCGAATTCCACCAGAAACGAGTAAAAACTCAGAAATATTATTAAAAGTTGAAAAACTGCCTCAAAATAATGACCTAAAAATGTTTAAATAGTTAAAACAAAACCCTAATACGGAAATAAGGAAATAATAAAATCCGAAAATAATTAAAATGCTGTTTTCGAGCCCTCAATGAACTCGGATGGCTTAAAAAGCCTATTAGTCACAGCATAGCAGTGGGTTTGACTCGTTGGCCCGTTTCACTTCCAGAAAGGTATTATAATAAGCAATCTGACTCCGGAGGTCGGACTAGTAGAAATCATTCCAGGCTATTTTGACGAACTTCTTCGTCGAACTTATCCGCTAACCTTCCTACTTCAGTCTCCTCCACCTCCAAAGAACTCGACCTCGAGTTCGAATCTTCATAAAGAGCCTCATCTGCATGGTACTCATAAATGTCAGCCACATTAAAAGTGTTGGAGATGTTCATATCATCCGGAAGAGCTACCACGTAGGCATTGTCGTTAATCTTGCGAGTCACCTTGAACGGGCCATACTTGCGTGGCCTCAACTTACTGTAGGTACCAATGGGGAACCACTCTTTGCGCAAAATACCATCACATCTTCTCCTACACTGAAAAGCTTGACTCTCCTGTGTCTATCAGCAGCATCTTTATTTTTCTGCCCAGTAGCTTGTAACTTAGCATTCACAGTTTCCTTGACAGCGACAATCTCTTCTGCCATATTTCCAGCGGCCACACTAACTCCAGGACTCCTAGGAAGCTTAACCAGATCAATCACATGCCTAGGACCAGAGGTGTAAACCACAGAAAATGGTGATTTCCCTGTGGCCGAGTGTACAACACTGTTGTAAGCAAACTCCACCTGGGGTAAAGCCAAATCCCACTGTTTTGGTTTGTCGCCACAAACACTGCGAATCATATTCCCCAGTGTCCTATTAGTGACTTCAGTATGACTATCTGTCTGTGGATGAGCTGTAGAACTCCTGTTCAGTGCCGTCCCAAACATCCGCCAAAGAGTGATCCAGAAATGGCTAAGAAACTTGGTGTCCCTATCCGAAGTGATAGAGGTAGGAACACCATGAAGTCTGACCACCTCCCTGAAGAAAAGCTTGGCCACATTTGAAGCATCAGTAGTCTTCTTACAAGCAATGAAATGGGACATCTTGGAGAAACGGTCAACAACCACAAAAACAGAATCCACGCCTCGTTAAGTACGAGGCAAACCCAACACAAAATCCATCGCCAAATCTTGCCAAATGTCATCAGGAATTGGTAAAGGAATATAAAGACCAGTATTTTGAGACTGAGCTTTGGACACTTGACAAGCATGACATCGGCAGACTATGACGCCAGCATCTCTCCTCAAGTGAGGCCAGTAAAACCTCTCTTCTAAACCCGCAATCGTCTTGTCCCTCCCCAAATGATCCCTAAGGCCACCTCCATGAAGATCCCTAATCAACTTTTCTCTCAAGGAAGAACATGGGATGCACAACTGATCACCTCGGAAAAGGTAGCCATCTCGAATATGGAAGTCCGCGCTAGGCTGCCCATTGATGCACTTGGCCCATAACTCCTTAAACTCCGCATCATCCTCATACAACTCCTTCAAGCATTCAAAACCCACGATCTCTTGAGCTAAAGTGATGAGTAAGGAAGCTCTCCTGCTCGACGCATCTGCCACCTTGTTCAGAGTGCCAGATTTATGTTGTATAATGAAAGGGAATTTTTGCAGAAAACTCACCCACCGCGCATGCATCTTATTGATCACCTTTTGGCTGTGAAGGAACTTCAGTGCCTGATGGTCAGTGAAGAGAATGAACTCCCTCTGAACCAAATAATGCTCCCACTGACGCAGTGCCCTAAACACCGCATAGAACTCCTGATCATAAGTACTCCATTTCTGCCTAGCGTCACTCAATTTTTCACTGAAGTAAGCCACGGGCCTCTTCTCTTGAGACAAAACAGCTCCAAGTGCAGACTTAATGATTTGAACTTCGTCCTACATGGATTTGGTATTGGACTGGATTAACTTTGGAAATGAGTTGGGTCTTATGTGGACCTAATTCTGGACTTAGTTCTATATTGATTTGAAGTTAGACTTGAAAATGCACATGGACATGACATTGGATTGGAATAGAGTTGGATTAGACTTAGACTGGGATTGACATAGACTAGGGTTCACATAAAGATGCAAATGGGCCTAAATTTTGACAGGAGCTAGACTTATATGGGCTTAAGATGGACTCTACTGCTAGCAGGCCTAAAATAAATGCATGGACTCGAATTAGATGGACCCTATATGAATGCAAAATAGACTCTAATGCATATGGGCCTAGAATGAATGCAAGTGAATTGGGTCGATTGGATTGAGATGGATGAAGGTGTATGGGATGGGATTAGAATTTGGAAAAATTCACAGGAATAATCCCAACTATTGACTGTCTTCTCAGATTAATCCCAACAATGCATTATTCTAATATAATCCCAACTTAGGGGGGTTCCTTCCCATTTTACTCTGTTATGACTAATTACCTGCTGATCAGGTAAACTTCCCTCCAAAACCGTATTTGACCCTTTTTTTTAACACTGTCCCTCCATTAACACTGTTCTCCTAACCAACCCAAGCATTTACTCTTCTCCTTCACTCTACTGCTTCACTGTTCTCCTTCCTCCTGATTCATCTTCTCTTCTCCTCTTTTAATTTTTTTTTTCAAATTTGCTGGAAATTGCTGGAGTATCAACGCGCCATCGATTTAGGTAATTCTTCTTTCTCTATTTTTATTTTTTTTTGTTTTATTGTAGATTGTGTGCTGCATTCAATTTTATATGAAATGGTGTTTGTTTAAGTTAAAAATTCAATCTTTATGGTACATTAGGGTTTCTAATTACTTTGAATTTCGCCATTTAACTTCTAGTAATTTTTGCTTAGGTATGAGTTCTGTTGCAACCTTGAAATTGTGGCATGGGGGTAAACTTAAAAGGGATAGGAATGGGGTACTTCATTATTTTGGGGGTGAAGCAAGGACATTTGAGATGGATTGTGATGAGATTTCTTGGTTTGAGCTGGTTACGTTTGCCAAAAAGTGTGGTGATTATTCAGACATTGACAAAAAAATTTATGTACTGCCTTGGGTTGATGATTTTGAACAAAGTTTAAGAGTTATCCCTCATGAGAAGGATGATGAGGTGAGGGAGATGAATAAAGTTGCATTACAGTGTAGGCGTGTTGATTGTTTTGTTGTTCATGGAGTTCATGTGCCCGCCCCTGAAGTAGGAGAGGGTAATGGGGCTCTTGAAGCTGTTTTAGAGGGTGTGTGGAGTGCTCCTCTCTCTCCTAGTATTTATAGCTCACCTAAACCAGGGGGTGGAAGTAGGAAAAAGGCATACACACCTAAGAGGAAGAAAAAACAGTTAATTAAGGGAAAAGGTGAGGGTTGTTCTGGTAAAGCTAGTGCTGGTGACTCAGCAACAATAATGGTAGGGACCACCAGGGAGGCGTCACCTGGGGAGGGGTCACCTAAAAATAGGTTTTATGAAGAAAGTGGTCCAGATTTTGTACCAAATGAACCTTTTGAGCCTCTTTACATCCAAACACAATGCAGTGAAGCTCCATACACTGCTGAAACACTAACACAGCCACAAAACAATCCTCTTTTAGAATCCCAAACCCAAAATCAATATACTGAATTCACAGTTAACCCAGTGCATGAGGACTACAGTTGGATTGATCCAAGAAGTGAGAGTCCAGTTGATTGGACCACTTTTTTGAGGGGATATGAAGCTGAATCATATGGATTAGATACTGATGATTCTGAGTTTAGGGCAGAAGATGATGAGGGAGGAGATAAATCTAGTTGGGTGAGTGGCTTGGTACCAGAAGATGAGGATGGGGATGAATCTGAGCCACATGGGAAAGAGGATGGGCAGCAAGTAGATGGTGAAGGTATTGAAGTACCTGAAATATTAGAGGAGCAAGTTTGTCCTTCTGATGGAGGCACTAGTGATGAGGAATATGTTAGCACAAGAGCAGCACTGAAGGGGTGGAATGCAAGAGTGTTAGGTATAGCTGCACAGTTACAAAAAGAAGCTGAGAAGGGTAGATTGGCTGGACAAGAACAACCAAACACTGGTGCACATGAAACTAATAACACTGACTTCTTGAGTGAGTATGAGGCCTCTGATGAGGAAAATGATACACCAGATTCTAATGAGGAAGAAAGAACACTGAATAGGAGAAGGAAGGTCAAAGTACCTATTGTGGACCACAACACAAACTTCAACACATTACAATGGAGGGTTGGTATGAGATTTGAGAACAGGGAGAAGTTTAGAGATGCTGTCATTAAGTATGCAGTAGCACAAGGGAGGAATTTGTACTGGTCTATTAGTGACAAAAGAAGGCAGCAAAGGTTAGGTGCAAAGTGCATTGGTAAGTGTCCATTCAGAATTTATGCTAGCTGGGAGAACAGGAGGGCATGCTTTGTTCTCAAGTCTGTTAAGCTAGACCATACATGCAATAGGAATATGGAAAGCAATAGGCAGATGAAATCTAGTTGGGTGGCTGAACAATTCTTAGAAGTGTTCAAGAGTAGGCCTCATTGGCCTGCAAAAGACATAATTGAGACTGTAAGGAGGGCATACAAAGTAATTGTGAAGAAAAATTTTGCCTACAAGGTGAAATACACACTCACACAGAAATTACATGGAAGTATGAGGGAGCATTACCACAAGATTGGCAGCTACATAATGGCACTGAAAGAAACAAGTCCCAATAGTTACTTCAAACTCACCACTGTACCTGATCAAGATCCACCAACTTTTCAGAGATTCTTTGTATGCTTTGAAGGAGTGAAGAAAGGATGGGTAGATGGTTGTAGAAGAGTGCTTTGTGTAGATGGCTGCTTCCTCAAGACCTTTTTAGGAGGTCAACTGCTCCCCGGTTGGCGAGAGACGCCAATGACCAAATGTATCCACTATGTGGCAGGTGGTAGAGGGTGAGACAAATGATAGTTGGGATTGGTTTTTCAAAGAGCTAAGAGCAGTGTTGGATGGCACAGATGGTACAGGGATGACATTCATATCAGATGAAGCTCAGGTACAATTTTTTTGCCCTAGAATCTCTTGTGTATGCTCTATTTATGTATGTTAAGTGACTATATACAACTAACCTACTCTAATTTGTGAATAACAGGCCATCTTGAATGGAGTTAAGAGTGTTTTTCCAAAGTCGAGCATGACACCGTGCCGACATGTCTTTGCTCATTGGCACGTATGGTTTAGAGGGGATGAAATGAAGATGCTCTTCTCGGAATGCAAGCAAAAGCTTACAACCTACCCGACTACAATGATGCACTAGCGTAAATGGAGAAAGTAAGTCCTCTTCTTGTTGATGCATTTAAGTCATACAATCCCAAGTGTTTTTGTAGGGCATTTGTAAGCACAGACACAAAGTGTGATGTCATAGTTAACAATATGGCTAAAACCTTTAATGCATATATCATAAATGCAAGGACTAAGCACCTAATATTCATGCTAGAAGACATTAGGTCAGCTTTGATGTCAAGAATGGTAACAAAGAAACAAGCTATGGAAAATACAAATGACATGATTTGCCCTAGAATTAGAACAAAATTGAATTTTGATAAGATGAAAGCTGTTGAATGTGGTGTGATACCTTCCACTGCAACTCTCTTTCAAGTGTCTTACAAACTTGACACCATGACTGTTGACATTGAAAAGAGAACATGCACATGCAACAGATGGCAGTTAACTGGAGTGCCATGTTGTCATGCATGTGCTTGTATCTTCTTTATGCACAAAGAACCTGAGGATTATGTTGACAGTTGCTACAAGAAGGACACTTATGTAAGCATTTACTCTTCTTCAATTCCCCCTTGTGTTGGAGAAAGACATTGGCCCAAGATTGATCTCCCAATAGACCCTCCCCCAATCAAGGTAGGCCCAGGGAGACCTAGGAGAAATGGAAGGAAAACCCCTCATGAAGACCCAAATAAACCGGGCAAATTGACCAAGCATGGGATAGAAATGTCATGCAGTGTTTGCAAATCAAAACAACATAACAAAAGAAAATGCCCCGACAAAGACAAGGCAATTGAAACTCAAACAAAAAGAGGTAGAGGTAGACCAAAGAAGGTTGTAGAACTGTCTATGGAAGAGGGTGAAGTGTTACATCAAAATCAGCATCATGATATCACTGCTGAACCATCTGCTTTAGGAAGAAATGGGAGGACAATCATCAGGGGCAGAGGGAGGGGTAGCAGAGGAGGAAGTGCTTGGTGGTAGAGGCGGGGGTTTGTTGGTGGCAGAGGCATTGTGGGCCGGAGGTGGAGCAACAACCGAAGGTGGCGGGGGTTTGTTGGTGGCAGAGGCAGGGGTTTGTTGGTGGCGAGAGGCATTGTGGCCGGAGGTGGAGCAACAACCGAAGGTGGCAGGGAAGTGGAAGGGCCGGGGGGGAGCAGGAGCAGGGGGGGCGTAAGAGGTGGAAGAAATTCGGTAAATGTAAGCTACCGTTTGTAGAAAGTGTGTTTTTGATTTGTTGCAAACTACCGATAACTTGTATTTTTTGGTTCAACAGGTACCACAAGGTGTTGGTGTCTTCATTGATGAAGCAGGAAATGCACACTTTGGTGGTCAACCATCACAACAAAGTGTTGTCACATAAAATGCTTCTCAAACTAATGTTTAGGGTGAATTAAGTTAGTGATAGTTCTTAGATTTTGAACTTGACGGTTTGTTGTAACCAAAGTGATGAATTCAACTGTTGGATATATTCAAGTGTTTTGTAGTTGATGGTTTTTCGTAACCAAACTGATGGATTGAACCAATTATGATGCCAAGTAGCCTATTTTGTAAGCAACTTTATAACTGGAATTGAACTTATTGGTTTGGAAATGCAAAAAGTACTTCTTTCATTCATAATTTTTGAAGTTCATTACATATTGCAACACTCCAATACTACTTGTCTGTATACATAGCAGCCCCTACTTTTGTTCATACATAACAGCACCTAAAATCCAACACAAAACAAAAGCAAAAAAAATCCAAGACAACACAAGAGCTCTAAGAGCAGTCCTTTCCCCCTTTTCATGCTTGTAAGCCTTCATCTTCAATTTCTCAACCTTTTCTCCAAGTTTTTTATTCTGAGCAAGGAGATCCACAAATCGCTTCTCTTTGTCAGCTTCATCATCACCAACGAACCCAAATTGATCATCAACATACCACTCAAAAAACTTGCACTGTCAATTACAACATGAATTAGTGTTTTAGTGATTCGAAATTGAATTCGGAAAAAAAAAAAATTTACTTACCGATGGCCAAAGTTTGCAACTCCAATAACTCCTTCCAATGTTCTCCCCACGCTTCACAGTTTTGACAATGGCTGGGAGATTATGGCGACATTTTAAACCCCTTGACGCCATTGTTGAGGAAGAAGCAATGGCGTGCAATGGCGTAAAATGGGAAGATTTTAACCTAAATGAGTCATGTGACATACGCATGATAAACTACACCTAAGGTTACCGGCTCCAATAGGTAACAAAAGGTTAACAGAGTAAAATGGGAAGGAACCCCCCTAAGTTGGGATTATATTAGAATAATGCATTGTTGGGATTAATCTAAGAAGACAGTCAATAGTTGGGATTATTCCTGTGAATTTTTCCTTAGAATTTTTGAAATTCATTTTTGAAAGGAACCCTTGTTTTTATCTTTCGTTAGGAAAAGATGATGGATTGATTTGAAAAAAATATATATTTTTTTAAATGTCGTGTATGATGGTGATTAGTAAATGTTTTTGAAAAAGAGTAGAATAGAAGGAGGTGCATGATTGATTTTTTTAAAAAAAGGTAAGTTTTTGAAATTGATGAATATGGTAGGATAGAATTGATAGGGAAGATTAGTAGAACAGCAGGGAGAAAATGGGAAGAGGTAGACATGCATGACAACTCTAACTCTACAATGACCCTTTAGATACATCTTTTAAAACAGACTCTACCTTGCATGAAAAGACTGCCCCTTTTTTTGAATACGATGCAAACTTATTATCTTTGACTCGAACAAAGGTCAAAAGACCAATAAGCATGGGACGAATAGACTGCGTGCCACGCAACTGGTGCGTGCGGCGCGCAATCTATGCGTCTGGCGCAGGAGCGTTGCGCCAGGCGCAACTTAATGCGTTTGGCGCAATGCTCGGCGGCACGCTTATTGATAAATTGACGAAGGTTCGGGCGAGAACGACGATTTGCTTAGACGCGATTTGCAATAATTTCGGGCGTAAAGCATATTAGCAGGTAAAAATTGCAATTACACATAAATGTCAGGTGACATGGATGCAAAAGTTCTCAACCTAAAGTGAGTTCTACATTCAACTATTGGTCAGGTTTAGGTTAAGGCTGAAAAGGTCCATGACTAAGAGATTGATCCCACGCTTCGTACCCCTGCTTAAAGAGGTGGCCACGTGTAAGACGCACTCCAGTCTCAAGTCAGGAACAAGAGAACAATGCCATGGTTGGGTAGGTTTGCTTATGACTAAGATCCAACACTATCGCTCAGGAAGTATTTTGGAAGGACAAAGCGCAAACCCCCCGGGGGTGACCTCACTCATTAACATGTGCTAATGAGGCAAGGTAGATTGTCCTTATGGTGGCTGAACAGTAGCCATGCATATGTAAAACTGTATATTATTCAAAGGCATAAAAATAAGAATAAATCGTATTTTTCAAGTTTCACCCACACATTTAAAAAAATTAAATTTTTTTTAAATCCTCCCCAGTGGAGTCGCCAAATTGTAGGCGTGTTTTTATTTCGCCTACGCTGTGTGAGCGCGTATTAGATTTGACTACCCCACTGTTAATGTTTTATTGAAAATTATTTTGTAAGAAGTCGCCAACAATTCTTTTTAGGAAGAATCATAAACCTAACTGGATATAGGAAAATCATAGGGACAAATTATCTAATGTAGATTTCCCCGTCATGACTCCATAGATGGTCAAAATGAACCAAAGATTGAGTTCGGGGGTGAGGGTACAAATATAGTCATAATGAACCACATTCGCCCAAAGTTGGCCTCTACTAAATATCGATTCATCGCAGATTTTATGCCAAAGAATAATCAAATAATGTTTTTATACACCCTAAAAATATTTAGTCTAAATTGGTTCAGGAAACACATAAAAGACTAATTTTTAGTGACATGTTATTAGGCAATCAATAATACAGGGAACCTAACAGGTTGTCCAAAATAATCTGATTAATGTTAGAACAGTTCTTTAGGTCTGTGATTAGCAAAATAGCATGTGGGTGATAAATGCAATAAAGCAGGACAATCATATAATATGCATATAATGATCAGGCAGGCATATAATAATATGAAAAATAAATAAAAAGAAAGAAGAGAAGAGGTTAGAATATACAGCAGAGCGATTATTACTTAAAGATCTAAATCGTGAAAGAAATAGTTAGTAATTTCAAAGCAATAAAAATAAAGAATTGATTCAAGGATCCTCAGGTATTATACCTATGCGGCTTAGATTGAGGAGCGCAATGATCTTTAGGCGGAGCAATCGTGAAACCAAGAACGCAATATGAAGATTTGATTGAAAGTATTGAAGAGTATTGAAAGTATTGGAAGGTATTTGAGTGTTTGAAGTATTCGAAGTGTATTTTAGAGTATTCGGAAGTTTTTGTGTGCGTAAGTAATAATATGAAAAAGCCGTCCTTGATTCGGGGAATCAAGCCTACGTGGCAGGCGCAGTCCACGCGTTAGGCTCACATTGGTGTGCCTGATGCAGCCAGCCCAATCAGGTTTAGGCACGTGTAAACGCGTTTTGAAAAGATAAAAAAGAAAGTTGCGTCTCACACGAGACTTGCGTCAGACGCAGGACTTTGTGTGAGTCACAAAATCTACGTGTCAGGCGCTCATTGGCACGCCTGACGCGATATGGCCAATGTGCTGGACGCACGTGGCGCACTGAGCGCAACCCCCGCGTCCGGCGCATATTCGGGAATATTCCACCATATTCCTTTGCGCGTCTTTCAAAGATACTTTTCTATCCCTAAAATTCCGGAGATGGAATTTTACGGGTTAAAAATCTGATTTTTGATTGAAGATAATGAAAATGATTGTGAAAAATATTTATTAAAATAATAAATATTTGATTGGTCTTTTAAAAAAATGGATTTAAAACATTTTATGGGCTTAAAATACAATTAATCATCATGAACAATTAATTGGGCTTTAGAATATCATTTCAAAACGCATTTTGGATTGGTTCTTTAGATTGCTCTTTCGTTGGGTCTCGCCAACTAATGTCGCGGTACGTTTCATCATTGGATCCTTAAATGGGGAGACACGATTATGTGTCTACAGTAATGGACTTCCTTAGTTTGTTACTTTATCTGTTTATCTTCCCCCTCAAGGAACAAAATTCATTTTGTTACTGGTAATGGTTACCATTTCCTTTTTATTTTGAGGCTTGAACCAAATACCTAATAAAAAGCAATAAGTTTAGTTACAATTTCACTCCTTTATAGACTTTCATTTCCTTTGTATTCCATGAATTAACCAAACACGCTCTTAGACCTAACCCGGTACGTAAATACTAGATGTGATCATTTGCGGGCTTGGTTCGGGCATGGGCCGGGCCATTCCTAAAATATTTGTCCGGCAGACCTAATAATGCATGACCGAGCCATTTTTTACGGGCTTGACTTCTTTGTCCTTATCCGTAATAAAAATGGGTCGGGCTTGCCTGCGGGCTAACAGGTCGGGCTTATCCGCGGGCTGATGGGCCTAGAAAGCGTAGAATAAAAAACACCTTCATTAGTTCAATAATCAATTTCTTAAAATAATCTTCAACAATCCAACAATTGGTAAAAAACCATTATTTGTGCTTCACTAGTTTGTTAAATTAAAGAAACTTAAAACAATACCTAGTTATACTTAGCAAACCACAATACATTATTAAAAAGTCAAACGTACTTCTCATCATTAATATTTACTTGTATGTGCCAAAATTTCCTAAAATATGAGTAATATTGTTTTAACTTTTTAAGGTATTTTTTTATATAAAAAGGCTCGTTGTTTTTTGTGGCATTTAAAAATAATTATCTATGTAAAATCATAAACGGGCCGGTGAGGCCGAGCCGTATTAAAATTTGCTTCGCGCATACCCGCTCATTAAAATTAACGGGTCGGGCTTAACCCGCCCAAATTTCAATTTTTTTTTTAAATATGGAAGTCCAATTCTGCTTATCTAGCAGGTCGGACGGGGAGGGCTTAGCGGGCCGTCCTGCCCGTGAACAGCTCTAGTAAATACCTTATCCCTTCTAAAATAATCTGAACATTTATTAGAACATGTAGTTTAAAGAGATAAGTTGTTGTGTGGTTACCAAATTCACCTTATTTAAAACACATGTATATTAAGAGTTAGTAGAGCATATTTTGATCGAAGGAGAGAAAAAGTTCATTTTAAAAAAAATTCTACCTCGTGATTCTGTTTTCTCGCTAGTCTAGAGCCTAGTGGAAGCTAAGATTAAAGTTTGATTTATTTCTCTCTCCTTGAGAAGTTTTGAATTTGATATTCCCAAAAAATTCTGTAGATGTAGTTTATTGATTATTTGTTTGTTATGTACTTCTGCAATTACTATTGAATTATCATTGGCTATCTATAATGTTAAATATAGAAGTTCATTCTTAAAACTACGGTTTGATGTTAGAAACTCTTATAGAACATTGAAAGATCAATGAAGAAACATAGAATATACTTTACCTGTAAAAAAAGGTTTATCGTCGTCATAGTTACAAGTTACAACAATGCATAATTCTATCTAATTAGTCTAGATTTTTTTTTTTGTCAATAAATATTATATATGCCCTATAGCTTTCAATTACTAAAATTTGTTTATCTTTAAAAAAAATATAAATAAAAGATGAAGAAAATAACACTCCATCTAAAAAGGAAAATTTTATGAGATAACCCTTACATTCAAGTCATTTACAAGTATAACCCTTACATTTGCACCCTTATTCCGAGTAACCTCCCATTATCAATTGCCATAACTTAACAATTTTAGAGACGATGTTACATAGTAAAATAGTCCTATGTAATGATCCTCTAAAAATAAAATTTTCTTTTCAAAATTTTTATCTACATATATATAAGAGGTTTTCTTCGTTTAACATATTTTTGGAAATTTTAAATTCTGCAATACAAGGTTATACAAATGGCTATTTTGAAAGAAAATGTGAGATGCAATGAGTAGTTACATAAGACTCTTTATCTAAATAACATAGTATCCAAAATCGTCAAGTTTAATTACGTTTTAAAAAATGGGGGTTGTTTGAAACAAGGGTAAAGACGCAAGGATTATTTCTGAAACTGACCTAAACATTAGGGTTATTTGTAAACATCACTAGACTTAGCAAAAGTGACCTGACTAGAATGACTCGACTCGAGAGCCGAGCTTAATTAGGCAGACTCGAACTTGACTCGAAATGATTCACTCGACCCGAATCAATTCGAACTGTGCCATCAACTATGACCCCCGCCATAAAATAATGCACCAAATAATATCTACAATAGGTATTAAAGGAAAATAAAATACAATCAAACAAACAAAATACTTTGTTATTTACTTTAAATATTATATCATATCAGTTATTCGTAATAATTGATTTGAAATATTTATTTTAGTTATTATATTTCTACATTACATATTAAATTTAGATGTTCAACTGAATCCAAATAGATCCCATCCAATTTGACCCGAATAGCAAAGTGATTCGACCAGACCAAAAAAAATCAGCAGACTCGATGCGAAGTGATTCGTCCCATACCGGACCAAAATAACTCATTTGCACCTCTAAGTTACACTTATTGCACTCAAGTACTATTGCAATATTACCCTCAAAACATTTATTAAGAAAGTCACGTGATGAGGTGAGAGGTAAAGATAAATAAGAAGGGAAACCCATGTAATACGAAAAAGATAGAAAAAATATTATCAAATAAGAAAACGTTACAATTAATGTGAAATTTCTAAATAAAGGAAATTTTACAATAAAAAAGGATAGGAGGAAGTAATAACTAATTCAAAACTTTGTCAAAAACTACCTTATATAAACATGTTTTAGTGAAAAACTACCTTATAAAAAAAGTTTTAAAAAACAGTTTTAAACACAAAAATGTTATAAGAATCTACCTTTGACCGGAATTTTGCCGTTGACCACATTTTTTGGAGTTGACCTTTTCATTTGTGCGTCATTTCTCTTTCATTTTCACTGAAATACCGGACGTGAGACCCGATCAGAAATAAGATAGTTTTTTATATTACAAAGTCATGTTTAAGTTTGTTTTTTACAAATATTTAATTTTCCCAACAAATAAATATAGCCGGTAAAATAGACACGTACCCGTTGACCCGACCAGAAATACCCGACATGAGACCTGTTTTTCACCTGAAGTGACCACCCGAAATATAACTGAAACCCGAAATAATCCGACCCAAACTCGACCCGAAATGGTATAGACCCGAATGAATATGTCCCGAACCCGAAGATAATCCGATCCGAAGTGACCCGACAGTAATAGCCCAAACTCGACCCGAAATAATAATGAAATATTTGTCACAAATATTAATTTATGTGTTAAAAAAGAAAGCCAACCTTGCCCGAATTAACCCGACTTGCTGAAATCGACTTGATGTTGACCCGACTCATCAAACCTAGCACTCGACCCGGCCCGAAATTTCATGGACCCGAGATGGACTCAAATCTGATCGGAACACAACCCGAATACAAAGTTGACGCGAACATGATCCAAATCGTATGATCCGTATGACCTGTAGTACCCGTTTGCCACAAAGTAATAATCACTCTCTTGCTGTTCTCGGTGCATGCGAGCATCAGCATAGGATACAACGATGTTCCATTTTTAAAAACTTTAAAGCTCCAAACTTGGAAAATGCAACGAGCCAACGACGACGCAATACTTGGAAAACACAAAACTAATTTTTTTGTTATTTCTTTGGGTTTTTCATATCAGACAATTTTTTTTTTATCAATTTAGCTGGAAAATTTTCCTCAATTTTATTTTGCATGATCTGAAAGAAGTTATTTCCTTGAATAATAACAAGAGTATACAGCATAATATATACAAGCAATTCCATGTAAGGTAAGCTAGAAACTAGCAACTAATCACCTATAATTAAGGAGCTAGATATACAGTATACATAAATAACAAATATGCAATCATCAGAATATATTAACATATATTCTAACACTCCCCCGCAGTCGAAGCGAGAGGTCGTCGAACGCTGAGACTGTCCCGAAAATCTTCAAATAATATCAATGGGAGACCCTTGGTAAATATATCTGCCAACTGATGACGGGAGGGGACATGTAGCACTCGAACTTGTCCACGAGCAACCTTTTCGCGAACAAAATGAATATCCATCTCAATGTGCTTTGTGCGTTGATGTTGAATGGGATTCCCAGTAAGATATATCGCACTAATGTTATCACAATAAACTAATGTAGCCTTGTGGATAGGACAGTGCAGTTCCACAAGTAAGTTCCGCAGCCAACAGGACTCCGAAACCACATTGGCCACCCCTCGGTACTCAGCTTCTGAACTAGAACGAGACAAGGTTGCCTGTCGTTTAGCTGACCAAGAGAGTAAATTATCGCCAAGGAAAACACAATAACCAGAAGTAGACCGCTGGGTATCGGGACATCCACCCCAATCTGCATCGGTATATGAAATAAGAGTGGAAGTAGAAGATGGATAAAGATGGAGGCCATGATCAAGAGTACCCTGAATGTAGCGCAAAATGCGCTTGAGAGCGTGCATGTGCTCATCCCTCGGGTCATGCATGAACAAGCATACCTGTTGCACAGCATAGGTAATGTCTGGTCTGGTGAAAGTAAGATACTGGAGAGCCCCAGCAAGGCTCCTATAGAGAGATGGATCAGCAAATGGGGTACTAGAATGAGCACTGAGCTTCAGTTTAGTATCAACAGGAGTAGGGGACGGCTTACAAGAAGACATCCCAGCACGGTCAAGAATCTCGGTGGCATATTTCTTCTGAGACAAAAATAAACCACCTGTATGACGAGTCACAGCGATACCCAAAAAATAGCTAAGCTCACCTAGATTTTCATAGCAAATTCCGAGCTAAGAAGAGTGATAATAGACTTACGGAGCTCATCGGATGAAGCAGTCAAAATGATATCATCCACATATAACAAAAGATAAGCCATAGATGTACCATTCCGATACACAAAAAGTGAATGATCGGATGTACTGTGAGAAAACCCAAGAGTATGAACATAATCAGCAAATCTCCTGTACCACACTCGGGGATCCTGTTTGAGCCCATAAAGAGATTTCTTCAACAAACACACATGATTCGGTTTTTCCAGATCCCGAAACCCCAGAGGCTGATGCATGTATACAGTCTCCTTAAGTTCACCATGTAAGAAGGCATTCTTGACGTCAAGTTGATGAATAGACCAACCTTTAGAGAGAGCCAAGCTGAGAATTGTGCGGATAGTAGCCGGTTTGACTACCGGGCTAAAAGTGTCACCACAATCCACGCCTACCTGCTGAGTTTTGCCATCACCTACAAGACGGGCTTTATGCCTCTCAAACGAACCATCAGATTTTTCTTTATGCGTGAAAATCCACATAGACCGAATTACATTAACATCAGATGGACGGGGAACCAACTCCCACGTCTTATTTTCAATAAGAGCATCATATTCGTCATCCATAGCCTGTTTCCAATTCGGGTCACGGAGGGCCGACACGGGGTTATGGGGCAGCGGGGATTTAGAGACCGTCGAAAGGAGGTTAAAAGTCTTTTTGGGTTTGAAGATCCCATTTTTGCTGCGTGTAACAATAGGCTGAGGGGGGGAACGAATTGAAGGAATTGGAGGAGATGGGCTGCTAGGGGAAAGAGGAGAAGCATGCAATGGGCTTAGAGCAGACGACCCAGTGAGGAGAGGAGAAATGCCTGCAGGGGGTGGGTGCGATACTGGGCCGAGGGTAGCAGCAGTAGGAGAGGGATTCGGTACTGGGCTAGGGCGGGCAGAATGTGGGTCCTGAGGATGGAGTGGACCGAGAGGAGTAGAAGGGGAGGTGGGCTCAGTGTTTGGGCCATTTTGTGGAGCAAAGGTTTGAGCAGTAGAAAAAGAATGGATTAAAGAAGGGGATAATCCATCATCTAAGAAATTATATGTGTGATTGTGGGAAGTATGTAACTTAGCAAACGGGAATTGAGTTTCATCAAAAATCACATGACGGCTTATGATGATTTTCCGAGAGGACAAGTCATAGCATTTATATCCCCTATGATTCGACGGATATCCCAGGAAAACACAAGGAGTTGAGCGGGGTTGGAGTTTGTTTATCGTAGTAGAAGGAAAAAGGGGATAACATAAACACCCAAAAACCCGAAGATGAGAGTAGGTCGGATTCTTTTTATAAAGAATCTGAAGCGGAGATTGGTATGTTAAGAGCTTATGAGGAAGAATATTAAGGAGATACGTGGCCATTTGTAACGCATGATGCCAAAAAGAGGGGGGTAAAGAAGCATGAGCAAGTAGAGTACGAACAACATTGTTAATCGTACGAATAGTGCATCTGCCTTTCCATTTTGAGGAGATGTATGAGGACAAGATAAACGGAAAGAAATGCCATGCTTTTTACAAAAATCCCAAAAAGGCCCATTATCAAATTCTCGACCATTATCATATTGTATGTTCTTTATGTCTCGTTCAAATTGAGTTCGAATGAAATATCTAAAATTTAAGACGGTGGAGTAGGCGTCGGACTTATTAGACAACGGAAAAGTCCATAAAAAATTAGAAAAATCATCCAACAGCAAGATATAATATCTATGACCAGACGAACTCAAAACAGGTGAAGTCCAAAGATCAGTATGAACAATATCAAAGGGCATAACAGTAGTAGACTTTGAAGAATAAAACGGCAATTTAATATGTTTCCCAAGAGGGCATGAATGACAAATACTATAATCTCCAGATGTATTACATTCAATAAATTTATTCTTCCTAAGAGAGTTCAAAACATTAGCTCCCGGGTGACCCAAACGATCATGCCATAGGGAAGGAGCTAAAACCGCAAAAGTAGAATGAGAAGAGACATGTGGTTTGGTGATGGGATAGAGCGCGCCCCGACTCTCACACCTCATTAGACGCATCCTCGTCTGAAGATCCTTCACAGAAAACCCAAACGGATCAAACTCAATTGAAACAGAATTATCAGTTGTAAATTTTCGAACTGAAACCAAATTTTTGATAAGTTGGGGTGCATGGAGGACATTTTTGAGAGCTAAGGGAGGATGAGGGGACTCTAATTGAGTGTGACCATAACCTCGAATTGGAATAGATTGACCATTACCAACAGTTATACCACGATTATTGCTCAAATTAAAATAAGACGTGAGATTACCTGGCCCAGATGTCATATGTGAAGTAGCACCGGTGTCCATGTACCAGTTTGGATCCGGAGGAACAAGGCCAAGTGTGTGCATCGCAGCCTCTATGTCAGTTTGCATTGGGCCTGTAGCAGAATAGGCCTGCTGGGGGCGTTGCCCAAGAATCCCTTGCTGCTGGCGCTGGCCTTGTTGGCCTTGCTGAAAATTGAAATTGGGCCTGGCCCATGATGCAGTGGGAAAAGGGCATGGTGGAACGGCCCACTGCATCCATGGCATAAGCCACTGCTGCCCCGAGGCCCATTGAGTTGGGGCTTGCTGCTGGCCACCATTCCGGTTGGTGTTGCTGCCACCCTTGCCCCCACCACCAGAGCCACCGTCAGAGCCACCTTTACCGCCACCACGGCCGCCGGAGGAGTGGCGGTTTTTCCCAGAATTGCCACGGTTTTGGGGCCGTTTCCCACCATTATTATGACGGTGGAATGAAGGCTGTTCAGCACCCTCGGGAGAATCATCCGAGTCGCGAGCCACCATGGCAGAAGAGGTGGTCTGAGCCGCCTTCTTGAGGTCGGCTTCTTCAAGCACAAGCATTGATCTGGCTTGATAAAACTGAGGCAAAGGATCACTTTACCGAATTAGTGTGGCCACCCCCTTGTAGGACTCGGTGATGCCCGACACTAATTGTAGCACCAGTCGGTTATTGTCAACCGGGGAGCCGACATTCTTGAGTTAGTCCGACAAGGACTAGAGATGTTGATAGTAAGCAGAGACGTAAAGTCTCCATTTCTGTGTGAGTGAAATCATACTCAAGCGTAAAGGCACGGGAGTGTTTGTTATCCTGGAATATATCACGCAACCTATTCCAAGCCACCATTGCCGTGGTGTCTGGTTCAAGAATGGTGTGTAACAAATCATGAGAGACAGTGGCGTAAATCCACTGTAGAACGATAGCGTCAAGAGTCGACCACAGTTCCTTCTCCTCCTCGGTCTTTGGTGTTTGCTCCTTCCCCGAATCTGGAGGAATAATATGAGCTAGTACTCGATGAGACCTTGCGTGTATTTTAAAAAGCTTCGCCCATGTCGCATATTGGACGTTCTCCATCTCTAGAGTGATGGGAACAAGATTCTTGATGTTCGAGACAGCAAGAGTAGGGTGAAAAGATGACTTGGAGTCACCCATGGAGATTGAGAAGGGAAGAAGAAGAAAGAATGCAATAGGAAGAGGAGCAACTAGGGTGCGGAAGAGTGAAGATCGTGCCCTAGAAATTTGATACCATGAAAGAAGTTATTTCCTTGAATAATAACAAGAGTATACAGCATAATATATACAAGCAATTCCATGTAAGGTAAGCTAGAAACTAGCAACTAATCACCTATAATTAAGGAGCTAGATATACAGTATACATAAATAACAAATATGCAATTATCAGAATATATTAACATATATTCTAACATGATCTGACATCCTCTAAACTACTTAAATTTTTCCTTTTTTCCACCCCTTTCTCTCTCTCTCTGGATTCACAGAGGGAGAGGGACACCAAATTACCCACATTTCCAATGTCCAAATAATCAGGTATTTTAATATTTTTCAAATTGCATTTCTTCCATCAGATATGTCAATATTTCAATTTATGGGTTTTCTAGATCATGCACTAAAGTTCTTAATTTTCATTTCTGTTTATCATTGATTTTACTAATTTTTAATGAGTTAATTTATTTTTGGTATTGAATTATGGCATTGAATTATTTCGACATTTTCTTTCATACCATCTATCTATCTATACTAATATATTAAAACGCGTGCGTGACAACGTATACACGTCACGTGGCACCTCTGTTACCCTACTAGAATTGTCCAATGTGTACATATATCATGTCAATTAACAAAAGTAAAATTCGCTTGCAACAAGATTTGAACACGTGACCTCTTGCTATTATACATAGCACAATTACCATCTCAACCAACTTTTAATCATGCTTTAAATGTCCATAGTATTATATTTGTACCTTTTAAATGTTGAGTTTTTTTTAATATATTTTAATGCGAATGGAAAAAAATGCATATCAAGTTTGGAAAACAATACCATCCGGGGCAACGCCCGGGCCTAAATACTAGTTCTTCATTATATTATGTGATGAATAAATTAGATTTGATTGTTTGTTCATGCCATCCAACCTTCATGATGATCTTTTTTTCTGGGATCTTGATACATGTTCTAGTTGACTTGTCAGTTGTCAGTTGTCAGTTGTTTTGGTTTAATTTAGTCCTCATAGTTTTTGAGCTTGTTTGAAAGTTTTTGGAGCATATGTAGAAATTGCATATGCAAATAATTAAAAACTTATTAAGGATTGAGTATATTTTACCTTAAAAATTGGTATGATCAGAATTATATTGAAATATAACCCAAGTCTCAGCAATAAACTTTGTGCCCTTTAGATAATTTATCTCCCTCTACAATACCTAAGGCTTTGCGCAATTGCCAAATATAGGGAAACAAGTAGCATACATATCAATTTAACATAGAGGAATTCTTCATTAATCTGGATTTAACTTTGAATATACAGTAACAACGTGTTTGGTTCATGTCATGGAATGGAATCAAATAAACAAAAGGAATGGTAAAAAAAATTGTTACTATCTTTCTTGGGTGTTTCGTTCAAGCATTGGAATGGAAAGAGAATGGTAAACTGTTACCAGTCTTAACACCAACAAATAGATTTTGTCACTTGAGGAAGGGAAGGTAACAGACTAGGGGAGTCCATTACCACCAAGTGATGGTAATTGGGTGGACTGTGGAGGAGGGGTTGAACCAAACAAGAAGGGAATAGGTATTTGATCCTGTTTCTTAGATTCCAAAAATATTGAACCAAACATGCTCTAATACTTTTCTATGTTTCTTAGATTTCTTAGTCCTCCTTTTTCCATGTTTCAAGATAGAGGTGCATGATCAATTGCCTTTGTTCTATTTGATTATGTTCTTGCCTCTTATTTGTTTAAAGTCGTTTGAAAAGAAAGAAATTTGAGGCTCGAGGTAGGTTAGTGTACCTTGTTCATTAGCAACAAGTGTAATGATGTTTGGTTTCTTGAATAATGGCCTTGTGGTAAAGTTTGTCTAATTTTTATTGCATCCATTGACTAGTAAAGCACTTGGAATATTAACACTAAAAAAAATGATAGCTGTTAATATATATATTGAAAATTTTATTTTATCCATACATGCTTACATCTTATGCTAGTAGCTGCTCCAATCTTGTTTCGTGTTCGGTGCCAAGGACTTTGCTGGGGTATCCTTTCTTGATGGTGAAAAGTTTTGAGCCTTGAAACAAAAAAGATGATTCTGCAGGTCAGAGTAAAGGTTGAAAGTGTAGGATTCTATAAGTACTCTAAGCGGAATTTCATGAATCTAATTCATAAGCACTTAAAACAGGATCACATGCATATACAATCAAGGATCACATATATGTTTAGAATTAACCTTTGTAGCGTGAATTCCACAAAGCTTGTATAACCCGGATAAAGAACCCCAATTGTGATTCCTCTACTTGGTCCACCAACCCGGATCAACACTCCACCAATGCTAGTTGGAAGGAAGAAATTCTTCTTCTACTTTAATGAAGTTTTTGTGACTTTAGGAAAGAATATGATAGAGAAGAATAATAAGATATCTCTTTTTCCCTTTATTGCCTAACCAAATATATAAATATATTTAGGTTAGAAGGAGAATCACTTCTCCTCTCCCTCCTCTTGGCCAGCCACCCCTAGGGCCCTTACGGGCTCTAGGTTTCTTTTGTTGATCCAAGTATATTGTGTGACCTAATAGGATCCATTATATTGTGCTTCGGGTTTATAATTTCCAAACCCAAAGTTCTATAGCATTCTCTAGCAAGACGTATAGACGACCCAATAGAACGAATTTATTATCTCCATAATACGATCCATAATATAATTAGTAATTGCATTTAAGTCGAGGACATAAATCCTTCAATCTCCCACTTGTCCGAGACGAGTGTGCAATGTTTGAATTCCTCAAGTCTCTTAATGTCTTAATTTGATAGTATGATCATATTTCTATATCATCCATACTAGTTTTCAAATTAATCCTTGAAATCCGAGTTCGAATTGACAAACAAATCATCATCAAATGATCCATTTGAGCACGGCCATGCATTTTTTAATTTTCGCTCTTCAAGGGGCCAAGACACCTATCCTATCTCATATAGGAGGACCTTTTCAATCTTATGGTAATCAATACTCCCACTCAATTTTTAGCACAACCTGAATGCTGCCTTTATAGTCTCCTTTTACGGCATGACGTTTGACAGTATCAAAGTTATACCAATCATTGGGCTAAGTAATGTTCCACTCATGTCTAAGGAATCTACTAATATAATTTCGAAGTTATAAAACTTCTAAGTAGGTCTAGTTCGACTATGTATCAACTATACATATCCATATGATTGATTAAACATCTCTATGTTTCCATAGCCCATGAAACGGCGTTATCAATCAATCTTATATGCTAATCCCTTTAACAAGTCATTTATGTCCAGTTTAATGACTTAGATTAGGAACTTTAATATTCTATAAATTCTGTTCACTTATGGTGTTTCATTCATCAAATAACATATTTGACAAAACCATAGAATTCAAGATATATTTTGGACATTTTATTTAATACCAAACCAATAATTAAATAATATAAAATTTATTCTCATAAACATAAATAGCAAAACCATGTCTTTACATTGTAACAAGTTTCTCCAAACCTAGTACAATCTAAAGCCACTCTAACATTTGCTTCAAGCCTATAGCCCTAGCGTGACACTCATGCTTGGGTTGAGGTAGTGGTTTAGTTAGCGGATCAGCCACGTTCTCATCCGTATGAACTTTGCAGATCCTGACATCCTTCCTGTCAACAATCTCCCTAATGAGGTGATACTTCCTCATTACATGTTTGGACTTGTTATGTGATCTCGGTTCTTTTGCTTGCGCAATAGCACCATTGTTATCACAGAACAACTCAATCCCTTCCAGAGCACTAGGTATGATATCCAGCTCTGTCAAGAACTTCTTGATCCAAACTGCTTCTTTAGCTGCTTCAACCGCTGCTAAATATTCTGATTCTGTCGTAGAGTCTGCTACAGTTCTTTGCTTTGAGCTCTTCCAGCTCACTGCTCCTCTATTTAGACGAAAGACATACCCTGACTGAGAGCGGTAATCATCTCTGTTGGTTTGGAAGCTTGCATCCGTGTAACCTTCAACAACCAACTCACTTTGTCCCCCATAGACTAAGAACATGCCTTTAGTCCAGTGTGCTTCTCCTGGATTTGCTTGGAACCTGCTACACATGCTCAAGGCATATGCAACATCTGGTCGAGTACTTATCATGGCATACATGATAGATCCTATAGCCGAAGCATAAGGAATGCTACTCATTCGCTTTAACTCATCAGGCTCAGTCGGGCACTGACTCTTGCTAAGCGATATGCCATGTGACATGGGAACGAAACCTCTCTTCGAGTTTTCCATGTTGAACCTTGCAAGAACCTTATCAATATAAGTTTCTTGACTTAGCCCAATCATCCTTCGAGACCTATCTCTATGGATTTTGATTTCCAGTATGTACTCAGCTTCTCCCAGGTCTTTCATAGAGAAACAACTTTTTAACCATTCCTTGACTGACTCAAGCATTGGTATGTCATTTCCCATGAGGAGTATGTCATCTACATACAATACCAAGAAGACTAAGCTGCTCCCACTAAACCTCTTGTAGACACAAGATTCTTCTTCGCTTTTGATGAAATCAAATTTCTTAATTGCTTCATCAAATCGAAGATTCCAGCTCCGAGATGCCTGCTTCAATCCATAAATAGATCTCTGAAGCTTGCAAACCCTTTTAGGATTTTCTGGATCCTCAAAACCCTCAGGTTGTGTCATGTACACATCCTCATTTAAGAACCCATTCAAGAATGCTGTTTTGACATCCATCTGCCAAATTTCATAATCATAAAATTCGGCAATCGCTAAAAGTATCCGAATTGACTTAAGCATTGCTACTGGAGAAAAGGTCTCATCATAGTCTATACCATGAGTTTGTCTGAATCCTTTTGCAACCAGTCTTACTTTATATACATAGACATTCCCATCTTTGTCTGTTTTCAATTTGAACACCCACTTGCATCCAATAGGGTTAACCCCATCAGGCAAGTCGACCAGGGTCCAAACTTTATTCTCAGACATGGAGTCAAACTCGGATTTCATGGCCTCAAGCCATTTCCCAGAGTCTGGGCTCGTCAAAGCTTGTTTATAGGTAGTAGGCTCTGAATTCTCCAAAATCATAATTTCGTAGTTTTCCGCCATCAGAAATCAACCAACCTCTTGTTTGGAATCCTTTCTCTACTAGACCTACACGGGGCCTGAGCATCAAGAGAAATGTTCTCTTCAACTTCTTGAAGATCTTCACTTGATTCAAGTGGGACGGTAGGAGGTTCATGCGTTGAATACGTCATCTCCTGAACTAGACTTTCGTCTTGTCGGGCCGTCTCTGACATGGTGTGAACCACGTCCAAATGTTGCTCATCTCGAATTTCTTCGAGAATTATTTTACTCCCACTTGTCTTTCTAGAAACAAATTCCTTTTCAAGAAAGACACCATCACGAGCAACAAACACTTTGTTCTCTTGACGGTTATAGAAGTAATAACCCCTTGTCTCTTTTGGGTATCCCACAAAGAGACATTTATCTGACTTGGGTGCAAGCTTGTCTGATAGTAAACGTTTTACATAGACCTCACATCCCCAGATTTTAAGAAAAGACAAGTTTGGAGGTTTTCCATTCCATAACTCATATGGAGTCTTTTCTACAGCCTTTGACGGGCTCCTATTTAGTGTGTGTGCAGCAGTTTCGAGAGCGTATCCTCAAAAAGAAATCGGAAGATCAGCAAGACTCATCATTGATCGAACCATATCTAGCAAGGTTCGATTCCTCCTTTCAGATACACCATTCAACTGTGGTGTTCCTGGTGGAGTTAATTGTGAAAGAATTCCACATCCCTTTAGATGATCATCAAATTCTTGGCTCAAATACTCACCACCACGATCGGATCGTAGTGCTTTTATTGTCTTACCAAGTTGATTATGTACTTCACTTTGGAACTCTTTGAATCTATCAAAAGATTCTGACTTATGTTTCATTAAGTATATGTATCCATATCTACTCAAATCATCAGTGAAGGTAATGAAGTAGTTAAACCCTCCCCTTGCCTTTGTGCTCATAGGACTGCACACATCTGTATGTGTGAGTCCTAAAAGATCACTGGCCCTTTCACCTTTTCCAGTAAATGGTGATTTCGTCACCTTCCCCATTAAGCATGATTCACATACATCAAATGATTCGAAATCAAATGATGGAATTATACCATCCTTTTGTAACTTGTGAATACGCTTTTGGTTTATATGACCTATTCGACAATGCCAAATGTAGGTTAGGTTGGAATCATTTGATTTTTGTTTCTTGCATGCTATCTATGTTATAGTTTTGCAATGACCTATCAAGCACATATCAGCCATTTATCAATTTAGCATTGGCATAGAACATATTATTGTAAGAAATGGCACAACACTTGTTCTTTATTTCAAAACAAAACCCTTCAGATTCCAAAACTGAAACAGAAATTATGTTCTTAGTTATTGAAGGAACAAAATAGCAATTATTTAGTTCTAAAATAAGTCCAGATGGCAAGTGTAGACTATAGCTCCCTATGACAAGTGCAGCAACTCGTGCTCCATTTCCAACGCGTAGCTCTACCTCGCCTTTTGCCAGTTTCCTACTTCTTTTTAGTCCCTGCACATCATTAACTATGTGAGAACCACAACCGGTATCAAATACCCATAAAGAAGTAGAAGTCAAATTGATTTCTATAACATATATACCTGAAGTGGAAGCCCCAAACTTCTTTTCCTCCAAGTATACCGGGCAGTTCCTCTTCCAGTGTCCTATCTTGTGATAGTGGAAGCACTTGCTTTCCGCAGCGACCTTTGGCTTGGCGGTTGGCTTAGGTTTTTCAGCAACAATGGCAACTTGCTTGCCTTTGTCCTTCTTTCCTGCCCATTTCTTTTTGAAACCCTTTCCCTTCTGAACCATCAAAACCTCTTTCTTTGGTTCAACCTTAGGGATGTTCCTTTCAGCATTGACCAACAATCCATGCAACTCTTGCAAAGTCTTTTCAGACTTATTCATATTGTAGGTCATTCTGAACTAATTGAAACTGTCAGGTAATGAGTGGAGAATAATGTCAGTAGCCAACTCAACCCTATAAGGGAATCCAAGTCGTTCCATGTTTTCGAAAAGACCCATCATTGCGAAAACATGGGGGCCAACAGCTTGACCCGGCTTCATGTGACATTCAAGTATCTCCCAATTAGTCTCATACCGCTCAACTCGGGATTGTGTTAGAAACATAGCCCGCAGCTCTTGCATGATGGTATAAGCATCCTTGGTTTCGAACCTCTTTTGGAGGTTCGGCTCCATGGCTGCTATCATCAAGTAAGTGATTGGTATAGACTTATCACTAGCCTGTTTGACACGATGTTTGTCTGCCTCAGTTGATTCATCAGTTACAACAGGAAGTGGGGTATCTAAGACGTCCTCTCGACCCTCAAACTTCAGAACAAGTCTTAAGGTCCTTTCCCAATTAAGGAAATTTTCACCATTCAGTCTGTCCTTTTCCAGAAAAGGACGAATGTTGAAACCGAAGTTGTTGTTGTTGTTATTAGACATGGTTTCTACAGACAGAAAAATAAAGCAAAGTTCAATTTTATGTTTATAAAGTAACCTAAAACATGCAAAGGTTTCTAGGTTGATCACCTATTCAATTTTAATGTCCCATTTGAATAAGTGTTTTACAAGATCCTATCAACATGCAACACTAAGCAGACAGAGGCCTTATCTTTAACGTTACATTATCAAGGTGAGTAAACTCTTTTACTAATTATGACAAATTATAACTCTTGTTTAGATGGATAACATCGCATGTTTAACTATCTCTTGCTTCAAAATTCAAAACGCTTTTGATAATTTTGTTAAGGACAACCAAACTAAGTTGTAAAATTCGCAATTTTACCTTATATCCCAAAATTAATGATAACACCCTGCGGAGGCATGACCTATGACTATTAATTAAGGGTTTGATAAGTACTTTAAGTTTGCAAAAGCAAACCTTAATATTTACGGGACCTAAGTTTATTATGTTGTTATGAATTAGTGAACTCTAGCGCATCAACAACCAACATACAATAAACTTATAAGCATTTTAAAGAATAATAAAATGCGAAAATAAAATGATCTATTATGGCCCCTAATCCTAAGAACTAAGCATCAATGGCTCATACTTGGACTCTTCATGGATCTCCATCCATCTTAGCCATGGGCCTTCTCTTGATGGACTCGTCTTTGGATTACATAAGTATCAAAATAATTTAAATAATAACTAAATTAAATAAATTACAAAAATACTTAACGATACGCAGATCGTATTTAAAATTACAAGAATACATCACGATTCGCATATCGTATTTTCTAACTTAATTTGGGCCATACTAGTCATACATAGCAATTATATCAAAATATAAAAGCCACATCATAATATCACATATTATTCTTGCCATCAATCAAAATATCAAATATTTTTAATTAAAGCAAGAGGATAAAATATTTAAGTAATTCCTAACCACATAAAGATTCTATCCTATAAAATCTAGCCTACTAATTTTAATTAGATTAAAGAATCAAATTATGGGTTTATGACCCAGTCAAAATTAACATAATTAACATAATTGAAGTTTACTTAACTTTCTCAAAAACTGTTTTTAAATTTTCCAAAATAAAAAACTGCATATTGCCCCAAAAACTCGGCAGGATTACATTCACGTTTTCTGAATTTTTTTTTTTTTATTTTTATTAAAAAAAAAAACCCGTGAAGACCAACAACAGCACAAACTACCAGTCTTCACGCAAGCCCAGAAAAACCGGCCACCCTTCTCAGGCGGCCTCACCGGCAATTTGCCGGCAAAATTATCCGTGAGCCGACGCCGGCCACAGAGCAACTAGCGCCAACCCACAAAACACCAAACCACGGCAACCCCAAGTCGTACGCGTGGCTGCTGTCAACCCCACGTCGCACGCGTGGCTGCCGTCAGCCCTTCCCTCGCCGACTTCGACTGCTCGCCGACAGTCTGCGTCGCCTTCCCCGGCTTCTCGTCAGTAGACCACCGGAGCATCCACCATCCGTGGCTGCTCCTCTTCCTCCTCCTTAAATTTTTTTTTTTAATATTTATTTGAAGGAAATTAAAATTACAACATTTGTAAAATTAATATAGTGATCTTAATTAAATTAAACATAAACTCTTTTATGCCTAATTAAGAAAATTACCACTGTAGGATTCTATATGCAAGAGGCTAAAACTGATACCACTGTAGGATTCTATAAGTACTCTAAGCGGAATTTTATGAATCTAATTCATAAGCACTTAAAACAGGATCACATGCATATACAATCAAGGATCACATATAAGTTTAGAATTAACCTTTGTAGCGTGAATTCCACAAAGCTTGTATAACCCGGATAAAGAACCCCAATTGTGATTCCTCTACTTGGTCCACCAACCCGGATCAACACTCCACCAATGCTAGTTGGAAGGAAGAAATTCTTCTTCTACTTTAATGAAGTTTTTGTGACTTTAGGAAAGAATATGAGAAAGAAGAATAATAAGAGATCTCTTTTTCCCTTTATTGCCTAACCAAATATATAAATATATTTAGGTTAGAAGGAGAATCACTTCTCCTCTCCCTCCTCTTGGCCGGCCACCCCTAGGGCCCTTACGGGCTCTAGGTTTCTTTTGTTGATCCAAGTATATTGTGTGACCTAATAGGATCCATTATATTGGGCTTCGGGTTTATAATTTCCTAACCCAAAGTTCTATAGCATTCTCTAGCAAGACGTATAGACGACCCAATAGAACAAATTTATTATCTCTATAATACGATCCATAATATAATTAGTAATTGCATTTAAGTCGAGGACATAAATCCTTCAGAAAGAAGTTTAACTGGACAAAAAAATTTGAACATTAGGGGAGCCGAGGAACTTCACACATGTTAAAGAAAACAAACTAATGTTAATTGATGTGACGATTTGGTAGTGCTCTACTTATTGATGCCTCTCTTGCTTCATTGATAATCCATAGAGGTACTCTGCCCTAGACTAATCAGCTATTCTGTTTAGTGAATTGTAATCACACAACGTTAAGTGTAGTTTGGCTCACTGGCCTTGTTCATGCAATTAGGGGTTCAAATATTTGGATCTCTAGTTTTCAGAAATTCCTCCATGTTGTAGTTAATAGTTCGCTTCCAGTCATGACTTCTAGGATCTTCGTTATCTAATTATTCAAGTAAAATTTCACAAGCTGGCAATGTTAACCTCCATCACAGCTTTAAAGGCAACAAGAACCATTCAAAAGATAGCAATTGGTGTTGGTATTGACAAACTAGATCTTGAATATTTAGAAATTAATGAGGGCTGTATTAGGGGTAAATGTAGTGTATCTTAACTTATAAGACAAGCTTTTCAGCTTTATATTTGCTTGGTTGTCTTTGAATCCAAACAGGCTTACACTTGCAAAAGATTTGTTGGAACAAACTGTTCATCTTCATGAAATAACTTATTCAGAAGAACTGCTTCTGCTTTCTTAGATCTTGAGAGTGAAGTTCTTCTGTCATTAAATGGTTGTAACCTTCACAATGACAGTGCTAGTGCTTCAGCTGCTGAAGTCTTAACTTCATTGTCACTATTAGTCTTGTGCCCTTTTCATTTGAATCCACTTAGCCAAAGTTTTTGGAACTCATGTTTGTTGTGGATTTGTCGTTGTCAATTTAAGTTGGATAGACCTTATTAAACTTATAGGAATTTTTTCCAAATCATCTTCTTTTAAGGTGAGAAGAAAAATCCCAAGAATTAAAGCGCTGCGAAACATGCATATTTGATTTGAAATGTTCTTTCTTTGTTATAATATGCTGGTATCACTTGGTTCCCACTTTACAAAAGTTAGCTAGCTTATTTGATTACTTATTAGTAGAAAATACTTGGTGGCTCGGTGCATACATGAATTTTTAGTACAAATTGCTATGTGATATTTCTGAAAATTTTCCAGATATAATATTACATTAGAAAATTCTATGATGTGTGCTGTTTACGGTAAATCTCCACTAGTTTTTCGCTATGCTTGGCAGAATTTCTTATCAAACGCTTAGCCAATAAATAGTGTATTGGTGATGCATTGTGTTAGGGAAAATACGAATTTAACAAGGGTCACAAGATGAACAATCTTTTAGACGTGAATCACTTTTCCAAAAGTAATATTCCGACCCTAATCGTAAAGCACGAGTTTCACGGAATTCACCTTCGAGATACAAAGAAGAAAATAATAGTGGTCACGCTTACTATGAACACTATTAATTGAAAACGAGTTTGTGAGTTTTTGTGGTGATGAAGAATTTCTGATTTTGATCTTTAGAGTTTGTATGCAAAAGAGAGAAGTAGTTTTCTCAACCACCTTCATCATATGAGAGATCTCATATTTACAACACTGCTATACAGTTTCAGAAAATCCGAAACGATACATTGACAAACCGTCAAAACACGCGAAATAACGCAAAGAACAATAAAGTCAGGAACACTGTCGCGAGCCGCGACAATCATCGCGAGCCGCGACAATCATCGCGAGTCGCGAGCTGGGCTGTACCCAGCAGGTCGCGAGGGGCGACCCTGGTCGCGACCCGCGACCAGTACTTGCCTTCCCACCAGATCCAGCGTGGTGCTAGTTGGCTAGCACACGACTGCTCGCGAGGTGCGAGGCTGCTGCCCTCCATCTCTAGTTCATAGTTCATAGTTCATTAAGTTCTCGACCAAACGCAAGAACAAATCATGAAACACATATAGCATATTATTACATATATTATTCGAGTGACGACAGCATTACCAAGCGACTCAAACAATATATCATGAACTAAACTAACCTTATACTCTAAATCTCCAACAATCCTCCCCCATTTAGAGTATACAAAAATAGTTATTGCACAATCATCATCATAACAAAACAACCTTATGCGTAAATGAAAGTGTACAAAGACTTGAACTTCCACTTAGTATAATACACATTTCAAGCATTCGTATCCAAATGGTGTCGATAAACGATTGACCCATTAGCAACACATAATGAAAACTTGAAGATATTACACACACAAGATTTAATACTCATTTCCAATATATACTTGACACTAATTAGCCATGTGTCCATATCAATTCATAAATGCATCAAAGCTATGCCTCACTAGCTCCTTGAAGCGGCCAAACTTCGCACTTACATAGGTAGATCTCTTTGAAAAAACATGCTCCTGTGACAAGGCACAATGTCAAGAGACCTATTAAGATTAAACAACCTCTTAAACCATCACAGATTTAAAGAACTTTACCTTGGATGATTATATAAGTTCTTTCAATCATCAAATAAGGAAATTAATCTTATTGAACTCAAGACCCAATGTCTTATTGGGCGTTAAGTTAAGATTCCCTTGTGATTTCCAATAGGCACCAATCCTAAACCGATTGCCATCCACTTTACCGTATCTCTAGCTAAAGCCTTAGTGAAGCAATCCGCTAGATTATACGTAGTCCTTACATAGTCAACTGTAATAGCACTATCTTTGATCAATCCTTGGCTATAGCTATGTCTCACACCGATGTGCCTTGATTTACCATTGTAAACTTGACTATAAGCCCTTGCCAATGCTGCATCACTTTCACAATGTATAGCAATAGGTGATATTGGTTTTGGCAACAAAGGTATCTCAAACATGAGATTCCTTAACCACTCGGCTTCTTTGCTTGCCGATGATAGAGCGATAAACTCCGATGTCATCGAAGAATCCGCAATGCAAGTTTGTTTCTTGGAAGCCCAAGATATAGCACCTCCCCCAAGGAGGAATACCCATCCACTTGTGGAGGAATGATCTTCTCTATTAGAGATCCAACTTGCATCCGAATACCCTTCTAAAACCGAAGGATATCCATTATAGGACAAACCGTAACCCATGGTTTTCCTCAAATACTTTAATACTCGACGAATAGCTTCCCAATGTTCCATACTAGGATTACTAGTATATCTACTTAATTTCCCTACCGCAAACGCAATATCCGGCCTAGTACTCGTCATAGCATACATCAAACAACCTATAACCCTCGCATACTCAAGTTGAGACACGGCATTGCCATCATTTGGCAACAATTTTTCACTTGGGTCCATAGGAGTTGAAACAAGAGAGCAATCACTAACATTAAACTTCTTGAGCACTTTCTCGATATAATGAGACTGTGACAAGATCAATTTACCATTGTTTCTCTTAATTCTTATACCTAAGATGACATCCGCCTCCCTCAAATCTTTCATGGAGAATTGTGAAGATAGAAAGGATTTTGTCCACTCAACTTGTGAGAAATTCGTTCCAAATATCAATATGTCATCTACATATAGACAAATCATGACACCATTACCGTTGTCATCAAATTTGCTATACACACACTTGTCTGAATTATTCAATTTGAAACCATTAGACAACACAACCTTATCAAACTTTTGATGCCATTGCTTAGGTGCTTGTTTTAGCCCATACAAAGATCTAATCAACTTGCATACTTTATGCTCTTGACCTTTCACGACAAACCCTTTCGGTTGTCGCATGTAAACTTCTTCCTCTAGTTCTCCATTCAAGAACGCCGTCTTGACATCCATTTGATGGATCACAAGCTTATGAATAGCTTCTAGAGCTATTCATAACCTTATAGTGGAAATTCTAGCAACGGGTGCATATGTATCAAAATAGTCAATATCCGGTTTTTGTGAGAAACCTTGAGCCACTAAACGGGCTTTGAACTTATCAATAGTTCCATCTATTTTCATTTTCTTTATGAAAATCCATTTACACCCAATTGGTTTACACTTAGGAGGTAAATCAGCTAGAACCCAAGTATTATTTCCCGTGATGGAATCCATCTCATCATCAATTGCCTCTTTCCAAAAAGCGGCATCTTGAGACCTCATAGCCTCATTAAACGTTAAAGGATCCTCTTCCAGATTAAATATATATGGAAACATAGTCACTATGGAACTCCTTGATCCTTCAACCAAATATACATGAAAATCCGGGCCGAAAGATTTCTCTTTTCTCGCCCTTTTACTTCTCCTAGGTTGTGATGATGTTGATGCAACATTCTCATCAAGAGTTTGTTCATCAACTTCTTGATCAATGTTAGTTTGATCAAGTCCAATTCCTTGATCAATATTAGTTTGATCAATTGCTTGAATATTGGTATTAGGAGTAATATCCTTTGGTCTAGGAATTGATGAATATCTATTTTCATCAAAAATTGCATCTCTTGACTCCACAATAGTGTGAATTGACCAAATGTCATTTTGTTCTACAACATAGAACCTATAGGATTTGGTATGAAGAGCATACCCTATAAAGATGCACTCAACTCCCCTTTCACCCAACTTTTTACGTTTGGGTTCCGGCACTTTTACAATGGCCCTACATCCCCAAACTTTGAGATAACTCAAGTTTGGTTTTTTTTATACCAAAGTTCATATGGGATAACCTCGTTCTTTTTCATTGGAACTTGGTTTAAAATATGACAAGCTGTTAACATAGCTTCACCCCAAAAACCATCACTTAAACCCGAATAGGATAACATAGAATTTACCATTTCTTGCAAAGTTCTATTCTTTCTTTCCGCTATACCATTTTATTGTGGTGTATAAGCCGCGGTAGTTTCATGTATAATGCCGGTAGATTGAAAATAACTTGGGTCATAGAATTCACCACCCCTATCGGTTCTAAACCGTTTAACTTAGTCACTTAGTTGCAATTCAACTTCATTTTTATAGATCTTAAACTTATCAAGGGCTTCATCCTTAGTAAACAACAAGTATACATAACAAAACCGAGAATAATCATCAATAAAAGTTATCATGTATTTCTTGTTCCCTAAGGAAGGAGTGCTATGGAAATCACATAAATCACTATGCACCAAATCAAGCAATGAAGTATCATTTTCCACATTGTTTGGAAATGATTTTCTAGTTATCTTTGTTAACATGCATGTTCTATACTTCTCTATACTTGGATCAAAAGAGGGAATCAAATCATGCTTAGACATGGAATACAACTTCTTATAGTTAACATGACCAAGTCTATTATGCCATAGAGAAGAATTGTCATTAACAACAAAGCAAGTATCTTTCAAAGCATTCGAAATACTTAGTTTGAACATACTATTACAAAGATAACCAAGTCCTACAAATGTACCACCCTTAGACAATATAAATTTATCATCTTCAAACACCATTTTAAAACCTAATCGATTCAAGGTAGCACCGGAGACTAAATTTCTCCTAAGTTCCGGAGCATACAATACATCTCTTAAAATAAGAGGCTTTCCGGAACTAAACACTAATTCTACTTGTCCTACTCCTAGAACTTTAGCCGTAGAATCATTGCCCATGTAAAGAACTTCTCCATTCTCAACCTCCTTGAAAGTCTTGAATAGAGACCGCTCCTTGCATACATGTCTTGATGCTCCCGAATCGATCCACCATGAACAATCATCCTTGTCTAGCCTGGGCTTGGCTAGACTCGCCATTCCCACCATTCTTTTTGTTCATTTTCTTCTTCCAAATGGTGCAATCCTTCTTGAAATGATCGGGATTTCCACATTCCCAACAACCTCGTTGAGCACCTCCACCAAATTAGGCTTCTTCCCATTGTTGCCTTTGGTGAAATTTTTAGCCCTCTTCTTAGGATTAGAAGACTCCTTTGATTTACCATCCTCCACCATGTTAACGGTGGAAGAATTAGGATTGACATCCTTTTTTCCATCTTGGACCCGAATGCCCTCTTCAATCCGAAGATGAGCACCCAATTGTTCAACATTCATATCATCTTTCTTATGCTTAAGAGAATTTCTAACATCCTTCCAACTAGGTGGTAATTTGTCAATTATAGAGGAAACAACAAAAGTTTCATCCATCACAATGTTGTGTTGCTTAAAACTCCCTAAGATTCTTTGAATTTCATGGAATTGCTCCATCAACGGCCTAGAGTCTACCATTTTAAAAGCATTGAAATTACTAACAAGAAATTTCTTACTAGATGCATCTTCGGCCATATATTTACTTTCTTGTTCATCCCAAAGAATCTTAGCGGATTCAAAAATTGATAAATATCAAACAAAGCATCGGACATACCGTTAAGGATGTGACCACGACATATGTAGTCATCATTCTCCCATTTGTTTCTCCTCCTAATTTCTTCAACATATTCATTTTCCACTTCCTCGAATTTGGGAGTGCTTAAAACATACGCCACACTTAACAGAATGAGAAGGAAATGCATCTTCTTCTGCCATCTTCTAAAGCCAACACCTTCAAACTTGTCAAGTTTGTGAAAATTTGCAGACATTTCACGAATTGTAGTAATCTCGCAATTATATTACTTTTGGATTGTTAGGGAAAATACGAATTTAACAAGGGTCACAAGATGAACAATCTTCTAGGCGTGAATCACTTTCCCAAAAGTAATATTCCGACCCTAATCGTAAAGCACGGGTTTCACGGAATTCACCTTCGAGATACAAAGAAGAAAACAATAGTGGTCACGCTTACTATGAACACTATTAATTGAAAATGAGTTTGTGAGATTTTATGGTGATGAAGAATTTCTGATTTTGATCTTTAGAGTTTGTATGCAAAAGAGAGAAGTAGTTTTCTCAACCACCTTCATCATATGAGAGATCTCATATTTATAACACTGTTATACTGTTTCAGAAAATCCAAAACCATACATTGACAAACCGTCAAAACACACGAAATAACGCAAAGAACAATAAAGTCAGCAACACCGTCGCGAGCCGCGACAAGCATCGCGAGTCGCGAGCTGGGTTGTACCCAGCAGGTCGCGAGGGGCGATCCTGGTCGCGACCCGCGACCAGCACTTGCCTTCCCACCAGATCAAGCGTGCTGCTGGTTCGCTAGCACACGACTGCGCGCGAGGTGCGAGGCTGCTGCCCTCCATCTCTAGTTCATAGTTCATTAAGTTCTCGACCAAACGCAAGAACAAATCATGAAACACATATAGCATATTATTACATATATTATTCGAGTAACGACACCATTACCAAGCGACTCTGTTGGTGCAAAATCAGTTAGTTGACTTTGCAAACAAGTCAATGCACACCTAGTAGTTTGGTACTGAATGTCACGGGAGACTTAGCCCCTGGGGGTTACCGTTTTTAATTAGATAAAACCTTGAGAACATACTTTGTTGGAATTTAATTTAGGATTAAACCACAACACCTAATAAATTCAGGCGAAATGCAATAAATAGAGCAAACAATAATTAATCTATTAATTGAAGCACAACATTCCCATACATGCCACAAACTTTTAAGAAAGGATTTTACAACACATAGGGGATAAGCCAGACTGGACAACTAAAGGGAAGACACGAAGGGCGTTACCTCCATGGTTCCTTGCTTCAATCGGAGAATTACAGGATTTGTCGCCAGAACATGTTCTACGTCTAAGGACTAAACTATAACCCCATAAGGGGGTTGGCTAGGCTAGAGCTAGGCTACGCTAAGAAAAGAGTAATTTACAAGTTGTTTTGTGTGTTGTTGTTTGCTTGATAATCGGTTTTCTATTTATAGAAAAGCCTGGTGCGTAACTTCCATGCTCACTTGGGGGGAAAACATTTGAATCATCTTTGATTCGCACCTTCAACCGTCTTCTGGCGCTAAACAACTGTAGCCTTACACGTTCTTCCTTATGTGGATTGGTCTAATGATTGCTATTTAACCACTCATATGCTTATCATTCTTGACTTTCATCTCTTGATGGTCTTGGCAATTTCTTCGTATTGACTTTGACTTGTGTTGACTTTATCCACCGGGCTTCGTACTCTTATTGGGCTTTCACGTTAAAACCAAATTAGAACTTTTGAGGTCTAATACAATGTACCATAATAAATTCTATTGGGCATTTTAAAATGGTAGTAACAAATTGCCCCCCTGATTTGTGGAGTGATGTACTCTGCACCCGCAAATTATGAGCAGAGAAGGACTCTCAATGGTTATAGCCAATGTCATCCAGTAGTATTTTGAATGTGACTTCTTCCATTGTCCTAAGATGATCAATGAACTTTCTTTTGGGATGACTGAATTTGGTTGAGAAGAATAACCTTTCGTGCATTCCTTCCCCTTTCTTTCTAGCCATTGTGAAATCCATTAAGAAACTTTCTTCAAGATGCGAACTTGTGGGATCATTTGGAGACAACCAACAAGGGTTTACATCATAGGTTATGAGATCATACCAAATTTGACATGCACATTTGTATTGTACCAAATTTCTTGATGATGACCCATCCATCAATCTATAGACTTTTACTTTCTTTGTTGTTCCCTTAACAAAAAGCCTCTTTAGATATTTCCAAGGCGTGTTAGGTTTCCACAATTCTTCCGTAATGACTTTGCCCCATGATTTGCAAACCAGAAGAGATGTGACCTGATCATTCCTTTCAAGTTTAGAAAATATCCATTCTTTCATGAGATCTAAATTGGACCCTATTTGGAAGGCCTTAGATCCCTTTTCATTTTTAGGATCCTGTTGTATAACAGGATTATCTCCGCAATATTTTTGGATAGAAGAAACCAATTTGGTGGCTTCATTCTTGATAAATTCATCTTTATCTCCAAATATGACATTCAATGCCTTGTGATGATTTGGGCATTTTGATGGATATGGTATATGTCATGGAGCAGCTTGATGAAAGATGTGGTTATATGTGCAATCCATTTTAATTAAAATTTTGAGTTTTTTAGAGGTCACACATATGCATATATATAAAGCATTTTGATGGTTTAACCGTTCAATAATTCTCCCTAACCACTTACCTTTATTTGAGCGGTTTCTTAAGGGATGCGAGTCATAATTGGACACATGTTTGTTTTTATTCCACTTTGGTGAACTAAAACTGATATCAAAACAATTAAGTCATAGCAAATATGTGAGGATATATTTAATAAGATTACCATTTGAGGTAATTTCATAACATTGATAAAATGATTTATCTTTATGAAGATAAAATCATTAGTTACATTTTAATTGAAAATGCTTGGGTCTAGAGACAACATTTGGAAGTGATTTTTACATACTACATTTACCATAGCATTACATTCGTCAATTTCCAACTCGTGCCCTGCACTACTCCTAATAACTGCAAAGTACGTAGTAATCTTCTCCAGGGGAGTTGTTGAACCTTGCCTTGAAGATAACCCTATGGTAGCTATTGTCCCAGGCATATCTCCTGTCGATCAGTGCGATATACATCCAAGGAAGGAAATATTCTTGGGCCAACAACTCCCATAGTTGACAGACGCACTTAAAAAAGACTATTTTTCCCTGATTTTCATCATGGCCCCCTTTTGTCCTCACCACTTTGAGGGAGGTTTGAGTGCAGGAAAGAGTTAAACTCTTGGCGTATATCCAATTCAGTCTTTGAGGCCTTGGGAAGTTTAAGATAGTGGAAACTTCCTTGCCCCACTTCTTACAAACTGTTAACAGTTTGTCTTGTGATTTCCCATCTAATTTGGGCCATATATGGGTGGACAAGATATCGATATCTATACCGATTTTTGTAGCGCTTGATTCCACCAGCCTAGGATCTTCTAGCCCCATTACAGGTGCATCGCCAAAGATGCGCGTCATTTGCTCGGCCCATCTAGCCCTCTCATTTGTGATGAAGGCCTATTTGTCTTCATTTATGATGTTGAGGGCGAAGCGATGATTGAAACAATCATCATCAAACTCGGCTACCAAGTTTGCATATGCTTCATAATTCATTTTTTGAAATCAGAATGTGATGCTGGGGGACTATGGCCAAATCCCTTTAAATAACCAAGTCATAATATTTAACAGCTATTTTCATAATAACTTCAAGGGCCATTGAGTAATTGAGTACTTTGACCTCTTTTTTCGAGAAGTTTATGAATCATTAATTGATTATTATTTATTTTAAGATTACCAATTTGTTGATAAGTCTTAAAATTAATATGTCACTTTTTAGGCATTTGGGCCTATACTTACTTCGTTAGATTCACTATTCATTTTATGAATAACAACCAAGTCTGCAATTGGTACTTGATATGGAAGCATAAAGAAATGACATAAATTGTAATCATTTCATTAATTGACATAAGATATTTCACTGATATAACACTTTTTTTAAAAAAAAAATGCCTCCTAATAGGTACACAATTCCTTTAATGGATTGAAAGCATGTATTGCCGTTAAAATATTCTAAACATTATCTGACCTATCTAATAAGGAGATGAGTAAAACTAATGAAGATTTAATGTTCTCCCTCCTCACCAATATTAGGGACATTGTCAAATGGATGATCTTCTAAGAATAAAAGGATGTTTCCTTCCCTTATTTCTTGGTGTTCTTGCCATACAGGACAAAGGCATTTGTACTGTATGAGTTTCTTCCGACTTAGATCCTCATATTGGATCATTCTGGGTTTTCTATTGAAAACACCCAGGCAGCCCTCATAGATCAGAGACCTATTGTACTTCAATTCAATGTCAGGAGGAAAGTGTTGTTTTGCAATACATTTTTCCCATGCCTTGCAGACAATTAATAGCTTTAACAATTCCTCTCTTTCCATTTTAGGCCAGAAATTCAATGCCAGGAAATCTATGTCATTTCCTATAGTAGCAGCACTGGATCCTTGCTCTTTTAAATCTCTAAATTGGACCTTTGGACCCACTCCAAAGAACTTGATGAGTTTGGAATCCCATTTTTTTTATTTCTTCTTCCTTGAACTCTTCCCAGTCTTCCTTTGAAATGTCTCTAAAACATCCATGCTCCTTGCATTCTCCCGGATAGAGTGATGGAGTCACAATTTGTTGATTCGCCATACTCAAGACCTTTCTTAGGATTTTTAACTTTGAGACAAAATTCTTAGGAATGAAAATTTTCTGAGTCACATAAAGTATTTATAATACCATTATGATAACTGTTCATTTTTACTTATTAAGGGTAGACAAAACTCTTGATATTATCCTTTTAGATAATAAATCATGTTATTTTGATAACTGATTTTGATTGTCTTGAGTTATGGCCCTAGTGGGTAAGAATGGATTTGCCCACTTAACCCTTAATGTGTCATATCATCGCCAGAAGTTAGCCATTAGTGGCCTATGCAGTTAGGTGGTAATTATTACTTTTTGGCAGTAATTTTTCTTGTTCTATTAATGCACGCTAAGACTTTGGTCTTCCAAGAGACGATATTTCTTTTTAATCTCTACCGTAGATTTTGCATTTATTTGATTTGACAGTTATAATTTATTTTGCACAATTTGGATCAAAAATAAGTAAACCAAAAATATATATGCATGGTGCAAATAAATAAAAACTTAAATCATCTTAAGGAAATTTTAAATTTCATTAATGAAAATAAAATTTACATCCTAGGGCTGAAATTTCTATTTTAGAATAAAAATTACAACCTATTTAGAATTTTGAAATTCTAAATCCTAGGCTCAAACTAGTCCCTTGGAGATCGAGGCTTGAAGGCATCAGAATCTATTGAAGACTCATCGTCGTCTCCAGCAGCAGCCTCCCCAGAGCCATCTTTAGAGGAGTAAGAGCGGTCTTCACCGCTGGAGAATTCCTCGTCCCAATAATCAACCCTCCTCCTTTGAGCAGGGGGTTCATCATCTTCATCCTCATCATCATCATCATCAGATTCGTCTGATGGTGGAGGAGTACCCTCCTCATCTTCTTCTTCTTCCTCTTCATCTTCTCTCTCTTCCATTATTCCTGGAGGAGGGAGGAAGGGTTGGTCAACCTCTTGTGGGTTGACCTCTTGAATCCCTGTGATACAGGATTCAGCAGATGATTGAGGCGCGTCCATTTTTGGAGATGGAAGTTTTTGGGAAGGTTAGGAGATGAAAGAGTTTTTTCGGAGATGATGCTTTCAAGAGATGAGTAGTGTGAAGATTTCCTTACATTTCCCATTTTATAAAGGGATTTATTGTCTCTTGAAAAACGGAAAGTTATGCCCTTTGGGAATGGGCTCTAGAGTGAATGTCTTTCAGAAATGGGCCTTTAAATCACGCGCCCTTTGAAAATGGGCCTTTAGATGACTCCAAGACATTATGTTTTAATTTGTTAAAACTGGAGTTTAACTTGACCCAATTACACATGATCTAAAATAAAACGTATCACGTATTGTGCACGTGTTCTCTTTTGCTGTTCTATTTTAGTTGTCTTCTCCATTAATACCCTTTTCAAGGATTTCAGTAAGATCGGAGAGTTTCAGACAAATTTAATTTTCATTCTAAAAATTCACAACCATCACTAAGTTTCAATTTAAATTTCAATTCACTATGCTAGTGAAAGAATTCGTGAGGATGAAATTCGTGAAGCACTTGCCAAGAAACGCGATGCCATGCAATCTGAGGCAGCCCGTCAATTATGCAACGCCATTAGAGTGAACCTTAGGACTTATAAGTCTCAAGTGTTCTGGTATGTGAACAAAAGCTCTGACTCTAATATTCCTTTGGAGGATAGAATTGCCACTATTGGTCCTTGTTTTCCTTTCAAGATTCAAAAACCAAAGCGCCAACTTGTCTTAGAGCAAAAGTGCTACCAATTCTTGGACCATATTATTCTAGAAGATAATAAGCCTAGAATGCTTTCATTTGCCCCAAAATCCCTTCAACATCTGCATTGGCCTTTGACCAGTTTACCTTTTAAAGGTTGGATTTCAGGAGTGGATGCAAGAGCATGGTTTTTACGAATGAAACCTTTTCATGACAAATGGTCCAAAAATAAAATATTGTCATTCTTAAGACTAGCTTCTTATAAAGCCATCCCTTTTGATGGAGCTATATCTACTGCCTTACTGGCATACTGGGACCCTGCTATCAACTGCTTCTTGTTCCGATGGGGACCAATGACTGTGACATTAGCTGATATTGCCTTTATTACAGGGACTTCTCCAACAGGTAAATATGGAATTGAACTCCTTATCTTTCACCATGTTAAAGAACACAATCAACTGTACAGTCAGTGCTTATCAACTTTTCGCCAGATTGCTAGTCTTTCTGCTAGTGCTAGCAAGTGTGGCTTTTAGAAATTTGTTGATTTCTTCCTCAATAAGGATACTAATGAGGAAGTTACTTCTCAAGAGGAAGTACTTTTTCTCACCTTTGCTTTCTCCAAATTGATGATGTCTAGAGCTGGAGGAGTAGTAACATTATGGCTATCTTTAGCTGTTAACATCTCCTCTACTTCTGAAGAAGTAGCTTTGGCTCCTGTTCTATTAGAACAAATTTATAGATGTGTTTTCAGGAGTAGAGAATCTTTCATAGGTTTTGGAACTCATACCTCTGAATCTCCCATATTTTATACTGACAAGGGATTCAGACCCCTTTGGCTTTTGACTTATTGGGGTCATATGTATCTACCCTGTCTAATGGTTATCAAACCCTTTTCTAATTTTAAAGCGTCTAGGTTCAGAGGAGGAAAATATTTCTTTTGATCCCCTTTTGTTCCTCTCAAGTCTTGATGATTGCAGTTGTTATGGTGAAGTCAGCTTCAATCTCCTATCTCCAGACGAAGTTTGGCATCCAAGTTTAATTTTCTCATACTTCTTGGTTTCTAAATTCAATCCTGGTGTCTGGAATATTTTTTCGGATAAGATGGTTGTTTATGTTGTAGATGAAACTTGGCGCCATCAAACAATGCCTTCTTGGCTAAAATCCCTGAACATCCACTCTGGCTCCCTAGGGAGTGGAAACTTTTGGGGTAGTGTTCTTAGGTCTAGGGTTAATAGCTGCTGAGCCTGAGTATTTTGGCTTTGAGGCTTATAATCCCCAGCTGGTGGCTAGGCAATTTGGATTGGTCCAAACACTAGCTATTCCTTACTTCTTGACCCGTAATGATCCTTGGACTTCAAGGGGTCGTTTTGAAGAAGGTGGAGCCCTTCAGAGCAGAACTCTTGGCCTTACTCCCATGTCCATATCTCCTTGGAAATGGATCACTAAAGCTGTTAGAGGCTTTCATCTGTGGTGGGATCATGTATTCCCAAATGACTCAATGTATTCTGATGCTTTTGCGAACTTTGAGGGTCAACTCTTCTTAGGCTGTAAGTAATCTTCCTTCCTTAGTTATTTTATAACTTTTTATAGGAGTGAATATTACTAAACCTTCTTCACGCTCTATTTCTGACTTTTAGCAAAGGCTGGCAAGAAGAAGTTAAGGGTGCTTGATGGTATGACAATGGAATCTAGATATGACAAGCTCTATTGAAATACCATAGACAAAAGGGTTCCCCCTTATACCTCTTCGGAGGATGAATATGATGCTGCCTATGAGCAAGGGATCTCCTATGGAGATGTTCAGTCTGTGGACGACATCCAATCCATGGGACCACTGGAGCAGATTGACCCTTTCAAAAGAGCTGCAAGGAAAAGAGATTATAATTGTCTCTCTACTTCAATGGACTTCCAACCCGAAGAGTTAGTGGAGCAATCTGAGCATTTTAATAAAGCTTCTAAGAAGAAAGATCATGGCCGTATTTCTGCCTCCAAGCCTTTAAGGCATTCCTACAGGAAACGTCCTAAGTTAGAGGTTTGTTCAGAAATACCACAGAATACCATCTCCTCTGATGAAGATGATGACAAAACCATATCTCAGATTTTCAAAAGGAAACCAGGGCTTAAAGCAAGCTAAGTAAGAATCTAAAGCAAGTAGGAATCTCACTTTACTCCTTTTATGATAAGTTTCACTTTTCTTAGCATACTGGTTAATTTGTTCCAGGTTCCTCTGGTGCTGATGACAATGAGCCTAAGATTATTAGTGACCCTTCTTTTAAGAAGTCATCACCTCTTGGCTTTATCAGCAATGCTCTAGGAGACGCCCCCCAAGTAACTGATCCAGAGTTAGTTTTAAAGGATGACTCTATTGACGAATTTGTCATCACTCATCCCACCTCAAGTGGTGTTACCCCCCAGTTGGAACATGTGGCTACCCCTTCTTTGAAAGGGTGTACTGCCCCCCCATTTAGAAGAAACCGAGCATTTTGATGTGGAATCTCCTGAAGAGGAATTATTTTATCATCTTGACGAAAATCCCTTGGAACCAAGTCCTTTGGATATTGTCATAGCAATTCCTTTTATTGCTAAGGATGATGTTCCAAAGACTACTATCCCTTTAGAGGTTACACCTTTGCGGAGCAGTACTGACCTTGTAATTACTTCTGTTTGCAAAGGCTCTTCATCAACTTCAGCATCTACTTCAGGGACTGGTCTGCCTCACTCTCCTCATGAAATCATTTTAGATTTCCTCTATATGAGTCCATGTCCTCATGATACCAGACTTCACTCTCTTGCTAACTTGGCTTCTCTTCTTTATGATGCAGAGGAAAGCATTCAAGGAGCAAGTGTGATGAAAGAGTCTGATGGGATGAAGGAAAATAGTTTACCGACAGCTATAATTGTAATGGATCGACATGTAAGCAATCAACCTACTTTGGCTGACAGTGATCATTCCAGTGATGAGTCATCGACACACATAAAACAAGAAGATAAAATCTAGAATATCTGCTTAATCTTAACCAGCAACCCTTATGATCAGGCTTCTACGCAGGCTCTTAAGCAAATTCTGGAATCCATGATTTCTCAAGGCTTTGAGTAATGGATGCCTTGTCTTGATTACGTTAAAGAAACTCTTATTCTTCAACAATGTATTGCTGAATCAAAAGTCCAACCTCCAAAATTTTTAGTTCAGAAACTTCAGGAAGAGGAAATTTCTTTGGAAGTCCAGGCTAAATCCTTCAAAAATTCAGTAAGTAGATCCAAGATTCATTGAGTTTTTGTGATCAGAAACTGAAACTTCTTTATGAGGAGAGGCAATTTCTACAAAATCGCCTAGCTGAGATAGAAAAAGAGGAAGCTAATCTTGTTCATGAAAATTCTTCCCTCCAAGGCTCCATTGTAACTGAAGAGGAAAAATTACACCAAGGACGAGCAAACCTTGCTCATTTGAGGCAAGAAATGTTCAAAGATATGGCAGTACAACAAAGCTTGATTTTCCAAAAGGAAAAACTCTGTAATGCTTGGTTTGCCATAAAACACCTTAGTTTAGCTGTTAGACAATGTTGGAATGTCTAGTAACATTATAATTAATGTTGTAATTTTAATGATCTCTTGCTGTTTGAAACAATTCTGCATGTTTCCGTTGAAACACATGATCATGTTGTTCCCATATAGATAGGTGATATTTCTTTAGAAAATTGCCATTCATGGCTCTATCTTTTATGTTGCCATCTATATCTTTAAATAGATATGCATTTCCAGACATTTTCTTATGAACGATAAAAGGACCCTGCCACTTAGGTGACCATTTCCCTAACTGTGGATCTTTGTAAGCTGCTTCTGGCAGGAACATTTTCCACACTTTATCATTTTCCTGGAATTCTTTGGGCACTACTTTCTTATTGTAGGCTCGGACAACTTTTTCCGTCTGGATTCTCATTTTGGCTAAGGCTTCTTCCTTAGCTTCTAGAGCATCCATAATCTCGATATTCATCACCTGTGAGTAATCATCTCCTGATAATCCCATTTGTTGGGCTACCCTTGATGATCTTATATTCACTTCAGCTGGGATCACTGGATTATGCCCATAAACTAAGTTAAAAGGCGTCACCCCTATTGCTTCCCTTTTAGAGGTCCTGTAGGCCCATAGTGCATATAGCAACAACTCATCCCATCTTCTTGGGCTATTATCTATGAGTTTTGAGATCCCCTTGACTATGATCTTATTGGTAGCTTCAGCTTGACCATTTGCTTGAGCATAGTAAGGCGTTGAATGCAATTTAGCAATTCCAAATTGGTTAAGATATTCCAGTAGATCAGGATTCCTAAAGACTGTGGCTTGATCAAAGGTTATAGTTTCTGGAATTCCGAACCTTGTAAAGATTTTTTCTTCCAAGAAATTTATGACAACCTGAGTATTGAGCATGTTGAAAGCCTGAACCTCTACCCATTTGGTGAAGTAATCAGTTACCACTAGGATGTATGAATGCTTCTTAGAGGATGCAGGGTTGATTTCTCCTATGGCATCCACTGCCCGTCCTCTGAAAGGCCACGGTTTAATGATGTACTTAAGTTCTGAAGCTGGTGCCCTGCTGATAGGCCCAAACTTTTGACATCTTTTGCAACCTTTAGCATAGTCAATACAATCCTTTCTCATTGTAGAACAATAGAAGCCATGTTCGTGCAACAACCATCTCATTTTTAGGCCGTTTTGATGAGCACCACATAACCCTTGGTGAATTTCTGCCATGAGAGTCAAAGCCTCTCCAGCATCCACACATGTCAAAAGTAATCCTTCAGGATCCTTTCTATGTAATTCACCAAATTGCATGCAAAACTTAGTTGCTGCCATTTTCACTCTATTTGGCACTTTTTTTCCAGTTGGGTCCTGGAGATAATGAATAATTTCGATTCTCCAGTCCATCTTTTCCATTAATATTGAGATTCTATAGATTTCCAATATATCCTCTGATCTTTTTTGATCGAGTTCGATGAGAGGTATTAGTACTTTCTCTTGGAGAATGATATTTTCATTCTGTGAAGGTACCTCCTCTCTAGCAGAAGCTATTTGGGATAGCTGATCTGCTACCTTGTTTTCTTCTCTAGGAATGTTTATGAAGGCAATTTCCTTAAATTTCTTAGTCAACTTTTGTACCTTCTTACCATATTCCTGAGATACTAACGATATACTTTTGAACTCCTCATTTATTTGATAAATGACTAATTGAGAGTCTCCATATATCTTTACTTTCTTGACTCCCAATTCTAGCAACATGTCTAGTCCAATTAATAAAGCTTCATATTCAGCTCTATTGTTGGTGCATGGTTCCTTCAGGGCTACTGCTAGTTTGGTTGGAATCCCATCAGGAGATAAAATATATATTTCAGCTCCTGCCGTTTCTCTGGTACTGGATCCATCAAAGAACAAAACTCATGGAAGGATATCTTCATCAATGATTCCCGAGTCACAACATGGATGGGTTGCCAAGAAGTCGGCTAAAGCTTGACCTTTTACTGCCTTTTGTGGGACATACATTAGGTTGAACTGAAGTAAATGTAAACTCCATTTACTTAGTCTTCCTTTTAGAAAAGGCTGAGATATCATATACTTTATGACATCTGTTGGAGATATTACCTCCACCGTAAAAGCCATGAAATAATGTATGAGCTTGATGGATGCATCATACAAGCACAAACACCATTTTTCTGCCATGGTATACCTTTTCTCGGTGTCATGCAGGATCCTACTTAAATAGAATATAGCCTGCTCATGTCCCTTCTCATTTTCTTGAGTAAGGAGACTACCAATGGAATCTTCACAATCAGATAGGTATAACCTTAATGGTTTCCCATTCTGTCTTGGAGGTATCAATACGGGAGGGCTTGCCAAATCTTGTTTGATTTGATCAAAAGCCATTTGATGCTCCTCGTTCCATTTAAATTCTGATTCATGTTTTAATCTTAGCAAAGGCGAAAACTTTTTAGTTTTTCCTGCTAAGTTGGCCATGAACCTTCTAACATAATTAACCTGCCCAAGGAATCTTTGCAACTCCTTCTTATTAGAGGGTGGCTTGGCGGCCAACACTGCTTTTGCCTTGTTTTGGTCAATTTTCATTCCATTTTTATGAATGAGGAATCCCAAAAAATTACTAGCTTTAACTCCGAACGCACATTTAAGTGGATTCATTTTTAGGTGATACTATCTCATTCTAGTGAATGACTTCATCAAATGTCATCCACATAAACTTCCATAATCTTGCCAATCATGTCCTTAAAGATAGCACCATTGCTCGTTGGTATGTGGCTCCAGCATTTCTCAATCCGAATGGCATGGCTACATATTCAAACAAGCCTAATGATTTTGGACATCTGAAGGCCGTTTTATTACAGTCTTCATGTGCAATCCTTAATTGGTGATACCCTGCATACCCATCCATGGAAGATATGTATTCATATCTTGATGCTGCATCTATTAGGAGATCAGCCACTGGCATAGGGTATTGATCTTTGGGGGTAGCTTTGTTTAAGTCCCTAAAATCAATGCAGATCCATATTTTGCCATTTTTCTTAACTATTGGAACTATATTGGAAATCCAATCAGCATATTGGCAAGGCCTTATGAACTCTGCCTTGAGGAGTTTATTTATTTCCTCTTGTATAGGCTCTGTTAGTTCAGGCGCCAGTCTTCTAGGACTTTGGGCCACAGGCTTTAAACCTTCTTTGATAGGTAATTTATGCTCTATTATTTTTCTATCAAAATCAGGTATTTCGTGATGTTCCCAAGCAAAACAGTTCTTAAATTCTTCTAGAATTTTTATGATTTCCTGCTTTTCTTGGTTAGTGAGGAGCTTACTTATGTAAGTAACTCGTGGATTTTCATTATCCCTTAAATTTATTTCCTCTAGTGGGTCATGAACCTCTTGTTTTATATCCTCACTTTTAGCCCATACTTTCTCATCCTCCTCTTCTAAGGATTCAGTTTCGTGTAAAGTTGAACAACATGCATTAGAATTTATAAGAAAATCCTCTTGGTATTTTCTAAAAACTAAATCTTTCATTACTTGATCAACAATAGGGGTAAACCCATTACAACATTCTTCCTGGTTTATAATCATAATAAACTTTATAAGGAAAATACATCCTAAACTCTACAAACTAATGAGAGCTAAGGGTTGATCATAGTCTGACGCCTGTTGAACGTATTCACATTTTGATTGAATGTCTTCAACTTCTGGGGCGTCATTAACTTCTTCAATGAGAATTGCACCTGAGTTTTCTACTTCTTGGTGAGTTTGTGACTCAAGTTGTAAGGGAACCTCAATTTTGATGGTAGGAACTGACTTTAGAGAGTCCCTAACAAATACAGAATCAGGAGATGTAATTAGACAAACTTCCTCATCTGCTTGAACCATCTCATAAGTATCACCATTCCACAAAATTAAAATTTGATGGAGTGATGATGGAATTGCATAATTATGATGTAACCAATCTCTTCCTAGTATGGCATTATAGTGAGTACCATTTTCGACTATGAAGAAACCGGTATAGGTAGTTTTAGTTCCTACTCTCATCTTTAAGATAGCCATTCCTTCCACTTTTTCAGATAAACCAGAAAAACCAGTTATATTGATTTGTATGTTATGCAAATCTTGTCTCGTTTTCCCCAGTTTTCTAAATACAGAGAGTGGCATAATATTAACAGTAGCTCCTGTGTCTACCAATACTTTGCCTAATCGGATTCCCTCAAAGTCAACATTTAGGAATAAGGCTTTAGTGTGCTTATTATTGACATCAACTGACCTAAAGATTTTATCTATGATTAATTTCTCTAGGTTAGCTTTTAGAGATGTTTTGTTAGGCACTTTCTCATGAGGTGCATTCAAATAAGATGACAAGCTTCGAGAAGAAGTAATTTTAAAATTACCTGCCCTTTCTTCCTTATCGACTTCATATGCACATGATGTAGCATTGGTATGAAATTCTGGTTGGTCTTCTGATTTCTTAAATTCTGTTGGTAGCATGACCACATTGCACTGCGCGTTGGCTCCTCTCCTATTTTTGTTTGAGGTTCACCCATTAGTGGATCTCCATCCAGAATTAAGTCGCTATCAGAAACCAATAAGTCCAAATCCTCAGATCCAAACTCTGAATCATAGTCCTCAATAAAGCCATTTCCCGAATTCTCTTTCATAAGAGAGTCATTTCCCTAAGGCTGCTGATCACTACTCCTTATAAGTGGTGGATCATGTTGTTCCTTTTCCAAAGGTAACAACTTAGTGATTCCAGCTTGTAACGACTCTTCGTCAATTCTGATTTTGCTATAAGGGATTCTTGCACATTTTGAGTACTGATTTGCGCCCTTGCTGCAGCAGCTTTCATACTCAACTCTTTCATCTTTATTGTCCTACTTTTAGGAAAGTTTTGGACGTCCGATAATGGCCATGGCTTAGCTGCTGACTTGATCTTTGGTCTTACTTGGTCCCCATGGGAATTCACCCTTCTTTTAAGAATTTTAGGCACAGGAGTTCGAATTGACTCCCTTTCCTTCCCTTTTAACAGAGGACGTGAACTGTGGCTGTCTTGTTTCCTAGGTCCCTGACTTCTGGACCTTTTCTGGAATGGACGCTGGTATGCAGGCACATAGGTAGGATCATTTGGGATAATCTGAGTTCTAACCATCTCGAAGGTTAGCCTATCTGCACATGGTAATCACATACCATTTCTTAAGGCTTTTAATCCTTCTATTGCCCTAGTTTGTAATGGGAATTTCTGAGCAACCTCTTTGTAGGTTTTAGCTCTTTCCTCAAGCATTAATGGAGCCCGGTAAGCATCACGAGGCATCTTAGCTTTGGCTAAATTGGCCTTGTAGGCTTCTAACCCATGGCATGATATTCCATTTCTGAAACAACCAGTCTTTTGAGACTTAACTGCCTAGTTAGGAATCCTCTGAAAACTTGGCATTGATATGTGGTATGTGATCCATTCATATGCCATCTGCACATATCCTCCAATCCTTCTTCATTGTCTATCTTTGGCATAACCAATATTCCTTCGTCAAGCAATCTGTTGAAGAGTTGGTTACCTATTTCGGTAGCTTGAGATGCCTGCAAAGTAACAGTAAAAACATGATTAGTCTGTACCATTCCACGGAATAGTTCAAATGGTTCGTCTATCCCAACTATATAAACATCTCCTTCATCAGGAAACATGATATTTTTCTTATCAATTTCATCCTGGATTTTATTTCTAAAAACAATGCATTCAGAAGTGTCATGAGTTACTGCATCATGCCATTTTACAGTATTTTTTAACCTTAACTTCCTCGACAGTTCTTACTTTATGCCTTCCTATCAGTTTTATCTTTTTGTTAGATAATAACCAGTCGAAAATAGCATTAGATTTCTTAGCATCAAAAGTATATTTCCTCTTTTGTTCAGACTTCATATCTTTTGGCGCCAGAAATTCTTTCTTCTCTAGAGGAGTACACTTATAGGGTATTCCTTGAATGATTTCTGCCACGTCCACTTCTTGTGCAGTTTTAAAGTGGAAGGGCTCGTCATTCTGAGCAAAGAAGTTATGGTGTCTTGCTGCGCTTTCAGCCTGTAGGTTTCTTTCATACCTTACGGCCAATTCTGCTAATTCAACAAAATCGCCAAAAGCATGACCATCAAACCTTTTTCGAAACTGAATTAGCATTCCCTCTTGAGCCATTTGTATAAATTCTCTTTCAGGGATGCTCACATGACACCTGATTTTAGCCATTTTGAATCTAGATAGGTAATCTTCTATAGACTCTCTTAACTTTTGTTGGATTCTAGCCAAATCACTCAAGGTCACCCCGGGCTCAGTGCGTGCAAAATGATTTGTAAATTGCACCTGCATGTCTTGCCACAAGTGAATGGAATTTGGCGGTAAATTAGTATACCACCAATAAGCAGTCTCAGTAAGAGACATGGAGAACATTCTCAGTTTTAAGAAATCATTGTCAACTGCCTCTCTGCACTGACAATTGAACTTAACTAAATGCTCTTCGGCAGAAACTCTATCATTTCCTGAGAACAAGGTGAAGTCAGGTATTTTAAACATTCTAGGAAATGGATTGGCTTTATCAATCCATTCAGGGTAAGGTTTTTGATCAATTTGCCTCTCATTTTTCCTAGAAGGATCCCCTACTAATCTTTGGACTAGCGCCTCAACTTGTGCTGCCAATTGATCCTGATGCATTTGTATTCCTGGATACCCCATGTTCCCATTTCCCACATTTCCCATGTGATCATATATAGGATTGGGGTTATGATTGAAAGGTTGATTTTGATAACCTCCCATAGGAGTCTCCTAGTATTGCATAAAAGCAGGATTGGTTGCACCTTGTGCCATTTGCGGTGGGAATGTTTGCCCATTTGTAGGCATCCTCTGTTGACGAGTGCCGGTTGCTTGGGCAAAAGGAGCTTGGGGTTGATTATACCCCGGGGTATTTCCATAATGCGGCGTACCATCCATATTTGGTTGGTTATGAGGCATGTAACCATAGGGTAAAGAAGGACTTCCAGCCACATTTGGTGGTTGAAAGGTGCATACGCATACGGTATACTATTGTTATTTGTAACAAATGAATCCTGCCTTTGTCCTCCCTGTGATGGTCCAGATTGATGTGTGTTGTCACCAATTTGTCCACCACCCATGGAAAACGAAGGTTGGTGATGTCCTGACGCCTGGTGCCAGCCTGGCTCCACACCCGCTGCCATTTCACCACTTCTAACGTTCCCATGATTACCCTCTCCATGACTCAAGGGTATGGCCCTTGTTTGGTGTGCATGAGAGGAAGTTTGTGGATCGCCTTAAATAAGTATATCTCTATTTTTAGGGTGGGAGAAATGTACCCTCGGAGGGTAACCTAGTGGAGGAACATTTGGCTCTATGCCAGGATTTCCTCTTGCTCTATTCAATGGGACCTTTTCTAAGGCCTTAACTAGTTTCTCATTTAACTGATAGTGTTTTTCGACTAGTGGTTCTAGACGAGTAACTACTTCAATGGCAAGAGATGTCGACATTGTCGTGAAAGTTGCACTCATAGTATCATTGATATCTACAAGTATTATGTTGATCTGCCTAGAGTTGGTCTCTCTATTCTCCTCACTTATCCTTTGGAGGATATCTGTGAAGACCCTGACAGATTCGTGGGCTAGAGTCCTATAATTGGAGTCAAATTGTTGTCTCTGACTCTCTCTGGCTTCTAACAGTAAATTTTTTACTATCTCCGTAAACTTTCCATACATTTGTTGTACAAGTCCACAACCAGTATTACTTGGAGACGCGTTTTCCCTTTGTGGGGTCTCTCCACTTGACTCTTCGTCAGTATGGTGATCTGATTCACCATTGTTACCCTGCGCCCTATTTTCCGGAGGAGTTGAATAACTTATTTTCATGTTTTGGAAAGTTGTTCCGTCCTGAGCAACTACCTTATTCTTTTTAGAACGTGTATCCGGCATTTTCTTAAAAGTAACCGTTTTTATTTCACAGTTGGTTTTTCGAAAGTATGAAGAAAAAAGTTCACAATGTGTTTATGAAACTTCTTCTCCCACTGTGGTCACCAAAAAACTTGTTGGTGCAAAATCAGTTAGTTGACTTTGCAAACAAGTCAATGCACACTCAGTAGTTTGGTACTGAATGTCACGGGAGACTTAGCCCCTGGGGGCTACCGGTTTTAATTAGATAAAACCTTGCTAACGTACTTTGTTGGAATTTAATTTAGGATTAAACCACAACACCTAATAAATTCAGGCGAAATGCAATAAATAGAGCAAACAATAATTAATTTATTAATTAAAGCACAACATTCCCATACATGCCACAAACTTTTAAGAAAGGATTTTACAACACATAGGGGATAAGCCAGGCTGGACAACTAAAGGGAAGACACGAAGGGCGTTACCTCCATGGTTCCTTGCTTCAATCGGAGAATTACAGGATTTGTCGCTAGAACATGTTCTACGTCTAAGGACTAAACTATAACCCCAGAAGAGGGTTGGCTAGGCTAGAGCTAGGCTACGCTAAGAAAAGAGTAATTTGCAAGTTGTTTTGTGTGTTGTTGTTTGCTTGATAATCGCTTTTCTATTTATAGAAAAGCATGATGCGTAACTTCTATGCTCACTTGGGGGAAAACATTTGAATCATCTTTGATTCACACCTTCAACCGTCTTCTGGCGCTAAACAACTGTAGCCTTACACGTTCTTCCTTATGTGGATTTGTCTAATGATTGCTATTTAACCACTCATATGCTTATCATTCTTGACTTTCATCTCTTGATGGTCTTGGCAATTTCTTCGTATTGACTTTGACTTGTGTTGACTTTATCCACTGGGCTTTCACGTTAAAACCATATTAGAACTTTTAAGTTCAAATACAGTGTACCATAATAAATACTATTGGGCATCTAAAAATGGCAGTAACAGACTCAAACAATATATCATGAACTAAACTAACCTTATACTCTAAATCTCCAACACATTGTCAAATATTATTTAAACAACGGCTCATGTCGAATTGAAAAAGTATTAGTAATTAAATTTGATTAAAACTATGTTTATAGGTAGCCAAGTCGTGATTTTAGGTCAAATTCTTTATCAGCTATTGCTGCATCCAGTTTTGCCTATGATTGCCACAAGCATAGTGTGTAGGAATTTAGATGCTTAATGCGGAAAACGAGTATCATATACTCAAACATCTAACACCAAGATCTTTGCATAAATCAACATGAATCTACTAAGAGTATAGAATATACCTCTTGATGCGTGAATTCCTCTTACACCCCGAGCCTTCTAGTAAAGATCCTTTAGAACGTCAAACGTCGTTCCTCTAGTATTGGTCCACGAACAACCCTTAGATCACCACGTATGCTAGTACGGAAGAGGGAAAAACTCCCTTGCTTTTGAGGTGTGTGAGAACCGAATGGGGAAAGAGGGAAGAGCAAGGAAAATCAGATTTTCCTCTCTAAAATGATGTAATGTTACCAACACCTTTGTAACCCCCATATCATTATATAAGGTGGTTACAAAGAGGTGTTTCATGAGGCTTTATTTTGCCTCATAATGTCATACATTATGAGCCTAATAAACTCATGAGTTACAACTCTCCCCACCCATCATAAAACCGCCCAACCCATTTCACAAATGGATTTGGGTAATATCCAAAGGTTGTCATATTGTGTGACCTCATAGGACCCAATATATATTAGTAGTTGGCCTAATTATACTAGCCCAACAAACCGCAATTAGCTTCTAGCAAAACGTTGCGGTCACCTAATATTATTGAATATATTATCTCCATAATTTGTCCATATACATTTAGTTTGTTACACTTGATCGAGGACAAAATCCTTTAATCTCCCACTTGTCTAAGAACAAGTGCGTAACCTTCAAACTCCTTAAGTCACTTAATGTCTAACTTGATGACATGGTAATCATCATATGCAAACCATACCAACTTTCAAGTTGTTTCTTGAAATCCGAGTTCGAACTGTCGAAATAAATGATTAACTCCTTAATCTATTTGAGCACGGCCATGCATTTTCAGTTCTCGCTCTTTAAGAGGCCAAGACAATAATCCTAACTTTTAGGAGGACTTTATCCAGTCTTGTATATCCAAAACTCCCACTCAATTCATAGCAGTTCCGATCACTGCCTCTATAGCCTCCTTTTACGGCACGACGTTTTACTGTGTCAAAAACATACTAATCCTTAAGTAAGAATAGTGTCATACTCATGTCTAAGGAATCCACTAAATATATTAATGAGATTCTCATAAACCTTTTAGAGAACTCCCACTAGGTCTGCCCAACGTGTATCAACTATACACGCCTATGCAAATGACTAGACATCTCTATGTCCCCATAGCCCATGAAACTGCGCTATCAATCAACTTGCAATCTAGTCCATGAAACAGAATCATTTGCGTTCAATTTTAATGATTCGAACTAGGGACCAAGGTATATTATAACTCCTGTTCACTAGATAGGGTTTCATTTGTCAAATCTCATATTTGACAATCCTATCAAACGTTATAAAATACTTTGAACGTTTTATTTAATACTAAACCAAGATTAAATAAGAACATAACCTTTTATTGATAAACATAACCAAACATATCACAAGAGTAACTACAACTGTGAACTAATTAAAAGTAAATAGTACACAATCAAAACCACTCTCCTACATACTTAAGCCCTATAGCCCTAGTATGACTCTCATGCTTAGGCTGAGGCAATGGTTTAGTCAAAGGATCAGCAACATTGCTATACGTATGAACTTTGCTAACTATTACATCTTTTCTCTCAACGATTTCTCGAATGAGATGAAACTTCCTAAGTACATGTTTACACCTTTGATGTGATCTTGGTTCCTTAGACTGAGCTATGGCACCATTGTTATCACAATGTAAAACAATACCATCTCCAACACTAGGCACTACTCCTAGCTCCAGAATGAACTTCTTCATCCAAACGGCTTCCTTTGCTGCATCTGCCGCAGCAATGTACTCAGCTTCTGTTGTAGAATCAGCGACAGTGCTTTGCTTTGAACTTTTCCAGCTCACTGCCCCTCAATTTCGACAAAAGATGAAACCATATTGGGATCGGAAATCATCTTTGTCAGTTTGGAAGCTCGCATCTGTGTAACCCTCAACAATTAACTTACTTTCACCTCCATACACTAAGAAATTATCCTTACTCCTTCTTAAGTACTTTAGGATATTCTTAGCTGCACTCCAGTGTGTGTCACCTAGATTTGATTGGAATCTGCTACACATGCTCAAGGCATATGAAACATCTGGGCAAGTACAAATCATGGAGTACATAATGGACCCTATAGCTGACGCATAAGGAACATTACTCATTCGCTTAATCTCATCGGGTTCAGAAGGACACTGAGTCTTGCTAAGCGACACACCATGTTGCATGGGTAGAAAACCTCTCTTAGAGTTTTCCATATTGAACTTAGTAACGATCTTATCTATATAAGTTCGTTGGCTAAGTCCAATCATCCTCTTAGACCTATCCCTATAGATCTTGATCCCCAAAATGTACTCAGTGTTTCCAAGGTCTTTCATAGAAAAACAACTCTTCAACCATTCCTTGACTGACTCAAGCATGGAAATGTCGTTTCCTATGAGAAGTATATCATCTACATACAAGACCAAGAAGACTATGTTACTCCCACTTTCCTTCTTGTAAACACAAGACTCTTCTCCGTTTTTGAGAAAACCAAACTGTTTGATTGCCTCATCAAAACGAAGATTACAACTCCGGGATGCTTGCTTCAATCCATAAATGGACTTTTGAAGCTTACATACCCTCCTAGGATATTTTGGATCCACAAAACCTTCCGGTTGTGTCATATACACATCCTCTTTTAAGAACCCGTTCAAGAAAGCAGTTTTGACATCCATTTGCCAAATCTCATAATCATAAAAGGCAGCGATCGCTAGGAATATCCGAATGGACTTAAGCATTGCAATTGGTGAAAAAGTTTCGTCATAGTCTATACTATGAACTTGCTTGAACCCTTTTGCAACCAGCCTTGCTCTGTCAACATGAATGTTACCATCCTTGTTTGTTTTCACTTTGAAAACCCATTTGCAACCAATAGGTGTAACCCCATCGGGCAAATCCATCAAGTCCCATACTTGATTTTCAGACATAGATGCCATTTCGGACCTCATGGCTTCAAGCCGTTTTTCAGAGTCTTCACTCATCAAGGCTTGCTTGTAAGTAGTAGGTTCCTTAAATTCTAAGATCATTATCTCATAACTTTCGGTTAACAAGAAATCAACAAACTTTTTATTTGGTATTCTTGATCTACTAGTCCTACGAGGGGCTGCAACAGGAGAAATTTTCTTCTCAACAATTTGAGAATTTTCGCACGAATTAGATTCGAGTGGGACAGTAGGAGGTTCGTGTACAGGATGCACGTCCTCCAACACTTGGTCAGTTATGGGAGAAGATTGCTCCAAAGGAGGAACTACTTCAAGCTCCACAGCTGGCACTTGTGCTTCTGACTCTAACATAGGTTGAACTATGTCCATTTGTTGCTTTTCTCGAACCTCTTCGAGAAATATATTACTCCCACTTGCCTTTTTGGAAATAAAATCTTTTTCCAAAAAGACACCACGTCGAGCAACAAACACTTTGCCCTCAGTTCGATGGTAGAAGTAATAGCCCGTGGTTTCTTTGGGATAACCCACAAAGAAATAGTTATCTGATTTAGGGGCGAGTTTATCTGAAAGTAAACGTTTTACATAAACCTCACAACCCAAAATACGTAGAAAAGACAAACTTGGAACTTTTCCACTCCATAGCTCATATGGAGTCTTTTCTACTGCCTTTGATGGAGTTCTATTAAGTGTGAAAGTAGCAGTTTCGAGAGCATATCCCCAGAAGGATATGGGAAGATCAGCAAAACTCATCATAGACCGAACCATATCAAGTAGAGTTCGGTTCCTCCTTTCGGATACACCATTCAACTGAGGTGTTCCAGGCGGAGTGAGTTGTGAAAGAATTCCACAACTCTTCAAGTGATCACAAAACTCTTGGCTCAAATATTCACCACCACGATCGGATCGTAGTGCTTTGATTGTTTTGCCAAGCTGGTTTTGGACTTCATTCTGGAATTCTTTGAACTTTTCAAATGATTCCGACTTATGCTTCATTAAATAGACATATCCATATCTACTTAAATCGTCAGTAAAAGTAATGAAGTACCCAATCCCTCCCCTAGCTTTTGTGCTCATTGATCCACACACATCAGTATGTATTAGGCCCAATAGATCATTGGCCCTTTCACCCTTTCCAGTAAAAGGTGACTTTGTCATTTTACCCATTAAACATGATTCACACACATCAAATGGCTCAAAGTCAAAAGATGTTAGAAGTCCATCTTTATGTAACTTCTGAATGCGTTTCGCGTTTATATGTCCTAAACGACAATGCCATAAGTAAGTAGGATTAGTATTGCTTGATCTATGTTTTTTGCTGTCTATGTTAAGGACATCTTTGTCTAAGTCTAGGAAATATAGACCATTAGACCTTTTAGTAGTGGCATAAAACATTGAATTCAAATAAACAGAGAAACAACCTTTCTCAATTGTAAATGAAAACCCTTCATTATCCAAAACAGGAATAGAAATAATATTTTTGGTAATAGCAGGAACATAATAACAGTTATTAAGCTCTAATACTAAACCGGAAGGCAAAGGTAGACTATAAGTCCCAACTGCAACGGCCGTAACTCTTGCACCATTTCCAACGTGCAGTTCTACCTCTCATTTAGCCAAGGTTCTACTCCTTCTTAGTCCCTGCACATTCGAAATAATGTGAGAAACACAACCGGTATCAAATACCCAAGAAGTAGATGTTGCTAAATTAATGTCAATGACATAGATACCTGAAGAAGAAGCCCCTGACTTCTTATCCTTCTGATACTTCGGGCAGTTATGCTTCCAATGACCCATTTGGTCACAATAGAAGCACTTGGCATTTGCGGCCACCTTTGGCTTTGCCTTTGCATGTGGCTTATCAGCAGTCTTAGTGGCAACTTGCTTGCCCTTGTCTTGCTTTTTCTTGCCAGCCCATTCCTTCTTAAAACCCTTTCCCTTTTGAACCATAAGAACTTCCTTCTTAGGTGCAACAGAGATGTTTTGCTCGGCAGTCATGAGCATCCCATGTAACTCAGCAAGGGTTTTCGACACCCCATTCATATTGAAGTTCAACCTAAACTGGTTGAAGCCTTCATGAAGTGAGTGCAGTATGATGTCAGTAGCCAACTCTTAGCTATAAGGAAAACCCAACCTCTCCATTGCCTCGTAATAACCAATCATTTCGAAGACATGAGTGGCGACCGGCTTGTCTTCGACTAACGCACACTCAAGAATAGCCTTGTGAGTTTCATACCTTTCTATCCGAGCTTGTTGCTGAAACATGGTTTTCAGCTGTCGGATAATACTGTAGGCATCCAAGCTTACAAACCTCTTTTGAAGGCTTGGTTCCATAGCCGGGAGCATAAGGCAAGTAACAATTACTGACCTTTCTGCAACGGCCTTATGGGCCGCCTTTTCGGCTTCAGTAGAGGTGGTTGTTAAAACCGGGATCGGGGTCTCAAGAACATCCTCTCGACCTTCGGATCTAAGAACAATTCTTAGGTTCCTTTCCCAATCAAGGAAGTTGTTCCCGTTCAACTTATCCTTCTCAAGGATTGAACGTAAGTTAAAAGGTGAATTATTGTTGTTACCAGACATGATATCTACATAGAAGATGCAAAAGTAATAAGTATGTTTATCATAATAGCTTTTAACAAATTTTAAACACTTTAAAATAAAAGCTATGCACTTGACCAATTTTCAATGTGTCCCCTTTTTGAATCAAGTGATTCTAAGATCCTATCAAACATGATTTATAAGTGGACTTTGGCCTCAACTTAAAACCAAATTTAAAAGGTAAGTAAACTCCTTTACTAATTACAACAATTGTAATTCTTAGTTGATGGGTGATTGCTAAGGTGATCAAAGATCCCAGGTAAGGAAGTTACCCACAACTTGGGGGAGAGCCTTCCTAATCCTAGACAGAACTTGTCACCCAACCACAAAAACCCAATCCTTTGCTTCAAAATCCAAAACCGTTTTGATGATTTTGTTGGGCCAAACCAAACTAAACATGCAAATTTCAAAAATTTACTCTACTTAGCCCAAGATTGGAAGTAACACTCTTCTTTGGCAGAACCTATTACTAACGATCAAGGTTTTAGTAGATGTTTATTTGGAATAGCAATTACCCAATATTAGCTTTAGGGACCTAAGTAAATTATTATGTGATTTAATTACTAGTGAACTCATTGCAAAAATAAATCACACGCATAATAAAACTTAGAAAGCATTTAAAAGCAATATTTAAATGCATAAAATAAAATGTGATCCTAGTATGGCCCCTAACCCTAAAGACTACTCTTTAAGGCCTCCATCCTTGAACCACCTTGGATCTCCATCCTTGTGCTCCATGGAAATGAAAAACATCGGATCTCCATCCTTGAAACACTTCAACTTGAATAATTTTTGAAATTTAAACTAATATTACAAAAATACCAACGATGCATAGATCGTATTTAAATTACAAAAATACATTAACGATACGCGGATCGTATTTTCTATCCAAGTTTGGGCCATACTAGTCACCGCATGCATTCATAATATCATATATATATATATATATATATATATATATATATATATATATATATATATATATATATATATATATATATATATAAAACATGCATTTTAATCAACTATTAAAAATAATTATTATGCTTGAACAACTTTAAAAACTAATAACACCATCTAGATTTAATCTCATATTAAATCAAATGGTTAGTACATTAAGACAAATTTTAATCATATTAGAATTTATCTCCCAAGGGCTTTAAAATATTAATCCAACAAATTTAATCAACTATTAAATTTAAAGAAAAATACATAAGCATTCTTAGGCACCACATATATTTTAATCATATTAAAATATAAACATAATATGATATTCAATCACATATACTAGCATGAAAGAATTAATCAACTTATTAAAACTAACATCCTAACATAAAATTAAATATCATAAAATAAACTCCCAACATAATTTTAATTCATTTAAGCATTAGCATAGGATACCAAGCATAAAAGCTACTTAATATGCATTAAGGGAATAAACGGATTTAAATATTTCAATCCGTTGAAAACAAGAACCAGCCGTTATGGCCAGAGAACTGGTCGCACCCCGCGAGCTGGGTCGCACCCCGCGAGATGGGTCGCACCCCGCAACCTGGGTCGCACCCCGCAACCAGGTCCTGTTTCCGTTTTTCGATCTCAATTCAGGTAATTTTAATCGAAAAACACATGATTTTCTTTATACATTAAAACATTTTTATGCATAAATAAATCATACTTGGTCTCAAATTCAAGAATTCATGCCACAAATTTATACATAATCATATTAAGCATAAAAATAAGGAAGACAATTCATGAATCATACATATATACATCATATTCTAATTAACAACTTAATTAAAACATGAAACAATATAACAATTATATATATATATACATGTATCGAAAAATGTATAAACAACTTTTATACTCCCACTAAATTAAAATCCTATTTTAATCATGCAAACAATATCCTCATGCTAATACCCTCCCCTAAATGAATTAAAATGAAGGAAAACATGCATCAACATGATCATATTAATCTACGCAAAAGGCTAACTGATACCACTGTAGGAGTTTAGATGCTTAATGCGGAAAACGAGTATCATATACTCAAACATCTAACACCAAGATCTTTGCATAAATCAACATGAATCTACTAAGAGTATAGAATATTTCTTTGATGCGTGAATTCCTCTTACACCCCGAGCCTTCTAGTGGAGATCCTTTAGAACGTCAAACGTCGTTCCTCTAGTATTGGTCCACGAACAACCCTTAGATCACCACGTATGCTAGTACGGAAGAGAGAAAAACTCCCTTGCTTTTGAGGTGTGTGAGAACCGAATGGGGAAAGAGGGAAGAGCAAGGAAAATCAGATTTTCCTCTCTAAAATGATGTAATGTTACCAACACCTTTGTAACCCCCATATCATTATATAAGGTGGTTACAAAGAGGTGTTTCATGAGGCTTTATTTTGCCTCATAATGTCATACATTATGAGCCTAATAAACTCATGAGTTACAACTCTTCCCACCCATCATAAAACCGCCCAACCCATTTCACAAATGGATTTGGGTAATATCCAAAGGTTGTCATATTGTGTGACCTCATAGGACCCAATATATATTAGTAGTTGGCCTAATTATACTAGCCCAACAAACCGCAATTAGCTTCTAGCAAAACGTTGCGGTGACCTAATATTATTGAATATATTATCTCCATAATTTGTCCATATACATTTAGTTTGTTACACTTGATCGAGGACAAAATCCTTCATAGTGGTAGTAAGAAAGTTCCCATTTAATTCAAATGGGATGGTTCGCTATATACTTTGAAGGTTAAGCATGAAAAAAGGTCAAACTATGTGGGATTTACATGTAGTTACTTGTTGTCGACCTATCAAGATATTATTTCTTGTAGCTTTTCAAGATCAAATCATTTGGTTGTACTCAATTTGGATGCTCCTCTTTGTTACATGTTTCCTGATTGTTTATAGCCATATAACATATTATATAGAGTTGCAATATGGTTTGCGGCTTTTGTTCACACATTCTTTCATCTTATATAAATCATCTAATGAAACTTTGGGTAGTGCTAATATTTAATGTGCCACCTGATCTTTTTGCAGATAAAAATCTATATAAATTATTTTGGGACAAGTGATCTTGAATTTCAATATTTGATGTATAATGGGTGGTTGTTATTCTACACATGCAAAACCCATCAGACCGCGTAAGAAATTGCGCTATCTATCCACCAAACGCCGCAGAAGAATACCAAATTTGGTTGCTGATGAAACAAATAAGCGAATCGATGACGCTGGAAACTATTTAACTGATATAGCTGTCAGTCAATTTCTCCATATGGACATTGGGAAGGGTGAAACGACTGCTTGCCGAAGATCTGAGTTGTTGAATTCATCAATTCTTCTCAGGCAGTGGCATCATGGTCATAATAATACTAATGGTAACATGCTTTCCATCCTCTAACTTCGTGATGTTTATAAATTTGTCCATATTGAACATGCTCCAATTTTCTGGACATTAAGACTTTAAGGATACCTGCACTTAACTTTTACAGGTTCAGAACTAACAATTTATTAAGTTTCTTATTTTTGAACAACTTATTGTTAGCGAGAGGATAGAGCATGATAAAAAGTCACACAATTTCCTACCAATTTTTTTAATATGGTGCATGTATACTCGTTTTCTATTAGCTTTTCACTATATATATATATATATACATATTTATAAAGGGGAAGGCTCTTGTGAGAACACTTTTTTATGTGAGAACATATTTAGGTTTAGAACATATGCAACATTTTTTAGAGCATACTTAATTTTTTTTATGAAACATACTTAACTTTTTAGAAAATGTGAAACACTTTTTAGAATATATGCAAACACGTTTTAGAACAACATACTTAATTTTTTTTTTTTAGGAAATATACTTAACTTTTTAGAACATATACAACACTTCTTAGAACAACATACTTAATTTTTTTTGGGAAACATACTTATTTTTTTTTTTAAGGAAACAAACTTAAATTTTTAAAACATATGCAACACTTTTTAGAACAAAATACTAAATAATTTTATTGTTTGAGGATACATACTTAAGTTTTTTTTAGGAAGTATATACTTAAATTTTTAGAGCATATGTTTCATAACATATTTTTCTCCCATGTTAATTTTGTGATTATTTTGTTGATAATAAAAAAAGGATGTTCTATGTGGTTGTTCTTATGCTCTAAATATAGTAAAGCATATGTTCTAAATTGTTATTCTAGTGTTCTAAATAGTTCTTCTAGTGTTCTAAAAAGTCCTTTTTGTGTTCTAAATAGCTCTTATTATGTTCCAAATAGTTCTTAATGTGTTCTAAATAGTTATTCTTATGTTCTAAATATTTCTTGTTGTGTTCCATATAGTTCTTGTCGTGTTCTAAATAGTCGCACTAGAGTTTTGATGTTCCTAATTTATAAATTTATGAAAAAATAAAATATGAATAGTATTGTATCCTTTTATTTCTGCATTTTTGGAATTAAAAAAAAATCAACTGAAAATTACCGAAAACACACCGAAATTTCTCGGAATTATTTAATTACTTACTTTCTTCTTTGGAACATGTTAAAAATAATTTAGAACATACTTGAAATAATTTGGAACACACTTAAAATATTTTAGAACATACTTGAAATAATTTAGGACATAAGCTAGAAAATTTAAAACATGTATATATAAATATATGTATATGTGTTGATTAGGTTCTTAATTACATAAAAAGATGTGCTCATGTTCTAAAAATCATAGCATATGTTCTATAAGTTATTGTTCTAAAAATCATTGCATATGTTCTAAAAACAAAAATTTAAGTATGTTCTAAAAACAAAAATTTAAGTATGTTCTAAAAAGTATTGCATATGTTCTAAAAAGTGTTGCGCATGTTCTAAACATAAATATGTTCTCACATATGATATATGTTCTCACATATGGACCCATTCTCACCGGATCCTGACCCTATACATATATATACATATACATACATACATAAATATACATACATAAATATACTTTATCCGTTTCTAAAAACATGCAACATTTGCATAGTGCCCACTATTCATGTACCAACCTTATGTCATATTCTCTCACAAATATATAAGAAAGAATATAGTCAAGTGTGATCTTATATGATTCACCTTAATGCATACTTTCATAATATCAACATTTTATAATTTTTACTTATACTATATAATTAAAGATATTAAATAACAAAGTAGTGCATTAGATAGCGTGTAAGCAGGAAATGTTGTATGTATTTAGAAATGGAGGAAGTATATACATTTTCAGATGGCTGAGTTTTCAACTTATCAGCTTTTAATAGAAACTAAAGCTAAAATTTTATGAGCTACATAACAGTCTTTGAATTATAAAGTTTATTTGCAAAGTGCTAACATATATAGGCTGGAAATTACCTGATGTTTTAATATTAAAAATCATATTTATGCTCAAAAAATGGAAGAGGAGTTAAGTTACCTTGAAGTTCTGCTTTTTGACAGTAATCTCGTTTTGTTTTATGTTGGGTAAACGCCTTCGATATCTTCTTAAATTTCTTAAATATTAATTTTTCATTCACATCATTGAGATGCTTCTGGCAATCAGCACATAGTTTTAGTAACTTATTATCCCATTGTATAAATTCATCAGCAAAGAGCATTTAAAATATTGGGTATCATTATAAGTTTCTTCTTCTTGGATGCAAACTTCCATTTAAAGCTTAACATGCTACAATGTCTGACTTTTGATGGTCCTCCAACATCCACAAGGTAGTCTGTGAATATTCAGAGGATAGAAAGATTATTAGGATTTTTAGAATGACTACTTATCAAGATGCGACAGTCAGCACACTTCATTACTGTGAGAGGCAGTCGTGAAATTGTTGTTTAGGGTCCTCTGTATATTTCTGTTGCAGTTTGCTTGTTTGCCTTCTATCATTACGCAGTAAATTACTTTTATAACATGGATGAAGGTTGGTTTTTGTAAGAACATTACCTTGATTCTTTACTCTTTTCCTAATCATGATATTTGTTCCCCCCTCTTGGCTATTTTATGGAGTGAAACGGGATAGTGAGAATGCTATGTAGCATAACATTGACCTCAAATATAAATCATGTGCAGGAATTTCTTTAGAGGAAGCATGGTTTGATTCAGTCAGTGTACTGGAGTCTGACTCAGATGATGAATTCAGTAGTGTTCATGGAGGTAACGTCTTAATATAGTTCTCCCTTTGCTTTCCATTTCTCTGAAGGTTTATCCGTTATCATTAGAGATGAAGAGGTTTGGGGATCAAATGGGTGGAAGAAGGCTTGTTTTACTTTAGAGTTCAGTGAGTAGTATCAAGCTTACAAAAACCTGTTTGTTTAGCTTCATTTTGTATTTCTTTTGTCTATTTATGATTCCTATTTCCTGGTAATTGTTTTATGTGGCATACAGGGACAAATACTTAGTTCGAGAACCTGGCATTTAAAAACTTCCCCTTTTTGGATATGAAGTTATAAAAATCCCTTCTTGATTTGGATTTCTATTGCTCTGGGTTGTAAAGAGTAAGTTTTGACTGAAGCAGAATGGTTAGGGCTAGTCTACAATCACTTCTATCCCATACATCTTTTTTACAATTTTCCTTGGTTTCGTAAAGGTTTGGAGTGGGTAACTGAATCAAATGTTGAAAGGAAATCCGGTTATGAAGCATGGATACCTCTGGGACCACAGATTTCCCAGTCTCAGAATTGTTTGTTGGGTATATGATGTCATATGGAGCTCAATGGGTGTATGGTGTGGAGATGAGGTTGCGTGAAGCTCATTTGGCGTATATCGGCTGTTTCGCTGGCCCGCCCGATGGCATCGGGCAGTATCGCCCGATCGGGCGGGGTCGATCAGTTGGCAAGAGCATGGATGCTAGGGCGCCCGATGGAATCGGACGGTCTCGCCCGATCGGGCGAAGTACCGATCTTCATCGGGCGAACGACCGGGCGAAGGTCGCCCGATCGGGCCCGAGAGCAGATTTGGTCTGGCGCTTAACCGCCCGATCGGGCGGATGTTGCCCGACCCGATCGGGCGGAGGCTTATTTCACGCGGGGAGGGCGATTTTCCGATTTATGTTATAATTAGGTTTAACCTATTTCCATAACTACATTATTATTCATCATTACTCTTAGATTCAAGAGAGGAAAAGTTAGAGAGAGATCTTAGAGCGCTTTTGTAACCTTTTTTGAACATTCATTGATTCCTAGTACAGATTCGTGGTTTTTCTCCCAGTTCTTGGGTTTCCACGTAAAAGTTCTTGTGTGTTCTTTCTTGCTTTGTTATTTGTTGTTCTATTATTGTTTGCTATTATTTCTAGATTGATAGTCAATAGAACTTACAAGTGGTATCAGAGCCAGGTTGGTTTATTGTCTAGATCTAGAATAATTAACAATGGAGGATGCAAAGATTAGAATTGAGAAGTTTAATGGAACAGATTTTGGATATTGGAAGATGCAAATAGAAGACATCTTATATCAAAAGAATCTGTATCAACCTCTGTCTACAAAGCCAGATGACATTGAAGAGGCTAAGTGGAAGGTACTCGATCGGCAGGCACTAGTGGTGGTGCGATTGACATTGGCTCGAACTGTGGCGTTCAATGTCAAGGATATCAAAACAACGGCGGAATTAATCAAAGCACTGTCAGATATGTATGAGAAGCCCTCGGCAATGAATAAGGTATATCTGATGCGCCGTTTATTTGATTTAGAGATGAATAATGGTAGTTCTGCTGCTGAACATATTAATGAATTTAATTCAATAATAAGCCAGTTATCTTCGGTAAATATTATATTTGATGATGAAGTGAAAGCCTTAATTTTGTTGTCCTCCTTACCCGTTGCTTGGGAAACTGTAGTAACTGCTGTTAGCAATTCTTCTGGTAAAGAAAAATTGGTGTATGATGTTGTCTGTGATCTGATTTTGAGTGAGAGTATTCGAAGGAAGGAGAGTGGAGAATCATCTGGAGCATACAGTACTGAGGGTAGAGGGAGAGGAAAAAATGGAAAAGGAAAGAATTTTCAGGGTAGATCAAAGTCTAGAGGTCGGAGTAAGTCAAAAGGCAGGGCTAGTATTACCTGTTGGAATTGTGGTGAGAAGGGTCATCCAAAGAGGGAGTGTCCACATCCCAAGAAGAAGGGTGGAAAGTCTGACCATAATGATAAACAGGAGGATAGTGATAACTCATCGATTTATTCTGCATCGAATGAGATTGAGGATGCTTTGGTCCTAAGTGTTGATAGTCCCATAGAGTCGTGGATCCTAGATTCGGGGGCATCGTTTCACTCTTCACCTATGAGGGAGCTGTTTCATGACTTCAAAGTAAAGAAGTTGGGTAAGGTCTATCTTGCTGATGACAAGACCTTGGAAATCATAGGGAAGGGAGATGTGATTGTCAAGACTGCGAACGGGGGAACTTTATAACTGCATGATGTTAGGTACATTCCAGGCCTAGCAATGAATCTGATTTCTGTGAGTCAACTGGACTCATGTGGATACAAAACTGTGTTCTGTGAGGGGAAGTGGAAAATTTCCAAAGGTTCCATGATCTTGGCTAGAGGTACTAAGATGGGAACACTATACACTATTGCAGGGTGTACATGGTTTCTGCAGCTACTGTGGATGAGACTAAGTTATGGCATACTAGACTTGGTCACATGAGTGAGAAAGGGATGAAGATTTTAGCTTCAAGTGGTAAATTGTCAAGGTTGAAATCAGTTGACATGGAATTTTGTGAGAGTTGTGTCTATGGCAAGCAGAAAAAGGTGACTTTCACAAAAGCCAAGAAAGAGTTGAAAACTGAGAAGCTAGAGTTGGTGCACACTGATTTGTGGGGGCCTTCCCCAGTCAGATCCCTTGGAGGCTCACGTTACTTTGTTACTTTCATTGATGACTTCAGCAGGAAGGTATGGGTCTACTTCATGAAGAGGAAATCTAAGCTTCATGAGACCTTCAAGAAGTGGAAGGCTGAGGTAGAGAATCAGACTGGAAAGAAAATTAAGTGCATTAAGTCTGATAATGGAGGTGAGTATGAATTGGCAGAGTACACAAAGCTCTGTGAGGAGAATGGCATCATTCGAAGAGGACTGCTCCTGGGAAACCTCGACGCGAATGGAGTCGCGAGAGAGGATGAACAGGACACCGACCGAGAGGGCTAGGAGTATGAGGTTGCATGCGGGGCTACCTAAAACATTCAGGCGGTCGGTTAGCACGGCCAGCCTTACTTGATCAACAGGGGACCATCAGTTCCATTGGAGTTCAAGCTACCAGAGGAGGTTTGGAGTGGGAAGGAGGTAAATCTTTCTTTTCTGAAATTATTTGGTTGTGTTGCTTATGTTCAATCTGAGAAACGCGACAAGTTAGACCCAAAGGCCGTTAAATGCTATTTTATTGGGTATGGTTCTGAGAAGTATGGGTATCGATGTTGGGAACCTAAAAGTAGGAAGATTTTGAGACACTGTGATGTCACTTTTGATGAGACTAAGGTGTACAAGGATGTTTATGGTGATAAATCTGAGATTACTGAACTAGTGGGAGCTCAGGAGGAGGAGTTTGTGGTGACTGAAGGCATTGATGAAAGAGATGTCATTGTTCCAGAACGGGTTGAGCAACATGGAAATGAGGATCACACTCCTGCAGGGTCTGATTCAGATGAGTCAGATAACTCACAGCAAGGTAATTCAGATGGTGCTACTGTCACACCACCAAGAAGCTCCGGTTCTAGTACAGGAAGAATAGTCTCTCAAGTTGACTTGAGAAAATCCGCAAGGGTGTCCAAAGCACCAAATCGATATTCCCCTTCTATGTTTTATTTGCTACTAACTGATGCAGGTGAACCAGAATCATGAAGCAATAAATTCGACTGACTCATCTAAGTGGGAGTTAGCCATGAAAGATGAGATGCAGTCCCTGGAAAAGAATCAGACATGGGAGTTGTCTGCATTGCCTGCAGGAATGAGAGCACTTAGCAACAAGTGGATCTTCAGATTGAAGAAAGAGCCTGATGGAAATGTCAGGTATAAGGCAAGATTAGTAGTAAAGGGGTTCTTACAACAGGAGGGCATTGACTACAACGAGATATTTGCTCCTGTTGTAAAGTTGACTACTATACGTATCTTGCTGGCTATTGTTGCTGCTGAGAGTCTGTTCTTAGAACAGATGGATGTTAAGACCGCATTTCTACATGGTGATGTGGATGATGAGATCTACATGAAGCAACCGAATGGCTTCAAAGTTCGTGGAAAAGAGAACTTAGTGTGCAAGCTCAAGAGGAGCTTATATGGATTGAAGCAGGCTCCGAGACAGTGGTACATAAAATTTGACACCTTTATGTGTAGCAGTGGGTTCAAGAGAGCTGATAGCGATCATTGTTGCTATTTTCAGAGGTATGTTTCTATATGTTGATGATATGCTGATTGCTGGTACGAGCATGGAGGTGATAAATAGTGTGAAGGGAAAACTGTCACAGAAATTTGAGATGAAGGATTTGGGTGAATCTACACAAATCTTAGGTATGAGGATTTTCAGGGACAAGTCTACTGGCATGTTGAAATTGTCTCAGGAAGATTATATTCTAAAGGTACTTAAGAGGTTTAATGTGGGAGATGCAAAACCCAGAAACTCGCCGCTTCCTAGCGACCTCAAATTGACAAGAGAGCACTCACCAACTAAAGAAGAAGAAAAGGAGCGGATGGCCACTGTTCCCTATGCTTCAGCGGTTGGTAGCTTGATGTATGCCATGGTTTGCACACGGCCAGACATTGCTTTTGCAGTGGGAGTTGTGAGTAGATTTGCTTCTAATCCAGGTGAGAAACATTGGGATGCTGTGAAGTGGTTACTAAGGTACTTGAAGGGCACTTCAAGTATGGGGCTTTGTTTCTGGAAGAAAGGAGTGAAGCTTGAGGGTTATGTTGATGCTGATCTCAGTGGAGATATCGATACTAGCAAAAGCACGTCTGGATATGTCTCTACTGTTGGTTGTACTGCAGTGAGTTGGATGTCCAAGTTACAGAAGTGTATCTCTCTGTCTACTACAGAGTCTGAGTATGTGGCTATGTCTGAGGCAGGTAAGGAGATGGAATGGCTTATTGGTTTTCTTGAAGAGATAGGCATTAAACAGGAGAAAGTGATACTTTACAGTGATAGTCAAAGTGCAGTGCATTTGGCTAAGAATCCTATGTATCATTGTAGGACCAAGCATATTCGTCGGCGCTTTCACTACATCAGGAGTTTAGTGGAGGAGAATGTGTTGTGTCTGGAGAAAGTGTTGGGTGCTAAGAACCCAGCAGATATGCTCACTAAGAGTGTGAGTTGTGACAAACTAAGGTTGTGCCGAACCTTAGTTGGCCTTCGGTAATTGCTGATGAAGGTGGTGCTTTAGGAATTGAGATGAATGGAGAGATGATGATGGTATAAGGTATTCTTCACTTACACCTATCTCCAAGTGGGAGATTGTTGGGTATATGATGTCATATGGAGCTCAATGGGTGTATGGTGTGGAGATGAGGTTGCGTGAAGCTCATTTGGCGTATATCGGCTGTTTCGCTGGCTCGCCCGATGGCATCGGGCAGTATCGCCCGATCGGTTGGCAGGAGCATTGATGCTAGGGCGCCCGATGGAATCGGGCGGTCTCGCCCGATCGGGCGAACGACCGGGCGAAGGTCGCCCGATCGGGCCCGAGAGCAGATTTGGTCTGGCGCTTAACCGCCCGATCGGGCGAATGTCGCCCGACCCTATCGGGCGGAGGCTTATTTCACGCGGGGAAGGCGATTTTCCGATTTATGTTATAATTAGGTTTAACCTATTGCCATAACTACATTATTATTCATCATTACTCTTAGATTCAAGAGAGGAAAAGTTAGAGAGAGATCTTAGAGAGCTTTTGTAACCTTTCTTGAACATTCATTGATTCCTAGTGCAGATTCGTGGTTTTTCTCCCAGTTCTTGGGTTTCCACGTAAAAGTTCTTGTGTGTTCTTTCTTGCTTTGTTATTTGTTGTTCTATTATTGTTTGCTATTATTTCTAGATTGATAGTCAATAGAACTTACAATGTTTTCGATCCTGAAACCCCAGCCATTTCTGAGCTAATGAAGCGTAGAAATGGCTGGAACCTGGTGCTTCCCCATCTCCAGGGAGTTTCCGTTTCCAAAATCCCAGCCGTAGATTCTGGGCAGGGAGCACATTTTTCTATCTGTTTTCTCTACTTCGACCCATATAATATACACAGTGCTCTTATCTTAGAGCTCCAAGTTAGATAAGGTGATCTCTTTTCATGGAATTTTCACTTTAAGAGTAATACTCAAGAATTGGATATAGCTGACTTAACTAATTTAGTGGGGGTGTTGGAATTTGTTACTTGTTCAATCCTTCAGATAAGAGTTGTCATTGGGTAGGTAATGTGCAACAATGCAAGGAAGGCTATAAGTGCATACCAAGTGACATATAATTTAAGCCACTCAGGCAGAAATATTTTCTTGCTGTGATTTGCCAAACTTAAACTTGTTCTTGTAGCTTATGTTAAAGCATCCAAAACCCCCCAGTCCCACTTTTTCTTTTGTCTCGGATCCACTCGTTCCTGCTGCGCACATAGGCCCCGACCTACACCCCACTCACGCTCTTGTCACAAATAGGCAATATTGCCCTGTTGTTTGATTAGAATCCTCGCTTGTGCCTAGTATATGCACCCAAGCCATACTGCCTGGCCACCGGAAAGGCAAGTGTGCTCCGCACCACCAAGTGTTCGAACACTCAGACCGTGATAATTGCTCTTGTGGCTATAGAAAAAGAAAGAATTTTTAATAGCTGATCTGCTATGTGTGTCTCCTCGTGTCATAGAGTAGTTTACTTGCTTTCTCTTGTACTATTTATATATGTGCGTTTTCTCTGTCAGCGGACACCTTATCCATTTTGGATTTACTTAAAAGCTTTAAAATAATTTTCTTTATCAAAAGAATGTCTTTTGTTATCTATCCAATATGATTACAGCTCCATGGCATCTGTTGAATGTAACTTCCAAGTTCCAATTGCCTAGTTAAAAGGATATTGCCTGATAGATTCCGAAAGTAAGTTTTGTGGGGTGGGCAGTTCCGGAACAGTGTTACTGTAACACTCCAGAATTTCAAAGCAGGAAAAGAAAGAAATAATAATAGTATTATAGGACGATGGAGAAAACATCGTCTTCTGGGAATGTCACTACTACAAGAAATGCGTTCAAATAACTAAGTGATAAAACCAACATAAATAAATAGTAGAAATAAATTAAATTAATTTCATTAATAACCAAAAGAGAAAACTAACTCGCTCTAAAACCAACTAAAAGTCTAGGCCTAAAACATCTAACATTTTAATGCTCACATCTCAACCCGAGCCCAAAACCAAAGAAGATTCCCATCAACATAACCTACAAAAATATACAACAAATATCCACAATCAGTGGGGAGTAACTAACAACTCTCCCAGCTCAATTAGGATCCACGTAGGAGTTATCAAGCATTAATAAATAAGTCTCAATCAACATAAAATATCAAACTGAACCAACATAACAACCAAACAACATCTAACAGTTTAACATGCTTAAATAAAGTAAATCATCAATAGTAAACTTAATATAAGCATAGATACAGGATCAATAACATGAGCCTCCAAACTAATAGAACAAAATAATATAATAGCTTTTGAGAAAGAGCAGAACGCTAGTGGATCGCAACTCACTTCCTAAGGTTTGTCAGATCGAAATCTCCAGACAGCCTATGGGCTTACGTTCCCTACTGCCTGTTTCTAAGAATGGCCAAACTCCCGATGCAGGATAGTACCCAGCTCAGTACTTCCCAACCTCTCGGACGACAACAATTAACCCAGGTAATACCCCTAAATCGCAACCTAGGTGGTTGGCATGTTCTTCACCGGGGACTACATCTATCCCACCGGATATCTTAATCTCAATAAAATATTTCCACAAACAAATACTATAATTTATTCAACATTTACTCATCAAATATAAATAATAAGGATGCCCTTCAGGCCTTACACCTAAAATCAGCAGAAACTAGGATCGCAATCCAAGAGTCTCAAATGAACAATATTTATTCTTCCCAAAGTAATAGTAATAATAATACTAATAAAATCATTTCACCAAACTAAAAATAATAAACCTTCATTAAAACATAATTATACACCAACATAATATAATTAAACACTCCAACTACTACACTCTCGTTGTCTGAGTTTGGGTACAAGGTTAATTACAACGATAGTTATAATACCCCCGGTACATAACTCTTGGCGAAACGGTACTAAAGACAGTATTATTCTTCCTCGAGTACTGTAACGTCGACAACTTAGATATTGATTAATAAAACTACAACATTATCATATTCCACATAATACAAACAGACCAAACCATCTTATAATAATTAAAAATCATTCTTATAATATAATTATATGCGCATATATAAATCAACATAGGTAAGCATATAACATTGAAAATAATCACCATTACACCTGCTACGGTGCCACCTATAAACACCACTACACATATAATACTAAAACACCACTTAACTATTCACGCACAAAGACTTACTGCATTACTCATGAAGATATAAATGCACACTACCCCGTTTCACACAATGCAAAGATGCAACCAGCACCCCACTCAGACTGCGGGGAAGACGTTTAATGCAGAGCACCAATCTCCTTCAACGTATAATACAGAACGACAGTAATCATGCTCAAATATTTCAAAAACCTATTCATACATAACTATTCTACCATCACATATGCATATAATCACAACTACGAGATTTACTATCAAACACCAAGCATTATACCAAACCTATATCATGAATTCTAGCCATTAAACACGACTCCGCGCAAGAATAACAACATAACATGAATCAATTCCTTCCACAAAAGCATCAAGTCACATGCATTCATCTACGTCAAGTACAAAATCAATAAAAACGAAACTTCACACATCCACAAATCTTAGCATAAAATTACCACAACTTAGATATTGAAAACTAAATAATTCCTAAACAAATTCTAATCGTACTAGGTTCGCCGTTAGTTACCTGAATTTTAGGTGGAAAATAATACTAGAACGGCGGAGAAAGAAGAGAATAACATTGCTCCCGAAAACTCCAAGAAAACCGGATGACTCGTCTGCTTGAAACGAAAACTGCGACCCATTCTTCTAGTATCTTCAAAAACTGATGACACCACGAGCAAGATCCCTCCGAGTAGATGAATTTCGACTACTCACACGCCCAATTCCGATAAGAAACGAAGGAGATACGATACAAACAATATGGGTGTGCAGAAATGGCCGAAAATGCGAGAAGGGAGAAGGACTCTTTCTCTTCCTTTCTAAGGCTGGCGTGAAGGGAGGTTTTGAGTGCAGCAAAATAATGTGATTATTCATATCATTAAGCAAAGGTTTAATTGCATTAAGATGGGTTAATGGGGGGATGGCTCTTCACCTTTTGGTGGTTACAAAGAGGGATAGAATATGCTAATACTATGCTTAATACTCCTCTAAATTTCGGACAGCATAAGAAGGAAACGGGCTTGCAAAATTCGTTACGTTGGTTGACCCATAATATATACAACGCTTAAAAACTAAAATCACACGCTACTTAAATTTATAGAATTACTAACTATATGATAAAATAAATATGCACATTATATATATACCTAATAAAATTCCTAAATAAATATATACACTTTAAATTAATAAACACAATCACATAATGCAACAACTAAATAATTATACATGTTTAAAATAGTTTTAATAATAAATTATTTTATTTTAACAGAAAATATCATTTTAATGTAAACAAACGCCAAAATAAAGAGTGAAAAATACGGGGTGTTACAGTTACACTGTCACAAGTGTTGTCTTAATGACAGACTTTCTCTAAATAATTAGTGGCAACGTAAGGCTTTTGATTTTTGGCCTTCTGCTGCCGAAATCTCAGTTAATATTGGTTTAAAGTTCCGCGGCAATTTTTTATAGCCATGTCAATTGCCATGGCACTATTCTGGTAGCCAGACAAGCACATATTGCTATATTATGAAGTTCTTAATCTTAGATTTATGTGTTACATTAGACAATGAATTTCGTGCAGGCAAGCATGATTTTTTCTCTTTCTTAAAACTATTATTCAAATCAAATGAAGTTTGATCCATGTGTTATTTCACCTATTATTTTTATGTAATTTGAAAAGCTTACGATTATCTTATGGTTCCCTTTTCGTTTCAATCTGGTGCTTTTGCAGACAACATTCCCAATGTAGGCTATGCAAATGGAAATCTTAGAACTGGGCAAGTTCTCCAATATGAGTCCGCATCATGCTTTGTGGATAATGGGAGTAAGTATGAAGAATTCTTTTGAGGTTCTATAAAGATGGTTGAAGGCAGGTCCTAGAAAATGGATCAGCCTTTCTTTTTTGTGGATTGAGATAACTATGTTGAGATAAATGAGATACTAATCCATGCATATTTCTGTGCTTCTGGAAAGGTGATGAGTTTGTTGCTAGGAGTAAGAAGCTATTAGATCGGTCCTTTAAGAGCTTCAATTATGTAAAGGAAAAGCGTAATTCCTTAGAGAAGACTCAAGACAACAGTGCAATATTGAAGGCTGGCCTCCCACTGTCACCATAACTGGCCATTGATTGTCAAAAACTCAAAAGAGACTAATTGTTTGAGAATCACTTCACATTTATATTTATTGTCACTTGAAATTTTCAGCAAAGATGCTACATCGTGGAGGAGTTACAAAATCAAATGTCAAATGTCAAATGTCATCTGTATAGGATCACCTCCAAGCTATGGATGTACAATTATTAGCTGGTGCCTGGTAGTACTAAATCTACTTCTTAACGCCTATAAGAAGAAAAAAATTTACCCCCAAAGATAGTACAATGGAGGAATTACAAAATCAATGTACCCAAAAATCCAAATTGATGATACTTTCTATTCTAAATGAAATCATCGTCTAAAGAAATACACATTACACATTTACTCAAAACAAAAAACACCCAGTAACATTTCGTATTGTATAAAACAGAGTAGATAAACCCCAAAAAAGAAAACCCACGACATCCCAAAGATTTTTCATCACGAAAAATCAAGAAGATTATAAATTACCTACTAGACACTAAAACGAAATCCTTCAAAAGATGGGCATTCTGGAAGTTGATAACCTTCTTCCTCTGTTTTTTCCTTCAGCTTCCTCCAGTCTCTTCCTTCCAAACATGTCGCTACGACAACAATAATAGCCAAACTTCCACACAACCCTTTTGCAACTACAACCGCACGCCATAATTCCCGTTAATCCGGCGGCGAATCGTAGAAGTCTGCCAACCTTCTTGAGAATATAGAGTTCAAGACTCATATTAACCGGCAAATTTTGCCATTTTTCTGCGTTCTGTATACCCGAGAAAACTTGAAATAGCTGATATAGAGGTAGATAGATCGATATATGTTGAACTTGATGTTGATCAACACTCGGCAGCTTGAAAAATTTGCGGCCGTCAAAGCTACGAGAATGTGAATACTAGAATACTCTATTGCCGCAATGTTGTCCACCATTGAACTGAATACATTCCACAAAATAAATTTCAAACAAAATTTCAAAAAAGCCTAACAAAATTTAGTTATAGTCATTTTTTGTTTGAGGGGATGAGAAGGAGGGGGAAGGAGGGTGTGAAATTGATAGAAAATATCAAGATTATGAATCAGGTAGAGAGAGAAAAGTAGAGAGAAACTTCACATAATGTGAAGATATTTTCATAAGGAAAAGAAGAAGATGAACAGTAAGCTACAGGTAGCTATTTATAGTAGTAGCAACCACCGAAGTTTGTTACAGCTGTAACAACTTATTATTACAACAATAACAGAAAGTATTAACAATATATTCGATTTTCTGACGCATGTGTCAGATTTCCTAACGTGCGCGTCAGAATTTGACACTTGTCAAATTCTGATAGGTGAGAGAAATAATACAATTATAAATATTAAAAATGCAATATCTTAAAAAATTCAAAGCCAAAAAAAAAAAAGAAAATACCAATGGCTCTACTTTTCAGAGATCTACAAATAGAGACCCATTTTGAAATATTTTGGACAATTTTTTTTTCTAGCTATTTACTAATTTTCTATAATTTTGCTTATTTTATATGAAATATCTTTCACTTTTACACTCTAAAAAAATAAATAATATTTTTGTGCATTTAATTTAGTTAATGCTAAAAATGCTACTTATGTATTTATTTAATTAATTTTTTTGTCAATTAGTAATGAATATTAAATATTTTTAAATAGTAAATAATAAAAAATATTGTATAGTGATGGTGGGCTGATGAGAGAGAAAAAATAGTTGGACGGGGTAAAAAAGTAGTTGGGTAGGTAAAAGTAGTTGGGATGATCTTTTTTTTGGTTCATTGTTAAGAATAAAGTAGGAAAAGATTGTGGGATGTAATTTTTTAGAGAGAGAAAGTTAGAAAGAGAGTGGGATGATCTTATTTCTCAATCATCAATAATGGTGCTCTTAATGATGAAAAAAAAAAAAAGATTATGTACTTGATCTTAAATGGGCTTCCTTATTGATGATTGGGAAAAAGATTGTTGGTTGATTGGCAAAAAAAATTTGTATCCGACGAGTGAAAGTATGATCAGGCGTGGGAGTGGGACCCACTGCCTGATCTGACTTTCTTTAATTTTTTTTGCCTTTCCAGCAGTCAAAACGCTGCGTTTTGGCTGGATCTGTAGGCAAAAAAAATTTGCTTTACGCGTCAGCTGGTCAGCGCTGACACGCTGAAGCGTAAAGCAAATGCAGCGAATGACGCCGCGCCAAATGTCACCCTTTCCACATGTCAGCTTCCTGTTGGGCATTAAAAATATAACCGTTGTAAATTTTGCAACGGTTATATTTAAAAAAATACAAAAAAAAAATACCAACGGCTCTATTTTTTCGAGCTCTATAAATAGAGACCCCTTTTGCTATATTTTGGACACACTTAATTTTCTCCATCTTCCTTCACTAATTTCTTCTAATTATTCTAATTTATTTCATTAACTCTTCTTCTATTGCTCTTTTATTTTAAAATTCTTATAATTATGGAGCCTAATAATCCTAATTATATAAGAAACCAACCCCAAAACCGCTCAAAAAAACAAATGCCAAGGCAACAAAATCGCTCAAATACCTCTCCAAATAACTCAAATTATCGTCAACCCTCTCAAAATCAGTCAAATTATCGTCAACCCTCTCAAATAATTACGAATCAAAGGGGTGAAAATTCTCAATATTATTTTCCTCAATATGATAACCTTTACCATGAATCTCCATCTGAAAATGCCAACCTTTCATATCATCAACCTGATCCTAATTATGGATTTTCTCAATATCAAGAAGATTCATCTCCATACAATGATGTTGATGAGGATGGTGGTCCTTACCAACAAGATGATAATGATGTTGGTCAATACCAAGAAGGTGATGATTCTGATGATTATGATGAGTCTGTTCAGCCAACTCAATCCTTTTCGCAATTACTATCACCTAATCTATCTGAGCAACCACAACCACAACCACAACCACAACCACAACCACAACCACAACCCAATGCAGAAGCAAGTTGTGGTGGTAAGAGGGTTTGGGATCATGTTGAAGATGAGAATGTCATCTCAGCATTTATGAACACTTCTCTTGATAAGGTGATTGGGACGAGTCAAAAGAAAGGCGTCTTCTGGGGAAAAGTTTGGGAAGCTTTCGAGGCAGGAAGAAGTGCCAACCCAACAAAAATTGCTCCAAGGAATGCGGATATGGTGAAAGGTCGTTGGAGTAGACATGCTCCACGGGTTTTAAGGTGGGCTGCATTTTATGACGAAGCTCTTGCAAGAAAAAAGAGTGGTCAAAACGATAATGATGTTCTGAAAGAAGCTCATTTATTGCATAATAGGAAACATGGTAGGTTCATCCTCGAACATGCTTGGAAATTGATGAGGAGGTTTCGTAAATGGAGGGCCATAGTTAAAAAATCACTGGAAACTCCACGTGGTCGCCCAAAAATCCACAAGAAAATGTGGATTCACCTGCAAGCGGAAGTAGCGGTAAAAAATTGCGGCCGTCAAAGCTACGAGAATGTGAATACTAGAATACTCTATTGCCGCAATGTTGTCCACCATTGAACTGAATACATCCCACAAAATAAATTTCAAACAAAATTTCAAAAAATTCGAACAAAATTTAGTTATAGTCATTTTTTGTTTGAGGAGATGAGAAGGAGGGGGAAGGAGGGTGTGAAATTGATAGAAAATATCAAGATTATGAATCAGGTAGAGAGAGAAAGTCGAGAGAAACTTCACAGAATGTGAAGATATTTTCATAAGGAAAAGAAGAAGATGAACAGTAAGCTACAGGTAGCTATTTATAGTAGTAGCAACCACCGAAGTTTGTTACAGCTGTAACAACTTATTATTACAACAATAACAGAATGTATTAACAAAATATAAAAGCTAGCTTATTAGAGCACCATTAAGGGCATAAAGAGCATCCTTAATGATGAGTGAAATTTTAAGATCAAGTACTTGATCTTAAAATGGAGCTCTTAAGAATGAGTGAGAAAAAGATTGATGAGTGATTGGGTGAAAAAATTTGCATCAGACGAGTGAAATGGTGATCAGGCGTGGGAGTTGGACCCACTGCCTGATCTGACGAATTCTAATTTTTTTTGGCTTTCCCCCAGCCAAAACGACGTCTGAATAGCTGATATAGAGGTAGATAGATCGATATTTGTTGAACTTGATGTTGATCAACACTCGGCAGCTTGAAAAAATTTGCGGTCGTCAAAGCTACGAGAATGTGAATACTAGAATACTCTATTGCCGCAATGTTGTCCACCATTGAACTGAATACATTCCACAAAATAAATTTCAAACAAAATTTCAAAAAAGCCAAACAAAATTTAGTTATAGTCATTTTTTGTTTGAGGAGATGAGAAGGAGGGGGAAGGAGGGTGTGAAATTGATAGAAAATATCAAGATTATGAATCAGGTGGAGAGAGAAAAGTAGAGAGAAACTTCACATAATGTGAAAATATTTTCATAAGGAAAAGAAGAAGATGAACAGTAAGCTACAGGTAGCTATTTATAGTAGTAGCAACCACCGAAGTTTGTTACAGCTGTAACAACTTATTATTACAACAATAACAGAATGTATTAACAATATATTCGATTTTCTGACGCATGTGTCAGATTTTCTGACGTGCACGTCAGAATTTGACACTTGTCAAATTCTGATAGGTGAGAGAAATAATACAATTACAAATATTAAAAATGCAATACCTTAAAAAATACAAATCCAAAAAAAAATAAAGGAAATACCAATCGTTCTACATTTCAGAGATCTACAAATAGAGACCCATTTTGAAATATTTTGGACAATTTATTTTTTCTTGCTATTTACTAATTTTCTATAATTTTGCTTATTTTATATGAAATATCTTCCACTTTTACACTCTAAAAAAAAAAATATTTTTGTGCATTTAATTTAGTTAATGCTAAAAACGCTACTTATGTATTTATTTAATTAATTTTTTTGTCAATTAGTAATGAATATTAAATATTATTAAATAGTAAATAATAAAAATATTGTATAGTGGTGGTGGGGTGATGAGAGAGAAAAAATAGATGGATGGGGTAAAAAAGTAGTTGGGTAGGTTAAAGTAGTTGGGATGATCTTTTTTTTGGTTCATTGTTAAGAAGAAAGTAGGAAAAGATTGTGGGATGTAATTTTTTAGAGAGAGAAATTTAGAAAGAGATTGGGATGATCTTATTTCTCAATCATCAATAATGGTGCTCTTAATGATGAAAAAAAAAAAAAGATGATGTCCTTGATCTTAAATGGGCTTCCTTATTGATGATTGGGAAAAAGATTGTTGAAAAAAATTTGTATCCGACGAGTGAAAGTATGATCAGGCGTGGGAGTGGGACCCACTGCCTGATCTGACTTTCTTTAATTTTTTTTGCCTTTCCAGCAGTCAAAACGCTGCGTTTTGGCTGGATCTGTGAGAGAGCTCCAGCCAAAACGCAGCGTTTTAGCTGGCGGAAGGCAAAAAAAATTTGCTTTACGCGTCAGCTTGTCAGCGCTGACACGCTGACGCGTAAAGCAAATGCAGCGAATGATGTCGCGCCAAATGTCACCCTTTCCACATGTCAGCTTCCTGTTGAGCATTAAAAATATAACCGTTGTAAATTTTGCAACGGTTATATTTAAAAAAATACAAATAAAAAAAAAATTCCAACGGCTCTATTTTTTCGAGCTCTATAAATAGAGACCCCTTTTGCTATATTTTGGACACACTTAATTTTCTCCATCTTCCTTCACTAATTTCTTCAAATTGTTCTAATTTATTTCATTAACTCTTCTTCTATTGCTCTTTTATTTTAAAATTCTTATAATTATGGAGCCTAATAATCGTAAGTATATAAGAAACCAACCCCAAAACCGCTCAAAAAACCAAATGCCTAGGCAACAAAATCGCTCAAATACCTCTCCAAATAACTCAAATTATCGTCAACCCTCTCAAAATCAGTCAAATTATCGTCAACCCTCTCAAATAATTACGAATCAAATGGGTGAAAATTCTCAATATTATTCTCCTCAATATGATAACCTTTACCATGAATCTCCATCTGAAAATGCCAACCTTTCATATCATCAACCTGATCCTAATTATGGATTTTCTCAATATCAAGAAGATTCATCTCCATACAATGATGTTGATGAGGATGGTGGTCATTACCAACAAGATGATAATGATGTTGGTCAATACCATGAAGGTGATGATTCTGATGATTATGATGAGTTTGTTCAGCCAACTCAATCCTTTTCGCAATTACTATCACCTAATCTATCTGAGCAACCACAACCACAACCACAACCACAACCACAACCCAATGCAGAAGCAAGTTGTGGTGGGAAGAGGGTTTGGGATGTTGTTGAAGATGAGAATTTCATCTCAGCATTTATGAACACTTCTCATGATATGGTGATTGGGACGAGTCAAAAGAAAGGCGTCTTCTGGGGAAAAGTTTGGGAAGCTTTCGAGGCAGGAAGAAGTGCCAACCCAACAGAAATTGCTCCAAGGAATGCGGATATGGTGAAAGGTCGTTGGAGTAGACAAGCTCCACGTGTTTTAAGGTGGGCTGCATTTTATGACGAAGCTCTTGCAAGCAAAAATAGCGGTCAAAACGATAATGATGTTCTGAAATAAGCTCATTTATTGCATAATAGGAAACATTGTAGGTTCATCCTCGAACATGCTTGGAAATTGATGAGGAGGTTTCGTAAATGGAGGGCCATAGTTAAAAAATCACTGGAAACTCCACGTGGTCGACCCAAAAATCCACTAGAAAATGTGGATTCACCTGCAAGCGGAAGTAGCGGTAAAAATTTGCGGCCGTCAAAGCTACGAGAATGTGAATACTAGAATACTCTATTGCCGCAATGTTGTCCACCATTGAACTGAATACATTCCACAGAATAAATTTCAAACAAAATTTCAAAAAATCCGAACAAAATTTAGTTATAGTCATTTTTTGTTTGAGGAGATGAGAAGGAGGGGGAAGGAGGGTGTGAAATTGATAGAAAATATCAAGATTATGAATCAGGTAGAGAGAGAAAAGTAGAGAGAAACTTCACAGAATGTGAAGATATTTTCATAAGGAAAAGAAGAAGATGAACAGTAAGCTACAGGTAGCTATTTATAGTAGTAGCAACCACCGAAGTTTGTTACAGCTGTAACAACTTATTATTACAACAATAACAGAATGTATTAACAAAATATAAAAGCTACCTTATTAGAGGACCATTAAGGGCATAAAGAGCATCCTTAATGATGAGTGAAATTTTAAGATCAAGTACTTGATCTTAAAATGGAGCTCTTAATAATGAGTGAGAAAAAGATTGATGAGTGATTAGGAAAAAAAATTTGCATCAGACGAGTGAAATGGTGATCAGGTGTGGGAGTGGGACCCACTGCCTGATATGATGATTTCTAATTTTTTTTTGGCTTTCCCCCAACCAAAATGACGTCTGAATAGCTGATATAGAGGTAGATAGATCGATATTTGTTGAACTTGATGTTGATCAACACTCGGCAGCTTGAAAAAATTTGCGGTCGTCAAAGCTACGAGAATGTGAATACTAGAATACTCTATTGCCGCAATGTTGTCCACCATTGAAATGAATACATTCCACAAAAAAATTTTCAAACAAAATTTCAAAAAAGCCAAACAAAATTTAGTTATAGTCATTTTTTGTTTGAGGAGATGAGAAGGAGGGGGAAGGAGGGTGTTAAATTGATAGAAAATATCAAGATTATGAATCAGGTGGAGAGAGAAAAGTAGAGAGAAACTTCACATAATGTGAAGATATTTTCATAAGGAAAAGAAGAAGATGAACAGTAAGCTACAGATAGCTATTTATAGTAGTAGCAACCACCGAAGTTTGTTACAGCTGTAACAACTTATTATTACAACAATAACAGAATGTATTAACAATATATTCGATTTTCTGACGCATGTGTCAAATTTTCTGACGTGCGCGTCAGAATTTGACACTTTTCAAATTCTGATAGGTGAGAGAAATAATACAATTACAAATATTAAAAATGCAATATATTAAAAAATACAAAGCCAAAAAAAAATAAAGAAAATACCAATGGCTCTACTTTTCAGAGATCTATAAATAGAGATCCATTTTGAAATATTTTGGACAATTTTTTTTTTCTAGCTATTTACTAATTTTCTATAATTTTGCTTATTTTATATGAAATATCTTCCACTTTTACACTCTAAAAAAAATAAATAATATTTTTGTACATTTAATTTAGTTAATGCTAAAAACGCTACTTATGTATTTATTTAATTAATTTTTTTGTCAATTAGTAATGAATATTAAATATTATTAAATAGTAAATAATAAAAATATTGTATAGTGGTGGTGGGGTGATGAGAGAGAAAAAATAGTTGGATGGGGTAAAAAAGTAGTTGGGTAGGTAAAAGTAGTTGGGATGATCTTTTTTTTAGTTCATTGTTAAGAAGAAAGTAGGAAAAGATTGTGTGATGTAATTTTTTAGAGAGAGAAAGTTAGAAAGAGAGTGAGATGATCATATTTCTCAATCATCAATAATGGTGCTCTTAATGATGAAAAAAAAGAAAGATTATGTACTTGATCTTAAATGGGCTTCCTTATTGATGATTGGGAAAAAGATTGTTGGTTGATTGGCAAAAAAAATTTGTATCCGATGAGTGAAAGTATGATTAGGCGTGGGAGTGGGACCCACTGCCTGATCTGACTTTCTTTAATTTTTTTTGCCTTTCCAGCAGTCAAAACGCTGCGTTTTGGCTGGATCTGTGAGAGAGCTCCAGCCAAAACGCAGCGTTTTGGCTGGCGGAAGGCAAAAAAAAAATTTGCTTTACGCGTCAGCATGTCAGGGCTGACACGCTGACGCGTAAAGCAAATGCAGCGAATGACGCCGCGCCAAATGTCACCCTTTCCACATGTCAGCTTCCTGTTGGGCATTAAAAATATAACCGTTGTAAATTTTGCAACGGTTATATTTAAAAAAATACAAATAAAAAAAAATACCAACGGCTCTATTTTTTCGAGCTCTATAAATAGAGACCCCTTTTGCTATATTTTGGACACACTTAATTTTCTCCATCTTCCTTCACTAATTTCTTCTAATTGTTCTAATTTATTTCATTAACTCTTCTTCTATTGCTCTTTTATTTTAAAATTCTTATAATTATGGAGCCTAATAATCCTAATTATATAAGAAACCAACCCCAAAACCGCTCAAAAAACCAAATGCCTAGGCAACAAAATCGCTCAAATACCTCTCCAAATAACTCAAATTATCGTCAACCCTCTCAAAATCAGTCAAATTATCGTCAACCCTCTCAAATAATTACGAATCAAAGGGGTGAAAATTCTCAATATTATTTTCCTCAATATGATAACCTTTACCATGAATCTCCATCTGAAAATGCCAACCTTTCATATCATCAACCTGATCCTAATTATGGATTTTCTCAATATCAAGAAGATTCATCTCCATACAATGATGTTGATGAGGATGGTGGTCATTACCAACAAGATGATAATTATGTTGGTCAATACCAAGAAGGTGATGATTCTGATGATTATGATGAGTTTGTTCAGCCAACTCAATCCTTTTCGCAATTACTATCACCTAATCTATCTGAGCAACCACAACCACAACCACAACCACAACCACAACCACAACCACAACCACAACCACAACCACAACCCAACGCAGAAGCAAGTTGTGGTGGTAAGAGGGTTTGGGATCATGTTGAAGATGAGAATCTCATCTCAGCATTTATGAACACTTCTCTTGATAAGGTGATTGGGACGAGTCAAAAGAAAGGCGTCTTCTGGGGAAAAGTTTGGGAAGCTTTCGAGGCAGGAAGAATTGCCAACCCAACATAAATTGCTCCAAGGAATGCGGATATGGTGAAAGGTCGTTGGAGTAGACATGCTCCACGGGTTTTAAGGTGGGCTGCATTTTATGACGAAGCTCTTGCAAGAAAAAAGAGTGGTCAAAACGATAATGATGTTCTGAAAGAAGCTCATTTATTGCATAATAGGAAACATGGTAGGTTCATCCTCGAACATGCTTGGAAATTGATGAGGTTGTTTCGTAAATGGAGGGCCATAGTTAAAAAATCACTGGATACTCCACGTGGTCGCCCCAAAAATCCACAAGAAAATGTGGATTCACCTGCAAGCGGAAGTAGCGGTAAAAATTTGCGGCCGTCAAAGCTACGAGAATGTGAATACAAGAATACTCTATTGCCGCAATGTTGTCCACCAATGAACTGAATACATTCCACAAAATAAATTTCAAACAAAATTTCAAAAAAGCCGAATAAAATTTAGTTATAGTCCTTTTTTGTTTGAGGAGATGATAAGGAGGGGGAAGGAGGGTGTGAAATTGATAGAAAATATCAAGATTATGAATCAGGTAGAGAGAGAAAAGTAGAGAGAAACTTCACAGAATGTGAAGATATTTTCATAAGGAAAAGAAGAAGATGAACAGTAAGCTACATGTAGCTATTTATAGTAGTAGCAACCACCGAAGTTTGTTACAGCTGTAACAACTTATTATTACAACAATAACAGAATGTATTAACAAAATATAAAAGCTAGCTTATTAGAGCACCATTAAGGGCATAAAGAGCATCCTTAATGATGAGTGAAATTTTAAGATCAAGTACTTGATCTTAAAATGGAGCTCTTAATAATGAGTGAGAAAAAGATTGATGAGTGATTGGGAAAAAAAATTTGCATCGGACGAGTGAAAAAGTGATCAGGAGTGGGAGTGGGACCCATTGCCTGATCTGACGAATTCTAATTTTTTTTGGCATTCCCCCAGCCAAAACGACGTCTGAATAGCTGATATAGAGGTAGATAGATCGATATTTGTTGAACTTGATGTTGATCAACACTCGGCAACTTGAAAAAATTTGCGGCCGTCAAAGCTACGAGAATGTGAATACTAGAATACTCTATTGCCGCAATGTTGTCCACCATTGAACTGAATACATTCAACAAAATAAATTTCAAACAAAATTTCAAAAAAGCCTAACAAAATTTAGTTATAGTCATTTTTTGTTTGAGGAGATGAGAAGGAGGGGGAAGGAGGGTGTGAAATTGATAGAAAATATCAAGATTATGAATCAGGTAGAGAGAGAAAAGTAGAGAGAAACTTCACAGAATGTGAAGATATTTTCATAAGGAAAAGAAGAAGATGAACAGTAAGCTACATGTAGCTATTTATAGTAGTAGCAACCACCGAAGTTTGTTACAGCTGTAACAACTTATTATTACAACAATAACAGAATGTATTAACAAAATATAAAAGCTAGCTTATTAGAGCACCATTAAGGGCATAAAGAGCATCCTTAATGATGAGTGAAATTTTAAGATCAACTACTTGGTCTTAAAATGGAGCTCTTAATAATGAGTGAGAAAAAGTTTGACGAGTGATTGGGAAAAAAAATTTGCATCGGACGAGTGAAATGGTGATCAGGCGTGGGAGTGGGACCCACTGCTGATCTGACGAATTCTAATTTTTTTTGGCTTTCCCCCAGCCAAAACGACGTCTGAATAGCTGATATAGAGGTAGATAGATCGATATTTGTTGAACTTGATGTTGATCAACACTCGGCAGCTTGAAAAAATTTACGGCCGTCAAAGCTATGACAATGTGAATACTAGAATACTCTATTGCCGCAATGTTGTCCACCATTGAACTGAAAACATTCCACAAAATAAATTTCAAACAAAATTTCAAAAAAGCCTAACAAAATTTAGTTATAGTCATTTTTTGTTTAGGAGATAAGAAGGAGGGGGAAGGAGGGTGTGAAATTGATAGAAAATATCAAGATTATGAATCAAGTAGAGAGAGAAAAGTAGAGAGAAACTTCACAGAATGTGAAGATATTTTCATAAGGAAAAGAAGAAGATGAACAGTAAGCTACAGGTAGCTATTTATAGTAGTAGCAACCACCGAAGTTTGTTACAGCTGTAACAACTTATTATTACAACAATAACAGAATGTATTAACAATATATTCAATTTTCTGGCGCACGTGTCAGATTTTCTGACGTGCGCGTCAGAATTTGACAAGAGTGAGAGTAATAATACAATTACAAATATTAAAAATGCAATATCTTAAAAAATACAAAGCCAAAAAAATAAAGAAAATACCAATGGCTCTACTTTTCAGAGATCTACAAATAGAGACCCATTTTGAAATATTTTGGACAATTTTTTTTTCTAGCTATTTACTAATTTTCTATAATTTTGCTTATTTTATATGAAATATCTTCCACTTTTACACTCTAAAAAAAAAAAAAATATTTTTGTGCATTTAATTTAGTTAATGCTAAAAACGCTACTTATGTATTTATTTAATTAATTTTTTTGTCAATTAGTAATGAATTTTAAATATTATTAAATAGTAAATAATAAAATTATTGTATAGTGGTGGTGGGGTGATGAGAGAGAAAAAATAGTTGGATGGGGTAAAAAAGTAGTTGGGTAGGTAAAAGTAGATGGGTTGATCTTTTTTTTGGTTCATTGTTAAGAAGAAAGTAGGAAAAGATTGTGGGATGTAATTTTATAGAGAGAGAAAGTTAGAAATAGAGTGGGATGATCTTATTTCTCAATTATCAATAATGGTGCTCTTAATGATGAAAAAAAAAGAAAGATTATGTACTTGATCTTAAATGGGCTTCCTTATTGATGATTGGGAAAAAGATTGTTGGTTGATTGGCAAAAAAAATTTGTATCCGACGAGTGAAAGTATGATCAGGCGTGGGAGTGGGACCCACTGCCTGATCTGACTTTCTTTAATTTTTTTTGCCTTTCCAGCAGTCAAAACGCCGTGTTTTGCCTGGATCTGTGAGAAAGCTCCAGCCAAAACGCAGCGCTTTGGCTGGCGGATGGCAAAAAAAATTTGCTTTACGCGTCAGCTTGTCAGCGCTGACACGCTAACGCGTAAAGCAAATGTAGCAAATGACGCCACGCCAAATGTCACCCTTTCCACATGTCAGCTTCCTGTTGGGCATTAAAAATATAACCGTTGTAAATTTTGCAACGGTTATATTTAAAAAAATACAAATAAAAAAAAAATACCAACAAACAACAACAACAACAACAACTAAGCCTTATTCCCAAAGTGATTTGGGGTCGGCTAACATGAATCGTCAACTGAAACCGTCACCAAAGGAGGCATCGCCAAGAGTGATAAAAAGGTTTTTTTTTTTTTTTTTTTTAAAGCAAGGTTTACACCAACAAGTTTTAAAAGAGGTTTTCAACAAAAGGTTTTAATACCAACACAATTGAGAAAAACAAATAAATGCAGAAATCACACCCCTTCCTCCACATGGATACTGCCCCTCCACTCACTTCTATCCAACGTCATGCTCTCCTCAATCCCAAGTAACCTCATATCACTTTCAATTACCTTCATCCAAGTCATCTTAGGTCTTCCCCTACCCCTTACAACTTGGTTACTCCTCCACTCTTCAATTCTTCTCACCGGTGCATCACCTGATCTCCTTTTCACATGACCAAACCATCTTAACCGATTCTCCCTCATCTTTTCTTCAATGGATGCAACTCCAACTTTTTCCCGGATCACTTCATTTCTTAATCGGTCTTTCCTTGTGTGGCCACACATCCACCGCAACATACGCATCTCCGCCACGTTCATCTTATGGACGTGGCATTGTTTCACCGCCCAACATTCGGTGCCATATAACAAAGCAGGCCTAATTGCCGTACGGTAGAACTTTCCCTTCAAGCTTTGGGGAATACCGGAATCACAAAGGAATCCAGTGGCGCTTTTCCACTTTAACCAACCCGCGTTAATTCTATGAGCCACGTCTCCATCCAGTTCTCCATCCTTTTGGAGAATGGATCCTAGGTAACGGAAGACGTTCGATCCTTGAACCACTTTGCTATCCAAAGTGACCGCCCTCGCCTCGCTGCTTGTAACCCCACTGAACTTGCACTCCATATACTCCGTCTTACTTCTGCTCAATCTAAAAAAAAATACCAACGGCTCTATTTTTTCATGATCTATAAATAGAGACCCCTTTTGCTATATTTTGGACACACTTAATTTTCTCCATCTTCCTTCACTAATTTCTTTTAATTGTTCTAATTTATTTCATTAACTCGTCTTCTATTGCTCTTTTATTTTAAAATTCTTATAATTATGGAGCCTAATAATCCTAATTATATAAAAAACCAACCCCAAAACCGCTCAAAAAACCAAATGCCTAGTCAACAAAATCGCTCAAATACCTCTCCAAATAACTCAAATTATCGTCAACCCTCTCAAAATCAGTCAAATTATCGTCAACCCTCTCAAATAATTAAGAATCAACGGGGTGAAAATTCTCAATATTATTTTCCTCAATATGATAACCTTTACCATGAATCTCCATCTAAAAATGCCAACCTTTCATATCATCAACCTGATCCTAATTATGGATTTTCTCAATATCAAGAAGATTCATCTCCATACAATGATGTTGATGAGGATGGTGGTCATTACCAATAAGATGATAATGATGTTGGTCAATACCAAGAAGGTGATGATTCTGATGATTATGATGAGTTTGTTCAGTCAACTCAATCCTTTTCGCAATTACTATCACCTAATCTGTCTGAGCAACCACAACCACAACCACAACCACAACCCCATGCAGAAGCAAGTTGTGGTGGTAAGAGGGTTTGGGATCATGTTGAAGATGAGAATCTCATCTCAGCATTTATGAACACTTCTCTTGAAAAGGTGATTGGGACGAGTCAAAAGAAAGGCGTCTTCTGGGGAAAAGTTTGGGAAGCTTTCGAGGCAGGAAGAATTGCCAACCCAACAGAAATTGCTCCAAGGAATGCGGATATGGTGAAAGGTCGTTGGAGTAGACATGCTCCACGGGTTTTAAGGTGGGCTGCATTTTATGACGAAGCTCTTGTAAGAAAAAAGAGTGGTCAAAACGATAATGATGTTCTGAAAGAAGCTCATTTATTGCATAATAGGAAACATGGTAGGTTCATCCTCGAACATGCTTGGAAATTGATGAGGAGGTTTCGTAAATGGAGGGCCATAGTTAAAAAATCACTGGAACACGTGGTCGCCCCAAAAATGCACAAGAAAATGTGGATTCACCTGCAAGCGGAAGTAGCGGTAAAAATTTAGAGCCGTCAAAGCTACGAGAATGTGAATACTAGAATACTCTATTGCCGCAATGTTGTCCACCATTGAACTGAATACATTCCACAAAATAAATTTCAAACAAAATTTCAAAAAAGCCGAACAAAATTTAGTTATAGTCATTTTTTGTTTGAGGAGATGAGAAGGAGGGGGAAGGAGGGTGTGAAATTCATAGAAAATATCAAGATTATGAATCAGGTAGAGAGAGAAAAGTAGAGAGAAACATCACAGAATGTGAAGATATTTTCATAAGGAAAAGAAGAAGATGAACAGTAAGCTACAGGTAGCTATTTATAGTAGTAGCAACCACCGAAGTTTGTTACAGCTGTAACAACTTATTATTACAACAATAACAGAATGTATTAACAAAATATAAAAGCTAGCTTATTAGAGCACAATTAAGGGCATAAAGAGCATCATTAATGATGAGTTAAATTTTAAGATCAAGTACTTGATCTTAAAATGGAGCTCTTAATAATGAGTGAGAAAAAGATTGATGAGTGATTGGGAAAAAAATTTGCATCGGAGGAGTGAAATGGTGATCAGGAGTGGGACCCACTGCCTGATCTGACGAATTCTAATTTTTTTTGGCTTTCCCCCAACCAAAACGACGTCTGAATAGCTGATATAGAGGTAGATAGATCTATATTTGTTGAACTTGATGTTGATCAACACTCGGCAGCTTGATAAAATTTGCGGTCGTCAAAGCTACGAGAATGTGAATACTAGAATGCTCTATTACCGCAATGTTGTCCACCATTGAACTGAATACATTCCACAAAATAAATTTCAAACAAAATTTCAAAAAAGCCGAACAAAATTTAGTTATAGTCATTTTTTGTTTGAGGAGATGAGAAGGAGGGGGAAGGAGGGTGTGAAATTGATAGAAAATATAAAGATTATGAATCAGGTAGAGAGAGAAAAGTAGAGAGAAACTTCCAAGAATGTGAAGATATTTTCATAAGGAAAAGAAGAAGATGAACAGTAAGCTACAGGTAGCTATTTATAGTAGTAGCAACCACCGAAGTTTGTTACAGCTGTAACAACTTATTATTACAACAATAACAGAATGTATTAACAAAATATAAAAGCTAGCTTATTAGAGCACAATTAAGGGCATAAAGAGCATCATTAATGATGAGTGAAATTTTAAGATCAAGTACTTGATCTTAAAATGGAGCTCTTAATAATGAGTGAGAAAAAGATTGATGAGTGATTGGGAAAAAAAATTGCATCGGACGAGTGAAATGGTGATCAGGCGTGGGAGTGGGACCCACTGCCTGATCTGACGAATTCTAATTTTTTTTGGCTTTCCCCCAACCAAAACGACGTCTGAATAGCTGATATAGAGGTAGATAGATCTATATTTGTTGAACTTGATGTTGATCAACACTCGGCAGCTTGATAAAATTTGCGGTCGTCAAAGCTACGAGAATGTGAATACTAGAATACTCTATTGCCGCAATGTTGTCCACCATTGAACTGAATACATTCCACAAAATAAATTTCAAACAAAATTTCAAAAAAGCCTAATAAAATTTAGTTATAGTCATTTTTTGTTTGAGGAGATGAGAAGGAGGGGGAAGGAGGGTGTGAAATTGATAGAAAATATCAAGATTATGAATCAGGTAGAGAGAGAAAAGTAGAGAGAAACTTCACATAATGTGAAGATATTTTCATAAGGAAAAGAAGAAGATGAACAGTAAGCTACAGGTAGCTATTTATAGTAGTAGCAACCACCGAAGTTTGTTACAGCTGTAACAACTTATTATTACAACAATAACAGAATGTATTAACAAAATATAAAAGCTAGCTTATTAGAGCACCATTAAGGGCATAAAGAGCATCCTTAATGATGAGTGAAATTTTAAGATCAAGTACTTGATCTTAAAATGGAGCTCTTAATAATGAGTGAGAAAAAGATTGATGAGTGATTGGGAAAAAAATTTGCATCGGACGAGTGAAATGGTGATCAGGCGTGGGAGTGGGACCCACTGCCTGATCTGACGAATTCTAATTTTTTTTGGCTTTCCCCCAACCAAAACGACGTCTGAATAGCTGATATAGAGGTAGATAGATCTATATTTGTTGAACTTGATGTTGATCAACACTCGACAGCTTGATAAAATTTGCGGTCGTCAAAGCTACGAGAATGTGAATACTAGAATACTCTATTGCCGCAATGTTGTCCACCATTGAACTGAATACATTCCACAAAATAAATTTCAAACAAAATTTCAAAAAAGCCGAACAAAATTTAGTTATAGTCATTTTTTGTTTGAGGAGATGAGAAGGAGGGGGAAGGAGGGTGTGAAATTGATAGAAAATATCAATATTATGAATCAGGTAGAGAGAGAAAAGTAGAGAGAAACTTCCAAGAATGTGAAGATATTTTCATAAGGAAAAGAAGAAGATGAACAGTAAGCTACAGGTAGCTATTTATAGTAGTAGCAACCACCGAAGTTTGTTACAGCTGTAACAACTTATTATTACAACAATAACAGAATGTATTAACAAAATATAAAAGCTAGCTTATTAGAGCACAATTAAGGGCATAAAGAGCATCATTAATGATGAGTGAAATTTTAAGATCAAGTACTTGATCTTAAAATGGAGCTCTTAATAATGAGTGAGAAAAAGATTGATGAGTGATTGGGAAAAAAATTTGCATCGGACGAGTGAAATGGTGATCAGGCGTGGGAGTGGGACCCACTGCCTGATCTGACGAATTCTTATTTTTTTTGGCTTTCCCCCAACCAAAACGACGTCTGAATAGCTGATATAGAGGTAGATAGATCTATATTTGTTGAACTTGATGTTGATCAACACTCGGCAGCTTGATAAAATTTGCGGTCGTCAAAGCTACGAGAATGTGAATACTAGAATACACTATTGCCGCAATGTTGTCCACCATTGAACTGAATACATTTCACAAAATAAATTTCAAACAAAATTTCAAAAAAGCCTAATAAAATTTAGTTATAGTCATTTTTTGTTTGAGGAGATGAGAAGGAGGGGGAAGGAGGGTGTGAAATTGATAGAAAATATCAAGATTATGAATCAGGTAGAGAGAGAAAAGTAGAGAGAAACTTCACAGAATGTGAAGATATTTTCATAAGGAAAAGAAGAAGATGAACAGTAAGCTACAGGTAGCTATTTATAGTAGTAGCAACCACCGAAGTTTGTTACAGCTGTAACAACTTATTATTACAACAATAACAGAATGTATTAACTATATATTCAATTTTCTGACGCATGTGTCAGATTTTCTGACGTGCGCGTCAGAATTTGACACTTGTCAAATTCTGATAGGTGAGAGAAATAATACAATTACAAATATTAAAAATGCAATATCTTAAAAAATACAAAGCCAAAAAAAATAAAGAAAATACCAATGGCTCTACTTTTCAGAGATCTACAAATAGAGACCCATTTTGAAATATTTTGGAAAATTTATTTTTCTTGCTATTTACTAATATTCTATAATTTTGCTTATTTTATATGAAATATCTTCCACTTTTACACTCTAAAAAAAATAAATAATATTTTTGTGCATTTACTTTAGTTAATGCTAAAAACGCTACTTATGTATTTATTTAATTAATTTTTTTGTCAATTAGTAATGAATATTAAATATTATTAAATAGTAAATAATAAAAATATTGTATATTGGTGGTGGGTGATGAGAGAGAAAAAATAGTTGGATGGGGTAAAAAAGTAGTTGGGTAGGTAAAAGTAGTTGGGATGATCTTTTTTTTGGTTCATTGTTAAGAAGAAAGTAGGAAAAGATTGTGGGATGTAATTTTTTAGAGAGAGAAAGTTAGAAAGAGAGTGGGATGATCTTATTTCTCAATCATCAATAATGGTGCTCTTAATGATGAAAAAAAAGAAAGATTATGTACTTGATCTTAAATGAGCTTCCTTATTGATGATTGGGAAAAAGATTGTTGGTTGATTGGCAAAAAAAATTTGTATCCGACGAGTGAAAGTATGATCAGGCGTGGGAGTGGGACCCACCGCCTGATCTGACTTTCTTTAATTTTTTTGCCTTTCCAGCAGTCAAAACGCTGCATTTTGGCTGGATCTGTGAGAGAGCTCCAGCCAAAACGCAGCGTTTTGGCTAGCGGAAGGCAAAAAAAATTTGCTTTACGCGTCAGCTTGTCAGCGCTGACACGCTGACGCGTAAAGCAAATGCAGCGAATGAAGCCGCGCCAAATGTCACCCTTTCCACATGTCAGCTTCCTGTTGGGCATTAAAAATATAACCGTTGTAAATTTTGCAACGGTTATATTTAAAAAAATACAAATAAAAAAAAATACCAACGGCTCTATTTTTTCTAGCTCTATAAATAGAGACCCCTTTTGCTATATTTTGGACACACTTAATTTTCTCCATCTTCCTTCACTAATTTCTTCTAATTGTTCTAATTTATTTCATTAACTCTTCTTCTATTGCTCTTTTATTTTAAAATTCTTATAATTATGGAGCCTAATAATCCTAATTATATAAGAAACCAACCCCAAAACCGCTCAAAAAACCAAATGCCTAGGCAACAAAATCGCTCAAATACTTCTCCAAATAACTCAAATTATCGTCAATCCTCTCAAAATCAGTCAAATTATCGTCAACACTCTCAAATAATTACGAATCAAAGGGGTGAAAATTCTCAATATTATTTTCCTCAATATGATAACCTTTACCATGAATCTCCATCTGAAAATGCCAACCTTTCATATCATCAACCTGATCCTAATTATGGATTTTCTCAATATCAAGAAGATTCATCTCCATACAATGATGTTGATGAGGATGGTGGTCATTACCAACAAGATGATAATGATGTTGGTCAATACCAAGAAGGTGATGATTCTGATGATTATGATGAGTTTGTTCAGCCAACTCAATCCTTTTCGCAATTACTATCACCTAATCTATCTGAGTAACCACAACCACAACCACAACCACAACCACAACCACAACCACAACCACAACCACAACCACAACCCAACGCAGAAGCAATTTGTGGTGGTAAGAGGGTTTGGGATCATGTTGAAGATGAGAATGTCATCTCAGCATTTATGAACACTTCTCTTGATAAGGTGATTGGGACGAGTCAAAAGAAAGGTGTCTTCTGGGGAAAAGTTTGGGAAGATTTCGAGGCAGGAAGAATTGCCAACCCAACAGAAATTGCTCCAAGGAATGCGGATACGGTGAAAGGTCGTTGGAGTAGACATGCTCCACGGGTTTTAAGGTGGGCTGCATTTTATGACGAAGCTCTTGCAAGAAAAAAGAGTGGTCAAAACGATAATGATGTTCTGAAAGAAGCTCATTTATTGCATAATAGGAAACATGGTAGGTTCATCCTCGAACATGCTTGGAAATTGATGAGGAGGTTTCGTAAATGGAGGGCCATAGTTAAAAAATCACTGGAAACTCCACGTGGTCGCCCCAAAAATCCACAAGAAAATGTGGATTCACCTGCAAGCGGAAGTAGCGGTAAAAGGCCGAGAGTTGATGGAAGTGACTCAATGCCCGAGACACCTACCCGTGGTGATGGAGGTGACGTCGAGCCACGAGGAGATGGTGTGAAGAAAGCGACGTCTAAGCTGAAAGGGGTGGTTGGTCAGACAATTGAGTGTTTCAATAATTTTAATGAAAGACTTCGGATCCATTCAGAGGGTAGGAGTGCAGATGTTGAAAGAGAAGCCAGAAAGTTGGAGGTTGAAACAAGGAAGGTTGCTGCAAAGGAACAAGAAATAGCGCTGCAAATCAGGAGCTTGAACATACAAGAGTATCATAAGAATTGGGATTTGCTGCAATCATTGTATGCAAAGGAAAATCGATCACCATTTGAGGAGGCAACAATTGAGAAACAAACAATATGGTTGACGAATAATTCTCCTTTTTAAGTAATGTTTATGTTTAAGTTAAGTTTATGTTTAAGTGTAGTTCATGTTGGAGTTTAAGTTTATGTTTATGTTTATGTTTAAGTTTACGTTCAAGTTTAGTTTATGTTTAAGTTTAAATTTTAGTTTATGTTTATGTTTATTTTGAAGTTTATGTATAAGTTAATAATTGTATGTTTAAGTTCAATTAATAAAAAAAGTAAAAAACCGTACTTGTGTAAATTCTATGAATTGACATTTCAATACAGCTTTTTACATTATTGTTCTGTTTTACATTATTGTACTGTTTTACATTATTGTACTGTTTCACATAATTGTACTGCTTTGCTTTATACATTATTGTACTTGCTTTGCTTTATACATAATTGTACTTGCTTTGCTTTTTACATTATTGTTATGCTTTAACATTATTGTACTTGCTTTGCTTTTACATTATTGTACTACGTAGTATGTATTATTGTTCTGCTATATAATTCATGCTTCCTTGTTCACCATTTGCTCACACCAAATATAAACACATTGTCAAATTTATACAATGAACTCCTTCAACTTAAACTTTACCGCTTCAAGTTCATCTAGTTCTGAGGATGAAATAAGACCATCCCGAGCAAACATTGATCAAGAAATAGATGAATTCTTGATCAATGTTGTTCAACCAAATGTTCCAACTCTTATATCAAATGTTACTCCAGCACCAAGGAATAGAAGAGCAAAAGTGACTGATCCTAATGAGGATCATCACCGGCCTATTCGAGGCAGGGAAGAAGGTCATAGACGATTGTTCAATGATTACTTTGCTGATCAACCAGTCTATCCTGCTCGTTTATTTCGTCGAAGATTTCGAATGCAGCGACATGTCTTTCTTCGGATTATGGAAAGTGTCGTACCAAGTGATACATGGTTCACTCAAAAAAGAGATTGTACCGAACGGTTAGGTTTATCTCCCCTTCAAAAGTGTACAGCTGCTATACGAATGCTTGCGTACGGGCTTGCGGCGGACTCGCTTGACGAGTATGTGCGAATTAGTGAATGCACAGCTCGAATAGCATTAATGAAATTCACGAAGGGGGTTATCAACCAATTTGGTGCCGAGTACTTGAGACGGCCAACTCCAGATGATTTGGCTAGACTACTTGCGTACGGTGAAGAACGTGGATTTCCGAGAATGATCGGCAAAGATAGATTTTATGCATTGGGAATGGAAAAATTATCCGACGGCATGGAAAAGACAATATCAAGGAAGAGCTGGTGTTGCTACATTAGTTCTTGAAGCTGTGGCTGATCGTGACTTATGGATATGGCATTCTTTCTTTGGGATACCAGGTTCATGCAATGACCTGAATGTTCTTCACCGATCTCCTGTGTTTAGGGATGTTTTAGAAGGTCGAGCACCACCCGTGCAGTTTACGGTGAATGGTAACCAATACGATAAGGGTTATTATCTCACTGATGGTATATATCCGAATTGGGCAACATTCATTCAATCAGTTACATGTCCTCAAACTCGCAAGGACAAGTTATTTGCTCAACACCAAGAAGGAGCTCGAAAAGATGTTGAGAGAGCATTTGGGGTACTGCAATCTCGCTTTGCTATAGTTCGTAAACCATCCCTCGCATGGGATGAGGAAATTCTCAATGATATCATGTTGTCTTGCATTATCATGCATAACATGATTGTGGAAGATGAACGAGATACATATGCACACTACGCAGATACTACTGAGTTCACTTCAAACACAAGTAATAATGGCGACGAATTTGAATATATCATGATCGGATCGTAGATATCAACCGTTACATGGCGAATAGAGATGCAATTGAAGATCAACATGTGCATCAATCCTTGAAAGGTGATTTGGTTGCCAATATATGGCAGAAGTTTGGCCGTAACGCTAATTAAGAGCATTTCTTTATGTATTTTATGTATTTCGTTCCTAATTAAGTTTATAATTCGTTCTTGTATTTCATTCTGTGTCTCTAAATTAAAAAATATATTAAAAATGCTTAATTGTGTCTCATAATTTAATTATTAGATCGCTAATTAATGAGCATATATTAAAAACGCTAATTGCGTATGCTACGTATTAATAATAGCTAATTATGTAGATAACTTAATTATTAAAATGATAATTATAATATTAGAATTATTAATTTAATTAATAATATAATAGCAATTAATAATGAATATTTCATATCATTAAAAATTAAATAATAATAATATTGTATAATGGTGGTTGGGTGATGAGAGAGAAAAAGTAGTTGGGTGGGGTTAAAAAGTAAGAGAGAGAGGAAAAAGTAGTTGGGATGATCTTTTTTTTGGTTCATTGTTAAGAAGAAAGTGGGAAAAGATTGTGGGATGTAATTTTTTAGAGAGAGAAAGTTAGAAAGAGAGTGGGATGATCTTTTTTTTCATTCATCATTAGACTTCATATCCCCCCTTCAAGCTGGACGCAGGAAGAATCAACAAGTCCAAGCTTGGAGGCAAGAAATTGATGCTGAGGACCAGGAAGAGCCTTGGTGAGAATGTCTGCTAGCTGTTGATGACTGGAAACATGAGAAGTTTACAAGAAACCAGCTTCTATCTGCTCTCTAACATAGTGACAGTCTCTCTTCAAGTGCTTAGTTCGTTCGTGGAAAACCGGATTCTGTGCAATATGTTGAGCAGCAGTGTTATCACAATGTAAATAAATAGGAAGAAGAACATGTATTTGCAAATCTTGAAGTAACCCTTCAACCCAAATAATTTCAGAAGCTGTACTAGACATACTCCTGTACTCTGCTTCAGCAGAGGATTTGCTAACGGTTTTCTGCTTTTTTGTCTTCCAAGACACTAGATGTGATCCCAAAAAAACACAATAAGCACTTAATGATCTGCTGCTAAAAGTGCAAGTGCTCCAATCAGCATCACTAAAGGCACTGAGCACTAAATCACTGGTGGCTGAATAAAATAAACCAAGGTTTAATGTACTCTTGAGGTACCTAACCACATATAAGGCTGGTTGTAAGTGTGGTTTCCTTGGGCAACTGAGAAACTGACTCAAATGCTGTGTGGCATAGGAAAGATCTAGGCGAGTAATATTAAGATACAAAAGTCTGCCAACAAGCTTCCTGTACTGCTCAGGCTCTTCTAAGACATCACCAACTTATGTAGAAAGGCCTAAACCTTTTGGAAGAGGAGAAGCAACAGGTCTTGAATTATCAAGATGTAAATCTTTGATAATGTCTAAGATGTACTTCCTCTGGCTGAGCAAAGTACCTGACTTGTTTCTGATAACTTCTATTCCCAAAAAATATTTTAGATCTCCTAGATCTTTAATTGTAAAAGCCTGATGCAATTCTTGTTCAATGACATCTATTTGAGATTGTGATGTCCCAGTCAAAACCATATCATCAACATATACCAAAATTGCAACAAATTCTCCAAGTAATTCCCTAGTAAACAAAGAGTAATCTTGCTTTGATTGAATGAAACCAAGATTGAACAAAAACTTGTTAAGTTCCTTGTTCCACTGCCTTGAAGCCTGCTTCAAACCATAGAGTGATCGTTTAAGAAGACAGATTTGATGTGGATGTGCTTTATCATAGCCAAGGGGTGGTTTCATGTACACTTCTTCTTCTAAATACCCATGGAGAAAGGCATTGTTTATGTCTAATTGACATAATGGCCAGTTCTTAGCAGTAGCAATTGAAATCACAATTCTGACTGTGGCTAACTTAGCAACAGGTGAAAAAGTGTGAGTAAAGTCTTCACCTTCCACTTGTTGATAACCAGTAGCAACAAGCCTTGCTTTATATCTTTCCACATTACCATCAGCATTGTGTTTAATTTTAAAAAACCCGCTTTGAACCAATGGCTTTCTTTCCCTTAGGTAAAACAATAAGATCCCAAGTATCATTAGTTTCCAGTGCTAAAAGTTCTTGTTGCATAGCATGTCTCCACTCAGGATATTGACTTGCTTCTTTATATGAAGTAGGTTCAGGAACTTGAATGCAATTAGATTGAGCTAAAAAAGAATGTGAACCAGAGGACACTGGTAGAGTAGGGCAAATAAAATCTTGAAATTTAACAGGAGGTTTGACAGTCCTAGTAGATAGTCTAGGAGCAGGAGGTTCAATATGATTATGAGTGTTAGTAGAAGAATGAATAACATCAGCTAATGGAAAAGAATGAGGAGAGTTATGACCAAAATTGTCAAGATGTGGAACATAGGAAGGCTGCACAGAATAATGAGAAGAAGAATCAGGAGAAGGAGAAGGAGAATGATTAGAAGGAGTATGAGAAGAATTAGTAATGAGTTGATTGTGATGTAAAGGAGAAGCAGAAGTGAAAGAAGTATCAGCATTATCATTGGAAGTAACAGATGAATTAACTAAAAGATCACTATTAAGACTGATAATAGGAATGTTATGTGAAGAAGGAGAAAGTGGGGAAACATTATTTTGATGAAAAGGAAATGAATGTTCTTGAAAAACTACATCCCTTGTGACAAAGCACTTATGAGAGTCTAAATCATAAACTTTGAAGCCTTTTTTACCAAAGGGATAGCCTAGAAAGATACATCTTTTGGCTCTTGGACTAAACTTGTCTTTAGATCTGTCCATATTGTAAGCAAAACATAGACATCCAAATACCTTAAGCATGGTGTAATCAGGAGGTTTAGCAAATAAGATTTCAGATGGTGTTTTCCAATTTAGGACAGAAGATGGCATAAGATTGATCAAATATGTGGCTGTTAAAAGACAATCACCCCAAAATTTTGAAGGAAGGTTGACATGGAATTTAAGAGCTCTTGCAACTTCAAGCAAATGCCTATGCTTGCGTTCCATACGCCCATTTTATTGTGGTCTGCCAACAATACTATTCTGATTAAGAATGCCTTTATTCATGAACAATAATAAACATTGATCTTGAATAAATTTTGTTCCATTGTCATACCTTACAACTTTAATGGTAGTTTGAAACTGATTTTCTATTTGATGGAAGAAGTTAGCAATTGTTCTATAAACTTGCATTTTGTTGTGAAGAAGGTAGGTCCAAGTACACCTACTGTGATCATCTAAAATAGTAAGGAAATATGAAGCTCCATAAAGAGATTTGTGTTTGTAAGGACCCCATAGGTCTATGTGTATAAGATCAAAATATTTTGCTGCTCAATTAACACTTCTAGGAAATGGTGACTTATGGTGTTAAGCAAAAACGCACACTTCACAGAAATAGTCTGTAAGATGATTACAATCACAGATAGCTATGTGTTTCATTTTGGATAGAGAAATATGACCAAGTCTGGCATGGATAAGATCAAAAGATGTGTCTGCATGTTTAGAGGAATTAGATGAAGGTTTAGAAGATTTAAGAGAAGATGTATGAGTATTAGAGTTCACAGTAGATACAGCTATATTTGTAACTACAGGAAAACTTCTCTTAGAAGACATTTGAGAAGAAGAATTTAACAGATATAAACCACCTATTTTAGGTGCTTTAAGCAGAATATGAGATGAATTTTGTGAAGAAAAAATGCATTCATGTGTCCTGAATACTACATCAATATTAGCATCAGCTATCAATTTCCCAACTGAAATCAAATTATGCTTAAAACAAGGCACAAATAACACATCTGTGAGAACAAGATTAGGAGATATAATAATATTTCCTATTTCAGTCACATAAGAACAACTCCCATCAGGCAACCCAATCTCCACTTGTTTATGTAAAGTTCTTTTAGCAACAAACAATTTATCATTAAAAGTCATATGATCTGTTGCCCCTGAGTCTATAATCCACACATCATGGACTTGAGTATGTTTAGAAATTGTACCTGAAGATGTTGCACAGTTAGCAAATGAGACAGAATTGGTGGAAGATTCTCCACCAATTTGTTTGCCCTTCATAGCCCTCATAACCTCATGCATAATAGACTGCATCATAGCAGAATCAACAGCCTCAGTATCATTGTATGAAGGACCAGCAACACCAAGAGGATCATCTGCTTCATAAACAGCGTGATCTGAAGCAGACACATGAGCAACAATTTTTGATGAAGTACCATACTTCTTAGAAAACCATTCTGGAAATCCTTTGATCTTGAAACAAACATCTCTAGTATGTCCTTGTTTCTTGCAAAAATCACAGAACCTATCCATCTTATCTTTCTTCCATTCCTTCTTGTAAAGTGTCTTATTGTAAGATTGATGTACTTGATCTTAAAATGGAGCTCTTAATAATGAGTGAGAAAAAGATTGATGAGTGATTGGGAAAAAAATTTGCATCGGACGAGAGAAATGGTGATCAGGCGTGGGAGTGGGACCCACTGCCTGATCTGACGAATTCTAATTTTTTTTGGCTTTCCCCCAGCCAAAACGACGTCTGAATAGCAGATATAGAGGTAGATAGATCGATATTTGTTGAACTTGATGTTGATCAACACTCGGCAGCTTGAAAAAATTTGCGGTCGTCAAAGCTACGAGAATGTGAATACCAGAATACTCTATTGCCGCAATGTTGTCCACCATTGAACTGAATTCATTCCACAAAATAAATTTCAAACAAAATTTCAAAAAAGCCTAACAAAATTAAGTTATAGTCATTTTTTGTTTGAGGAGATGAGAAGGAGGGGGAAGGAGGGTGTGAAATTGATAGAAAATATCAAGATTATGAATCAGGTAGAGAGAGAAAAGTAGAGAGAAACTTCACAGAATGTGAAGATATTTTCATAAGGAAAAGAAGAAGATGAACAGTAAGCTACAGGTAGCTATTAATAGTAGTAGCAACCACCGAAGTTTGTTACAGCTATAACAACTTATTATTACAACAATAACAGAATGTATTAACAATATATTCGATTTTCTGACGCATGTGTCAGATTTTCTGACGTGCGCGTCAGAATTTGACACTTGTCAAATTCTGATAGGTGAGAGAAATAATACAATAACAAATATTAAAAATGCATTATCTTAAAAAATACAAAGCCAAAAAAAAATAATGAAAATACCAATGGCTCTACTTTTCAGAGATCTACAAATAGAGACCCATTTTGAAATATTTTGGACAATTTTTTTTCTCTAGCTATTTACTAATTTTCTATAATTTTGCTTATTTTAAATGAAATATCTTCCACTTTTACACTCTAAAAAAAATAAACAATATTTTTGTGCATTTAATTTAGTTAATGCTAAAAACGCTACTTATGTACTTATTTAATAAATTTTTTTGTCAATTAGTAATGAATATTAAATATTATTAAATAGTAAATAATAAAAATATTGTATAGTGGTGGTGGGGTGATGAGAGAGAAAAAATAGTTGGATGGGGTAAAAAAGTAGTTGGGTAGGTAAAAGTAGTTGGGATGATCTTTTTTTTGGTTCATTGTTAAGAAGAAAGTAGGAAAAGATTGTGGGGTGTAATTTTTTAGAGAGAGAAAGTTAGAAAGAGAGTGGGATGATCTTATTTCTCAATCATCAATAATGGTGCTCTTAATGATGAAAAAAAAAGAAAGATTATGTACTTGATCTTAAATGGGCTTCCTTATTGATGATTGGGAAAAAGATTATTGGTTGATTGGCAAAAAAAATTTGTATCCGACGAGTGAAAGTATGATCAGGCGTGGGAGTGGGACCCACTGCCTGATCTGACTTTCATTAATTTTTTTTGCCTTTCCAGCAGTCAAAACGCTGCGTTTTGGCTGGATCTGTGAGAGAGCTGCAGCAAAAACGCAGCGTTTTGGCTGGCGGAAGGCAAAAAAAATTTGCTTTACGCGTCAGCTTGTCAGCGCTGACACGCTGACGAGTAAAGCAAATGCAGCGAATGACGCCGCGCCAAATGTCACCCTTTCCACATGTCAGCTTCCTGTTGGGCATTAAAAATATAACTGTTGTAAATTTTGCAACGGTTATATTTAAAAAAATACAAAAAAAAAAAAATACCAACGGCTCTATTTTTTCGAGCTCTATAAATAGAGACCCCTTTTGCTATATTTTGGACACACTTAATTTTCTCCATCTTCCTTCACTAATTTCTTCTAATTGTTCTAATTTATTTCATTAACTCTTCTTCTATTGCTCTTTTATTTTAAATTATAATTATGGAGGCTAATAATCCTAATTATATAAGAAACCAACCCCAAAACCGCTCAAAAAACCAAATGCCTAGGCAACAAAATCGCTCAAATACCTCTCCAAATAACTAAAATTATCGTCAACCCTCTCAAAATCAGTCAAATTATCGTCAACCCTCTCAAATAATTACGAATCAAAGGGGTGAAAATTCTCAATATTATTTTCCTCAATATGATAACCTTTACCATGAATCTCCATCTGAAAATGCCAACCTTTCATATCATCAACCTGATCCTAATTATGGATTTTCTCAATATCAAGAAGATTCATCTCCATACAATGATGTTGATGAGGATGGTGGTCATTACCAACAAGATGATAATGATGTTGGTCAATACCAAGAAGGTGATGATTATGATGATTTTGCTCAGCCAACTCAATCCTTTTCGCAATTACTATCACCTAATCTATCTGAGCAACCACAACCACAACCACAACCCAACGCAGAAACAAGTTGTGGTGGTAAGAGGGTTTGGGATCATGTTGAAGATGAGAATCTCATCTCAGCATTTACGAACACTTCTCCTGATAAGGTGATTGGGACTAGTCAAAAGAAAGGCGTCTTCTGGGGAAAAGTTTGGGAAGCTTTCGAGGCAGGAAGAATTGCCAACCCAACAGAATTGCTCCAAGGAATGCGGATATGGTGAAAGGTCGTTGGAGTAGACATGCTCCACGGGTTTTAAGGTAGGCTGCATTTTATGACGAAGCTCTTGCAAGAAAAAAGAGTGGTCAAAACGATAATGATGTTCTAAAAGAAGCTCATTTATTGCATAATAGGAAACATGGTAGGTTCATCCTCGAACATGCTTGGAAATTGATGAGGAGGTTTCGTAAATGGAGGGCCATAGTTAAAAAATCACTGGAAACTCCACGTGGTCGCCCAAAAAATCCACAAGAAAATGTGGATTCACCTGCAAGCGGAAGTAGCGGTAAAAATTTGCGGCCGTCAAAGCTACGAGAATGTGAATACTAGAATACTCTATTGCCGTAATGTTGTCCACCATTGAACAGAATACATTCCACAAAATAAATTTGAAACAAAATTTCAAAAAAGCCGAACAAAATTTAGTTATAGTCATTTTTTGTTTGAGGAGATGAGAAGGAGGGGGAAGGAGGGTGTGAAATTGATAGAGAATATCAAGATTATGAATCAGGTAGAGAGAGAATAGTAGAGAGAAACTTCACAGAATGTGAAGATATTTTCATAAGGAAAAGAAGAAGATGAACAGTAAGCTACAGATAGCTATTTATAGTAGTAGCAACCACCGAAGTTTGTTACAGCTGTAACAACTTATTATTACAACAATAACAGAATGTATTAACAAAATATAAATGCTAGCTTATTAGAGCACCATTAAGGGCATAAAGAGCATCCTTAATTATGAGTGAAATTTTAAGATCAAGTACTTGAACTTAAAATGGAGCTCTTAATAATGAGTGAGAAAAAGATTGATGAGTGATTGGGAAAAAAAATTTGCATCAGACGAGTGAAATGGTGATCAGGCGTGGGAGTGGGACCCACTGCCTAATCTGACGAATTCTAATTTTTTTTGGCTTTCCCCCAGCCAAAACGACGTCTGAATAACTGATATAGAGGTAGATAGATCGATATTTGTTGAACTTGATGTTGATCAACACTCGGCAGCTTGAAAAAATTTGCGGTCGTCAAAGCTACGAGAATGTGAATACTAGATAACTCTATTGCCGCAATGTTGTCCACCATTGAACTGAATACATTCCACAAAATAAATTTCAAACAAAATTTCAAAAAAGCCTCACAAAATTTAGTTATAGGCATTTTTTGTTTGAGGAGATGAGAAGGAGGGGGAAGGAGGGTGTGAAATTGATAGAAAATATCAAGATTATGAATCAGGTAGAGAGAGAAAAGTAGAGAGAAACTTCACAGAATGTGAAGATATTTTCATAAGGAAAAGAAGAAGATGAACAGTAAGCTACAAGTAGCTATTTATAGTAGTAGCAACCACCGATGTTTGTTACAGCTGTAACAACTTATTATTACAACAATAACAGAATGTATTAACAATATATTCAATTTTCTGACGCATGTGTCTGATTTTCTGACGTGCGTGTCTGATTTTCTGACGTGCGCGTCAGAATTTGACAAGAGTGAGAGAAATAATACAATTACAAATATTAAAAATGCAATATCTTAAAAAATACAAAGCCAAAAAAAATAAAGAAAATACCAATGACTCTACTTTTCAGAGATCTACAAATAGAGACCCATTTTGAAATATTTTGGACAAATTTTTTTTCTAGCTATTTACTAATTTTCTATAATTTTGCTTATTTTATATGAAATATCTTCCACTTTTACACTCTGAAAAAAAAGTAGTTGGGTAGGTAAAAGTAGTTGGGATGATCTTTTTTTTGGTTCATTGTTAAGAAGAAAGTAGGAAAAGATTGTGGGATGTAATTTTTTAGAGAGAGAAAGTTAGAAAGAGAGTGGGATGATCTTATTTCTCAATCATCAATAATGGTGCTCTTAATGATGAAAAAAAAAGAAAGATTATGTACTTGATCTTAAATGGGCTTCCTTATTGATGATTGGGAAAAAGATTGTTGGTTGATTGGCAAAAAAATTTGTATCCGACGAGTGAAAGTATGATCAGGCGTGGGAGTGGGACCCACTGCCTGATCTGACTTTCTTTAATTTTGTTTGCCTTTCCAACAGTCAAAACGCTGCGTTTTGGCTGGATCTGTGAAAGAGCTCCAGCCAAAACGAAGCGCTTTGGCTGGCGGATGGCAAAAAAAATTTGCTTTACGCGTCAGCTTGTCAGCGCTGACACGCTGACGCGTAAAGCAAATGCAGCGAATGACGCCGCGCCAAATGTCACCCTTTCCACATGTCAGCTTCCTGTTGGGCATTAAAAATATAACCGTTGTAAATTTTGCAACGGTTATATTTAAAAAAATACAAATAAAAAAAAAATACCAACGGCTCGAGTTTTTTCGAGCTCTATAAATAGAGTCCCATTTTGCTATATTTTGGACACACTTAATTTTCTCCATCTTCCTTCACTAATTTCTTCTAATTGTTCTAATTTATTTCATTAACTCTTCTTCTATTGCTCTTTTATTTTAAAATTCTTATAATTATGGAGCCTAATAATCCTAATGATATAAGAAACCAACCCCAAACCGCTCAAAAAACCAAATGCCTAGGCAACAAAATTGCTCAAATACCTCTCCAAATAACTCAAATTATCGTCAACCCTCTCAAAATCAGTCAAATTATCGTCAACCCTCTCAAATAATTACGAATCAAAGGAGTGAAAATTCTCAATATTATTTTCCTCAATATAATAACCTTTACCATGAATCTCGATCTGAAAATGCCAACCTTTCATATCATCAACCTGATCCTAATTATGGATTTTCTCAATATCAAGAAGATTCATCTCCATACAATGATGTTGATGAGGATGGTGGTCATTACCAATAAGATGATAATGATGTTGGTCAATACCAAGAAGGTGATGATTCTGATGATTATGATGAGTTTGTTCAGCCAACTCAATCCTTTTCGCAATTACTATCACCTAATCTATCTGAGCAACCACAACCACAACCACAACCCAACGCAGAAGCAAGTTGTGGTGGTAAGAGGGTTTGGGATCATGTTGAAGATGAGAATCTCATCTCAGCATTTATGAACACTTATCTTGATAAGGTGATTGGGACGAGTCAAAAGAAAGGCGTCTTCTGGGGAAAAGTATGGGAAGCTTTCGAGGCAGGAAGAATTGCCAACCCAACAGAAATTGTTCCAAGGAATGCGGATTTGGTGAAAGGTCGTTGGAGTAGACATGCTCCACGGGTTTTAAGGTGGGCTGCATTTTATGACGAAGCTCTTGCAAGAAAAAAGAGTGGTCAAAACGATAATGATGTTCTGAAAGAAGCTCAGTAATTCCATAATAGGAAACATGGTAGGTTCATCCTCGAACATGCTTGGAAATTGATGAGGAGGTTTCGTAAATGGAGGGCCATAGTTAAAAAATCACTGGAAACTCCACGTGGTCGCCCCAAAAATCCACAAGAAAATGTGGATTTACCAGCAAGCGGAAGTAGCGGTAAAAATTTGCGGCCGTCAAAGCTACGAGATTGTGAATACTAGAATACTCTATTGCCGCAATGTTGTCCACCATTGAACTGAATACATTCCACAAAATAAATTTCAAACAAAATTTCAAAAAAGCAAAACAAAATTTAGTTATAGTCATTTTTTGTTTGAGGAGATGAGAAGGAGGGGGAAGGAGGGTGTGAAATTGATAGAAAATATCAAGATTATGAATCAGGTAGAGAGAGAAAAGTAGAGAGAAACTTCACAGAATGTGAAGATATTTTCATAAGGAAAAGAAGAAGATGAACAGTAAGCTACAGGTAGCTATTTATAGTAGTAGCAACCACCGAAGTTTGTTACAACTGTAACAACTTATTATTACAACAATAACAGAATGTATTAACAAAATATAAAAGCTAGCTTATTAGAGCACCATTAAGGGCATAAAGAGCATCCTTAAAGATGAGTGAAATTTTAAGATCAAGTACTTGATCTTAAAATGGAGCTCTTAATAATGAGTGAGAAAAAGATTGATGAGTGATTGGGAAAAAAATTTGCATCGGACGAGTGAAATGGTGATCAGGCGTGGGAGTGGGACCCATTGCCTGATCTGACGAATTCTAATTTTTTTTGGCATTCCCCCAACCAAAACGACGTCTGAATAGCTGATATAGAGGTAGATAGATCGATATTTGTTGAACTTGATGTTGATCAACACTCGACAGCTTGAAAAAATTTGCGGCCGTCAAAGCTACGAGAATGTGAATACTAGAATACTCTATTGCCGCAATGTTGTTCACCATTGAACTGAATACATTCCACAAAATAAATTTCAAACAAAATTTCAAAAAAGCCTAACAAAATTTAGTTATAGTCATTTTTTGTTTGAGGAGATGAGAAGGAGGGGGAAGGAGGGTGTGAAATTGATAGAAAATATCAAGATTATGAATCAGGAAGAGAGAGAAAAGTAGAGAGAAACTTCACAGAATGTGAAGATATTTTCATAAGGAAAAGAAGAAGATGAACAGTAAGCTACGGGTAGCTATTTATAGTAGTAGCAACCACCGAAGTTTGTTACAGCTGTAACAACTTATTATTACAACAATAACAGAATGTATTAACAATATATTCAATTTTCTGACGCATGTGTCAGATTTTCTGACGTGCGCGTCAGAATTTGACACTTGTCAAATTCTGATAGGTGAGAGAAATAATACAATTACAAATATTAAAAATGCAATATCTTAAAAAATACAAAGCCAAAAAAAATAAAGAAAATACCAATGGCTCTACTTTTCAGAGATCTACAAATAGAGACCCATTTTGAAATATTTTAGACAATTTTTTTTTTCTAGCTATTTACTAATTTTCTATAATTTTGCTTATTTTATATGAAATATCTTCCACTTTTACACTCTAAAAAAAATAAATAATATTTTTGTGCATTTAATTTAGTTAATGGTAAAAACGCTACTTATGTATTTTTTTAATTAATTTTTTTGTCCATTAGTAATGAATAATAAATATTATTAAATAGTAAATAATAAAAATATTGTGTATTGGTGGTGGGGTGATGAGAGAGAAAAAATAGTTTGATGGGGTAAAAAAGTAGTTGGGTAGGTAAAAGTAGTTGGGATGATCTTTTTTTTGGTTCATTGTTAAGAAGAAAGTAGGAAAAGATTGTGGGGTGTAATTTTTTAGAGAGAGAAAGTTAGAAAGAGAGTGGGATGATCTTATTTCTCAATCATCAATAATGGTGCTCTTAATAATGAAAAAAAAAAAGAAAGATTATGTACTTGATCTTAAATGGGCTTCCTTATTGATGATTGGGAAAAAGATTGTTGGTTGATTGGCAAAAAAAATTTGTATCCGACGAGTGAAAGTATGATCAGGCGTGGGAGTGGGACCCACTGCCTGATCTGACTTTCTTTAATTTTTTTTGCCTTTCCAGCAGTCAAAACGCTGCGTTTTGACTGGATCTGTGAGAGAGCTCCAGCCAAAACGCAGCGCTTTGGCTGGCGGAAGGCAAAAAAATTTGCTTTACGCTTCAGCTTGTCAGTGCTGACACGCTGACGCGTAAAGCAAATGCAGCGAATGACGCCCCGCCACATGTCACCCTTTCCACATGTCAGCTTCCTGTTGGGCATTAAAAATATAACCGTTGTAAATTTTGCAACGGTTATATTTAAATAAATACAAATAAAAAAAAAATACCGACGGCTCTAGTTTTTTCGAGCTCTATAAATAGAGACCCCTTTTGCTATATTTTGGACACACTTAATTTTCTCCATCTTCCTTCACTAATTTCTTCTAATTGTTCGAATTTATTTCATTAACTCTTCTTCTATTGCTGTTTTATTTTAAAATTCTTATAATTATGGAGCCTAATAATCCTAATGATATAAGAAACCAACCCCAAAACCGCTCAAAAAACCAAATGCCTAGGCAACAAAATCGCTCAAATACCTCTCCAAATAACTCAAATTATCGTCAATCCTCTCAAAATCAGTCAAATTATCGTCAACCCTCTCAAATAATTAAGAATCAAAGGGGTGAAAATTCTCAATATTATTTTCCTCAATATGATAACCTTTACCATGAATCTCCATCTGAAAATGCCAACCTTTCATATCATCAACCTGATCCTAATTATGAATTTTCTCAATATCAAGAAGATTCATCTCCATACAATGATGTTGATGAGGATGGTGGTCATTACCAACAAGATGATAATGATGTTGGTCAATACCAAGAAGGTGATGATTCTGATGATTATGATGAGTTTGTTCAGCCAACTCAATCCTTTTCGCAATTACTATCACCTAATCTATCTGAGCAACCACAACCACAACCACAACCACAACCACAACCACAACCACAACCCAACGCAGAAGCAAGTTGTGGTGGTAAGAGGATTTGGGATCATGTTAAAGATGAGAATCTCATCTCAGCATTTATGAACACTTCTCCTGATAAGGTGATTGGGACTAGTCAAAAGAAAGGCGTCTTCTGGGGAAAAGTATGGGAAGCTTTCGAGGCAGGGAGAATTGCCAACCCAACAGAAATTGCTCCAAGGAATGCGGATATGGTGAAAGGTCGTTGGAGTAGACATGCTCCACGGGTTTCAAGGTGGGCTGCATTTTATGATGAAGCTCTTGCAAGAAAAAAGAGTGGTCAAAACGATAATGATGTTCTGAAAGAAGCTCATTTATTGCATAATAGGAAACATGGTAGGTTCATCCTCGAACATGCTTGGAAATTGATGAGGAGGTTTCGTAAATGGAGGGCCATAGTTAAAAAATCACTGGAAACTCCACGTGGTCGCCCCAAAAATCCACAAGAAAATGTGGATTCACCTGCAAGCGGAAGTAGCGGTAAAAATTTGCGGCCGTCAAAGCTACGAGAATGTGAATACTAGAATACTCTATTGCCGCAATGTTGTCCACCATTGAACTGAATACATTCCACAAAATAAATTTCAAACAAAATTTCAGAAAAGCCGAACAAAATTTAGTTATAGTCATTTTTTGTTTGAGGAGATGAGAAGGAGGGGGAAGGAGGGTGTAAAATTGATAGAATATATCAAGATTATGAATCAGGTAGAGAGAGAAAAGTAGAGAGAAACTTCACAGAATGTGAAGATATTTTCATAAGGAAAAGAAGAAGATGAACAGTAAGCTACAGGTAGCTATTTATAGTAGTAGCAACCACCGAAGTTTGTTACAGCTGTAACAACTTATTATTACCACAATAACAGAATGTATTAACAAAATATAAAAGCTAGCTTTTTCGAGCACCATTAAGGGCATAAAGAGCATCCTTAATGATGAGTGAAATTTTAAGATCAAGTACTTGATCTTAAATTGGAGCTCTTAATAATGAGTGAGAAAAAGATTGATGAGTGATTGGGAAAAAAAATTTGCATCGGACGAGTGAAATGGTGATCAGGCGTGGGAGTGGAACCCACTGCTGATCTGACGAATTCTAATTTTTTTTGGCTTTCCCCAAGCCAAAACGACGTCTGAATAGCTGATATAGAGGTAGATAGATCGATATTTGTTGAACTTGATGTTGATCAACACTCGGCAGCTTGAAAAAATTTGCGGCCGTCAAAGCTACGAGAATGTGAATACTAGAATACTCTATTGCCGCAATGTTGTCCACCATTGAACTGAATACATTCCACATAATAAATTTCAAACAAAATTTCAAAAAAGCCTAACAAAATTTAGTTATATTCATTTTTTGTTTAGGAGATGAATAGGAGGGTGTGAAATTGATAGAAAATATCAAGATTATGAATCAGGTAGAGAGAGAAAAGTAGAGAGAAACTTCACAGAATGTGAATATATTTTCATAAGGAAAAGAAGAAGTTGAACAGTAAGCTACAAGTAGCTATTTATAGTAGTAGCAACCACCGAAGTTTGTTACAGCTGTAACAACTTATTATTACAACAATAACAGAATGTATTAACAAAATATTCAATTTTCTGGCTCATGTGTCAGATTTTCTGACGTGCGCGTCAGAATTTGACAAGAGTGAGAGAAATAATACAATTACAAATATTAAAAATGCAATATTTTAAAAAATTCAAAGCCAAAAAAAATAAAGAAAATACCAATGGCTCTAGTTTTCAGAGATCTACAAATAGAGACCCATTTTGAAATATTTTGGACAATTTTTTTTTTCTAGCTATTTACTAATTTTCTATAATTTTGCTTATTTTATATGAAATATTTTCCACCTTTACACTCAAAAAAAATAAATAATATTTTTGTGCATTTGATTTAGTTAATGCTAAAAACGCTACTTATGTATTTATTTAATTAATTTTTTTGTCAATTAGTAATGAATATTAAATATTATTAAATAGTAAATAATAAAAATATTGTAGAATGGTGGTGGGGTGATGAGAGAGAAAAAATAGTTGGATGGGGTAAAAAAGTAGTTGGGTAAGTAAAAGTAGTTGGGTTGATCTTTTTTTTGGTTCATTGTTAAGAAGAAAGTAGGAAAAGATTGTGGGATGTAATTTTTTAGGGAGAGAAAGTTAGAAAGAGAGTGGGATGATCTTATTTCTCAATCATCAATAATGGTGCTCTTAATGATGAAAAAAAAAGAAAGATTATGTACTTGATCTTAAATGGGCTTCCTTATTGATGATTGGGAAAAAGATTGTTGGTTGATTGGCAAAAAAAATTTGTATCCGACGAGTGAAAGTATGATCAGGCGTGGGAGTGGGACCCACTGCCTGATCTGACTTTCTTTAATTTTTTTTGCCTTTCCAGCAGTCAAAACGCTTCGTTTTGGCTGGATCTGTGAGAAAGCTCCAGCCAAAACGCAGCGCTTTGGCTGGCGGATGGCAAAAAAAATTTGCTTTACACGTCAGCTTGTCAGCGCTAACACGCTGACGCGTAAAGCAAATGCAGCGAATGACGCCGCGCCAAATGTCACCCTTTCCACATGTCCGCTTCCTGTTGGGCATTAAAAATATAACCGTTGTAAATTTTACAACGGTTATATTTAAAAAAATACAAAAAAAAGAAAAATACCAACGGCTCTATTTTTTTGAGCTCTATAAATAGAGACCCCTTTTGCTATATTTTGGACACACTTAATTTTCTCCATCTTCCTTCACTAATTTTTTCTAATTGTTCTAATTTATTTCATTAACTCTTCTTCTATTGCACTTTTATTTTAAAATTCTTATAATTATGGAGCCTAATAATCCTAATTATATAAAAAACCAACCCCAAAACCGCTCAAAAAACCAAATGCCTAGGCAACAAAATCGCTCAAATACCTCTCCAAATAACTCAAATTATCGTCAACCCTCTCAAAATCAGTCAAATTATTGTCAACCCTCTCAAATAATTACGAATCAAAGGGGTGAAAATTCTCAATATTATTTTCCTCAATATGATAACCTTTACCATGAATCTCCATCTAAAAATGCCAACCTTTCATATCATCAACCTGATCCTAATTATGAATTTTCTCAATATCAAGAAGATTCATCTCCATTCAATGATGTTGATGAGGATGGTGGTCATTACCAAAAAGATGATAATGATGTTGGTCAATACCAAGAAGGTGATGATTCCGATGATTATGATGAGTTTGTTCAGCCAACTCAAACCTTTTCGCTATTACTATCACCTAATCTATCTGAGAAACCACAACCACAACCACAACCACAACCACAACCACAACCACAACCACAACCACAACCACAACCACAACCACAACCACAACCACAACCACAACCACAACCACAACCACAACCACAACCAAAACCCAACGCAGAAGCAAGTTGTGGTGGTAAGAGGGTTTGGGATCATGTTGAAGATGAGGATCTCATCTCAGCATTTATGAACACTTCTCTTGATAATGTGATTGGGACGAATCAAAAGGAAGGCGTCTTCTGGGGAAAAGTTTGGGAAGCTTTCGAGGCAGGAAGAATTGCCAACCCAATAGAAATTGCTCCAAGGAATGCGGATATGGTGAAAGGTCGTTGGAGTAGACATGCTCCACGGGTTTTAAGGTGGGCTGCATTTTATGACGAAGCTCTTGCAAGAAAAAAGAGTGGTCAAAAAGATAATGATGTTCTGAAAGAAGGTCATTTATTGCATAATAGGAAACATGGTAGGTTCATCCTCGAACATGCTTGGAAATTGATGAGGAGGTTTCGTAAATGGAGGGCCATAGTTAAAAAATCATTGGAAACTCCACGTGGTCGCCCCAAAAATCCACAAGAAAATGTGGATTCACCTGCAAGCGGAAGTAGCGGTAAAAATTTGCGGCCGTCAAAGCTACGAGAATGTGAATACTAGAATACTCTATTGCCGCAATGTTCTCCACCATTGAACTGAATACATTCCACAAAATAAATTTCAAACAAAATTTCAAAAAAGCCTAACAAAATTTAGTTATAGTCATTTTTTGTTTAGGAGATGAGAAGGAGGGGGAAGGAGGGTGTGAAATTGATAGAAAATATCAAGATTATGAATCAGGTAGAGAGAGAAAAGTAGAGAGAAACTTCACAGAATGTGAAGATATTTTCATAAGGAAAAGAAGAAGTTGAACAGTAAGCTACTGGTAGCTATTTATAGTAGTAGCAACCACCGAAGTTTGTTACAGCTGTAACAACTTATTATTACAACAATAACATAATGTATTAACAATATATTCAATTTTCTGGTGCATGTGTCAGATTTTCTGACGTGCGCGTCAGAATTTGACAAGAGTGAGAGAAATAATACAATTACAAATATTAAACATGCAATATCTTAAAAAATACAAAGCCAAAAAAAATAAAGAAAATATCAATGGCTCTACTTTTCAGAGATCTATAAATAGAGACCCATTTTGAAATATTTTGGACAATTTTTTTTTTCTAGCTATTTACTAATTTTCTATAATTTTGCTTATTTTATATGAAATATCTTCCACTTTAACACTCTAAAAAAAATAAATAATATTTCTGTGCATTTAATTTAGTTAATGCTAAAAATGCTACATATGTATTTATTTAATTAATTTTTTTGTCAATTAGTAATGAATATTAAATATTATTAAATAGTAAATAATAAAAATATTGTATAGTGGTGGTGGGGTGATGAGAGAGAAAAAATAGTTGGATGGGGTAAAAAAGTAGTTGGGTAGGTAAAAGTAGTTGGGTTGATCTTTTTTTGGTTCATTGTTAAGAAGAAAGTAGGAAAAGATTGTGGGATGTAATTTTTTAGAGAGATAAAGTTAGAAAGAGAGTGGGATGATCTTATTTCTCAATCATCAATAATGGTGCTCTTAATGATGAAAAAAAAAGAAAGATTATGTACTTGATCTTAAATGGGCTTCCTTATTGATGATTGGGAAAAAGATTGTTGGTTGATTGGCAAAAAATAATTTGTATCCGACGAGTGAAAGTATGATCAGGTGTGGGAGTGGGACCCACTGCCTGATCTGACTTTCTTTAATTTTTTTTGCCTTTCCAGCAGTCAAAACGCTGCCTTTTGGCTGGATCTGTGAGAAAGCTCCAGCCAAAACGCAGCGCTTTGGCTGGCGGATGGCAAAAAAAATTTACTTTACGCGTCAGCTTGTCAGCGCTAACACGCTGACGCGTAAAGCAAATGCAGCGAATGACGCCGCGCCAAATGTCACCCTTTCCACATGTCAGCTTCCTGTTGGGCATTAAAAATATAATCTTGTAAATTTTGCAACGGTTATATTTAAAAAAATACAAAAAAAAAAATACCAACGTCTCTATTTTTTCGAGCTCTATAAATAGAGACCCCTTTTGCTATATTTTGGACACACTTAATTTTCTCCATCTTCCTTCACTAATTTAGTAATTTCTTCTAATTGTTCTAATTTATTTCATTAACTCTTCGTCTATTGCTCTTTTATTTTAAAATTCTTATAATTTTGGAGCCTAATAATCCTAATTATATAAAAAACCAACCCCAAAACCGCTCAAAAAACAAATGCCTAGGCAACAAAATCGCTCAAATACCTCTCCAAATAACTCAAATTATCGCCAACCCTCTCAAAATCAGTCAAATTATAGTCAACCCTCTCAAATAATTACGAATCAAATGGGTGAAAATTCTCAATATTATTTTCCTCAATGTGATAACCTTTACCATGAATCTCCATCTAAAAATGCCAACCTTTCATATCATCAACCTGATCCTAATTATGGATTTTCTCAATATCAAGAAGATTCATCTCCATACAATGATGTTGATGAGGATGGTGGTCATTACCAACAAGATGATAATGATGTTGGTCAATACCAAGAAGGTGATGATTATGATGATTATGATGAGTTTGTTCAGCCAACTCAATCCTTTTCGCAATTACTATCACCTAATCTATCTGAGCAACCACAACCACAACCCAATGCAGAAGCAAGTTGTGGTGGTAAGAGGGTTTGGGATCATGTTGATGATGAGAATCTCATCTCAGCATTTATGAACACTTCTCTTGATAAGGTGATTGGGACGAGTCAAAAGAAAGGCGTCTTCTGGGGAAAAGTTTGGGAAGCTTTCGAGGCAGGAAGAATTGCCAACCCAACAGAAATTACTCCAAGGAATGCGGATATGGTGAAAGGTCGTTGGAGTAGACATGCTCCACGGGTTTTAAGGTAGGCTGCATTTTATGACGAAGCTCTTGCAAGAAAAAAGAGTGGTCAAAACGATAATGATGTTCTGAAAGAAGCTCATTTATTGCATAATAGGAAACATGGTAGGTTCATCCTCGAACATGCTTGGAAATTGATGAGGAGGTTTCGTAAATGGAGGGCCATAGTTAAAAAATCACTGGAAACTCCACGTGGTCGCCCCAAACATCCACAAGAAAATGTGGATTCACCTGCAAGCGGAAGTAGCGGTAAAAATTTGCGGCCGTCAAAGCTACGAGATTGTGAATACTAGAATACTCTATTGCCGCAATGTTGTCCACCATTGAACTGAATACATTCCACAAAATAAATTTCAAACAAAATTTCAAAAAAGCCTAACAAAATTTAGTTATAGTCATTTTTTGTTTGAGGAGATGAGAAGGAGGGGGAAGGAGGGTGTGAAATTGATAGAAAATATCAAGATTATGAATCAGGTAGAGAGAGAAAAGTAGAGAGAAACTTCACAGAATGTGAAGATATTTTCATAAGGAAAAGAAGAAGATGAACAGTAAGCTACAGGTAGCTATTAATAGTAGTAGCAACGACCGAAGTTTGTTACAGCTGTAACAACTTATTATTACAGCTGTAACAACTTATTATTACAACAATAACAGAATGTATTAACAATATATTCAATTTTCAGACGCATGTGTCAGATTTTCTGACGTGCGCGTCAGAATTTGACACTTGTCAAATTCTAATAGGTGAGAGAACTAATACAATTACAAATATTAAAAATACAATATCTTAAAAAATACAATGCCAAAAAAAATAAAGAAAATACCAATGGCTCTACTTTTCAGAGATCTACAAATAGAGACCCATTTTGAAATATTTTGGACAATTTTTTTTCTAGCTATTTACTAATTTTCTATAATTTTGCTTATTTTATATGAAATATCTTCCACTTTTACACTCTAAAAAAAATAAATAATATTTTTGTGCATTTAATTTAGTTAATACTAAAAACGCTACATATGTATTTATTTAATTAATTTTTTTGTCAATTAGTAATGAATATTAAATATTATTAAATAGTAAATAATGAAAATATTGTATATTGGTTGTGGGGTGATGAGAGAGAAAAATTAGTTGGATGGGGTATAAAAGTAGTTGGGTAGGTAAAAGTAGTTGGGATGATCTTTTTTTTGGTTCATTGTTAAGAAGAAAGTAGGAAAAGATTGTGGGATGTAATTTTTCAGGGAGAGAAAGTTAGAAAGAGAGTGAGATGATCTTATTTCTCAATCATCAATAATGGTGCTCTTAATGATGAAAAAAAAGAAAGATTATGTACTTGATCTTAAATGGGCTTCCTTATTGATGATTGGGAAAAAGATTGTTGGTTGATTGGCAAAAAAAATTTATATCCGACGAGTGAAAGTATGATCAGGCGTGGGAGTGGGACCCATTGCCCGATCTGACTTTCATTAATTTTTTTTGCCTTTCCAGCAGTCAAAACGCTGCGTTATTGCTGGATCGGTGAGAGAGCTCCAGCCAAAATGCAGCGTTTTGGCTGGCGGAAGGCAAAAAAAAATTGCTTTACGCGTCAGCTTGTCAGCGTTGACACGCTGACGCGTAATGCAAATGACGCCGCGCCAAATGTCACCCTTTCCACATGTCAGCTTCCTGTTGGGCATTAAAAATATAATCTTGTAAATTTTGCAACGGTTATATTTAAAAAAATACAAATAAAAAAAAAATTCCAACGGCTCTATTTTTTCGAGCTCTATAAATAGAGACCCCTTTTGCTATATTTTGGACACACTTAATTTTCTCCATCTTCCTTCACTAATTTCTTCTAATTGTTCTAATTTATTTCATTAACTCTTCTTCTATTGCTCTTTTATTTTAAAATTCTTATAATTATGGAGCCTAATAATCCTAATTATATAAGAAACCAACCCCAAAATCGCTCAAAAAACCAAATGCCTAGGCAACAAAATCGCTCAAATACCTCTCCAAATAACTCAAATTATCGTCAACCCTCTCAAAATCAGTCAAATTATCGTCAACCCTCTCAAATAATTACGAATCAAAGGGGTGAAAATTTTCAATATTATTCTCCTCAATATGATAACCTTTACCATGAATCTCCATCTAAAAATGCCAACCTTTCATATCATCAACCTGATCCTAATTATGGATTTTCTCAATATCAAGAAGATTCATCTCCATACAATGATATTGATGAGGATGGTGGTCATTACCAACAAGATGATAATGATGTTGGTCAATACCAAGAAGGTGGTGATTCTGATGATTATGATGAGTTTGTTCAGCCAACTCAATCCTTTTCGTAATTACTATCACCTAATCTATCTGAGCAACCACAACCACAACCACAACCACAACCACAACCACAACCACAACCACAACCACAACCACAACCCAATGCAGAAGCAAGTTGTGGTGGTAAGAGGGTTTGGGATCATGTTGAAGATGAGAATCTCATCTCAGCATTTATGAACACTTCTCTTGATAAGGTGATTGGGACGAGTCAAAAGAAAGGCGTCTTCTGGGGAAAAGTTTGGGAAGCTTTCGAGGCAGGAAGAATTGCCAACCCAACAGAAATTGCTCCAAGGAATGCGGATATGGTGAAACGTCGTTGGAGTAGACTTGCTCCACGGGTTTTAAGGTGGGCTGCATTTTATGACGAAGCTCTTGCAAGAAAAAAGAGTTCTCAAAACGATAATGATGTTCTGGAAGATGCTCATTTATTGCATAATAGGAAACATGGTAGGTTCATCCTCGAACATGCTTGGAAATTGATGAGGAGGTTTCGTAAATGGAGGGCCATAGTTAAAAAATCACTGGAAACTCCACGTGGTCGCCCCTAAAATCCACAAGAAAATGTGGATTAACCTGCAAGCGGAAGTAGCGGTAAAAGGCCGAGAGTTGATGGAAGTGACTCAATGCCCGAGACACCTACCCATGGTGATGGAGGTGACGTCGAGCCACGAGGAGATGGTGTGAAGAAAGCGACGTCTAAGCTAAAAGGGGTGGTTGGTCAGACAATTGAGTGTTTCAATAATTTTAATGAAAGACTTCGGATCCATTCAGAGGGTAAGAGTGCAGATGTTGAAAGAGAAGCCAGAAAGTTGGAGGTTGAAACAAGGAAGGTTGCTGCAAAGGATCATCACCGGCCTATTCGAGGCAGGGAAGAAGGTCATAGACGATTGTTCAATGATTACTTTGCTGATCAACCAGTCTATCCTGCTCGTTTATTTCGTCGAAGATTTCGAATGCAGCGACATGTCTTTCTTCGGATTATGGAAAGTGTCGTACCAAGTGATACATGGTTCACTCAAAAAAGAGATTGTACCGAACGGTTAGGTTTATCTCCCCTTCAAAAGTGTACAGCTGCTATACGAATGCTTGCGTACGGGCTTGCGGCGGACTCGCTTGACGAGTATGTGCGAATTAGTGAAAGCACAGCTCGAATAGCATTAATGAAATTCACGAAGGGGGTTATCAACCAATTTGGTGCCGAGTACTTGAGACGGCCAACTCCAGATGATTTGGCTAGACTACTTGCGTACGGTGAAGAACGTGGATTTCCAGGAATGATCGGCAGCATAGATTTTATGCATTGGGAATGGAAAAATTATCCGACGGCATGGAAAAGACAATATCAAGGAAGAGCTGGTGTTGCTACATTAGTTCTTGAAGCTGTGGCTGATCGTGACTTATGGATATGGCATTCTTTCTTTGGGATACCAGGTTCATGCAATGACCTGAATGTTCTTCACCGATCTCCTGTGTTTAGGGATGTTTTAGAAGGTCGAGCACCACCCGTGCAGTTTACGGTGAATGGTAACCAATACGATAAGGGTTATTATCTCACTGAAGGTATATATCCGAATTGGGCAACATTCATTCAATCAGTTACATGTCCTCAAACTCGCAAGGACAAGTTATTTGCTCAACACCAAGAAGGAGCTCGAAAAGATGTTGAGAGAGCATTTGGGGTACTGCAATCTCGATTTGCTATAGTTCGTAAACCATCCCTCGCATGGGATGAGGAAATTCTCAATGATATCATGTTGTCTTGCATTATCATGCATAACATGATTGTGGAAGATGAACGAGATACATATGCACACTACGCAGATACTACTGAGTTCACTTCAAACACAAGTAATAATGGCGACGAATTTGAATATATCATAATCGGATCGTAGATATCAACCGTTACATGGCGAATAGAGATGCAATTGAATATCAACATGTGCATCAATCCTTGAAACGTGATTTGGTTGCCAATATATGGCAGAAGTTTGGCCGTAATGCTAATTAAGAGCATTTCTTTATGTATTTTATGTATTTCGTTCCTAATTAAGTTTATAATTCGTTCTTGTATTTCATTCTGTGTCTCTAAATTAAAAATATATTAAAAATGCTTAATTGTGTCTCATAATTTAATTATTAGATCGCTAATTAATGAGCATATATTAAAAACGCTAATTGCATATGCTACGTATTAATAATAGCTAATTATGTAGATAACTTAATTATTAAAATGATAATTATAATATTAAAATTATTAATTTAATTAATAATATAATAGCAATTAATAATGAATATTTCATATCATTAAAAATTAAATAATAATAATATTGTATAATGGTGGTTGGGTGATGAGAGAGAAAAAGTAGTTGGGTGGGGTTAAAAAGTAAGAGAGAGAGGAAAAAGTAGTTGGGATGATCTTTTTTTTGGTTCATTGTTAAGAAGAAAGTGGGAAAAGATTGTGGGATGTAATTTTTTAGAGAGAGAAAGTTAGAAAGAGAGTGGGATGATCTTTTTTTTCATTCATCATTAGACTTCATATCCCCCCTTCAAGCTGGACGCAGGAAGAATCAACAAGTCCAAGCTTGGAGGCAAGAAATTGATGCTGAGGACCAGGAAGAGCCTTGGTGAGAATGTCTGCTAGCTGTTGATGACTGGAAACATGAGAAGTTTACAAGAAACCAGCTTCTATCTGCTCTCTAACATAGTGACAGTCTCTCTTCAAGTGCTTAGTTCGTTCGTGGAAAACCGGATTCTGTGCAATATGTTGAGCAGCAGTGTTATCACAATGTAAATAAATAGGAAGAGGAACATGTATTTGCAAATCTTGAAGTAACCCTTCAACCCAAACAATTTCAGAAGCTGTACTAGACATACTCCTGTACTCTGCTTTAGCAGAGGATTTGCTAACGGTTTTCTGCTTTTTTGTCTTCCAAGACACTAGATGTGATCCCAAAAAAACACAATAAGCACTTAATGATCTACTGCTAAAAGTGCAAGTGCTCCAATCAGCATCACTAAAGGCACTGAGCACTAAATCACTGGTGGCTGAATAAAATAAACCAAGGTTTAATGTACTCTTGAGGTACCTAACCACATATAAGGCTGCTTGTAAGTGTGGTTTCCTTGGGCAACCGAGAAACCGACTCAAATCTTTGTGTGGCATAGGAAAGATCTAGGCGAGTAATATTAAGATACAAAAGTCTGCCAACAAGCTTCCTGTACTGCTCAGGCTCTTCTAAGACATCACCAACTTCTGTAGAAAGGCCTAAACCTTTTGGAAGAGGAGAAGCAACAGGTCTTGAATTATCAAGATGTAATCTTTGATAATGTCTAAGATGTACTTCCTCTGGCTGAGCAAAGTACCTGACTTATTTCTGATAACTTCTATTCCCAAAAAATATTTTAGATCTCCTAGATCTTTAATTGTAAAAGCCTGATGCAATTCTTGTTTAATGACATCTATTTGAGATTGTGATGTCCCAGTCAAAACCATATCATCAACATATACCAAAATTGCAACAAATTCTCCAAGTAATTCCCTAGTAAACAAAGAGTAATCTTGCTTTGACTGAATGAAACCAAGATTGAACAAAAACTTGCTAAGTTCCTTGTTCCACTGCCTAGAAGCCTGCTTCAAACCATAGAGTGATCGTTTAAGAAGACAAATTTGATGTGGATGTGCTTTATCATAGCCAAGGGGTGGTTTCATGTACACTTCTTCTTCTAAATACCCATGGAGAAAGGCATTGTTTATGTCTAATTGACATAATGGCCAGTTCTTAGCAGTAGCAATTGAAATCATAATTCTGACTGTGGCTAACTTAGCAACAGGTGAAAAAGTGTGAGTAAAGTCTTCACCTTCCACTTGTTGATAACCAGTAGCAACAAGCCTTGCTTTATATCTTTCCACATTACCATCAGCATTGTGTTTAATTTTAAAAACCCGCTTTGAACCAATGGCTTTCTTTCCCTTAGGTAAAACAATAAGATCCCAAGTATCATTAGTTTCCAGTGCTAAAAGTTCTTGTTGCATAGCATGTCTCCACTCAGGATATTGACTTGCTTCTTTATATGAAGTAGGTTCAGGAACTTGAATGCAATTAGATTGAGCTAAAAAGAATGTGAACCGAGAGGACACTGGTAGAGTAGGGCAAATAAAATCTTGAAATTTAACAGGAGGTTTGACAGTCCTAGTAGAATGTCTAGGAGCAGGAGGTTCAATATGATTATGAGTGTTAGTAGAAGAATGAATAGCATCAGCTAATGGAGAAGAATGAGGAGAGTTATGACCAAAATTGTCAAGATGTGGAACATAGGAAGGCTGCACAGAATTATGAGAAGAAGAATCAGGAGAAGGAGAAGGAGAATGATTAGAAGGAGTATGAGAAGAATTAGTAATGAGTTGATTGTGATGTAAAGGAGAAGCAGAAGTGAAAGAAGTATCAGCATTATCATTGGAAGTAACAGATGAATTAACTAAAAGATCACTATTAAGACTGATAATAGGAATGTTATGTGAAGAAGAAGAAAGTGGGGAAACATTATTTTGATGAAAAGGAAATGAATGTTCTTGAAAAACTACATCCCTTGTTACAAAGCACTTATGAGAGTCTAAATCATAAACTTTGAAGCCTTTTTTACCAAAGGGATAGCCTAGAAAGATACATCTTTTGGCTCTTGGACTAAACTTGTCTTTAGATCTGTCCATATTGTAAGCAAAACATAGACATCCAAATACCTTAAGCATGGTGTAATCAGGAGGTTTAGCAAATAAGATTTCAGATGGTGTTTTCCAATTTAGGACAGAAGATGGCATAAGATTGATCAAATATGTGGCTGTTAAAAGACAATCACCCCAAAATTTTGAAGGAAGGTTGGCATGAAATTTAAGAGCTCTTGCAACTTCAAGCAAATGCCTATGCTTGCGTTCCACACGCCCATTTTGTTGTGGTCTGCCAACAATACTATTCTGATTAAGAATGCCTTTATTCATGAACAATAATAAACATTGATCTTGAATAATTTCTGTTCCATTGTCATACCTTACAACTTTAATGGTAGTTTGACACTGATTTTCTATTTGAAGGAAGAAGTTAGCAATTGTTCTATAGACTTGCATTTTGTTGTGAAGAAGATAGGTCCAAGTACACCTACTGTGATCATCTAAAATAGTAAGGAAATATGAAGCTCCAGAAAGAGATTTGTGTTTGTAAGGACCTCATAGGTCTATGTGTATAAGATCAAAACATTTGGCTGCTCTATTAACACTTCTAGGAAATGGTGACTTGTGGTGTTAAGCAAAAACACACACTTCACAGAAATAGTCTGTAAGATGATTACAATCACAGATAGCTATGTGTTTCATTTTGGATAGAGAAATATGACCAAGTCTGGCATGGATAAGATCAAAAGATGTGTCTGTATGTTTAGAGGAATTAGATGAAGGTTTAGAAGATTTAAGAGAAGATGTATGAGTATTAGAGTTCACAGTAGATACAGCTATATTTGTAACTACAGGAAAACTTCTCTTAGAAGACATTTGAGAAGAAGAATTTAACAGATATAAACCACCTATTTTAGGTGCTTTAAGCAGAATATGAGATGAATTTTGTGAAGAAAAAATGCATTCATGTGTCCTGAATACTACATCAATATTAGCATCAGCTATTAATTTCCCAACTGAAATCAAATTATGCTTAAAACAAGGCACAAATAACACATCTGTGAGAACAAGATTAGGAGATATAATAATATTTCCTATTTCAGTCACATAAGAACAACTCCCATCAGGCAACCCAATCTCCACTTGTTTATGTAAAGTTCTTTTAGCAACAAACAACTTATCATTAAAAGTCATATGATATGTTGCCCCTGAGTCTATAATCCACACATCATGGACTTGAGTATGTTTAGAAATTGTACCTGAATATGTTGCACAGTTAGCAAATGAGACAGAATTGGTGGAAGATTCTCCACCAATTTGTTTGCCCTTCATAGCCCTCATAACCTCATGCATAATAGACTGCATCATAGCAGAATCAACAGCCTCAGTATCATTGTATGAAGGACCAGCAACACCAAGAGGATCATCTGCTTCATAAACAGCATGATCTGAAGCAGACACATGAGCAGCAATTTTTGATGAAGTACCATACTTCTTAGAAAACCATTCTGGAAATCCTTTGATCTTGAAACAAACATCTCTAGTATGTCCTTGTTTCTTGCAAAAATCACAGAACCTATCCATCTTATCTTTCTTCCATTCCTTCTTGTAAGGTGTCTTATTGTAAGATTGATGTTTTTGCTGAGCAGCAAATGCACTTACTTCATGATTTCCTGGCATAGCATTCATACTACTCACTTCTTTCTGTTTCTCAGTCTGTTGAGCAAGATAAAATGCCCTGCTAATCGATGGAAGAGGATCTATGGCAAGAATACTACTTATGGCATTATCAAATCCACTGTTAAGACCTAACAGAAATTGCGTCAACTTTTCTTCAGATTCAAAATCAGACAATCTCTTCAAGAAATTGCAGCTACATTTGGATAAAATTCCACATGTACAAGATGGCAAACTCCTCAAATTCTGTAACTCATCCCAGAAATGCTTCATCTTGCCATAATACAACATGATAGATTGATTCTCTTGTTTCAAATTATCCAACTCACGCTTCAGTTGATATATTTGTGGACCATTAGATTGTCCATACCATTCAGTAATCTCTCTCCACAACTGAGCAGAACTTTCAACGAAAGTAAAGTTTTCTCCAATTTCTTCATTTATAGAATTCATTAACCAGTAAATTACAAGATAATCACATCTCATCCAGCGATTATAATCCGTATGTGATTCTTCAGGCTTAACAATTGTTCCTTCAACAAAACCTAGTTTATTTTTCGCAATCAAAGCTCTCCTAACATTTCGCTTCCAACTAATGAAGTTACTTCCATTAAGATTGACATAAACTAGCTTATTCACAGTCTGATCAGAACTAGTGATATAATAAGGATCATTGTAAGCAATACTTACATTTCCAGTGACTGAATGATTCGAATTCGAGTTGGAATTTGAATCGCCTTCAACATTTACACCAATTTCAACCATTGTTGCAGCAAATTTGCAATTATCAACAAATTCGAAGAATCGAGAATTTGCGATTATCAAGAAAAATCGAAGAATCGATTTGATATTTCAGCGGAAAATAGATCAAATCAAGAACGCAGATTTGATCGCAAGCTGTCTGATACCATGTGAAATTGATAGAAAATATCAAGATTATGAATCAGGTAGAGAGAGAAAAGTAGAGAGAAACTTCACATAATGTGAAGATATTTTCATTAGGAAAAGAAGAAGATGAACAGTAAGCTACAGGTAGCTATTTATAGTAGTAGCAACCACCGAAGTTTGTTACAGCTGTAACAACTTATTATTACAACAATAACTGAATGTATTAACAAAATATAAAAGCTAGCTTATTAGACTTCATAGAGGGAGAAATCTAGGGTTTTGCACTTAATGTGTTTTGATGCTTGGTTTCACTCAAATTGTTGGATGTTTCTGTTTGTGGATCGCTGGTTTAAGTTTTGCGTTTAATAACCCCTTTTTTGTTGAGAAACAGTGGAATGGTAAATTCCACTGTTCACATGTGAAGTCCACATTTTCCTGCATGCATTTAATGCATGTCAGGTAAATTTTCTTCCCACCGCAAATTTCTTCCGCCGCGCTGAAATCGTTGAATTTACAATTATGCACAGTAGAAAAATTTTGCTTATAAATACCATCGATGTAAGAAATCAGTTTTACATCAATACGAATACAATACACTCTCTGATATATTTATATAGCTTCTCTCTCTCCATATTTCTCACAACACGTTATCAGCACGAGTTTGCTACCGAAAAAATAAAGGTATACATCCATTCTGTTTCAAGTTCTAAATTTTTTTTCTCCAAGCCCAACCCTTTACTATCCGAACATGGATCAACAAAGTAACGGAATTAACATTGTTTTACACAATGTCTCTGTCTCTGGTATTTATTTTTGGATAGAGCGAAACAATGTGCCATTCACTACCAACCCAGTGAGAGGAACTGTAATACGGCCCCGATCCAGTAACCTTAACGACGGTACAAATACCCATACCAGAGAAAACCCACAAACCCCTGTTCCCAACACCAATAATAACCCTCCTATACAACCAACTGAAAATCAACCTCCACCAAGTAATAAAAGAGATAGGGATGAACAGGAAGGGACTAGTAGTAAACGTCACCATGCCACTAACCCAGAAAATAAATAATTTAATAATAAAGCCACCTTCATGGAGGGCAAGGACATTTATTTATGTTATTTTTTTTTTTTGCTTTTGAACCGCCTATATGGACGGGTTAATTTTTTTGAACTTGCCGCCTATATGGACGGCCTAGTGAAATGATAAAATTATTATCTCTTATATGTGCAAAAATGTTATATGTATGCAGGAAACAAGCATTCAGAATACTATTATATATTATTGTCTCTAATCTTCTTTTTTTTTTTTGCATTTGTAGTTACATATATTATATTGTCATTTTACCAACATGCTCTAATATCTATTTGCCAATCTTAAAATTTTATTGCATTGTATATTTTTAACTGTAGATAAACTGCATAGTTAGGGATAACCCTCTATAAAAGCGGATTACCCGCCCCATTTTTCACCACACATCCCTTATCCTCTTCCAACTTTTTCCTCTACACTCACAAAAATTTTCTCTTCTTCCTCAACCTTCCGGCCACCATGTTCCACGGCGACGACAACCGTCCTCCACCTACATCTTCTTCTTTTGAGGAGGATTTTAGGATAATAAGGCTATACTTATTCCTTATAGCCGGTTTCTTTTTCTTTCTTATGGCATTAATGATCTATCTCCTCGTACACAAGTAGGAGGCCAAATTTTTTTTTTCTCCCCGGAAGAATGACGAAAAAAATGCACATGAATCTCATTTTCTTTTGTATCTTTAAGTGCATTTTAGGAAGTTTTTTTTTCTTTTCACTCGTTGTTTTTCTTTCCTATTTTTGGCATTTTTTTTTTGCTTCATTATTATTGTACGCTATTTTAGTATTTTTTTTTTATTTGTTGTTTGTACTGTTTATGTATGATTATAATGATATAAATCAGGGGGAGATAATATATATGATTTATTATCATTTACTAATTTCAAATATTTACATGTTTGTAGTCAAAAATGGGAGATCTAGTGAAAAGACAATTTAACATACTAGATCTATCCGGACAAAAGTTTTTAGAATGGACGGTGGACGCCCAAATGAATTTAAAGGCCCAAGGACTGGAACATACAATTAAGGGTGTGACAACCCAACAAGGTGATGCAACTACATCAGCCGCATCAGTTAAAAAAGCGACTGAACAAGAAAAGGCAAAAGCCTTAGTCCTTCTCAGGCATCATTTACATGAAAGTTTAAAAACTGAATATCTCCTTGTGGAGGATCCCAAAGAACTATGAGATAGCCTGAGTGAAAGATATGGGCATCACAAAAATGTGCTCCTCCCAAAGGCATAATTTGACTGGCTCAATTTGAGATTCCAGGACTTTAAAGCAGTCAGTGATTACAATTCAACGTTGTTTAGAATTGTATCATTGTTGAAATATTGTGATCATCCCATCACAGAAGAGCAGATGATAGAAAAAACGCTCTCCACCTTCCACGCTTCTAATATAATATTGGCAGAACAATACAGGTTCAGAGCTTTCAAAAGGTACTCTGAGCTAATATCAGTACTACTTGTGGCTGAACAAAATAATGATCTTCTGCTGAAAAATCATCTTAGACCTACGGGGTCTTCAGCCACACATGAAATAAATGCAATAGAAAGCTCTGATCCACATGAAGTAAATGCTATACATAGAGGTGGACGCGGTAGTTACAACAGTCGTGGGAGAGGACGTGGTAATTACCGTGGCAGAGGGCGTGGACGTGGCAGAGGTCAATTTTCCCCAAGAAATAACAATTTTAAAAATTCTGATAAAAATTGGGGACAATCATCTGGAAATCGAGGCGATCGTCCTATAAAGGAAATGACACTTGCCACAGATGTGGCATGATCAAGGCGGTGGGGCCGCACATGTCGTACTGCCAAACATTTGGTAGACCTATACCAGGCTTCAATAAAGAACAAAGGAAAAAATGTTGAAGCAAATTTTGTTAATGAAGCTAATACATCCATGCCCAACCTTGATGTTTCAGATTTTTTTTATGGATAATGCTGAAGCCGAAAACAACTTTGCAATGCATTAATATGCTTAGTTTATTTTAATTACTTCAATAATCATTCTTATGTATTCCCTCTTTTGATTATTAATAAAATATGCATTTTCTTATACTGATCTTCATATTTTTTATTTATGAAGATATGGATTTGCCAGAAGTTGGATCCAAAGAACAATGTCTCCTCGACAGTGGGACAACACACACCATATTGAAAAATAAAGAGTATTTTTCAAAACTTACAATATTCCAAGCAAATGTTGGCACAATATCTGGGACAGCCAAGTTAATTGAAGGCTCTGGGAAAGCCTGTATTATATTTCCAAATGGGACAAAATTGATAATCAATGACGCATTATATTCGAGTAAATCTCGAAGAAAACTTATAAGTTTCAAAGATGTACGTCAGAATGGTTATCATTTGGAAACCATGACAGTGAATCAAGAGGAATTTATATGCCTCACAGCAGAAAAATGCAGCAAGAAATACATCTATGAAAAATTGCCAACAATTTCCTCGGGACTATATCGCATAGATATACATCCGATTGAAATTAATATGATATCTAACCAGAAGTTAGATAATAGAGAATTATTTACTCTATGGCATGACCGATTTAGCCATCCTGGCACAGGAATGATGCATAGAATCATTGAAAATTCAATTGGACACTCTATAAAGAATGTCAAAATTCCTCGGTCAAATGAATTATCATGCTCTGCATGCTCACTTGGCAAATTGATAATTAGACCATCTGTAAATAAGATTGCCACTGAATCTCCAATGTTTTTAGAAAGAATACAGGGAGATATTTGTGGGCCTATTCACCCCGCATGCGGACCATTCCGCTATTACATGGTATTAATTGATGCATCTACTCGATGGTCACATGTGAGCCTTTTGTCAAGTAGAAATGTTGCATTTGCAAAACTTCTGGCTCAAATAATTCGAATAAGAACTCAATTCCCAGATCATACAATAAAGAGGATAAGATTAGACAATGCTGGGGAATTTACATCCCAAACTTTTAATGATTATTGCATGTCTATTGGGATTGTTGTAGAGCACCCTGTGCCTCATGTACATACACAAAATGGTCTTGCTGAATCATTAATCAAGAGACTGTAATTAATTGCAAGACCATTAATAATGAGATCAAAATTGCCCTCTTTTGCTTGGGGTCATGCTATATTACATGCAGTAGCATTGATAAGATTAAGGCTGACAGCCTATCATAAATTCTCACCGTTACAATTAGTATCAGGTCGAGAACCGAATGCCTCACATTTGAAAATTTTTGGGTGCGCTGTACATGTACCTATTGCTCCTCCCCAACGTACTAAAATGGGTCCACAAAGAAGGATGGGAATATATGTTGGATTTGAATCTCCATCAATTATAAAATATTTAGAGCCAACAACTGGTGATTTATTTACGGCTCGATTTGCCGACTGACATTTTAATGAGTCAGTATTCCTATCCTTAAGGGGAGAGAAAGTGGACCCACAAAATATAAAAATAGAAATAACATGGAACGCATCGCAGATGTCGTTTCTGGACCTGAGAACAAATTCATGTGAACAAGAAGTCAAAAAAATTATTCATTTGTAAAGTATTGCAAACCAATTGCCAGATGCATTCACAGATACTAAGAAAGTGACAAAGTCACATGTGCATGCTGAGAATGCCCCGGCACGAATTGAAATTCCTAGTGACAATAAGGCCATTGAAAATGAGTCAATAGCACGTCGAAAACGTGGTAGACCACCCGGTTCTAAAGACTCAAAACCAAGAAAAATGAAAAAGCAAGGAGAAACAACGAACGAAATTAATATAAATCCTCCAAAGGAGCATGATGAAATTCATGATGAAAACAAAAATGAAGATAAGCATGTTCCAGAAGAACATGAACATGAAAGCATAGACAACAATGAAACTTCAATTAATTATATTTTTACAAAGAAACAATGGAATCGAAAAGATGTTGTCTTGAATGAAATCTTTGCTTACTCCATAGCGGTTGAAATGACATACGATGAAAATGATATAGAACCAAATACAGTAGATGAATGTCGCAGCAGAAAAGATTGGCCAAAATGGAAAGAAGCAATTCAAGCAGAATTGAAATCACTTGAAAAACGTGAGGTATTCGGACAAATAACCCAAATACCAAAAGGTGTAAAACCAGTTGGGTACAAATGGGTATTCGTGAGAAAACGAAATGAGAAAAATGAAGTTACTAGATATAAGGCAAGGCTAGTAGCCCAAGGCATCTCGCAAATGCCAGGGACTGATTATGATGAGACATATTCTCCAGTAAATGATGCAACTACACTAAGATTTCTGGTAAGCTTATCAGTTTCAAAAGGATTGCAAATGAGGTTAATGGATGTAGTGACTGCATACATATATGGTTCACTTGACACAGATATTTATATGAAAGTCCCTGATGGACTAAAACTACCAGAAAATCACATGCCGAAAGAGATGTTTTCAATAAAATTGAAAAAGTCACTCTATGGGTTAAAACAATCTGGAAGAATGTGGTATAATCGTCTTAGTGAATACCTATTGAAAGAAGGATTCAAAAATAATCAAATCAGTCCTTGTGTTTTCATAAAGCGATCCAAATCAGGATTCGCCATCATTGCTGTTTATGTCGATGATTTGAATATTATTGGAACTCCCAGAGAACTCGAAGTAACTGCAAAGTACTTGATGAAAGAATTTGAGATGAAAGATCTCGGGAGGACAAAATTTTGCCTTGGCTTGCAAATAGAACATTTGAGAAATGGGATTTTTGTCCATCAATCAAACTATACAGAAAAAATTCTGAGACGTTTTTTCATGGACAAAGCCCACCCAATAAGTTCTCCAATGATAGTGCGTTCTCTGAATGTGAAAGATGATCCATTCAGACCACGAGAAGAAAATGAAGAAATTCTTGGTCCTAAAGTACCATATTTAAGTGCGATTGGTGCCTTAATGTACTTGGCTAACAATACTCGACCTGACATAGTTTTTTCAGTAAACTTGTTAGCTAGATACAGTAATGCACCAACGAAGAGACATTGGAATGGAATCAGACACTTGTTACGCTATCTTCGAGGAACACAAGATCTTTGATTATTCTACCAGTTGAAACCAGATGCGTCACTCATTGGATATGCAGATGTTGGGTACCTATCAGATCCACAAAAGGCTAAGTCTCAATCCGGGTATCTATTCACTTATGGAGGTACTGCAATATCTTGGAAATCCACGAAGCAGACTTTGACGGCCACATCATCAAATCATGCAGAATTAATTGCTATTTATGAAGCTGGAAGGGAATGTGTATGGCTAAGGTCAATGATCAAGAATATCCAAGAAGAATGTGGAATGGAAACAATAACAACAAATCCAACTATCATCTGCGAAGACAATACTGCATGTATCACCCAAGTAAGCGAAGGGTACATCAAAGGAGACAGAACTAAACATTTATCACCAAAGCTCTTCTTCACTCATGACCTCCAAAAGGAAGGGACGATAAACATCCAACAAATCCAATCATGTGACAATCTTGCAGATTTATTCACCAAATCCCTTCCGGCGAAGAAATTTGAAGAATTAGTCCGAAAAATTGGTATGCGGCATCTTCGTGATGTATGTTAAATTTAGGGGGAGTATTATATGTGCTGCACTCTTTTTCCCTTCGATCAGGTTTTTATCCCACCGGGTTTTTCCTGACAAGGTTTTTAATGAAGCAGTTAATTTTAAGCATATAAGGATACATAATAGTTGTACTCTTTCCCTAGTTATGGATTTTTCCCACAGGGTTTTTCCTAACAAGGTTCTTAATGAGACAACATCTATTATGAGTTATCAGTGGACATTCAAGGGGGAGTGTTGAGAAACAGTGGAATGGTAAATTCCACTGTTCACAAGTGAAGTCCACATTTTCCTGCATGCATTTAATGCATGTCAGGTAAATTTTCTTCCCACCGCAAATTTCTTCCGCCGCGCTGAAATCGTTGAATTTACAATTGTGCACAGTAGACAAATTTTGCTTATAAATACCATCGATGTAAGAAATCAGTTTTACATTAATACGAATACAATATACTCTCTGATATATTTATATAGCTTCTCTCTCTCCATATTTCTCACAACACTTTTAAATTTTTTGAACTTCTTTTACTTCTTAGCTTCTCTGTAACTTTGTCATCATTTTCATAATTTTTTAAGAACCTTTTAGAACTTTTGTTAATAATAAGTTGCATTCAAAGGCCTCCGAAGGCCCCCAACTTCATCGAACATCTCAGACTCGGATTAATATAGCGAGAAAGGGGTAGAAAGGAGATCTAATTACCAAAACCGCATGAAATTGTCTAAAAACAAGAACTAGTTCCATAAGAGCTCTTCCTTCTCTGTAGAATTACCTTTCCTTCTCTATCACCTCTCTAGTAGCCCCCTTTACCACCACTCTATCTCAGTCCCCTCCACCCCCCAAACCCTTATCGCCTATCTCTCTCACCTACTCCACCAACCCAAAACTTAGCTGCCTCTCGCTTAGATCTTGGCGCCTTCACGATGCTTCATGGATGTGGTTTAATCATCCCCGACCCGAACAATATCGACGTCCTATGCTAATATTAAAAAATAGGCCCTTATATAAAAAAATTCAAAGAAACCACCAAAATAACAAATATGCATCAAACTAAACTTTTCTCCTCAAAATCTTTTGACACATTCCAAGAAGAGTTGAATTCAAGAAACTTGCAGACATTTTGACTATCAGCTTCTAAGTTTTTTTTATGTTTAAAGATTTTTTTTTTCAATTTAGGCCTCTTTGAAAGTGAGACCTTGTTCCATGTCCCGCTTTGAACATGTTAAGGGTCGGGCCTGGATTTAATTATTACAATTGGCGTCGATGTCGTGGTGAAATCCGGGAGTTTCTGTTTTTCTCATCATCGATCTGAGTTATTCTCTTTGACCGACCCTCATCTTTGTCGGTGGAGTTGTCTCGTGTCACTGTCGTAAAGAAAAAAACCCGAACACTGGCTTGTCGCTACCATCGTCCTTGATTCTTCTCGCCACTGTGTGATGGCCGGTTAGACGACCCATTCTGGCCTGCTTCTTGGTGAAGCTTTGATGGTCTGCAGCCTAAGTCAGTGGTTCATCTTGCCACCGCGCTCGACTTCAATCGCCTCTGCGTGGTTGTCGCTCTCCCTTAGTTTGATATTTGAGAAGCTTTGTATGTACAACATCCTTGAGAAGCTAGATCTAGTTTTTTATACCTTGTTTTTTATTTTATCTTCGTTTTCTTTTTCTTCCTTAATTCCACTTGCTAGTGGGTTCTCCCTGAGATAGGGATACCACTAGTCTCCCATCCATGTACCTCTTGAAAGAAAAAAGAACTAAATCTATAATAAAGAGATAGCATATAAAATGAACTCAAATAATCTTCCCCGGAAAATTTAAAGGTGCGGGGGCTAAAATATATAAAATAGATACATCAACCTCACCCAAGCCAAATTGCTTATCTCTAAGAAAAACAAGTCATTAGTAACAGTGCAAGTTAACACCATCAATAATCATTACTTAATTGTCATAACAACTTGGGGCCTGTTTGGGATTGTTGTTAGTTTCTAATTTTTGGTTTTATGAATGTAAAAGTCATATGATATAAGGGGTATAACGAACTTATAATTAGTCATACTTATACTAATTAAACATGTAAAATTTTAAAATCTAGAAACTATATGTTTTGGTTTCTCTATATTTGTTTTTAGCTGGAAATATGAACAGATTCTTAGTTATTTTACTATAAAGAAACAAGAAATTATATAAATTGACTTACTTACCTTCAGCAAAGTGCTATTAGGACTAATTTCTCAATAGTACTATGTCGAGGATGTGACCATACTTAGTGGTTGTTTGCTATACAGGAAATTATGTAGGCAATATAAATTCTCATGATTTTCTAATCTAGGTAGTTGTTTGGTTGACATGAAGTGGGAAAATGGTGCTAATGAAAATTCCTTGGGAAACTGAAATTCCCATAAAACATGGGAATTTATTTACTCCCCTTGGTCATTTAGAATTTCCACATCAATTCATAGAAAGTGCAAATTCCTTGATATCACCCAAAGTAAAAATTCCTTGATATCAACCACACATATTAAGACTATTTCCTAGGATATTACATAAGGGAAATAACTTCCTAGGAAATGGAACTTCCCATAGGAATCAAATTCCCACGTATACCAAACCACCACTACTAGGGATGGCTTTTTTTAGAAGGATTTTTAGATAATGGCCATCACGAATATTGTTTTATAATTCACTTGCGTTATGCTCACGACATATTTATATATGTGGTTTTTTTTCCATGTACAACAATTATTAATATGATTACTTATTTGAACTTTTTATCATATGAAGAAAAACAAAATTTAGGAAATTTGGAATATCCAATTGGATCTAAACTAACTAGCTCTAATTTGGATTAGATCAAATTGGATTTGGTACGGTGGTAGTTCAAACTAAATTTGGATTCAAAATTTCAAAAATAAAATAATTTTGAGTTTGGGTTGGATCAAATCCGTTTAGGTTTAAAATAGTTTGGTTCCATTCATGTTCGTTTTCTGGTTCAGGTTATTGAATCAGTTACATTACAAATTAGGGTCAAGTTTGTGTCAATGGTGTTCAGATCAGGCATCAGGTAGAATCAATACAGTCAAATTACAAAACAGTTAGATTACAACATAAAAATATAAGAAGGATATGTTTAGTAAAAAAAACTAGTAAATTAAGACAATATGTTAAAATTGACAATAATATATACTTACTCCATTTTCTTTTACTTGCAACTTTTGAGATTTTGCACTATTCACTTGCTTGCATTTGACTACCTTTGGTCTTTTATATGTAAGGCAAAATATAGTCGCGAGGGATCTTGTTAGATTCAATTCATTGTATAATTTCACAATATCTAATTTTTATAATTTGTATAATTTTTATTACTTTAGAGTTTTGAAATTATCTCTCTCCCGCGAAGTCTCAAGTTAGCTGGGAGCCATAGGCAGACCTCGAGGGTCGAAGAACTTCAAGACATGAAGTAAAAGGAAGGCTAAGACTGCTGATCCACCATTGTCAAAGGTGCGAAGGACTCGATCAATGGAAGATGTGATTGAGAAAACAACCATGGATGGAGGAAATGTGTCAAGCGAAGAAAAAAGTGAGATTATATCCCCTAAATCTTCTTTAATTGAATTGAAGAAACAATCTGCGGAAAAACAATTGTTCTCGGAATGGCTGAATGTGATTAACAGTGGGTCAAAAATAGGGTCAAAATCTCATAATGGTGAAAAGAGGGTTTCATGGGCTGCGGAGGTTGAAACTGATAATAATGTGAATTTTAATCCTCCAATTATGAATAATAGAATTGCTGATGAATTGAATTGTAATAAAAATTAGAATCAAGAATCTATTATTCTTGAAATTGAATGCGAGGACATTCAAGAAGAAGTAGAGTTTTGGGAAAACTCCATTATAGGCTATATACTGAGTGCAAAACCTCCATTTTCTGTAATGGAAAGGTTCTTTAGAAGACATTGGGGTAAAATGGGCATAGATAAAATAGCTCCATTCAAGGAGGGCATGACCATTATAAGGTTTACAACCAGGGAACAGAGAGATGCAATTCTTCATGTTGGTTTTTTATTCTTTGATGGGAAATATGTTATTCTTAAACCATGCAAATCTAATGAGGATTGGAGTAACTCATCTGTGGAGAGGGTTCCTATATAGGTTGAATTACATGGTTTAGAACTGAAGTATTGGAGGGGGGGGAGTTTAAGCAAGATCATAAGTACTCTAGGCCTTTTTTACAAGTGCATCAGGCAACTCAAAAGAGAGATAGGTTGTTATTTGCATAAAGCTAGTGGAAGTAAGTAATAACCAAGATTTCCCGGATCATGTCAAGTTTAAGAATGAGAATGGAGAGGTGAACACAAAAGCTTCACTATGCCTGGAAGCCTATCATTTGTAACAATTGCAGGGGTTATGGACACTCTCATGAGGTATGTGTTACCAAGTAGAAGGTGAAAAAGGTGTGGAGGGTCAAGGTTACAGATGTAGTAACCAGTGTAGAGGGGAGTCACATGGAGAAACAACAAACATATGTGGAGCAAGTTGATAACACTATAACTGAGGCTCCAAAAAATGTTGAGAAGGAACCAATTCTTTGTTACTCCCAGTCAAGAATCAGTTTGACATATTGAACTCAGCAACCACGACACCATTGTTTTATGAGGTAGACATTCAACCTGATGAGATGCAGGGGTTAAAGGCCCCTGAGGATGCACATGGATAATATTATGGTGTGGAATATAAAGGGGGCTAAATAGGACAAATAAACAAAGTGAGGTGAAGAGATTTATTTCTTCTCACAACATTAAACTTTTTAGCCTATTAGAAACTACGTGAAGATGGATAGCATGGGAAATCTTTATCAATACCTTTGTTCAGGTTAGTGCTTCACTACTAATAGTTGCATCATTGATAGAGGTAGGATTATTGTTGCATGGCTGCCAGGATCTTTTACTGTGATAGTGATTCATATGACTAAACAGTTTGTGCATTGTATGATTGAACCTATGGGACAATGTCCAACTTTTGCTTGCTCTTTTGTCTATGGCTTTAATGAAAGAAGAGATAAAGAGAAGTTATGGAGCGCTTTGAAATAAGTGAAGCAATCTGATGTGCCATAGATGTTAATGGGAGATTTTAATGTGGTTTTAAACATGGATGTGAGGATTGGCTCTCCTGTAAGAGCTAGTAAAATTAGAGACTTTAGGGAGTGCGTGGATTAGTGTGGAGTTGTTGACATCAAAAGCACAAGAAAATTTTATACTTGGTCTAACAAATAAGAGGGAGCACAGAGGGTATGTATATATTAGTTGTAGCTATATCAATTGCATATCTATATTATTATTAAAACATGTGAAAAGCGCTTGATACCCGCCACGTGTCACCAATGACGCCACATATTTCATAACATGACAACTTGCTTTTCAATCTACAAAGAAAAATAGTTTAATAGGATTTGATCTTCTGACTAATTAATTAACAATATCATCATTCCTGTAAAAAAAATGATACTCATCATTTTAATTATCACCAAACCACATCTTTTTATTTGCAAATTATATCTCTTCAATACAAATAAATTGTAACGTCCCGAACCTCACACTCAAATAATACAAACCTTAATCAAATAATCTCATAGTTTAACTTAAAATTTCGGCAGAGTTTCCTCTAAATATTGGACAACCCAAAATCGGGAAATAATTTTAATGCTGTTAGCAAACTCAATAGAACTATTCTCAATCCTAAGACCAAAATCGTTGACTCTTTCGCGAAAACAACATCAAGAGAGAATTAGAGCATTTTAAAACAACTCAAACTTAATTAATCTACTCAATCTTACAAACCCATCTAAGAGATATTGAATCTTTTCGACAAGAATAACAAGACCTATACATACATGACCCAAGTAAAATTTACATTTTAAACTCTTTGAATACAAAGTTCCTCTATAAATTGTAATTCTCGCCTTAAACATCCCGATCCCAACATGAAACCTGCTCTAGTGACAACTGCTTGCCATTGTACAAGGTACATGGGTCATCAAAGGTTCAACCACAAACAGAAATTAACAAATGGAGCACATGTCAGCAAAAACTGAGTACCAACACTCCACATTAAACAAAAACAACAAATCATCGAAATATATATTTTAGAAAACAAAAGTGTAACTTAAATTCTCATGTACATTAGTATCTCAAGTTCCCCTCTTTAAACTTCTATATCAATCTATATCCATTCAAAATAATGGAAACATCAAAGAATTCATACCTCAAAGACATATCAGTTTTACTCAATGTTCATAATCCTCAAGTTCTAAATCAAGTTATATGATCATGATAAGTAAAATCAGCATGTAAAACCATATAGAATAGAGTAGAGTCAAAATAGAATTATGAATAAGTTTCACAACTGCAATCACAAAGCAATCGGGTAAAACGTTACAATGGTCACAAATTTGAACATCTTTAGATATTAACAACAATTCACTGAATCCATGTTAATGAGTAATTCACCTTTGATAATCAAATACAAAATGAAGAATAAACTTCAAGCACTATTAACTCAAAATATTATTTCATCATACAACAGTTAAGTCAGGGCTGATCAAGGAGCCTCGGCTGATCCACTAAATAACAAACGATAGACCCGAGAGTCCTGGTCGGTCATATCATAATATAAACCCGGGATTCCCGGTTGGTCTTGCTAGAGCAAACACGGTTTAGTATCTTGCCACATACAATGATAAGTAATCAATCCAATATCTTCCCAATTTCGACGAAGATAAAATAACAAAACACCAATATCTCCAATAGTGAATCCATATAATCTTTCATTTTTCATTATTAATATCTTTTAAGAAACCAACAATAAAGTTACAATCGTTAATTCATCCAATAATCAATATTCTCAAAGATTCCACAATCACGCAAACTAATCAATCAATTTGATATCATTCTAGTTTATACCATAATTTTAATCGAAATCAATTCTATACAAATCCATATCCACTTCAAAGAGTTAATTAACCAAAATGATTCATATAATCTATCGTCATTGAGCACAATTCAACTCACGACTATTTAAGCTTCTCATGCGCCATATTATCGTGGTTCTAGAATTACAGCAATAAATTTGTCTATTGTTACGCCATGATTTGTGGCGGTGCGAAATCCGCAACAATAGGTCACTTAAAAACCGTAGCAATATACAATTATTTTACTAGTATATCCTCACACTAATTAAATAATAAACTTTCTTAGATACGCAACTCGCTAAACATAATGAGACATGGTATAGTTAGTAGATCTACGTATCCACTTCCCATCAAACTATGAGTATCACATTTCAAATTTTATCAGGGGTTCATAGTACCTAGGTCAACCACTCGAAACTAAGGATATATAACTATAAATTCTATAAATTTAAAATCTTGCTCCCGATAGTAAAATACATTAATCTAACTTTGTTTACACATCTCTGATTAAGTTGGTTTCCACATGAATTCTCTTTATATTACTCAGAATACTCAAAACATATCTATATTATAAGTTTCAAAGATAGGCTTACAAATGAATATCTTTAATAAACATCTTCTTGAAATATGAAATTCTATTTAACACATCTAACTGTCCACAAGAACTAGTAGTTTTACAAAAAAACATAAGAGCTAATAATATAGTAAGAGTATAACAAATAAACTTTATCCTTAACATACTTTAATATACTTATAAGAACTTCCAAATATCAAATTACCGCTTTAGTTTATTGCTTAACAAACGTGAATATCTGACAAATAAAGGTGAGAGTATATTGTCGAACATTCCAGCTCAATTAAAACTACCTTCATAAAACATAGTCAAGGCTCCAAAACATATTTTACACCACTCAATTACTGTAACAGACGGTCATTCCCGACCAGCTTTAGAGGATTTACGCACAATGGAATTAAAGTCTCTAGTCGATCTATCCAACTGATATCATCACACTCACTGAACTACATCAGAGAATGTGGAAACCAAAAATATGAATAGAATTCAAATTAATTACTATTAGCAACTATAATTATACTTACAGAAATATTTACATTAATAACTAAAGTATTACAAGTCGAGCGGCCTCACTTCGATATACAAATTAATACTACTATTCATACTTCTAACAATTTGAAACCGTCAATTCTAAATAATAAACTCCAATTCTTAAACCTTTACAAATAGAAAACTGCCACCCGCCAAGTGACATGCCACAAAAATGACAAAACAAAACATACAAAGACATCAGCAAAGATAAGTACTAACCCATAAAACACAGTAAAAAAATGCTTTGGTGTTCCTTTTCTTGAAAACCAATCAATCACAATCACAACAACAACACATGCTTTAAACTTATCATCCAATACACTTGGTGACTTCACGGTGTTACGGAACAATCTTTATTCCTTGTGTTCAATTCCTTTACACACATTCATATACTTTTTGTTCTTTAAACATAATTATTTGGCAATAGGTAAGACAACGACGCGAAGGTGGCAACACCAGATTGCAGACACATCGCTTATCGAGGAACGTCTTCCCACTAGATAAAAAGGTCTACCGTAGTCTTCAGTGTATACACCCCTTGAACCACCAAAGGTAATACTTCCAAGGCGACTCTCATAATAACCACCAGAGGGTTTTCCCATAAGACACTCCACCAGAATGTAATCCTTAAGGTCCTTAGGGTGGACCACTAGAGAAGCCCTAAGCCTTTTGTCATGTGTTCATAACCTATAAGGGGCCCACTAGAAGCGATCCTTAATTATATGCATTTTAAGTATCATTTAGCATAGTTTTAGACCATTTAGCTTGCATTTGTGCATTTTTGGGTTCCTTTATAAGTTATATTGCATTCATGGGTTGTTTGGTCTTTTAATGTAATTTCAAATACTCTATACTCCTATGGAAGGACATGAAATAAAGGCTCTTGGACAACCTTTGAAAAGATATATCATATGCCCAAATTGGATAGGAATTGGAGAAGATACAAACCGCTTTTCATTATTGTGCGAAATATGACACTTCTTCACTATTTGATTATAACTTTTGACATAGAAAATTATAATAAGGTAATCCCAAGGATGGAAATTAGACTTCAATCAGCTTTCCAACAATATATTACATGTGTCAAACAAAGCTCTTGATCAAAAGTTATAGATGTCCGAAGTTGAGTTGTTTGCTTTTGTTGTACCAACACATTTGACACGTCCGTGTTGCCCCTTTTTCCAAAAGACAAGAACTTTCTATTCAGCGGGGAATTTGCGCACTAAAGGTTGTCATTATTGACGCGTCCATGTTGCTTCAATTTGTTCGAGGCAGTAGCTTGTTATTTAGGAACTTTATGTAACAACAGGTCAACGCGTCCATGTTGGTATGCTCTGTAGTGCAACTTATTTTGTTGGTTAATTTAATTTAGGGCACTATAAATACTGTTTTATTTCTTTTAGTGACGGACTTAGGTTTTATTATCAGACTTTAGAGAGCTTTTAGAGAGAACTAAATTATTGAACTTCTAGATCTTGAATTTGGCTATCTTGGATCATCTTCTTTCAAGTAAAAGACTAAGTTTTTCTAATTCTCTCTCTTTATTTATTACTCCCTCTGTCCCAGAATACTCTTTACACTTTCCTTTTTCATTTGTCCCATAATACTCTTTACACTTCTATTTTTGGATATGACCCATTATTATTTTAATCTTTCTACCTTTTGACAATTGGCCCACACTCTCTCTCCTCCAATAAAATAATACCACTCCTACTACCTACCAACTCTAACCATTGGCCCACACTCTCTCTCCACCAAATAAAATAATACTACTTTTACTACTTACTAACTCCTATCACATCTATTTTTTCAATAAAATAACAATTGATAACCAAACAACTTATCATCTAAAACTACGTGTCCTGATAAGTGTCAAGGGTATTCTGGGACGGAGGGAGTATCATTTCTATTTGTTTATTTCTTAATTGCTTTGTTATTTCAATAATGAGTGAGTAGTCCTATAATCTTGGGTTAAGTTGAACCCTACCAATGACTGATGCATAAATTTCCCCTTATCTAAATTTAATTTGATTAATTATTCTTGCTTGATTATGTAGGTGTGTTTTTACTCGCCTACACGGTCTGAGTGCGTATTTAACTACCTCATTGAAGGATTTTATTAAAAAAACGTTTTAAAAGTCGCCAACAAGTCTTTAAAGGAAGACTCATAAACCTAATTGGATATTTATAAAACTTAGGGACATCTTTGGGACTTATATAATGTTGATTTCCCCGTCATAACTTCATTAATGGTCATGAACCAAAAATTGTATTCAGGGGGGTGAGGGTACGAACATGATCAAGAATCACGTTCGCTCATTGTTGGCCTCTACGTAACACGATTCATAGCAAGTTTTATGCAAAAGAAAAACCACATAATATTTTAAGCACCCTAAGAAAAGATTAGTCTAGGTTGGTTCATTAAACACATAAAAGACTATTTTTTTGTATGTTATTTAACAATCAAAATTACTGGGTACCTAGCAGGTTGTCCATATTATCTGATTTAGTGTTAGAACAATTATTTAGGTCAGGATTAACAATAATATACAAGGTGAAAAAACATTGCAATCAAGCACAAAAAAATAGTGTACATGAAAAAGAAATAAAAAGATTGCAAGGAGACAAGGAGTTAGTATTACACAACTATTTACAGTCGCAGAAATACGTTAACAATCTACATCATGAATAGAATGTTAGTAACTTCAATAAAATAATAATAAGAAAGATAAGAAAGGTTGTTAATTTGATTGACCCTCATAAAATTATACCTCTGTCTGCGTCGTTTATTTGCACGGATCTTGGATCAAATTGTGAACGAGTCTTGAAAAGATTGGCGTTTTAGATTGAACTTTGGGTCGGAAATAACTTTGCCTTGTATTACAATGGATATGTATCAGGCGTTTGGTGATGATATATAATGTAGAAGATTATTGGTGTTAGACGTGGAATTAGGAAAAAGAATATGATGATTAGCTAGTGATGATGAAGCGTGTATGATGATTATGGTGTCAGGGAGATTAGTAGTTGTTAGGGTTGTGAGTGTGTAGCGGAAGCAACTTAAAGATATAGAGATTGAGAAAAATAAATAGAATGGAAATATGTGGCAAGAAAAGTAGTAAAAAGGGGACACAAAATATTTAACATGGGAAAAATCCTCAAATAGAGGCAAAAAACCCACGGACGACGACTACCCGAAAATGCACTATATGAAATAGGAGAGTACAAGAATGAAGAACCTCAATTAAGAGGGTGAGTAATACAATATAACTTTCAAGATAACAGTGGATTAATAATACAAGGTGGGTTATAAGAAAGGAGGGTTGGTATGGTAGGAAGGCTTGAATGTGTATGTTGTAAGTTATGGCTTCATGACAAGCTCTTGTATTTGGTTGACCCCAAATGGATGCACAAACACCTTATTTACAGGTGTGCAGTGGCGGTGCAATAAGTCGGCAAAAATGTGCTCAATTAATTTAGATTTGTCTAGAATTTTCCATCACCAAGATACTTCATTTTTGCCTACATAATGCTTAGATATCCTCAAATTATTTCTCTTGTTTCTAGAGAAATCATGATGAGTGTTGCATGTACCATTTAGCACCGACGTTGGCTATTGGAGACGGGCCATAAATCCAACAATCTCCACCTTGGACCAAATTTTATGCACTCGTCGTATGAACCCCGAAGGGTATTATGTAGATATGTCACCATGACCCAATTGTAACTTGGGCTTAGAATAATGTGACATGTTGGAACCCATTTTATGAAGGCATTTATGCCGAACCGGGGTTGTGTAAGAAGAAGCCATAATAGAAGACCCTTGTAATACATAGAGATTTTTTATGTCTGATGGCCTTCAGAAGTTCATGAGCACCTCTGGAGACTTTAAGTACTCCACCTTGAGCCGAAATCTTGCACTCTTTAGAATCTAGAGTGCCCAAAGAAATAATTTTCAGCTTCAGATTAGGAACATGTTGAACATTAGACAGAGTCTTGATCTTACCATCATGCATCTTGATCCGAATTGAGCCAATACCATGAACATTGCAATTGGAACCATTGCCCATAGAGATGGATCTATTCTTCACTGATTTATAATCGATAAAGTGATCCTTTTGAGAATACACATGGTAGGTGCAATCGGAATCAAGCACCCACTTAGGAACTCTACTTCTTCCAGAAGAAGTAGCCAAAAGAACATCATCAGAATCCAATTCACCAAAATCGGCTTGTGCAGTTTCCGTTTTTTTCTCATTTTCTTCTCTTTTGATCTTTGTCTTTAATTTTAAGCAATCGGAAACATCGTGCCTATGCATTTTACAATATTTGCATAAATTTTTGAATTTATGCCCATTAGATGTGGCTCAATTTTTGGTACTTATTTTTTCATGTGATCTCCCTCACATTTAATCCTTCGGCATTATCATTGGAATGCACTTCAAGGTTAAATTTCTCTTTTGAGAGTAAATGAGATTTAACATCTTCAAAAGATAAGGTATCATTGTTACGATATAACATGATTTTCTTGAAGTGATTGTACGAAGGAGGTAGGGAGACAATTAATAACATGGCTTTATCCTCATCTTCAATCTTGACATCCAAATTCTCAAGATCAATAATAATAGAATTAAATTCACTAAGATGAGATTGGATAGAAGTACCTTCTACCATCCGAATAGTGTAAAGCCTTCCCTTTAAACAAAGTTTATTAGCGAGACTTTTGGTCATGTAGAGGGACTCGAGCTTCAACCATGGCCATGCAACGGTCTCCTCATGAATAACCTCGCGTAGTACGTCCTTAGTTAGACATAGTTGGATTGTAGATAACGCTTTTTCATCAAACTCTTGCCATTGCTCGTCAGTCATATTCAATGGCTTTTTCTGCTTACCATTAATAGCCCGTTTTATTCCGCTTTGAGTGAGAACGGCATTCATCTGGACTTTCCATATGCTAAAACTGATTTTGCCATCGAATTTCTCAATCTCGAACTTCGTTACCGAAGACATCTTTAATATAATAACACTCTAAACAACCTTAGCTCTGATGCTACTTGTTAGGGTTGTGAGTGCGTAGCGGAAGCAAATTAAAGATGTAGATATTGAGAAAAATAAATAGAGTAGAAATATGTGGCAAGAAAAGTAGTAAAAGGGGACAAAAAATTTAACATGGGAAAAATCCTCAAATACAGGCAAAAAACCCACGGACGACGACTATCCGAAAATGCACTATATGAAATAGGAGAGTACAAGAACCTCAATTATGAGGGTGAGTAATACAATATAACTCTCACTATAGTAGGAAACTCACAAAGGAGTGATACAAAAAATAAAGTGGATTAATAATACAAGGTGGGTTATAAGAAAGGAGGGTTAGTATGGTAGGAAGGCTTGAATGTGTATGTTGTAAGTTATGGCTTCAAGACAAGCTCTTGTGTTTGGTTGACCCCAAATGGATGCACAAACATCTTATTTATAGGTGTGCAATGGCGGTGCAATAAGTCGGCAAAAATGTGCTCAATTAATTTAAATTTGTCTAGAATTCTCCATAACCCAAATACTTCATTTTGCCCGACATAATGCTTAGATATCCTCAAATTATTTCTCTTGATTTCTAGAGAAATCATGATGAGTGTTGCATGTACCATTTAGCACCGATGTTGGCTATTGGAGATGGGCCATAAAAGTTGGGCCATAAACCCAACAGTAGCAGATGTGTGGTATAAGGCGGTGCTCTTTGGTGTTAGGCGTAGGATATAAGAATCAGGAGCAGGGATTATGAGGTGAGTTGTTGTTGTGTTTGGCGTGAGGATTAGTTTAGTATGAGGAGTGATGATGTTTAAGGCGGTGGGATTATGGTGAGGTGAGAGAGGTTTTTGTGGAGTAGCAACGTGGGTTTTAGAATTAGGTCGTGAGAGTATGATTGTGCCATGGAGTTAGAGAGGAATTAGTCGTGATGTTTTAGCGTGTGAGGCATCTGAAGGTGAGCTAGGGAGTGGAAGGTTAATATAGGTTTAGGTGTTAGGGAAGTAAAAGCTAACCGAAAACAATTAGGTTTCTAAAAGATTTTTTATTGAAAGATTTTAGAAAATATTTTAGACAAAGATAGATGTTTGGAAAATACAATTTTTGATAAAGATGTGTTTTTATAAAAATATATTTTGCAAATATTTTAGATAATTAATATAATTAATTAACTCTGTTAATTAAATTGGGCTAGAAAAGGGGTTTTAGAAAATGAGCTTTCATAAAACTATTTTAAAAAAAGGTTTTTGAACATGGGATTTTATAAGCTATTTTACGAAAAAGGTTTTGGAGAGTGGGCTTTATAAAAACTATATATAAAAAAAGGTTTTGTGAAATGGTTTAATAAAAAGGGTTAGAAATATAGTTTGGGCTTAAAATATTTTATTATTTTAGGATCGTTCTTTATTCTTTCCTCGATCGACCAATTAGAGCGGGGTGTTAGTCATCATAGGGTACTCAAATGGGGACGATTATGTGTTTACAAATTATATTGTGTTTAATTTCGTTATCATACTAGGGATAGACGGTATTGAATTGATTCCTTATCTCAATGGAAATTGTATCTTAATGGATTTATTGATTCAATCAAGAGTATGCATATCTCTATGGGAATAAGTACATACAATTACTAGGACTTTATTTGTGATGTCATGCTTAATGTCTTTTTCTTGCATGATTCCATTGGAATAGGTACGATTGTTTTTTTAGAGTAGCCATAGTTACTCGGGAGAGGTCTATGGTACTTTTATGGTGCAATACTCCTTTTATTTGGACTATTGGTCTTATTTATTGTAATCGGAATTATTTTTGTTTTACTTGTGCTAGTGGAGATACTTAATTCTAGATGCGTTTATCAATTGAGTTTACCTCCGTGTGTTATTGTTAATAGCAATAGTTTATTGTTTAGTGTTAGTTTAGCATCCTTTTCACATTTTTGTTTGTCGCTTGTTTAGTTAAATTAAGTCAAAGACATCTAGTGTTTGATATCGTTTGTCTATGTAGATTCAATCCTGACTTACCTAGGAGGTTAGTTAGGAATTATCTTTGTTAGGTAGGCGACACGCCTATTAAATGTCATGATCTTACCACTAAACTATGACTTGGGGTTGTGACTAAATATCAACCGCAAACTATAGATCCCAGTGGCGAACCCAAAGGGGGACATGGGGTACAACTGTACCCCCTTTTAAAAAATTCAGCTTTAATAGATACTTCTAGGTAAAAGGGAAAAAAAATGGTGAAAGGTTTTCTCTCTCACTGACTCCACGCTCCTCTCTCTTTCCCTCTGAAATTTTCTCCAAAATTTTCTCTCCCCTCTCTATGCAAGGTTTTCTCTCTACTCTGTCGTTGCATTTTCCCCCTCAATCGAGACCCGCTGATCTATCTCTGTACCCAAATTTTATCAAAGATTTGATTTTCCTACCTCCAGATTTTCAAACGCTTTTCATTAATTTCTGAATCTCCGATTAGGGGGTTTTCTCAAATCGTACTTTTCTTCAAGTTTTAGAGAGAAAATAGAAAAAGGGGTAAGTTCTTGAATTTCTGGGTAAAAGGACAAAAAAATTTGGAAGAATGTATCGGTGTTTTCTGTTGTTGGGAAGTTTTCAGCAAGCAATGTGTAACGAGGCCTTGATTGATTCCATTTAGTTTTGCTAAACCCAACAAATTAAACAAATAAAAATGCAAAAGTTTGTTGTACAGGTTGAATATATATGCAACGTTAGTATATATAATATAATATAAAGATTTTTGTTCTAATTCTTGAAAGTATCAAAGAAAAAAGCCCCTTGTAAGTACTACCTCCGTTTCAAATTAATCAACACACTTCATTTTGGGGGAGAACCAAGGAGAAAATGCAAAAATATGAGAGATAAACTAAAAAGGTGGAGAGAGAAACTGAAAAGTGAGAGAGAGAAACTAAAAAGTGGGTTAAAATATTAAAAAGTGGATGACAAGGGTGGAAAAAGAGGAGAAAGTAGATGTGACATGCAACCGAAAATAGAAAAATCAATTGTGTGTAGATTAAAAAGAAACGGACCAAAAAGGAAAGTGTGTAGATTAAAAAGAAACGAGGTAGTATTTGATATAACTATCAAAAGGGTATGAATCATTATGTTTGGGTGGATAGATAGATGTTTGTATATAATATAGTTTGGATAGTTGATGGTATTTTGGGAAAATAGGTAAGAGAATGGACACAACTTAATGGAATGATTGGAGAAAGCAACCCAATCGATCTTCGACAATTCATGTTCAAAAGAATGGAATACTCCCAATGTAAATGTGTCGAATGAAACTAATGAGTCCCCTTCATCCCCATCATTAATTCTTGATCTTCGACAATTTATGCGAACTTATTTTCCCCTACTTTTGTGTTTGTTGTACGTCGTACCCCCAAATTGAAATTCCTGGGTCTTATTAAATTACCGAGGTATCGCATGAGCCCAAAAACTAGTTGCACTCAATATGAAGTGATAATTAGGAGCATAAATGCAAATGTTTCAATAAATCATCTTACAAGCATAAATGTAACAGTTATCAAGTGTTCGGGAGGAATAAATGGTTGAAAAAAAAAGAAATAGAGACTTATGATAGGTAAAGAAATCAGATATACAAGAAAAATAAAACTTAAAAACCTTAATAAAGATAAGGAGATGCGTATTTACACGTCAAAGTTCACTAGTGGAGAAAAACGGAAGGGTTGCGGTCAAAACTTACCCTAAGGGTCGCATTTTTGGCCAAGCCAGCCCTTTAAAGTAGACCCTTCACAAAAAGTAAAGGGCTGCGGTTTACGCCCAAAAATGCAGCATTTTTGGGCCTGAACCGCAACCCTTCATTGTACAAAGGGTTGCGGTTTTGACCATAACCGCAGTCCTTTTGACCCAAAAAAAAATAAAAAATAAAATTTTTTTTTTGCATTTTTTTAACCCTAAAGTTGTTTGTGCAGCGGAATTATAAATTACAACTCCTTCATCTGATGCAAACAAATTAAACAAAACTAATCAAACAAAACGAAATTATATTTTATAATTTGATGCATAAGATCTAAACTAATCAAACAAAAAAAATTACAGTCGAAGAAATGAAAGTGAAAACAAACTGCTCTAAATAACCGCTTAGATCCAAAGAGTAGACAAATAGACAATAGGAAAATAAAGAAATGGAAAACAAATAAAAGAGAAGCAAAACATCAGTAGACAATAGGAAAAGAAAGAAATGGAAAGCAAATAAAAAAATAAGAAGCAAAACATCAGTAGAAACAAATCTAAAAAAACAAAACGAAATTTACAAGAACATCAAATTAATTCCACAAAATAAAATAAAATAAAAAACCTAAAATACAAAATAAAACGCTTAACTAAACTTCAAATATCACAAGTAACAAATAAATTACAAAAAAAAAATGATAAAAACTAGATCAAACCCTATATCTGATGCAGTGAAGGCCCGCCCAACTCCTTCATCGCCCGTCGTTGCCGTGGCGAAGAAGACGCTCGAAGTAGAAGAACAGCGGCGAAGAAGACGCTCGAAGCTAAGTTGAAGAACAGCGCCGACAATGGGGGTGTGGCGCCGACAAGAACAGCACCGACAAGAACGTATGTCGCCGGCGAAGAAATGGGGATGAGAGGAAAGAAATGGTGACGAGACGAACGACGAAGGAGGAGAGGAGAGGGAGGAGAGAGAATGAGGGAGAGAGGAGAGAGAATGAGCGGCCTTTTTTTTGAAGGGAAAGAATGAGCGGCTTTTTGTTCGAACGACAATTAACCTAGCGCTGAGTATTTGAACCATTTAAAAGCCCACCTATCAAAATAAAAAAAGCCCGCGAATTAATGATAAAGGGTTGCGGTTAGCCCAAAAACTGCAGCCCTTCACTACTTATAGGGCTGCGGTTTTCGCCTAACCGCAGGCCTTGCCAAAAACCGCAGCCCTTCATTTACGAAGGGCTGCGACTTTTGGGCTAACTGCGGCCCTTCACTAATAAGGGCTGCGTTTTTCAAAAAATGCAGCCCTTGCAACGCAGCCCTTACTTTTTTCCCCCTTAGTGGTTAAAAGAATTTAAAATGCTCTACAATCTACATGCTCGAAAATTTCTTGCATTAATTTTTTTTTTTTTGAAAGGAAACAAACCAATCCACTTTCATTTGATACTTGATTAATAGTAAAAATATTTAGAAAAAAATCATGGAAGAAAATGAGATGCATAACATTACCAAACAAAATGGCAAAGTAAAATGTTGATTTACCTTTTTCATAGTTGAAAATCTTTGTGGCACAAGAAAAAGTAGAATGGAGAAGAGTAGAAAACGCATAGGACAGAAGGAGCTTTGAAATATGTTTTTTTTAAACCAGGGATGCAATTTATTAGATTAAGCAGTCTTACAGCTAATACCTAGCATGAAGCTAGGTATCCAAAACCAAAATGCCAGCAGTTTTTTAGCACCTCCTAAGATTAGAAACATTACATAATTCTACTAGTACATTCCTTACCATTAATCTTCGAGAACTGTAACTCCCAAAAGATCCTTCTTCATGTCTCTTGCACACAAACTGGCACAATAAGATGAGTTTTAGTGTCTTCCTTCATTTCCATACCAAATACTGCCAGTTTATGGGCAATCATGTTGGATTCCCGATGAACATGTATGAATTGTGCTTCAAAGTTGTTCCTCACATAACCTGCAACCTCTTGAATCAGCATTCCTAGTTGATGCAAGCCATAGTCCTCGACCTCCTTCAACATTTTATGAATCATTGAGGCATCCATCTCAATTTGAAGTTTTGTTATTCCAAATTCCTTAGCTAATTCTAATCCTTTCTTGATCGCAAGTAGTTCTGCATGCACCGGGTCTTTAGCTCGTGTCTTGAAAGAAAAGCCCATAAACGAACTTCCATCCTGCTTCCTTATAACTCCACCACAGCTAGCTTTATCCGTATTTCGCTTATGAAATCCTGCTTCAGGTAACTTCCATTTCTCTAACCTGGTACTTGAAACTTGCTCTTTTCCTTTATCCTGAAAGGCATAAAAATTGGCTACTAAATCCGCCGTTCAGCTGTTGAAAACATACCTCGAATGTCGCATTTTATGGTAAAAAACTGTCTCATTCCTACTCTTCCATAAATGCCATATTATTATCCCATACACCATCGCCCATTCATTATCCTTTTCCAAATTCAGCTTCATCCATTCATCCCATTGCAAATTGAAAAACTGAGGTAAATGTGGAAGCTGGATATTCTTGTTAGTATCAAAAACCATGACACAAATGACTCTAGAAGCATAACAATTCCTAAACAAGTGGAGATGGTCTTCCATTGTAGAGTTACAACGAGAGAAAATGGGATCAAAGTTTTTTAATTTTTTTTCCTAGGACACTTCCAACCGGGAGAATTTGATGAACTAAGTGCCATAACAGCATCCGGTAGTTATAAGGTATCTTTAGTTTCCAAATTTTATTCCAATTTATATGAATATTTAGAAAACAAAGCTTTGGAGGAGAAGCAACTCTACATGCACTTTTAATATCAAACATTCCGGAACTCCTCAATCCCCAAGCAAGTTGATCAATACCCTTAGAGGCAAGAGGCATAGAAGTGATGAGATTAATAAGATCTTGTGGGAGAATACCAATTAGACAATCTACAACCCAAGCACCATTTTTGATTAAATTATGGACTCTCTAGTGTTCCATATAAGATGGTATAGGACAAATATTGCACTTGCATAATTCTTTATCCCCCACCCATACATGAAACCAAAGAGACACACTAGTTCCATCACCAACCATATGAATTAATCCCTTGTTAAGAATTTCCCTGCCCTTCAAAATGTCCCTCCACAAGGTTGAGTCCCCTTGTTTTGCATTACAGTTCTCAAACGAAGATCTGCCCAAATACATTGAAGTTAAAATTCTTACCCAAAGCTTATCATCCTGTCTCAAGACACTCCATCCTAGTTTTGCCATAAATACAAGGTTCCAAGCTCTCATATCCCTAAACCCCCTGAATTTATGGGTTCTGACGCCTTGCCCCACCCCATTCGGGTATATACGGGATCCGTCCCAAAGCATTCCAAAGAAACTTTTTGCATTTTCCTTCTATCTCTTTCAAGGTTGAACAAGGAAGCAAAGAAGATTGCATTGCATACAAAGGATACGTATTAACAACAGACTTAATAAGCGTTTTCCTTCCAGCAATGTTGATAAGTTTAGCCTGCCAACTGCTTATTCTCTCAGTAGTCTTCCCCAACATATCAACATAATCACTTTTCTTAAGTTTATTAGGGTGAAAGCCCAAAGGAAGTAGTACTAGACATACTAGCTTCCTTACTAAGCAGGTGCCTAAAGGAGGGTGGAGTTTTATTTGGGAAAATCAATTTTGACTTTTGAATATTCATAAACAGTCCAGAGATCTTCCCAAACTCATTCAACAACCCTAATATGTTGTGGACGTTTTCAACAGACGCTCTACCAAACATAAAAACATCATCAGCATAAAATATGTGAGATATCTCCACGTTCTTTGTTATTTTAATTGGGAGCCAATTTTTATTATTCACCTCATTTTCAATTAGGCGAGACACTCTTTCTATGCATAGAACAAAAATGTAAGAAAAAAGGGGGTCACCCTGCCTAATTCCCCTAGAAGGTAAAAATTACTGAGTGATTTCACCCTTCCATAAAACTGAAATCTTTGGCGTACAAATGCAATTCACGATCAATTTAACAAGATGAATGGGGAAATTGAAAAAATCCAACGTATTTTTAATAAACCCCCACTCTAGACTATCATAGGCCTTAGAGAGGTCGATCTTGAAAGCCATAATTCTTTTGTTTTTACCAGCCTTTTTGAAAGTATTTGCAATTTCCTTAACAACTAAAATATTATCCAAAATATTTCTACCAGGGACGAAATTAGACTAGACAGGATTAATAATCTCACTCAGTAAAGGTTTCATCCTATTGGCAATAACCTTTGTTAATATTTTGTAAATAGTATTGCGAAGACCAATAGGCCTCAAATCTTTAATGTCATTGGGGTTGTCCACCTTGGGAATCAGAGAAATATAGGACTCATTAATGGAATCAGGGATACTAGAAGTACGAAAGCAATTCATAATGAGTTCAGAAACCGAAGCTCCCACTACCCCCCCCCCCAAAATTTCTGGAAAAAAAAGGGTTGAATACCATCAGGACCAGGGCATTTGATGGGGGTGCATATCAGTAATGGCTTTATATATCTCTGCCTCCCTACAATCTTTTTCAAGCAAATCTATTGCTATTTTGTTGATCACTAGAGTATTCCAATCATTATATTCTCGGGTGGAATGAAACTGTTTGGAAGAAAAAAAAATTAATAAAATGATTAACAACCATTTGTTTAATCGCATTTTCTTCCGTTAACCAGTCCCCATCCCCATTTTTTAAAGTTAAAATTTTTTAACGACCCCTCTTAACCTTAGAAATGATATGAAAATATTTAGAATTCCAATCACTATATTTCCTCCAATCACAACCAGCTTGCTGGGCCTTCTTTATTCGTTCAATTTTAATAATTTCATTAAAGTCCATAAGAAGTTGTTTCTCCAAATTATTAAGAAAAATCGAATTTTTTTTGCAAAGAAACTGCTGAATACATTTTAACCTAGCAAGGATGCGTTTTTTCTGATGAAAAATGGACTTATAATATGTGTTAACCCATCTTTTAACTCTACTTGTGAAACCGTCTCGACTTTGTTCAAACCTAATTGAATATTTTCCCCAAGCCTCAGCAAAGAAATTTTTGAAGCTATGGTGATGAAGTCAAGCTTCCTTACATCTAAATGGAAAATTACCATTTCTAATTTTTTGTGGAGAAACTCTAACAAGTAAAGGACAATGATCAGAGAAGGTTATGGCAAGATGTATTACCTGAGTTTCGGGAAAGGTGTTAATTCATTCAGCATTTGCAAGTGCTATGTCTAGTCTCTCTCTTATCAGGTGGATTCCCTCCCTACAATTGCTCCAAGTAAAGTTTGGACCTTGATATTTCAAATCCATCAGGCCCACAAAATCCATCCAACTGCTCATATTTTTCCCTTAAGAACTGTTAACCTTTCTCTCTCCCATTTTCTCCGACTGAGACACAACTTCATTAAGGTCTCCAATCACCATCCATGGTTGTATTGGTTGGAGGAGGATTTTCCGCTATTTCACTCCATAAATTATTTTTATCTTTAGTCGAACAAGGAGCATGAACACCCGTCACTAAAACTTCTGGAGTGTTGGGGAAGAACTTGAAAAGAGAATGGAAGTACCTTTCTGAAGGACCGACATAATCAATAAGTTGCACCGAATCTTTCCACAACATCCAAATTCCACCTTTTCTACCAAAAGGTGGAATGACCTTACAGTCCTTAAAGCCCAACTGCTTCGTGACTCTACTGGCTCTATCTTCACCCGCTTTTGTTTCCAAAAGAATCACTACCCCCGGGTTATGAATCTGAACTAAACTTAGAAGGTGGGGGATGAAGTCATTGCTGCCTCCTCCCCTAATGTTCCATTACTGTCATTTCTCTAAAAATGGGAAAAGAATTAAGATATAACCCCCTATTCATTGCCTCCTTCGGCACTACCAACGCCGGATCCGACTCCCACTCCCTCTATTCTTACATTCTGCCCATACTCCACACATCTTGGATCATCATTGGTGTCACCACTACCATTACCTCAGAAGAGAAATTCATGCCTCTTATGTATCTGGCCTCCACTTGCACTCCCACCCGCATGGCTTGGAGGTGGAATATGGCTAGCAAATTTCGAGATTGTGCTATGTCGAAGCTTTTGCTTTGTGATAACACGCGAAAAGTTCGAGGATTTTTTGATGGTAACACCAGAATACTTGGAAGAGTCTCCGCTGGTATCAATTCTTCTTTTGATAGACAATGTTGATGTTTTGTTAAATAGTCTATTGAAGCACTTATGAGCGCTAACTTCTCCCTCTTTGTCGGTCTTGCAGAGATTAGGGGCCATAGTTGAGGAGTTGGAAAAGAGGGGAACATCGATAATGTTTTGCATGGCATAACATTGGTTAAGTAATGATGATCCGAGAACCTTGGAGGTCTAAGGTAATACTTGAATGTAACTTGGTAAAGGCAATAATTTTCAAGATTTTATAACATAAATATAGGCCCTATTTGTCAATTAGTGGATAGTTGAAAATTTTTTAGGGGGTATATTATGAGAAAAAATAATAACTAAAATTTTTTATTTATTTTTTTATATATATATTTTTGAATAAAAAATATGTATTTTTTTTTTATTTTTTTAAAATGATCGATAAGGACATGATACCTTGGTAAGGTTAGTAATTTTCAAGAACTTTTTAACTTAAATGTAATTTAGCCCACTCATTCACAAACCTCTGATATCAAAAAGTTGCTCCCCCTAGCTAATTCAAAAAGGATTTTTTGGGCCTAATCAGCTATATTAAACATCTCTTTACGAAATAGTCAAATTAGAGGATAGACAAGTGAAGACCTCTAATATGATTTCAAACTTCTAATCTATATATATATATCTAAAACTCAAAGCAAACAAATGCCATGCTGCCACATGTACCCCCCTCCCCAAACAAATGATACAAACTAATCAACAAAAATATATGTATGAAGGCTCGAACACGCAACCTCTCACTTGAAATACAAACATACTAACCACTAATCTACAATCTTTTTTTTGGTTTTTATGGGGAGAAAAAAAACTATAACATACATCTAAGAAAAACATTTAAAGATATGGTAACTTACATCCCACAATATACCCCACAATTATTAAGGAGACCCAACATTACATGTAATTAACTACATTGCTATAAACTACATTGCTTCTAATTTAAGAACCAAATTGGGGTGTTAAGACGGTTATGTTTAAGTTAAAATTAAATATGAAAGTTCATTTTTATGGGTCGTGGTACCCGACTCGGAAAAAAAAAACAAAAATCGGTTAATGAGCTTGCTTTTAAGTTACACGTGTATCCCGAATAAACGCGTTATATTTGTTTCTCTTTTTTTTCACGACTTTAATCTCCTCTTATAAGATCGAAACAATTGTGAAAATGTATTGAGTTATCTTATAAGCTACCCAATACCACGTTGTTGTGCTTGTGACTTTCGAGGGGAAAGAAAATATGAATAATGAAAAGAAATCAACATTTTACAGAGGAGTTGGATCGGATGAATCAACTTGTAAAAAGGTGGATAGGATGAATCAACATGTTAATGAAAAAATTAGTTGTGATGCATATATGCAAGTGAGAATATTTACGTTATGGTTGATTGGTGTAGATCTTGGTAGTAGTTTTGAGGAGGATGGGAGTTGACATGCAATTGACAATTGTCACTCATGGTAGTATCCCAAAACACCGCAATAGTCAAATTATAGCTCTTCCAATGTATTTTTTTCATAAAAAAAAAAGCTATGACACTTTTTTTGCGTAATATGATTTTCAAGTCATTAGTCGTAATTTTTCTAGCCGAAAAGCGGTTACACTTCTTTAACAAAACAAGAAAAAAAAAAAGAACGACATTAACCATCTTAAATAATTAAAATGTAATGCAATATATAAATTAACCCCGGAGGAAAAGCAGGCCAAAAACTATTTTTTCCAAACATCTCTTTACCAAACATGACCGTAATTTATTTCATTAATTCCCAAAATTGTAAAAACATTGTTTTTAAGTTTTTTTTTTTTTTTTTTTTGAGGGGTTGTTTTTAAGTTTCTTCTAAAAGAGTTTTTTTTGAACCCAATTAACTATTTCAAGCCTCTCTTTATGGACGTGATCTAGTCACTAGTGGAGTAACTAATACGTGAGGTCAAAGTTGGCATTAACTTCACAGAGAAAGAACCTTCCAAAGGAGTAAAAAATTCATTTCAACGTTAAATAATTCCAGATTTGAAGAGTCAAAATTAAATTCTGTGGGTGTCCTTTTGTCTGTTTCTCCCACAATTCCACTCTTTCCTTCAATTCCATTCACTCAAATTTCAATCCAGTGGGATCCTCAATAACGTTGCAATAAATCCACACACACCACCATCTTTCTCCCTTACAACAATCTAATACAATTACACATTATCATAGATTTCTTCATTTGGGGAAGAAAAAAAATTCGATGTTGGAATTTCGTTTTTTTCTCACATTTTCTCTCTCCTCTTTACTCTTGTTCTTCCCTAACCCTTCCCATGGCGGATGGCTCGGCAACAAGTAGGTTTCTCTCTCCTCTCTTGTGTAAATTTCTGCAATGAATTTCACAATGTGCCGTAATTTTGATCATTTTGCGCCTTTAAAATCTTGTTTACAGGCGTCAAGAATCCGTGCTTAGATTGAAGAGTGAGACTGTTAGTTCTTCTTTCGGAGTTGATCCTACTCGTGTTACTCAGCTCTCATGGCATCCAAGGTTTTCTTTCTCTTTCTCTCTCCTCCTTGCTTTGTATGCTTTAATGGCGTGTCCTTGACTGTGATTTTTGCTGAATTTTTAGGGCATTTTTGTACAAGGGATTTTTGAGCGATGAAGAATGTGATCATCTTATTAAATTGGTTAGGGTTTAAGAAAAAATTAATTTGTGGTTTCTTTTTATTGCTTTTAGTTTTTAAATTGAGGCATGTTGGTTTGAATTAATTGATTTAGGCTAAGGATAAATTGGAGAAGTCAATGGTGGCTGATAATGATTCTGGTGAGAGTATACCCAGTGAAGTTCGGACTAGTTCTGGCATGTTTCTTAAGAAGAGTCAGGTTTGTATTTATGTGCATTATCTCTTACTTTATTCTATGTTATTATTTTTATTATGCTAAGTTTGAGAGAAATGGTTTGTCAAGTTATTTAGGTTGTGATTTGTGAGCAATGTCAATTAGAGATACTTTAAGTTTAGAACTAGTGATAAGGATAATGATTCTCTTGTCCTCCACCGTTCAAACATTTAACATGTTAGACACGAGCTGAGCTGAGCTGAGCTGAGGCGAACTGTGGCAGAGCTCGGCTTTATCTAGATAGAGTCTATTGGACTCAAGCTAGAGCAGTTTGATACAAAACTGGCATGAGAAACAACATTCAAACGGAACATTTGATAAGCTTTTGTTGTTGCTCTTTGAATTGACTGTAATCTTCAACTCATGGAAGCCGTGTGAAAAGTTATAACTCTATAACTCTATAATCATATATAATATTTGAAACATATGTATCGTTTGTCTTAGAATTCACGAGTCCATGAGTCGAATTTAACTGATATCAAATTTTGCTCATTTAAAGCTCAACTATAATAGTTGTTTCAAACTTGGCTTGTTGCAAATAAGTCAAGACGTGCCGTACTTTTAGAAGTTCAAAGTTCGAACTATTATGCTCATGGTCATCCCTATTCATCATGAAAGTTCCTTCATCAATGTCAGTTTCAGTCGTCATTGTTGTGCAGATGCACACAATTGTTGCCATCCTCCTGATTAGAGTTGTTGCCATCTTCAAGACCATTGTTCTGCCATTGTCTAGATCATTGTTGATATTATCCTTCATATCATTGTTAAAGTTGCGGCATTAACACCCCGACGAAGCTTCTTTTTATCTGTTTTGTTTGGGAGCCACACGTCACAATCTTCAATGTGAAGTCATTAGGTAGCCTCAGGGTTGCTGCCAAGTTGTGTTTGCTTTATGCCGCTCTGTGAACATCATGTCCAAGATAAGATTGAACACCATCTCTGAGCTCTTGAGGAAGCTTCTTTTTGTCTCTTTCATTTGGATTTGCACATGTCACAAATTCACAATCTTTAATGCGAAGCCATTAGAATTAGGGCTGCAACCAAGTTAGGTTCGCTTTGTGGCGCTTGTTAATATTTGCTTTCCGGCACTCCCTTAGGTTCAGCTTCTGTCGCCGCCAATATACGCAAGATGACTTTCAGCATGATGACTGATTGATGTGAAAACTAGCATGCACGAATTACTCATTATCTGATGGTTCTATTGTGTAGTGTTTGAAGCTGTATTTGTCAGTGCAAGTAGATGTTCAGTAACTAAATTTTCATGTGTTGGGGACATACTGGTTCCTAAAAGAGTTGTGAAAAGAACATTTTGATATTCTGTAAGTGAGCTGCACATCAAACAGTTATTGTGCGATTGGCTGGAGCCTTGATTTGACATCTTGTTGTGCAGCTTGAAGACTATAAATACTTAAATAGACTTACAGAAGATCCAACTCGTTCTTTACAAGTCTTTTAGAGATTCGTTGTCAATTGCATATGTGCTTGGCATATTGGTGTTCGCAGTTTTTAGTCTTGAGAGATTCTGCAGCAAAAAAAAAACAAATTTCACGATGCAACGGAAAGAAAAGTTTACAGAGAAGCACAAAGGAAAGTACGAAACCTATATCAAAAGGAATGCTAGAGGGAAAGCCATAAATGCGACATGCTTGGTACAATGCATATCAACTCAAAACAATGATGAATGAAACTCATGCTTATCAGAGAAAGGCAAGAGTTGTTTCCTTGGTTATGTTGGTTCAAATTGGTTGTTTGCAGTTTACAATATCCTCTTGGATAAAGTTTGTGATAGTGTAGATGCTCTCATCAAAACCTAGAATCATGAATCGAGCGATCATTTAGCAGTGTGCTAGTCTCTCTATGGCTCTGCCCCCAAGTAAAAGCTATGGAGCACCACGTCGAGAAAATTTTCAAAACAAGTACAGGAAGGAGTGAAGGACATGATAAAATTCAAAGTATTCTAATAATTAGGCTAAAATTATAAATACTTATAAATGTTCAAACTCAATTGTGCATATTAAAAGCAAAAAATCATTAACATCTAGTTCTTTGAACTAGCAACAACTCAGTTCAATGCCCAAAACAACTAGTAGATATAGTACATCATTTGATCGTCAACACCCTCGGAGATCAACTTACCCTCCAATTTTGTCTCATCAAGTGAGAGTTCTGAACTCAGAAATTTTTACATCCTCCAAAGGATAAAATGCATATCTACCAATGTCCACATCTTGGTCATTTCATGATCTTCAAAGAATTAGATTGACTTCTTGATGGAGAAAAAGAAAAGAAAAGAAGTGGAAGATGATAGAGAAATGAGCCATGAAATTGAATACTTAATGGAGGGAACAAAATTTAGAGAGAAAAGAGAGAAAGAAATGAATTCCATATCGAGAAGGTGTTTACTCAAACCTAGTTGACTCCCACTTCATTTCTTTGCCGACGCTTTGGGTTCTTGGGAGCGACGAGAACTTGACAGAGAAGCAGAGAACAAAGAAGAGTCTGAAGGAGATGGGACTTTGCCATGTCTTGTCTCCGTTTCCATCTCCATGTCGTCCAGGGCACTCGTCCCCATTACCGTTACCGACTTTGTGGGATGGTAAGAAACTAAGAGCTAGAAGTGTGGAGTAGTAGGGAATTAAGCAATGGTGGATTTAGCATAGTAACTCATACTTCCTTGTAGACGTTGTCTTTGACTAAGTTTGCCAATCAATTGGGACAGCAAAATAGGAGGTGATGCTATAAGTCTATAACAAAAGCGATGGAAGGTGTAGGATAAGCTTGCTTTATCTCGTGAAACATCTCAGAAATTTCATGTAACTAAATTATCTGAGAATTTTTTTTTGTTTATGATATGTTTGATCTTGCTGGGTTGCTGGTGAGCATCAGGATAATATCTATAGAGGTAATCCATTGAAGAATACCTTATATGATGCATTGTTTACCTGGTGATACCTTATCACAATTTTCCCATGGACAAAGACTTCCGCTTAGTTGATTTCCTTTCCTTTTAAAGCTTTTCTTTGTTGTCATTTCGTCCAACTTACGTCCCATTACTTTACTTTGGAAATTCTACTTTTACTTTCACTAACAACTACACGTAGCTATTAAACCTTATCTCTCTCCACTTTTCATCTTGTTCGCTTGTCGTGGATATCAAAAGGGAGGATATAAACATCCAATTTGGTTAGGATTCTTGGAGTTGAATTGTTCAAGCAGCTAATACAAAAATAGGATTTCTTTGGGTGCCTTGTACAATTAACAGGTTGGTGGAGTGATTATTATACTCTTGTTCAAACAATCCAAAGAGACGCCCTTGCTTACTTCACCAACTCCCTTCTTCGATCATTTCACTGTCAGCTTGTTTATTTGGGTTCTTAACTCTGAAGATTCTGTTCTTATCTTCATGTTTAGCTGTTTCCTTCGTCAGTCTAGCAACTTCATTAAAAATCACCTGCTTCACCATTACTAATGGAATAGTATCCCTTTGCCAATCAACAAAGCTTTCATCAATTGTAGTTTGCATGAGTTCCTTCATAAATCAACGGTCACGTAAATTACATGCAATGAGCCTCCTGCTCCGGGACCTTAATATACTAACAAGAACTTCACACTTGCAAGTTGCATCCGTTAGGTAAAGTAGTGGAAGAGGTAACGTCACAAAAATCTCTTGCTTACTTTCCTTTGATGTTCTTGATGAGTGATGAGGATGAAAAGAGAGAAGAGAATTAGGTTGTCAGAGAAGATTGGGGACTATATGGTACAGTGATGGAGGAAAGATGATGAAAAGGGAGGTGAATGACTACAATGAACAACTTTTGGAGGGACAGAAAGTCAGGTGATAAGAAGTTCAAATTTTTCCACTCGAAAATGGTAATAAGGGACCTCTGAAAAAATGTTCATTATTCAAACTTTTTTTAAGGGTACTTCCTCACAGAATAAGTGTTCTATAAGGTATTTCCAGACAAAGTTCCCTAATTATAATAAATTTATTTGTCTATCATGACAGGACTTGGCCTAACCTTTTGCCTGATAGCTTTCAAATAGATGTAAAAGATTTTCGTTTATTGGGGGACAAATCCCTATCTGGTCAAAATCAACACGTGTGAATATGTAGAAAACGCTTCAAAAGATTGGGGTGTGCATAATCTATTATGTTAGAAAAACTATGTCATTGATTCATGTCACTTTAACATCGATATATATTTTTTAAACCTGAAAGGCTTATAGTTCACCTTGTGTTTTACCTCTGAAGGACGATGTAGTCGCTAGGATTGAGGGAAGAATTGCTGCCTGGAGTTTCCTTCCACCAGGTGAATATTGCTCTGTCATCCATAATTGTGCTGCTTGCTTTTAATTTTGCTGCATAATCACATTATCATCATTGTTCAGAAAATGGAGAGGCTATGCAAGTTCTTCGATATGAGCTTGGTCAAAAGTATGAACCCCATTTTGATTACTTCCATGATAAGGTGAATCAGCAGCTTGGTGGTCACCGGATTGCCACTGTTCTCATGTACTTGTCGAATGTTGAAAAGGGCGGAGAAACTATCTTCCCAAATTCAGAGGTAACTGCTTTCAGCTACATGACCTTCATGCTTTTTGCTCAAGTTTTGTCTAATTAGATGTTTTGTCCAGGCAAAACTGCAGCAACCAAAAAATGACAGCTTGTCTGATTGTGCTAAAGGTGGCTATGCAGGTAAGAAGCATTGCATTATTTTATGAACACAGCTAGATGCCAAGCATGGATATCCCCCTAAGATACCCGATTGTCTTTATCTTGACACCACTTCTATGTCTTGCTAGAGTATGAATCCACCAATCTGAGAGCATCTGTGTTTTTTTTTTTTGGGGTCTTTTTTTAATTTGACTACTTTCAGTTGATATTTGTTGTATTGCTGGTTTTTGTATTGTGTCCCGTAGTCATGATATCATGACTCTTCTGTTGCTCCCCCTCCCCCGCAGAAAAAGAAAAAAAAAGAAGCAAAAGAGTTATTCACGAGTATGATTGTACCTCACTGCTCATGTACAAGTAAGCTTTACCAAAGTTCGGGATCTCCATTTATGTCTTTAAGATCAATTTTGTGGATGCTAAGGAATGTGGCCAGCCCATTGGTCATGGAATAGTTCCTTTTGGGTATTAGTGAGAGGACACAAAGTAGAAAAGGAGGCAAGAGTTGTATGACCCAAAAGGATGGGGTCTTGGTGATGACCAAAATTTTCTGGCCATCCCTCTAATCTCATCCTTTCTCTCAATCTCTCTTTTTCTTACTAATCCCCCAAAGATCCCCTTTTTTTTATTATTATAATTTATTGGTCATTGATATAAAGGGTCTGAATGTGAAATCTGGATCTATGGTTATAGGTTTTTATTAACAAAGGCCCAGGACATTTACATATTTAACACTTCTTTCACAATCTTATCATCTTGTCCTAGTCACCATTAACTTACAATTTTATGTGTCGTTGCCTGCAGTGAGACCCTATAAGGGTGACGCGTTGTTGTTTTTCAGTCTTCATCCTGATGCAACTACTGATTCAATGAGCTTGCATGGTAGCTGCCCTGTCATTGAAGGTGAGAAGTGGTCTGCAACAAAATGGATTCATGTACGGTCTTTCGATAGATCCATGGTAGATACATCTTCTGGAGGGTGCGTAGATGAAAATGTGCACTGCTCTCAGTGGGCACGAGCAGGCGAGTGTAAAAAGAATCCTTCGTATATGGTAGGCGACGAAACAACAAAGGGACATTGCCGAAAGAGTTGCAAGGTTTGCTGAGCGTATACATCACTCCTTCCCTATGCATGGACGAGTTCTCGGCTTCCTTTTTTTTCTTTTTTCTTTGGGGTGGGGGTGGGGGCTTTGAAAAGGTTGGAGATCAGTTTTGTTTAACTGTGGGTCATCTAATACTGAGATAGTTGTAGATAATGTTGTGTGATTGTGATATTAGAAAGAAAGGAACTATAAGTCTACAACCTTGGATTGTTCTTTCTCCCTTTCTCCCATATTGATTCTATGTTTTAACTGTACTTCTAATATGAACTTTTCTGGTGATATTGGCCCTAAAATTAGAGGTTTAAGTTCATATTAGAGGATTTGACTAGTCAATGCTATAATTTGAATGTTTGGTTAAGAGTGGTTTGAAATAGTTAATTGGGCTCAAAAGTTCTTTTTAAAGCTGAGGGGATGAGCATTTTGATATTTGAATTTGAGAATTTTGATATTTGAATTTGAGAATGAGTAGGTTAAATTATTAAAAGTTTTTTTTAAATTACTATCTTTACTAAGGTATCCACAAACATAACATATTTCACACCTCTATTCTTTCTCCATGGTTCTACTAACTAATGATTTTCCATTTATGCTCCTAATTATCACTTCATATTAAGTGCAGTATGCATGAATCATGATAAGTTATATATAGCTACAACTAATAAATAGCTTAATTAAAATATATCTACAATTAATAAATAGCTTAATTTAAATATAGCCACAACTAAGAAATAATTTTATATGTGTACAAAAATTTAAATTTAGTTGTGAATTATCAACTCTTAAAATTTGAATATTTAAAAATTTAAATGATGACTAATCTTTATATGATTTAAATTTGTGTTGCATTCTATCCTATCAAAAGAAGTTTCGCTTGGAAACTTTTTTTTTTGCAATTAAAATTAATTCATTGATGCAAAATCATACGACATCTACAATAAAAGTTAAAACTAATAAATACATATCAAAATGAAATAAATACAATTCTAATATGACAAAACCACGATCGTCGAGGAAATCTAACACATCTGAAAACCCTCGTCTTTCACATCGTTGTCTGATGCAGCCTTTTACAAGGGGGTCTATCGATCTTTTGTAGTTTTGAAGTAGAAGTGGATTTAATTCAAGTGATTATAAACGAAGTATTGACATCTGTTGCAACCCCGCACAAATTTTGATCAACAAATCATCCTCTTGAATTACAAAAAACCAAAAATAAAGTCCCCAAACTCTCACGTGGAGAGAGATAAAACCCAATATATGGGTAGAAAAACTCTCCATTAGATAGACTGAATTTTATTAGAAAACATAGCATAAAAACTAGTAACAAAAGGAAAATGGGCTTACCACCGCCCAAAAGGGTGGCGGTATCCCCTAGATTGAAAATTAGGATTTTGTGGAAGAGGGGAGAGAAGAGAGAAAAAAGGGGAGAGGAGGCGGATATTTTTTTTATAACATCCTGGAAACTTAAAGCCAACTAGTTAGTACTAAAGTCTTTAAAGTTATCACATTACAGTACTACTACATTCAAGTTTCTCTAGAAGTTTTATATTAAAATATGTTTCCAAAATAGAGGAATTTGGACTAGGACTTTGGTACTTAAACTGATTTCTAATGAGCCCTCCAGGTACCTAGGGTACATAATTCTTCATACTTTGGATTGCATTCTATCCCCTCAAGAGAAGTTTCATCCTGGAAACTTAAAGCTAACTAGTTAGTACTAAAGTCTTTAACGTTATCACATGACGGTAATACATTCAAGTTTCTCTAGAAGTTTTATATTAAAATATGTTTCCAAAAAGAAAAATTTGGGGGTGTTACAATAAAGTTATGTTAATGTTGGAGTGCTGATGTCAGTAGTGGTACTATTAAGAGAATCTTCATAGCTTAACAAAGTCCTGATAGTTGTATCTCATTTGTTCTCGCTAACCTCTGCTTAATTTCTTTTTGCCAATATGATTCCAGAAAATAAATTTCTTAACAAATATAATAATGGGTTGGAAATTGTTGGAAGGTGAGTTTATTTTTATATCCACAGTGAGCTAGTTTACAGTTTGTAGTAAACTAACACAGTAAACACTTCAAGTTTGTGACAGTTATTCTCGTGATACTTGTAAAAAATGCTTGAAGTACTGGCATATATGCGGAATCTGCATGCAGATTTAATTAGAGCTCATTTGAAATCAAAATGAGTTTAATTACTAGCAAATAACATGTCATGCAAATGTCATTAATTGGGTCCTCCATTTACATGCAATTCTTGCCTAGAAAGTTGTTAATTGTTTCTTCATTGATTTCTATAAGAGTTAAAAACGGTGTGAGCATTGCATCACATCATTACATCAACTCCATTTCCTTCTCTCTTTCTCTCTCCTTGCTGGTTGCTGCTGCTTCTGCACTCTGATCTGAACATGGGAAGACCTCCTTGCTGTGACAAAGCAAATGTCAAAAAGGGCCTTTGGACTCCTGAAGAAGATGCTAAGATACTTGCGTATGTTTCTAACCATGGCGTCGGCAATTGGACTCAGGTTCCTAAAAAAGCAGGTAATCTTCCTCAAGTTTGCCTTCCATTTATCGTCCTTCTCTCGAAAAATGGTTCGATATTATGGTTGCCTTCTTTATTTAACAATGTTCAAACTTGACTCTGATATAAGTAGTCACCTAAAGGGCACCCTGTACTCTGTAGTTTAGGCAAAACATCTGAATATTATCATATTGTAGAGTAGTTCTTATTTAGATGAAGTGATTTCAACTCTTAGTTTTGGCTAGGGAAGACTACACTAGCTCATAGTGGGAGAGCGAAAATCAAATTTTGGAGTGGGGAAATCGATTTCCATGTTATGTGATGGATGGCTGATGTTGCTATCTGCCACTGTCAGTCTATGAAGCGAGGAAATGGCTGAGACGTTTCTCTGTTCTCGAAATGTTTCCTCCCAAAACTCCAGGTATTTATGTGCTAATAAATCCCAAAGAAGGTTGAGACGTAAGGTCTCCCTGTTTCCATGCTACATAGCATATCAGCTTATGTCGTGTTTGAAGATAATAATCTGTTATCTCGGCAAATGATCTGTTATCAATCCTTTCTTGGGTATTTTTTTGCTGTATTTGCTTTTTTAATTCGATAATGATAATCAGGGTTTCTGTCCGTCTTCAGGGCTCAATAGATGTGGGAAGAGTTGCAGGCTTAGGTGGACTAACTATCTGAGGCCTGACCTAAAACATGAAGAATTCACAGAACAAGAAGAGCAGCTCATTATTCAGTACCATGCAGCAATAGGCAGCAGGTGATCCTTCAAATCTTTCTTTTTTTTAAAGCTTGCACCACATCCAGTATTCTGTTACTGATTGTCAGAACCTTCCTATTTGATACAATTTTCGGGTCTGTTACTAAATTGGTACAGGTGGTCCCTAATAGCGAAACACCTGCCTGGAAGAACGGATAACGATGTGAAGAACTACTGGAACACCAAGCTTAAAAAGAAGCTTAGTAAAATGGGAATTGACCCTGTCACTCATAAACCTATCTCAAAATGCCTCTCTGATTATGAAAGCATCAGCTGTCTCACAACCAACCACCAAATGAGATCTCTTGACCAAAACTTAGCCACTTCTTTCTCCTCTCACTGTAGAATATCAACTCAGTCTACTGCTAACATGGGTAGAATGCCGATGATGGATCAGTTCCAAGATGTTACTTCTTTCAACCATTATATATTGGAAGATATATCTCCTTCATCCTCATCGTCCTCTTCATCATCTATATCAAATGGGAAATCGAGCACACACTTGTCGGTGCCAGGAGCCTACAGTTGGGCCGAGAAAAGAAGCTCTATTGACCCTCTTTTGAATACCGACATCACAGAGGAAGAACACAACTTTCTAGCAGCAGATTCACCTCCCCAAGTCCTGGAGAAACCATCACAATTCGAGCTCATTGGGGTAAAACACTCGAGCAGTAAGATGTCAGATGACAAGTTCGGCATGTCAGACTGTGACAGTGCAGCTAAGAATGCTGAAACAAGTAGCTACGTCAATGAGCCTTCATCAGTAAACTCCTTTGTTAAGGCTCTTTTGGATCGTGATAGCGAGATACAGTTAGATTTTCCAGCTTTTGATGAAATCTTAGAATACTAAAACTAAACATGTTCAAACAGCTCGGGAAAAGGAATTGGTCCTTTTCTTTTCCTGTCTTTTTCTTTTTTGGTAATAGGCTACTAATTCAAAACTTCTTAGGATTTCCCAGACTTTGTTGTTTTCTTTTCTAATTTGAATAAATGTGGAATAAGTGAATAGTTCGTTTAGTTTCGCTATCATTTGGTTAAAATCAGCAAGAAATTCCCCAGTCATTATAATATATTGTTAAAACTATATGTCAGAGTTTACATACAACTTGATGATTACACTGCAAAAACAAGGTTAAAAGAAGCTGAACAAAAATTAGAAACATCAGTATGTCACACCTCCTTCCTCTGCGGGGCGGAATCAGGAAACAAGTGGAGAAACAGGAACATAAGGGTCTTTGCCGTTACTTATGGGATAAAAACAGCATCACTCAGAGCTTCTGACCTGCTTTGAAGTGCTTAACTCAAACTGCCAAGTGACGGTAGTTGGTGTAGTCAATTTCATTTAACCTTATGCAACCTAACAAATGCTCCGGCAAATCCTCAGGTTTATTTCCCTGGTGATGTATCAAAGCAATTTCATTAGAAACTATAACATGACCAGCATAAATTGAGAATTATGGAGTATTACTTACCTGAATGGTAAGGCCGAAATCCAAGACACTATGCTTTAATCTGTTTTGAATCGAATCAAGACCTTTCCTACAAATATAACTAAATCTGTGCACATCCAAGTCTATCTCAAAGTAGTTTTCCCCCTGTATAAGTTGTAGAGATTAGAAAAACAGGTTTCCTAGCATAGGATATTAGACAGAGGGTGCGTTCTCTTCACCTTCAACAAATTTGTTTTGGGAAAAATAAGTTTAGATAAATTCTAGCATGTCATAATTTTCCTTTTTTTGACAAGTTCAGTTCAGTATAATTCAGGTGAAGAGAATACACTCTAATCGTTACCCAAGAGCTACAATTATTGCAGGAATCTTACTGAGTAGAATTCATGCTGAGGGCGTGACAGGACAGGTTTCTCATTGTATGCGTTGAGTAGCCTCTTCTCTGCAGAATTCAGACTGAGGTCTTCTAGGTTTGCTAGACGTCCCAAAATCTTGAGTCTTTCTCTGAACTGTGTTGTAGTCTCTGTCTCATCCTCTATCAATCTCTGATTTAGAAAGAGAAACATATCAAAGATGAATTTACTTCCCCAAAATACCTCGATACAAGAGTTAAATTTTTATAAGCAATCTTAAGGCTGAGAATCAACAATAAAAATGGAACTTCTGAGTTTTGATACATAGAAGTATATGGACTATCAATCAGCATGAACATGGTCATTTTGAAGATTTGTAGTTATCAAGCAGAAAATTCATACTGATAAAGACAAGCTAAGCCATATGTAAGGAAGTTTACGATAGATGCTTCTTACCCGGACATTTTCTTGAAAATGACGAGGTAAGTCCTTTGAAAAGCTTTCAGATAGTCTAAAGTAGAGCACAATGTTCATCCCTTCTCCATCGTGTTCACGGTTGAAAACTGAGGCAGGATACAGTGGTATCTGGACAGAATTAAAGAGTGAAGAAACAACTTAGCAACTACTACATAAAAACTTATCTATGTTTAACTGTCAGAAAGGTAGCTGTACCTGAATATTCACAACAAGGACAGGAGGAATTTTTCCTGAAGAAAAGATGGGCGGAAGCTCCACGTAACGAGCAATGTGACTAATTTTTCGATGAGTTCGAAAGACATCAACCCCAAATGGATAAAAAGCAGCATGATTTGGAGCCAAATCTTTCCGTTTATCCCTGCCACGTGAGAATATTGCAGAAATTTAAGGCATAATACAAAAACAAAACCACATTTCATATACAAAGTACTCTTTATTAAAGCATTGTTTAGTCACCTGAGATAACTATGACCTCGTACTTTGAAATTGCTAGGATCAATAGGTGACCAGCAATCAGACATCTTCTTCTCTGGTGGGCAGTAAGGTATCTGAGATCCTGCTATTGGTCTCTGCAGTGGTGCCCTCGGCGAAACTGAACAACCCAAAAACATTGCAAGGTCAAAGTCTAATATCAAAGTGAGACATAAACAACTGCACCCATTAAAGAATTCTATCAAATCTAAGGCACATACTGAGATGATTTTTGCATGATGACAAAAATAAGCTGCAAAGAAACCAAAATACCCACCTAGAGTAGGAGAAGCAAATTCATCCTTCCATCGAAAGGAGAGTACCTTCTTCAATCCTGCCTTCTTCCTGGTACCTGGAGGGCTAGGACTGACTGATCTCCTCCTATCAGCTACTCCTACATTCGACATTCTTAAGCACGGCAAGCAAGAATTTGGAACCCCTGGGTAGCTTCCCTCTGCTGGTGAATCATCAACCCCTACATCTTCATGTTCATCCCTATGCCGGCATACTTTGACCACTAGCAGAGATGTCTTCACGTCAAACATATTCTGCGGTTTCAAAGTCAGGGGATTTTCGCTACTCTGGATGGTTTTATCAGATAGGTTTAGATTGTAATCAAAGGAGAACTCTGTTGGTGTTGAGTCAACTGGAGAATCATTGGCTTCTTGATCTTGATCATTGCTCTGAGTCAATTGGTTGCTGTAGAAACTAAACGATGTTAACTCATCGTTCTGTTTCGATGCTTCAACCTCTGCTTGTTCTTTAGGCTGTTTAAAGGATGACATAGCAGAAAAGCATCCATAACGCGAACTTTGGCATCTCGGAGATGAAAGAGTTGATGGACATGTGCTGTGATCAGAGCTGATTGTAGAAAGGGAATCTGCATATAATGACATCCTTCCTTAGAATTGATTGATCTTATAGCTTTTTTTTCCGAATAGTATTTTATAGCATTTTTAAACATGTGGTTTGATTTGTTTATACCTTCCTGAATGCTGTAAAAATCATCATCCCAATCAGCCTCAAATACGGGGTGAGAATCGAACCATGCCTCATCCAGACTAACTGTTGACACCACAAATTTCAGAACCAGGTTAAAAGAGCATTCATTGTCTTGGAGAGCATATTTGTTGAAGAATCTCTCATCATGCAAATTCTAAAGCATATTCATAGGACAATATCATCCAATGTCCGGATTTTCTTCCAAAAATACCTTTTTTAGTAAAGAAAACGTCAAAATGCCCATATATATCAATATATGTCAATAATATCAAAAAATGTCGCGCAAGTTTTTATTATTTTCCATCTCTCAGATGGGTTTATCACCAGGTGTAATAACAAACTTTCACATTTGTCAATAATGTGTAGTTTATGACTAATACCATACAACTTTCATATACTTTGGACCATTTTATCAATAATGCTAGGGAAAAATACAGAATTTTCATACAAAATATTTGAGAGACTCAAGATTACATGCAATAACAGACCCATATACTATATAAGATGCTACATTATTCTCATGTTTAACTTAACTATTATTCCATGATTCTTATGAAATCAAACTAAACCCTCTATGCAAAAAAAACTAAAAGTAGAAACTTGATCATAACAAAGTTACCTCGGAAAGTTGGATTAATGTAAGAAGGAAGATTATTAAAGCAAGACTCATCAACAGGAACAAGCTTATTATTATTAAGTGATAAGCTCTTCTTCAACCTTGACCTCCTTGTTTTTCTATACCTCTTTGAAAACTTTAACTTCCCTCCTACACAACTTTCTGGCTTTGATGCACACGTTCCCATTTTTCTCCTCCACTCTCTCTCTAACTTTCTCTCTCCTAATTTTATTTTTTTTCTTCTGATACTTCAAAATCCCATTTGAAGAATAAACAAACAAACAAAAAGAAAACAACTGCTCCACAATCTTCTTCTACTTTAGAATAGAAAAAAAGAAGCCATTAAAAGTTCCTTCCTAACATATATGTATGTATATGTTTAACAAACTTTTAAATAAGTATATTTGATATAGAAATATAAGGACAGTGAAACTGAAAGACATGAAGTCAATGATGAGAAAGAAATAAAAAAAAAAAATGGAGTAAAACCGGGTCCAAATACAGAGACAAATAGAGTAGAGTTGAGTTGCGTTGCGTTGCCCCCACGATGTTGAAGTGGACACACGGGGGTACTCATAATTTTGCCTTTTGCACGTAGTTAATAAATAGTATGGACGAAATTTCTTTGGCTTATAGAGTTATTGCAGATCCACTTAGTAATTGGTTTCTTTTTGTTTTTGACAACTTCGTACCACAAATCTAGGGAAATACATTTTCAGGTCAAGGAAATAATGATAGGGTAGGTTGTAAGGACACCTTTTTGTGAAATGGATGCCCTGTGTTTGTTTGACATATTAGAGGAGATCAATACATGTTAGACACGTCTTAATATGTTTATGGACTTTTAAATGATGAGTTCAATACTTATGTATATATGGACACTAATTGGATATATTTGGGAAGAATCAAGGTTGGCCTAGTCAGTTGGAAGCCTCATTCCACTCCTGTGATAGGGGTTTGATTCTTGCCCCCATGCAAATTAAAGTGAATCTCCAAACTCCCCCTACAATGAATCTTCATCTTACCTAAAATAATTGGACATACATAATGGACGCCACCTAATTTAGTTGGTAAAGTCTTGTGGAGGTGCATGGTACCCAAGACTTGAGATCGAATCCGTCTATACATCACCGCGCTTAATCATTCTTTTTCACCAAAAAATAAAAGACACTTATTGACACATTGTATACTTACAATATTTCCATGAAATGATTCTTTTTTTTTTATTAAATAAAAGGTAAGACAAGTGAAAAAGAAATTAGAAGAGAAAGTGAGTTTGATCTTGATAAAAGTACAGTAATGTAATAGAAATTTGAAAATAGGAGGAAAATTAGGCGATTTTATAATGTTTTTCTCATAAAAAAATGTATAATTTTGGGATCTTATACTATATGACCTTGCGTTTTAGGTGTTTTTCTTAAATAATTCTATGTTAGCACCTCATTATGAGGTAATACATGACTCGGTGACCTCGTATAAAGATATTTCCCATACCCCAGATTGCCTTTCGAAATTTTCATCTATATAACTTGGAGTTATATGGAACAAAATTTGTAGAATTAGGTTGAAAGGAAGCAACTATGCTAGGTAGATGAAATTTTCCAAAAGGTAATGCGGGGTGCAAGGAGTAAATATAGAGGACTCTTTACCTTAGTAATTTTGTCTCCAAAATGGTAGTTTATGAAATATCACAAGTTGATGGATGTCTCACGTTAAGGTGTAAATATCGTGGGGTATTTTTTTTAGAAAAATACCTAACATACAGGTTTATATGGCATAAAATCCCTATAATTTCTCTCTATATCTTTTTTAGTGTTCTGGGACAAAAGCCTCTCATTATTATTATTTCACTTTTATGCTTCAATCATATGTTTCTAAAGTGAAAGAAGGGAGAGTGTGCTTCTATGAAACTTGAAATGCAGAAAGTGGCCGGTAGGGGTGGGTTGAGTCTATACCGCCGTGTTGTCATTACTTTTCACAATATCATTTTCTATTATGTGTATCGTCTCTATACAATATTGACATTTATATCCGGTTTCGCACAACCAAGATTGATGGGAAATGTTATATGTAGCCCTAAGAGCTACATATAAGAAGTTAAAAATGGAAATATTAAGCAATAAATAAGCATTAGTTATAGGAAAAATTAACATGAATAATCCCAACTTTCACCCGTCTTCTCAAAATAATCTCAACTTTGGATTATTCTAGAATAATCCCAACTTTTGAGGGGACCTTCTCAAAATAAGTCAAACTATCCTTTATCTTGCCTACACTAATTCATTTTAGGTCTATAATATTTAGAAAATTAATAGTTTGGATTATTTTTTGAAGGTACCCCTTAAAGTTGGGATTATTCTAAAATAATTCAAAGTTGGGATTATTTTTAGCAGACTAGTGAAAGTTGGGATTAATGTCAATTTTTCCTTAATTAGTTATATCGATTGATGTGTAATTGTATAATTAATTCTTCAATAATATTATTTTGGGAAATGTATTTAATCTTTTTGTTCTTGCGCTACATATAACATTTTCCAAAAAAAAAAAAACACTGAAAAGAACATTTTACTTTATTAATAACTTAGAACTTCAGTGACAACAAAGTTTTAGAGGGGGAAAAAACCAAACAAACCATTGCACCAAAAGCAACAACAAACCAGCAACAACCTATTATTTGGAGTTGGCCACGATGAATGAATGAATGTATTAGAAAGTGAGAGCTGTGAGACTCCTCAACCTCCCAGCATTTGACATCTGGTGGTCTGTTGTGTGTTTCTTGGGTCCTTTTCAATACAGCTACTATATATATTTGTGGGGCACCCTTCTGGCTTTGGTGATTTTCATGACAACCAAGGTATAATAGGAGATTTATGCCACCATGTTATAGTATTAAGTTATTCCTGGAACAAAAAAAAAGTTATTCCTGGAACAACCAGCTGATGCCTGATTGATATGTTGGATATATTAGATTCTTGATGAATATGATTGTTTCAAATTTCAGTTAATATTTCCCTGTTTCATTCCTTCCGTTACTAAACTATATGTCTGAATAAGGTCATCATCAAGACATCAACTTTCTATATTTAATAAGTTGACTGTTATATATATTCTCAATTTCGTTTATCAAGTTTCGTACAATAAATTAGTTTTTAGACCCGGGCTATGCTCCGGATAGTTATAATTTTCATTTATTAATATCTTACTTTGAAATTATAACACCAAACATTACTTGGTTTATTGGTTAAGACATTAATTGTAACTTGAAGTCATGTGATCAAAACTTATTATACTATGCATTTTCCAAAAATTTTATTGTATGTGTAGTACATGAAGTAAACACTCTAAGGGATAGTGCCATGTGGCACAGTTCGTTGTTTATGAACGCCTTTTAGTATATTAGTACTAGTCTTGTATGCACGCGATGCGTGCGAAAGTATATATAAAGTTAAAACTAATTGAGTAAGTATATATAATAATCTAAAATAATTTAAATCACTCACAAACTCTCCTCAAAGAAAAATATATTAATAATGCAATAATGTAACAACAAAGAAAGTAGATAAACATATAAAATAGTGTTTTTCACTAATTTAATTTGCTTTCATTGTCTAGCATCAACATGATTGAATTTTCAATTTGAATAGCTACCCACCTATTGTAGATGGGTTAATTTGCTTTCATTGTACAATACCAATTAATAAAATCGTAGAAAATTTTATCAACAAAGGCCCAACAAATCCATAGGCAATACCTTTTTGCCGCAACTACAAATTGAACAAAACCTAGAGATAACTGAGACAATTCTTTAAAAATAAATCTACTGTTGCACACTTAGATAACCTTAAATAACTCCATGTGTGGCTAAACTCCTTAAATTATGTCGCAAAGAAGTACGGTCACAAACACAAATTCACATATATCTTGTAGTAGGCTTTGTTTACAAAAAATATATATATATCTTGTAGTAATTAAAATAAAAAAAATAGCACTAAATTTAATTTTGTAAATGATATAAGAATCTAGAGAGAGATAAAAAGGCACACCAATCCTTATTATTCAACCCATATCACCATATGGTACTGTTGAAGACGAATAGTTAGAGCCTCAAACAATCGTTCTTCACTTTCATCTCCCGGACTCCAAATCTTCCACGCGTCGCGCTACCACAATTTCACCGGCGGCGAGAACTCAACTGCGTTGGGGTTTCACATCTAAGGTTTGCAGGAACACAATTCAAATATCTTTTTTTTTTTTTGTAATAGTTTATGGGATTGTGTTTTAGTTGTGGTATTGTGGTTTGCATGATTGAAGGGAGAAGAGGAAGAAGATCAAGGCATGAGGCAGAATAAACTGTCATGGAGTTATGCATGGTTTAGAGGAGCAGATAAATTATTGTGGTTTCAAGTTTTTTTAAAGGTTTTTTTTTTTGGAGGCAGTTTTTTTTTAAAGGTTAACTGGTGCAATTAGTAAATCACCGTGCAGTTTCTTGGTGATCTATTTTTTTTCTTATTTTACTTTTCCCTTTTGAATTTAAATTGTGGGAGATTCTATAATTTTTTTTTGTTATGGGGGTGTTTAGGTAATTAAGGGTGGGCACCAAAGGGTCAGGAGTTGACATATAGAATAGAGAAGATTAGCTGTTGGGAATTGGGATCGGATGATACCTCGCATAATTTTAATAAGATAAAAATGATGTATAGTCTGGGGTTGACATTTTGTTACAAAGTCCAAGTTAAAGTTTAGTGGTAGGAACATGACATTACAAAGGAAAAGGTCATGGGTCCGATATCTCTTACGCAAATTTTTTTGATAATTTTCTAAGGGAATGTATGTTAGCATATCAATGCCATGTTGGCGACAAAGCGGCGCCACGAGCATATATGGGGTGAGACATAGAGGCGTGCAATGTTTGCCAAAGAGTTTTAATAATATATATAGATGAGGGGGAAAATCAAGAAAATTTGGGTATATAATAGGAAAAATTGGTTAGAAAAATCTCAACTATGGGTTGTCCACTTTTAATAATCTCAACTATGTGTTATTTTATAATGATCTCAACTATTAGAGGTGTCTTCCAAAAATGAACCGATCACCTGAAGAAACCGGTGCAGCAGGTAAACGAGCTACGTGGCACAATAAGATTGAGTCTTCTATATTTTTAGAAGCTTCCTTATTTTCGATTGCCCAAACAAAAAATTTAGATCTTATCTAGACCTTAGTGAGCTCGTCTCTCTCTTAGTTTATTTTGAGGTGCCTAACATTTCCAGTTCCATAATCCTTTTCCCATACTTTGGTTAAATGAAATAGAATAGATTCTCTTCTACACAACCAACAACATGGGTGGTCATCTATATAGCTAAAAATGCATCAATGATTATTCACTTATATTATCTAGAGAAAAAATGACTCACCCCGTTCTCTAATATTGTTTTTGGTTGTTCATGGTCTTGAATGCGCACATTTGATCATCATTTTTTTGTAATATAACTAACAAATGGATCTAGGCATATCTTACGCGATATTTCAACACATACGGAGTATTAAGATCAATGTTGTTAGGATCGAGATTCCACTTTGGATCGGTAAGGGGGGTAAGATCGAATCGGTAGAATCGGATCGTAGGATCGTAAGATCCTACCAAATTGCAAAAAAGAGTAACAAAAATGGTTCCAAATGAATAAATACAAATTTTTCAAACAATATGGATGCTAAATACCTAGTTTTTTCTCACATAATATTGATATTTCAAAGTTAAAATGGCTTCGCAAGAGTCATAAAACATTAGAGAAGAGAAATATCTACATGTATGAAGTTGGGTTATCATTTATTAGGCTTAAAGAAAAAGTTAGTTGCTTTAGGGATCATTTTAATAAGTAAAGAAGTAGGATCTTCCAATCCTGACCGATCCTAACCGATCCCGATCCTGACCGATCTTACACCGATCCTGACCGATCCTACACCGATCCTGCAACAATCTAAGTGAAAAACATGCAGGATCGTCCGATCCTACTCCGATTCTACCGATCATATACGATTCTACCGATCCTGCTACGATCCTGACCGAATCTGTTGCGATTCTACCAGCCTTGCGATTCTGCTTACGATTTGGATCGTTTTGCTAAAATCGGATCGTAATTCTAACAACAATGATTAAGATAATATTCTATCACTTTCAAATATTGACATTGAGACAAAAAAAGTGAATGGACTTTTAGGGAAGGAAAAAAATTCCTTTTACATGTTACGATCAATGCATTGCATAGTTAATGATTTCAAACTTTGAGAACTCCACGAGAACAATTCTAGCCAAATTTAAGAATCAATACCTTGTGGATTAAATTTTATTGATATTGTATTGAGATTAAATAAAATTGGCTTACGACTCATGAGTTGCACGGCTATGACTGGTGACTTGATAATAATAATAATAATAATAATAATAATAATAATAATAATAATAATAATAATAATAATAATAATAATAATAATAATAATAATAATAATAATTGTTGTATTCCATGTTTTGATGATGCCAAATAATTAGGTTATACTATATAGTTTTTGTTTTTCGAAATATATAAAATACAAAAAATAATGTAATGTTTAATGTTGCATTTATATCTTGTGGAGAATGATTAATTATTTAATCTAAGTCAAGATATTTATTTTTATACACTTAGAATCTTTGAATAAAATATTCTTCAAGTTAGTAGATATTTTTTATTGTTGTTGTTTGTGCTTGAAAATCAGTTGGAATAAGCGTGGCATACAATGTGGAGCTAATTCCTTGAAGCTCTCCAACAAACCCAACAACCTCGCTGGAGAAGCTCCCATTAACGGATAGTGGAGGTAGTTTATTTCCGTTGAAATAAACGTGGAGGAAGTGCAACGAAATTAGGGCCATGATATCCACACCATTAGAAGCACTTATCAAGGAGAACGTGGAGCATAATATTTCCAGTAGAAGAAGATTAATTGCAGCAGCTATATAAGAGGAAGATAATTCGAAGAAAACTTAAGAACTTTCGAGCATAAAAGTCGATCAATACTTAGAAAGTTTCTCTTGTAATTTCCTCTTATATTCTACATACTTATTGTAATATTCATAGTGTGTTGGTGAGAGAAAATTCAGAGAATATCCTTGTATTCAAGAGAGAGAAAGAAAGAGAGAAGAGAGAAGACTTCGAGTGAAGTCAAAGTGATTGTCATCAGTTCAGGGGGAACTAGGTGACTGGGAACAAGTTCCTAGAGGAACAGAGAAGGTCCGTTAGGTTGTAAAAGATAGAGTCTTTTGGCCTATTATAGTAAAGAGAGTTTGAGTCAAAATCCCTCGTGGTCAAGGTTTTTCTTCCGATTAGGCCTAGGAAGTTTTCCTTGTAAAAATCTCGTGTGTTTACTTCTTTCTACTTTTAGCTTGTTTTTAATTCCGCAATACATTTTGAAAATTTCCCCTCAACTACAATTCACCCCCCCTCTTGTAGTTGGTCTAGTGTTCATACTAGAATAACAATTGGTATCAGAGCCTAGTACCTCCAGAATCAGCTAACACTGAGGAGATTGTACCTGGAAAAATGAACACTACGGGAGAAAATCTTGATGAAGGGTATTCAACTCAACGCACACCTATGTTCAATGGCAAGCATTATCCATACTGGAAGAATCGTATGGAAATATTTAGGGATATTATCTCAGATAATTCTGACTTATAGGCCTTTTTCCAATATAACCCCGACTTTGGCAGCCCTGTCTCCGATAACCCTGAACTTGATTTTTGTCATTAAACCTGACGGAATTGTTAACGGCGTTAACTATTTGACATTTACAATTAAAAATCTATTTTTTAAAAAAGAAAAAAAAGAACTAATTCATGTGTTTCATCCCCTCTCTCTTGTTCTTCATCCTCTCTCCTCCCCTTCTCACTGTGTTCTTCATCCCCTCTATGATGTCTTCATTCTCTCTCCTCCCCTTCTCACTGTGTTCTTCCAACCTCTTCTCAATCTGTTTTCCACCCAATTCCAATTCCTCACGAAACCTTGTCTCCTTCTCCCCTCCGACACCCACGCACTGCACCACCACCATAGCCGGCACCTTCAAAATTCCAGCCTCCTACCACCGTCCCCTCCTGTTCTGGGCAGCAACCCAATGAACCACCCCTGCTATCCTCTTCTCGCCCGCCTTCACCATTTCTCTGACCAGTACCCACGCCGGTCGATTGTTTCCCAGGAAATACGGTTTTAAAGGGTATTAGGGCGGAGTGAGGTGGGAACTGAATAGTGGCAGTAGGAAGAAGATGGCAGTGAGAGTATCTGCATATCTTGTTACAGGTGAAGACTTGAAGAGTACCTGCATATTTGGCTGATGTTTTACGAGATGATTTGTTACTTTTGTTTTTGGAATAACGCTTAGTTTATAAAGAAAAATTATAATGTGTTCTAGCGATGAAGATTAAAAGCTTCATTTAATTTCTTCTTCGAATTTGAATTTTTTCTCTCTCCTACTATATCTTCCTAAAATGCTGATTTTGGGTTGTTCGAATTTGGGGCCTTTTGTGTTCGAATTGGGGCTGTTTAGGGTTCAAATTGGGGATAGGGTTCGAATTTGCCCAGTTTAGGGTTCGAATTGGGGCTGCTGGGTTCGAATCTTCCAGCAAGAATTTTTGGGTAGCCAATTATAGTGGTATTGGTGATGGTGGTGATGGTAGTGTGGAGATGAAGAACAAGAGAGGGAAGAAGATGAAGAACAACAGAGATAATCTGGGTTTAATTAAAAAAAAGTTAACACCGTTAGATATCCCGTTAAGTTTAATGACAAAATACAAGTTTAGGGTCATCTGGGAAAAAAATAAAATGTCAGGGTTATTTGGGAAAAAGGCCTATAAGTCAGGGTTATCTGAGATAATATGCCAAATATTTATTAAAGCAGAGAATTACCAAGTATGGAAGGTAATTGAAATTGGTGACTTTGAAGTCACAAAGAAGAACGACAAAGGGAAACTGATTCCTAAACCCCTTGCTGAGTTTGACAAAGAAGACTTCGACAAAATGGAGATGAACAACATGGCCAAGAAGCTACTCCATTGCGGTCTTGGTCCTCATGAACACAACCGAGTCATGGGATGCAAGACTGCAAAGCAAATGTGGGAACTCCTTCAAATCACTCATGAAGGAACAAGCGAAGTGAAACGATCAAAGATCGATATGCTCATGCATAAGTATGAATTGTTTCACATGAAACAAAAGGAGCCTATTCAAGACATCCTCACTCGCTTCTCAAACATCATAAATGAACTTGAATCTCTGGGAAAGATAATCTCTCCAGAGGAACAAGTTCATAAGGTACTAAGGAGTCTACCACAAGATGAGAAATGGATGGCTAAGACAACGGCACTGTTGGAAACCAAGGACTTCACAATGTTCAACGTTGAACAACTTGCTGGTTCCTTGATGACCCATGAGTTACATCTAGAAACTCATGAAACTGAATCATCAAAGCCTGAGACTCTGGCTCTCAGGTCAGAGGAACAAGAAGATTCAGAAACCGACGATGAAGAAGCTGCGATGATTGTAAGAAGATTCAAGAAATTCTTCAACAAAAATTACAAAGGAAAGGTCACAAAGAAACCAACGAAGCTAAGTTGTCATAAGTGTGGAGGCCTTGATCATTTCATCAAGGAGTGTCCTCAATGGGAAAACGAGAAAGTAAAAGGGAAATACAAAGAGAAGGGCAAGGAACAACAAAAGTCCTTTTCGAGAAATGATATGAAGAGAGTTATGGTTGCAGCATGGGGAGAGCTCGACTCGGAGGAGGAGCAGAAACGATCGAGGAAGAAAATGCCCATCTATGTCTCATGGCGAATATCGAGGACAAAGTGGAATCTTCAAACCCCAAGGTAAGCTTTAATGCCATTGAAGAGGAACTTACAGAACTTAATAAAAGCCAATTAATAAAAAATTTATTAGAAACCTTAGATGACCACAAGGAGGTATGCGCAAAAAGAGATTAATTAACTAATGCCTTGAAAGTCACTAAGAACCATTCTAATTGGCTTAACACATTAAAATGTGATACTGAAAAAAGATTCTTTGAACTTTTTGACAAAAGTAGAGCTTATCAAGATGCATTTAAAAAAGTAAAAAACGAGAATTATCTTTTGAATTTGGAATTGGCAGAATTGAAACTGTTTGTTCCTGAAGGAACAGTCTCTTCAATAAATACCAGAAGCATTGCTGAAAATTTGAAAAACAATTATGAAAATGTTGTTCAAGAAACTCTAGTATTAAGGAAGAAACTGGAGCCCTCAAGGAACAAGCTTCCTGACCCAGTCTCATGGATACAAAAGTATCAAAACAAAGGAAGAGATGGTCTCGGTTTCAATCACAAGAAAAAACACAAAAAGAAAAAATATGTTGACCTGCCAAGTAGCAAGATATGTTCTTACTGTGGGAACAGTGGTCACATAGTGTCCGACTGTTCTACCAGAGAAGAACGTATTGAGAGGAACACGTACCTAGTAAAACAGGTTTGGAAAATTAAGAAAGACTCAAGTCCTATAAAGGAACCCAAGCTAGACTGGGTTCCTACCACTAACTAGTTTGCTATGGTACAGGCTGAAGTGAGGGGGAACAATCTGTGGTACCTCGATAGCGGTTGTTCTAAGCACATGACAGGAGATAGATTCAAATTTCTCTCACTTTCAGTCTATAATGGAGGAACTGAGACCTTTGGAGACAATCTTACAGGTAATATAGTTGATGTTGGTAAGATAGGTAAATCTCAATCACATTCCATAGATAATGTATATTTGGTCGAGATAGTTTACTTAGTATATCTCAGTTTTACGATAAGGGAAATAATGTGAAGTTTACTATTGAGTCTTGTATAGTCAGCAATGAAAGTACAGGAACCAAGATCCTTGAGGGAACGAGGAAAGGGAACACCTACATGGTCGACCTGAACCTTGTTCCTAGGAATAATCTCACATGCTTAAGTGTTATCGAAGCTGATCCTCTTCTATGGCACAAGCGTTGCGGTCATGCAAGCATGTCCCTACTGCATAAACTAAGTGAAAAGGACTTGGTAGTTGGCTTACCAACAATTAAGTCTTTGAACCACGGTGTTTGTGATTCATGTGTTAAAGGCAAGCAAGTGAGATCCTCATTCAAATCCAAGAAAATGGTAAGCACACAAAGTCCATTAGAACTTCTTCACCTGGACTTATGTGGCCCTGTACGCATCCAAAGTCGATCAGGTAAGAGATATGTGTTAGTCATAGTAGATGATTTTTCAAGATACACATGGGTTATTTTTCTTCATAGTAAGAATGAAACGTTTGATGAATTTTTAACCTTTGCTAAAAAGATTCAAAGAACAAGTGGATTTAAACTAAAACATTTAAGATCTGACCATGGTAAGGAGTTTGAAAACTCCAAGTTTGATGAATTTTGCAGCAATGAAGGTTTAGACCATAACTTTTCAGCTCCAAGAACACGACAACAGAATGGTGTAGTTGAAAGGAAGAACCGGACCCTTGAGGATATGGCAAGAACAATGATTATTGCAAGCGATCTTCCGAAGAATTTTTGGGCTGAAGCAGTGAATACGGCATGCTACATCATCAATCGTGTCATGCTAAGACCAATCACTTTGAAGACACCTTATGAGCTCCTTAGAGGAAGAAAACCCAATATTGCTTACTTTCGTGTTTTTGGATGTAAATGCTTTGTACATAATAATGGAAAGGACAACTTAGGAAAGTTCGATGCTAGAAGTGATGAGGCTATTTTTCTAGGATATGCCTTAAGTAGTAAGGCTTATCGTGTTTATAATAAACGAACAATGTGTGTTGAGGAAAGCGTCCATGTTATATTTGATGAGACTAACTCCTTGCAGGAACAAAGTTATAATGATAACTTTGAAATAGGTTTGACTCGTCCTGATGAGTTAAATCATTGTGATGAAGAACTAACCCCTGCAGGAAAGGAGAAGAAGCTAGTTCCTGATCCAGATAACCCTGTTCCTGATCCTTACGAGGAACCAGCAACAGGAGGAACTCAGGAAGATCAAGGAGCTCCTGAACCTGAATAAGATCAAGTGAATCAATCACCTCAAGAAACTCAAGAAACAACTAGGAGATTTGATCCAAAGCCTTGGAAACACCAAAATTCTCATCCTTTAGAATTAATAATAAGTGACATTGAAAAGGGAACTCAAACGAGATCCCCAAATGAAGATTTTTTGTGCTTTTCACGCTTTCTTATCTATGACAGAACCTAAGGTTCATATGAAAGCACTCAAAGAGACTGATTGGCTCAATGCTGTGCAAGAGGAGCTAAATGAGTTCCAGAGGAACAAGGTCTGGCACCTGGAGACTAAACCAAAGAACCAGAAAGTTATAGGACTTAAATGGGTCTTCAGGTTCAAGCTTGATGAGCATGGAATAGTGGTAAGGAACAAGGCCAGACTTGTAGCCAAAGGTTATAATCAACAAGAAGGTATTGATTTCGATGAAACCTTTGAACCTGTTGCTAGGATAGAAGCAATTATAATTTTGATTGCCTTTGCTGCCTTTATGGGATTTAAGTTGTACCAAATGGACGTCAAATGTGCATTCTTAAATGGTTTTCTACTTGAAGACGTCTATGTGGAACAACCTCCTGGATTCGAAAATCCGGAACTCCCAAATTAAGTCTATAAGCTTGATAAAGCTCTTTATGGGTTGAAACAAGCACCTAGATCTTGGTATGAAAGGATGTCAAAATTCTTGCTGTCACACGATTTCATAAGAGGTAAAGTTGATAGAATCTTCACTAGAGGAAAAAAGCCCAAGGGCTGCGGTCAAAAAGGGCCCAAGGGCTGCGTTTTTTGACCGCAGCCATTAGAATAGCAGCCCTTGGCATTTAGGAAGGGCTGCGGTTTTTAACCGCAGCCCTTAGCGCGTTAAGGGCTGCGGTCCAGGCAAAAACCGCAGCCCTTGGTGGGTTAAGGGCTGCGGTTAAGGGCCAAAACCGCAGCCCTTGGTGGGTTAAGGGCTGCGGTTTTGGCCCTTAATCGCAGCCCTTAACCCACCAAGGGATGCGGTTTTTGCCCGAACCGCAGCCCTTGTGACCCAAAAAAAATAAAAAAATAAATTTTTTTTTTTTTTTGCATTTTTTTGTCCTAAATGTTCCCAAACAGTTATATATATATATATGTATGTTTTTCATTACAAATTATGTTTTTTACACAAATATAGAGAAAATAATAACTGAATTACATTAGTTCGAGGATGCCCTCGATTGTTCGAATTGCAATATATGAGTCAGGTTCACAACCATCAGAAAATAATGCAACCAAAGAACAGCCATGAAGACATTACAACAACACCACCAAGATCAGCATCCGGATCCCTCAAAAGCAACTTGTCTGAAGATGATAGAACCTGGCAAATAAAATCAAAATCGCTTTAATTTGAAGGTGAAACTATATCAATGCAAGTACTGCAATGAAGAGGCTGACCCACTCCACAAGAACAACTTTCGGAGGGGGTGCAGCCGGGATGGGTTGGGGGTGTAGCAGGGGGTCTTGGGGTGGGGGGGGGCCGGGGGAACAAGTGATTGGATGGGGGTATCGACTTGTCTAAGACTGATAATTTTGGAGAGGATCAAGTGATTGCGGCATAGAGATAAAAAACAACAGGTCTCTTATGGATCTTTGCATAATGGCTTCCAAATTAGCTTATGAAAATGCTAGTGTGGTCGAAGAGATTGTGGTTAATCATTGGAAGGCAAGTATACTACTGTTATTCTTCTCTCTTAAAGATAAAACGATTCTCACGCTACCAAATTAAAGATGATATTCGATGTTGTATAAAGTGGCTTCTATATATGCTAAAACAATAACACCATAAGATAGTAAGGCATAAGGTTGTAGATGTCCATGTCCATAATTGATCCAAATTTGTGGCTGCCTAGTGGTGCATTTAGTTGTAGGGACTAGGAAGTGGTGCACAGGAAAACAAGTAAACAACACAAAGTGTCGTTCTAATACATTTAGGAGGCACCCTCTCACACATTTTTCAGAATTCGGATGAACGTATCTTGTTAGTTGTTAGGATTCAAATAATTAAAAATGTGCGGATCAGGTTACTAATTAAAATCAATAATTTGGTAACTAATGACCATTTGATAGTTTCCATGCTAATTAGTTCACCTTATTTCAAAACTGTGCTGATTTCATATGAGGTAAGACTAGATCAGACCAAACTTAACTATCCGATCAGATCACTGAAAAAATTTATATCAAACCAAAGTAGGAAAACATGTAATGAATCAAAATCACATGAAGACCATGTATAAGAAATCACGAGTCTATTGTACCTTTCCGAAAAAGGAAGCCATATCTGCCTATAGTACTTCCATATTGGCACAAGTCGACATAGATACTTCGGCTTCCGAGAAAAGGAAAAATCAAAGAAAAATGATTTCGACTCGATATGTATATGCGTGAACATGAGAATTGGTCGTTCATAATTGTTTCATTCAATGAACACTTCTGTACTCATTGTTCACAAATTAAAATTCATAACTAGATTTGAGTTCTGACAGAATTAATGAAAAGGTTGATTATACAAATCAATTCAAGTGGTAGACATCCCTATAAGATAAGTACAACATAGTAGTTAGCTTCTTGGTTTTATGGAAAGTAAAACTATCTCCATGATTTAACTTATCGGTAGTAAAAACAACAAATTCAGCTCCTTTTTTTTTTTTTTGGAAAAGCTACTCAAAGTAGCATTTTAATTTAGATGATCTCGAAGCTCCTTCAAATTATTTAAGGTATATGTCAATCATTCTTTAGATTTGTTGCTTAGGATATTTATACCCTCCCCGTCCTCGAGGACATATCGCAGCAGGGGGAGAGTGCAGCAGGGGGGAGTGCAAGCAGGGGGGAGGGATGGGGGGTGTGCAAGCAGGGGGGACGGCTAGGGGTGTGCGGGGGGGGGATTTTTAACCTTATTCCATTCAATCACTATAGCTATTGGTTAATATTAACATGAATTAGCTAATATGTGGAATGTTCAATCATCTTTCATTGATTCTTTGCATTCACAAAATGGAAATGATCAAATATCAAACTTTAGAAGGTTAAATTCATGAGAATCTAGCCTTGAAAAATAACTGGAACCTTCGCTTCAATCATCAATTTGGTAAGTTTGATTCTCGCAAAATACTCTTGAAAAGCTAGCCTTGAAAAATAAATATGCTTTTGCTCTTTTTTTTTTTTTTTTACTTTTAAGTTGTATTAACTGTGAGTTCTCTCTTCGCATTAGAAAAATAATTTCACGTTTAATAAGTTTATGTAATTAGTTTAGTTAAGCTTAGATAAGTTCTAACTTATAACACCTTATATAAGTTTCAATAAGTTCAAATAAGTTCAGTAAGTTCAGATATTAGGCTAAGAAATCCCACAAATATCAATAACTAACTAAATTCACCAACTTTAAGCATGAAGTAAGCAATGATGGCAAAAAACAATTAAACAAAACCAGCACCATGATCCCAAAGGGGGCAACAATGCCCATACTAATTCCTCGAACAATCATCTTCAACTAAGGGGGAAAGGGGGAAAAATAAGGTTCATCCTCGAACAATCAACTTCGGATAAAAGGGTTCTAATTTCTAAAACATAACTCGATCAAAAGCAAAGACAAAAAAAAGAGAAAGAATAACACATACCTTTTCTCATACTCCGTGAGGTTAATACAAATCAATATAAAATGCCTTACTCTAATGAAGTTAACCCCCGCAACGCCCGCATCGAAAAACAACCCCAATATTCAATCAATAATGTTTTGTTCAACCGAAAGAAAATATTCAATATCACTGTCAATTTTTAGTTTTCGAATCCTAAATTATAAGGCATATACTAGTTAACAATATGACAATGCTTGACCATTTCAACATTATAACAATATACTAGTTTTCGAATCCGAAATTATAAGGCATATCCAAAATTATGCTTGACCTCCCTTTACAAGTTTGTACTGCTCAAATTTTGCTTCTTCACAACTCAAGGCAGCCTTTCTGCAAGCTTTTATACTTCCTGCAATATATAGAGAACCAGGATGTAAGTAAATCACAAATCTAAATGTCGGCAAAAAGCCTTCCGGATAGAATGCAAAGAATCCAAACTAACGAGACGCATAATATTTCTTCGGCTCATACATGTACATCATGTTAGATCTATGCAAGTAAAAGTAATGTCTTTCAGGGTAAAATAATTAAATCGTACCAAAGTTAGACGGTAAGTGTATTCATCATAAAGCATAGTACATAACTACATGTGTTACTATAAGTCACGGCTATTAACTGAAGTGAACAGCCAAATATGTTGCATTACACCGTCTATATGGAAAGCATCGAAGGTTATGTTCTCTTAACTAAATCAGAACTTATCTGATCTTATTAGCCTTGAACTTATTCTTTCTAAATTAAGTGAAATTAAGGTGAGGAGAATAGAGCCCGAACTTTCGTAAAAGCTTACCAATATACAAACTAGGGCTCGTACAGTGAAATCAAAGAGCAAAAACACAAGGTATGGATCATGAATCTATCTTGGCTAGAGGTGCTTGTCCTAAGTTGTCAATCCAAATTTCATCAACTAATCAAGCCCCTAATCCGGCATCCAAATTAGCGCTAAAAATTCTTGATTGACAAGAGTCAATAACAGATTGAGTTTCAACAGACATCCTGGACTTATGATTGGATAGTTGGAGCCTGAATTTTCATTTCTTTCTTTTTGGGTTGAAGAATGATTAATAACTTCGTCATAATACACATTTACCAGTGTATTCTCAATTGAATACTGGTGGGCGCGGATTTGTCGTGTGCGCCTCACCAAAGATAAAATTTCTCCTACTCTCTTTTACACTAAGCAAGTATAATGGAAGTAGGGATCGTATCCACAGGGAAACAGGGACGAGCTTTATATTTAGCGTGATCCAAAACCTAGATTAAGCTAAGGGCCGAGAAACCTAATAACAAGGGGGGTTTCAAATAGATTTATAAACAAACTAAAACTAACTAGCAAATAAATAAGATGAGAAATCAATTATGGAAAGATCTTGAATCCGATTAACATCCACTTCAATTCATTATCGATCATTGAACCTCAACTCTAATTATTTCCATGATTATCTATTGTCGAGAATTAATCTCGCATTCTCCTTATTCTTAGTTGAATAGCACGATCAGTGTGACTATAAAACCCTAACTAAAGGATAACCTAGTCCGATCAGCGTCTAAGTTCAATCCAATAGCAGCAATAAACACAGAGAACCAATAGACCTGCTAATGTCATACACGCGATAAACATTCAACAGTTGATTCCATTTCCCCAAGAAATAACCAAGACGATCAGCATCTAAGTTACTCCCTAGTTTGCTACCAATTGATAAAAGAACAAAACAATCCGATTCTATTCTTAAATCTAGCATTAGATTAATTACACAATCAAACTAGTAACGTTCCTAGCATAATTATGCAATAATCATAGATCACAAGCATAGAAATTGAACCATAATCAAGGAAAATAGATAGAGAGGAAAGATCTCACAATAACGGTTGAAGCTTCATGTTAATTTCTTCAAGAACAGTTCCAGCTACAATCCGATAGCAAAAACCAAATCCAACATTGAAATCTCTAAAAACTAAACTAGGAAATGAAAACTAAAACTAGGAAATGAAAAACAAAGAAATGGACAACAAAGACGAATGAAGAAGGAAAGATGGAAAGAGGAGCATGAAGAAGGAAAGATGAAGAGAGGAGTATCCTCTCTCTCTCTCCTCAATCTTGCTGCTCCAACCCCTACATTTCGGCTCTCCTCTTCGTCCCCTCTTCGTCCTCCCTTGAAAATAGGTTTTGGGATGCTTTTAAACCCCGCACAAAACGTGGCCGCTGAACCGACAAAAGCATCGCGAGTCGCGACACTGATCGCGAGTCGCGAAGAGCACGCTGTCTTCCCGCACAAAATGGCTGGGCATAGAGGGTCGCGAGTCGCGGAGAAGCTCGCGAGGTGCGACAAGCAGGGGTCGCGAGTCGCGACATACCTCGCGAGTCGCGAGCCTGCTGTGCTCTCGTGCCTGCTGAGCTTGCGGCAGGATGGGCGATGCTGCTGCATTGCTGTGCGATGGCTGCTCGAAGGGCTTGCTATGCTTGCGGTGATGCTTAGCTTGCGGTGATGCTTGGGCTTGCGGTGATGCTTGGCTTACGATGCTGCTTGGTACTTTGCTCGGCTCAAATGCATTTCACCTTGGAAGCTCGGAATACATGACATTAACACAACTTATCTCGCAAAACTCCGAACTTCCGCTAAGGGTTAAATAAAACATGAATGTTAACAATTACAATCAAACCCTTAGCAAAGTGCACCCAAAATAACGTAAATACTACGTATAACTTGGGCGTATCAAATACCCTATACAACGACCACACACTTCACATTGTATCAGTAAAAAGACTGAATGAGAGAATAAAACACAATCAACATCACTTCGTTCATAAAACTAAAATGAAATCTTAGCAGGATCTATAATACCTCAAGCTTTGATGCAAAAGTTAACAAATTGCAACTATAAATAGCCAAAAGATCAGATTAGAAGCTCAATTCTTAGAGAACGTTTGTGAACAACTGGTTACTAAGTTCAATTGAGAACATAAATACATAGCATACAGTACTCAAAAAAACATGATTTAGCTATTCCAATTTACAATAGTAGCTCTGCAACTCACCACTTAGATCAAGCAAATTGCATAAAGCAGGGCAATTTCCAATGCTCAAAACCATAGTAATTGCACACCGTACTTCTCGGTAGTCCTCCCTTGATGTTCGAACGATACACCGCTTTGTAATTGGATCCACATACTTAACTGCACATATATCCTGGCTCGAGTCAGGGGATAGTACGACTAACGACTACATTATTTAGAAGTATATAAATCGACAACATGTTTAGGCACTTACCCTGAAAGGATCCAAGTGAAGAAGCCAGACCACATTCCCCAAAGTTGAAAAGAATGCTGTCTTTCATTGCTTTTGATACATTGAACTGGGTAATAATAACAGGATCATCCACCTTGAGATCCTTGTTCGGATCTAGAAAAATTTCCAAAGCAACATGAATCTATTTTTAAATCCCACTATGACTTCTCAACTTCCACCTATTTGACACATACAACAGAAAAAGCCATCCTACATCAATTCATTGCCAATCAATAATCAGTAGAGTATACTCAAATAGCTGCAAAGCCACCGTAAAACGTGTCGTGATCACAGCTAATAAATTTGCTTTTTACCACAAAATTTAACCATTCCTTGAGGACCAATAATTTACGAAATTAATTATAGTAAAATCTCCATTGCCTTGGATATTGTTAATTTAAGTTTATCATTAATCACCCCATGAAGTAATTAAAATAACAAATCACCAATAACAAATTTTCACAAAAAAAAACTAATTACAATCAATACACAACTAATAACCAATTCATCACAAAAAATCCACCAATTCGATTCTTCAATAACCAATAAAACACACTTTATTAGTTTTAACAATTAAAACCAAGCCCTAGTTTCATTAAATCATTTCAATTTACAAATATTAACAATCAAACAAACAAGGGCATAATCTAACCAAATTAGTATCAATCAAACAAACAAATTCAAAGCATCATAACACACCGAACTTTTAGAACAGAACAACAAAAATACATCATCTAGGGTTTGCCTCAACTAATTTCAATTTACAACAATCACTAAAAGCTAAAAAAATTCTCCAAAAACAACGACAAAGACAAAATTACTCAAATCAAAACGGAAGAAATTTTAAAAAAAAAAACCTGGAAAGAATTTGGCGATCGAGGTCCATCTTGAGAGGAAAAGCGGAGCCATAAGTGTTGGCAAGAATCTTGCGTTTAATATCTTGCTGAGTTTTATCGGCCTAAATCCACAAAATCGAACAAAAATTATGAGTAACAGAGTAAAAGAAGAACGAGAAAAGGAGGAGGAGAGAGAAATGTACAGAATGAATGGCGGATTGAAGAGGATGAGCTTCGAGAATGTCACTTTTGACGCCCTACAATCACTGCAGCACGGTGGTCGCGCAACGAAAATGAAAGAAGGAGAAGAGTGAGGGAAGGAGGCGCTGAGGAGAGAGAAGACTGAGGGAAGGAGGAGAACAGCAGCGACGAGGCGGTGAGCAAACCTAGACCACAGTCGACGTCGGAGAGATGCAGGGGCGCGAGTGTGAGAGAGGAGGCAGGGGAGTAAGAGAGAGAGAGAGGCGGGGATTCAGCTAGGGCATGGTGGGTGAGTGCGGGAATTGCCAAAGCGAGGGAACTTTTAAGGGGAAATTGAAAACGAAAAATATAACCTTAAGGGCTGCGTTTTTTAAAACAATGGCCCTTTGTAATAATGTGGTTGCGGTTTTTAGACTAACCGCAGCCCTTTGTAATTAAGGGCTGCGTTTTTCAGATAACCGCAGCCCTTGGTCTTTTTTCCTCTAGTGCTTGTTCCTTCGATCAAAAGGAACAGACATATTAGTGGTCCAGATTTATGTTGATGATATAATATTTGGTGCTACTAATGATCTTTTGTGTAAGGAGTTTACTGATCTTATGAGTAGTGAATTCGAAATGAGTATGATGGGAGAGTTGAACTTCTTTTTGGGATTGCAAATCAAGCAAACTGAAAGAGGAACAATGATCCATCAACAAAAATATGTCAAAGAACTGCTTCAGAAATATGGACTGGAATAATAAAAAACCAACCACACTCCCATAGGAACAGGAACAAGGTTAGATGAAGATTCAAATGGTAAGTGTGTAAACGAGAAGCTATATCGAGGTATGATTGGTTCATTACTTTACTTAACAGCGAGTAGACCCGATATTTCTTTTAGTGTTGGTTTCTGTGCTCGATTCCAATCAAATCCCAAAGAATCTCACTTAACAACAGTTAAGAGAATTCTAAGGTATTTGAAGGGAAGCGATGACTTATGTTTGTTCTATCCTCGAAGTGATGTTTTTGACCTAGTAAGCTATTCGGATGCGGATTATGCTGGAGACTTGGTTAACCGCAAGAGCACATCAGGTATTGTCCAGTACCTAGAAACAAGCTTGGTCTCTTGGAGCTCAAAGAAGCAAAATATTGTTGCCTTATCCACAGCAGAGGCAGAGTATGTAGCTGCAGCTGCATGCTGTTCCCAGGTCCTTTGGATCAAGCAACAAGTAAGAGACTTTGGTATTAAGTTTAAGTGTGTTCTTATCTATTGTGATAATACTAGTGCAATTTGTATTTCTTAGGATCCAGTTCATCATTCAAGGGTCAAGCATATTCACATTAGACATCATTTCCTTAAGGATAATGTAGAAAAAGGTCTTGCTAAAGTCGAATTTTGTCCAACAGAAAAAATCAAATAGCTGACAGATTGACTAAACCACTTCCAAGAGAAAATTCGCTTAGAGCTAGGGATGATTAGAATTCATTAAGTGTGCTACTTCAAATAAAACCCTTAGTTATAAGATTACACTAAGTGGCCAGCAACATTTTGTGAATTTATTCATACATTACACAGTCATTGTGAAGGACTCACATTAGTCTTCATAATACTCCCCTTATTGTCCATGCATATACTTGAGCAAAAAATAGAAAGGTTACTGTACATATAGCTTGAACATGTAACATGCATGAGTTCACACTTTCTATTCCTTTTATTTCTTTCCACGTAAATAATATCTTTATTTCATTTTATTCGATTTTATTTTTCATCAATTTATTATCTTTCTTCATTCATCCCCCACAAAATTTTTAGTGGCAACGCTTCACCAGCGTTCATGTACGAACCTAAAACAAAAATGATTCACCGGATTTAAAGAAGGAAGGGAAAAGCCGCATTTAATTCCTTTTCACAATCCCCCATAAACCTTCCCCAAAATAAAAACCCATCAAATCAAACCAAAATTTACACGGCAAATTCATCTCTTTTTACCCAAAATCATTACCTCTGCAAAACCGCCTTTCTCTCTCTCTCTCTCTAACTCACAAAAATCTGACAACTTCATCTTCTTCACCCAAAACCCTAAATAGCTCCTAAAAGAAAATCCTCCGATGATACCAAAAAATTTTCAGGCTGAAAAATCTTCACCTCTGGTGGATTACAACGAACACTAGTGGAAAAAACCTTATCTGTCACTTAGTAACTTCTCCGATTTTTACAAAACCGCATCGGAAAATCAAGTACAAAAAGGGGAGGGAAAGCTGGGCATAAAATCTGATCTGGTCCTTTAGTGAACCGGATCTGATTTTAGAAACCGCCTCGGCTTTCTAAAATCCGATCCGGCTCACAAGACCGGATAAGATTTTCGTTATTTTTTTTTAAAAAAAAAAAATACCCGCGTGGCCCAAGTTCCTCATGGCCCGTTTTCTCCCATTCATTACCCTAACAAACCCCAGCCCACTCCTCTCACACGCTCACCCCATCCCCCCTAACAAACTCATACTCCTCTGATCCTCTCCTCTCTCATAACCCTAAATTCTCCTCTCTCTCACACTCGGTCATCCTCCCAACTCAGACGAACGGCGCCCCCAACTCATCGCTCGTCGATCTCACTCGTCTCCATCAACGCCGATCGCTGCTAACAATCGTCTCTCCTTCGCCGCCGATCGTTGTTCGTCGCGATTTCGTCTCCATCAGCACCGATCTCTGCTAACACTCGCGATTTCGTCGTGATTTCGTCTCCATCAGCCCCGATCGCTGCTAACACTCGCGATTTCGTCTCCTCTCTTAATATTCGTCGCTCGTGATTCAAGATATGAGGTTTTTCATTTTTTAATCTAGTTGTAATTTCAGATCTCGTTGTAATTTTTTCGGTTTTTCAAATTTTTCAGATCTAAAGTCCTCTATTAATTTTTGTTTTTTTATTTACGTTTTTCTATTTTCGTTTTTAGGGATAGTTCGTTTTCTTAATTTTATGTATTTTAGTTTGTTTTCGGTGTATATTTAATTGCAGATTTTGTATATTTTAGTTTGTAATTCCAGATCTATTCTTAGTTTCGTTTTTTTTTTTTCGTTTTTTATTTTTCGTTTTTTTTATTTTGGTTTGTTTGTTTTCTTAATTTTTGTGTATTTTAGTTTAAAATTTAGGCTATTTCCGTTTTTAGGGTTTGTTTGTAATTTCGTTTTAGTTTGGGATTTTGATCTTTAGTGGAACTGGGTGATGGGGTTATATTTGATTTGGAATTTTGTGTTTTATATTATTAATTTTGTCTTAGTGAGACGTAGTTAATATGATTTTGTCTTATTAATTTGGGTTATACTTGGTTGAAGGCAGTGAGACGTAGTACGCACTCGCGGCCCGCAGTCCGCATTTTTTTGACCTAAATTCCAACAAATCGCTGCGGTTTTTGGTAAAACCGCATCGCTAATGTGATTAACTAATGCGGTTTTACCAAAAAACCACAAAGAAAAATAATTTCCCGATCCGGTTTTGGACCGGATCAAGCAAATATTTTGGATCTCGCTGCGAGCCCATCCGATGCGGGCCAAAACCGAATCAGTAAGCCCAGTTTTGACCGCATCAGATGGGCTTTTTTCCACTAGTGGAAAGCGAGAATGAATCTTCCAACTCCAATGAAGATTCCCTGGGTTCTCAAGCAAATTCGGCGGAAAATGAAGTGCTCTCTCCAAAGAAAGAAGATGACTTAAATGATGCTGAAACAGAGCAAGAAAAGGAAATCTTAGTACGAAAAGGGGTAAGAAAACAAAATCTTCCAAGTATATCATTGGGTTTTGTGTTGATTTCACCTGGTGCAAGAAAATTAAGTGGGGTTAGTTTCTTGATCTTGTTAAGTTTCAAAAATGGGTTAAAGTGTTAAGTTTTGATGAGGGTCTTTATGAGAGTGAGATGAGTGAATTCATTGCTAGTTTCGAAAATAACGAGGGGCTGTGCATTAGTGTTGTTAATGGTAAATTGGTTAAGTTCACCGAAAAGAACTTAGGAGAATGGTTTGAGGTACCTACTGAGGGGTCCAAGGAATATGTCAAGGGTAGGGCTAAGTTGAATGTTAATGGGGCTTCTAACTCTACAATTTTGAGTTACTTTGGGAGTAAGGAGTCTGACCTGTCCCTAGATCAGAAAGATCTCTCTCCATATCACAAATTTTTGTTTCACTTAGTTTGGCGCTTTATTTTGCCAAGGACTTCCAAGAGGACTCAAGCGAGCCTCATGGATCTTTCTTTAATATTCTGCCTTGCTAAGAATATAAAAATCAACTTCCCTGCTTTAATGATTTCTCACCTTTCCTACTGCATCACCCACAACACAAAAGTGGGGTATGCCAACCTTATTTTTGTTATCCTCAAAAAGAACCAAATCAAACTCCCTTCTAGTACCTCTTTTGATCTAAAGCCTGATAACTATTTGACAAAGGAGACTTTATCCAGGCTGTCTATAAGGGTACAGGGTGGAAAGTTCGAATTTGAGGTGGCAGAACCTAAGGGGAAGGTAGAGACTGGGATCTAGAGGAAGTTTAAGGAGAAGGTCAGTACGGAAGGACCTAGGTCAGTGAGGAAGAGCCAAAGAATTGCTGTGACCAAGGCTCCCAAGGAACAGGGTCAGGGTGCTGTTCATATTGATCTGGAGGAGGATCAAGCTCCTTCAGGATCAAGGACTGATTATTTTCCCCTTCTCTCCACTACTGGTCTCCATGGGATTCTACATTCAATTCAGGAGTCTCTGTCTATCCTGTACACAAGAGTCCGTGGTGTTGAAGCCATGATTGCGTAGCCGATCTTCCACAGAGCGAGATCCTAGCAGCAGTGAAGCAAGGAGAGTATGCAGTTCGTGAGAAGATTGATGTTGTGGTCGCTTCTTTTGTTGTTCGCCCTAAGCCCTCCAAGCCCTAATCCCCTTTCCTTCCTATAATATGCTGAAACAATATTAATATTTTTTGGTTTGTATTAAACAATGGTGGTTTGTTGTTACTATCTTTTTATCACCCTTTTGGATGTGAATCACACATCAGCTTCTGGTGATAAATTTTTTGGTTTATCTTGTTTATCTCTTTTTATCTCTTATTCTTTTACTTCTCTTCTTGTTCTCTTTCCTTTCTTTTCACTTCATCATGAACTCAGCTTGTATGTGCATTGATCTCATCTTAATCTGCTCATTAAAATGTTTGGATGGCTAGTATTATTAGATGAATGTTTGAGCTACTAAGCCTTGACATTGTTGTATATGATGCACTCTTAGAGTCCTGTTGGGTACTTAGTTGTTTTTGATGATGACAAAAGGGGGAAGTAGAGTGGCACATAAAAATTCAATTCTAGTCTTCTTAGTTTCTAGGTGATGATTTTTTGATTTTTCTTTACCTTGTCTTGAAAACTGATTTCGATTAGTATTAGTTTTATGTTTTGTTATTTTTTTTAACTCATTAGCTTTTGATTCTTTTGCTATAATTAGTTTTCTTTTTCTTTCTTTTATAAATATTTGTTTATTTTTTTTATATGCCTTATATTTGCCATCATCAAAAAGGGAGAATATTATTGTATTCCATGTTTTGATGATGTCAAATAATTAGGTTATACTATATAGTTTTTGTTTTTCGAAATATATAAAATACCAAAAATAATGTAATGTTTAATGTTGCATTTATATCTTGTGGAGAATGATTAATTATTTAATCTAAGTCAAGATATTTATTTTTATACACTTTGAATTTTTATTATAAGGTATGTTTAATATTCTAGTAACTTAGAATCTTTGAATAAAAGATTCTTCAAGTTAGTAGATATTTTTTGCTGTTGTTGTTTGTGCTTGAAAATCAGTTGGAATAGGCGTGGCATACAATGTGGAGCTAATTCCTTGAAGCTCTCCAACAAACCCAACAACCTCGCTGGAGAAGCTCCCATTAACGGATAGTGGAGGTAGTTTATTTTCGTTGAAATAAACGTGGAGGAAGTGCAACTAAATTAGGGGCCATGATCTCCACACCATTACAAGCACTTATCAAGGAGAACGTGGAGCATAATATTTCCAAGTAGAAGAAGATTAATTGCAACAAGGCTATATAAGAGGAAGATAATTCGAAGAAAACTTAAGAACTTTCGAGCATAAAAGTCGATCAATACTTAGAAAGTTTTTCTTGTAATTTCCTCTTATATTCTACATACTTATTGTAATATTCATAGTGTGTTGGTGAGAGAAAATTCAGAGAATATCCTTGTATTCAAGAGAGAGAAAGAAAGAGAGAAGAGAGAAGACTTCGAGTGAAGTCAAAGTGAGTGTCATCAGTTCAGGGGGAACTGGGTGACTGGGAACAAGTTCCTAGAGGAACAGAGAAGGTCCGTTAATAGGTTGTAAAAGATAGAGTCTTTTGGCCTATTATAGTAAAGAGAGTTTGAGTCAAAATCCCTCGTGGTCAAGGTTTTTCTTCCTATTGGGCCTAGGAAGTTTTCCTTGTAAAAATCTCGTGTGTTTATCTCTTTCTACTTTTAGCTTGTTTTTAATTCCGCAATACATTTTGAAAATTTCCCCTCAACTACGATTCACCCCCCCTCTTGTAGTTGGTCTAGTGTTCATACTAGAATAACAATAATAATAATAATAATAAGGATTTATTAACTCGAATAATACAAACTTTGAGCAGTTCGCTCGTAATAATACAACCTTTGGATTATTTTTTAATAATACAAACTTCACACCAAAATTCCTACAACAAGACAAAACCGGAGGCAACCTGATAAACAGGTCTAAAGAGACACTTGTCACCATCTCGTTGGCTGTTTTTAAAATTTTGTTAAAATAAAAAAAAATTAATTTTCTTTCATCTTTTTCTCTCTCTTCCTCACTTCCCCTCCATGAGCTTTCACCCCTCCCCCCCTCCCTCCGGCCACCCCTACACACCCGCACCGGCCACCCCCCACCGGCCACCCCCACCGGCCACCCCCACCCACCCCAACCACGCCCCGCCCTCCCCCACCCCACCCCACCCGCACCGGCCACCCCCACCAGCCCACCCCCACCCTCCCCAACCACCGGAAACACCACGTTTGCCCTCCCCCCCCCCGAAAACACCACGTCTCCTCTCCTCTATCCTCGAAAACACCACGTTTCCCCACCCCAACCACCGATAACACCACATCTCCCCTCCCCCACCCCGAAAAACCACCAAACACAACCACCCCGCCTGAAAAGCAACCAAACCAAGCCGCCCCCGAAAACCTTCGTCCCCACCGCCTTACACATCGCCTGCGAAAAATGGGGCGCCACCACCGCATCGTCTCAGAAGAAACCCTCGGCAGAACCTCCGCCACTTCCGCCGATTTCGACGCTGCAATCGAACAAGCTAAGTCTCAGACGAGGGGTTGTTTCATGGGTGGAGTTGGGGTCAGGGGTGGACCGCGGGGGAGGTGGTGGACTCGGTCGGGGTTTTTTCGGGTGGGCAAGGGTGGGGGAGGAAGGGGTAATAGAAAAAGCTTTTAAAAAAAATTTACCTGTTTTAAAGGTCACAGGTAAACTTGTCTTGCTGTAGGAATTTTGGTGTGAAGTTTGTATTATTAAAAAATAATCCAAAGGTTGTATTATTACGAGCGAACCGCTCAAAGTTTGTATTATTCTAGTTAAAAAATCCTAACAATAATAGTAATAATAATATTGGCAATAATAATAATAACAATAACAATAATAATAATAACAATACTGATAATAATAATAATAATAATAATAATAATAATAATAATAATAATAATAATAATAATAACTAAAATGCAAGGATATAACTGGTCCCTCACGTACAAAAAAGAGAACAAGACAAATGGGACCAAATTCATCAGGAACTCAACATAGCCTTATCAACTCTCACGTCAATGGAAAATCAAAATGTTGCGAACTCAGTCAGAAGGGAAATCAATGCTAACACAAACCTAAAGCTTAATTATTGGAAATAGAGAGCAATAAATGATTGGGACACCTTAGGAGATCAACCTACAAGCTTCTTTTTCAAATATGTCAAGTCAGGAAACGCCAATAATAGTATTAGAGCAATGAAGAATGAAGTCGGCGCATGGATCTCAAATTAAAACGAGATAAATTAGAGTTTGTGAACTTCTTCACAAGATTGTTTGCAAGCTCCTCTCGAGCTGTCGATGTTGAGAGTGAAATAGAGACTTGGTTGGAGGACATGCAAGGCTAACCAATGATCAGTTACAAATCATCAATAGGCCATTCTCAAAGGAGGAAGTGCGAGACGCGATGCTTAGCATGAAGTCGATCAAATCCTCGGGGCCAGATGGCATTCTCCCTGTATTCTTTCAAAAGAAATGGGACATTTGTGGTGAAGAGATGTGCAAAGCCACCCTGAAATTTCTTGAAGGTGGCTACACTAGTGGAAAAAACCTTATCTGTCACTTAGTAACAGATTCGATTTTTGTAAAACCGCATCCGAAAATCATCATAAAAAATGGGAGGGAAAGCTGGGAGGACAACTCGATGCGGTCCTTTCTGACCGCATCGATTTTAGAAACCGATGCGGTTCTTTTGTGGACCGCATCGTATTTCATCCATGAAACAAGCAAAACCCACGAAATAATGTACACTAGTGGAAAAAAAATGGAAGGGTTGCGGTCAAAATGCCCCAAGGGCTGCGTTTTTGGCCTGCAGCCCTTTCCGTAGCAGCCCTTCACTAAAAGTGAAGGGCTGCGTTTTTTAACCGTAGCCCTTCTTTGTACAAAGGGCTGTGGTTTTGACCAAAACCGCAGCCCTTTTCACCCAAAAAAATTTTAAAAAAAAAAATTTTTTTGTCATTTTTTTACTCCTAAATATATCAAGAAATTTACAACAGGGAAAATCAACATGAACAGTAGAAATTTATAGATCCGAAAATAAAAAAAGAAAACGAAAAAAAAAAAAGAACGAAAATTAAAAAAAAGAACGAAAATTAAAAAAAATAACGAAAATGAAAAAAAAGAACGAAATGAAAAAAAAACGGAAAGAAAATGAAAAAAAACGAACAAAAATGAAAAAAAAGCAAACGAAAATACAAAAGAGAAAAAATTATAAATCTGAAATTACATAAACATTAATCAAAACAAAGATCAAGAAATTATAGATATGAAATTACATAAACATTAATCAAAACAAAGATCAAGAAATTATAGATTTGAAAAACGAAAAATTTATCACTTGTTGAATTGCTATCGGAGTTCGACGACGAGGAACAACAACACGGCGCGGCAAGGCACGGCAAGGCGGCAGAATTTCAGCGCAAAGAAGAGGCGAGTAGAGGGCGAGGTTGTGCGACGGAGATGGTGCCTGAGAATCGACGAGAGGAGAGAGAATTTGGAAGAGATGAAAGTGAAAGTGAGGTCTACTGCACAGTTTAAGCGAGAACAACTGCGGCAAATGTTGAAGATCCGCCGGTGATGGTGCCTGAGAATTGGTGAACCTAGAAAATGAGAACGAACGCCGGTGATGGTATCCGCCGGAGATGGTGAACGAACGACGAACCGCAAGTCGATGCTGGTGCTGAAGCTGTGCTTAATACCGGCGTTTTCTCTCTCCTACTCACTTGTTCGTAGGTTTAATCTACTCGGTTTTTTTTTTTTGGTTTGATGTTTGATGAAATCAGGAGGGTGAGAGAGAAGCGGCGTGAGATGAGAGAGAAGAGGAGTGAGATTATGTTTGTGAGAAACCCTTACCCGCTTATAACATCTAAAGGCCCGCGCAATTCGTTTTAAAATTATTAAAAAAAAAACCCATAAAGGGCTGCGTTTTTTTAAAAAACGCAGCCCTTTATTACTTATAGGGCTGCGGTTTTCGGCTAACCGCAGCCCTTTTAGTGAAGGGCTGCGGTCTTTTGAATTGACCGCAGCCCTTCACTATTAAGGGCTGCGTTTTACAAAAAACGCAGCCCTTGCACCGCAGCCCTTCGGTTTTTTTCCACTAGTGGTAGCCCACGAAATAAATAAAAAATGCGCGGCCCAACTCGAGCCCTCTAACATCCGGTCCCCCAACTCATTTCTCTCTCATCTCTAAACCTAAATCCCATCTAAACCTAACTCATCTCTCAACGTCGTTTCTCCCTCCTCAATCCGACGCCCTCCTCTCTCCTTCCTCCTCCCTCCTCCCTCCTCCCTCCTCAACGAACACTTGCAACGAACCAACCACGAACCGCAACGACAATCGAAGAGAAGAATGCAGCGAATTTACGCGCCGGCTTCAACGTAATTTACGCGCCACCGTCGTTTTTGCGTCGCCAAATGCAGATCTAAACTCGCCGTCTTCATTTTGCAAATCTTCGTGTAATTCTAGATCTAGTTAGATTTTGTTTTATAATTTTCGTTCGTAGTTCATTTTTTCTTTCATTTACTTTAATTTACGTTTTTTTAGTTAGATCTATTTTTTTTTTTGTAATTTTCGTTCATTTTCTAGAATTTATGTTTTTAGTTAGATTTAGTTCGTTTTTTTTTTAATTTTCGTTCATTTTCTGTAATTTATGTTTTTAGTTAGATTTAGTTCGTTTTTTTTTTTAATTTTCGTTCATTTTCTGTAATTTATGTTTTTAATTAGATTTAGTTCGTTCTTTTTTTAAAATTTTCGTTCATTTTCTGTAATTTATGTTTTTTTAGTTAGATCTAGTTTGTTTATTTTTTTGTAATTTTCGTTCATTTTTATTTTTGGTTCTGAAGTTCCAAACCTTCCTCATCATTTTTTTGTAATTTTCGTTTTTTTTTTTCATTGTTTAACTGGAATTGTGTATGCATTTTTCAGGTATATATATGTATTGTTTATGGTATATATATATGTGTATATATGTTTTTTTGGTATACAAATCTGTTTTTTTAATATATATGTTTTGTTATTGTTAAAGTAAGCAACTTTTGGTATGAAAGTGGTTGCAGACCTGCAGGGCTGCAGGTCTGCAATTTTTTTTGGACATAAATTCTAAGAATCTGATGCGGTTTTAAGATAAAACCGAATCAGTAAATGTGATTAACTGATCCGGTTTTACCTTAAAACCGCATCAGTAAATCATTTACTGATCCGGTTTTGGACCGGATAAGTAAATAAATGAGATCTGCTGCGAGCCCACATGATGCGGACCAAAACCGCATCAGTAAGCCCAGTTTTGACCGTATCAGATGGGCTTTTTTTCACTAGTGCTATATGCTGAGAAGAGACTAATTAGAACTTCATAGCCTTCTTTCAGGGAGCACTAGTAGAAAAAACCCTAACCGATCCGGTCAAAATGGGCTTAACTAATCCGGAAATGGACCGGATCGGTTAAGGTGGGAGCGGTTAAGAAAAAGTTAACTGATCCGGTTGTGAACCGGATCAGTTATTTGAGTTAACTGGTCCGATTTTCCACACAATCGGATCAGTTAACTTAGGTTTAAATTTTAAAAAAATTACAGCCAACAATATCCTCCATAACAACAAGCCAATAAAGTTCATCAAAACAACAATACAATACTTAACAAAGAATATATATTAACGCAATGAAGACCATAAATTACACGCAAAAATTAACAATTCATCATAATAATTATCAATAAACAACAAATTATACATAACAATTCATCAAAAAAATATACTTTACATTCGTGATTATAGTTTTCATAGAACAGTTTTTAAACAAATTCCAAAAATCTAAAAAATTAACGAAAACCTATATCTGGGTAAAATTCAACATTCTTCCATCTCTTCCTCCTCCTACAACGCTTTTTGGGCCGCTTTCAAATCCACCTCGTCGTCGTCATCTTCTTCGTACAGATCTTGGCCATAGTCATATCGGCTCTTCGTACTCGTCTTTTCTGAAGATAATTGAAATTGCGAGATGAAAGAGAAATTGGAGGTGAAATTAGGGCTTTGGTGTTCGGATTTTAAGGATTTTTTAGACGAAAAAGGGTTGTGCTTTGCGTTGAGAAGATAAGAGAGGAGGAGGGTGGTCGGCGTTTATAGAATGAGAGAGGATAGAAATGAGAGGGGATCAAAGGGAGGAACAAGAGAGGAGAGATGCGAAGTGATGAAGAGAGATGTTGCGAATGGATGAAGAGAGAGATTAGCAGACATCACACGCACAAGGGTTGTAAACCCTAACAAAGAAGACAAAAAGCCGCCTCGCTTTTAAAGAAACATAGCCCATTTCGCCTTTAAAATGGAACAAAGCCCATTAACGGATCCGGGCAGACTGATTGTTCCAAAAGCTTGCCTGAGACAAGGAGATCCACTATCTCCTTACTTGTTCATCTTATGTATGGAATCTCTATCAAGGAAGCTCCTGAGGAAACAACAAGAGGGGCTTCTAAAAGGCTTAAAAATCACTAAGCAAGCTCTGAGCATTGCTCACCTTTTCTTTGCTGATGATGTGTTTTTCTTTCTAAAATGACCTATCGATAACTTCGGATACTCAAGGATATGCTCAATCAATTTTGCATACTTTCGTGTGAAGCGGTAAATAATCAAAAATCATTTGCGTATTTAGCTACTTATGCCTACAAAAATCTTTTCCACAATCTCCTCGTGAAAATTCTCAAATTTCAATCAAGTAGGGAAAATGATCTTGATTAATAGCATTTTGGTGGCCTACGCCTCTAACATCATAACGATTTTCCTTTCTCCAACAAAAAAAAGTACAGACAAGGTTTCTTCTCTTCCACTCAAATTTTGGTGGGCTTCATACTAGAAAAGAAACCGATTTATTGGAAAAGGAAAGAACTACTAAAGTCACATAAGAATTGTGGAGGTTTACGAATGAGAAACATAGAGGCCATGAACAAAGCTACACTATTATTCAGGCAAGCTTGGAGAAATAAGTATAACCAATCTTTTCTCATCAGGCAAGTCTTTAAAGCCAAATCTCTAACAATTGGTTTGAAAGAGTTCAAGAGGTCAAATACCTCATCGTCATTGTTCTTGGGGTAGTAGAAGCATATTGAAAAGTGTCACAATCATGGCCAATGGAGTGGGAAAGCGAATAGGAAATGGAGAAAATATAAAAATTCTCGACCATTCATGGATTGGCTCCCTAGATCCGATAAATTTCAACTTGAATCCCCAAAAATTCGAATATTGCAAGACTAATATGGGTAGTAGAACTCCAATCTATGAATAAAACATGGGATATTGATAAGCTTCAGTTATGGTTCGATGAAAAGAAAACAAGAAATATCCTATCAGTCCATGCATATCCCTATTCATGAAGAGGAGGATGAGTTCATATGGATGCCAACCTAGAAAGAGAAATTTAAAGTAAATTCAAGTTATTGGTTAATCAAGAGAGGAGTTAAGGAGGACAAATGCAAATCTATATTCTGGGAGAAATTCTGGAAACATAAAATTTTGGCCAAAGTGAAATTTTTTCAATTGGAGGTTATTTCATGGTGCATTAGTCACCGAAGTAAACTTGATGAAAAGGAAAATCTTAAGCGAGAGACCTTGTCCCCTTTGCGAGAAACATGAGGAATCGAATACTCATTTATTCAAGGACTGTGAAATTTCAATGAGAATCTGGAAGAGCTATAGCTTGGGTATATGCTCAGAAATCCCACAGTATTACTCGGCCACAAAATGGTCAAGACATTGGATTTGGTACCTAATGAACATGGAGACGGAGCCCAAAGAGAGGTTATGTGATTTCCTAGCAACGTTGTGGTGCATCTGCATTTTAGAGATAAAATTATCTTTAAAAAAAAGACAAGATGTAACCCAAGTGACGTAATATACTTGATAAATCAGTGGAAGGTAAGATCGCTCAACAACATTCAACTACAGGAGACAACAAGTCAACAACTTTACTAAGACCAACTAATGGTCACGCCATCCTCAATACCAAGCTACAATACCGTAAGAACCGGGACAACAACAATAGTATCTACGGCCTATACTCATTATTTTTGGAGCTTGGAAGAACGCGGACAACGAGAAAGATCTGACTTATGGGCAATAGCTTATGGATGAGTTCTCATGGAAAGGCAACTTGAGAGAGCAAAAGAAAGCGATAGTCTAAATGTAATTTCTCCAATTCAAGCAGAAGCTCATGTCCTCCTATGGGGATTACGAGGAATAGAACAACTAAATCTAAGTAAGTTGGAAATATGAACGGACTCGGCTTCACTGACTAAAGGGTTCAAGAATCCGCTGAAAGCACACCGTTCCATCAGAATCATCATCCAAGATTAAATGTTAGCAGAGTTAAGGTCATCAAAGCCTCATGTACTTGCTACAGCAGCGGGGAATTGAATGAGGAAAGAACCTGTCTGCCATGCTTTTTCTATATTATTTATTGCAAGAAAAAAAAAAACGAGGTTAACCTGGCCACAACCTCACACACACTCTCAATCGGGCAGTCGGGCACACACTTCACTTGCTCAATCCCTCTCCTCTAATATTCTCTCACATCACCACCACAATGAGTAGCTGGAAAACCCTAATTCTCCGAATCGGCGAAAAATGTCCCGAATACGGCGGAACCCTAGACTTCAAAGAACACATCGACAGTTGCTACGCCATTCTTTGGCGCGAATTAGACCAACAAGAAGACCACGAAATCCTCTTCTACGTCCTCCAATGCGCCGAACAATTGCCTCACAAATCTCCCTTTTACGGCACCTTAATCGGTCTCCTAAACCTCGAGAAAGAAGATCTCGGCAAATTAGTCGCCGAAACCACTCATTCCAATCTTCAACAAGCAATTCAGTCCGAAAATTGCGACAGAATTCGTGTTTTGCTGCGATTTCTCACTGTTTTGATGTGTAGTAAGGTTCTTCAACCTGCTTCTTTGGTTGTTGTGTTTGAGACTTTGCTTTCATCAGCTGCTACCATTGTTGATGAGGAGAAAGGCAATCCTGCTTGGCAAGCGCGCGCTGATTTTTATATAAGTTGTGTTTTGTCGTGTCTTCCTTGGGGAGGTGCTGAGCTTATGGAGCAACTTCCTGAGGATATTGATCGACTTTTGGTTGGGATTCAAGCTTATTTCAGCATTCGGAGACATCTAATCGATTCCGGCTTTTCTATTTTTGTGGATATTGCCAAAGATCACAAATCAAATGATAAGGTATAATTTTTATCAATAAAAATTGTGTTTTTTTTTTAATTTTTTTTGATTTGTTGTTTTTAATTGTACTACCATGGATTCACACTAGTAGTTTGATGGGTTTTTAGAGTAGGAAAGAAAATTATGAATGAATTGAATTTCATCTCCACCAACCTACCTTTGTTTTGCAAATGTAGTGCTGGCAATGTTTACAAGCTCCAGTGACTTACATGGGTCCATGTCATTTACAGCCTGTTCTACTTTGACACATATGATTAGACAATGGTCAATTGGTCATTCCTCATAGTTGCTAACTTGCTAGTCATGCCTTACCATACTCGAAGTGTTTACTTTAAGATTCGTCCTGGAGGATGTATGATGTATCATGGTAATCTCAGCTTGACCAGCCTAGATTACACTATTTGTTTACCGCTTACACTTGTAACCTATTTTTCCTCCACCATCGAGGCATTGAGAAGGCTTGGCATGTGAAGTTGCCATAATATCAATCACCATCTTTAAGGCCAGATTTCTTCATCGCAAATAGCTATTTTCCCTTCAAATCAAAAAAACTCACTCTCATAGACTCCAAATGTTGTGTGCCACATTTGATGCAACTTGACCTTCTAAAAGTCTTGTCAGTTTTGTCATGACATTGCTGTTAAAACTCCATATCCTTTAAGTCTTAAGTAGTTCAGTCAATACCCCCCTAGTCCCCCACTCGGCACTCCCCTCTTAAAGGAAAATAAAATCATCATCGTGTGCATGATCTCGTCTCTTTTATGACCTCGTCAAAGTTATTTTCATAGAGCCTTCTTCATTATAGCCTTAAGTTGAATTAATGTGTTTGAACTTCTAAGTCTAACCTCCCTCCACGCATTTTCAAAAGTACTGGAGTGTTATGGACCTTGCAACTATAGATTGGTCTCGTGCAACCCTAGATATTGTCGGCTGTCATAGGTGACCAATAATAATCTATCAAGATGCTCTTCTATGCGTTATGGGCTATCTCTTTGTTCAGGTAAAGCCCTAGCTTGAACATGTGGCTTTTTGGAATTAGTTGTCAACCCAATGTCACTGACGTTGTGAAGGAGCTGAATTTATGAAAGTTGCAAGAATTTTCCCCTCTTTTGCCACTTTCAGAGTCCGGTCTTTAGAGATAACTTCTTTGGAGGATACCATTCGTAATGATGGAGTTGCTCGCCAAGCTTGTCAAACATTTTCCATTTAAGATACTTCTTTTGCCTCCTTTACCACCTATAGATGCTATTAACCTTCTAAGTGTGGTTTGATACTGTATCTTTGATCATTGCACCAATGTGACCTGCATGACAGATTAACAAATGGACCTCTAAAGTTTGATTCCTGCCTAGTTACCTAGGTCTATGTAGATGCCTCCAAAGAAGTCTATGAGCTTTGATTCCCTTCATCTCAATCTTATCGGGAGCATTTGGTTTGGGGGTTTACAAGAAAGGGAAGGAGAATTTGTTACCTTGATTTCCTTATATGTTGATTGGTTAAAGGGTTTTGGTATTTTCTTTCCCCTATTTTAGGAATGGGTTAACCCTAAACTCCTCTATATCCATTCCCTACTCCCTATGGTTTCATTTACCCTCTCTCCTCTACTCCATGGTGACCTTGACCACCAATTGACCGCCACGTTGACTCTACACAACGTTGACTCCACACCATATTGACTCCACACCGCCCAACCACCAACCATCAGTGCCACCACGTTGACCACCACACCGCTTCACCAAACCCCTCCAAAATGACTCACCCACCACCAAAACCACTCCAAAATGACTCACCCATCACCAAAACCCCTCTCTACACCCTTGAAACCACCACCGAACCACCCTTCCCCCATTGTAAACTCATCCAATCTCCTCCAAAATCACCCTCCCACCACCAAAATTCACCCCAACCACCTTTAAAACAAACCATAACTTCGCCAAAAACTATCTCACCCCTTCAAGAAACAACTCTAACCACTTGGAAATCACACCATCTACCCTAAAGCAACCTAATCATAAAAAAGATTCCCCAAAAAAACTAGATCCTAAGAGATACAGAAAGCAAGGAGAGGCGCAGCGGAGGGGGGAGGGGAAGCGACAACGTGAGGGGAGGTGCTGAGAGGTGGTGGAAGGGGAGGTACTGTAGAGGATGTGATGGTGGTTGTATATTAAAGAGAAGGGATGAAGGGAGCTGGTGGGTTTCCCTTTGTATTTTTTGTAAAACAAATAATTTATAACCACTAAGGGTTTTGCTTTCCATTCTCCTTCTTTCCCTTTCTCTATGCCATTCCCTTTCCCCTTTGTGAACTAGACACCCACTAAGTTTGTTTTGTATAAGGTAATGGAGAGTGGGAGCTTCTTCACAAGTCCATGAAGGCCATCACTCTTGAAGGTTCCTAATGATATTTTAGCAGTTCCAAACCTCTAGTGGACCCCTGCATCCTCCCCCCCACCCCACCAAAAGAATATTAAGTTTATCACAGCTTGAGCTTGTGCAAGTTTTTTGAAATAATGAACCTCTACGCCTGAATTTTTATTCCCCAATTCGTCGAGCTTTCTTTTCCCTTCCATTTCTGAGGTGGCCATGCTCTTACTTTTTGAACAATTACTCCCCTCGGGAGCCTTGTCATATTACTTGGCTAGCAAGGGACATTAAATCTTGGTTATTTCTTCTTCCCTCTCTAAACCGTTCTCCCTAACACATCTATGGTCATCTAACCTAATCATCCACCATTTTGCTTAGAAAACCAAGGCTTCAAATCTAGTGTAGCTCCTCCGTCATTTTCAGTTTTCTTTGGAAGTGGGTAAAGCCAAGTCCTCTTCATCTTGCAATCTCTCACTCTTAGACAATTACTCTCAATTGTATCAATGAAGCCACAAATGTATAAAAAGGCGGGAGTTGCCGTATTTTAAATCTCGCTATTTAAATTTAATCCTTTTTATTACTTCCCACTTTAAGACCCTTACTCTTCCTCCTTATTCCCGGTGTCCGAATTCCAGTGGCTTTTTATGAATGTCACCAATAAAGATGGATGAGTCAGGGAAAATTGAAGGCTGTTCACCCCTGACTTTTATTTATTTATTTTGAGAACAAGCTAATGTTGGTTTACACTCCATGGGACACCTTCTCTTCATTTTCACGGAAAATTGAATGATGAAAACATTAATATCAATTGATTTTCAAAAATTCTATTTTGATAGTTCATCAGCTTCATGGTCTTTTTGGACTAATGTTAAATGGATGGTTAGTTGCAAAAATCCAATTCTCCTAGTCCTTTCAATTCTACAATCTTATCTCCATCTATCATTGTGTTGTGATCTCCTCCATATGAAGGCTGGCATAATACTCATCAAGGGAATTATTGAAACTTTAAGAGTTAAGCTTAGATTGTTCTTATTTTTCACTGGTTAAAGTGCAAGCGAGACTCCAATTAGTGGGTATTAAAAGGATTATTTTGTTTGATTAAATGGGAAAGAATCCTTATGGATGTCTTTGTTTGGCTCATTATCGAGGAAATAGAAGATAATCTTGGCTTTTGTAAGATCAATTAAACAATTAAGTCATTGATTTGTTGTCAATGAAGGGAATTCTTCTTTAAAATATCTTTGCTAATCAAATTCCACCAAGTTTGGAGGGAATATGAATGTTCTATGGAGTCTTTCTTGTCACTTTTGCATCTATGGAAGCAAACACTAGGAAGTTAGCTTTTTCCTTACTTTTCTCTCTTTCATCCATATCAAATAAGCTACTTGTTTTCCTAATGACCTCTCTATCAAAAATCACATATATGAAATGGACTTGGGTCTGGGCATGATGACCATGCTGTTCTTCAGTATCTTCACTACTTAACTTGTTGGAATAGGAGATCCTGTGCTGATGTCTAAGGCCCCTCCTTATTTTCCCTTTTCTTATCCTAAAACCCCTAGAACTACAAGAAAGTTTGATGGTTGATCTTGGTAATTTAGTTAAATAATTTTTTGATTTTATCAAGCTGAAAGGACATTGGACCTTTCAGAGTGGGTATTTGTCTTTACATGATAAAGTATTCACCATGTGTTTATAAGGTCAAACCCCTCTCTCTCTCTCTCTCTCTCTCTCTCTCTCTCTGTCTCTCTGTCTCTCTGTAATCAATGTATTAGGTGGTAAAACTTTACAAGGCCTTCCCCTTTCTAAGCAAAGTTGATGTCGGTATGAGGCTATCAGACCTCAAGTTGGATTGTGGCATTCCAAATTCCAAATTAGCTCAGTTTTCATGAATGATTGTTGAGCGTTAGGGTATTGTTATTATGATAGTTCTGCTTATGCTCATCGCTTAATTCGTCTTTGAGATTAGCAGTCTGTTGCCTTTGCCTGTGTCCCCTCGGTTTGTAAAGATGAACACCCTGTGGCTTGTCTGAGGAAATTTCCTTGTTAACTCTAATGAGAATGAGAAAAGGAAGGCTAAATCGAATTTCTTACTGGACTATCATCTTCAATGTGTCTTTTGTTTATCACTGTTGATTTTTCTATCTTCTAATAAAAAGTAAGGTAGTTAGTTACTTTTTGGCATCTAGACTGTAGAATTAGGCTCTTTGTTTTTTCAGGGAGATGGCTATATGAGTCTTGTTTTGTAATTGCATGAGTAAGACAGCATACAATTGACTCCATTCTCCTTGTATTGAATTTAGCGGGAGCCTTGTAAGAGGCATTACCACATCAAGGTAAAGAGGTAATGTTAAAGTTTAGGTGGCATATTGTCATACTGTAGGTTTAAGAACCAGATTGCAGATTAAGGGTAAGCAAGAATTGAAAGATATACACGGAAAAGTTAACAAGATATCCGTCGGTGTGCATAAATATACGAGCTATATAATAAAAGAAACACATAAGTCATGATGTTTGTCTTAAAAATGAAGGACCAACTCATTTAGCTTTGTGGTTCACCTTGCTTTTGAGATGAGAATATTGTGTTGCACACTTCAAGGAAACAAAAGAATGTTAATTTTGATGTTCCTCTGATTCTCATTTGTGTCAAATTTTTGCAGGATTTCCTGGAAGATTTATGGGGTCGAATTCAGGATTTATCCAACAATGGGTGGAAACTTGAAAGTGTTCCCAAACCCTACCTCTCTTTTGAAGCTCAGCTTGTAGCTGGAAAGTCTCATGATTTTGGGCCCATTATATGCCCTGAGCAGCCAAGATTGCCGTCTACTACTTCCAGTGTTGCCTATGGTAGACAGAAGCATGAAGCTGATCTAAAATACCCGCAAAGAAATCGCAAGCTAAATATATTTCCTCAAAATAAGATTGAGGATTTGGCCCCTATAGACCAGTTCATTATGGAAGAGTATCTGTTAGACATTTTGTTGTTCCTGAATGGCTGTCGGAAAGAATGTGCTGCTTACATGGTTGGCCTTCCAGTACCCTTCCGCTACGAGTACCTCATGGCCGAGTTAGTCTTCTCACAACTCCTTTTGCTTCCTCAGCCACGATTCAAGCCAACATATTATGCTTTGGTTATCATGGATCTCTGTAAAGCGCTTCCTGGGGCATTCCCAGCAGTTGTAGCTGGCGCAGTACGTGCTCTTTTTGACAAGATTGCTGAATTAGATACGGAATGTCGAACTCGGCTGATTCTTTGGTTTTCTCATCATTTATCAAACTTTCAATTCATTTGGCCCTGGGAAGAATGGGCCTATGTCTTGGAACTTTCAAAGTGGGCTCCCCAACGTGTATTTGTCCAGGAGGTTCTGGAAAGAGAAGTTCGATTGTCTTACTGGGAGAAAATCAAGCAGAGTGTTGAAAATGCACCTGGCTTAGAAGAGTTGCTTCCTCCAAAGGGTGGTCCAAACTTCAGATATAATGCAGAAAATGGCCGGAACAAAGCTGAGTGGCTTGCTTTGTCTGAAGAACTGAATGGCTTGGTTAGAGGCAGACAAACTGTACGAGAAATCATATCATGGGTAGAAGAAAATGTGATTCCTGTGCATGGGTTGGAAGTGACTATCCAAGTAGTAATTCAAACTTTATTGAATATTGGATCGAAGAGCTTCACTCACCTAATGACTGTTTTAGAAAGATACGGCCAAGTCATTGCTAAGGTATGTCCTGATGAGGACAGGCAAGTCATGCTAATTAGTGAAGTTAGTACTTTCTGGAGAAACAGCAGTCAGATGACTGCCATAGCCATCGACCGCATGATGGGTTATCGTCTGATCTCTAATTTGGCAATCGTAAGATGGGTCTTCTCTTCAGAGAATGTGGATCAGTTCCATACATCAGATCGGCCTTGGGAGATTCTCAGAAATGCTGTAAGTAAAACATACAACCGCATATGTGATCTAAGAAAAGAAATCTCCTCACTGAAGCAACGTCTTCAGTCAGCAGAAGAAGCAACAGCTAATGCTAAAGCAGAACTAGAAACAGCTGAATCAAAACTTACACTTATGAATGGTGAACCCATTGTTGGTGACAATCCTATTAAGTTGAAACGCCTTATATCTTCTTCTGAGAAGGCTGAAGAGGAAGAGGTGGCTTTACGGGAATCCTTGGAGGCAAAAGAAGCTCTACTTTTCCGTGCCCTCGGTGAAAATGAGGCCCTGTTTCTCTCCTTGTATAAGAATTTTTCCATCGTTCTGCTTGATCGTCTCCCCAAGGGCTCTGCAATTGGGACATCCCGTAGCCTACACGCTAGTCAGACTGACACAATGACAGTAGATTCTGATGAGCCATCAGTAATGGATATAGACCAAGAGAAAGGTCTAACTAGTGTGTCAAATGGGGAGAGAAGATCTGCTGCTTACAATTTAAGTGAAACTGACCAATGGGGTTTATCGACACTGGGCTATGTTAAGGCAATCACTAGACAATATGCTTCTGAGATTTGGCCTCACGTTGAGAAAATAGATGAAGAGATCTTGAGTGGAAGTGTGCACCCGCTTTTCAGGAAAGCTGTTTATTGTGGTCTAGGTCGGTAACTGATGAACAATTGCAAACATCTGTAACAGGGAAGCAGTTTATTGTGGTTTAGGTAGGTTTAACTGATAAAACATTGGACACAGGTGTATGTGTATCAGGAAAGCAGTTTAGTTGTAAAGTAGGAATATTTTTTAAGTTGATATGTCATTCCTAGTTTTATCTTGATTTTGTCCGAGAATTATAAGATTTGTAACAGCTGTGAGTTCATCTTTTTCTCTCTGTTTTTACTTGGTTGCTGTGTGCACTTTTTTCTTATCAATTTTTTTTTGTATAAGCACACACAAAGAAAAATACAAGCTAACTCATGAATCTCGACAAGTGACAACAAGTCATCTAATGGGTCGATATATTAAGCCTAGAACATATTCTACAAGACACCACATTAGTAAAACGCTTCTTAAATGGGGAGGGGATCACATCTAAGGGAATGGACCCTACTAACTTGCGCTTACAACCAACACGGGGGGACTAGACTTTGAAGCCGCATAGTGAAAGCACCTTGACCTTTGTTTCCCTGGAGACAAACCTTTGAGGGATCTCGAGCTGCCATTGAGCAACGCCGTGCGCATGTTAGACCTAGCAATCCTTAGTGCTCTCATCCTTGCTTCCATTAGTCGTTTTCTTTTTGTGGACGTCATTGGAATCATTGATGATACATGACCCTTGCTCGTAAATCCCGCAATTGGCCTGCCCGCATAGCCTACCTTCTATTGGATTGCTTCATAGGCCGAAACTTCTTGCATCTCTCGCATCCTTCTCGCCGAAGACCTAACCGATTAATGGAGGTGGTGATATTCTCCACTAAAGAAGATGTTTTATCTACTCTCTTTTTCCTTCAAAACAGAGTCTTTCGAACCGCATTCATGGGAGCAATCACTTGCAAATTCCGTGACCATGTTTCCCGCAACTCAGAAGTTGATCAGTGGGCCACCATCGATATGTTTGATTTTGAGACAAGGTTATAAGCCTTCATAAGGACATTGAGTGGGGGTGATAAACATGCAGATCCTTCCCTGGATTAAGTTTGAATACATCCACTTGCGATAGTTTTAAACACAATCCTGGTCTTCTTTTCTTGACGTAGGTAACCTTATTACCTACAATCTTCAATTAAAAAATTAAATGGACAAAATATCTTGACCTTTTTTAATAAGAGAAGATGATATACATGACGTCCACCTGAAAAGTCGGAAACACTCACTGCTACCTTTGATACTCTTTAATTCAAACAACTCATTATGTCTATTTTTTTTGTTCAAAATTCATTCACAAAAATTTAATATTAAAAATCTCTGACAACCTTTGTTAGTCTCTTACATTAGCGAATTAATATATCTAAATTTATCTAACTATTAATCTTTCATATTTTAAGTGTAATCATAACTATATAGTGCAGATGGAGTATATAATATAATAACAAGTTTTGAAATTAATGCACGCATCGCGTGCATATGAGGCTATTATATATATAGTATATATATATATATGAGAACTCTTGAAGACTTTGGTGTCCACCCGTTTTGACCAATATACCCCTAATTAGGGGTGAAAGTTATTCGGATAAAATCCAAAATCCAATCCAATCCAATCCGAATTAGTAATTCGGATTGGATTCGAACTATGTTCGGAATGGATTCAGATTGAATTTTTTTGAAAAATTGGATTTTCGGATCGGATTGGATTGAGGGTAATTGGATCCAAAAATCCAATATAACCAAATAGTAATATGCCTTGTATTATGTACCTGGATTGGGCTTAAGTGCTTAATTGATTTTTTTTATATAAAATAAGCCTAGTCCCTACCCCAAGAGCGTAGAAGACTTCAACCCTTCCCCTAAAACCCTAACATCACTTAATTCCTCATTTCCTAAATCTACTAAAATTCTTTTGTTGTCTTAATTTATTTCATCGAAAAACTAAGTTTTAAAAAATCGGATTTTCGGATCGGATCCGATCTAGAGTATGAAAATTCGGATTGGATTGGATCGGATTCAAACTCTAATTGGTTTGGATTCGGATTGGAAAATTAAAATCCAAATTTTGTTCGAATCGGATTGGATTAGGCCCTAATCCAAACAGTACACCGAACTTTCACCCCTACCCCTAATTAGAAAAAAAACTACAACACCTATCACTCCATTAGTTTAAAAATAAAAAAAGGAAAACTAATCGAACAAACTGCAAAGCAATTACACTCATCCTCCGAGTTCACCCCATAGCGTGCAATTGCATGAGGGTAGTTGCCAAATAATGAAACGTCGCCATAAAAATAACCGAAGTAAAAATTGTTAGCAACATACCGTTTCGTCGCCACGAACTCAGTATCACAGACTTGCAGTCACACAAGCTAAAAAATGGCGGTCTCATCTCCTCACTTCCCTCCAATTCTCTCTCCTCTTCAAACTAAATCTCCTGTCAATTTTAGCTCTCGTTTGTCTCTCTCTCCATTCTTCAATGCATCCTCCAACTTTATGCCAACGAATCGACGCTCTTCCGTTATCGTCTCCGCTAAAGGTACGATTTTCACCCCTAAATTTCATCATTTGTTTGACTTTTCACTTGAAATTTGACATTTTTTCATCTTCAATTGGATGTAAACTGATTATAATTGGTTGTTTAAGGTCCCAAGGAAGCCATGTCGAGTCAACAGAAGCGAGAGCTCCTCGAGAGCTATGGTCTTAACCCTAATGACTTCATTGATGAACCTCCAGTTAAGGTACAATGTGTTTGTTTCTCTTACACTTATATTGAATCAATTATTAGGAACATGACTTTGAATTCACAAATTCTTATATGAGGACGGACTTGCAATAATTTATCGTAACACCGGGGTAAAGTTCTATTTATAAGGGTGATTCGATACTATTTGTAGAGATAATTTACAACGTGTTACAATAAGTTTTTGTAAGTCCGTTTTACCTAACACTTGTTGGTTAATATTGAATTAATAGTTAGGATTTTAGGAACATGACTTACTAACACTTGTTGGTTAATATTGAATTATTAGTTAGGAGCATGACTTACTAACACTTATTGGTTAATATTGAATTAACGGTTAGGAACATGACTTACTAACACTTATTGGTTAATATTGAATTAATAGTTTGGAACATGACTTAGACCAAGGAGTCTAAGGCAAGAACTATTTTGGCCGAATGAGGAGAGAAATTGAGAATAAACTGAATAAATCATTACGGAAGGTATTCAACTTCACTAAATTTTCAATTGAAAATTAGTACATAGTACACATAAAGCCACGACTTACAGCTTGCAACTATGTCACTCACACTCACTACATAGACTGCCTCATATACCTTACAATGACCTAATATTGTAAAGTTCTACCCACACATCTCTAGAACAGTTCTAAGATAAAAACCCCATTTAGCATTACGCTTTATTTGATATATAGGAAGTACTCCCTCTGTATTTTTTTGTATCTTTCCTACTTTCGTTGTGCACGTTTACTAATGCACTTCTTTGACCTTAAATATCTTTCATTATATATAAGTATAAATTATAACGATTGAATATTAACACAATACTCACTAAGACGAATCAAACAAAACCCTACATCACTATATTGTTTCTTATAAATAGAGAAGAATTTATAAGATACTCTATAATTGTGAATAATGTTAAGATTCCAAGTGAATATAAAAAGATACAGAGGGAGTATGACCTTGTTTGGTAATTTGTTTTTTTTTTCCAGCTTTCTCTGTAATTTTGGTTGTATTTTTGTTCTTTTTATCATGTGGTCAAACAACCAATAATATATGTTTGGTAAATGGATTTTTCTAAGCTTGCTTTTTAGCCAATATGATGGGTTATGGCTGTTTTGCCCAAAAGTTAGTTGTCTTGCATGATATTACTGAACGTCACTGTAAACAATACAAATGTCTCACTCATACAGCTAACAAAAACAACTTACAGTACAAGTTGTTTAACCAAGCTAAGTAAACAAGCCAATAGAGCTGATTGCCATAGAAGGCGAATTTTCTCATACGCTACCAATACTTTCTGAATTCAGGCAATACTACTTAGGAAACTGTAATATAAAGCAATTTCACAACTCATAATAATATTTCCTTAGTCTTTAATGCATCCTATAGAAATAGGAAATAGGTGGCTAATTTCCGCAAAATGTTGCACCATTTTGGTCTTTTATGTTTTACACAAAGTTTTTCCATCAAAACATCTTATTTATATTCCTTTTAGGGTTTTCTCGAATCTTTCAATTTTTTTTCCACATTTGTTTCTTTTTACCTCTTATATACTTCCTCCGTTCTTTATTAATTGCAACATTTGAGTTTTCACGCTTGCCAATGTGCAACTTTATCCATTAATATCTTTAATTACCTTTTAGTAAAAATTATAAAAAGTTGATATATTGAAAGTATATATCGAGACGAATCTAACAAGAGCCCGCATGACTATAATTTTTTCCATACGTAAAAATCCGATTTGATGGTGATAGGGTTGTGTGTGATTAGTATAAAAATCCAATTGTTGCAATTAATAAAGGACAGAGGAAGTATAATTTTATTGGAAATTTGTTTTTATTTTCCCATATTTTGGGTTTCTCTTAATACCTCTCAAAGTCTCAATCAATGTTTTTTGTCACTTATGTTTTCTCGTCTTAACACTCTCACAGTCTCACTTTTACACACTCATTTTTTCTCTATTTAAATTCTTATTCTTTTACATCTATTATTTCTTGTGTCACAAATACTATTTTTCGTGACGCTTCATGTTAACCGACCCCAAATCATGTTGGGATTAAGGCTTTTTTGTTGTTGTTGTTGCTGTTGCTGCTGTTGTTGTATTGCACTTTTGAAACACCCTAAGGATTGGATCAATTATGGAGCGGACATGAACTTCTTGAATATAGATATAATTGTTGCTACGTGTGGATTAGACTGTCTTGGTCCTACTACAATTGTGTCACTACTTTAAACCTGATGTATCTATTATTGTTGCTACTGCTACTCAAGGTTTTAAGCTTAGACTTAATTTTCCTTTTCTTTTTTTTGTTTTGGGGGGGGGTTGTAGAGGAACAAGAGAAAGGAACAGGTAATGCCAAAAGGAAAACGAGTGGTGGAGGAGGACAAAAAGCCACCTCGTACCACACATAAGTTGCTTCAGGTGTGTATTCTTGCTTCTTTTTTTGTTGCAAGCGAAATATCATATCGGCTGTAATGATGAGATGCATAACGATTGGGAGAGCGTGCGATAGTCTTGTTCTATCTTGTTTTTGTTATTGTATTGATTGCATGATGATTGTTTGGAAAGAACATGGTATTTTCCGAGGAAAAGGTGGAATGGCTGTTTTGTAAAGCATAAATAACGGCTTCCTCTTGGCTTAGGGCATTGTAATGGCTTAATTTCTAGTTTGACGAAACCCCAAGCATATACAAGACTATAGAATAAACTTAATCTTTTTTAATTAAAACAAAATATATGTCTAGGATAATTTTATTCAGAAAGGGGAGCATATTTGCTGAATGGCTTGTGGCTGAACTAAGACAATGCAAAGAAAAGTGGACACATGAAGCAATAACAAGAGCTCAAATGGAAATAAGTAAATCGTCACTTCTAAAGAATGTAGGACACTAGGAAACAACGACACCGAGTAAAGTAATTTTTGAAAATTTTGTTATACTCTACTCTTTATTACACTCTCCATCCCATATAACTTTTTTTTTTTTTGTTGGATGTCTCGAAAAGAACTTTCAATTTCCTTTTCAAGTATAAGTTACCATTACTCTTTATGACCACACTTTTTTTCTTACTGTCTGTCACTCTCCAAGGAGTTTGCAATGTCACTTGCAACTGTAATAGAAGTGTCACCTGGATTGGCTCTTAATGAAACATATAAGCAAGGGATTCCATTATTTTCATAATAGATAATAGACATTTTCCATTTCTTTTTAGTTTTAAATAATACTTCGAATTTCATGATTTCTAATACAAAACTTAGATTATTAATATCTTTAGTTATCTATTAGTAAAACTTACTGATAGTTTTTTTTTTGTTTGAGGGGACTTATTGATAGTTGTTATTTAGAAGAAATGTACATTAGACAAATTCAACATCTCACATAGTAACACTTGTTTTTGTATATTAGCTAAATTATACCGTCAAAGTTCGCCTATGGATAGTGCAAAAATCCAAAGTGTTGCAAGAATTTTGAATCATAGGAAGTACTTTTTTTGAGCTAATCACGAACAAGGAACAACATAGTTGTTGTTTTTTTGTGCTCAACCTTTTATGCTGGCTTCTAATAGGTGCTATATTACATGGCTTGCTTTCTCCTTTTGTGTTATTCCTATCATCTAATTTTGTGTTGTCTAACTGTTATCATAAAGTCATTGATCCCATTAAATACATAAACCAACTTACTCTAAATGGCTAGTAGTGCATTTCCTTCGTTATTTTTATAATGGTTACATTTACTTTTCCACGTTCTCCGATGCACATCTTTCAATAATAGCAATCTTATTTTGACGTGTCCTGGCTCGTATCATGCTCACATTCTAGCCCATACTGCTCTGGATTAGTGTAGTAGGAGTAGATAAAGCTACAAAATGTCATTGTGATTGCAAAGTGGCAAGAGCTTTGGCAAGCACAACAACGCTCATCCTGTCAGTTTTAATTCTTGTAGACTCCTATGCAGGGGTGTAATTTGGGTGGACTGGATTGGACTTTTTGCCAAGTCGGCAAGTCCAAATCTAGTCCAAAGTTTTTTGGACTTAAAGAAATTGAGTCCAAATCCGATCCAAAACTTTTCACGAGTCCAATTTTATCCTATTGAAGCCAACTTTTTTTCCTCGAGTCCAAATCTAGTCCAGTTTAATCCAAAACTTCAAATAATCATTTTTCGCTTTTAGGCCATTTTTTTTATAAAAAAAACCTCAAATTTTCACGATTAAGTTTTAAAACCAAATAATTGTTAGGATGCAAATTAAAAATGAATTACTATATTATAAGTAGCAATATTCCTCTTAAAATAGTTCTAAAATTAAAAGTACATGTACTGATATTTAGAATTTCAATTTGTTAATTTCATTCTACTTTTTTCATGGAGTATATATATAACAAAAATTTTAGACTCAGAATTGGACTTGGGACTCCAAATGGTGGAGTCTTCCAGTCCGAATTTATTTAGAATCGAGAATATGAGTCCGAATTTAGTCTAATTTTTTTTCAGTCCAATCCAGTCCGATAAGTGTAGACTGGATTGGACGCGACTTAGGAATTTTCTTAGTTCGCTTACACCCCTACTCCTATGTCCTTTGGGAATTAGTTTGTAGCCATAATTATGCTTAGCCAGAGGAGCGAATGAGCTGAGTTTTGACTCAAAGGAAAAATCTATTCCGTAAGTGCCTGTTGATGTTTCTTTATGCAATCATTGGCTCATAAACAACATGATCAAACCGTACTTGTAAGATTGAGAATGATTTGAAAGGGCAGTATGAAATATTGTGCTGGTTGTAGGTTCTGTTGGTGTTGGTGGTCAGAAAACGAGTGGGGAGGAGGCAATGGATAATATGAAGGGTAGGTTTGTGGTATCAGTGGTGGTGGTGGTCAGAGAAGAGAGTATGGTAAGGGGTAGTGGGTGAGTTCAAAGGAGAAAGAGAAGGGTGCTCTTGTCCAGGGGAAAGGAGCAATGATATAGTTCACTGAAAAAGAGGAGGGTTGGAACCCATAGGGAAAGTTGGGAAGAGGCGAGGAGGCAGGTGATGGGGGAAAAAGGGAGATGCTAGTGGAGCCTCAACAAAGAGGCGGATGGAGAATGGTGGTGGCTAAGCAAGAGAGGCATACATGTGGGCAAGAGTGGTAGCTGGGTAGAGGTGGGGAGGTAAAGGAGAGGGAGGAAGAATAAGAAAATAATAATGGGCCAACTAGATTTTGACACATTATCTTTATGAGCAGTTCAACAAGTTCACACAATATTGAGACGGTTTTAAGAAGGTTTTCATAATAGTTGGGACTGTTAAAAGTTAATCAATAGTTATAATGATATGAAAATACCACTAATAGTTGGATTATTGGTGTTAATATTTCCTATCTTTGATTACGAATATGTTAAAAATCAAAATAAGATTATATTTTGGGAAAGCAGTCTAACAAGATCCCGTGTTATCATATTCTGATATGTATATTAGCCAGATGGATTAAAATCCTGGGGGGCCCAAAATGATCGACCTAATAGTATACTAGAATCCAAAAAATTTAAAAAATGCATAAAATTAATCACAAAAAACATTTTATTTAAATTACAATGTAACAATTATCTTAAATAAACTATTACAATGTATTATTACTCCATAATTTTAATTACATATTAGTAAAAATTATAAAAGTCTGATTTTTCCAATGCAAGGAATCAAACAAGACCCTAGATTTTGATGAGTCCACATGACTTGGCTATGTTTTTTCTTATATATTGGAAAGAATTTAAAAGAATCTTTTTACTTATAATTAGTGCCAAGATTAGAAGTGAGATTCTTCAGGAGATGGAGGAAGTAGAGTAGTGTACAACAATGAAAAATTACCATATACTCCTTTTATAAAACATCAATTTCTTAATAAAAGTGTTAACAATACCTTTAACCATTTAAAACAAACAAAATTTGCACCAGCAGTAAAATCCATAAAATGAATAGCAAAAACTTGCTTTAGGAAAAAAATAAAAAATGCAACGCATCAGAGCACTACATCCCCTCTGAGATTCACATATTCTAGAAGAATCAAGAAAGGCAACTAAGTCTTTTTTAGAGCCTTTTATTATACAGCTCATACTGTAATTAGTTTAATTAAAATAGCCAGAAAAGAAAGATGCTGTGTCAGGAGTTTGTTATAGCAGTTTGTTATAATCCAGTAAGAGTACAAATAAGGAGCCAGGGGTGGTGAATGAGGTATGCAAATATAGAGAGAGAAGTGGAATCCTTGGGAGAGTACTCAGCCCTCTCGAAAGGTTGAGAGTTGTAAGTGATTAGGTCACCTTGATGTAGTCGATACAATTACTATCTAGTTACCTATCTTTCTAGAGTGTTGATTGAATTCTGCTCGTCATACCTTAGTCCCTAGCAAAAAACTCGAAAGATATCAATTTAACATTAAATAGACTAATCTCGGTGATGAGTCAGCGAAGATAGAGGCCCACACGTCACACGTGCCCACTGGTGAGTGGATACAGCGGGTCCTGGGGCGGGCCATGTGGCCGCTTGCGAGTGGTTCGGGCTGCTTGTGGGCCTGTGGCATCTGCCTGCTATACATGCTCTAATCTCTGATGTGTCATGTCACTTTCAACATGCTTTTTTTCCCCCTCTTTTTCTCATTGTCATATGTTATTACTTTAAGGGATATGGAATTGAGGAGTTAGCGTTCTTAGCACAAGATACTGATACATCTTGCTGTTCCGCTCTCTACGCATTTCCTTTGTTTTTGTGTTTTTCCTTTATAATTGAACTTTTAAAAAAGAAATTTGGGGGGATTGTGCCAGGACCCCACGTGGGTCCGCCCCTGTATGTTAGAAAGAATTTACAGTCAAGTGTTCGAACTTTGACCACAAATTGCAATGTGTAATCATTTAAAAGAAACGGAGGTAGTATTGTTGAGATTGACGAATCCTTGTTATATAATTGGATTGCCTGATATCTCCTTTTCTTTTCCCTTAAATGCTTGATGAATAAAATTGCCGGTTATTTTAGGTGCTGGGTGGGAAAGCTAAAAGGAAGAAGCTTTTATCTCCTGTAGGCATGGATGTGCGCCCCATGATGGAGGTAGTCAAAGGCGCTGCATTTGATATATTGCAGGTATTGTTGTTCCATCAATGGTTTTGTTGTGTGTGCATTTTATTTCTACGTAAACATGCTCGTTTCATATTTCTGTAAATTTTTGAGATTCTGTGCCTATGTTCCGCGGACAATTTGTTTTATCTCTGTATCTTTGCTGGATCCTCGAGATTTGGTATGGATATGGGCACTTGAACTCGAGTCTGAATAATATAGTTTTGGGCCCTATGCGGCATTTGGTGAGAAAGATGGTTAGTAACTTTTGGCTGTTGCAACCATAGATAAACTTTGTTATTCAGATAATGTTAGCTATGATTGAGGGAACTTCGACTACATAATGGCTAATCAGATTAAAGTAGCGACAAATTGTGAACGATGTCTAAATTTTCGAAAGGAAAGTGGCGTTGTTTGGAAAAAATGTCAACCATCGTTGTAATTTCTTAATTAATATGGTTGATGTCTTTAAAGGACAACTACACAGCGCCATTGTCGCCTAAATATCAACTGACCTGAACATGAATTGAATAAATTTAGCGTTACCTAGTCAAATATTCACTTTCATGATTTCATCTCAAAGCTGATGTGAGGACCTTAACAGTGGCTAAGCTTTGGATTGGACTATGGTCTTTGATAAGGTTAGCTTTGTTAATTTAATGATGCAAAGACCATAAAAAGTTGTGATAACAATAACATGAGTCAATCTGGATATCGTTGTAAGTGGGTTTGGAGGAGGTTTTGGGACATCACACTATACCCTAAGGGTACCCGAAGAGACCAAATGCCTAATGGAGTTATATATATATATATATATATATATATATATATATATATATATATATATATATATATATATATATATATATATATATATATATATATATATATATATATATATATTTTTTTTTAATTTGTGGAGAGCATGGAGGTATTACTTGTACATTAATTTCCAGATTCCTAGGGTGTCATAGATTGAACCAAATGACTGTATTTTCATGGGAAAATATTGCATGTATATGCGAGATAGAGTGGGATCTGTTTCCCGGTCTAGGCTTAAGTGATGGCGTATTGGCATGCGTTAATTTTGCATTAGTTATTCTTTAAAGGACTCTTGGTCCTTAATGGTCATGCATGTTTAGAAAAGAAAAAAGAAGGCGAGTCAAAAAGTCGTTACATGTGAATTGAATAATGACACTAGGTTGAGAGAAAAAGTATTTAGAGAAAGTGTAGGAATTGTGAGAGAGAAAGCAGTAAGAGAATGGGGACCCACATCACATGAGAAGGAGAATTTTTACCAAAGTAGGCAATAGAAATTTAATTTCAGGACATCCCAAAAAAGTTTACATGGAAATTGTTATGGGACGGAGGGAGTGAGGAAAAATATTTCGTTATCTAAGAAAACATGTAGATCTCCAAGGAGATGGGATCTATATTGGGCAGTAATCATTGTAGATCACTTAGTATTTGTGACACCCTCTGTTTTTTAGTGTCAGTTGAAAATTGTTGATTAGCCCATATGTTTTTTGAAAGCATGCTGGTACCGATGAATTTAGTTTGGCAGGGGAAGGACTGAGGGAAAAAGCTCCTTTGGTAGTTTTCATTTGTGATATTCTGTGAAAATCATGGCTTGAGTAGGATGTCAATCCTATTGGATCTTCCTCTGGATTTGTTTGTTTTAGCCACAACTTTCACGATGGTCTCTTGCTCTCGGATTTCTTTTTTGGTTTGCCTCTGTTAAGTCTATCTGCTGAAGGATTCATGGAGTCATGGTTATGCATCTTGTTGTGCAGTATTCTTTTCTCAATAAGCAGTAGAATTATATTAAAAGGAAATGCAAGGGGTTATATTTGAGGCTGAGAAAATATAGTTATGACGTCAAAATATGGGAGGGGTCGGATAGGGCAATTTGTGAGCTAGTTAAATGGCTTTTATGATGAAGAGTGGTGAACTGGTTAGTTAGGAATATAGTTAGTTTGAATTTGGGATGAGATGACCTATGCTCACTTTTTGAGGGAAATGAGACGGTCCGTACAGATCATGGATGACCCGCCTTTGGAGAATGTGACTCACAAGGAAATTAGACAGCCTGTACATACTTTTTCTTCCATTTGCTAGATAAGAGGCAAAGATGAAGAAAAGAAGAAATATCATAGCTCTTTGCTCAGCTCAACACTCACCCTTTCTAGTGGGAAAACTAATATCGTACCCCAATGAGCAAAGAAATAGCCTTGGGTATATACACCTGAGTGTATGATGTAAATTGCATGATAGTGGGGTTCGCTAAAGTATGTATTAGAATTTAGAACTGAATGAGGAGGGCAGATATAGGGTATAAAGACAACTGTTTACCTCCAGTGGCCCTGAAAGCTCTCCTATAATGGGGTCAGTTTGTTTTTCTTCAGTGCTGAAAAATCCCACCAGCTAAGGGCAATTATTGATTATAGAAAGATCAAAAGGGTTAATTGTCATCTGACCCCACGGAAAATGAAAGTTGTTCGTGGTATCCCAGATTCGCGCTTGGAGACCATGAATCGAAACCAAGCTTATGTTGGACTTGTCCAATTTCATGAAGGTCCTCAAACAAAGGAGAAAGCACTTATCCACGAGATGCTTCGCCTCCTGTATGTATGGAAATTGGGATACATTCCCTGAACCATAGGAACACATACTCAAATCATCCCGCATTAAAGTAAATAATAAAGACATTCACAAAATAAAAATGCAATAATGAGAACATATGCAAAAAACACTAAGCAAATTCAGTCATGATGCCCCGCGTGGTTCAGGAAGAAATATGTCGAACAGCGTGAGCCGCCAACATAAAAATTCTTAGCGTCCCATGTGGTCTGATATGACTGCTCAATGTCCTCTTTTGTCTTTCCTCTTAGAAGTCGTCCTGCCTTTCGTACTCTTAGAGGAATATCTCTTCCTCCTAAGGGGTGGAGCCAACTCCTCATCACGCTCTACACACTAAAGGACGATCACTAGAGGAAGCACGTTCTCCAGGAGACATGCTTTGTTCATAGAAAAAGTCACAAGATCGAATAAGAACATTATTTGAATTTTGAATATATTAAAGCAAACTAACAGTTTAGTTTCTTTGATAAAATAAGGGACAGTTATCTTCTACTTGTTCAGTTCTTAGTCATGCTTTTTCACTGCATGCTAACAATAATGATTTATGCTATTCTAAAAACTTCATGGTCCATACTAATATTTGCTAAAAATAAACTAGCACTATGATGTTTCAAGAATAATTCAAGCTCATTGAAGCAGCTCCACAATCTATCAACAATGCCAAATTCTATGCTAGCATAAAGCAAAGAAAAATAAAAGATACAAACTTGCACAATTTGTAGGAACTCTGAGGGGGTTGAAGAAAGGGTCAAAAGTCACTCCAAACTTCATTTATGCATCAAATTATTCGTACTATATGGAAGCAAATTCATGTATCTAAAAGGCATAAAAGAGCACAAATTTGCAAATCCCCTATCCAATTCTAAGCTAGGGTTTACTAACATGAAAAACTACTTAGAACTTGGAGACATTCAAAGGAAAGCACAAAAGCTACATGGATTTGGAATTTTAATGATTATTCTTGCTGCAAACTTTTGTTCTTTAAATATGACGCAACTAATTCTTGTCAATAATCTTGTACAGGTGGCTGGTGGCTGCCCTGCATCTTTAAGGTCTGGTCGCTGGTTGGACCTGTATAGTGGCACTGCGTCAGTAGGCATTGAAGCTTTGAGTCGAGGTTGTTCTGAGGTGATTGCTCCTGTACAATTATATATAATAGTTTCTCGGTCTTACCTTAGATATATTTCAAACTGGGTGTTTTCTGTTTTATGATTTTAGATTATATAAGATGTTCTAATAAACTATAATTTTCTGATGGGCTATAGTTTCCTCTTTTTTTTTGTTTTCCATTTCTGTGGATCTCTGTAAGTTATACCCTGAAACAAACTCTGCGTTGCAAATGCCCAGGTGCATTTTGTTGAGATGGATCCATGGGTGGTTTCAAATGTGTTGCAGCCAAATTTACAATGGACAGGGTTCCTTGACGTGTCAGTGATACATACTGTCACTGTCGAAAAGTTCTTGGAACGTGCTCAGCAGTTTGTAGGTGCGTAGAATTCTGACTTATATGCTGCCATTTTGCTAAGTACGCATGCATCTGTGTACAATCTGGATTGTAGGTTGGCCAGATGTGTGGCTAAGTTGAGAAAGTGTGTGTGTTGTATTCTCCATCGAATTGATTATTATTGATGTTTCACACCTAAATTAGTTTGTGTTGCTTGTGTCACGAGAGATGCCATATGATCAAATGATAATTAGCTGAAGAATCAGAAAGCTGGCATGCTGTCAACGCTTGAAGTGTTGTTAGAGTTTAGACTTAGCATATTGGTCTGACCAGTTCATATTCCAAAACTATTTCAAAAGAGTACATCTAATAAATAGATTTTGTGAATTTCGAAAACAAAAATATTTCATCTCCTTTTTAATTACTAAATTTGTCTTGGGTGATTTTCTCTAATAAGTGCACCCATTATCAAATGATACGCAAATTTGCAAGAAACCCACCCAGACCTCCCATTGGCATGACTTACAAAGAAGACAACCAAAGGCTAAGGTCTAAGCAGTGATTATTTGCAAAGGCAGATAAAGCATATGGGAGGCAAAAGGATTATACGGTAATAAGGTTATAGCAGGAATTACAGCAAGTTAGTTAGCTGAGAGTATGTAAAGGGTGGTAATGATGTTATAAATAGAGGGGGAGTGTAAGAAGGGATCTATTCAGAAATGTAGAGAAAAAACACAGTGGGAGACTCTCACCTCTCGAAGAGTGAGGAGATTGTACCTTGAGGAGATCAGAGTATCAGACTACTCCAGCAATACAATTTTATTATCATTGCTTATTTTGCTTGCAGTTTACTTTTTACTTTTATAGCTAATTCTTAGCGAAAGTTCAGGGTAAGACAGCTAAAGTCACCCCTCTTTTTATCAGTTTAATACCCCTGTCTGTAAACAGTATCTCTCTACCTCCTATCATATAAAAGAGATCGTCTCACCGTACACCCATCAAAAACTAGTTCTCCAAATGATCTGATGTTATCATAAATCTTCCATGTTAATTTGTCATGAGACGAATTTATTGCTTGCTTGCAGGTGGTGGCACAACTTTTGACTACATAAGTGTCACACCTCCATACATGGAAGTGGATTATGGGTTACTTATGACCCAAGTATGGGATTCATCCTTGGTTGGAGAAGATACTTTTATTGTAAGCTTTGTATATCTCATTTATAATGTTATTTTCACCGTGTCTTGATGTTACTGGTGCTTTTGGTAATTGTTTTTCTTTTCTATAATTTCTTGCCTCAGCTGGTTGAATATCCTTCGGGAACAAACATGTCGGATTCTTGCGGATGCCTTATGAAGGTTTGTCATATATCTGCATATGAACTTCAGGTTGAGAATACTGAAAGATCTTGACGAGGAGTAACTAGATTAAGGATTTCAACTGATATACAGATGTGAAGATTCTAATATTATATAACTACTGCAAATAGCTTCAAGATAGACTCTTATTGGTGGAGACTTTTCTATGTTCTAAAAGTAGCAGAACACCTTTTTCTATGTGCAGATATCAGTAAATGTACTTAAGTTGTAATCTTGTACTGCAGATAGCTGATCGTCGCTTTGGTAGAACACATTTGGCGATTTATGGGCCAAAGTGGGCGATGAAGAAGAGGAGTTAAATCACTTAGCTGGACAGTGTAAAGTAATGATTTTATTTGAAAATTGGGAACCGCCTACAGGAAAGCTTCCAACCAAATGGCTCTTTCATGATTTGTGCATTCGCTGGTGATGTATACAAGGGGCTGTAATCTTCTGTTCGAATTGAGAAAAGCTGACACATTAAAGCCATTTTTTGGGTATGTCTTTATGTCCAAGCCTATGGTATTATCATTTGATTTTTTAAGAAAATTCCTGTTATAATTTCTTGACCTATGCCAAGCCTCTATTGTAGGTCCAGGAGTCCATCATTAGAACTTGAGTTGTGCTTTCCCCATGACTGTCACTTGGTAGCTAAGCTTGCAGCTGTCTTGACATAGACAAATTACTGAAGTGTAAGGGTTTAAACTTTCTTCTGTACTTTTTATTATTTCTTTTGCTCCCCTTTCCCTTTTTCCTTTTTTGTGGGGGAGAGGGGGTTGTCATTTAAGAATTGTAGATGAGATGGATATTTATTGTACTTTTCCTATGCAATGGATCATCACTGTTACGATTTTCTTAATGTTTGCCATCTAATTTCTTGTTGCTATTCTATGTGGCCAATTTCATTGCACAAAAACAAGTGCATTATTTGCTCTTTTCTATGATACTGCTGGAGCGTTGAACAGGCTGAACAACCTATGGATTTAGACTGGAGTTAACCTTAATGAGACTCAAACATGTGTTAATCGAGTATTAAAGATTTTATTGAAGAGGGTATTTTTGTTTCTTGTAATTGGTCCCACTTAGGTCATGCTCTTTGTTCTAGTTATCCTTGCACCTGGATTGTGGTAATAGTGGCTTGTCTCTTTCATTATTGTTAGGGAACATGTTACACTTAAATGACACTAACAGCCTAGGAACGGGAAGGTCGATGTATACAGTATATTGTCTAGAGTCTAAACGAGTTGGGTGACTATTTCAGTAATTTCATGCATGAATTATTGGAAATTACATTCTCTGTCCCCAAAATGATTGCCCCATTTTCCATTTTGGTTTGTCCCCAAAAGATTGCTCCATTTCATTAAAATTTCTATCTGCTGTTTAGCTACCCCACATGTAAAAAGACTAAACTACCACCAACACTATACAACTCGTAAATAAGGGCAAAAAGAGAATTGAGAAAAAAAGGGGGAGGGAGTTGTTAATATTTGCTCTAGACTGAAGGGTTTTCATGGATCCTCTGTGATCGGATTCGTGATTGAAGTTTCAAGTTGTATTGAATGTTTTAATAAGAAAGTTTTTTCTATCGGTTGGATTTGGAGGTTGAGTGTTCAATATGCTCAAGACTTGATCCCACTATCTTCTCTCTTTCTCTCTTGGAGTTTCTCTGTTTGCTATCTCTTTCTCTCCGGGAGTTTCTCTGTTTGCTATCTCTTTCTCTCTTGGAGTTTCTCTGTTTGCTATCTCTTTCTCTCTTGGAGTTTCTCTGTTTACTATCTCTTTCTCTCTTTCAATGGCTTATGGTTATAATGGATGGGGAGGCCATTATGGCGTCGATGCAGATCGAAGAGAAACCTTCAGTCCGACCTTCAAGATGTTAAAAAATGAGAGTTTTGTTAGGGTGCCGTAAAAAGGGTGTTCTGGTTTGCCTGGCTGGGTGCATGTAATTCTTGTTTCCTCTGACCCCAGGTTGCATCCATCTGTTGAGAGGAAGAGATCTGGGAGTTCTTTGGGTGGGTCAAGGCTAAAAAAATTCCAACGAAAGGTTTTTGGAGATTTTGTATTCAAATTTGGGTAAAGGAGCCATGGTTTTTTTTCTAGGTGACAGACATCCAATCCTTGGTGGAGTTCTGACGACGCTTTGCGTTGTGGTTGGAGACGTGTCAACAAATGGCAGTTAGGGTTTTTATGATGGATTTCACCCAGGGGCTGAAATTTACTGGCTTGGTTCATCTGGTGTGTTTGGCTGGCAGGCTAGTGGGCTATATAAGGATTAAGGAGGCAGCAGTTAGAGGATGAGGTGGTCAGGGTTGTTGTGACGTTCTTTCCTTTTACGATCTTCTTTTTTCACTCTTAAGTGTTGAGAATACTTGTTCTTTAGCTCTTATTTCAGTCGTCTGATGCAATTTTTTTATTTTCCATATCTAACAATAAAATAGAAGTGAGAGATTTGAGTTATGTTCTCTTGTCTTTTATCAAAGTTTGTGTTCCCCTGTTCTTCAAAGTTGAAAACTATGGGATATATGTATTTTAAGATTTTCTAGATAAGTTGTAGGTTGTAGATTTCTGATTAAGAAGATACATGTTAGTTATTTGCCGTGAAAGTAAAATGATTTTAGGCAAACAATTGGTTTGAGTGTATGTATCTTTTGCAGTAGGGATTGGTCAAAAGTGTTGGAGACTGTATGCCTATAATTTGTCCATTTCTGATTGAGGAATGATTGTGTATAGCTCATGTAACAAGGTGGGAATAATTTCAATTTGAGGAAATACATACAGCAAAGAGAACAGATCTCCTAAAGCATACTGATTTAAGCAAACAGGGAAAGTTGAACCACTTTGAATTATACTTTTTGAGCAATACAAAGGGATGTGACTCCTCTGGCTTTGCTTTGGAAAACAATTTGTGCTGTTGAGTGATCCTTGTAGCCAATCAGTAAGACTTTTTGTGCACAAAATGATCACTGGTAAAACCAAAGTTGCTTCTGATGTTGCCTTTTATTCTGATGTGTTACAAGTATTTTCATGCAGATTTAGTGCCGTTTTCTTAGTGTATTGTGGGCTGGTTTAATGAAGGAAGAGAATCAGAGAAGTATGTAGTATGTACCATGGTTGTTAACTTGTTATGGGGTGTTGAGATTAAATTTAAGCATGGCTTATTTGATCCAACCGAATCTGGTGGAAGTTGAAACTGGAAATGATATTTTTCAAAATTATTTGATGTTCAAAGGAGAATTATTATTGTTTCATTATTTTGAAATGAGAAGGAATCACATCCCCAACCCATTCTTTTTAACTTATGGATAGTTCATTTTCTTTGGTTTCCTTAGTTCATGTTGCACTTTCCTCCATGTTAATATTTTAATTTGCCTGCTTTAGAAATTTTTACTTTTTGGATGTGAACTGGCCACATTTATACTGTTAACAGCACTGTTGTTATGTTTAATGGAGATCTTTTTAGGTGGTCTCCACTTATTGAAGGCTCCATTCTCTCCATTTTTACTATATATTGGTAAAGAAACTTGTCACCGCCAGAGGTGGTAACTTTTGGTGGATCATGCATTGTGCACTTAATTGGAGATTTACTGATTTAGGTGTCCATCATTATTGCAGAGTCGTCGCTATTACATTTGGTAGACGTTTTGAATGAACTGTTACTTGTTCATAGACCTGTCCTGATCTTTAACCTTTGGTGCCTGACACTGAATTTCTCTCTCTGTGATTCTGCGTTTCTGAACCCTGGGTATTTATGATATTGCGTCTGTGAGTATGGGACTAATTTCCTAATCCCTTTTGCCTAAAGATTAGGGGGGGGAGAGAGAGACTGCTCTCTTCCCTTTCCTTATCTTTCATATATCGTCGATGTTAGTAGTTATAGAGCTTCAGTTTCAAGTGAGAAGTGTATTCTAGGCACGGCACACACTATCCAAAGGGGACTCATTCCATGCCGGCACGGCCCACTACCATCTGCACTTCCAGTCTTGAACATTATTGTTGTAGGATATTGTGGGAGCTTACCCTCAAGCCAGTGTTCTGAGTAATGGTGCTTTTTTTCCATTAATGTGTGCCTTTTTGTTTAATTACTTAATATTAACTGGATGCTGTTGCTAAAGTATATGTAATTTTTTTATATTTTGATGCAAAAAATGTGGAGTATATGTTGTGTTTTTTGAGGTGAGTCATAATCCTATATGTTGTAGAGACCTAAAGGATTCATTAAGCATTAGGGGGGCAGAATGGTCCCATTCTTTGGGCTTCATAAAAATACGCACACTAAAACAGAAGAAATAGACTGGTTTGGTCCCATGCTATCTACGAGATAACTAACTTTTTCTCTCTTTTTGTCATGCCTCTCTCCTTCTCTGTCCCCGCCCCTGCTTTGACACACAAGAGTTGAATCAGTGGCCCTTTATTTAAAACTTGCAAATTACCTCTTACTCTCCCCCCCTCCCCTTCCTTTTCCCTTCCCCCTCTGCTTTGACATAGGAAGTTCTAATAAATGCCCATGTAATCAAAGCTTGCTTATGTGCGTATGCCATCATACATTGAAAATTCTTGGATATCACTTGTCTTCTTACTTTTGAAATGATCATCGTTGTCGTCGTCTTTTCCTTTTCTCTTGAGAGCAACATATCCTTCTTAGGAAGGAGAATATAGCAGACTGAAGTGGTGGTATGGCTGATTATGGTGATGACAGAAGAGTTAGGAGGGTTTTGGTAATTTTCGTGTTGATTGTATCTGTATGGTTCTTGTTCATGGGGATTCTAGAAATTCAGGGACCCACAGCGGTCACAAGTTCATCACCTAGCAATCACAAACATACTACGTTGCTGCCGAGTAAGCGAGAGTCTGTTCCTGTGAAACTTGATCCAATTTATGCTAATAAAAGACGAGTTCCAAGTGGACCTGATCCTATTCACAACAGGTATTTCTTCCCTTTTTTTGAAGTATTACTTATTTTCATATGATGAAACTTGAAAGTACTCTTATTGTCTCTTGCTGTGCTGTTCATCGGAAAGAATTTGAAAGGATTGGAATCTGTATTGCGAATGTACAAAAGTTCTACTCTCCTTACTATAGACGTTACTTTCTTTTCTACCTCTATGATATAGTAGTACTCTTTAGGCTTTTCTTTAGACTACACGATAAGACTCCTCGACAAAAAGACAAGATTGGGGCAGTGGAACTCCATGATAAAGCAACTATTCTGGGAGTTCTCTTTTACAAATGAAGTATAGTTGTTTAGGTTCATGATTAGAAGCAATCTAGATTGCAATTGTTCCTTCACTGCCAAGTTACACAAATTACTCAGTTGCCACTGTTTTGCTAAGGAAAATGCTTCATATTCTTTTAGGGTCGGCAACCTTTGTTGTTCATGGAAGCTAGGAGAGAAAAGCGTCAGCAAGACGTATTATTTATGGCATTTACCTCTAAACTATTGCATTTTTTCTTCTCTTATAAGAGTTCCCTTATCTTAGGATGAAGCATGCACATTAATACAATTTGTTCAGTTCGGTATGGAAAAGATACTTTAATATTATTAACGATACTCTATTGTCTTGAAATCTTAATTTGAAGTTTCTGTGTTAGAAGTTGAAACACCACATTAAGGTGGGATTAAATTCCACACTCCTTAAATTCATATTGGCACTCATGAATGTTGCATAGAGAATTAGCTCTTATATATAGGAATGTGAAAATTCATTTTGAGAGTGACAAAATTAATTCCTAAAAATGGTGGTCAATCTAACACTTTAAAACAGACCAATAATAAAGTAGAACCTTTTTTTCCACCAGCAGTTTTGTTCTTGTTCCACAATCTGACTGACATGTTTGACAGATTTCTTAATACTTCTTTTTTCAATTAGCAGTGAATAGTATTGTTGTTTTTGGCATGTTATATGATTTATGATATTGGGACAAGTGAAACCTCTTGCAATTCGTGGAAGCTGATGGTGGTTTAGCTCTTTAACAAAAGCTTCTTTAGATATGAATCTTTCTCTTATTTTGATAATGAATAATAAAGTCGTTGAACGACTTTGTTGGAGGGGCAGGAACATAAATAACTCGCTCTTTTTTCTCCCTTGTTGTTCAGTTGTGGAGGGCCCTCAACTCTAACCACCATGAAGATTAATTTTAACAGTGTTGTGCTTATATATTACAACAAAAGTTGTTTGTAGATAATGAGAATATATGATACTTCCTCTGTTTCTTAATATATGTAACATGTTGACTTTTACACATGTTAATGTACTATTTTGGTTGTTAATATCTCAAATTATAGAATTGATATTTTAAATATACATGTTGAGAGTAGTTCAACAAAATATTACATGATATTATATGTATATCATATATTTGCATTGAGATGCGGACTGCGGTCAAAGTTAGTATATGAATACTGCAATATTTCTGATGTTGTATGTGTTGAAAAATAAAAGGTAGTACTATGTTGCCTTTTGTTAACTATAAAAACCATAAACCAGTCGTGTCAAAGAAAACGACAACTTTTGTTGGATATGTGTACGTTTTATTAGGAGTGTTTGGTAATTGGCCGTTGGCTAGTCTGACCAATTGCTTTTATTGGTTGTTTAGAAATAAAAGAAAATTTCATTTGATTATATCTGCGTTTATTTTTTATTGCTTATTAATGTTTTTGGTAAAATCAATTGTTGATCTTAGCTGTTTAATGCGAAATGAATGCAAAAGCAAAAAACATATACAAAAAGCTAGTAAAACAATACTATTGGCTGAAAAACCAACATTCTAACTATCTAAAAAGTTATTCACCAATACTATTTTTGGCTGTTTGATTACATGAAAAAATTAAAAGCGAAAGAGAAAGCTACCCGAAAGTCATTCATCAAACACCTCATATGTGTGACTTCTAACTATAAGACAAGTAGTAATAGCATTAGTTGATAGCTTATTGTGTTAGTTGGTCTGAGTAGCTTATCGTATTTAGTGTTTGTTTAATTGTGTTTGGTTCATGGCTGATACTTTAGCATATTTGTCGATTCTCCTCAACATTGCTAATCTTCTTTCATAAAAAAGCTCCCCATTAGCTTTTTCATAATTAGCGTTTTAAATCCAAATTGTTCTTCAAATCCTCTATTTATCAAACACCAACAATAGATGTTTTGGCCAGTTAATCCTCTAACAGGATTCAAAATCTTAATTATATATCTAATTCTCCATATATCATATCGGGCCTATAAATACGCAACCCCTAATCTTGCTCATATAATGTAACCTTGTTTTTTTTTGTTTAACAGGCATGTTGGGGAGACTAGAAGACCACCTGGGCGTGTTTAGCACTGCATCAGAACTTAACAGAGGTGAATTAGTGAGTGCTTTGAGACAAGTCATTGAAAATCCTCTCTATTGATTGAGTGTTACCGATTGCTGCTATCTCGCATTTTTTGTATGGTGGATGAATCTTCAAAGCATCTAGTTTGTTACTATTATAAATAAATATAGGAAGTGGTCGCTTTGAATATGATTTATTTCCAATTTATTAGATTATCCAATGAAGTGATTCCTTTGTTTTCTGTAAAGGTTTTTGGTTTTTGGTTTTTGGTTTTTGGTTTTCTTCTATTTATCATTACGGTTATTATCATAATAAAAGTTAACCTTCTATGGAAGATTTTGAGAATTTACGTGTAAATTAAGATGAAGTATTTTATTGGTGGGACGGAAGTTTGCATGCACCGTATAGTATTCTTTATCCTTTTCTGGCAGTAAAATTCCTTTATGTGCTTTTTTGTTGTATGAGTCATCGATGCTTTTGGCAGCTCGTGCTCGTCAACAAAAGTTTTCCGCCCATCAGTTAAAGAGAACTTTCACTTGAATGGCGCCACGCTCATTGGAACTCGCGATTTATGAAATTTCCATGCTAGTGAAACTTTCTTTGATGACCATGATATTAGATGCAATCCAAACAGTTGGCCAACAGGCACCAGGGAAGGAGAAGAACTAATAAATGATAGGCTAGTTGGCCAATATTATTGTATATTGAAAGGAAAATAATATTGGAATAAAAGTATCTAAATATAGTTATATAGTTACAAAAATTTCCAAAATAATGCTCCTCTAAAAAAATTTCTAGTTCTTTTCACTTCAACTTATCTGACCTGAATTTATTACCTTAATTGGATCTAATAAGCTTTGATATCCCCTTATGTTTATACTTGATTAGACCTGATTAACTCTGATTGAACCTGATGAAACGTGAAACTTTTTCTAAAGGTAAAGAGAACATACCTAAAGGCAAATATAATTCCTCATCCCACGTGCCTGTAGGATGGGATGGAAGCAGATTAATTTCGTAAACAAAACCTTTAAGTGAGTTAGTAGTTATGGTCATAAGTTTTTTTTTTTTTTTTTAAAAAGGAGTACGACATTACTGCCAATTTCTAGTTTTCGGTTTTACAAATAATAAAAGTCATATGATATAAAGGGTATAATAAACTTAAAATTAGTCATACTTATATATACTAAACATGTCAATTTTGAAAGATGAAAACTATTTTTTTTGTTACCATATGTGTGTTTTTTGTTTTAAAAAAAACTGGAAATTGGAAAGAAAAAACGATAGCGAACTTAGCAGTTTCATTAGGAATTTACTTTATTTTGTTTGAATGAGTTGTGGCGTATCATATTCAAACCGCTATTTCAATTAGCGATTTTACTAAAATAAACTGCTACCTCGGGCCCATTCGGGATCATTATTAGTTTCCAGTCAATTATTTTATGAATGTAAAAGTCATATTATATAAGGGGTATAATGAACTAAGAATTATTCATACTTATGTTAAACATGTCAGTTATGAAAACTAACAACTGAAATTGGAAATTACAATTCCTTGTTTCATATTTAAGTTCTTAGTTTTTAAAAAACTGAAACTGGAAATAAAAAAATGATATCAAACTGGCGCGAGTTAGCGGTTGCAAATTATGAATCGATAACTCAGTTAACAGTTTAGTTTAGTAAAATCGCTAACCGAAATAGCGTTTTACTTGGCTAACCGCTGAATCACTTTTTTGCGTCGAAGTTTAAAAAAGATAGCAACTCTTCCTACATGGACAATATCAAGGGAATTATTTTTGCCTTTTGCAATAACGTATAAATTATTTTCTAAAGACGCATATTTTCGGAAATAACTAAATATGAATAGTAGGTGATTAATTTGATATATGATATTTGTATTTTAATCTACAATACTAGTTGTTGGGCATGGGAGATTTCCTAGGTTAAATTTGGTACGAATTAGGACAAAGAGAAGTTTTTGTTAAGGTTGGCAATTGACATTTTATCACATTAGAAGTAGTAGCTTAGTGGTTGATAATGACTTGCACATTGTGGAATAAAGAGTTCGGAACCTCTTACAAACATTTTTTCTTAATTTTATGAGTAATAGAAGAGTTTTCAAAGAAATATGTGACATGACACTATGTAAGCAATTGAGAGGGAGGGAGGCGAGACTTGGCAACACCTTGATATTTTTTTTTCTAACTGTATTAGCAAAAACTAAATAAATCATTTTATTTATTTGATTATATATGCACACAGAACATCATAGTTTAACTCTTGAATTTCATCAAAAACTCATAACATTGTTTTTTCTAGTCTTATTATAAGTGGTTGTTTGGTATACAGGAAATTATGTAGGCAATATAAATTCCTATGATTTTCTGATTTGGATAGTTGTTTGGTTGACAGGTCGTGGGGAAAATGGGGGCAATGAAAATTCATGGGAATTTGAAATTCCCACAAAATGTAGGAATTGATTTACCTATCCTCCCCTTGGTCACTCACAATTCCTACATAAATTCCTATGAATTACAACTTCCCTTATGACTACCAAACTACTTAGACTAATTCCTATGAGTTTCATAAGGGAATTAAATTCCCACAAAATGTAAATTCCTATGCGAAAATGATTCATATTGCAACCAAACAAGCACTTAATCTAGACTAATATATTAAAAGGCGTTCCTAAACAAGGAATGGTGCCACGTGGCGCTCTCCCTTGGGGTGTTTCACTCCATGTAATCCACACACAATAAAAAAAGATTAGAAAATGCATTGTATGAAGATTCGATCCCATGACTTAAAGCTTATATAATAAAGTCTTAACCAATAAACCAAATGATAGTTGGTGTTATCATTTTAAAGTAAGATATTAATAAATGAAAAATATAACTACCCGAGGCATAGCCCGGGCCTAAAACTAGTTTATCTTTAAATTTCTTGTATTTTATAATATAAAATATTTTGACGAATTTATTAATAAGTTTTCTTAGGAGTAAATGAGCATCGTTGGTATGTTAGCTCATTGAAAGGAGCTCCGTATTTTCTATATATACAAGGTTGTGGGTTCAAATCATTTTTGCAAAGAATTTGTTTCTAAATGTAAGGTAAGAGCTTTTTCATGAGAGAGGAGTGCCATGTGGCGAACAAATTTGCTTGAGAGAGAGACAACATGTGGTGGAAATTTTTTTAATTGATTCTATATGATGATCCTTAACTTTGAATGAAGTAACTTCCACGATCTTTTATTTTTCTATCCTTTAATAAACCAGTATCTAATTAAGAAAAAAAATACTTTTTAAAAAAAAATCCATAAGATCTAATCTTCATAATTAGTCGTTGAACACCCCGCCATCGCCAAACTAGAATTTTAAGAAAATTAAGAATTTGATAGTTCTTATTATGATGGGAAATTCTACATGGTAGCCCTCAACTTTTAGGTTTTCTATATTGTAGCACTTTTTAAAATAAATTGTACTTGGTAGCCTTGAACTTCTGTTAACGTTGATTCCGTAGCCCTCTTAAGTGAATTCCGTTAAGTTGTCGTTAATTTTGACATTTATTAGTCTGGCACGCAAATGGAGACATTAAATTTTAACGTTAATTTTTGACAATTTCGACCTTAAATCGAGGCCTAAAGAGCCAAATTGCCCCCCTAAACCTAGACTTAGTAGTTTTTCGAGGCATTCAAACTGATACGTTTCCATGCACGCAAATCGAGGTAATTTTGGTTGTTTTTTTTAATTTCTAGACATGTCAATTCTAAATATTCTATGTTTAGGGGTCAATTTGGCCCTTAAGGGCTCAACTAGAGGTCGAAATTGTTGCAAAACAACAGGAATACCTCGATTTACGTGTCGAAAAACGTCTCAACTTGTGATTCAGAAAACGTAACGGTTTGCATGGCTACAAAACTACTCAGTCTAGGGTTTAGGAGGCAATTTTATTCTTAAGGGCTCAATTTGAGGTCGGAATTGACAAAAAGGCGATTAGAAATTCCTCGATTTCCGTGTTGGAAACTGTCTCGATTTGCATTTCTGAAAACTTCTCGATTATATGGCTAGAAAAACTATTCCGTCTAGAGCTTATGGGGGCAATTATGTCCTTAAGGGCTCGATTAGAGGCCGAAATTGTCATAAAATGATCATAAATACTCGTTTTTCGTGCCGGAAAACGTCTCGGTTTACGTGCTTGACTAATAAATGTCTAAACTAACGGCAACTTAATGGAATTCATTACATAGAGCTACAGAATTAATATTAATAGAAGTTCGGGGGCTACCAGGTATAAAAAAATTTAAAAAGTGCAAACATGTAGCAAAAGTGTTAACAATAATGATACCAACAACACAACTTAATTCAACACCGAAGGTTACATCCATCAATAAACTTCGATTAAACTAGAAATTAGCGAATATGAATAGCTACACATGATTTCCAGATGCAAGTTTGAAGAAGATGATTCCTCAAAACAGATTTTCAGTTCATTCATGGGTGATTAATTGAGTCTGACATTCAAAGCTCATCATCACGTAATGCAACAGAATTTTACAATATTCAAAAGCAACTGAATTCAAATGAAATGTAATCCCTCTTCTTTTTTTTATTTGCTACATTGTTGTTTTCACTAGTTTTTAGGAGATGTCCCTTTTCATCTTTTTTGGTGTAAATTTTTACCCCTTTAGCATTAAATGAGGTTGGGAAAAGGTGAAAAAGTAATACTTTTGGGTGGAAAAAGAAAGAAACAAATATAATAGTATTACTTTTTGGTGGAAAAAGTGAAAAACAAATATAATAGTATTAAATTTGGTGAGCCAAGTCTCCTAATAAGGAAAGTTGAAACAATATAGCAAAAAAAAAAAGCAACCATTTAAGGAAAATGTAGCAAATAAAAAAAAGCGGAGGTAGTACATAAGAAAGTGGCGGCGTTCACGAGATGTTTAGAGGCTTTGGCAAAGTGGCGGATACTTATGAAAATTAGAGCTACGAGAGAAAGATTCCACCACATTGAAAACATATAGAGAAAGGGAAAGAAAAAAAAAATTCTTAAAAAAAGGCTTTTTTTCCTTAATTAGATATCAGTTTCTTAAGAGAGTTTAGAAATTAAGGTCATAGAATTTTACTTCATACTTCCTCCGCTCTTTTTTACCCGCAACATTTCCCATTTTTGGCAATTCTCTATTACTTGCAACATTTCTATATTGGCAATATATATTCTCTCTTTCTCTCTCTTAGCACATGGAGTTCTATTTTTTTATATGCCTTTATCTATCTCCTCTCCTTGACTCTTGTGCAAAGGAAAAAGTCGCAAGTAATTAAAAAAGGAGGAAGTATAAATTTTAAGAGTCACCATCTAGAATAAGAAAAAGGAATTTCCACCATCTGAAATTCGGGAAAGACCCGGCCGACCTGGAGGGTCATTTGGTTGTTATTCATCAAGGGTAATTTGATCAACATTCTCAAACTTTTTGATCATTCATCATTCAACAAGGGTAAGTTGATTATGTGGATGTCATCTAGATTAGTTGGTAAAGTCTTGTGGAGGTGGTATCCAAGACATGTGATTAAATTCTATCTGCATCACTGCGCTTAATCGTTCTCTACAACCAAACACTAGTAAAAAAAAAACCTCAACAAATCCGGTCAAAATAGGGCTTACTGATCCGTAAATGGACCGCAATGGGTGGACGTGGAGCTGCTAGAAGAACTAAACTAATTCGGTTGAAAATCGGATCACTTGAGCATAAACTGATCCGATTGGGTAGGAAAACCAGATCAGTTAATTCAAATCGAGGCTAATCGGTAGGGATGGCAATGGATCCTGGACCCGGTCCAGATATGTGGACCCGGATCCGTTTTCCCAGATCTGGATCCTAAAATCTCAGATCTGTTGGGTCCTACCGTCAGATCGCGGATCCGGGTCCGGATCTGACACAAGATCCGTTTAAAAAAAAGTTGGGTGGGCTCCCACCTCCAAGTCCTACCTCCAACAGTCCAACTCTAAGCCTCGAACATTTTTATTGTTCCCTCAGTCCTCACTCTCACTCCTCAGTTCACTGAAACCCTAACTTCACTCACGCACACTACCATGCCAAGTCGCCAACGCGTCACCCATCTCTCCCTCTCTACGCCCAACGCCCAATGCCAAACCCATCTATCCCTCTTTCCGTCGTCATCCACCAGTGGTTAGAGGGAGAACTCGCGCAGCACAGATTGTCGGAACTCGCGCAACACAGATTGTCGGAACTCGCGCAACACCAGTCGGTTGAACTCCTGCAGCGGAGATCGTCGGAATTCGCGCAGCTGCCAGTGGATTGTCTCTCCTTTCTGAGTTCCGACGAAGACATGTGTGATTTTTTAATTTTCGCTTGTGTTTTTTGTGGTTCAGGCCTCAGAGGGCTATTTTTCGCTTATGAGTTTGTATGATCTAGTTTTCTCTTTTTTTGTTTTTGTTATTGAAAAGGCATTTTGTGTCAGTGTTGACATTATTTTAGTTGTATTAGTTTTTTAATTTCCTAATAAGTTGCTTGTAATGAAATGGATCTTTCTTCCATTGGAGATGTGAAGACTTAGCGTTTTATCGCTTCAGAAAATATTTTAATATCAAAAAATAGTTAAAATAGCATAAAACAAGCCGGATCTGTTTTGGACCCGGATCTGGATCCGGGTCCAACTTTTTTAGACCCGCTGGATCCGGGCCGGGTCTGGATCCAGGGTGTGAAAATGGATCCGGGATCCGGGTCCACATGGACCCGGTCCAGATCCGACCCGTTGTCATCTCTACTAATCGGGCATGCTTTCTTCCCTTTGTTCTTGTACCCGGATAAGTTGTCATAAGCTAGAAAATCATTAAGAGTGCTGAAAAGCATGGCACGCAAAGTGAATGCCTCATGAGCATGTGTGTCATACACAAAAATTCCTTCATGTCACATCTTCCTCAAATCATAAACAAGTGGTTGCAAGTAGACATCTATGTCGTTTCCAGGCTGTTTCGGCCCCAAAATAAGAAACAACAACATGATTTACTTGCGTTTCATGCGCTACCAAGGAGGGAGGTTATAAACAACTAGAAATATCGGCCACGTGCTATGTTTAGAACTAAGAGTGCCAAATGGGTTCATCCCATCCGTACATAAGGCCTAGCCTCAGATTTCAGTCATCGGCACCAAATGTCTTGTCTACCTGATTGATACCTTTACAGGAGAATCAACAAGATGTTTGAGACATCCGTCTTTTTTCCTACTGTCTGCATGCAACCTCAAGTTCTTAAAATCTTTTTTTATTAAATACAAACGCTTGAATCTTGGTATAATCAGAAGATACCAAAACACCTTTGTTGGAGGCCCTTTCTTATCACCAACCCCTTCGCACCTGTAATGCAACTTCCCACATCGAGGACACTCATCTAGATTTTCATATTCATTTTGATATAGCACACAATCGTTTGGACAAGCATGTATCCTCTAGTACTCTAAACCGAAGGGACACATCAGTTTCTTGGCATAGTATTTGGACTTGGGTAGTTCATGGTCACCCGGAAAACATATCACCAAATGCTTGGAACAAGGAAGTGAAACTAGAGTACTGAAACCGACTTTCGTCTTGATTTTGAAGAGTGTTATCACGACCGTCAGCTTGGTGTACTTCGTACAACCGGGATACAACGGTTTTCGAGTTGCCTCAGCCATGCACTCAAAAATATGAGGTCGCTTGCCAGAATGATCATCCACCCCTCCATCATCTCCTCGATACGGTCCCCTTCATCATCACCATCCCCTTCTTCAGTATCCTCATATTCGTCATTGGTGTTATTCTCTTTCTCAATTACATCAAACTCACCTCCTTCTTCATTCACATCGTTAACACTGGCATTTCCACCATCATATACCCCCCTCACCGTGCCTACTGCAACCCCATACGTTGTAGTCAGAACTAAACCCATGACGAAAGATATGCTCCCTAAGCGACTCCATGCTACTAACCTTACTGGCATTACTACAATCGACATAAGGAGAGTAAAACCTATCAGGTCCCGTTACAGCCCAATAAGCTAGCTAATGCATTCATTACATAATTTAAAGACCCATCCACAAACTCACACGTGTCATGACTTCCATACATCCATGCATGATTCATTTCAACCAAACCTCTAATTAAACACAAGCAGCAAATACCCTATGTCAATTACGAACTTCATCATATACACACATGAAGAAAGTTTACACACGATTTAATATCAAATGAAGTATGCTATCCAAGGGTCCTTATCACTCCAACCTAACCCATCCTTAGATGTCTAATCTCACTAGTGAATGCATGTCTTTTTTTTAATTCTACGGAAAATCCGACAGCATTTTCCTAGAGTTCTCCAAGTACACGATGTAGATAGTTACTTATCTACATATTTACCCAGAGAACAAAAGTAAGAAAACGACGAGCCAAGATTTTCCTTTATAATCGAAATAAAGACATACATACATTCACCATATAAGTGAGATTGAACATCTAAGAACAATCCCAAACTGGGGACTATTCAAGACTTACTCCTGATGAGTAAGTTAAGAACGGGTATCTAGGCATATGATATGATGATACATATATAGGTTTTTGCACAACAAATTTTTTTACATCTAATCTCAATTCAATAATAAAAATACACATACATGCACATATAAAACAATTTACTATGAGAAAAAGTTAAATATGAATGGTAACATACCAATAAAAAGGTAGCTACTAGGGAAATTGGTCTCTACACTCCGTCACTAGCTCCAATAATGAATTTGAAATGTATATGATGCACAACTATCTATGACAAAGTTGATATTACATATATATTAGCATATGAATTATCAACAAAGTGGAAAATTAATGATTGAGCTTAAAAAGCCAAAATCGGCCCAAAATGACATTCACTTACCCAAAATGGGTTTCAAAGCATGTGAGGGGACTTTAGTTGACTCTAATAGTTATATAATTACTTATTAGAACTATAAATGCCCAAACATGTGGTTAAAAGTGGAAAACTAAGGAACTTGAGCTTAAAAAGCCAAAATCGGCTAAAAATGGCATTCATTAACCCAAAATGGGTTTCAAAGCATATGAGGGGACTTTAGCTTACTCTAATAGTTATATAATTACTTATTAGAACTATAAATGCTCTAACATGTGGCTAAAAACGGGAAATTAATGAACTTGAACTTAAAAAGCCAAAGTCGATCCAAAATGACATTCACTTACCCAGAATGGGTTTCAAAGCATGTGAGGGGACTTTAATTGACCATAATAGTTATATAAGTACTTTTTAGAGCTATATTACTCCTAATTTGGGGTTCAATGTCCTTAAAATGAGAGTAATCGTCCCGAAAATGTCCCAAAATGACCCTAACTTGCGCGAAATGAGTTCCAAATGAGTTATTAGGACCTCTACACCCTCTAACAGTTAAGAAACATGTTAATTTCCATAGCTCCAAATGAGTTAAGGGGATTTCTATATCTTCTAATATTAAGGGGACTTTCAATTAATATTCACTAAGAATAAATAAAGTAGCCTAATAACTAAGTGCATAAACAAATCAAACTAAACTAAATAGCTAAACTAATAACCAACTACAAAGTCTTAAGTTCAAACCTAATTAAAATAATATAAGTAAGTTAATTAAACGACTAAACTAACTAATAAGTACACTAATAATAATAACTACAGAATCTACAAAAGCTAACTCATGTCTTAGCTTCCTCTCTTGTATTTTACAAAAGTCTTCTAAAATTTAAATCTATAGAATCCATAATTACACTTTCTAATTAGTTAAACTATATAATTAAACTTTAACTAGCTAATTAAACTAACTAATAATTACACTAACTCTTTAAACCTAAGGCCAAATTAACTACTTAAACTAAAATCAAATCAACTAAAAACAATCAACTTTAAACCATTTAATAATTATCCAACCTAGTTTCACTAACAAATAATTCATAAAACTACAATTAATTATAAACTTTAAAATGTTAAAATCTGAAATTTAACTAAAAGTTATGAACTTTACTAACTTATCAAGAAGGAGGTGGAAGAGGAATGTGGTGGTGCAGCGGGTGGAGGAAAGTGATACAGCGGGTGGAGGAGGAAATTGGTGCAGCTTTCCGCGACAATACCCTAACATGCACGCAGTGGCTGTTGAGTACTCCATCGGAGGGAGAAGACCGAAGGTAAGTGGTGCGCATGTGGTACTCGAAAACATAAAAAATGAAGCTCTTATGTGCGAGGAAGAAGGGAAAATAGAGTGAAACAAAAAAATGTCTGCTAACTTAATTGTGTGAATAACTAACTAACTGATCCGGTTGGCCAAACCAGATCAATTAACAAAAAACGGATCGATTTTTTGTTAACTGATCCAGTTCAGCCACGAACTGGATCAGTTAGTGAACCAAATTTTCACGCAAAAATAAAACTCTTGTAACAGATCTGGTTTTTGTGAGAATCAGATCCGTTGTTTTGTGTCATTTGAGGTTTATTCCACTAGTGAAAAAAAGAAAAACAATAAAATATGACAAATTGATCATTTGGCTATCATTCAACAACGGTAGGTTGATGAGAACCGACTATTTCACGAATCATTCGGTGCCGAATGAGTTTGACAATTTTTTTTACTTTTACTTTTGTTGATTTCAGCTAGAAGTCTACATCCAAACAACAATTTTTGCACATCCAAAGACTATGTTTGCACATCCAAAAATTATGTTTGCACATCCAAAATGTATATTTACACATCCAAATCATGTTTGCACTGATTGCACTTCCAAAATATAAATCTGCACATCCAAAGCTTATGTTTGCACATCCAAATTGCATACTTGCACATCCAAAGATTATGCTTGCACATCCAAAACATGTGTTTGCACATATAAGATGTACATTTGCACATAGTAATAATAATGGTAGTGGTAGTGGTAGTAGTAGTGGTAGTAGTTATGGTGGTAGTGGTGGTAGTAGTGGTAGTAGTGGTAATGGTGGTGGTGGTAGTAGTGGTGGTGGTAGTAGTGGTAGTAGTGGTAGTGGTAGTAGTAGTAGTAGTAGTAGTAGTAGTAGTAGTAGTAGCAGTAGTATTAGCATTAACAATAATCATAATAGCATTAGTAATACTAATAATCATAATAATCATCATACCAATAACAATAATAACAAAAATAACAATAATAATAAGTTTTTAAATATAAGCATGATCTGAATTGATCTGATCTGATATGATCTTATCTGAACTTTTATTTTCTGATTTGGATCTGAGACAGAGGACAGAACTGATCACAATTTTGCAGGTGTGGTCTCATGTTGCTCTACCACTATATCTTTAGATGAATTGATAATAGACTATGGTGAGTTGGATCGCATGATTGCAAACTATGATAAATTGATTCAGTCCACAAAGGCTTCACACAAACTAATTATGAACTTACCAAATGTTTAAACAACCCTAATCTCTCATGTAGGAGCAGTTGGGTTAAGAAGTGGTTTGAAATTGATGGAAATTCTATGTGTGCCTGATTTTAAACATAAGTTGATGTATGTGAGTAAGTTGGCTCAAGATGAAAACTGTAGTGTAATAATCTGTGCTGGGATGTGCATTATACAAGATTGTGTTACCCGATAAATTAAAGCCATAGGAAGGGCCCCAAATAGACTTTATTACCTGGTCAATGAAGGGATGGGTAAATTCAATGCTTTGTTCAAACAAGGATTTAAAAGCTTACATAATCAAGGAGCTACTCCACAAAAGACTTCAATTGTTTTTATGAAAAAGTCCCTAGGGGAAAGTAGCTAAGTTGGACAGTTGTGTGTTGTGGCACAATATAATAGGGCATGCTCTCTTCAATAAGCTGAAATTGGTAGGTTATATTTCAAATTCTTGTGCAAACTCGAATTTTGTGTGCTTGACATGTCCATTGGCAAAATTTACTAGATTGCCTTTCAAATCTGTGTCTTGTGCTAAATCTACATTTAAGTTGATACATATCGATACTTGGGACCAGTATAAAGTGGAAACTAAGGGCAAATACAGTTAGCCTTTTATTGTGGTTGTTGATCACTGTAGGGCCACTTGAGTATACCTTTTGAAATTGAAGTCTGAAGCTTTGAGTGCCATAAAGTTATTTGTGAATTTAGTTGATACTCATTTTGGTAAATAGGTTAAGGTGATTAGATTTGATAATACCTTGGAGTTCCAAGATATACCTTGCAGGTTGTTTTTTATGATCTGGGAGTGGTGCATCAAACAAGTTGTGTTGACAAACCACAACTAAATGGGCATGTTGAAAGCACATAATTGTGCTTGGAAATGGCAAGATGTTGAGTTATGTAGTGTTTTGATGATTGTAAACAAATAATGATTATCTAACTAACATGTGTGTTTGAGATGTGCATATTACATTAACATAAAACAAGTCATGGAAGGTTGAATATATCACATCATGGAGGCATTCCAACAAGTGAAGTTCCTGAGGTAGAAATCCAAATAGAGAAGAAGTCTGATTGTACAAATATGCTGCTAGACTTTATGTAAGTTCCTAAGCTGGAACCAAACATGAAGAGCTCAAGAAAAATGGTATAGAAGCAAGCGGCATCATCAAAGTTCCTAAAAGAATTCCTAGAAGGAACACAAATAAAGCGGTTCCTAAGTATATCCTAAGAGGACCATTGAATATAAAGTTCCGCAACAGTTCCTGAGTGGGAGCAGCAAGATGAAGTTTCAGAGTTGAAACAAGCAGTTCTCGAGCAGGAACTATAGGTGCGAAGTTCCTTCAAGGAACTAGCACGTCAAAGTTCCAGAGGTGGAGCTATCAACATGATGTTCCTGAGTTGGAGCAGTATGGAGCATGGAGACAGGATGTATGAGTTTATTTTCTAGGATTCATGTAAGTATGTCGAAACGTGAAAGGTAATGGAACAAGATCAAAAGAAACTCGTAAGGTGAAAAGGAACTCGTGGAACTTAGAGTCAAAAGTATTTAAGAGTCAATAAGTCTGATGCATATTATTATCTTAATATGTAGGATTTATTTAGAGTTTGTTTCTTAATAAATCTCTACTTAGTTAATTATATTTAGAATGCATTAGTTGTTTTAGGATAAGATTTAGTTTTTAAATAAAAAAGATAAGTTTTAAATAAAATAGTTTCATAAATAAAATCAATTTTAATTTAGGATTCTGATTTTAATTTATTTAATTTTATCTTATCAGTTTTTGAAAAATAAAAAGTCTCGATTTATAATACGTATAATGAGTTTTTGTGAGTGTAGGAACTTGTAGATGCGAGTTCCTGTACGAACAGGAACTCATGTATTTATGTCAGGTTTATGAAAAAAGTTTTCAGTAAAATATTTTCGCATAAGAAAATAAATAAAAAGTGAGTTTTGGAAAAATATCTCTTGGATTATATTTTGATAAAACATTGCTTTTTCTCCAAGTATTTATTTTCTTTTTGTTTCCGATTTTTACTCTAACTATTTTACAGTAAACGTGATTTAAGTAATGCCCAAGAAGTTGACTGCTTCTTCCCCAAGTTTCTCCCAACTAACTGATCATGGGTTAGTGGAGAAATAAATGGAAGTGATGCTTAAGTCTTGTGCATGCTATAAATAGAGGTTTATGTCTTCAATTTAATGAGTCCGACTGGTGTCATTCCATAGTGTCTGACTCGTGTCATTCCATAAGGTATGGCTTTAGGAATAAAGTTACAAAAGAATTAGGGTTTTTCTATGATATACCCTTGTGTTTTTTAAAATTCTACGTTATAACCCTAATGTTTTTTTCTTCTACACTGTACCCTTAAGTTTTTAAAGTTTTCTACATAGTACCCCTACGTTAAGTGTACGTAACGTTTACCGTTAAATTCTCTTTGCATTTCTGGGCTTCTCTCTCAACCCTCCCCCTGCCAGCCCCCCAGCCCAGCCCCCACCCCTCCCCCTCCCCTCCACCCCCGCAACCACCATGACCGCCGCCAGCCCAACCCCCCCCCCCCCTCCCCTTCGATTTCCATGACCCTCCACCCCTTCTCTTCCTCGCACCGCAGCTGTGAACAACAACCACCACCACCCTCGCCATTGTTTTTAAAAAAATCAACCAGATTCAATCGTGTTTCAACGCAAAATCAACACTTAGATCTCTCTCTTCCATCTCGCAATCGCACGATGCATTGAAAATTCTTTGCGGGAAATCGAGGGGGAGGGGGTGGGGGTCGGGGAAATCGAAGGGGGGGAGGAAGGGGGGAAAACAAAGGAAAGGGGGGGGGGGGGGGAAATAAAAAGGAAGGGGGGGGGGGGGGCAATAAAATTATGGCTTTAGTGGTTTAGGAATAAAATTACAAAAGATTTAGGGGTTTTTCTATGATACTACCCTCTTGTTTTTTAAAATTCTACGTTATACCCCTAATGTTTTTTTTTTTATTGTACCCCTTAAGTTTTTAAAGGTTTTCTACATAGTACCTTTACGTAATAACCTTTAAATTTTTAACTTCTCTTTGCCTTTGCTTCTTTCCCAACCCTCCCCCCCCCCCCCCCCCCCCCCCCCCCCCCCCCCCCCCCCCACCCCCCCCCCCCCCCCCCCAACCCCCCCCCCCAAACCCCCCCCCCCCCCCCCCCACCCCCCCCCCCCCTTCTCTTCCTCGCACCGCATTGTGAACAACAACCACCACCACCCTCGCCATTGTTTTTAAAAAAATCAACCCGATTCAATCGTGTTTCAACGCAAAATCAACACTTAGATCTCTCTCTTCCATCTCGCAATCGCACGATGCATTGAAAATTGTTGCGGGAAATCGAGGGGGAGGGGGTGGGGGTTGCGGGAAATCGAAGGGGAGGGGATTGGGGCTGCGGGAAATCGAAGGGGAGGGGGTGGGGGCTACGGGAAATCGAAGGGGAGGGGGTGGGGGGCTGCGGCGGAGGAGAGAGGGAGGGGGTTGGGTGGCGGGGGGGGGGGTTGGGAGGCTGCGGCGGTGGAGGGGAGGTGGAGGGGGGGCTGGGGTGGAGGGGATGGGGAGGTTTGGGTGGGAGTTGATTGTACTAAACGGAGGTTTGGGTGGTAATTCAAAAATCATTAATGTCCGTTTTCATTAATACACGCTAGGGGTATTTTGTAGAAAACTTAAAAAACACAGGGGTACAATGTAGAATAAAAAAACATTAGGGGTACATTATAGAATTTAAAAAACGCAGGGGTATATCATAGAAAAATTCAAAGAATTATATTTTCCTATTCCTCGTTTTGAGTCAGTTCCTATGAGTTTCAAGTTCCTACGAGTGCCATGTTCCTTTACAGTTCTTCAGTTTCTATATAATAGAGTTAAACCAAATTATCAAGTGTCTGAATTTGAGTTTAGGTTTAAAGGGTTTGAGTGGACTCTTGTAATGGGTACTTGGTGAAGAGTTTGAGTGAATTTTTGTATCAAGTTCGAGTTAGGAACTTGGGTAAGTTCTTGTTGTTTATGCGTAGACTTGGGGTGAAGTCTATCCAGGGGTAAAGGGTTTGAGTAAATCGTTGTAAAGAGTTGTGGAAACTCTTGAGGAACTTAGAGTTAAGTCTAGAGAGTTAGAGTTCCTAGTGGAACTTGTGAGAGAGTTCCGAGTGGAACTTGGTTATGTAATAGGTTGAAACAGAGGAGGTTCCCTATTATAGTGAAGAGTTTAAATCCTGAGGAGGTCGTGGTTTTTCTTCTTGTATTGAGATAAGAAGTTTCCATGTAAAAATCTTTCTTGCACTTTCAGTTCCTTATTGCTTATATTTTAAATTCCGTATTATTTGAGAAATAAGTTCCACATTACAATTCACCCCCCTCTTGTAGTGTTCCTTCCGAGTTAACACAAGAGCCCTCAGATTTCAATCGGGCCTTCCATTGAGTTTTTAGAGATTGTGTGTTTAGGGCTATTTTCCTTCCTCGCCCATAGAGAACAAAACCCCCTATGAAAAGCTATTTGGTAAAAGAAATCGAATTATACCCGTTTGAGATCCTTTGGTTGTTTGGCCTTTGCTGCCAATCCTGTGACTCAAAAGGATAATTTTGGGTATAAAGGAGTTCCATGTGTGCATTTAAGGTATCCAGCCACCAAAAAAAGGCTACCAGTTGTTGAACTTGGTAACCGAAAAGGTGTTTGTCTCGAGGAATGTAAGATTCCAAGAGAACATATTCCATATAACACACACATCACAAATACTTTTTACTCCTACCCTCAACCAACTACCATGCCAAACACCTCAGAGTAACCCAACACCTCTTTGCAGCCACTTGAACCTGACATCAACACATCTGAACCTGATGGTGATGACACCCAAAAACCTGAACCTCGTAGCCCTCAAATGTCACCTCCCCCGTACTAAACTGTTATAGATGAGACAACATCCCTTCCTCACTCTCCTGCAGATTCACCTTATCACCCATTCAGGGACCATCTCCTCTAACTGAACCACCAATTCCCCCCCAGGAGATCAACCAGACCTCACAAAGTTCCCTCCCGGCTCAACGAGTACATCCATAATGCTCACACATCACCAGAAACCTCTGATGCTTCCCCCAGTATGAACTTGGCCTTCACTATAGCACAACCTAAATTCACCTACTTTCTCAGCCAAGTTTCCACTTACCATGAACCTTCAGCCAAGTTTCCACTTACCATGAACCTGCCAACTTCAAATAGGTTTCTTCTCACTCACATTGAGTTCATCTTATGAATGATTAACTTGAAGCTCTTGAAGTTAATCATACATGATATCTAACTGAACTTCCACTTGGGAAACGAGCCATATGTTACAAGTGGGTATACAAAACCAATTTCCATGCAGTTTGCACTATAAAGAGACACAAAACTCGTTTAGTTATCTTAGGATGTAGGCAGAAACCACACACTGTCTATATTGAAACATTTGTTCCAGTTGCTAAAATAACAAATGTGAGGTCCCTCCTCACCATTTCAGCCATGAAAGATTGGCACATTACTCAAACGGGATGGAAAAAATGCATTTTTACATGGAGACTTGGAAGAAAATGTCTACATGAAAATTCCCCTTGGTACACTTCCTTTGGCTCTAGTTACACCTCTGGCCAGGGGAAGCTTTTACTTCTTCCTCAACTCACGTTCGCAAACTTCACAAATCCTTGTATTATCTAAAGCAGGCCCTTCGCTTATGGTTCATGAAGCTCTCCACAGCTATCAAAGAGTTTGAATTTACTCATTGTACATCAGATTATTCTATCTTCACTAAGCATATACATAGTGAGTTTTGTTTTGGTATATATGTAGATCACTTATTGATTGTTGGTTCAAGTCAGGCTTGTGTAAACCAAGTCGAGACACTCACTTCTACATGAAAGATCTTGGTTCCCTTGTCTACTTTTTTAGCATAGATATGGACAAATCTCACCAAGGCATATTTCTCTCTTAAAAGAAATATGTCATAGATGTACACACATAGTTTGGAATGTCCAAAGTGAAATCACTCAAGGTTCCTATGGATTCCCAAATGAAACTTACCCCTGATCTAGGTTATAAGCTCACTGATGCCTCTTTTTATCAATGACTGGTAGGCAAACTAATTTCCCTCACCCTTACCAACCCCAACATTGCATATCCAGTTCATGTCCTTAGCCAATTTATGCAATGTCGAACATAAGTTGACCTTCAAGCTACAAAACGTGCTCTCAGATATCTTGCTGCTAATCTAGGTCAAGGGATTCCTCTTGCCTTCCAATTTGCTGCTATTCTCACAGTATGTGAAAGCGATTGTGTAACAACTCAGATTATCCCGGCCAACTTACAGAGGATTAAGTGTAGCGTAAGGGACTCTAGTTCAGCTAACCCTGATTATTACCATCACACTCACCGAACTACATTGGGGAGTGTGGAACTCAAAATCTGACTCTGTTCAATTTAATTATTTTCTGATTTTGTATTTAAGAGTCGTTAATGTTCCTGATTCACTCTTGGTGTTGCTTCCGCAAAAGCTTAGAGGTTATTGAGTTTTAGAGTTGGAAATATTTTATTAATTGAAATTGTAAACAAGTTTAATTTATTTTCCATGTTTGGGTTGTCCTATTTATAGAGGAAACTGTGTCACATTTCCTAGAGGAAATTATTAGGATAGAGTATGAAAATTAGGGCGTTGTTATAATAGTTAATTAAATTGAATAGAGTTGTGATTTGAGTTCCACACTCTCCGATGTAGTTTGGTGAGTGTGATGGTAATAGTCCGGGTTAGCTCGACCATAGTTCCTTCTGCTGTGCTTAATCCTCAGTTTGTTGACCCAACTGTTACAGATTGGGCTGGTTGTCCAATCACACGGTGCTCCACTTCAGGTTCTTGCATACTTCTTGGCTCCTCATCTCTTGGAAAACCAATTAGAAGCAACATGTTATGGCTCGTTCAAGTGCTGAGGCGGAATACCGCTCCATGGCCATCACCACATGTAAAGTGAAATGGCTCTCTTAGTTACAGAAGGAACTTGTGCCTCAAAAAACATCCCTCAACTATTGTTAAATGCGACAACAAAGTTGCCCTTGTTATTGCAATGAATCTAGTGCACCACGAGAAAACCCAACACGTAGAAATTGATTGTCACTACATAGGTGAACAAGTAGCTGCTGGCAACATCATTCCAGAGTATGTTCCAACCCAAGATCAGCTGGCGGACATATTCACTAATACACTCCCTGTTGCTAAACACCATCAACTTCTTCGCAAGCTGGGTGTTCTCACTTCCTCTCCACACTCAATTTGAGGGGGAGTGTTGAAGGATGGCTTAGGCCCATAGTCTAGTAGCTTAATAATTGGCCCAGTCAATTTAATTTCTATGTGTTGCTTCTAGTCGGCTAGCCTAGATATTTCTATTTTGTCGTTGTATAGCTGTACAAGACATCAGTACCTTCATGTGGTGGGTGGCACACCAAAAGTTAGAGATTAATTTTCAATACTTACAAAATCAAATGCTTCTACATCTTACTCTCTTGATCGCTTCGAATCCCCAAATGGCGATTACTCAACATATTGACATCTCTACCCTAAAGTCAAAGCGGTGTATTGATTAAATAAACACGAAAGGAGCACTAAAATATGATACTATCATACTATGATTTTTTTTAAATTTCGTATCCCACTATAGTTAAAATCCTGTATCCGTTTCTGATTGAGGTAATCCTGCTCTTAGGTCTCCTTTTAAGTTTTAGAGCCTGAAAGGTTATAATCTTAACTCAAAGAAAAAATTATCAAGAATAAGTCAACATTTAGGTGATTTGCTTAGAATAAATCAACTGAGAATAAGTGAAGCTTGTTAAGGGATATTCTCAAATTGGGTGTTGACTTGTTGACAACCTGTTTAACAAGTTAAGGTTGTGTCACATTTTAATTGGTTTTATTTTCCTTTTACATTATATTTTTATTAAAAACCTCATCTCCTCCTCCCTCGTCTACCCTGTCTCTTTTCTCCCTCCTTCATCGCCTCTCTCCTCCCATCTCCACCACCTCTTTCTCTCCCCCTCCCTCATCTCCACCCTTGCTTTCTTTCTCTCTGTCATTGTTGTTTTCTCTCTCCACCCTCTTGCCATAACTTCCACAACTGTCAACACCTAAACACCACCGCCAAAAACTAGAATGAGTAATCTAATTTGATTCCTTTAAAAAACAAGAAACGAGTTTGTGAAACTTATAGGCATGATATGATGTTCAATAAACTTCAAGCAACATTAGTTGACTTCCAATATTTGACAAAGTGATTTTGCAATCAAAACCATGATTTAGGACCAAACTACTAGTCGAAGACATTAGATAATTATACCCATATAAATCAGATTTTAATTCATGAATAAGAGTAAGGGTTTAAAACCAAATTCATGCCTTGCCAAAGAAATCAGAATTGTGCAAGAGAATTCAGCAAAGCACAACAATAATGAGAACAAGACAATGGCGCCAACAAATCAACGCCACACACGGCCAGATAGGAAGGACAAATAGACAGTAGCTCACGGTAGCAACAGAGACCACCGAAGGCAACCACCAACATCAACATAAGAGAGAGAAATAATAAGACAGCAAGTGAATTGATAATAGAGAAGCGGAGGTGGGTGGGAGAATAGAGAATGGTGGGTTTTGGTTGGGGTTAGGGTGGCAGGCTGGCAGCCAGTGAGAGAAAGACAGAAAAGTGGGGTTGCACGCAACCATGGAAGGGAGAGGAGGAGAGAAAGATAAAAAAATACAAAATAAAAAGAAAAAATCATTTTTTAACCAGTAGAACTGATCACAAGTAATTTAACTTGTTTAAAATTCATGACTGTTAAAGTTAGACTTATTCAAGAATAATCAAAAGAATAAGTTAATTTTAGCGGATGGTTTAAAGGTCAACTTATTTTTGACCTTTTAGGCTCGAAAAACACCATTTCCAGCTGCAAAACGTCATCGTACATTTCATTCTACATATCAAAACGACAAGTGGAAAAGAGAAAGTTACAATTCGACTGAAGTTGCAGTCTCGTAAATTAATCTCAGGTAAATGGGCACAGCAGCCAATTTACATCAACATTCTAGTACATTAAAATTCCAGTAAAAGAATTGGGGGGAAAACATTTCTCCCACTAACCTCCTTCTTCATCAGTCTTCTGACTCTTTCTCTCTCATCTCTCTACCGGAGCGAAGAACCCACCAACGTTCTTCAATGGCGGAAGAATCCGAGGTGAATATTTTCAATACCCAATTTCAAAAAAAAATCTTTTAAATTACCCAAATTTTCTTTTATAAATTTAATTTTTGTGATTTTGGGTGTGAAATGATGGAGTTACAGATGAACATGGAAGCTTTAAAAAAAGCATATGCAGATATAATATTAAACACTTCGAAAGAAGCAGCTGCAAGAGTAATGGTGGCGGAACGCAAAGCTCGTTGCTTTGAGCAGCAATTGGATTCTTTAAAACAGGAGTCGCTTTCCATGCTTCTTCGTTTGAAAGATCATTTCAATTCTACGGTAAATTGTAAATTGTAATTTTTACTTTTTCATTTTTGTTTTTGGCAATTTTTGTCTTTTTTTGGGGTTATTTGTGTTTTATAGTGTTTGAATTGAACTGGGTTTTGTTGGGTTTATGTGATTATCGCTTTTCTTTGGTGGGTTTGAAATCATGTGCTTTAAATTTATAGTTTGTATCATTCGGAGTTGAGATTATTGATAATTAGGGTACATGTTAAATAATGTAAATCTACTATTTTTTGGTTTGTGCGTAACTTGGTGGTTCGTGGTTTCACTGGAATTCTGTCTGTTTTCTCTTGAAGCAATGTGATATGGAGTAGTATATCATATAGTATGTGTGATGAATGATGATAGTAACTAGTAAGTGCATCCTCCATCGATTTTCACAAGGCATGCACCGTTTTCAAGGTTGAATTTTGACCATTTGTTACTTGTAAGTTGTAATACATATTTAAGAAAATAATCAATCTAATAGTAAAATTTATACTCTGGATTTCACCTTCTTCCGGGAGGTTAGTCTTCAAAATAAAATTTTGATGATTGTGCATGCCTTATATATAAAGAAACAAGATATAGTAGTATGATGAGGGATTTTTTCTCACTCATATAGAATTGTAGGTATCTTTCACAACTATCTTGTGTAGAACATGCTTGAGTTTAGAATGTCCTGAAAATTGGAGGAAGGGAGGTCTAATGGGGATTGATAGCTGTTTAGCATTGTGCCTTGGAGCAACTTTAAGCTATAAACTAAACATATGGACCCTGTATGGTTGTATCCTCAATCATGTGCTTGTTGGATCGTACCTCCTTGAACCTTTTAAAAAAGTTTAGAGGAGTACACATTCTTTCTTCTACGGTGTTGGATACAGTATGACGAGCTGAAGATACTTTCAGGCAATGTGAGCTTCTATGGGAGTGATTCACCACGCAATTGGCACTGCCGCAGTGGCCTCTAAGCCTCAGTTTGTTGCTCCTGTGGTGGAAGGTCACTTTAATGTGGTTCTCTTGCCATTCTGGCCTTTCATTTTTACTCTTGTAAGAAAATTCTAATGGTTATGGAAAGTTATTCAGAGGGAGCTAGTGATGCACTTCCTAGTATTAATTTTGGGGGTCTGGATCATATCATCATAGTGGATGGATGTACTTATGTAAAAAGTAGGATGCTTTTGGCATCCTTTGTTAATTTCTCCAAAATAGTTGCGTCCTTAAATATATTGAGGAGACAAATGTCTTGACTGACTCTTGATTACTAGCCTCTTGAGCTTGATTTTTTTCCATCACATAATTTCTCTTTCCACCAAAAATATTCAACTTCGGATGCATTCTCTTCACTTTATTTTCCCGAACTATGTGGAACTTATTTGAACTTCTTCGAACTTATTGAAGCTTAGTTTATAAGGTGTTAAAACTTTTGAACTTGAAACTTATCTGAACTTATTAGAACTTATATGAACTTATTAGACTTGAAACTTATTTTTTTTGTGGTAAAGAACTCGCACCCTTCATCATCAATGTTGACATTTCCCATGGCTGTTAAAAAGTCAGTAGCGAGGGCTGTTAAAAAGCCTTGCCGCAGTGATGTTGTAGAGATTATATTCATTAGACCCTTGATCCAAGATACCCTGATCTGTTTAGTACTTCACAATAAGTAAGGAAGCATATACAGTTTAATATGCCATTTTGATTTAGTCCTTTTAATTCAATGCCAACATATAGCGAATCATTTGTGGTTATTTTCCGTTGGCGTGAACCATTTCTATTAAATTAGTATCAGAGGCACTGAAAACTCTGAATGATTTATCTTGTCATCTTTCTTGTGATAGTAGAAACTGATAGCATAATATTCAGCCAGTTGGATAATTAGTTCATCAATTTGAATATGTGGCACTCTGATTTCTACTACATTTTATGAAAAGCATGGTTGCTTCTGATTCTTGATTTTCACTGCTGAATTTACAAGAGGATCACAATAAATAAGATAGATAGCTCTATCCTAAGAGAAGTTCAGGTTTTTTCAATGAATGGATACACAAGGAAGACTGGAAGAGCTTCATATAAGAAACATGTCAGACTGCATTTGAGGAATCGCTATGCAACCAATATTTTGGATGAAATGCTGGGTGCACGTTCACAGCTTTGCTGCCATGTTAGATTGAACACGAGTAGCATTTAACAACGAATAACTGTAGAACTGGCTGAACAAACTTATCATATACTATCTGTGGGGATACATGGATTCTTGCATAAATGTTCAAATTCTTTGGTAGGAGTATTTGGATTGTTATGGATAGGATGGATGTTACTGCTATGGTTTGTTTCTTAATATTAGTATTAACATAAAGCAGGTTTTAACTTCCAGCTAATAAGCATACTCTTCAAAGTTTTCATGTGATGAGTTCGTGCTTGTTAAAGGGAAAAAGATTTGATGGGAGAAGTATTCATGTTTGCAGATCATAGAGACAGAGGCTAGATCATTGAAACAACAAATGAAAATTGAGGAGCTTGAAGCACAACTCGGCGAGGCTGAGGGAATTATTGTTGACCTCAGGGGTGAGTTCAAGCAAGTACAGGAGCAATTGGAGATAATGAGGCACAACCAGAAAAAGCTTGGGAGAGATGAATCTGTAAAAGAATGTGTGCCTGAGGATAATGCACCTGATTCTTCCATCATGTTCCGGGTATCAGATTCAAAATGTGTTTTGGTTGATTATGAGAAGAAAGTTGCATCGCTGCATCCGACAGCACTAAATGATAAGCAGTGCGATAACATGAATAGTACTAACCTATCTGTCAAAACACATTTGAATCAATTTGATGCTCCTAATGATGATTTTAGTTCCATCATTATCCAAAATTCGCAGACTGATTTATGCAGAAATGGGTGTACTCAAAGAATACGTGCATTTGAAGGAAACTTGGCAAAAGTAAGACCGCCTACTTCACAGTCTGAAGATCAGAAGTTTCTGATTCCGTCGATAACCAATGCAGAAAAATCAGTGAACCGTAGGCAGTATGCAAATGATAGTGCTAACTCCTGCCAGAAACCATTGTGCTCTACTGATAAAAGTAATGCTAAGAATATTTCATCAGGAGAGTTACTGTATCGTACCAGCTGTTACAACGACCAAGCTATCAGATCCCGTCGCAGATCTGCTCGAAAAAGTTCCAGATACAGGGAAGCAATTGCTTCCTTGCAGGGTTCTCGTAAAAGTTTTGGAAGAACACACCTACAGCCTTTTCTTGGTCCATTGAAGGGATGCTCCAGCAATGTGAATCTGGAAGCTGTTGAGATCCCAATAGAAATAGTTGAGATGGATCCTAAGAAGATTAAAGTTTGCCGTGTGTCAGAATCTAATGACTTGAGTTGTAATAGTAAGAATGCAATATGTGCTGAAGAAAGAACTGGTGCAGAAACCAGAGAGGCGTTAGGTGATGAGTCCAATACTATTCCTGGTGGTGCACTACTGAATTCAGTGCTAATTGATGTGCCTATTTCGGAAGGTTTTGGCAGCAGTCATTGTCAACTAGCTGGGGTTGACAGGTTTCTGAAATTTACGTTCCATAGGAAGCGCCGGAAGAATGTTTTGGGAAAAATTGATGAGAACATTTTTCAGGATAGGGGACCCATAAGGAGGAGATTGGAGAATCCGACCAATGTTGGTATGGTTAAAAATGGTATTTGCAAAGACAAAATGCAAAATGAAACTGAAAAGATGACGCAAGTTGCTCATCAGGTTTGATTCCCCTTGTTCAAGTGAATTTTGATGTCTGCTTTATTCTGATTATTATTTGCACTTGACATGTAGTTCATTGAGCAGGAGAGCCATGTAGGTTTTCCATGTTGGCTTAACTCTTTTTAGTTTTTTTTTTTTTGTTTTTTTAAAATGTCAACGAGGCAGGGGTTAATTTTATTTTAGTTTATACAGCTTGTCTGGGTATTTAATGCATCTTGATCAGGGATGTATTGCTCGGGCTTACTCATGAGTTAGGCTAGTTCAACTTGCTCAAGGCTGCTTTAAAGCTTGAGTCAAGCTTGAATTTCGCTTGAAACCTTAACAACCTGTTTAGTAGGAGGTAGTAGAAGGCGATAATGTTAATAAATTTATAGGTATTCTTGTGAAAAAAGTGTCATCGCCAATGTCCATAGTAATGTTTATCTATCTCCAAGTACCTCTTTTTATACATAAGTTCCCATTATCACTTAAGAAGGTGGTATTGAGTGGTAATGGATTTTTAAGGAAAAAAAACACATGCTCATGGATAGTTTCATCACCATGGCATTGGCATATGACTTTGTTTTAATAAATTACATCTAAATTCATTGTCACTACCATCATTTATTACCGATTACCAAACAAGTCTTTGAAGTTGAGTTGGGAGACTTGGGTTCAGCTTGAAATGCTTTATTATAATATAAGTTGATATAAAAATAATTTGACCTATGATTTTAAGAAAACACGCACATTGAAAGACACACACTAAGACACACACAACATACAGAGTAGTATATTATACAGAAGAAAATATCAAGAGAGAGATGCTGATTAATAAACTAGTTCTATAAATTTTGTAGCCAGAAGAAGTGCTTACTTGGTTGCAACTTGATATACTAGTTTAGCTAGAGCTTGAGTAATCAAAAACCTGTCATGCTTCAGTCATTTACAAGATTGACAAGCTTAACCTCAAGTGAAGTTAGGATCTGAGCTATTTTGAGCCAAGCCAGACTCAAGCTTGCTCGATTTGCTATCACCCCGCTGATTTTTCTTCTTTTTCTTGCAGCTCATTTCATTGACTGGAATACGGTGTTGAAGGACATAAGAGTACCAGTTTCTCCATGACTCTGGATGATGTAAATTCTCTCCCTTCTTTTTAGTTCAATTTGCTTGAAGAAACAGCTAAAGGCTTACCGAGGTCTTATGGCTGGACGAAATTAGCAATCGTGATATTATTTCTTTCTAGTGGCGGTAGTGTGTAGTATTCGGCCCCTTAATACATTGCTTCTTGCCTTCTAATGGCATTTGACAATTTCTTAGAATATAGAGCAGCAGATTCAATGGCTATTTGTCTTTCGTGTGGATAAGTGGTGATCTTAGATGCCAGAGTGTAACTCAGAAAGACAATCTGCATTGCCCCAACTTGATGGTAGAAGTTGTCTTGGCACTTGAGGATTTCTCGTATATTATTAATCAAATATTCGTTATATTAAATCTTGCTTTGGGTTTAGTCAAGATGGAGCCAATGTTGGTTTTTGTCAGTATCAGAGTTCTTGTCTTAGGTATAATTTGAGTATGGTTCTAGTATTTCAGAAGTCAGGTGTGGGTAAGTTTTGTTGAGTTGGAACTTTTTGACTGATCCAGAAACAAAAAAAGAAAGTTCATCTTGTAGATTTTTGTAACATCATCTGTTCCATATTGTTCTTCATTGTTATTGTAGCTTCAAATGTCAAGGTATGTGAAAAAATGATTTATTTTTGGAAATTTTGTCAGAAACAACCTTTAAATCTAAGTTTTTTGCGGAAACAACCTTTTTAAAAAATATGGCAAAAGAAGACCTTAAGAAGAAAATATTTTGCGAGGAATAACCTCGACTCATTTTCCGGCATTGACCAAGCATTTTTCAGCGTTGACTTGTTAAAACCAAACATGTGAAAGACACGTGAACTGCATATTTTATGTTTCAATCATGTTTTTCTCCATTTTTCGACATTGACCAAGTATTTTCCGATGTTGACTTTATTAGTATATGAAGGGAAATGGGGTTGAAACATAAGAAATGTAGGTTACGTGCCTTGCCATGTTTGGTTTTAGTGAGTCGAAGCCGCAAAATACTTGGTCAATGCCCGAAAAATGGGCCAAGGTTGTTCCTCGCAAAAAAATTACTTTTAAGGTCTTAGTTTGCCAGATTTTTTTTTAAAAGGGTGTTTCTCGCAAAAAACATGTATTTAAAAGGTTGTTTCCGACAAATTTTCTTTTATTTTTTGTTCTTTGAATAGGGAAAGAATGTGGTTGTGAGTGTGGAATTAAGCGGGTACAATTGTATTAAGATATAATAACATAGTTGGGCAAGCAGCTAAGCATGATCGATCCTGACATTTTATGGACCTTGGGCAAAATAAAAAAAAGATCTCTTGTCATATTATTCTATAAATATTCAATTTATTTTGGCAAAAAGTACAAACAACATAACAACAAACAAAGGACCAAAGAAAGACATAACAAATCCTAAACCTACCTCAACGTCCCTTGTCTTGCCATAACGGCTAAGACATGGGTATGCTACATCGTACTTCTATCTTTTTTGTTGACAATGGCTAAACAAAAAAGAAATCAAAAGCCATCCTTTCTCGCTGTAGTAGCGAGGTTGTGGGCAGTTTTGATAGTTTCTCTGCTAACCTTAATGCAATAGAAGTAGTTAAAAGAAAAGGCTAAATTCTTAATAGTTCTGATGATGGACCTTATCTCCTTGTTGCAACCTGGAATGTTGAGGGCCTCCCCAATTATTTTGAGTTGGTTTTGATGGTTAAGTCCAAACAAATTCCTCTAAAGTCTGAAATGCCCTTGAGAACAGCGTAAGCTTATGCTTGGAGTGGAGAGTTGGCAAAGATTTTACCTGCCCATTTCTCTATAGGGTACATGCTTTCTCCTATCAAAGCAATTGTTGCCTTCCCTTTTCTCCCTGGTTTTCCTTTCCAAGCGCCATCTACTTGTATAGTAGTTGGAGGAGTCCCTTGCTATTTGCTTGGACTCCATATAAAATGGATTTTTTGCTTGAACATAGGTTATGCGCTTCATGGTTGTTATAATCTCATTGCCATTATCCTCCTGTATTATTTGAGATCTTTTCCTATGGTCTTCTATTACCGAGATGATTCTGCTAGGATTGCAAGTATTCTCTTTGAAGATTATCTCGTTCCTGTGAATCCATATCCCCCATAAGATAGAGATGAAGTCAATCATTAGCGTATCCCTTTCGCTTACCCTTTTCTTTCAGAACAGATTTAGGAAATTCTTGATCCAATCTTGAACTTTTGTATTTGTTGGATTCTCCAACCCGATTCCTATAGTTACTGACCAAATATGCTTCGAGATGAGACAAGAACGAAGCAAGTGATTGGAAGATTAACCATCCTTCTTGCATAGAAGGCAAAGATCTTCCACCTTAATATTCCTCTTACCCAGATTGTCTGTAGGAAGAGCATTGTACAGGATTTTCCATAGAAAGTGTTTTCACTTACCAAAATTTTTTGAATTCCAGGTGAATTTTTAGAATATTTTCTCAGTGCTTCTATAGTTAAGGCTTGATTGTAGATACCAATACCCTGTTTTAACTGAGTACGAACCGTTTTTGGTGAATCTCCATTCCTCATAGTCTTCCTCCGGAGGAGAAGGAATTTGGGTTGTTAAAATAGCCTTGGCATCAACAGAAGAGAAACTGTTCGACATATAAACGGTTTAAAATTTGAAAAAGCTAATCTATTTCAACCAGAAGAAACGTGACAAGTGTCGCGTGCTGATATGTTCCGCGGGGAAGCAACAGGTGTCGTGTAAACACTGAACTGCACCACCTGACGCGCGTCAAACCTGTTGTAATGCTTTTTCCTTTTTTGAAATGTGGAATGTTGCGTTTAATTGATGAAATCTGTCTACTTGAAGTACCTTTAAGCAAAACGCTGCATTTCTCTTTTATCATCAGCTTTTTCTTTATAAAGAAAACACAATGCAATGTTGAACCATAAACAACGAATGGTTTGCATTTGCGAACGTTCGTCCAATTGTTCATCCATAAACAATTCTTTTGTTCATGACTAAGGGAAAAAATAAAGCTTCATGGCCATGAACCATTTTTTGGTTCATGATTAAGAGTGCTCTCAGACTTTTGCTAAAACTTTGGAAAAGACTCACATTAAATATATCCTCAAATCCAATATAAAGTTTCACTAATATCATTAGAAGTTACTTATTTTTGAGATATTTAGGCCCCATTCTTTTGGATTGAGAAAATATGAACTGAACTGAACTGAACTGAACAGAGAGAAACTAAAATGAAGAGAGTAATCGAAAATTTGAAAGGCAGAGAATAACTGAACTGAAGTGAACTCAACTGAAAATAAGTCCAAACTAACATGCCTTGGCTTATTTCGATGTCTTTTGTGTAACTAATACCTCGACCATCATCTGTCTACTAGAAGTATTTGCGTTAACAAATTCACTAAAAACAACATACGAAAGAAGAAAGGCAGAAAAATACAAAAAGAATCCGGGAACAGGCGGAAAAAAATATAAAGACGGAATAAAAAAGCAAGCGCAATGATAACTGATGAAGGCAAAATCAGAGTATTTGAGTGCAGGAGTGGTGTTTTTGTGTCTCCCAAAGTCCCCTCTCCTGCACCCATCGCCATCTCACCCTGACCTCCCTTGATCATTACGGCTCACTGCCATCCCCCAACATTCTTTCCTTTCTTTTTCAGTGTACATTTGCTCTCTCATTCTAGTATACTACTCTTTCTATTTATCTGTTGGATAATATCGATATTCAACTAATGGAGTCCATGGTCTCCAACCGTCGATAAATAAACTTTTATCAGGTATTAAACACTTAGGGTGCGTTCTCTTCAACTTATTGGACCTGAACTGAACTGAATTTATCTGAACTGAACTTATTGGACCTGAACTGAACTGATTGGAACTTATTAGACCTGATTGGACCTGATTCAACTTATTGGACCTGATTGAACCTGATTGGAACTTATTGGACCTGATTGAAACTTATTGACCTGATTGGAACTTATTAGACCTTATTGGCCCTGATTGAAACTTATTTGACCTTATTGGACTTGATTGAAACTTATTAGACCTTATTGGACCTAATTGGAACTTATTTGACCTTATTAGACAAAAAAGTTGATGAGTAATAACATAAATATTACCCCTAACGTAAATACTACCCCTCAAAATTTATTATGAAGTAATAATTATTAAAATTCGCCCTTTAAAAAAATAATTATTATTAATTATCTCTTATGATAAACAATTTAACAAAAAAAATATCCTATTTATATACTTGCCTATACATAACTTTCACCACTAATATATCTAATAGTCTTGTTTTGCCACTGGAAGGTGTTTGACCTCTTTGGGGGAACTTTTGCCACTGGAAGTATGGCTTGGAGTATTAATTCCACGGGGCCAAGCTTATTTGACAAAGGAAAAATGGTTGATATTGAGGAAGGATCGGGAGATTCCGATGATGGAGAAGTTAATGGGGAGAAAGGATGTGATGACGACTCTTGTGATGCTGCTAGTAGGTCCCCAACTAAGAGTTTATCTGGGAAAAAACGTAAAAGCACTGATAGTGGAAATTTATCTAGTAAGAGAACTATGAAGGAAGACCTTGAAACATATATGGATGTTTTAAGGAAAAACATCCAATTAGGGTCCTCCAAAGCATAATCCACTCCATCATCGTCTTTATATGAAAGATTAATCACAACTTTGCAAGACATTCCCAAAGTTAAGGTTCATGGAAAGGCTTTCATTATTGACTGCTTGGATTACTTACATGAACCAAAGAAGAATGGTGAATTGTGGCTTGCTCTTCCCGATAATGAGTATAAACTCATTTTCTTGAAAAAGAAAGTTACATTTCCCGGTGACTGTTACATCTTTCAATTTGATGATTAGAGTGATGTTCGATTTCTAGAGCTTACTTATCTATAGGGTTCTTATGTATTTTTATTTTCAAGGGCGTCGTTTCTAGGACATAAGAACTACTTGCATTTAAATGTATTTTATTTTCAAGGACGACATTTCTAGGACATTAGAACTACTTGCTTTTACTATGTATTTTTATTTTCATGGGTGTTATGACTATGCTTATCTATGGTTACTTTATGTTGAAGCAATCAACTTCTAGATATTTCTTAACATTACTAGTTGCTTATCTCCATCTTCTTTTAATGTCTGGCTTGTAGAATGGACGAGATGTTGGTTGAGAATTGTATGATGTACATAGCTTTGCATGAGCTGAAAAGGTTGCTTACAAGCATGGTTAGAATACCATTGCATGTTGGAGGTAAATCTGGTTCTCATTGGATCCATAGATTATTGAATGGTCATCCACAATTATGCAAGGAACAACTAAGAGTAGAAAAACATATTTTCATCAACCTTGTGAATGTGCTCATGGAAAAACAACTAATCTCAGATGGAAGGGTTGTACTTGTTGCGGAGCAGGTTGGAATATATTTGTATATCCTGGCGAAAGCCGATTCATATCGTGATGCCGGAGATGGATGATGCTTACCAGTTGGCTATCATCGTGGCAACATGCACGCTTCATAATTTTATTCGTTTACATGATTTAGGGATTCCAGTTTCGCAAGTAGTTGAAACCATGGAGCCAAAAGTTGATTTAAATTTGACTGACAAGACGAGAACAAAGAATATGGAGATTACTCGGGCAAAAATTGCAGATGAAATATGGTTGGATGTTGGTGAAGAAAACATATTGATTGAAGAGGAGGATGTAGAAGATGAAGAAAGATACTTCGGTGATGATAATGAAGCAATCAATTGATAACATTTATATCTTTCATTGTTATTAGTAACGAAAACATGTTATCTGTATTACTCCATTCGTTTCTTTTTGTTCTTCCTGTTTAGAATCTTGACACTATTCACAATTCGAGAGAATCTTCTAAATTATTTTCAACATATGATAAAAAAATATAGTCATGTGAGGTCTTGTTTGATTCGTCTCAATGATTACTTTATTAATATTTAATCATTATAATATTTACTAATAGACAATGAAATATATTTAAGGTCAAAGACGTGCATTGGCAAACATAAAAGTCAAAACAGGAAGAACAAAAAGAAATAGAGGGAGTAGTTATTTAAAGACGAATTGCAAAATATTGTAATTATGATGATTATTATTGTTAACCTTATTTGACCATGATTATAATATTTTTTAATAATAATATAATCAGCTAATGCCTAATAGTAGTATGAATAATAAAATAATAGATAATAATACAAGTATAATACTATACATTGTGGTACTTTAATTAAAAAATTTAATAATAACATAATCAGCTAATAGTAATATGAATAATAAAATAATAGACAATAATACAAACATTTAATAAAATAATAAACAATAATACAAGTATAATACGATATAATCATTGTGGTACTTTAATTAAAATTTCTAATAATAACATAATCAACTAATAGTAATATGAATAATAAAATAATAGACAATAATACAAATGTTTATTGATCATTGACTATTTGGACCTTATTGGAACTTATTGGACCTAATTAGACCTGATTGTAACTTATTGCACCTGATTGAAACTTATTGGACCTTATTAGACCTGATTGGAACTTATTGCCCTGATTGGACCTGATTGAAACTTATTTGAACTGAACTGAACTTATCTGAACTGAACTGAACAGATTGGACCTGAAACTTAATTTATTAAGGTGAAGAGAACGCACCCTTATACGACTTCCGTATAATCTTAGGCCTGTTCTATTCGGCATATGAACTGAACTGAACTGAATTACATTATAACTAATAGTAATGATAATAATTTAGCTATCATTAATTAATAAATATAAATTAATAAATAAATACTAATAGTAATAACAATATAAATATAATAATAATAATAATAATAATAATAATAATAATAATAATAATAATAATAATAATAATAATAATAGTAATATAATAATAATAATAATAATAATAATAATTATTATTATTATTATTATTATTATTATTATTATAATAATAATAATAGTAAAAGCAATAGTAATAGGAGTAGCAGTAGTAGTCGTAGTAATAATAATAATAATAATAATCATAATAATAATAATAATAATAATAATAATAATAATAATAATAATAATAATTGTAATAATAATATTAAAATTAATATTAATATTAATATTAATGTTAATATTAATAATCGTAATAGTAATAATAATAATAATAATAATAATAATGATGATGATGATATTAATGATAAAATAATCGTAATTGTAATAATAATTATTAATTATCATTGTTTTATTATCAGAGAGATAAATTAGGAAGCGAACGGTGCAGAACCGAAGCGGGCCGAACTAAAAATAACCTGGGGGGAACAGGCCCTTACTTGCAACTTTTTTTTCGTAAATGGGTGTATATTATACATGTTATATTTCTTCATTTGATAATCATGATACCTACATAAAAATACTAACGTTCCCGTTATATATTGTCCTTTCCTACTTTTAACTTTCAATTATATGTTACTTTAATTTTCCAAAACTTTGTTCCCCATCATACTTTTTCTCTTTTTCTAAATTCTCATGCAAAAGCAGACGTAGCAAGTACGTGAAGAAAGAGAGAATACAAGTTTGTTTGATTGACATTAAGGGGGCGTTTGGTTTGGGGTTTTTAGGAAAGGGTAAGAGAATCAAATAGGTTGATTCCCTTACTTGGTGTTTGTTAGCACATTTTAATCATTCCCTTTACCCTCCCCTTACCCCCAAACTCCTCTACTTCCATTACCCACATCCCCCCAGGTTTCACTTACCCTTTCCTCCTTCTACTCTATGGTCACTTTGACCAACAATTGACCACCACCCCAACCACTAGAACAACCACCCCAACCACTAAACCACCACACCAACCACCAACCCACTACCCGTAAGCCAATGACACCACCTCTTCCGCCACCATAACCACCACCCTATCCACCGAAAATGACCACCCACCCGCCGGAACCACCATCCGGCCGCCGAACCGCCACCTCCATGAACAAAAACTACCATGGCGCCACCTTAGCCACATAAACCATCACATAAGCCACCACTACCCACCCCAAAATCCACCAACACTTCCATAACCTTAGGAACTCAAAAAAAAAATACAAGAGTAAAAATGGATGAATATCTTTCCATATGGCTTTAAATGGTCAAATTCGACCATAGAAACTCTAGATCTAGAGTTTTTATGTTCGAATTTGGCCTTTAAGACCTCAAATTTCACCTTTAATGGTGGTGGAAAAGGAAAAGAAAGAAGGGGAGGTGGTAATGTTGGTGCCGCGGCGGTGAGAGGGGCGGTGAGGAGAAGGTGCGGCTTCCGGCGGTGGGGGGCGGCCGACGGTGGGGGCGGCCGACGGTTGGGGGGCGGCACCAGCTATACATGAGAGAGAGAGGGGGGTAGAATATGGTGGAGAAGAGGAAGAGGGTTTTTCTAGCCAAACAACATATTTAATCTAAGGGTTTTCTTTTCCTTTCTCCTTGTTTCTCTTTCTTAAACCCTTTCCTTTTCCCCTTCATAAACCAAACGCCCCCTAAATAAATGGAAAGTGGTAATTACTAGAGAGTAGAGAATAATTAAGTTGTTTGTTTGACATAAACAAAGGTATGTGAATTTTTTTGTGAATTCTCCTTCTCCGTTCTCACAAGGAGGAATTAAAGTATGTAATTAGCTCCCTTGAGGCAAGTGAAACTTTTCATGATAATATTTGATAAGGAAAGAGACGAGATTAGTTAATTAAAGTACGATCGAAGTTAAGGGAAAAACCACATAAACTTTTCATTAAAACAAATAATAACATAAAGCTTCTTAATTACCCTAGCCTCCCCTACCCCTCTCTCTTTTTCTCTCTCAAACCCTAGCCTCCCCTACCCCTTTTTCATTAATTTGGGGCTGTCATGGATGATTTCATCTATGGTAAGCCCCTTTTCCCTTTTTATTTTCAATTTTTAGTTCATTTTCTTATTTTGTTTAATAAATTAGTCTCTCTTTATGAGATTTTTTCAAACCCTATTATGGGGTTTTTAGTCTTTGTTTTGGAGATCTCCTTCTCCCCTATGGGAGTTGTGAGTATGATTTTTTTGTTTTTAGGTATGAGAAATTATTCTCATTGGTTGAAGTTCGAGACTCAACATGAAGGTATTGGAATCTCGGATGCGGTCAACATGGCTCGATCAAGAATGTTCTTCCCAAACTATGTCAGAATGATAGACTTCCTCATCAATTTGCTTGATTCAAAGCAAATACAAGGGAAATTGCTTATTTGTATTGCTTCGATCCCGGTTCATTGTAGTTTCTTCGAAGACGAATTTGATTTAATTAGCCTTGTTTAATTATATCTTGTTTTTGTTTAATACCTATTGTAGATGCCGTTTGACCTTCAATTAATGAAATTTCTCTTTAAAAAAAAAAGTACGATCGAAGTTTCAAACTTTGATTTTGGAACATAAAAGTTTAATGTTAAATAACCGAAAATGAAGAAATTATCCTTCGATATACAAAGAGAATATTTGTCGTAAATTTGTAGAGTTGAAAGACTCAAACCAAGTAAATCTACCAAATTATTCCTCCTTACATGTTGGTGAGAACAATTTGAGTATGTAAAACCCATCATATAATAAGAATACGATGATATTTTCGCTAATTTTCATCTCATGAGTCTAGTGAGAAAATCTTGGCAAAATCACTTCTTATGACGCTCACACCACAATCCTATCTCTTACCCCTATTTATCTAACTAAAATTTAACTAACAGAAGTACTTCATTTCATAAAATATACTCACAGGCGTGTTCTTATTAAAAGAAAAACTTACAGTGAACGTGTCTTTTCAATTCTTACAATTCGTCAGGGAGATTCCTTTGATCAGTCATCATCATCTCACTCTTTCACTGCCCTCTATAATATCCCACAACCAAACAAGCTCTTCACACCATCAATTTAAACAACACTTTCTTCTTCTTCAACTTTCACGTCATAAGTAAAAGATTTCTCCTAAGTAAAAACTTTCATCTTTCAAGTCTTTAGTAAAATTAAACAATCTCGCTCTTTATTAGTTGTTAGATGGAAAAGAGACGAGATTATGAAGAAAAACATCTACACACTGCCTTATTCACAATGTTAATAGCCCTTTTAATGCTTTGCTTTCAACGTGCTACCATAGTTACGTTGGTCGAGGCGCAATGGCGCGCTCGCATTTTTATTCTCGTCAACTTGATCTTGTTAGTTATCTTATATTCATCTATACACTACACCACTTCGAGCAACAAACACGAAAACACGAATCGTGAGGAGGAGGAGAGAAGAGAGAAAATCGCAACGAAACGAAGACATTCTGATGTGAATTTAACAACTAGTGATGATGGTGAAAAGAGTGAGTTTTCTTATTGTAAGAAAACATCAAGAAACGTTGTTAATGAGGTTTATAAAAATAGTAATGAGGTTTGTAACAAGGTGGGAGAAGATGTGGATTTGTTGTCTGAGGAAGAGCTTAATAAAAGAGTTGAAGAATTTATTGCTATGTTTAGAAAACAGTTAATCGTTGATTCTAAAAGAAAAAACAGAAATGTTGCTGCTACAAGAAATGTTGCTGCTACAAGAAATGTTGCTGCTACAAGAATTGTTCGAGGACGATCAACGAAGCAGCTTATCAGTTAGCTATGATCTTTATTATTTCTATTTTTTTGTGTTTGAAAATTAAAATTTTAGTATTATTAGTAGTGAAGTATTATTTTTTTGGCCTCTTTCATTTGCAAAAGCATGAGAAGAATCATATATAATGAAGGAATCTCTCTTTCGAATTAGATCTTGATTAATCAAGTTGATCTCTTTCCATTTGTCAACAATTTAGGTCCTTTCTTTAGTTTTAGCCTTTTTAGGTGTAATATTTTTGATGCATTTTGATTACTTGGAGTTGGTGTAATCAACGTATGATCTAAGAAATCTTGATTACTAATACACTATACATAACACTTATTTTCATATCATAAACGAATCGACCGGTTTTTATGTTGCATCTATATATCTAATACTTCATCCGTTCTTTTTTACATGCAACGTTTTTAGAAGAGGAAAGAGATAAGAAAATTATCCTAATGGGCTAGAAGAGAAAATGAGAGAAATGCAAAAATGTCAATGTTATACAACTTGCTAATCTATTACTATATACTTCCTCTGTTTTTTTTTTTACTTGCAACGGTTTGACTTTTACACTATTCACAAACTCTACTTAGTTTAACTTTGGTGATTTATAGTTAAGAAAAAACATATTCATGTGGGATCATGTTAGATTCGTCTCAATGCGCATTTTCCAAATATATACTTTTTATAATTTTTACTTATTTGTAATTAAAGATATTAATGGTTGAAGTTATGCATTGGCAAACGTAAAAGTCAAACGGTTGCAAGTAAATAGATTAAGAAGAAGTACTAAAAGAGAAAACACTATTCACCTTTTCCCCCAAAACTATCCTAGGTGGCATGACCAGATTGTTCTATTTCCCGCCCAAATGCCTTACCTAATAAAAATCCCCTCAAAAAAATATTGGAATAAGAAAAAGGAAAAGCTATCCTATGTGTCATTCCATGTGCAAAAAACTTGATCCCACTTACTAAATGCATTGTTGGCCACGGTGAACACAAATACTCCACTACTAATAATTACTTTCAAAGGAGTAATTAAGAAGAAGAAAAGACCCATCATCTTCTACATTAATATTTTGAAGCGTTTTAGAGGCCCAATAAACTAAAATTACTTTCAAAGGAAACATTAATTTTACACCTGTTTTCAAGATAACATTTCACTAGCAGAATTATGAGATAAAATTATCTCTGACTTTCTAAATTACATCCTATCAATCGCTATTAAAAAGCATATAATTGTATTGCACCTTTCTCTCTCCTTCTCTCTCCCTCCCTCTCTTCCAGTAAGAAAAAATTACGCCTTCTATTATTTTTTCATCTCTCTTTCAAAATTGCTATATTTCCTTATTAACAGAGTAATAGCTATTATACTCATATACTCCCTTCGTTTTTTTAATTGCTACATTTTCCGTAAATGATTGTTTCTTTTTAATTGCTACATTGTTTAAACTTTCCTTATTTGGGGTACTTGGCCTACCATAAATTAATACTATTATATTTGTTTTTCTGTTTTTCCACCCAAAAGTATTACTTTTATACTTTTCCCCATAATTTTACATTAAATAAGTCAAAAAGTCCCTCCAAAAAGTTTGAAAGCTGACATTCTTTTAAATTGTTTCGCATACAACAATATATGCAATTAAAAAAAACGAAGGGAGTAGCTTTTTGTTCCCATTTGAACGTTTTTTTTGGTTAATAGATGGACCAAGAGCATGATTTTGTTGGAGACATTACTCCTATAATGGATTCTTGGAATATCAAAATCAGAATCATTCGCCTATGTCATGAAGGTATTACTGCCAATGTCACAAAAAGGTTTAAAAATTCCGATATGTGATCATGAAGGTATTCTTTGCCAATGTTACAAAAAATGTTGTTTTTAAGGAGGTTTTTAGAAATTTGTGACGATCCGGTAACATTATAAAATTACTACTCCATGGTATTTTTTGCACTTATATCGTCCCTATTATATCAATTTGATCCATATGACTTTTATTTTTTCTAACCTAATACATAAGTTCTTTTTATTTCTTAATTAGATTTAATGTACAATATTATTCTAATTTATTTATCTGTAGTGTGGAACTATATATATAGATTAAATTCAGTTTTATACAAGGATTTATTTAATGTAGCAATTATTTATGATTAATTTAGCAACTTGCTGATAACGCAACTAAGTACAAACATAACAATTGTTTTTTCCACACCGTGCATCTATTAGCAATAATCCACAAAAGTGAATTCAACAAAAAACTGAAACCTCACCCAAAACGAATACAAGTGCCAGTGTTTTGAGAAACCTAGAATAAATGAAACCCCCCAATTTGATAGATTTATGTATGCATGCAATTGATCTAAACTTCATATCTAATACCGTCACTAGGAAGTGAAGTACTTTACCTTTTGACTTCAATTGTGAGCAATAATGGAAAAAGCTTTGTTGAAAAAGAGATGTTCTTCAATAGATGTCTTCATAGTTCTTATATTTTCCTTTTTCCTACCCAAAAGAAGAACTCTATAATAGTTCCCATAAATACCTTATCCCTCTTTTCCTCTTCTTTTTGCAAGATCTAGAGAAACACAGTGGAGAAAAATTCAAGTTCTCCTTACTAAATATTTGATCAATAAGAACAGAAGGCGCAAATTTATTTCTTTTGCTTTTGGAAAGAAAGGATGAGCAGGTCGCAATTGTTAACTGATGATAGAAGTTTTTGTGGTTCCACTGTACTAAGATCACTTTAGTTCTATTTCTTTTCTTTTGGTTGAAAAATACTTCCTCCGTTATTTTTCTATTGCAACAATTGAGTTTTCATGCTTGTCAATACACAACTTTACCTATTAATATATTTTGTTACTTTTTAGTCAAAATTATAAAAATTTGATATTTTGAGATTATATATCGAGACGAATCTAACAAGACTCCACATGACTATATTTTTCCTTGCGAAAAAATCACAATAGATGGTGAAATGATGGTGGGTGAATAGTGTGAAAATTTCATTGTTGCAATAGAAAAAGAACGGAGGAAGTACTTAGTATGTTATTTTTTTTTCTTTCTGGTACTTTCTAGGTCACTTGCAATGTAATGATGATAAATGATAATGTCCATTTTTTTTCCTTTGGCCACTGCCGTTTAGACTTTAGACCAATTTATTTTTTCTTTAAATACAATTACTTCTTTGTTATCTATCTTTTCTTTATAAGGAACATTACTTCTTTTAACAAAAAAGTTATATTATCATATTATATTATAAATTTCTTTCTCCTAAAATAACTGGAAAATAGCACAAATTTTTTGGAGGGTAAAATAGTAGGGAGAAATTATTGGGTGAGTAAAGTGTGGAAACCAGCTAAAAACAATAATTTTCGAAAAAGCATGTAACAAATAGACGAACAGCTCAAAAAGACATTTGTGGCAATTAATTTAAGACGTGTAGAGTATAGTTTTGTGTATATTATATCTTTTATAATTAAGTAATAATTAGTCCATTTTAATAGTTTTTTATTACACCATCAATACTATTTAGAACTAAGCATTAATTATGTCAGATTTCAAATTATACCTTTATTATTAAAAAGAACCATACATTATATTTTTTACAGCCGTGCATCTCACGGGTACTAACCAAGTATAGAAACATTGCAAGTAAAAACAAAATGGAGGAAATATAACTTAAAAGTTAAGAGAAAACTAAAAGTCAGCATGAGAGAGCGCTAATCGACATTATCTTTATTGAATGCAATCTGTCGTAATCCATTCATGGTATACACCCGGGTGTACTATGCTCATGGTACGCCCAGGTGCAATTTTGTAATAAATTTTATAGATGAGCAAAATTTTACTCATTTCTAATAACTTATTTCTCTCTCTTCTTTCCTCGTCTTCTTCTTTATTGTTTCTCTTACCTCTAATTTTCTCTCTCCTATATTGTTTCTCTTACCTGCAAATTTCTCTGCCTCCATTTTTTCTAACCTCCAAATTTCTCTCCCCTCAATTGTTTCTCACCTCCACATTTTTCTTCTACATTGTTTCTCTCACTAAATTTACAACCTTCAGTGAAATTAATGAACGACAAAATCAAATAGTGGAGCTCCAAATTTCATCAATGGAGGAATTAATTTCATATTTAAGAATCAACATTAGAGTTTCAAAAATTCTTCAAAGGCGAAATTATCGGTAATACAAAAGACAATTTAAGAATCAACCCTAATTTTAGGTTTCTCTTACCTCCATTTTCTCTTATCTCAAAATTTCTCTCTCCTCCATTGTTCCTCACCTTCAAATTTCTCTCTTCTTCATGGTATCTCTCTCATCAATCATCATGGCCAATCAAATATGTGAACACTGAAATATGATTTGAGAAAGTCGGGCTTCATCAATGGCAAAAACAACCATTGAAGTTTAGGAGTTTATTAATGGTGGTTTCACATTTAAAATCAATATTGCAGTTTCAGAATGAGCAAACACTTATACTCATTTGAGAAAATGAGGGAAAAAGTTTGCTCATTTGCGCAAAAGTGTTTGTTCATTTCTCAAATGAGTAGAAGTAGGGGTGTGCAAAGACACGGGTCAAACCGGACCAAACCAGACCAGACCAACAATCCTGGTTTGGTCATCGGTCCACGAAAAACACTGATTTCGGGTTTCCTATACGGTCCAGACCTGGAAACCCGGAATTTTGTTAGGTTTTTTTTAAGTTTGTTTTTGTCTTATTTAGTTCTCCTTCTCCAAATTTCAAATGAAATGCTAAGTCATTTCTCTAACTCTCTACCTCCATTCTCCTTCTTCTAAAAGGTCCAAACAAATCCGAGAAGATTAAAATCCAAAAACAGATCCGATGATGATTTTTCTCTGCCTAAACATTTTTTTTCACAAAACAGGTACAAAATGTCTATACCTGATTTTTCCCGTCCAGACCCGGACCGACCTGAAAAATCCGGTCCAGTCCCCGGTTCGAGAAATTTGAGTATTCCGGCCCATAGGTTCAGCTGGACCTGGTTCAGTCTAGTCCGAGTTTGGACCTGTGCACACTCCTAAGTAGAAGTATCTTCCCATTTGAGAAAGTTTGCTCATATGGGCTCATGAGTAGGATTGCTGAAAAAAATGAGTAGATTTTTGCTCATTTAGCTAGAGAATTGCAAATGAACAACAAGAAAAAAAACAGTTTTAGGTGTACCACGAGCATGGTACACCCTGGTTTACTATGAAGTTTCTCTAAATCTGTCGTGTCACTTAGAATGTCATATAAACGATATCATGCCTATAAGATGTCATGCATGTAAGGGAAAAAAGAAATATAAATTTCTAGTATATGATAAAGTGAATTTTTAAGTCATAATAAGATAACAATAATTTTCAGACATTCAATCAATTGTAACATCTATTACAACTTAATCCTGTAATTTTAAAAATTTTAGACCACTAGATTCATTTCGTACTGTAAAACTAAATCAATACATGATATAATCTAGAAAAATAATTAATTTTTGAATGGGTTAAATTAACACAGACAAAATGAATTAAGCTGAAAGCATAGCAGAAGCATAATATTAGAATAATAAATGTTAGGAAAAATTGACGCTATGGGGCTCAACTATGAACGATTCTCTTTAATAGGTCTCAACTATCAATAATCCAGCGGCAGACCCAACTATTGCACGACCCATTTTTGAGTGGACCTAGCAGGTCACTTAACCTGCTACTTCAAGTTAACAAGGTCACGTGACTTTAAACATCCCTCTCCTACCTCTACCCATCTCCTTCTTCTTCATCCTTTACACAGAAATGAGAAATCTACCCCAACTCATTCTCTCTCATCTCAAACCCATACATCCCCACTACAAAAAAAAACTTAAATCAATAAATTCCAAAACCCAAAACCCAAATTCAAAACCCAACAACAACAATAATTAACAATGAACCACACAACAATTAATCTTGCCCCTATCTCTTCGCAGCTTCCGCACACAACAACAACAACAACAACAACCATTAACAATGAACCAAATCCCAGAATCCCAAATCCAAAACCCAACAACAACAAACTAATAATGAACCACACAACAATTAACAACAACAACAAGGAGTTGACTCCAAATCACCACCCCCATTGTCGATTTGATACCCCCAAAACCCAAAACCCAAATCCCTCACCCCGTCATTCTTTGTCTCTCCTCGAAACTCCCTTTCTCTGCAGCTTCGCACACATGTCATCGGTGTTCCCTGAGATCGCTGCCGTGTTGTCCTCTCTCTCTCTCTCTCTCTCTCTCTCTCTCTCTCTCTCTTTTCTCATCTTGCTGCGGTGTTGCTGTAAATCTTTTCTCCCTCCTCTGTTCGTGTTGTGCTTCTGCAGGAACTGCTCGTTTGTGCTACTATTCGTGTTGACTAATTTATGTTCATATTAATTCTGTAATTCCACGCATTTGGTGAAATTGGAAATCTTATGTGGTAGAAATAACAATGTATATATTTTGCTCAATTTTTATTTATGTTTGACTTTTTTTAAAAAAAAATTGCCTTTCATGGGTTATTGCTAGTAGTGGTAGGATCACGGGATGGTATTGTTGATGGGTGGATTGCCATGGTGGTAGGCGTTGGTGGTTTCAATAGAAACCGAGTGGTGCCATGGTGTGTGGTGGTGGTGGTGTTGCTGTTAGGCACCAGCGTGGGAAGAGAGAGATGAACAGATGGGGGATTAGGGAAGAGAGGGGGAAGGAGAGATAGAATTAAAATAAAGACTTAAGAAACTAAAATGAATTAAAATAATATTAGTTTACCGATTCAGCAAGTCATAAGTCATCTGGGTCTAATAAATGACAATACCCCCTAAACTTAGGACCTTCACTGGATTTAATTTTCGGTGGTCATCTATATGGATCCTCAACCTTCATTATCTTCCATCAAGTGTTATCCCGCCTAGGGAGTACGTTCGCAAGAATGATACTCAAAGGAATTGCGGGGGCCCGCACAAGCGGTGGAGCATGTGGTTTAATTCGTTGCAAAGCGAAGAACCTTACCAGGGCTTGACATGCCGCGAATCCTCTTGAAAGAGAGGGGTGCCTTCGGGAACGCGGATACAGGTGGTGCATGGCTGTCGTCAGCTCGTGCCGTAAGGTGTTGGGTTAAGTCCCGCAACGAGCGCAACCCTCGTGTTTAGTTGCCAACGTTGAGTTTGGAACCCCGAGCATGCTCAGGTGATAAGCCGGAGGAAGGTAAGGATGACGTCGAGTCATCATGCCCCTTACGCCCTGGGCGACACGTGCTACAATGGCTGGGACAAAGGGTCGCGATCCCGCGAGGGTGAGCTAACCCCAAAAACCCGTCCTCAGTTCGGATTGCAGGCTGCAACTCGCCTGCATGAAGCCGGAATCGCTAGTAATCGCCGGTCAGCCATACGGCGGTGAATTCGTTCCCGGGCCTTGTACACACCTGCCCGTCACACTATGGGAGGCTGGCCATGCCCGAAGTCGTTACCTTAACCGCAAGGAGGGGGATGCCGAAGGCGGGGCTAGTGACTGGAGTGAAGTCGTAACAAGGTAGCCGTCTTTGGAAGGTGCGGCTGGATCACCTCCTTTTCGGGGAGAGCTAATGCTTGTTGGGTATTTTGGTTTGACACTTCACACCCAAAAAGAAGCGAGCGACGTCTCGAGTTAAACTTGGAGGTAGAAGTCTTCTTTTGTTTCTCGGCGGTGAAGTAAGACCAAGCTCATGGGCTTATTATCCTAGGTCGGAACAATAGGATCCCCTTTTTGCCTCCATGTCTCCCCGTGTGGCGACATGGGGACGTAAAAAAGGAAAGAGAGGAGTGGGGTTTCCCTCGCTTTTGGCATAGTGGGCCTCCCGCCGGGGCCCGCACGATGGGCTATTAGCTCGGTGGTAGAGCGCGCCCTCGATAATTGCGTCGTTGTGCCCGGGCCGTGAGGGCTCTCAACCACATGGATAGTTCAATGTGCCCATCGGCGCGACCTTGAGATGTGGATCATCTAAGGCACATTAGCATGGCGTACTCCTCTGTTCGAACCGGGGTTTGTTTGAAACCAAACTTCTCCTCGGGAGGATAGATGGGGCGATTCGGGTGAGATCCAATGTAGATCCAACTTTCGATTCACTCGTGGGATCCGGGCGGTCCGGGGGGACCACTACGGCTCCTCTCTTCTCGAGAATCCATACATCCCTTATCGGTGTATGGACATCTATCTCTCGAGCACAGAGTTTAGGTTCGGCCTCAATGGAAATGGAGCACCTAACAACGCATCTTCACGGACCAAGAACTACGAGATCATCCCTTTCATTCATTCGGGGTGACGGAAGGATCGTACCATTCGAGCCTTTTTTTCATGCTTTCCCTGCAGGTCCGGGAGAAAGCCGCAATCAATAGGATTTCCCTAATCCTCCCTTCCCGAAAGGAAGAACGTGAAATTCTTTTTCCTTTCCACGGGGACCGGGAGATTGGATCTAGCCGTAAGAAGAATGCTTGCTATAAATAACTCACTTCTTGGTCTTCGACCCCCTCGGTCACTACGAGCGCCCCCGATCAGTGGAATGGGATGTGTCTATTTATCTATCATTTGACTCGAAATGGGAGCGAGGTTTGAAAAAGGATCTTAGAGTGTCTAGGGTTAGGCCGAGAGGGTCTCTTAATGCCTTCTTTTTTCTTCTCATCGGAGTTATTTCACAAAAGACTTGCCATGGTAAGAAGGAAGAAGGGGGAACAAGCACACTTGGGAGAGCGCAGTACAACGGAGAGTTGTATGCTTGCGTTCGGGAAGGATGAATCGCAACCGAAAAGGAATCTATTGATTCTCTCCAAATTGGTTGGACTGTAGGTGCGATGATTTACTTCACGGGCGAGGTCTCCGGTTCAAGTCCGGGATGGCCCAACTGCGCCAGGGAAAAGAATAAAAATCGAAGAAGCGTCGACTCCTTCATGCATGCTCCACTTGGCTCGGGGGATATAGCTCGGTTGGTAGAGCGCCGCTCTTGCAATTGGGTCGTTGCGATTACGGGTTGGATGTCTAATTGTCCGGGCGGTAATGATAGTATCTTGTACCGAACCGGTGGCTCACTTTTTCTAAGTAATGGGGAAGAGGACCGAAACATGCCCTTTGAAAGACTCTACCGAGACAAAACAAAGATGGGCTGCCAAGAACGTAGAGGAGGTAGGATGGGCGGTTGGTCGATCTAGTATGGATCGTACATGGACGATAGTTGGAGTCGGCAGCTCTCCCCGGGGGTTCCCTAATCTTAGATCCGGGGAAGAGGATCAAGTTGGCCCTTGCGAACAGCTTGATGCACTATCTCCCTTCAACCCTTTGAGCGAAATGCGGCACAACGGAAGGAAAATCCATGGATCGACCCCATCGTCTCCACCCCGTAGGAACTACGAGATCACCCCAAGGACGCCTTCGGCATCCGGGGTCACGGGCCGACCATAGAACCCCTGTTCAATTCAATAAGTGGAACGCATTAGCCGTCCGCTCCCGGGTTGGGCAGCAAGGGTCGGAGAAGGGCAATCACTCATTCTTAAAACCATAAAACCAAGCATTCTTAAGACCAAGGAGTCGGGCGGAAAAGGGGGAAAGCTCTCTGTTCCTGGTTCTCCTGTAGCTGGATCTTCCGGAACCACAAGAATCCTTAGTTCGAATTGGATTCCAACTTATCACCTTTTTTTTTGAGATTTTGAGAAGAGTTGCTCTTTGGAGAGCACAGATACGATGAAAGTTGTAAGTCGTGTACGGGGGAGTTATTGTCTATCGTTGGCCTCTATGGTAGAATCCGCCACAGTCGGGGCCCGAGAGACGGTGGTTTACCCCTGTGGCGGATGTCGGCGGTTCGAGTCCGCTTATCTCCAACTCGTGAACTTAGCCGATACAAAGCTATATGATAGCACCCAATTTTTCCGATTCGGCCGTTCGATCTATGATTTATCATTCATGGACGTTGATAAGATCCTTCCATTTACATTTAGCAGCACCTTAGGATGGCATAACCTTCAAGTTAAGGGCGAGGTTCAAACGAGGAAAGGCTTACAGTGGATACCTAGGCACCCAGAGACGAGGAAGGGCGTATTAATCGACGAAATGCTTCGGGGAGTTGAAAATAAGCAAAGATCCGGAGATTCCCGAATAGGTCAACCTTTCGAACTTCTGCTGAATCCATGGGCAGGCAAGAGACAACCTGGCGAACTGAAACATCTTAGTAGCTAGAGGAAAAGAAAGCAAAAGCGATTCCCGTAGTAGCGGCGAGCGAAATGGGAGCAGCCTAAACCGTGAAAACGGGGTTGTGGGAGAGCAATACAAGCGACGTGCTGCTGTCATAAATCTGATTTCTTCTTGTCGTTTCTAACGCCCTCCATTAAGTTATCTTTGGCCTCCAAACCGATATTTTCTTATATCTCAATCAACCTTCTACTAATCTAAGGTGCATCCACCAAATGACATCCCAAAACAATAATAATCGATTTTATCTTATCTTATCTTTGATATCTACGAATTCAACTCTCATTCGAATATCTTCGTTTCAAATTCTATCTCTTATTGATGTGTCCCACATGGCGACACATCCATTTTAACACACATATCGCTATTACTCTTATATTCCTAATATGATTATATCTAAACGCCAAACACTAACGACCCGTTTGGTTATGGTCATAAAAGGTGGTAATGGTAATGTAATTTAGTGTAAATTTGTAAATAAATTCTCATGCCAATGACCATGGTAATGAAACTTCATCACAAAATATGGGTTTTCTGTAGAGAAGAGAGATAGAGTTTGAAAGATTGTATATTAATGATAATAATTACAAGCTATTATATAGTAGAAGCTACTGCAATACTATACAACTATATGCTAGAATTTTTTTGTAGTTCATCACTCTCATTAACAATATTCGTAGTAAAAGAAAAAGAAAAAAAGATGTTAGAGAGAGAAAGTCTGAAAGTGAAACCTAGAAACCTAGCAAAAAAGCCCCAATTCAATTTTCCTAGTCTTCTCCCCTATTTCTCTTCGATCTCTGCCAAAATCACCAAATGCATTCTTCTCTTAAAGTGCAGTACAACGATTAGTTGTATTGTCATCCTCTTTCTCCTATCTACTATCTTACAATTCAGTAATGATGGAGCTAGATCGTTTTCCCTAAATCAAATTTCTAAGGTTAAGTCTATAATTGCCAAAGTTAATCATATCTATAGAACAGAGCAAAGCAAGTTCTTGCATAATTATTGCATATCCTGTAATAATTATCATTTTCGAGCCTCCCTTCAAACTTTTTATTGGATTAGGGGGTTTCATCTACCCCAATTAAGGTACAAAATAGCTGGTGAAGCTAGGTTTCTAGGGTTCCTCCCATTTAATGCGAGAGAGAGTTTAAATTTCTTTGAGAGTGTGAGGCGCTGTTGTGGCGTGTTTTCTCCCTTTTCGTGTTCGAAGATTGTGCCAGAAGGAGTTATTTCTTGCAAGTTTTCTCTGCAAGTTAGACATCTAAGTTGCCATTGCAGTTCCAGAGCATTTAATGCGATGGAATGCCTCATTAAGGTAGATGGTTTCCAGTTTTGCAATTTTCATTGCCTAAGGCCCGAAAATTTGCCTATAAAAGGCAAAATCAGGTATCATTCTCAATCACACCTCCCTTTCGAATATTCTTCTCATTCTCCCTGTCTATTTGCAATAACTACTCTGCTAGTTCGTTTTCATTTAGTATGGCATCTCCCAGCTCCTTTAAGGATGCAATTTTGTCTAATCCTAACCCTAAAAAGTCTGTCAATTTTTCTCCTCCTGAAAATGCTATTAGCCAGAATGCCCAAAGTAGTCTTATTTATATCCCCTCTCATCATAATTTTGATGTTAATGATGCCCCTCCCCTGCTGTTCTTGCTGAAAATTTTGTGCTTGATGATTTGCCTCAAGTGAAGCAAGATATTGTTGAGCTTACCAAGTCTTGTCTGTTTGGCAAGATGTTATCAGCTCCCCTGATGTGCGTACTATTAAAGCTCGTTCCAAGTCTGATTGGAAATTTGTCAAAGGTGAGATTGAATTCATTGATATGGGTAACAACTGGTTGCTCCTGAAATTTGCCAACCCTCTAGACCTTGAAATGGTTTGGAGTGAGAGGCCTTGGCACATTCAAGGAGATCTCTTTGTTCTGTCTCCCTGGAAGCCCTTCTTTGATCCTTACCTTGAACAGATCAAGTGGGTTGATCTTTGGATAAGGATCCTCCGCCTTCCAACTGAACTGTTTAATTTCGATTCTATAGCTAATCTTCTTGCTTCTAATGACATTGGCTCTCTGGTCAAGTTGGATCAAAGATCCTTGTTGAGAAATAAACTCAGGTTTGCTAGGGCATGTGTTAGAGTCAATATTCAGGGCCCTCTTCTTGAATTTGCTGAGATTAGTCGAGTTGGTGATCGTGTGCATGGCTATGTGATTTGGTACGAGGATTTTTCCTCTGGTTGTTCATTTTGTGGTGATTCCACCCATCTCATTGAGGTATGCCCTCTTCTTACCTCTCCCAAGAAAGATCTTACTGTTCAACTTATGAAGAATCCAAAACAAAAGCATCTTTTTCAGACTATGGCTAAAGCTGCTGGACAAGTCTTTCATGAAACCATTGCTGAGCCTGCATGTATGGTTCATGTGAAGTCCAAGCATTTGAATAAAAAATTTTCAAACTCCCCTCCATCAAAATATAAGAAATCAGATAAGAACTTTTCTGGTAGTCTGCCTACCCCTTCTGTCAAAGGGATTGTCATTCTCGAGCCTTTGATTCACGTCGGTAAGAATTTCGATACTCGGTAAGAATCTTGATGCTACTCTTAAGCCTGCTGTGTATGGGAAAGGTAAAGGCAAGCTTGTTATCGCTCATCCTTTGTTCTCGGATGATGAATCCTCTAATGATGAGGCTTGTGAGCTGCCTCCTGTTGTCCCCCTTCCTATTGAGGATCCTTCTGTCAAGGAGATTGAGAACTCGAGTAATGGAGGGTCTCCTCTCTGCTCTCCTATGCCTCTTATAGTCTTCTGCCCTGCTGATCTTATAGGTGAGTCTCAGCTCTTGGACCCTACTGAGCTTGGCGATCAGTCCCTGCTTGCAATTACAGAAGGTAAAGATGATGGTGAAAATTTTTTAATTGATGATCTTGATGGAGATAACATGGATGATTTGAACTCTTATGCTGAGCACTCTTTCCATTCTCTCAACTCTGACAACTCTATTGTGAGGCATATTGAGCAGTTGGGGATGGACCCTGCCAACCCTGTTGTTCTCTCTTCTCAGTCAGGGTCTGGAAAGAGGAGGGCTGAGGACTTGGTGAGTGATGATGCCTCCTCTGCCTTGAAGAGGAAAAGAAACTAACCTGTTAGCCCCTCTTTTATCAAGAATGATGGTTTATTGTTATTATGTTATATAATATATGTCTTTAGCATGTTGGAATGTTAGAGGAGCAGCTCGAAAAAATGCTCTAGTAGAGGTGAATGACTTTTGCTCTAGTAGTAATGTTAAAGTAATGATGTTGTGTGAAGTTAAATCCCCTTCCCCTCCTACGCAGACTAGTGCTTTGCTATGTGGTTTCCAGCATTATGATTTTATTCCTACCCAAGGTCTTTCGGGAGGAATTTGGTTATTTTGGAAAAGTTGTAATATTAATCCTTTTAGCTTATCTATAATATCTAAATCTACTAGATTTATAGCTTGTTGTTGTATTTCTCTTCTTAATTCAAGTCTATCTTACATAGCTATTTTTATTTATGCCCCGGCAAGACAAGCCTTCAAAGTGGAATTTTCGGATGAGCTAATTGAATATGTTAATAGTTTAGACCTCCCTTATATTATTATGGGAGATTTCAATGAAATCTCTATTGATTTAGATAAATTAGGTGGAACTTCCTTCACTCATGCTCGTTCGTTCTTTATGAACAATCTCTTTTCTAAAACTTGTTCTTCGGAACTGCCATTTAGTGGCTCTCGTTTTACATGGAGGAAGAAAAAGTCAGGCCCAAATAATCTATTTGAAAGATTAGATAGAGTAGTAGCAAGTGTTAGTTGGATCTCTCAATTTCCACAAGCTCAAGTAAAGCATCATAATTTTACTTCGTCAGATCATTGTGTTATTTCTAGACTATCTTAGTACAACTAATTTTAAAGCCCCTCCCTTCAGATTTGAAAAAATGTGGTGTCTCCGCAAAGATTATGACACATTAGTAAAAAAGACTTGGTGCCATAAATTTCAAGGTTCCTTCATGTTTTGTCTAGTTAAAAAATGTAAACTTTTAAAAGAAAAATCAAAATTGTGGAATAAATCTCAATCTGGCAACATCTTCCGTCAACTTCGTCTGGTTGATCAAAAACTTACTATCATCCAAACTGACCTCCTAATTAATCAAAACAATATTGATCTGCAGAACAAACAAGAACGTCTTCTTATCAAAAGAAATAAACTTCTTTCTTTCTCACATGAGTATTGGAAGCAGAAAAGTAAAACAGACTATCTTAAAAAAGGTGATGCCAATACTAGTTACTTTCATGCCCATGCTTCGATTCGTCGCAATCGTAATCAACTTAAGCAATTTACAACTGCAAATAACGAAGTAGTGAGTATTCCTTCTAGTATGTCGGTGGAAATAACAAAAGAATTCCATGCCAGATTTATCTCTAATCCTTTGTGCAACTTTAACAACCACCAAGATTTTGATTTAATCAGCCCAATAATTTCTGAAGAAGATAATTATTATTTAACTTGCCCAGTCCAGGGTGAGGAAATAAAGAATGCTACTTTTGATCTTGCTCCGGATAAGTCTCCGGGATCAGATGGTTTCCCTCCGTATTTTTTCCAAAAATATTGGACCCTTGTTGGAAATTCAGTTATTAGAGCAGTTCAAGCCTTTTTTCACTCTGGAAAAATGCTAAAAGAAATAAACCACACTTTTTTGGCTCTTATCCCTAAGATCGACAACCCTTCGTCTGCTAATCATTTTCTCCCTATTAGCTTATGCTCAACGATTTATAAAATTATGTCAAAAGTCATTACAAATTGCCTCAAAATAGTGATGGGTAAAATAATTCACCCCCTTCAGGGAGCGTTTGTTCCTGAGAGAATAATTCAAGATAATATCCTAATTGCTCATGAAGTTTTTCATGCCTTTAGAAAAAAGACAGGGAAAACTGGTTGGTTAGCAATTAAATTGGATATGGAAAAGGCTTATGACAGGTTAGAATGGAATTTCATTTTTGTAATGCTTGAAAAGTTAGGTTTCTCTACTCAATGGATTGAGTGGATAAAAGTTTGTATTTCTTCTCCCTCCTTCTCAGTTTTAGTTAATGGAATCCCGGGCTCGTCCTTTTCCCCTTCGCGTGGCATCCGCCAAGGTGACCCGCTTTCTCCTTATCTTTTTATTCTATGTGCTGAACTTCTTGCCCGTCATTTTTCTTTAGCTTGCTCTCATCAAGAGAAGCTGATTGGTGTCCCTATTAGCCAATCTGGTATCCGAATTCCCTTTCTTACATTTGCGGATGACACAATGATATTTGCTAAGGCAAATCATCGTAGTTGTACTCTTATTCGTCAAATTTTAGACAACTATTGTGCTATGTCTGGTCAACTTGTGAACTATCACAAGTCGGCTTTCCAAGTTTCTGCCAACATCTCGGATGATGAAAAAGCTAATTTTTCCCAATTACTAGGGATGTCAGAAACTGATGATTTGGGTGAATACCTAGGTTGCCCGTTATAAGCTCTCGGGTTACCAAATATACTTTTGGTAAGGTTCTTTCTAAAGTTAATAGCCAACTTCCTAAATGGAAGGCCAACTCTCTCTCTCAAGCTGGCCGAACTATCTTGATCCAGTCTAATCTCGCTACCAAAGCCAATTTTCAAATGCAGAGTTTTTATCTTCCAAAAAGCATTCTTCTCAATTTAGATAAATCTTATAGCAATTTTTTCTGGAATAAAGATGTTTCAAACTCCTCTTCCAACCTGATAGGCTAGGATAGGATTTGTAAACCTAAAGATTGTGGTGGGCTTGGTCTAAGGAAGGCTGATACTAATAACAAAGCTCTCCAAATGAAACTCCTGTGGAAGCTTATTAAAGATGATAGTAACTTATGGGTTAAGCTAGTCCGAAAGAAATACATTAAAAACAAAAATCTCCTGTCTTACAAAGTGTCAAGCCTGGCGTCATGGCAATGGAAAAATCTAATGAAACTTAGATCCTTGTTTAGTCAAGGGCTGATATGGCAAGTTGGTAATGGGCAGAAACTATTGTTTTGGTCTGATAATTGGGTTTTCCAATATCCTCTTAGTTCAATTCAGCACCCTTCAGTGGACTCTCTCCATAACAAGGTTAGTGAATTTATTTCCCCTTTTGGCCATTAGGATCGCTCAAAACTCCTTTTGTATCTTCCTATGGATGTGGTGGATAAAATTTGCTCTATTTTTATTCCCTCTAATGATCATGCTGATGAGTTATTTTGGGGCTTAGCTGCGGATGGTGAGTATTTAGTTAAATCTGGAGCTCTTCTAGCTCAAGGTTTATTGAATTCTAACTGCCCTAAGGTAGAGTATGGGTGGATTTGGAAATTGAATGTTCCTCCCAATGTCAGGAATTTTTTGTGGAAAGCTTGTAGTGATGGCCTTGCTACAAAGGAAAGATTAGAAAAAAGTCATGTTTTTCTTCCCCAACATTGTGTCTTCTGTAATCATCACAGTGAGTCAGCTATTCACCTTTTTTTCCAATGCCCCTTTGTGGTGGATATTCTGGAAATGCTTAAGGATAAGTGTAAGTGGCCTCCTTTCCCTGCCCATAGTATTTCGGTCAATGATTATGACTCCTTTCGCAATATGTTAGCTAAATGTCACTCTATTATATCTACTGATGCTTTGTGTTCTTTTTCTATAGCTTGGTGGTTTATTTGGTATTTCAGAAATAAGATTATTTTTAATGATGACAATTTCTCTCCTTATCAAGCTTCTTTCATCATTAACAAATTTGTGACTAATTGGTTGAAAACCAATCCTGAGATCAATATTTCTCCCTCGGGTGTTAATCTTAGCCCCATGAACCAGTCTAAGGTTTTAAGATCAGGGAAAAACCTTATATGGTCCCTTCCTCCTTCGAATTTTTGTAAGCTCAACTTTGATGGTTCTAAACTCGATAATGGTAATTCTTCCTTTGGGTTTGTTATCAGGGATGAAGAAGGCTCCGTTCTCTTGTCTGGAGCTAAGGCGTTAGGTTCCTTCCCCTCTATTCTCCAAGCTGAGGCCTGGGGATTAAGGGAGGGTATTAAAGGAGCAATTTCTCTCGATATTAAAAAATTGATCATTGAAGGCGACAATATCTCTGTTATTAATTCAGTTAAGGCAATCTGGAAAGTTCCTTGGGAGATTAATAACATTATTTTTTATGCAGGTATGGACATCTTGAAGTTTGAAGAATGTCGGATCTTTCACATTTTCAGGGAGGCAAACAGAGCGGCGAACTTTATGGCATCTAAGGGGCACGCTTTTTCTTCGCTTTTGTACTTTTTCCCTCCTTATTGTCGTGACTTTTCTCTTATCATCCGCAAGGATGTTTTAGGGTGGCCTCCTGATTGAGGTTGCTTTCCCTAAGTTTTTCTCACCTTATCAAAAAAAAAAAAAAAAATTCAACTATATGCTAGAGTTTAGGATACAAATAATATCTTTACGTAGAGTATAAAAAGAATATGCTTAGTTATCTCATAATTAGTTACAACAACTTAGGAGGATAGATTAATGACTTAGTCAAGTCTTATCCTTATCACGCCCCCGTGATACGCCCAAGTTATACGTTGTATATACGTTATTTTGGGTGCACTTTGCTAAGGGTTTGATTGTAATTGTTAACATTCGTGTTTCATTTAGTCCTTAGCGGAAGTTCGGAGTTTTGTGAGTTAAAATGGTGTTAACGTCTTATGTTCCGAGCTTTTATGGTAAAATGGGTTTGAGCGATATACTTGGAAGTGTTCGAGAGGCTACACAACATTGTACCATTGCATCTCACCAACAACAACCAAGTTCCACCGCAAGCCTAAGCAAGCTCAGCAGCACCGCAAGCTCGGCAGCAGCTCATCGCCCAGCAGCATCGTCGCCCAGCTCTCGCGCATGCTCGTAGCAAGCCCTTCGAGCAGCCATCACACAGCCCAGCAGCAGGAGCCTGCCCAGCAGTAGCTCGCGACTCGCGAGCCTTGTCGCGACCCGCGACTCCCCTGCGCTCGCGACTCGCGATACCTATCTCAACCCGCGACCTGCTTGTCATGCCAATGCTGCGCAATTTCTGTGTGGAGAGTCCGTGAGCTCGTCGCGACTCGCGATCAGTGTCGTGGCTCGCGACGCTTTATGACGGTTTGGGTCCACTTTTGTGCGTGGTTTAAAAGCCTCCCAAAAAACCTATTTTGAAGTGTGGAGACGAAGAGGATGAAGAAGAGGGCCGAAATGTAGGGGTTGGAGCAGCAAGTTTGAGGAGAGAGAGAGGATGCTCCTCTCTTCATCTTTCCTTCTTCATGCTCCTCTTTCCATCTTTCCTTCTTCATTCCTCTTTGTTTTTCATTTCTTTGTTCTTCAATTCCTAGTTTTAGTTTTCATTTCTTAGTTTAGTTTTTAGGGATTTCAACTATGGATTTGGTTTTTGCTATCGGATTGTAGCTTGAACTGTTCTTGAACGAGATTAACATGAAGATTCAACCGTTATTGTGAGATCTTTCCTCTCTATCTATTTTCCTTGATTATGGTTCAATTTCTATGCTTGTGATTTATGATTATTGCATAATTATGCTAGGAACGTTACTAGTTTGATTGTGTAATTAATCTAATGCTAGATTTAAGAATAGAATCGGATTGTTTTATTCTTTTATCAATTTGTAGCAAACTAGGGAGTAACTTAGATGCAGATCGTCTTGGTTATTTCTTAGGGAAATTGAATCAACTGTTGAATGTTTATCGCGTGTATGACATTAGCAGGTCTATTGGTTCTCTGTGTTTATTGCTGCTATTGGATTGAACTTAGACGCAGATCGGACTAGGTTATCCTTTAGTTAGGGTTTTATAGTCACGCTGATTGTGCTATTCAACAAAGAATAAGGAGAACACGAGATTAATTCTCGACAATAGATAATTATGGAAATAATTAGAGTTGAGGTTCAATGATCGATAATGAATTGAAGTGGATGTTTATCGGATTCAAGATCTTTCCATATTGATTTCTCATTTTATTTAATTATGCTAGTTAGTTTTAGTTTGTTCGTAACTCTTTTGAAACCCCCCTTGTTATTAGGTTTCTCGACCCTTAGCTTAATCTAGGTATTGAATCCCGCTAAGTATAAAACTCGTCCATGTCTCCCTGTGGATACGACCCCTACTTCTATTATACTTGCTTAGTGTAAAAGAGAGTAGGAGAAATTTTATCTTTGGCCGGGTGCGGTGCACACGACACATCCGCGCCCCACCAAATTTTGCCGCCGTTGCCGGGGAAACGGTGTTACTTGTTTGTATTTAGCGTAATTTTTGGATGGTATTGCTTGTGCTCTTTGTTTTTGATTGGCCACTCATATAAAGAATTCCCTTTTTGTTTTAGTTTCTAGTTTTCATCTTCCATTGAGCTCTATGTATTTCACTTTTGTATTTTGGACAAGAAGCATGGAATTTGTTGCTTAAACTCTCTTGGGAATGGTTGATTGACTCATACTCTATATCTTGGTTATTGTCTAGCTTTACACATTTATATTAATGGTCATGACTTGGATTAGCTAGGAGGACTACTAGTTGATGTTTGTTGTTGACTTAATGCTAGGTTTTGGATATAATCTGATGTTATATGCTCAACCATGTTGTAGTAAGCTAGGTACTAACGATGCATTGCAAGAGTTCTTCTCAATCAATTTTGCAGGTACTTGAAGTGGAGATTGACATGGAACCACCATTGTCACACATGAAGCACAATCCCAATGATGTAATTTATGTTGTATTTATTTCAATTTGAAAAAAAAAATGAAAAAAAATATATTAAAAAAAAACAATGAAAATGAATCCCGCTGAGTTGAAAACCCGCAAGGGCGGGCGACTCGGGCAAAAATGGGGGCCCGGATAGGTTGAAAACCCGAAAGGGCAACCTATGCAAAAAAGTGGCTTATATTGTGCGGGTAAGATGGTGAGATGAAAAAAGAAATGTGAGAAGCTAGGATGAAAACCCGAAAAGGCTCCTAGGCAAAATGAGAGATTAAGAGAGAATTTTGTATTTGGAAAACTCATTTGCCGGAGTTGGTGTCATAAGGAGGAAGGTGTCTTCGGGTTAGGTTAGTGAATTCATCCTTTGTTTTGTGAAGATTTATTTTGGCTTTCACATTCTTTTGGTTAATTGTTTGTTTTTGGGAGTAAGCATGAAATTTATCCCTTTTTGTCTTTGTTCCATGGCTTGCTTATCTAGGTTGGTCGTAGAAGTAGTAGTAGTTTTAGATTTTCTTTTGAGGTTTGGGAGAGCTGATAGTTTAGTGTGTCGTGAGCTGACATTTTGATTTTTGCTGGTGTTGCTGGTTAAACCTATTGGTGTTGCTGGTTATTATTGTTGTCGCGTCTTTGTATTTTTCAGGTGAGCTCGAAGCTAAGTGTGGGGGAGTTGTTGTCCCTTACGTTTAGATTTTGAGCGGATGTTGTTAAGATGTGATGATGATGATATAAATGGTGGAGAGTGTAGGTTGATGTTGATAATTTGGGTGATGATTTATTGGGTGATCCTCATTTTGAGTTTACTTGAGGTCGAGTAAAGTTCAAGTGTGGGGGTATTTGATACGCCCAAGTTATACGTTGTATATACGTTATTTTGGGTGCACTTTGCTAAGGGTTTGATTGTAATTGTTAACATTCGTGTTTCATTTAGTCCTTAGCGGAAGTTCGGAGTTTTGTGAGTTAAAATGGTGTTAACGTCTTATGTTCCGAGCTTTTATGGTAAAATGGGTTTGAGCGATATACTTGGAAGTGTTCGAGAGGCTCAACAACATTATACCATTGCATCTCACCAACAACAACCAAGTTCCACCGCAAGCCTAAGCAAGCTCAGCAGCACCGCAAGCTCGGCAGCAGCTCATCGCCCAGCAGCATCGTCGCCCAACTCTCGCGCATGCTCGTAGCAAGCCCTTCGAGCAGCCATCGCACAGCCCAGCAGCAGGAGCCTGCCCAGCAGTAGCTCGCGACTCGCGAGGCCCGTCGCGACCCGCGACTCCCCTGCGCTTGCGACTCGCGATACCTATCTCGACCCGCGACCTGCTTGTCATGCCAATGCTGCGCAATTTGTGTACGGAGAGTCAGTGAGCTCGTCGCGACTCGCGATCAGTGTCGCGGCTCGCGACGCTTTATGACGGTTTGGGTCCACTTTTGTGCGTGGTTTAAAAGCCTCCCAAAAAACCTATTTTGAAGTGTGGAGACGAAGAGGATGAAGAAGAGGGCCGAAATGTAGGGGTTGGAGCAACAAGTTTGAGGAGAGAGAGAGGATACTCCTCTCTTCATCTTTCCTTCTTCATGCTCCTCTTTCCATCTTTCCTTCTTCATTCCTCTTTGTTTTTCATTTCTTTGTTCTTCAATTCCTAGTTTTAGTTTTCATTTCTTAGTTTAGTTTTTAGGGATTTCAACTATGGATTTGGTTTTTGCTATCGGATTGTAGCTTGAACTGTTCTTGAACGAGATTAACATGAAGCTTCAACCGTTATTGTGAGATCTTTCCTCCCTATCTATTTTCCTTGATTATGGTTCAATTTCTATGCTTGTGATTTATGATTATTGCATAATAATGCTAGGAACGTTACTAGTTTGATTGTGTAATTAATCTAATGCTAGATTTAAGAATAGAATCGGATTGTTTTATTCTTTTATCAATTTGTAGCAAACTAGGGAGTAACTTAGATGCAGATCGTATTGGTTATTTCTTAGGGAAATTGAATCAACTGTTGAATGTTTATCGCGTGTATGACATTAGCAGGTCTATTGGTTCACTGTGTTTATTGCTGCTATTGGATTGAACTTAAACGCAGATTGGACTAGGTTATCCTTTAGTTAGGGTTTTATAGTCACGCTGATTGTGCTATTCAACAAAGAATAAGGAGAACACGAGATTGATTCTCGACAATAGATAATTATGGAAATAATTAGAGTTGAGGTTCAATGATCGATAATGAATTGAAGTGGATGTTTATCGGATTCAAGATCTTTCCATATTGATTTCTCATTTTATTTAATTATGCTAGTTAGTTTTTGTTTGTTCGTAACTCTTTTGAAACCCCCCTTGTTATTAGGTTTCTCGGCCCTTAGCTTAATCTAGGTATTGAATCCCGCTAAGTATAAAACTCGTCCTTGTTTCCCTGTGGATACGACCCCTACTTCCATTATACTTGCTTAGTGTAAAAGAGAGTAGGAGAAATTTTATCTTTGGCCGGGTGCGGTGCACACGACACATCCGCGCCCCACCACCCCGCAAATCGGACGACCACGAGGAAAGACCGATTTGATTAACCAAGAGCGTGTAGGTGGCGCGTGGCAATGGTTTTGTGAGAGCGTCGACAAGCTGATCGCGGGTCGAAATGTAAGACACTCTCAATAATCCAGATTGAACATTCTCGCGGACAAAGTGATAGTCAAGTCCTAGGTGCTTTATTTTTTAGTGGAAGACGGGATTTGCACTGACATAAATGGCCCCGGCATTGTCACATTAAATAACTGGTGCTTGAGGGACTTTACAACCAAGTTCTTCTAATAAGTTTCGGACCCACAAGAGCTCGGCAGTGGTGTTAGCTACAGCTCGATATTCAGCCTCAGTGAATGAGCGAGCAAGAGTTCGTTATTTGCGAGAAGTCCATGAATTAGCAGTTTTACCCAAGAACACTATGTAGGCGGTGGTGGAGATATAATCATGATCTTTATCGTGCGCCCAATCCGAATTAGAATAAGCATGTACTGTAAGAGGGGAGTATTTGTAGATTATTAAACCCATATGAGATGTACCATGTAAGTAGTGAAGAAGACGGCGTAAGGCTTGCATGTGATCATCCGTGGGCCTTTGCATAAATTGAGCAAGCTTATTTACAGCAAAAGCAACATCTGAACGTGTCATTCCCAAGTATTGTAAGCTGCCAATTAGCGTGCGGTAGGAGGTACGGTCATCAAGAGGCTTACTATGAATAGAGAGTGGCGGGTCAGTGGCCATGGGGGTGGCGACGGGTTTGGATTCTTCCATGTTGGCTTTACATAAAATATCATTGATGTACTTCTTTTGACTTAGGAATAAGCCTTTAGGATGTGGTAAGACCTCAACACCAAGGAAGTATGATAGGTTGCCCAAGTCTTTGAGAGAAAAACGAGAGGCAAGTTGGGTGACAAATTTATCAAGAGCGGAAGGGTTGTTGCTTGTGACGATAATGTCATCAACATAGACAAGGAGGTATATGATGATGCCATGAGATGTGAAGGTGAATAAGGATGAGTCGGAGATGGTGTTTCGAAAACCAACTGCAAGAAGATGTTGCCGGAGCTCTTTGTACCACGCCCTAGGCGCCTGTTTGAGGCCATAGAGTGCTTTATTGAGTTTACACACATGGCTGGGAAATTTTGGGTCAGCATAGTCTGGTGGTTGAATTGTGTAAACTTCATCTGTAAGAGTACCCTGCAAGAAAGCGTTATTAATGTCGAGTTGACGAAAGGACCAATTTTGGCTTACAGCAAGAGAGAGCACCAAACGGACGATGGATGGTTTGACTACAGGACTAAAGGTCTCACTATAGTCGATACCGGCACGTTGGTTGAAGCTTCGGGCAACATAACGGGCTTTATACTTTGTGATATTTCCATTAGGATCTTTCTTGATGCGAAAAATTCATTTGCAAGTAACGGCGTTGTGAGAGGGTACGGTGAAGGAGGGACCAAGTCCCGTGTTTTATTTTTTATCAAGGCTGAAACTTCCTCATCCATGGCTTGCCGCCAAACTAGTTTTTTAGGGCCTGGGTTACAGTTTAGATTCGGTTTCATGGGGAGTGAGAACGGCGGTGAGGTTTAGTTTGTGAAGAGGTTTGTGAATGCCGTGCGCTAGGAGAGTGTTGTAAGCGGGTGGGGAGGGTGTTGGGGTGTGTGAGCTGGACGAGGTATTAGTAGGAGTGGGAGTAGGCGAGGAGGTAGTAGTACTGGCAGTAGGCGAGGGAGATGGTGAGGGAGAGATATGAAGGGTGATAGGCGAGGGGTTGAGAGATGGAGTGAGTGCAGCGGAAGATGGGGGGTGAGTGGGGTGAGGGAAAGGGGGTTTGACGAGGGTGTTGAGGGAGTGGAGGGATGATGGGAGGGGGAGGTAGGAAGTATAGTAGTAGGCTGGGCAGGAGGGGCGATAATGATGATGGTGAGAAGGCACCAAGTATCCAAGAGGGTGGATACGTCAGTAGGAGGGGGGAGTTTGTAGCAAATGGAAAAGAGGTTTCAATAAAATGAACATGCCGTGAGCAATACACTTTGTGAGATTTAATGTCGAGGCAATAGTAGGCACTTTGAGTGGAAGAGTAGCCATGAAAACACAAGGAACAGACTTGGGATTTAATTTGTGGGTTGTGTAGGGCTTGAGCCAAGAGTAACTGTAACACCCCGACAATTCTCTATTTTCAAAAATACCTTTTTCATATAAAACTTAGAGAATTATCAAAGTATTATCGCCCGTGTGATAACGTATCGGCTTACTCAGAATTTTGCAGCGGAAATAATAAATAACTTTTAAAACATAAGTAACTTAGTCAACCATAAAGTCAACTCCAAAACCAAACCAAAAGTCAAACCAACTTAAAAGTCAACTATCCAAACCATAACAAAATCAGAATTATAAAAGTATTGAAGAACTAAAACACAAGCTCTCCACGAAAACCCGAACCCATGATGCATCATCTTCAGACCTGAAATGGTCGATGCTCTATTGATCCTGAGAGACTGCTCACCAAATGGGTCTTTACAGGATCAATAAGGCACAACCATGATTGACATACAGAAAAACATGTAATCAGCAAAGCTGAGTACTACATAATAATTAAAATATAAAACCTAACATGATATCAATAAACATTAACTCAAAGATAAATAGTAATATAACAAAATAACAGATTGAGTATACTGAACTTGACTCCACAACCAACAGTTTAATTATAATTAGATTGAATAAGTAATTGATAGAGTTGTCCATACCAAACCAGTCTTCAATTTAGAAGACGAAGTACGGGCGCAACTCCGTACTCCAACGACCAACGATATCGAGGTACTAATTAAATAAAATAGAACACGGTGATCAATCCGGCCCCAAGAAAGCCATGGGCTACCACCATGTACTCCAACTCATACTAGTCCAACACTTTAGACGTGCACAAGTCTAAGCTTATTGCTATTCACTTTCCACTTTAAGTTATTAATAAATTATCATTTGTTGTGACTCACAAAGTAAGACAACCAACACAAATATCATGGATACACAAAACTTTCATTTTTATCTTAGGATTAAACAAGGTGATCAACAACTCAAATAATCCAAGAATAATTCCATTACTTAGTTTAATAACCAACCAATATTTATTTGTTGACATAGATCAACAATCATCCAACCTTTCCATAGGTGACTATCCAACTTACCAAACAAGGCCCACAGTCCTTATAAAGTAAATATAATAAATTAATCCATGGGAACAACATGATCCAATAAACAATATAAATATTAATCCCTCATGTGAATTAATAAAATAAAGTTCACAATCCCACATGTTTGCATCAATCATCCATACAAACATATAATAACCATCATAGGCAACATGCTTCACACAACGACATAAAACATGCAAAATCACTTGATTATAAGCCACATATGAACTATAAAAAGTTCCCTATACATGATACTACATCAATCTTAGTCTTAGGACATGATACTAGTCTAATAACACATAGGTATGTACGTACCTTGTGTAGACAAAACGAGAGGCCACTTTCACAACCTTAGAAATCGCTTAAAGTATATTCTCCGCCTACCAAATACCAACATAACCAAGTATTAATACTCTAATAAATTTCCAGGAACTTTAAAATATTTCCAACCCTCTTAACTAGTGTTTAAAAACTCTCTTAAACATTAAAAGTTGAACTTTTAGTGCCCCTAGTATAGTATTACCATACTAGTCATAAAAACCCTTAAAAATCAACACTTTAATGTTTACAAAATCACCATAAGTATGTTAATAAAATTTCCAGCAACATATAACATCATTAAAACCCTTTCAAACTTACTTTAACATAGTTATAAATATTAGAGTACTCAATTTTCATAAACTATAACAAAGTACTACAATTTTCAACTCTCTTAAAACCCTAACTTAAACATATATATTAAATCTGAAATTTAATTACTTTACTATACTAATTATATAATCTGAATTTTATATTTAAATCATCAAAGATACAAACTTTAATCATTAAAATAGTAAAACAATACTTAAAACATAAAACCTAAGCATTAAAATAATGTAGAGGAGGAAGAAAATAACCAAAGAGGAGAGGAAGAAAAAGACACAACCGAGAGGATGGAGGAGCGCCGGTGCTGGGCTGCTGCTGGCGGCGGCTTGCTGCTGGCGGCGGCTTGCTGCTGCCGGTGGTGGTCTGGTGGCCGGTGGTGGCTGCCGGTGACCCGAGAGAGAGAGAGAGGGAGACGAAAATCGAGTGAGGGGAGGAAGGAGGAAAACCATGAGAGAGGAGAGAGGAGAAAATAGAGTGTGTGTTTAGTGTGGCAAAAATTGTTAATGAGTGAGTATTTATAGGTTCCCCCATTAAGGGTCCAAAAGAGAGTTGGGCTTTGATGGGTTAGTTTAATAAAGATGCTCATATTAGAAACTATAAGGTTTGGGCTCCTCTAACCCAATATTAATATCCCTGTACTTCAACTCCACTAGTTGAATTATAAAAAAACTTTCAAAGTATGACTACATAAAATATTTGATTATTTAAAATATTAAACAATCCCTTTGACTTTAAAATAGTCAACACTTTAAGAAATTAATTATTTAAATACTAAAATATATATAAATATACTTTAAAATATATTTATAAAATTCACAAAATTGTGGGGGATTACAGTCTACCCCTCTCAAAATGAATTTCGTCCCGAAACTTGGCACGAAAACCCTCACAATTTCAAAATGTTTGACTCAAAACTTCCATTAGGAAATACTTGTGCCACAACGTGTGCACAATTAACCAATCTACAAAACACTTGTGTTACTCATGAACACATTTTTCTATGCGGAGAACCAGTTTATTTTGCAACAATATGTGCAAATCGCCAAAATAAGCATAAAAATGCATAAAAATACCATAAAATAAGGCAAAAAGTGCGAAATTCTATCGCATTCTACCACCTTAAAGAAAACGAGTTACGCCCTCGTAACTCACCTCAATGAATAACTTAGGATATTTCTTCTTCATTTCATCTTCGGCTTCCGACGTTGCCTCTTCGGACTCATGGTTAGACCAAAGCACTTTCACTATATTGACATCCTTATTGCGTGTACTACGCATCTTTCTATCCAATATTTTCACAGGTATTTCCTCATATGTGAGGCTCCTATCGATTTGAATTCTTTCGGGCTCAAGAATATGATTCTCATCAGGGATATATCTCTTAAGTTGAGAAACGTGAAATACATCATGCATCTTCTCAAATTCCATTGGTAAAGCCAACTTATAGGCTACCTTCCCAATTCTTTGCAAAATCTCATATGGGCCAACATATTTAGCACTTAATTTTCCCTTCTTACCAAATCTCATCACTCCTTTGGTCGGTGACACTTTCAAAAACACCTTATTATCAGAACTGCGAATTCATCTTCTCTTCGCTTCAAATCAGCATAACTTTTCTGCCTATCTTAAGCAGCTTGAATTCTAGCTTGAATTAAATTTACATTCCTAACAATCTCCTCAATAAATTCAATCCCCAACACTACATTCTCACTAAAATCATTCCAGCAAATGAGACTTCTACACTTCGTTCCATACAACGCCTCAAATGGAGCCATCTTGATACTTGCATGGTAACTATTGTTATATGAGAATTCAATCAAATCCAAGTGATCTTCCCAACATCCTTGGAAATCAATCGTGCACGCTCTCAACATGTCTTCCATAGTCTGATTGGTCCTTTCAGTCTGACCACCGGTCGCAGGAGGAGAAGCAGTACTCATCTTCAACGTTGTTCCAAGATTCAACCGGACCTTTTGCCAAAATTTCGAGAGAAACCTCTAATCACGATCTGAAATGATGTCCTTCGGGACTCCATGCAGTCTCACCACGTGCTTGATATACGTCTTGGCAAGTTGCTTCTTCTTCCATGTTTCTTTGATCGGAACGAATACAGCAGACTTCGTCAGACGGTCCACGATAACCCAAATAGTATCATTGCCATTTCTCGTCTTTGGCAAAGCAGTCACAAAGTCCATTGATATAGAATCCCACTTCCATCCAGGAACCTCTAAGGATTGAACCTTCCCCATTGGTCTCTTATGGTCGATCTTTACTTTCTGATAGGTCGGACACTTTAACACGAACTCAGCGACTTCACGCTTCATATTCGGCCACCAATAAATCTCCTTGAGATCCTTATATAACTTATAACCCCTAGTGTGCACAAAATATGGAGTATTGTGCCCCTCTTCCATAAGCTTCCTCTTAAGCTCTTCACACTTCTGTGGTATACACCACCTTCCTTTGAACCTCAAGCTTCCATCATCTTGAATCTTAAAGTCAACTTCTTTGCCTTGCTTCATCTTCTCTTTAATCTTATCTAGGTGCTCGTCTCCAACTTGACCCTCTTTGATCTCATCGAAAATTGACGATTCCAATGACAAAGCACTCAATCTTGCTTCGATCTCCCCAGGATTTAGAATTTCTAGACTAAGCTTTTGCATATCTTGGTACACACTAGTGGAAAAAACCTCATCCGATCCGGTCAAAATGGGCCTTACTGATCCGGTTTTTGACCGGAACGGATGGGGTAGCAGCAGTAAAATAAAATTTACTGATCCAATTCACAACCGAATCAGTTAGTATGTTTACTGATTTGGTTTCTTCAATGACCGGATCAGTTGGTGGGAGTGAACAGTAAAAAAATGAGAAAGAGAGTCTGTGGCAGACTCTGCTTTCTCGTTTTTTCTCTTGGCTCATTACGACAGACGAAGATCACGAGCTTCAGCAAAGAAAATCCACAAACTAGAAATTAGGACAATTACAGATATAAATTAAACATTAAAGAAAATTTACAGAAAATTTGCAAAAATTACATAATAAAAGAAAAAACGAAAAAAACTTAAAAAAACGAAAGTTACAAAAATAAAAATAAAAATAAAAAACTAAAAAAATATGAACTTTCGTTTACAAGATAATTCGAACTTATCTTAAAACTAAAAAAATTACGACAAATTACAATATAAATTAGAATTAAAAACAAAAAAAATTCCTAAATCCGCAACTAAATTACAAGATAATTTGAAATTCGCAACCAAACATTACAAAATTAACCCATCAAAAACGAAAAAACATTCCTAAATTCGCAACAATCTCAACTAACCCTAGATCCAGTGGTGGCGCACGCCTCATAGTGGTCGTCGATGAGGGGAGAGAAGAGCGGAGGTCGATGTGGTTGGGTTGAGATGCTCTGATTGAAGATGTTGGGATGGAGATGTTCACCGAGGTCTCCGATTTTCCGGCTAGTTGTTGGAGATGTTGGGATTTTGGAGAGGGAGAAGGGTTGATTCTCCTGAATTTGAAGAAGAGCAATGGACGTCGATGACGGCGAGTTGCTTGGTGCTGTTACTACTGTAGCAGGTGCCGCTGTGCCGGAGTCATTTTTGGTTTGAGGGGAGGTTGGTGATTTAGATCTATGAAAGAAGTGAAGTTGACAGAGGAACTAAATTAGGGTAGAGAGAACTAGAAGAGAGAGATCTAGTGAGGGGAAAGGAAATTTAGGGTTTAATTTGGAGTGAAAGAGAGAAGGGGTGAAAGAGAGAGTTATTGGACCATCTGATTTATGAGTTGAGCGAACAAGTGAACGTTGTTGGGTTAAGTTACTGAACTGGGTCGGCCTTGTTTTTTTGGACAAATAAGCTGATCCGGTTTGGTGGAGAATCGGATCAGTTCACAAAACTGGTCCGGTTCTCCACCAAACCGGATCAGTTTCTTGGCCTAAAAATTTGCGCTCAAATTTTTTTAATTTACGGATCCGGTTTTGGGAAAATCAGATGAGTTTGTTTGTGACATTTAAGGTTTTTTCCACTAGTGACAATTCCTCAGGAACCACCAACGCATTCACACTATGACTCGACTTCCTACTCAGAGCATCGGCGACTACATTTGCCTTCCCCTCATGATACTGGATATCTAGGTCATAGTCTTTAATCAATTCCAACCATCTTCTCTGTCTCATATTGAGATCCTTTTGCGTGAAAATGTACTTCAAACTCTTATGATCAGTAAAGATCTTGCAAGTCGCTCCATATAGGTAATATCTCCAAATTTTCAAGGCAAACACAATAGCAGCTAACTCTAGGTCATGGGTAGGATAATTAGACTCAAACGGTTTCAACTGACGCGAAGCATACGCGATCACCTTCCCATTTTGCTGCAGAACACACCCCAATCCATTCTTTGAAGCATCGATCACTATACACCTCGAATCCTTCATTTCCGTCAGGCAGGGTTAAAACAGGTGCATAGGTCAGACGTTTCTTCAAAGTCTGAAAAGCTTCCTCGCACTTCTCACTCCAGTGGAATTTTGACTCTTTCTTCATCAGATTAGTCATCGGCCTTGCTATCTTCGAAAAATCTCTCACAAATCTCCTATAATCGCCAGCTAATCCCAAAAAACTCCTAATATCCGGCACATTCTTCGGTGTAGGCCACTCACTAACAGCTTGAATCTTTGCAGGATCCACATACACTCCTTCTTTTGACACATAATGACCCAAAAGGCTACTTTCTCCAATCGGAACTCACACTTAGAGAACTTGGCATACAATTGGTTCTTCCTAAGCGTCTCCAAGATTATCCTCAAATGCTCATCATGCTCTTCTTCACTCTTTGAATAGATCAAAATATCATCAATGAACACCACAACGAACTTATCCAAGAACTCATAGAATATCCTATTCACCAAGTCCATAAATATAGCCTGGAGCATTGGTCAGTCCAAACGGCATCACAGTAAATTCATAATGACCATAACGCGTCCTAAACGCAGTCTTAGGTATATCCTTATCAGCTACCTTCGATTGGTGATACCCCGAATGCAAATCAATCTTCGAAAACACACTTGCTCCATTCAACTGATCGAATAGGTCATCTATCCTAGGCAAAGGATACTTGTTCTTAATGGTCACATTGTTTAACTCCCTATAGTCAATGCACAACCTCATACTCCATCTTTCTTCTTCACAAATAACACAGGAGCTCTCCAAGGTGACACACTAGGCCTAATATAACCTTTCTCCAACAGTTCTTGCAACTGCGTCTTCAACTCGCTCATCTCAGGAGGTGCCATTCTATATGGTGCCTTAGAAATAGGTGCAGTACCATGAACTAAGTCCATGGTGAACTCAACGGCTCTTTTAGGCGGCATACCAGAAATCTCGCTTAGAAACATGTCCACAAACTCGTTCACAATTGGTACATCCTCAATCTTCAATTCAACCTCTTTGCTCACATCTCGCACACTACAGAAGAATAACTCGCGCCCCTTCTTTACCAACTTCTTCACTTGCATTGCGGAAATGATCCCAAAATTCTTAGGCTTCCCAAATCGTCGGTATGACGTTAACTTCCCTAAAGGCTTCTCAGCACTACCTTATGAAGTTCACAGTCTATCTGGCCTTATAGAAACTTAACCAGTTATCCCCAAAACAACGTCTAGGTCTCCCAGATTGAGCTCTATCAGATTAGAAGGAAAAATACAGTCTCCTATCTTCAAAGGTAAGTCTCTATATAACTTAGTACACCTTATAACTTCTCCAATAGGTATACTTATCGGCAAATTAATTACTTCAAAGTCTACTAACCCCAAACTTTTTATAATAGACGACGAAATAAATGAATAGGTCGCTTCAGAATCAAATAACGCTTTAACGAGAACGGAGTTAATAGAAAAAGTACCAGAAACTACGTTGGCAGATTTTTCAGCTTCATTGCTACTTATCACGAACAGCTTCCCTGGAGCTTTGCTCTGGTTGTTGTTGTTGTTCTCATTAGCAGGCTTACTGTAGCTTCCCTGACCATTCTACGATCCCGTAGGCTTCGGCCCTTGGTTGTTCGCTTGGTTGAACCTAGACCTTCCCTGATTACCATTCCCATTACCATTCTGCACTTTCTTCTGCTTGGTAAAGCAGTCAAACTCTCTATGCCCCTTCTTTTGGCAGTAATGACAGGTTACTAGCTCACCCTTACAGTCTCTACCAGGATGGTTTTTGTTACATCTCTTGCAGTTGTAACTTCTCTCAGACTGGCCCTTACCATTAAAGCCTTGGCCATTCCTTCCTTGGAAATTCCCATTCCCATTCCTATTTTTCTTAAAGTTGCCCTGATTTCCTCCAGCATTGAAATCTTTTCTTTTCTCGCCTACTACAGCATTCTTCTTATCACGCCTCGATTGAAGACCATAAATATGGGAAGCTCTCCTATAAACAACATCTAAGGACACAAAGGTCTCACCACCTAACCCCAATTGAATTTCCTCAGTCAAACCTTGCTCAAATCTCTGAGCTTTCAGCTCTCCAGTAGCTACAACCTCAGGTGCAAATCTAGACAACGCTATGAACTTGCTATAATACTCAGAAATGGTCATACTCCCCATCCTAAGGTTTATGAACTCCTGAGCCTTTTGCTTCCTCATAAAAGCAGGTTAAATTTTTCCTCTTAAAGCAGTAATAAAGGAATCCCAATTAAACCCTTCCACAGCACTAAGTTTATCTCCATTTTCCTTCCACCATAGGTCAGCCTCATCTTTCAGATACAACACAGCCTGACCTACTTTCATAGCCTCAGGACAATTTACAGCCCCAAAAATCTTATCGAACTCCCTAATCCAGCTCTCTAAGAATGTAGGGTCAGCCTGCCCCTTAAAGAACGACAGCTTATTCTTAGCTAATCTCTCAAACATATCCCCCGCAGGGTCAGGACGCTTAGCCCTTTCTTGAGTCAGTTTCTCCGCCAATAGGTGAATAGCAGAGGCTAACGCGGTATCGTTGTTTGCCATTCTGCTTCGCGACCTGAAATTTAACGTAAATCTACTTTAGGTTTCGATTCACAACTTACTTGCCATACTCTACGAAGGTCGAAGGCATTAATCGATTTGACCATACAAGGTCGCATCAAAATAAAATTCTTATGGAATTACAATAGCACTAAGTTCACGCACAATGAACCATAACAACCATATATCCACGCATGAATAATTATTCACATCAACAACCACACAAGGATCAAATGAACAATAATGAAATAAAATATTTCCCCTTTTCGCATACTAAAATAAATTCTCACTCAACTCAAATTACTGAATAATAACTTTTATTCCTCAAACGATAATAAGAAGTTTTTTTCCAATCCAAAATAATCAACTTATTCCTCAACAATATAAAGATGCTAAAGAAAGAAATTTAAACCATTGTAGCTTAGCTACTTATTCAACTACTAATCATAGAACATGAATAAATATTCTATGGAGTTACATTATCATTCCTATCCTTATTTTCTTTATATTTCTCTGGAGTAAACATTTCATCTTCAAAGTCTTCACTATCATAATAATAATATCCTGGATTCCTAGCTCTAGTAGATCTTCGAATCCTTTTAGGTTGAGGTACATCCTCGTCCGACTCTGAATCACTCTCATCGCTCAGATAAGATCTCCAAGTAGCATTGTAGATGTCCTTTCGGGTCTGCCCTCTAGCACGATCAAACTCCTGAATTACCTCATCGTCGCTATCAGGGATGCCTACTTTCAAGACACGACGCAAATAATAATATCTAGGCTAGTGTAGCTCTCAATATCAGACTCCATATCAGACTCATCATCACTAAGCACAATGGGGTTGGAGTAGCTTCCTACTCGGGCAGCTTCACTATCAGACATGCCTAGTGGTCCATTAACAGATGATTACGACATCTATAAATACATAATACCCTCACTTAGCGTGTATTCCCAATAATAAATAAAAAGCAAAAATCAACAAATAATTTATAGCCAGGAATGACATCACACAATTAAGTAGGGAGAAAACACTAAACATGCTGAACAAAACATTTAAATGCAGACATATAATAATAGTTCTATTCTATATGCCCTTTCTATTCTACACATCTCTCCCAACATTAATAAAGTAAAAAAAAAAACTAAAATAAACAATTAAATAAACGGTTTTTTCACCATATACCCCTGACAAATCACGAAAATCACCATATACCCTCAATGTTTCAGATATTCACCATATACCCCTGAGTTTCCGAAAACGTTCACCAAATACCCTTTTTCTAACGGACGCTAACTTGCCGTTTGCGTTATTTACAATTTTGCCATTATTAATCTCTAACCCTAACCCCGCCTAAACCCTAACCCTAACCCTAACCCTAACACTAATCCAAACCCCTAACCCTAACCCTTAACCCTAACCCTAACCCTTAACCCTAACCCAACACCCATCCCCCTCGCCAGCCCCCACTTTGACCCTCCCCCTCCTCCTCTCTCTCCACCCTGCGACCCCTCACCCCCCCCCCTCTCCCCGTCGGCCCCCTCCCCTCTCCCCCGTAGCGACCTCATGTGTCGGCGGGACCAACGCCACGACGGAGACAGGGGCCGCAACGCGTAACACGAAGAGAGAAGAAAGGAGAGCGGCGATGGAGGAAGGGGAAAGGACACGAGCACCAGCACCAAGACGGCAAGGGCAACACGCAATTGCGACGGACGAAGCGTGAACGGGAGGAGGGAGCAAACAGGTTCAAGCATCGATCGAGAAGAGAAAGAACACCGGCGCGCATGCGGCGCGAGCGTAGAGGAAGCTCCGGCGAGGAGGGGTGACGCAGCAGCCAGCGCAGAGGAAGAGAGATGCGGGAGGAGGAGGGGTTTCACTGGGTTGGGGATTTTGGGTGAGAGAAGAGTTGTTGTTGTTGAGGTGGTTGCGTGGTGTTGTTGTTGTTCCGTCGTTGTTGGGGCTGCGGGGGAGGGGGAGAGGGGGGCTGTGGGGGAGGGGAAGAGAGGGGGCCGCGGGGAGGGAGTGGGGGGCTGGGGGGGGTAGGGGAGGGGGGGGGGGGGGCTGCGGGGGTGGAGGAGAGGGGGAGGGGGGGGGGGCTCGGGGATGGAGGGGAGGGGGAGGGGAGGTAGGGAGATGCGGGGGTGGAGGGGTGGAAGGGAGGGGGAAGGGGGTGGGAGCCGGGCGGGGGCCGGTAGGTGGTGGGTTAGGGTTAGGGGTTAGGATTAGGGTTTGGATTAGGGTTAGGATTTTAGGAGTCAGGGTTTAGGGTTTAGGGTTAATAATGGCAAAATTGTATATAACGCAAACGACAAGTAAACGTCCGGTAGAAAAAGGGTATTTGGTGAACGTTTTCAGAAACTTAGGGGTATATGGTGAATATCTGAAACATTGAGGGTATATGGTGAGTTTCGTGATTTGTCGGGGGTATATGGTGAAAAAACCGTTAAATAAATGATTTTCGAAAAAATGGAAAACCGAAAAAATAAAAAAAAATTCCGGACTAAAAAAATTTTAACTAAAAAAAATACTCCATCCGTCTCAGAATACTCTTTACATGCACTTTCCTTTTTCATCTGTCCCAGAATACTCTTTACACTTCTATTTTTGGATATGACCCATTATTATTTTAATTCTTCTACCTTTTAAGTTGGCCCACACACTCTCTCCTCCAAATAAAATAATACCTCTCCTACCACCCACCAACTCTAAACATGGCCCACACTCTCTCTCCTTAAAATAAAATAATACTAATTTTACTAACTACTAACTCTTATCACATCTACTTTTCAATAAAATAACAATTGATAACCAAACACCAACTTATCATCTAAAACTACGTGCATTAATAAGTGTCAAGAGTATTCTGGGACGGAGGGAGTAAAATTTTCGAGCTACAAAAATTTTGAATCCTTTTTTAAACATGTTTCGAATTTATAAAATGATTTAAGCACAACGAATAAGTAGGAGCTCGTTTTTTATGAAATTCGTTTAAAGTAACTAGGCGCCTAAAAATATAAGAGTGGCACGAAACGTCAATAAAAACATAAGCTCTGATACCACTTTGTAACACCCCGACAATTCTCTATTTTCCAAAATGCCTTTTTCATATAAAACTTATAGAATTATCAATCGGCTAACTCAGAATTTTGCAGCAGAAATAATAAATAACTTTGAAAACATAAGTAACTTAGTCAACCATAAAGTCAACTCTAAAACCAAACCAAAAGTCAAACCAACTTAAAAGTCAACTATCCAAACCATAACTAAATCAGAATTATAAAAGTATTGAAGAACTAAAACACAAGCTCTCCACGAAAACCCGAACCTATGATGCATCATCTTCAGACCTGAAATGGTCGATGCTCTATTGATCCTGAGTGACTGCTCACCAAATGGGTCATCACAGGATCAATAAGGCACAACCATGATCAACATACAGAAAAGCACGTAATCAGCAAAGCTGAGTGCTACATAATAATTAAAATATAAAACCTAACATGATACTAATAAACATTAACTCAAAGATAAATAGTAATATAATAAAATAACAGATTGACTATACCGAACTTGACTCCACAACCAATAGGTTAATTATAATTAGACTGAATAGGCAATGGATAGAGCTATCCAAACCAAACCAGTCTTCAATTAAGAAGTCGAAGTACTGGCGCGACTCCGTACTCCAACGACCAACGATATCGAGGTACTAATTAAATAAAATAGAACACGGTGATCAATCCGGTCCCAAGAAAAGCCATGGGCTACCACCATGTACAGTGTACTCCAACTCATACTAGTCCAACACTTCAGACGTGCACAAGTCTAAAGCTTATTGCTATTCACTTTCCACTTTAAGTTATTAATAAATTATCATTTGTTGTGACTCACAAAGTAAGACAACCAACACAAATATCATGGATACACAAAACTTCCATTTTTATCTTAGGATTAAACAAGTTAACAAGGTGATCAACAACTCAAATAATCCAAGAATAATTCCATTACTAAGTTTAATAACCACCCAATATTTATTTGTTGACTTAGATCAACAATCAACCAACCTTTCCATAGGTGAATATCCAACTTACCAAACAAGGCACACGGTCCTTATAAAGTAAATATAATAAATTAATCCAAGGGAACAACATGATCCAATAAACAATATAAATATTAATCCCTCATGTGAATTAATAAAATAAAGTTCCTAATCCCACATGTTTGCATCAATCATCCATACAAACATATAATAACCATCATAGGCAACATGCTTCACACAACGGCATAAAACATGCAAAATCACTTGATTATAAGCCACATATGAACTATAAAAGGTTCCCTATACATGATACTACATCAATCCTAGTCTTAGGACATGACACTAGTCTAATAACACATAGGTATGTACGTACCTTGTGTAGACAAAACAAGAGGCCACTTTCACAACCTTAGAAATCGCTCAAAGTATATTCTCCGCCTACCAAATACCAACATAACCAAGTATTAATACTCTAATAAATTTCCAGCAACTTTAAAATATTTCCAGCCCTCTTTACAAGTGTTTAAAAACCTTTTAAACATTAAAAGTTTAACTTTTAGTGCCCCCTAGTATATTACTACCATACTAGTCATCAAAAGCCCTTAAAAATCAACACTTTAATGTTTAAAAATTACCATAAGTGTGTTAATAAAATTTCCAGCAACATATAACATCTTTAAAACCCTTTCAAACTTACTTTAACATAGTTATAAATATTAGAGTACTCAATTTTCATAAACTATAACAAAGTACTACAATTTCCAACTCTTAAAACATTAAAAATCCCTAACTTAAACATATATATTAAATATGAAATTTAATTACATTACTATACTTATAATATAATCTGAATTTTATATTTAAATCATCAAAGATACAAACTTTAATCATTAAAACATCAAAACAATACTTAAAACATAAAACCTAAGCATTAAAATAACATGGAGGAGGAAGAAAATAACCAAAGAGGAGAGGAAGAAAAAGACACGGCCGAGAGGAGGGAGGAGCGCCGGTGTTGGGCTGCTACCGGTGGTGGTCCGGTGGCAGGTGGTGGCTGCCGGTGACCCGAGAGAGAGAGACGAAAATCGGGTGAGGGTAGGAATTGAAGGAGGAAACCCGTGAGAGAGGAGAGAGGAGAAAATAGAGTGTGTGTTTAATGTGGCAAAAATTGTTAATAAGGGAGTATTTATAGGTTCCCCCAATAGGGGTCCAAAAGAGAGTTGGGCTTTGATGGGTTAGTTTAATAAAGATGCTCATATAAGAAACTATAAGGTTTGGGCTCCTCTAACCCAATATTAAAAATCCTGTTCTTCAACTCCACTAGTTAAATTATAAAATAACTTTCAAAGTATGACTAAATAAAATATTTGATTATTTAAAACATTAAATAATCCCTTTGACTTTAAAATAGTTAACACTTTAAGAAATTAATTATTTAAATACTACAATATATATAAATATACTTTAAAATATATTTATAAAATTCACAAAATTGTGGGGGATTACAGTAATATAAGCACCCAAAGCTCCGCAATTTTAGGTAGTTTGGTTCAGTCCCAAATAGAGTGGAGTAGAGGGAGGGATTTTTTTAGTGTAGAAGTAGGGAGACGGTTTATAAGATAGACAGCAGTAGAGCACGCATTTGACCAATATTTGAGGGGCATGGAAGAGTGAGTAAGAAGAGAGAGCGCAGTTTCAACAATATGACGATGACGACGTTCAGAAAGGCCATTATGTTGAGGAGTGTGAGTGGGGGGGAGGTGAGGCGAGAAATACCATCAATGGAAAGATAATCTTTTAAGGCATCATATTCACCTCCATTATCGGAGTAGAGAGTAATTAGAGGTTTTTGAAAATATTTTTCCACTAAAGCTTTGAATCTAATAAAGGTGAGTTTTGTATCAGATTTTTATTTTAGTGGATATAGCCAATTATATTTTGAGAAGTGATCAATAAATATGACATAATATTTATAACCATCATGAGATAGGAGAGGGGAGGACCACAAATCAGTATCAACATATTGTAGTGGGGCATTGGAAGTGATAGATGATATATGAAAAGGAAGTTGATGACTTTTATTGCACGCACACACATTACAATCTAAAGTAGAAATACTAGAAACATGGAGATTATTGCGAGATATAAGATGCCTAATTTTTTTTTGAGATGGATGCCCTAAGCGGTGGTGCCAATCAAGAGACGCAAGAGATGTGCTTGTGAAGACTTGTGGAGACACATAGTGGAGTTCATAGACACCGGAATTACCCTGACCCTGGAAGAGAGATGCCCCCGTTTTGAGATCCTTCACAACAAAGGAAGAGGATAAGAATTCAATAGATGCATGATTATCAACACATAATTGAGAGATGGAAATAACATTACGAGACATAGATGGCACATATAAGACATTGTTTAGAGTAAGTTTGTGAGATAAATAAGAAAGAGAAAGAGAAAGAGAGCCTATGTGAGAGATGCGGAGACCCGTACCATCACCTATGATAAGCTCTTCCGTGCCGTCATAAGGGGTGTGAAGGGATAGGTTATTAAGGTCATTAGTAACATGATGTGAGGCTCCACTATCAAGAAGCCAAGAGGAGGAGGAGGAGGTGGAAGGAGCAAGGTTGGCAACATGGGCGTGGGGTTTGGACGAGGAGGGAGTAGAGTGATACTACTACATAAATGAGCTATTGCAACACTTAAAAACCGTTGCAATTGAGCCAAAACCGTTGCAATAGAGCTATTGCAACGGTCCAACGACCGTTGCTGTTGTTGTCGTTGCATTAGACCTAATGCAACGGTTCTTAGGCCTATTGCAATGGCTACTAGAAAGTCGTTGCAATAGGTGTCAATAGTCGTTGCATTAGCTATACAACCTATTGCAACGCCTGTATGTCTAGTGCAATGCCATCCGATAGCTATTGCAACGCCTCTATTACTCATTTTGTGTCCTATTTTTACATCTACTGCAACGGCTCCATATATATTGCAACACAATCATATAGCTATTGCAATGCTTATATTATTAATGTCATTTCATTTTAGCACCTATTGCAACGCCTTACACTTCCATAGCTAATGCAACTCCAATACCTTCGTAGTCTTATAATAATAGTAGATCAATATATATATAACTATATATTTAATTTTTTTTCGGAATTTTATACCCAAAAGAAAATTATGCATATAATATTCGTGCCCATGGGCAAATTTACAAAGTACATAATTACAAATCTGTTAGCTAATATACTAAATGAAATTCATGTTTTTCAGTTTCTACATATAAAAAGCGTCCAATAAATCACTCTACATCTAAAGTGCTTTCATGCCTTTCCAATGAACAACTAGTTTATCGAACTTTGTATTTCATTTCTTCATTTATAACCACCTGCAAATTCAAAGATGTTTAATCAAATTAGTTAAAAATGAAACATTGTGATACTAATTTAAACGGTTATTTCACCAAATACCCCTGACAAATAAATTTATTCACCAAATACCCCCACTTTTTTCAAAATTCACCAGATACCCCTGACCTTTAAAAAAATTCACCAGATACCCCTGACCTTTAAAAAAATTACCCAAAATGCCCTTAATGACTAACGGCGGTTAACTCCGTTAGTCATTAACCCTAATTAACCCTAAAAAAACCTAATTAACCCTAAAATCCCTAAAAGTCCTAAGTCAACTCAATTAACCTAAGTCAACCCAACTCTCTCTCCCCTAACCCACCCCCAACCCCACCACCCCCACCCACCCCCCTAGCCCCCCCATAACCCACACCACACCAGTCACTCCCTCCCCCTTCCCGCAGCTCCCCCTCCCCCTTCCCCGGCCGTGAGCTCCCCCTCCCCTTCCCCCGACCCACGGCTCCCACGCAATGACCTCCTTCCCCCTTCCCCTCCCACGCAGTAACCCCTCCTCCCCCCCCCCTCCCACGCAACCCCCTCCCACGCAGCCACCGCTCCCCCTCCCCTCACCGATGATAATTGTAGACATGTTATTATATCGGCATTGTCGCCCGATATCGCCCGAGTTCGAAGGGGGGGAGCGATTTTGCGGCGGGGAGGGAGGGGGGAGGCGCGGGATTCTAAGGGGTGGGGGAGGGGGAGCGATTTTACGGCGAGGGAGGGGGAGGGGAAGCACGGATTCGAAGGGGGTGGGGGAGGCGCCCGTTGTTGGGGGGGTGGGGCCTGGGTTGGGGGGTGGTGGGGCTGGGTTGGGGTGGTGGGGCGGGTGGGGTTGGGGTTGGGGGTGGGTTAGGGAGAGGGAGTTAGGTTAACTTAGGACTAATTAGGTTGATTTAGGGCTAATTAGGTTGACTTAGGGCTAATTAGGTTGACTTAGGGCAAAATTGTAAATAAAAGCTAACGGAGGACTAACGTCCGTCAACAAAAGGGTATCTGGTGAATTTTATTAAAGGTCAGGGGTATCTGGTGAATTTTGAAAAAAGTGGGGGTATTTGGTGAATAAATTTATTTGTCAGGGGTATTTGGTGAAATAACCATAATTTAAATGCTTAACACAAAACCAAAACATGTAATAATACCATCATGATTATGGTTTTGTGTGATAGTGTTATTTTCTATTGTGCATGGGTATTATGGTTGTATGATAATGAACTATAAAAAGAGCTTTCCTAATAAAAACATAAAGTTACAACTAAAAAAACATTATGCCATTTAGCGTCTTCATATCTTTATGTACATAATCTTTTTACTCCGGTGTGAAATTTTCTTTTTAATCTAAAAACTACAGTTCTCTACTAATTTTACTAAATAATAAACTTCACAAAAATAACTAGCACAACTTTCAACTAAATAAGATTATCACAAAACCAATGTACCTGCAAGTTGGACAATTTGGCAGCCAAGTGGGAAGTTCAGAACCAACATGATATGTTTTCCGTATTGACCGAGGATTATGCGTCATTTGGAGGAGACAAATAAACATGAAATATATATATATATATATATATCAAAAGCGAACATCAAAAGGAGGGTAATGGCCTCATAAAGGAGCCACTACCTTTTCAACTAAATTCTCTTTTGGAGGAGACAGCTTGAAACTAGGAGAACTCAGGATATCGATACTCGGATGCGGGAAAAAAATATAATTCATCAATGACTTAAATCAAAACAACAAGATGAGAACTGGTAATATTAGGTAGAATATTTCTACAATTACTCATCATAGAAAAACACTTCGAGTTTAAAGTATCCTATCCCTCGCACGGGGTAATACAAAACCGGCCAAGAAATAATTTTGTGGTATGCAATCATGGAGATTAAAATTATAACAAGAATTGGTTCACAATCAACTCATGTATAGCAATTTAGAACCCGCCTTGTAAAACTCCATGCTAGCCATACTTGCAGCATTCATTAAGTTGTCCGATTGTACATTAATTACTCCGGGTAGTGTGTAGCCAATGAGCAAATAGCCTCGATGAGTAAATGCATAGATAACTACGTCCATCACATTGAGACCATTACTTTTATCAAGAGAGAGTCTAGTTGGGAGGAAAAAAACATTTTCCTAAGTTTTTGAGGCCGTAGGAAATAGAAATATCCATCTATTTATTGAAAGCTGATAGAAATTTTGGGGCGCACGCGGAAGTTTTGATGGACCCGAATAGTATCATAAAATTGCATTTTCATTGATAATTAATTGTACAAGTGTGTTTGTGAGAGCTCATGTCTCTCATTCACCTTGGTAGAACCCTTTGTTTCTACCTTTCCTAATATCTTGTGTGGAGCTCACTTGTTTGGCTCTCTCTTCAACTCATGCACATACAACATATTTATAGTTGTTGTATCCTACCTTCTAGATTTTTCTTTCAAGTACAAATATCTTAGATTTTTCACAAGATAATTCTAGATACACATTAGATATTTTTCTCACATTTTTCATCAAACATTTAGAATTTTCTAGATTAATCTCTAACACTCCTCCTTAATCTTGAAAATTCTTGTACTTCATCATGCTTTTTCCAATGATCTCTTCAAAGTCTTGTTGATGCACTTGTCATCAACTATCTCCAAACTTGATTCTTGAAATTTTCTTCTCGTTCTCGTCCTCATCGGTGCCTACCTCACCAACCACCTTGATCTTCCATTTTCTTCTATCCATATTGTTGATTATCACTTCTTTGTGGTGGTACCCTTGTTACCAACCTTCCTACCTTTGTTTCTTCATCACATTTTCTGGATCTTCAATGTTTGTGTTGGTACCCATGTTACCAACTTACTCCCCCTAATCTAAACTATTTCATTTTTCTTCTTCACATATCTTTTTCCAATTTTATTCTTTCATTGATGCTCATGTCACCAATCATCTCTGTTAATGCCCATGTCATTAACAAACTCCAAAAACTTTCTCTTGAACTCCTTTTTTTTTTCTTCTTCTCCTTTTTCCTTTCATTTTGTTTTTTTTCTTCTTCTTCCCAACTATTGGTGCTCTTGTCACCAATATTTTTTTTTTTTCAATCTTTCCTTTTTCTTCCAATTTTAATTTCATTTGTTGATGTTCATGTCATCAACCATCCAACTTATCCTACATCTTAATCTTCAACATTTCTCAAAAGTTTTTTCATCCTTTTTTTTTTCTCCATCATCATATTTTAATTTCCAAAAAAATCTTCCATTTTTGTCTTCTCCTAAAACTCTTTTATTTCATCTCCATTCCTTTTGAATTATCTTCTTTGAAATTTTGTATTAGATACTTACCTTAATTGTGCCCTCCAAGTCTCTTCTTACAAGCTTGATTTCCATCTCTCGGGCCTTCGATCTTCTTCGTAATCACTTTTGCGGCTCTGATACCATGATAGAAATTTTGGGGCGCACGCGGAAGTTTTGATGGACCCGAATAGTATCATAAAATTGCATTTTCATTGATAATTAATTGTACAAGTGTGTTTGTGAGAGCTCATGTCTCTCATTCACCTTGGTAGAACCCTTTGTTTCTACCTTTCCTAATATCTTGTGTGGAGCTCACTTGTTTGGCTCTCTCTTCAACTCATGCACATACAACATATTTATAGTTGTTGTATCCTACCTTCTAGATTTTTCTTTCAAGTACAAATATCTTAGATTTTTCACAAGATAATTCTAGATACACATTAGATATTTTTCTCACATTTTTCATCAAACATTTAGAATTTTCTAGATTAATCTCTAACACTCCTCCTTAATCTTGAAAATTCTTGTACTTCATCATGCTTTTTCCAATGATCTCTTCAAAGTCTTGTTGATGCACTTGTCATCAACTATCTCCAAACTTGATTCTTGAAATTTTCTTCTCGTTCTCGTCCTCATCGGTGCCTACCTCACCAACCACCTTGATCTTCCATTTTCTTCTATCCATATTGTTGATTATCACTTCTTTGTGGTGGTACCCTTGTTACCAACCTTCCTACCATTGTTTCTTCATCACATTTTCTGGATCTTCAATGTTTGTGTTGGTACCCATGTTACCAACTTACTCCCCCTAATCTAAACTATTTCATTTTTCTTCTTCACATATCTTTATCCAATTTCATTCTTTCATTGATGCTCATGTCACCAATCATCTTTGTTAATGCCCATGTCATTAACAAACTCCAAAAACTTTCTCTTGAACTCCTTTTTTTTTTCTTCTTCTCCTTTTTCCTTTCATTTTGTTTTTTTTTCTTCTTCTTCCCAACTATTGGTGCTCTTGTCACCAATATTTTTTTTTTTTCAATCTTTCCTTTTTCTTCCAATTTTAATTTCATTTGTTGATGTTCATGTCATCAACCATCCAACTTATCCTACATCTTAATCTTCAACATTTCTCAAAAATTATTTCATCCTTTTTTTTTTCTCCATCATCATATTTTAATTTCCAAAAAAATCTTCCATTTTTGTCTTCTCCTAAAACTCTTTTATTTCATCTCCATTCCTTTTGAATTATCTTCTTTGAAATTTTGTATTAGATACTTACCTTAATTGTGCCCTCCAAGTCTCTTCTTACAAGCTTGATTTCCATCTCTCGGGCCTTCGATCTTCTTCCTAATCACTTTTGCGGCTCTGATACCATGATAGAAATTTTGGGGCGCACGCGGAAGTTTTGATGGACCCGAATAGTATCATAAAATTGCATTTTCATTGATAATTAATTGTACAAGTGTGTTTGTGAGAGCTCATGTCTCTCATTCACCTTGGTAGAACCCTTTGTTTCTACCTTTCCTAATATCTTGTGTGGAGGCTCACTTGTTTGGTTTCTCTCTTCAACTCATGCACATACAACATATTTATAGTTGTTGTATCCTACCTTCTAGATTTTTCTTTCAAGTACAAATATCTTAGATTTTTCACAAGATAATTCTAGATACACATTAGATATTTTTCTCACATTTTTCATCAAACATTTAGAATTTTCTAGATTAATCTCTAACAAAAGCAAACAAAAAAAAAGAGAAGAAACAAGTCTACTAAAAGCCATAGCATGAGTCTACACCATAGTCCATAGCATATCGTCTTAAGCCCACTGAAGTCAGCTATATCTGTAACATTAATCTTTTCCTGCAATGCACCATAAAGGCATCAACTGATCAGTTTCATTACTTATTCTGAAATCTCTATTATCCTGCTTGGGATGTTAATTATCAGGTAATGGTGTTAAGCTCAATGACATATATACTCTTGAGGAACATCTTTATAATTTTCGCATATTTTGTTGAATCACTGATTCACATCTCTCTCAAATTTCATCTTAAGCGCTAACACAATATTTTTTCATGAAGTTTCAGGAAAAAAATATGTTTAAGTTACACAAGTAAGATAAGTTCAAATAAGTCTGGTTTCTCAGCTGAAAAGTTTTAAGGTAGTTTGTTAGCCTGTGATTTATGTGGATGGTAACTCATGCAGACTTTTATTGCTTGTAATGTAGCTTCTACACATCATTCTGAGGTCTAATTATGTTTATTTTTTTGTATATTTTGGCAGAAAAGAACAATTTGGCAAGTGTGGTCTTGATGGAGATGCTTATGCTACCATGGACAAGGTGAGCTAGTATTATATTACAGTGATTTAGGTACCCGTAGAATATTATATTTTGTACCATAACAAGTCAATATTCTATTAAAAAGAGGTTGATCATTGCAGGAGAGGAACAATTAGATGGATAATTTTTTTAACAAAAGGTAGAGATCGCGTGGATTATGACCGAGATTCTTAGTTATGATAATTGTCATCATCTAATTTCAAAAATATTTTGGATAAATAAGATTAGGTCAAGTCACACCATATATCATCAGATTATATTTTTAAAAATTCAGATTAGATCGCAGATGATCAAAAACCTGATTATATCAGCAATTAGCTGGCCTAAACATGGCCTTATTAGTAATCAACCTCAATGCAAGATTTGATAGTACTCTACGTGTAAAGATGATGCAAAGGATCCAACCAGGCCCCCTTGTCCTATTTACTTAAGCTAGAAGGTGTCCAAGGGCGGGAAGTGATTTTCAGGGGAGTTAATTCTGTAAGTTGCTGATGATGTCAGTAGTTAGTTTACCAGTGTCGGGATTAATTTTCAGGAGAGAGTTTGTAAGTAGTGGAATGGATAGCAATTAAGGAGTAGCGGGACTGGGACTGAGACTGGGACTGGGACTGGGACAGTGGCAGTATAAATAAGAGCAAAGATTATATAGAAGGTATCCAGAAAATATTAGGAGTAGAAACTGGAGAGAAGCTCACCTCTCAAAAGTAAGCTAGCTTAGTAGCTTGTATTGGTTGTGAATCATCCTGATCCTATTAATATTAAGTCTACCCCCCTCCCCCTTTATCTACATCCTACCCTATTGCTGAGATCAATCTGATGATCTCGGAAAGCGAAGATACTTAATTCAGTTGGCTCTTATCAGATGGACCCAAAATCAAAAGTTCTTTACTTATTCCGAAATCTCTATTATCCTATAAATCTCATCTTAACACAATTGGTAACCAGCCAAGAGAATTTTCCCAATATTAACTAATGGCAAAAATCCAACTTTCATAAATATGAAATAACTAGTTTTGAAGCCCGTACGTTGCACGGGTTATTGTTTATTTTATTTTTGTAAATTTGTTGTTAACATTGTTGATTTTTTTGTTACTGTGAAATAGATTTTTCAGCACAATTGTATTTATATAATTTCTCCATTCTTTTTCTATTGCAACAATTACCACTTTAGGTAGTTTCATCTATATGAATCATTTCACTTTTGGTAAAAAAAAAACAACTATAGTTGACAACATCGCATTTACTTAATGTTAATAAAACCATCATTAATTACTCAAATTGCCTCATAAAGTGGCGTTTACTTTATTAAGGATTTACCTATCCCCTACTCTAGTTTAACCCTCTATGCTAAACTACCCTTTTTTTATTTTCTTACAAACCATGCCCAAACCCATTGTTGCAGTAGAAAAAGACCGAGAAAATATTTGTCGTTATACTTTTAATTTCTATATTTGTAATTGTGATATATAAATTTTATATTTTTACTGTTCAGTTGAATATTGTAGCTAAGTCTACTATTAAATAGTATCCCAATAATTGGTATGACTAACAATATCTAACATATTTTTAACATGAATAATACCAGAATGATACTTTAAGAAAGTAGAGGGTAAAAATTTAATAGATGCAGGACATAAAGAATAGAGAAAAAAAATAACTGTCAGCCACAACTTCAACTTTTAATTATTAGCACATAAACACTAACGCATATAGAATAGAAGATGGGAAAGCAAAAAAGAAGATCATAATGATGGATCATGAATAAATTAAATTAAATATAAAACTAACCTCTATTAATAATCGAAAATACTATTTAAGAGAAATAAATATCTTCATCAATCATGACCATATCAAGATTTATTAAACTTCCTTTTTTTATGATCTGCCACCTCAAATAGTCTAGAAACTCGAACCTTGATTTCCCAATTAGTTTTAGTAGAATTAAGTTCATTGAGAAAAGAATAAGATCTGACATATAGATATATGAAAAAAAAAACATAAATAATTATTTATACAACAAATATTCTAGGAATAATATAATTAGTCAATTGCATAATACCTCTACAATGTCGTTGATAAACTTTCATTTGATTCTTCATGTAATGTCATCATGGTATGCTATAGGTTCAAAACTATATGTATGTATTTTTTATCTTTATATAACTCAATTTTTAAAAGTATGATTTTGGAAGACATAATTGCTATTGTTACATATAATACGCTATTTTTATAGTTAATTTTATATGTATTTAAAATAAATAATAAATAATACGTTATTGTTCATCTAAATAAATATATTCTCATATGTTGTAAAACTATATTTTATATAGAACTTATTTCGAAACATATTTCAAGCACTCTTCGATGGTAAAAAAAATATAATATTGTGAATTATGTAGCAAAAGCTATATTCAATTTACATAGTTGAATAATTTAGGTTGTTTATTCAAAATCAGAGTGTAATCTTCACTTATTAAAAACACCTTATATGTATTTAAATCTATGTTAAACACTATTTTTTTTAAAAAAAATAAAGATTAAAAAGAATGACATATCATGCTTAGGTGGAGCTCTCTATAATATTCTAAGGTTGTTTTTGTATAATCATACTCTAACTTTTTCACCATATCTACAAAATTCCCTTAATAAGTTTTGTTGGAATACTAAATTGTTTTGGTTCAGTTGAGTAAGGCTGGTGTTTGGATCCTCTAGAGTTTTAAAAGAACTCTACAATGTAGAGTTTGAACAATATCAACCATTGAATAAAAAACCAATAGCTCATATATTATCTTTCCAAAACCCACTCTATTTTTTCTCATCAGAATCCACCCCCTTATTTTCCCCCTTTCACCAATACATGCCCTTGATTGTAAAATGTATGGTTCATATACAACTCTACCTTGTAGAATTTTATTAAAACTCTAGGATCCGGACTCGTAAGACTGAGGTTTTAAAATATAATATGTTTAATCCTGTAAATTGAACCTATGATATAATGCTATAGTCACACACAGTACACTATAGTTATAACTATTATTATATTTATCTAAAAGAAAGACTAAATAATGCCTTACCATTCATCTAGTTAAATATATTTTTATGAGTTGTAAAACTATATTGTAAATGGATCTTATTTTGAAGTATATTTCAAGTACTATCAAATAGTAAAAAATTATAATGTTTTGAATTAGGTTGCAAAAGTTATATTCAATTTATATAATATAATAATTTAGGTTGTTTATTCAAAACGAAACTCTAATTTGTCGTTATCCAAAACTCTTTTTATGTATTTAAATATATGTAGAACTCTATTATTTAAAATATATAAAATAAAAATCAATGACATGACAATCCTACGTGGCGCTCTCTATTTCATAAGTTGTAGAACTATATTATAAATGGATCTTATTTCGGAGCATATTTCGAGCACTATCCAATGGAACAGAAATTATAATATTCCAAATTACGTAGCAAAAGTTATACACAATTTACACAATATAATAATTTAGGTTATTCATGCAAAATCAAACTCTAATTTTAGCTTATCTAGAACTCCTTATGTGTATTGAAATCAATGTAAAAGTCTATTTTTCAAAATATTTAAAATAAAAATTAATGACATGACAATCCTACCTATATTGTAAATGGATCTTATTTCGGAGCATATTTCGAGCACTATCCAATGGAACAAAAATTATAATATTCCGAATTACGTAGCAAAGTTATACACAATTTACATAATATAATAATTTAGGGTGTTCATGCAAAATCAAACTCTAATTTTAGTTTATGTAGAACTCCTTATGTGTATTTAAATTTATTCACCAAATACCCCCACTTTTTTCAAAATTCACCAAATACCCCTGACCTTTGAAAAAATTCACCAGATACCCCTAACTTTTAAAAAAATTACCCAAAATGCCCTTTTGACTAACGGACGTTAGTGTTCCGTTAACTAATTAACTAATTAACCTAAAAAACCCTAATTAAACCTAACTAAACCCTAAGTAAACCCTAAACACCCTAACTCTCTCTCCGCCAAACCCAACCCTAGCCCCCCCACCAAACCCTAGACCCACCACCCAACCCCAGCCCCCCCCCTCCCCCCTCCCCCGTAGCAGGCCCACGCAGCCCCCACCCCCCTCCCCAGCAGCCCCCACGCAGCCCCTCCCCCTCCCCCCTGCCAGCCCCCCCCCCCTCCCCGAAAGCCCCCACGCAGACCCCCCTCCCCAAGACCCCCCCCTCGGCTCCCCCTCCCCCGTGCGCGCCTCCCCCATCGTCACTAGATCCGCCGAAGTTTCGCCCAACGAGCTTCGTCACGGATCGAGTCCCCCTCCCACTCGTTGGCGCCTTCCCCTCCCTCACTTGATCTCGCACTAGATCCGCCATTAGCGTTTAAGAAGTCCGAGTCATCGACCGAGTTCGAAGGGGTGGGGGGGCTCTGGATTCACGATTTTGCGGCAGGGGAGGGGAGGGGGAGCGACTAAGTTCGAAGGGGTGGGGGAAGGGGAGGCGCGCCGCACGGGGGGGGGAGTGGAGGGGGAAGTTTGCGCGCGCCGCACGGGGAGGGGGCTTTGTGGGAGGGGGAGTGGGAGGCACTTCGAAGGGGTGAGGGGGAGGGGGAGCGATTTTCCGGCTGGGGGGTGGGGAAGGGGAGCGATTTTCCGGCGGGGAGGGGAGGCGCGGGCTTCGAAGGGGGACGAGGGGGGGGATGGTGGTGCCGGGGTTGTTGTGGGGGGTGGTGGGTTGGGGGTGGTTTGGAGGGTGGTGGGTGGGGGTGGGTGGGGGGGGTGGGCTTTTAGGGTTTTTAGAGTTAGGGTTTTAAGGATTTAATTAAGATTTTTTAGGGTTTTTTAGGGTTAATGACTAACGGAGTTAACCGCCGTTAGTCATTTGGGCATCTGGTGAATTTTTTCAAAGGTCAGGGGTATCTGGTGAATTCGAAAAAAAGTGGGGGTATTTGGTGAATAAATTTATTTGTCAGGGGTATTTGGTGAAAAAACCGTTAAATTTATATAGAACTCTATTTTTGTAAAAGATTAAATTAAAATTTGATGACATGACAATCCTACGTGGCGTGCTCTATGACCTCAAAATCTTGAGGAGCTCCCTATGCTCCCGAAAAGTTCCTCCTTTATTTATATATATTGAATTACATAAGACCTTATAATTATATTGAGACACAAATTGGCTTGATCAATTCATAAAGTCAAGTTAAGCAAGGACTCTTCATACCTAATTCACGAATTACTCACCAGATTATGCAAAGAAAGTCAGAAAATAAAATAATTTCATAAATCGACCTATCCTACTCTACCTTAACCGTCCAACAATAATCAAAATTTCAACATTAAACTAAATCAAGCATCAACAAATCTGAAGAGAGAGGAAGGAGGAAGCATCGCACCTCGAGATGGGCCGCGCTTGAGCAACACCACCACCACAAAAAGGGCGGCGTGTCTGAAGCGGTAGGGATAGCGAGAGAGAACGGGATACCAGCTTGCAACACCACCATTGAACATAAGAGAGATAACGGGGAGCAATAACACGACTCCAGCGAGTAAAGGAAAACGCGCGCCGGCAAAGGTTTCGGTGGCCAAAGGGAGAGAGGGAGATGCGGGGCAGAGAGAGAAATGAGGGTTTGGGGTTACTTTTGGCTTCTGGGAGAACTGAAGACACAAGAGAGAGATGTTAAATTAAGTTAATAACTCATTTAAGGGGGTCTTGGTCTTTTTTTTCTTTATATTATAATTGGTTGGTGTTGAATTAATCGTCAAATGCAATGATCTATCACCTAATGCAACGATTAAATCTAAACCGTTGCAATAGCTAAGCTGCCCGTTGCATTTGACTACCTAATGCAATGATTCCCTTTAAATGTGTTGCGTTAGCTTTAACCGTTGCAATAGAGTGTTGCATTAGCCTTAACCATTGCAACATCATGATGTTAGGAGGGAGGAGGTGGAGAGGCATTGGGAAAGCGAGATGTGAAGGTAGGGCATTGAGATACAATATGACCTTGTTCGCGGCACCATTGGCATTTGCCGAGAAAAGGTCTAAGTGGGGGGGCGATTTTGTGAAGCGTTGGAGGGGTGGGGGGAGAAGGCCAAGGTTGGTGGGTGCGGTTCTGGGCTCGGTCATGGTGGCGAGTTACAGCAGCGAGGGCAGTGGCAGGATGAGTGATGGTGGAGTTGTGTTGGTGGAGGGTGAGTTCTTTGTTGATAAGTTTCTCATGAAGTTCTTCGAAGGAGATGGGTGTGTCGCGAGCATTGACGGAGTCAATGACGGAGGTGTAGGTTTCATCAAGGCCAAGGAGAACACGATCTATAAGATCCTCGTGCTCAACAGGTTTGCCAAGAGCGACAAGTTGGTCGGCGCATGCCTTAAGAGAATGCATGAACTCGGTTATGGAATTAGAGCCTTTGGTGATGCGGGGAAGTTGGTCTTTAAGCTGTTTAATGTGGCCACGGCTAGGTAAGACATAGGTTTTGGCTAAAGTTTGCCACATAGCGTGAGATGTTTTGGCTTGAGAAATGAGAGGAACGAGAGGTTGAGAAAGAGTCCCAACCAATGCGCCAAACAGGATCGGAGTTTATCCTGCCGGGTCCAGTAAGCGAAGTCGGGATTTGGGGCGGTGGTGTCATCATCGGTGGTGGTGGGGAGAAGGACACGGGTAAGATCTGTCGACGAACTTGTATAAGTCATGGCCAATGAGGATAGCCTCGACTTGAAGCTTCCAAGAGAGGTAGTTTGTTGATTGAAGTTTGATGGTGTTATGGATGTTGAGAAAGGTGAAGGGACGAGAGGGGTCGGAGCCATTGGATTTGGGGATTTGGTAGGAGGGGGTGGGGTTGCTGCCAGCCATGGAGGAAAGTAGGGAGTTGGCGTGAAGATGGATCAAAACCTGATACCATGTAGAGAAGAGAGATAGAGTTCGAAAGATTGTATATAATTACAAGCTATTATATAGTAGAAGCTACTGCAATACTATACAACTATATGCTAGAGTTTAGGATGCAAATAATATCTTTACGTAGAGCATAAAAAGAATATGCTTAGTTATCTTATAATTAGTTACAACAACTTAGGAGGATAGATTAATGACTTAATCAAGTCTTATCCTTATCATTTTCCTATATATATTTCCATTACCAGCCAATACCACATTCCCAAGTGGTAATGGATAGTTTTGAGATTTTAGGAAGAAAATTGATGTTTTGGGATCTAGTAGCATTACCATGGGTAATAATGTGAGATTTCTTTACAAATTTACACTATAATGAATTACCATTACCACCACTTAAAACATATGACCAAATGGGTCGTAAAATCTATAAAATAATGCCGGTCAAAATTGTAATACAATAGAATTGTAGGACCAACAACTGGAGTATTATCGGAAACATGAGATTTTTTGCCAAAATAACTGCTATCCTAACAATATTAAAAGAGGGAGTGTTCCTAACCAAACAAAACTCTCTGCTTCGTGACAGAATTTGTTTGGTTAGGCCCAACTACTTCATTTTTTTTATAGCTCTGGTCCCAAACCAAAAGCCATCCACATGGCGTTCTTAGTTTTTTGACACCTAAATAAACTGTCCCACTTATTTGTTTAGACTTATCACTTCCTCCTTCCATTTGTGTTTCTCATGTACCTCATAAATCAACAAAATCATTACTATTTACTGCCCGTATTTACTAAAAATCGTCCGTATTTTTCTTAAATACTCTTAAACTACCCCTACAAATACTTCGATCCCATACCCCATACCCTATCACTCTCACACCCACTCACACTCTCACTCCTCACTCTCACTCTCACTCTCACTCCTCAGTCCTCACTCACTCCCACCATAGCCACCACCACCACCACACGGCAACCACCACCACACGGCAACCACCGGCGGGACCAAGCAACACCAGTGACCCGGCGACCACCACACCGGCGACCAACAACACACCGACGACCACGTTCTCCACCACAACTCGCCGGAAAAAGTATGGGCCCAAGGAAGAAGGCAAAGGAAATCGGAGAATCTTCAAATCAGGTTAGTTTTGTACTTATTTGTGGTTAAAACTGACACCTTAGCCGGAAAATAGTAGTGATAAACTCCCCGCCCCCTCGCCGGAAAAGTTGCTGAATTTTTTTTTTGTACTTATTTGTGGTATAAGTACTAAAAGGAAGTATTTATTTTAGTACTTGATTATGGAGTCAATTAAGAGTGCTGGTAAGTACTAAAAGGGAGTACTACTACTAATAGTTTGTCCCTGTCAATTAATTGAGTGCATGTATGTATTGCAAGTGTATGTATTGGGTTGACCACTTGTAGTCCACTATGAGATAGTTGGAGTTAGTTTAAAAAAAACCCCACAATCAACTACCAACCGGCAACCGTAGTACTGCACTCCTGCTCTCCTTCTTCAAAGCATGGGTTTTTATTTCCCTTTCTCTCTCCTCTCTTCAACTTCCTTTTATCAGTTTATCTCTATACTGAATCATCTCATAAGGCGATGGAACCACACCCCTGTTGTCCTTTCCTTTCAAAATTTCGTTAATTTTTGTATGTAAGTTTTTTGTTGATTTTTGTTAATTACTCTCTGCTTTTAATTTTTTTTTTTTGATGAAAATTGCATCCATACTTGCTTTGGTCGAACCACACCCCTGTTCTCCTTCCCTTTCAAAATTTAGTTAATTTTTTTATTCATATACAACCAATTTTAATTCGATATCGATATTCCTTTTTTTTTTAAGAATCTTTGTAATTCGGTCAATTGAATTAGACTATGAAGTTTTTTGTCCCATCCAAAAAAAAATGAAGTTTTTTGTTGTTTTTTGTTGATTACTCTCTACTTTAATATGTTCATATTAATTTTTTTTTTGTGAAAAGAGGCACAACCCAATTTGTTTAGTATCTTAAACTCTCAGTTTTGTTAGGGAACGAAAAATAAATCGAAGAATAATCGAAATGGACATGGATGAAGCAAATTAGAGGAAAATGGAGAAATACAGGGAGAAGAACTCACCTTCAATTTTGTACTTTCACTCTGTACTTCTCAGTTTTTGGATTGGATGGAACCCTAAGATCTAGAGAAATTTTGGAGGTTGTTGATCCGAATCGCTATTTACCGTCCGTGTTTAAGTGAAATCGTCCGTATTTTTTGCATTAAATACTCCCCATGCCCCTCCCCCTTTCACCTCACTTTACCCTCTCCACTCTCATCAAACTTCATCCCTCTCTCTACCATGAAGCACTAAAACCACCACCACCTTCCAAACACCACCACCGGACGACCACCACCGGGGCACCACCGCCGACAAACTAACTTAGCACCACCGAAAATGTCCGAGGAAGAACCCTCAACGCCGCCGGAACGGAATGTGGTAAGTTTTAGAATTTTTTTTTTTATGCCGCAGGAAATTTTTTTTTGCGCCACCAGAGCAAGGTAACGGATCAAAAATCCGTTACCCCAATGGAGGCAACGGACGAAAAATCCGTTGCCTCCACTGAGGCAACGGACGAAAAATCCGTTGCCTCCACTGAGGCAACGGATAAAAAAACCGTTGCCTCTATGGAAGCACCGGATTTTCATCCGTTGCTTCCATTGGGGTAACGGATTTTTGATCCGTTACCCTTCTCTGAAATTTTCCGGTTTTGTTTTTGTTTCTTTTTAGTAATTTCTGTTTTATTTATGTTTTATTAATTTCTGTTTTAATAATATATTTTTTGTTTATTTAAAATAATTTCTGTTTTTTATAATTTATGTGTGTAATAATTTATGTTTTAATAAAAAAAAATTGTGTGTATTTGGGTTGTTATAATTTACTTTATTTTAATTTATTATTTTAATTTTAATAATTATTATGTTAATTTGTGTGATTATGTTGTAATTAGGATTGTATTATGTTAATGCATGTTAGTAACATGTTAGTATTATTTAATTTGTTTGATTTAATGATTTAAGCATGTTAATTTTATTAGTTGTTTTTATAGGATGTTAATATTAGCATTTAAAAGAAAATTTGTAGTTAATATTAGCATGTAAAAACAAATTTGTAGTTAATATTTGTTGATATTTTATTCAAATAATTAGTATTAGTATTAAAAAAAATACCATTTACTTGATATTTGATTTTCCGTGATCATTAGTATTGATTTTGTAATTAGCGAATAATAGTACATCCGTTTCTGTTAATTTTGTTAATGAATATTTAGTTAATATTTGTTGATATTTTATTCAAATATGTATGCATATTATTGTAATTAATTTCATAATAAGTAGTAATTTAATAATAGTCGTTGCAAAAATTTATTTATGAATGGTTGTTATTAAGTTGAGAAATTGAATATGTAGTTAATAATAGTTGTGATTGGTAAATAAATAATAATGATTATTAGTTACGATAAGTAAGTAAATAATAGTGAATAATATTATTGATTATATGTTGTCTAAATGGAAAAATGCTAAACATTATAGGTTTATTTGCCGGATTTTGGGGGTGATTATATAGATTATAATCACATGTTTTATAATGAAACACTATGGGCTGAGAAAAAGGAACTACAAGATTGGTTTAAGAAAAGGGCACATGAAATCGGGTTTGTGATGGTTATTATGTCAAATCATAAACACGATCCTAGTGGTCGACCATATGTATATATGAAATGTAACCGGGGCGCACCATATCGGGGTGAAGGTAGGGATCTTAGTGTAGCAGAACGTGTAGCTACAAAGACAAAAGCATGTGGATGTAGAGCGGGAGTTAAGGTTGAGTATTTGGAGTACCCAGATCGAATTGGATGAGTGATTAAAGCAGAACGGGGGATTAGAGGCGTGCACAATCATGAGTTCATTCATTACCGTGAGGGCCACCGACCCATCAGCGGCCTTAGTCCGGCGGCTAAGGTTTTCGCTCGCGATATGATAAAGTCGCACGTTAGGCCTGCTAGTATCATGAAAGCTGTGAATGGAAAATTTCCTGATGATCATCCAAATATGAGACACTTTTACAACCTGAAAGAAAAGGATAGAAGGGAAGCAATGGATGGTAGAGACGTGATGCAACACTTCCTTCACCTTGCTCGAGAGAGCTGCTACCTTCATTGGATTAGGCAAGATGAGGAGACAAATGCAATGACTGCGGCATTCATGGTGCACCCTCGTTCGGCAAATATCCTCCGCACTTATCCGCTTGTTGTTGGTATGGATGCAACATATAAAACCAACAAATATAACATGTCTTTTCTAGAGCTCATTGGGATGACGCCTTGTAACAAGAATTTTATGGTTGGCTATGCTCTGATGGCCAACGAAACAGCTGATAGTTATAATTGGGTGTTGGACAAGTTTAGGTTGCTTATTAGAGTGAATGTTGTCCCTGTTACACTCATTACTGACCGTGATTTGGGCCTTATGAAAGCAATTCGGGAAGTGTTTCCATACTCTGCACATTTGCCATCTATGGCATATCAACAAAGATGTGCAGGCTAGAGTGAGTAACATCATGGGCAACACCGATGCGGGTCCGCGATTCGTAAGCCGAACTTGGTATCGAATAGTCAACGCGACCGACGAGAGGAGTTATGAGGCCGAGGTTGAGAATATGAGAGATTTTTACAGAAAGTGGCCTAAAATAATCCAATACGTTGAAACAACTTGGCTTGTGTACAAAGAGAAGTTTGTGCGGGCATGGACGGACAATGTACTTCACCTTGGGAACATGTGCACTAGCCGAGTTGAAAGTGCACACTCTGCACTGAAGTCTTGGGTTTTTAGTAGCACAACTGCCTTGGACACCATCTTTTCTATTGCTCACAGTGAGATAGAAAATCAGGTGAAGAAGGTTGAGAATGATTTGGAGGAAAGTCGGCGTCGGCACGGAATCTTGTACAAGACTCAGGCTTTGTATCAATTAAATGGTCGAGTCTCGCATTACTGTTTAGAACTCTTACTGCATGAGGAAAATCGTATGCGGGAGTTAGGCTATGAGGTATATCAGCGTTGCGGTTGCTCGTTGAGAACCACACATGCAATCCCCTGTGAATGCGCCATACGCAGACGATTAGAGGCGAAAGAGAGTCCTGCACGACGTACTTACATCCTTATTGGACTACTTTGATCATTGGTGATGGTGTTAACAACCCCGTGTTTGTATCTCGAGGCAAAGACAGATTCTCGTACTTCTTAGAGTTGGTTGAGCGGAGTTCAAAGTAGTGATCCTGCCGTATTGCGGAGCGCTACCCGGGTTCTAGAGGAACATCTGCGTAATCCTGGCGATTCAGCTTTTGAGCCCGAGATTGTCGAGAACCCCAAAGGGAGACCACGACGAAAGAATCACCCGAGTACAAAACGAAAGAAGAATGGTTTTGAGCACACATCCAGTTCGTCTTCAAAGAGAAGCAGATCTTTAGGTTCAGTTATGCGTCCTATCTGCAGCGATAAGGGTAGGATGGGAATATGTACGATACCAATCCATGTACTCCCTCGAACACCGGCCCCGGACGAGTAACCCGTCTCAACCGTGATACATTGAGACCCCTGCATATGGCGTGAAACGCCGCCATGTAGACTCGGCCTACCGATACCGAGAACTAAACCTCATACTTCTTCGGGTTGCTCGGTCTGTATGCGAAATCAGGCTGAATAGGAGGGGTAGGAATGACCTGAATATAACCCAACTGTCGCAGTACACGATCTGGGTTGTACGGCTCAATGATACCTCGATAACGTATGAAACCGACATACAACGTCCTCGGAATCATGGCAGCCCGGTCATCCCCATATGGCGTCCACATGACCTGAAATAGGATAAATGTAATAATTTCATTAGTCTAATGTAGTAGTAATATATGACAGCATAATAATATATATTTTATTAATGCAATAAATTTCGTACCTCTGAAACCTGAAGGGTGTCCAAGCGTCTACGAATGGACTCCAATCGGACGAACTCCTTGCCGACGAGGTGGTAATCCCACTTTCGTGCCTGGGGATCATGATCACTGAACGCTAGCCCATCTCGCTGAGGTCGGAAACACGGGAAGTACTCGTATATCCAGGAGGAGCGTGAGACACCCGGCAACCTGTTTGCTCTCCGCTCTACTCGCCACCCCTAGCTGACGATATATAGGTACGCCAAAGCAGCTGAGCCCCATGAGTAAGTATGAACTGGATCAAGGTCATCCAGCTCACTAATGTTCTGGGGCATGAGGCGGGAACCACTCTTATCAGTGAAGAGGCTACACCCAAGTGTCAGGAGCATCCATGCGCGAAGCTGCACATCAGCTGGACGGCCCTGAACCTTGCACAGATCGATAATCTTCTGAACGGTAACGCCACCGTTCCTCCAAACCCGTGACTCCTCACATAATAACTCCTCACGAGTCAAGCCCAGGAGCTCCTCAAACCGTACATATAGATCAGAAGTAGGCAAAACAGCACTCACAGTCCGACCCTCAATAGGAACACGTATGATCTGCCAAACGTCATGTAACATGATCGTCATCTCTCCAAAAGGCATGTGAAACGTGTTCGTGTCGAGCTGTCAACGCTCTACAAACGCTGTAAGCAATGGAAAGTCAAGGTGCCCAAACATAATCTGTGGTAGCTGGGCAATACAAGATCTATCCATGCGCTGCAACGACTGCTGCATGAAAGCCCAAGTCATCAACGCATCAAATGTACTGGAGCGGTTATGACACATCAAAACATCACTAGCAGTCGGATCGTGGTATATAAGGGCGCCGACGTGACCCGCCAACTAGGAATCAGGGTACCGTCAAGTGGGCCCCCTGAGCATCGCCTCGGTAACTAACCACGAAGTATCCCTAGCAGACTCTAGTCCCGCTCGTCATCCGACTACCTCCGAACCCGACCCCGAAACAAACCTCCCTCTACTACCCTTCCTCACGGGCACATGGGAGGCGGCTTCACCCACATCGCCTCCATCACCACCGCTCAAAGCATGATCTAACTCCCGCTCGTCCGCAGTATCCCATCCCGCACTATCAGCGCTTCCTCGAGAATAGGCATCCGCCTAGCTCGAGCATCGATCCTCGCCCTCCTACTAGATGCATCAACACCACGAGATCTAGTGTGTCGTGGCGTCGATCCCTCAGGACCCTCAGGACCCTAATAATCAATTATGTTAATTACTTATTATTTATTTAATGTCTACGTTATTATATTGTAATTACTACTAATCTATAACCATTGACATTCTAATAATTAATTAACTAAAATTATAAGGATAAATAATACTAACATGCATTAACATTGGTGATGGTGTTAACATAATATTATTAAAACATATTATCATGCGCAAACTAAGTAAATTATTAAATAACTATTCACTTTCTATTAATTAATTAACTAAAATTAAAACAACAAATCATATTAACATGTTAATATCATTGGTAAACATGCTCAAACATGCTAATAAAAACAAATACCCTACACAACTAATATTGACATGCTAATAAAAACAAATTAACATGCTAATATCATTGCAATAAATAATAGTAATATGCTACTAATATAATATAATAACATGCTAATATTATTGAAATATTTTTATAATATAATAACATGCTCAAATCAATTAATTAACTAATTAAATAATAACTATTAAAATTAAATAATACTATTATCACATGCTATTAAAAAAATAAGTAAATTAAATCAAACACATTAAATAATACTAACATGTTACTAAAATGCAATAACATAATAAAATCCTAATTACAACATAATCACACAAATTAACATATTAACTATTAAAATTAAAATAATAAATTCAAATAACTATTGACATAAATAATAAAAACCCAAATAAACGCAAATTATTTTTTTAAATTCAAACAGAAATTATTAAAACATAAATTATTAAAAAAGAAATTATAAGAAACATAAATTATTTTAAAGAAACAAAAAAATAAAATTATTATAAAACATAAATTACTAAAAACATAAATAAAACATAAATAATAAAAAGGAAAAAAATTAAAAAAACCGAACCCCCCTCGACGGAAAATCACAAGAACCCAAATTTTTTTTTTTCGAAATCTAGCGGGGCAACGGATAGTAAATCCGTTACCACCACGGTGGTAACGGATCACTATTCCGTTACCACCACGGTGGTAATGGATCACTATTCCGTTACCACCGCAGAGGTAACGTAAGTGATCCGTTACCACCGTGGTGGTAACGAATTTTCTATCCGTTGCCCCCCTTATTTCGAAACAAAATAATTTTTTTCAGCAACTTTTCCGGCGAGGGGCGGGGAGTTTATCACTACTATTTTCCAGCTAAGGTGTCGGTTTTAACCACAAATAAGTACAAAACTAACCTGATTTGAAGATTCTCCGATTTCCTTTGCCTTCTTCCTTGGGCCCATACTTTTTCCGGCGAGTTGTGGTGGAGAACGTGGGCGTCGGTGTGTTGTTGGTCCCCGGTGTGGTGGTCGCCGGTCACCCGGGTGTCGCCGATCCGCTCGTGGTTGCCGTGTGGTGGTGGTCTTTGTGGTGGTGGTGGTTGTAGTGGTGGTGGTGGTGGCTATGGTGGTGGTGGTGGTGGCTATGGTGGGAATGAGTGAGGAGTGAGGAGTGAGGAGTGAGGAGTGAGAGTGAGAGTGAGGAGTGGGAGTGGAGTGTGAGTGAGTGAGAGTGATGGGGCATGGGGTATGGGATCAAGTATTTGTAGGGGGTAGTTTAGAAAGTATTTAAGAAAAAATACTGACGATTTTTTAGTAAATACGAGCGGTAAATAGTAATGCTTATATGATACTTCTATTTTAAGTAGTTCTTTTTAAATAATTGTATATCGTGCATGGAATTGGCCTAATAACTTGACAATGAATGTATAAGTGGGTATTACCTAACATCAAAGCTTGACTTTGTAACTTATTAGTTAATGATCAAATTAGAGTTTTAAACTGAATGAATTTATTAAAACATATTTATTCTACTAAAGATGCCATCTTCAATTTAAAACACACGACACACCGAATTATCCCATTTTAATAGTACAAATTGCTAAATTTTAATTATATTGCTATTCACGCCATCTTTTGTTGTATGTATTTTTTAAAATAGGAAGGGATTACAAAGGCTTACACTTACAAGTCATAATTTGTCCTATGCTTCCAAATAACACCACCCATAACGAACCCGTGCAGTATGCACGGGCATAACGGGCATAGTCCACTAGTAAAGTAAAATGGCCCAATATCGTGTGATAAGTTATAAGTGACCAACTTTGTATTGGCCTGTTTCTTTGTGCGCCATGAATAGGCTTTTATGGATCTGTGTTTTGTGCTATGCTATTGTATTTTATCATGGTTGCTAAATGCAATCTCACTTTACTAAACACAATCCAATAAAATATCTGAAATACCCCTTTTCCCATAACCCATTTTCTCTCTCTAACTACTCCTCTCTCCATTTCTCCCTTCCAATTCTCCATAATTCTCCTTTCTCCCTCTTCCTCTTTTTCCATAGGTTCTTCTTTCTCCATTTATATGCGGTAGAACCAACATAGGCTTTTCATTTTGGGCGATTTCCATGAGTTATTGTGCTCTTGCTAAGCGAATTGGGTCTTGATTTTTAAGGAAAGTACACAAAGTGAAGTAAATCGGTTCGTTCTTCTGTTTTTCTTTTTGAAATTTTCTGCATTTTTTTTTCAATTTTTTTGTAACTTGTATTTCTGCTTTCTGTACTTTTTCCAATTCTCAATTGCTGCGTTTTTCGGCATTTTATTGCAAAATTTATGTATTCTTCTAGATTACTCTCCATAATTACTCCTAATGCTGCGAATCTGGTTTGTTTGGTCCCATGATTTGTGCAGATTTTCCTTCAGAATATGATTTGTTTGGGAAATTTATATGGACTGGTTTGTTAGAATTTAATTATGCGAGTTAACTGCCTTTTTTTAGTCAACTTTCTGCATTTTTTCATCGAAATTGGTTTGTTGTATAATTGGTTTGTTAGAATTTCATATAAATTGAATGGAATAGCTTTTACTGCTTCATGTAAATTGAACAAAATCAATACTACTGTTTCATATAACTAGGATGAAATGGTTGATCCTGTTTCATATAACTTGGATGAAGTGGTTGTTACTGTTTCATGTAAGTGGGATGAAGTTGTAACTACTGTTTCATTTAGATGGGATGAAACAAACCACGATGATCAGATACTCTGCGTCTTTAGTACTTCTTTCATAATAAGCACCCTTCAGCACCAATCTTATATCACTCCACATTAATTCAGTTTAATGCTGTGCGTCTATGATTTTAAGGGGATTTCAACCTTAGTAGCCAGTTCCTACTTTAAGATAGATTACTCTCCATAAATGTGGTATCAACAATTCATAATAGGTTGTCACTTGCCAGCTATCTCACATCCTTGTTTCTTAAAGTACAGTTTGGACTACTAGAGATTTGTTCCCAATCAAAGCGCACGCAGTTAGATGCTACATCCATTGTCAATACCATTTAAGATATACTTGAAGATCTGCCACATGATAAGAATTATTGGAAGTTCAGGCTAGTGATTATCTAGTCTGTGTTCTTGGGTTTGATACAAATGGAACAAAGAATAAGATTTCCCTGAAAATATTTTATGTTCTATTCTTATTAAGATCAATGGTTCAGTGGGCAGCTGTTGATCAATCTTCTCTACATCTATTAAGTGGTTTCAGCTGCCTAAATTGCTTGTGTTTTTTTAGTACATGTTGATGCTTATTGAATCATGTTTGGGTCTCGGCTTTTAAAAAGCAATTCTTGAATCTTAAATCTTGAATCACACATCACAATATTCTAGAGTTGGGCTGATAAAGGAAACTCTTTTTGAGTGTCAGTTTTACAATCAAACATCACATACAGATACAGTCATACAGATAATACAGGTTTCTCTTACCTGTTTATGCTATTAGCCTATTACCCTTCTCTGTGATTGAAAACTCTAGGCCTTTCACTTGGCTCATTTCACTACTATAAAAGATTAACTTTAAATCTTCAGATGAGGGGTATTTAGGTGAAAAGAATGATACTCTCAAATATGCAGATACTCGGTTTTAACTTCGATGAGAAATTATTTTCTAGCACACATCTAACTTATATACATATATCAAAGAGCAAATATTTAATCTCATACCTACCTTCTCCGGTCCCTACTTCAGGTCACACATAGTCAGCCATGAAAAGGCAAGCATATCTTACACCTTAGTTAAGCGAACACCTGCGATGGTATATATAGGAGAACTTCTTTTGACCATATTGTTGAATGATCGGTTTCACCCTTTCCTCTTGGAGAGCTTGTTTAAGTTTCTACTTCAATTTCTATTAAATAAAAGAGTTCCTATCTCATAATTAATGCCATGCCATAGTTTACTTTCAAGTTATTTCTTATCAAGTTATGTATGCAGATGACAGTTAAAAATTGATAAGAAGACTCGCTTAGACGGTAGGACAGTGACAGTTTCTGCGAGGGCTACTCGTACGGCTAGGAGATCATCCCAGGATCCTAATTCGGTGTTGGCGGTTCGAATGAGGAGCATGTTGCCGAACCAGAGCAATCCGAGGAAGACAACGACAAATGCAAATGGGTAAAACGTCCTCGCACTTCTGATTGGAAGTTGACTGCACCAGCACCCGGAGGGCCACTTTCTACGGACTTGCTATGTGGTTATCGAGGTCATGTAGCTTGTGACATTTGGGAGAAAAATGTAAGTTTTTATGAGTAGTATATTTGTTTGTTATCATCTTCTCATCATATTTGATTGAAAAGAGCGAAAAAAATATCAATATGGTAGTATTTTAATTGTTTCTTCTTTACTTTAACAGGTTGAGCGTGGTTGTTTGGTTATCAGTCTCGAACACATGCTATTTATCTCTTTCGATTTGAGCTTCGTGATGCATGATATCTATTAGTGAAAAGTAGTCATTTAAGAGAATGCATGTTTCCTCATCATAATGCACCATTAATTTCTGCTTTTGTTGAGAGATTTCATCCTGAAACTAATAGTTTTCATTTGCCTTTTGGAGAGATGACAATTACATTACATGATGTATCTTTGATTTTGGGTCTTCCTATTAACGGGCTTGCTATTAACCACCCAATGCAACAAAAAGATTCACGAAAGTCACTATTTTCTTTTGTTTGTAAACAGATACAAAAGAAATAGAGTTTGAACATGCACGTGGTGGAATTAAGTTGTCAAAAATTAGAGAATTCTTGGAGCATGTTTGTTCTGTGTATTCCCAATCAGATGGATCTCTTCTTGTAGAGTTTTTTTTTTGGAGGACGACCTCTAGGTTGGGAAGTAGTGTGTGGCTCGTTCAATCTTGTGAATTCAGGGTGAATCAATTTTTCCAATTGAGCCGCTATTATTTTTTTACTTTGTTCAGGGTGATCTAGAATATCATTGAAGTACAAGTGCAATACCTTATCTATATCATGTCGGATCCGAAAATGAGATTCTTCATCTAACTTGTTAAGTGTGGTAGCACTTTTAATTTTAAGAGTCCTCCAAAAGGGGTGGATATCTGTAAGTTGAATACTGGTATTTTTTTTCTTCCATCTCCATCATCTCATGAGCACATGAAAGACCATGCGTATGTCTTAAATAGCATCCACAAACGAAAACATCAACACCAACCTCATTTGCACGTTTGTATTCCTCATCAAGCAAGCGTATAGCCTTATGTGATACTCGACCTTTCAACAACATATATAGACGTAATATTGTGACATGAGGATCTCTATTCTGGGACCTTTGGAAAGCGGCTTTTATTTCACGTTTCTGTGCCTCCAAAAATGAATGAATAATTGGCCATATTGTATCCAAACTTCCTGTCGAAGTCTTTAACCAAGATTTCATTGCTGCATGAGCACTTTCTACCCTGTAATACAATCAAGAATAATAACACGAAGATATATAAAAACTTTATCACTATAAGTACCCAAATATCAAATTTATTTATTTGAAATAGAATTTATTTAATTGAAATTTTTATTTACATGTTGGTCGTTCTTGTGCCCAAATGTAGAATGTTCATTGTAAAAGCATTGACAAATCTGTCACTATATGGATCCAACCAATTAGATTTCACATAATCTAACACAGCTGGCATAAACTTAAAGGCTTCATTCATTTCTTTTAATCGTTGTTCATACAAAGCAACACTTGGTGCATCCACTAACTTATACCATCTAGCACGAAATGCTTTGACAATATCTCATTTTTAGTCAACTTGCCTAAATAATTGTCCATATTTTTCCCAATATGTCTTGTACATAAAAGATGAGTTGAGTTAGGAAATATTTGTCTAACCGTGTTGATAAGAGCCAATTCCCTGTTAGTTACAATCACACCCGGCAGTTTCTCTGGATCAAATAACTGTTTCACACATTCCATGACCCATTGGTAATTTATTTCCTTCTCGTTTCTCAACCAAGCAAAGGCGACAACAAAATTTTTCCAGTTGGAACTATACCAACTATTTCCAAAAAAGGAATTTTGTATCTGTTTGTCTTATATGTACAATCAATGACTAACACATAAGAAAATAAGAACAATAGATCAACAACATCAGGATGAGCAAAAACTATGTCACTAACCAATTTTGTTCCCACTTCTTCACGATGCCATTGTAGATAGTTATTATCAACAATCAGCTTCACTAGTTATTGCATCACATACCTACCACACATTGCCTTAGTTTTTAACTTCTGACGGGCATTATAAATATGCTTCGTTGTAGTCAAAGTCTCTTCATCCACCCTACTAAGAACTTTCATGATTTGACTAGGTGGTACATGAGATTTAGTTAATTCTTCTACCAAATTAAGCTCATCTTTACTTAACCTGCCAATAATCGCACGACCCTCATTGAAATATGGAAGATCATGATTGTGCTTGCCATTAGTGACATACACACTCCAACCACCACCAACATGCTCCTTCGCTTGAAGTCGAAAAGGACACAATCTTTTTTTTGTACAAGTAAATTTCTTCACATCTACACATTCTGTAGACTTATACAATCTATAGCGCCCACTTCTCTCACAAGTAAGGGTAGCTTTTGCATTTCCCAAGCCTTGCCTTTCACCATATTGTGATCGAGCGATGATTATCACCATATTATGCAGCCTACCTACTTCAGTAACTCAATCACGCAATGCTTTCCGAGTGGGAAATATAGTTATAGTGGTGAAAAACTCACTATAATCCTGATTATTCTCATCAACCTCTTCTACATGAACATCATCCTGACAATTTATAAAAACAACAAAATACAAATCGTTTCATAAATTTGATAAACATCATCAATCATCAACACAAATTTTTTTGTTATACATCATCAATCATCAATTATACATAATCAATCATCAATTATACAATCATCAATCACAAACACAAAAAATATTTATACATCAATTTCCTAAATTTGATAAACATCGTCAATTTTACATCAACAATTTCATAAATTAATTTAACATCATCAATCACAAACACAAAAAAATGTGCGTGTTTTGTTAATTTGGAGATTACACTGTTTCATTCATGTCGCACGAAACAACTTTAGCTATTTCGTACAATTTGGAAGAAACAGATTAGCTTGTTTCTTTCAATTTGCACGAAACAGCTTTACCTGTTTCGTGCAATTTGGAAGAAACAGATTAGCCTGTTTCATTCAATCTGCACAAAACAGATTAATATGTTTCGTGAAGATTGCACGAAATAGGGCTAACTGTTTCATGAGAACTGTACGAAATTGCATAGTTACGGAAAAAAAGACTGAACAACTTACATCAGATTGAAATTCGTTTGGGTCAAAATTATCGTCCATTGAGTATCATATTAAAATTTGTGAATTAGGTCTTCTATAAGTTTTTTTTTTTATAATTGTTAGAAAGGACGAGGAGAGAATATTTTAGAGAGAGAAGTTTTTTTAGAGAGAATATGATGATGAGGGTTTTTAGGGTTGCGTTTAGTAAAGTGGGGATGCGTTTAGTAACCCCCGATTTTTTCAAAAGCAATGTTCACGTTGTCGCTTTGTTTATTAATCCCGGTATTATCCAATCACACCTATGATGATTTATGTACGTAAAGTAGGGACGATATGATTTAGATCGGGTGCTATATAATCAAACTCCGAGCTGATTTATAGTCGAAATTCCGATCCGCATCCTCCTCCGACTCCGATTTACCTCCTCTCACAAATTCACAATGCAACTCATTATTCCCTCCAACATCTGATTCGATCTCTACTTTTTCTTCAAATATTTCATATTTAAAAACAAGCAAAAACTATTGCTAAACCTTAAAAATCTAATTAGAAGCTTTTGCATTAATTAACTCCCTCCTCGTGATATAAATCTTCTTATTTGCATTAATATCTTTAGTTACATATATAATGAAGATTGATATTTTAAAGATACGCATTGAAATGATTCATTTAAGTGCAACTGTGTGTCTTAGATGTTAGGAATTTTTCATACAATAAGAGATGTAAATTAAACTATGCATGCCCTGCTAAGTACTAAGAAATCTAGTGAGAGGCATATTAGGAAAAAAGAAACTCTATTGAACAAAACTATTAATAGGTAAACATGAGATAATAAATTAAATGTATAAACCCCAGATAGAGTACTCCTACCAAAATTTATGAAGCAAAAAGTTTAACTAACTAAAATATAGTCGAATAACGTTGCTCTTAAGAGGCAAAGGAAACGGGAGACGCTGATGCCGATCAAAGAAAGATGACGGAAATACATTTGTGACAATGTCTTTAGGTGAGGTTGAGTTTACTCAGGCCATGCAAAGTCAAAGAATAACTAGATCACACGATACAATATACTAATATATTATATCATTGTTTACAACTGAAACATGACTAACAGGTAGAATGACCTCAATTTTTCCAAGAAAATTTATTGGATGGGGATGGATATCTACAATATCTGTACTTCTAATTGGAAGTTAATATCTGTCACAAAAGAATACCATGGTTAGTGAAATTACGTGATTTGTCGTCTTGTTGTTGATGTGGTTAAACCATTATTAATTTGTACTTCTGACTTGTAATTATCATAGTTGTGAATTTGCAGCAAATTTTTATCTTACTGCAACGTGATGAAAATCGAAGGAACTCGTGAGATCAAATAAATATATGAAAACCTGCAAAACGAGCAAACCTGGTTTTATAGGTGTTTTCTGAGAAAGCTCCTTCATTGTCTAAGTTAGCAACGTTTTAGAGAGTAATTAGGTTTAGGGTTTTTCATTTTATGATCGCGTGTTTTTTGATGTCAATTAACATCAGTAATTATAGCATTGCAACTCTAATATGATTCTTTTAATAACACGTGATTAAGATGCAATAAACTTATGATTGTAGCCATGATCACATACAATACTCTGCACGCAGGTTTTTGTGACACACATATATGAGACTCGAATAACGATTGATGAGCCGGCCTAGGAAGCCGATCATCATGGGCCAACCGGCCGCGGTGACGTGTCACAGACCCATTTATGTTCCCAAATACCTTAACAAAAGTTGTGTGATAAGAATGCCGTATGTGATGAAATATACGCAAGTAATATTGGGGCAACATCTTTATTATGACATAAATTCTTTTTGAGGTAGACTAAAAATGATTTATTATAAGCTCAAATTAATTTTTATATTTAAAGGATGATTTCATACTATTTATAAAGATAACTTTTAACACCTTATAAATAAGTTAGGGAAAGTATGCAACACGCCTCACTTAAAACTATCAATGGAATAACTATGGAGTATCTAAATATCTTTAACTCCCTATTCATCTGCTTAATAAAAAAGCAATCAACAAATCCTTATATATATAGTAGTACTTGATAATATTTAGAAATATCCAAGCTGTGGCCGGAAAGGAGGGTATGGCCATGCCATCTAGATTTTATTCATAGTTGACAGTTGAGATATCTATGGTTAAACACATTTTCATCTCTCTATAAAGTGTAGAACACATTTAAGTAGATGAACAAACTGCACTTCTATATGCTGTTTCTAGTTGTCTTTTTTGACTTGAACGGCTTGGGAGAGAGTAAGTTCCAACACAATCTTACCTAACAACTAATGTTTCTACATGCACATGTAAGTAGGACATAATCCTTTCATGTAACATGGATTATCTTGATTGAGTTTACGACTTTACGTGGCAATTTAGAGTTCCCAATTGAAAAAAAATAAAATCAATAAGTTTACAATAAATAAATATAAATGTGAAATAGAGTAGAAGAGTTGTGATCCCCATTTGAGGTCAAGCTACTTAAATCCTTCACACTCATAAGTCTAGCATTATGATTTTTAAAATAATAATTTCTAGCCATTCTCAAAATTTATTATAAAAGCCAACTAAAAAGACAAAATAGATCATTTACGTCTTACTTGTACTTGCATGGTTTTCCCTAACGCATATGCACTGAAAATGATAAAATTCGTACCAATTGGACCTCTCGATGAATTTCACACCTAATAGTTACGGTCTTGGGCCGAGATGGCCATCTTTAAGATTTTTTTAAGAGAAATTTTATTAGTGGAAGGTCAAATGGTATCTACAATAAGTATTAAAGAAAATCAAGATATAATCCGACAAGATCAAATCAAATTCGTCTTTGAAGAAACTACAATGAATCATATTGAGCAATATTGTAACCCCCTTGTAATTGGTGAATCACGCAGCTATTAATGGGGAAGTCTATAATTCTGACATAGTTTGGGATTGAAAATTCTTGATTTAACCATGTTGATCGCATCCGAATTTCCAATACCTCGATGTTGATGGTCTTGAACTTCAACCAATAGGAATAATTTCCCATACCATTTTTTATCTTCCATAGTTTGGGGAAGAAAATTCTTGATTTAATCATGTTGACCGCATCCGAATTTTCAATACCTCGATATTGATGGTCTTGAACTTCAACCAATAGGAACAATTCCCCATACCATTTTTTAACTTCCACGTGGGAAGATAATAAAACCAAACTCCAAACACCCATGAAAGGTGAGAAAGAACCCATAAATTGGGTAGAAAACTCTCAAGAAGAGAAAGAGTGGAAGATTATTAATAACAAAAACAATAAAAACAAGAAGAAAAAAAAGAATAATTGGGAGCTTACCACCATCAAAAGGATGATGGCAGCCCCAAACTAGAAGAAAAGGATTAGGTTTTTTAGGGAAGAAGAGGAAAGCGAGGAGAGGAGTAGGCTAGGGTTTTTTATCCTCTTTTTAGTAGGATAAAAATTGAAGAAAAAGGATTCGCTTTTTAGTGAGAACTATCTTTAAGATGGTTATGTCTTAAAAGCGAAATAAAAATTGAAGAAAAAGGGAGTGAATGCAAAAAAAAAGTATGCATGAACAATGTATATTCTAAAAGCAACATACACTATTATAATGTTTGCATATATACACTATTTCAAGCTATATATACGCAGTTCCCTTGTAAACGAGGGGGGAATTGGGGATTTCGTTTTACAAGGGGCAAGGATTGGATACCTCTTATTAGGGTGACCTTGATTCTTTTAAACAACCTATATACGATTACTATTTTTCAATTGGAATTAAAAATGACTAGGGAAGGGGTTGACCTTGAATGCTGGTACCAGCGAGCATAAACCTCATCTATAGAATGAATAATTTTGACCTAATGATGTTATTCGAGGAAGCCCCTCTGATTCCTAAGTAAAGCACGAGCATCATAAGATGGGAAACATTAGGTTAGTGTATTCCCGATTGAGTAACTTTCAAGCCTTGTTCTTTTGAAAACGGTTTCGGTTCGGTTCGGTTCGAACTGCTTTAGTTCGGTTTAATTCGGTTTAGTTTCTCTCACAATTTCAGTTCAATTCACTTCAACCCAAAAGAACACGACCTTAATGGCAATTAAGAAAGGTATCTATAGGGTACATATCCTTGGAAAACATGTGATATTTAAGTCTTGCTCTACCTTTGACTAATGACTGCTATAAGTAGCACTTTGCATCATATTCATGGACTCTAATTATGCAAACTACTTGAATCTTCTAAAAAAATGAGTCATGGAAAGTCCCAATGGGTCCATCACCGTGGGTCGGCCACTTGTAACTTCATCCTTTCAAATCCATGCATTACAACTCGCATGACATGGAGGTATTCGAATGACATTTCCCAAGCCCATTAGCATTCTCATGTTTTCATATAAGGATTATATTTTGTTAATTATATGACCCAAAGAAATGAACAAAGAAATAGTGTATTCGAATACCTTAACCAGTTGGATCAACCCAAATCCGAACATATAAAATCTTGAACAAGCATTATTTGACCCAAACCTGAAAATATTTTATCCGAACCTAACCTAACCTAACCGACCCATTTGACATATCTTCATGCATTTTACGGGTTTCAAAACTAATACGGTAATACTTGATGATACTGATACAGTACTCCACATACTGTCACAATGCTAGCCCATGTTTTACAAATTTGGAAAGCAACTTTTTATTTTGGCAGTATATCGGATAAATTGGGATGTTTCACTTCAAACATCAATCTGAAATTGGCAAAGTATTTTCAAAATGGGACCTCTCCAAGAAAATTGACCCCAAAGAAAATTGACAAATGATGTAAACCCAAAAAATGAAATAATAAAGGTTGAAATAAGAACAGCAAAGCAGACAATACGTGACAAGCACCATCAGAGAGAGCACAGTATTAAACAAAGCTTAGGGAATTTGAGACTTAATAGGGTCACAACTCACAACTATTTCTTATGATTTGAAAGTTTGTAACTAATATACCTGTTTCTTTGATGCTTCGACAATTACAGCTACATAGTCAATTAACTTAAGCAGATTAGGCATAAACAATTTTCAACCAATGCTAAACCTGTTTTGACCTTTTAAACTGTTGATTAAACAATAAGTAATAAACTATGCTTCTCACCATATGCTCTATTCAGCTTATCACGTCTCCTCATAAGCCAGCTCGATACGTGATTTGTTTATTCATTCGTAATCTGAAAACTGGATTTCGTCCTTTCAAGAATAACCAAACTTCCATCTAATTCTTTTTCCAGAATTTTGCTCAAAAGACATGGTAAAAGTACAAAATACAAATATCTGAAATTCAATAAAACAGACATACTCTGTGACAACTTAGCATTCTGGTTGTTGCATGGACGGCGCCTTCTCATCAAGCTATGGGCAGTGAAATGCTAAGGTCAGCATCAGGCAGGTCTCAGAGATGGCTGAGAAAGAGAACCAAGAAAACCGAGCTGTCTAGTTCAGCCGAAGTTTCAGGTGTGAAACCGCAACTTTTTCTCCCTTTCCCTGCAAAGGAACATTATGATCTTCCACATTTTTTTCCAATGCAACTATATTATTGTGACTACTGCTGCACAATTCAGTATCAAATAATGCTAAGTTTATTGCAGATAGTGAACCTGAGGAATACCTGAGCCATAGTTTTATTAGCCCAAGAGAGATTCAATCATCTGGTATATCCCATGAACTAAGGTATAATGAATCAAACTATTTCATTACATTGTCTATATCTATTATTTTTGGAGCAGATCGTTGTGGATAATACTCGTTTTACAAATGGATATCCGTTAAGAGACATGATGTTCCTGGGAGCATCATATAATTATTGATATGATAGTAGATGTGATGTGTGGTTGATATATTTGGAGCAGGGTTTTTGTGGGAACATGGAATGTTGGTGGAAAATCACCAGTAGGGACCCTAGCTGCAGATTTGGATGAATGGCTAAATATAAAGAACTCAGTGGACATTTACGTTCTTGGGTGAGTAATGTTTAAATCATATAAGGATGCAAATGGAGTGCACAAATCTGCAGTTTTGTAACCTGACCTTATTTCATTTCTGCAGGTTTCAAGAGATTGTCCCTCTTAACACAATGACAGTAATTGGAATGGAAGATTATACAGATGCAAGAAAATGGAACCTATTGATAGGGAAGACTCTCAACAACAAAGATGGGTGCGTTTGGTTGACACCTACAACGACGACTACCATGGTAAATGACGATTATCAGTATGCCAAACCTGCAAATTCTGAACCAACAGGATTGAAAAGGAGTACAACTCCAATGAGAGAGAGAGTGAAAACTCAACATGGTGGTGAGCAAAGTGGAAATCCTACGTATAAATTGATGGCCAGCAAGAAGATGGTCGGAATTTTCATAAGTGTATGGATGAAAAGGGATATAATAAGGAAATATCGAATTTCAAATGTGAAGGCATGTCCTGTTGCTTGTGGTTTGATGGGTTATTTAGGAAATAAAGGTGCTGTCTCAGTCAGTATGTCAATAGATGGAACCAGTTTTTGCTTCATTACTGCTCATTTGGCTTCTGGACAGAAAAAAGGGTATGAAATGCGAAGGAATCAACAAGTTGGGGAGATCTTCAAGCGAACAACCTTCCCTCGACTTCCTCAAGAGTTTGATGATTCTCTTCCACCCACCATATGTGGACATGAGTAAGCCTTCTACACCTCATCACCTTCCTTTATCATCCAATCTCATGGGTTTTCTTTTCAAAAATACATCTTATTTAGCTAGCAAAAACCCAAAAAGCCCTATGCATGTCAAAAATATCAAAGAGCACACCCGAAATTGGGATTTTTTACCCCATATCTGAGGTGTATCATCCCCGATAACAACCTCCCCTGTCCAAGAATGTACACAAGCTAAGACATCTTCAATGAATGGGCATAACCTTACATTTTATGACATTTCTGCTAAAACATACTATATATGTTTATGAAACAGCCGAATATTCTGGTTCGGGGACCTGAACTACCGACTATATATGGATGATGACAAGGCCCGGGAGCTGATAAGAAAGAAGAAGTGGAAAGAACTGCAGAAGTTTGACCAGCTCAAGAAGGAACTACAACGAGGAGTATTTCAAGGCTGGAAAGAGGGAGATATAGAGTTTGCACCCACCTACAAGTACTCTGTAGAGCTTGGCAATCGGTATACAGGAGACAAGCACTCCCCATTCAATCCAGATAAAGGAGAAAAGCGAAGAACCCCCGCATGGTACAGCCATAATTCAGTGAAATTTGTCAGTTGATGTTTATTGCTTACCAGTATAGCTGCTACAATATATCCAATAAACCATGGAATACTACATATCTGAATCTTCCTAGTTATAAGTATTCTTTCCAGTATAAATGCACTAAGACTTCAGGTTAATTGATAATTGTTGTGATTTCAGGTGTGACAGGATTATGTGGTTTGGGAGTGGGATACAGCAACTTTCTTATTTTCGTGGAGAAAGTAAATTTTCTGACCATAGGCCTGTCTCTGCCCTTTTCACCACAGAAATAGATGTTCTGGGACCTGCAAATTCAAAGACAGTCGCATTAAGCAAGTTTCTTACTTCAATGAATCTCTCTAGATTTGATGTAAGTATCCTAAACCTAAACATTTTTCATCACTGCATGCAGCAATTAAGAAATGAATGTTAGCGTCATACTGCCACATAAAACAGAGTTGTGCAAAGAAGTCACTCTGATAGTTTTTCATTTAATGGGTTATTAGTTATATATCAAACTATTAATCATATTTAATGATGTTTTAATCATTCTCAATTAGTTCAAGATAATTTAGAAAGTATCAAAGTTCTGTCTACTGAACAGTAGCCTCAATAATGCAAATTCCATACTGTTGTGCAGAGCCCACGGACCGCTCCTAAACGTACGTTATTATCACTAATCAAGGCAGAAGCAGAAGAATCAGCTAGCGGAAAATCGTCAACTGTAGATAATACTGAAAATAGGTCATAGCATTGAGCTGGTGTTTGACAAGGCATATTGCTGCAGCTTACCAAGGTTTCATAGGTGAAGATAACTCGATACATCTCTAATCAACATTAATTGTTTTATTTTTATAGCCCCAAAAGATTTTTCATTCTTTCATCCTTTCTTCCACGACGCTATCTTGGGTTGGGACTTTGGGAGTGGTCAGAAGATACTTGGACATTAGTTGTGATATTTCTCCTTTTCTCGTTTCCCTTCTTTTCTTGGTTTTTTAGCAGAAGATGAACATAACACAGTACAAAGACACTGTAATATAAGCCATTCGTGCAATAGTTGGGGGGAGGGAGGAAGCATCAAAGTTTTGCATATTTCTGAATTTATCATTTGAAGAGACTGCATACAAGAAAAAGATAGAAAAATAAGTGACAAACACACCGCTCCACAGATACATCAACTTTTTTCAGTTCTATACAACGTGATCCTTAATTTGCAATGATATCCAACTCATGGGAAGGAAAAATGATATGCAAGTTCACAGGATCTCTACGTCTCTATCTTAGACAATCACACAATACGACAGTTAACCAACTAATTAGAGGACAGGTTCATGCGAATCAATATAAGCTAAAATCAAATGCACTGCTTACTGAAAATCAATTTTGCTCCATTGCTTGAAGTTGTTCTGCCAAGGCTTCTGAATTGTCAAGATGACAAGTAGGACAGATACACTTCCTCTGCAACTCTTCACTGAAGAGAGCACATTTGTTCTCCAAATCAGAAGTCTGCTTATATCAAGTCAAAGACAAGCATCAAGCATGACAATGTATAGATGGTTTTACAGAGAGTTCACACAAATATTATAGTTCTGTTCCTAAAATGAATAAGCTTGTACTTTCAGAAAAAGATGTACCAGGCAACCAAATTCTTAACAAATATCTCAGCCAAGTGAAGCTTTTATATATTTTGTGGAATCCACTAAAATCTTGCACATCTAGACATTTCAATGCATGACAATACAAAATCGACAAGATAAGTTAGTTACCCAACAAATATAGAATGTTACCCAGAACAACGACATAATAAAGATAGAAAAATATACATAAAAATAGAACTAGGGTTGATCTAGAATAAGAAAACTTGCAATGCATCTTAAAATTTCTGTAATTAGCCATAGGCCCAGAAGTGTCAATTACCGGAGCAGATGTTACAGGAAAAAAGGTAGTATATACTTTTAACCTGAGTGAAGGATATGACAGTTTTCATACATGTCAAAGATTATAATGGGGACATTCATTTTCTATTAGTATAGAGAGTAACACAGTCAGTAAGGATATCTTGTTAAGTTCTGCAACTCCTCCATGTCCTTCATAATTGCCTCAATCAGCTCTAGTCTCCTCCTAAAGTCTCGCACATCTTGCTGCAGCTGCAGAATTCAAGACACACACCAAATCATTCACAGGAGGTCAAGAACTTCCCAGAAAAAATAGATAAAACCTACTATATTTGGTTCTAGCTTGAAAGTTCCATATTCAGATATTCTGATCAATTATCTTGTTAAGTTTGCAATAAGATTTTGACTTCTTTAGTCATCTCCGAAACATGAGATGTACCTGATTATGAAGATTTTGTTCCCTTTTACATTCTTCTTCTTCTGCTGCGGTCTGAACAACCATGAAGGAAACCTTCTTCTCAAGACCAATTGATTCTGAATCTGCTCTGCCTGCATGATCACGTATTTCCTCCAGTGGATTCAAAAACCTTATCTACTTTGTTTTGTTTACGGGGAAGTTTTCATCTCATTCGGCAGGGTTAGGCCAAATAGAACCACAATGCAAACATGGTAAAAAGAATAGGTGAATATACATTTCAAAAACACATCATTCAAGAATTAGAAAGATCTCTAGGTATGTGCTTTGGCATCAATCAATCAAAATAAAAAAACCTTGGTGGAAAAGGGAAAAGTGCGTGCACGTGGGATTTGAATTCAAATCTTAGACAGTTGATCCCTTACAGGCGTAACAATTTTCAGGAGTGATGGATCTCTTTCTTTACTGTCCCAGACCACGGTCAAATATCTACATTGGACCAATGAGCTACAATCTATCCACATGCACAAAATTCAAGTAAACGATGTTCCCTAAATATATTCTTGGCAGAATTTAAAGCACCAGAGTACAAAATAAGCCGATAACTATATAAAACTCATTGGATTTGACCGAATAAAAGTGCTGACATACAGATGATTTACCAGCGTGTTCGGGAACACAAGAGCACTATTTAGGCAATATAGGCAAACAAATGAATGGACCTTGTGAACTACAGATTCAAGAAATACTTTCAAATTGCAATGTATTTTGAAATGTCTTTACAAGCATGTCATTCATAAAGACCAGATATTTAAAAGAGGTGATTAGACTTCATCACCAGAGTTCATGTTGAAACCAGAAAAACTAGCCAGAAGCAACATCCATGCATGGCGATGGTGTTAATGTGGGGGTTAATCCTAAAAGCATACGGCAAGTTCACTTGGGCATATGATTAGCCTGATAAAAATTAATGTTTAGCTATTACGACAAGTTCACTTGGGGCATAGAATTAGCCAGGTGAAATTAATGTTTAGCTATTACTCCAAGTGATATTAATAATGATAATGAGATGCAACAAGTGGTTATGCCGTTATGGTATGATTGTATCCTTTGCAGCTAGGGAATGCAACTGGCACAGTAGGTTCAGTTAGTGGAAGGAAGTCTTAAAGAAAAGAACTTCTAGATTTTTCTTTTTTCCTGTCCTTTTTGCAAAATGATTCAAACTGATAAATGAATTTAAAAACTTGGTCTGTGCTGGCATCACCTCATTATAGGTAAACCTAAATCTGAGTTATTAGCGCCTATGTCTTTTCTACCTGCTACGATTATTTTTTTTGCACAAGAGCATGATTTAAAAAGATGACTTGTTTTTTTTTCTTTGGCACAAGCTTACATCAACAAAATTACCCCAATGCTTTCAGAGAAGCTCTATCCAGTGTATGGTAAGCCTAAGAGCTGGAAAGCAGCTCAACTGCTTAAGCAACTAACTGGAAGAGGCCAATAAACAATAACAAAAGCAGCATTCTAGTCACTAAAGATGCAGCAAAACATTATTTTGCACATATATAGGAGCAACAAACTTACACTCACATAGTTCCCTTTTTTTTTCTGTGCTAGGGTCGACATACTCTCATGTGTATGGGAATTCATGTTTGATCCATGAGCTTCATCATCATTACGTCAAATCAGTAAATGGAATATGGAATATTACCTGATAAAGCTCTCGTGCAACTACTTTGCTGCGGATTGGGACGAGCTGAGTCCTGGAAATTTCTGCAGTATGTATATTCAATTAAGTTCAAAAGCGATTGAGATGAATCTACATGCAACTCACTAACTTAGACGACTTTGAATAAGAACATGTGCACTCTAAAGTTGTATTAGAACTCAAAAGGCTAAAAAACGAACATTCAATTTCAGAGTAGCCACTCATACAGCATCAGTTACAGAGAATAACCTCTTGAATAATGAGGCATTTGATTCAATTCCAGTGAATTGCATAAAACTAAAAAAACATTCGGCAGGACAAACCTTATCTCAGTCTTGAAGTTGAGCATTTGAGAGATAAATTCATCTCTGTACAAACAACAGCAAATTCATCAAAATCAAGCGTCTACACAAGAACAATAGTGTATCAGAAATCTCGCATTCCATAACTCATTGTTGATTCAGAATCGTCTAAGGCAATCGCCGAAAGAATTTAAACAAGACATAATTGATTAAAACTAAGTACCTAAGAGCTGCTTCTTCATTCTTCCAAACAATTTCCACACCGAAATTCACATGCATTCAAACCAAAATGAGAAAACTAATCGAAATTTCAGATATAAACCAAAATTAACATCAACAGAATACCTTAAGACCGTCAACATCAGATCCTACTATAGAAATCTCATCCTGAATCGAAGCAATTCTCGTCTAAAAACAATCAAATACAACAAATAATGAGAATCAGAAACACAATTTTACGAAAATCACTGCGCAAAATGCAAATTTTTTAGTTTCACATATAAATATAGATAGAAATAAACCTCTAGGGTTTGCTTTGAAGTTTCGTTCATGGATAATTCAACCTCGAAGCCTTTGAGCTCTTGATCCGTAGTTTCTTTGATGCGTTTTCCATTCTCAAGTTCTGCATTTGCGACATCTAACTCTGATCGAAGCTCCTCAATGCGCTTCTTCAAGCCGCAGATTCTTCTCTCTGCGAAATGGATTGCAGGTGTGATAAATAGAGAGAAAAAATCATCAAATTTACGCACAAAAGAGGAGAGAGAGAGAGAGAAAGAGAGACCTCCATGAGATTTTTCAGCAGCGAAATCGCGAATCAAAGTGAACAATTGTTTCTGAGAATCAGTTGCCGCCATTGCTACCAGCTTCGCTCGTTGATTTCTGCAGGATTCGTGTTTGGCGCTTCTTTTACCGTTTTGAATGCTTTGATTATAGAAAAGAGAAATGAGGAACGGTCGATTGTCAGCACTAGCCAAGTAACCACGTCTACGTAAAGCGGGCAATTATCCATCGGTGTGTGGATTATCCACCCATCTGCCCCCAGATAAATGGGTGCAAACCCGCAATGAGGCAGGTGACGGACGGGTGGCTGGTGGAGAGGGTGGCGGGGTGGGTCGGAGATGGGTGAGATTTTTTTGACCCATCACCTGCTTCATCCATCTACCCATATATATATAATACTAGTTGTTGCATCGCGCGCCAATGTGCGCGGCACCCCAAAATAGTGTTATTGTGATATTCGTAATTTGTTGGGTGTAATTAGTACGATGCATTGTTGCAATTGGTTTCAAATAGGTGGTAAGCACATTTTTTGTTTGAACTGCATTCGGCAAAAGGGTAGGTCTTTCAAATTTTTATTTTGAGCTTAATAAAGCAGTAGTTATTTTGACCAAATTAAAAAGCGATTAAGCCCATTTCCCAAACACGGCACTAAATTACACGCCCATATAACGTTAAAAAGATATACATGTTATTGGTTGTTTAAAGTACAATTTGGACTTTTGATCTAGCAATTCCCAGTAGTAATAAAATGTGGAACTTGTTAACTTGAAGGGTTCCAACATGTCTTAGAAGTATTTGTGAACTGGAGCCTTGGCTTATTACCGCAAGATATTTATAACGTCCCACCGTAGCACCCTATTTCTGGAAAATAATGCACTTGTTGTGACCTGGATTAAAAAAGTTGTTGTCTTCAATTCATGAAAGATGCTAGCAAATTCCTGGGTGGAGAGTGCAAATACACAAGGACTTAGAATCAATTGTGCATTTGGATTTAGTATGAACACACATGTAAAGTGAGATAGTTTTAAAGTTTAGAAATGTTTACATTGGTAGACAGATTGGTAACTTGCTCGGCCGAGGTTTTAAAAAGAACTTCACATAGTTCATTAGAGGTTGTTAGAAATATTGTGCCAGTGGCATCGTACGCTCTGATATGGAATCGGAGCCTAGGAACAAATGGTCGGAATCATTGTAACTTTTTGTAAAAAACAACTACGGTTAGATATGTAAGGATTTGCATACCTTGGCAGCACACATGTACTTTCTCCTAAACAGTTTGAACACCTATTTGGGATATTCATTTTGATTGAAGCACATTTTCCGCAAGCAGAACATGCGATATATGTAAGCCAATCTGAAATATTTGGTTCTAGGAAGTGAACTTCTAAGCACTGGGCTTCCACTGTACTTGTAGTCTGAGCCTGTGCAGAGTATAAAACGGATTCGTTTAAGAATTTTGGGAGAGGACATGTAGCTAAACCCATAGTTTAGTGGTGGTTGAATTAGCGTGTAAAGAAGTATGGCTTACATTTTTTGAAAGTATCTCTGCTACCAATTAGCCTGCTATATTAATTCCGTCCATTGCTAATACTATGGATTCCGGGTGTACTTGGGAATGTGGAAAAATAAGGAAAGCACGTTAATGAATAAATAGTTCTCGATTAATAGATTGGTGTGCAATATGTAAGTGCATTTATAAGTAAAGCTCATAAAGTTAGTATAACTTACCAATTTATGGGAGCCTGTTTTGCATAGTTTGATTGGGAAGAACAAAGAATATGAGGCAACTTATGCAAGCTGGAAGGGATTAGAAGCCCACTTAATTTCAAAAGGGAATTGAGTCACATAGTGTCCATTAATTCCACTGAATTGCTTTGGGGACCCAGCTTAGGATCCTATTTCTTGCAAGCGAAGTTGTTGGACCGATCGATTTGCAGGAGGAAGTAGTTCGAGCTGAGCCCAAGTGCAATGGGTTCAAAGTTGAAAGTTCCCTGCAATAAGGGGATTAATCTTGGTTAGATGTATTTTTGTCACTCGAACATGGGTTGCTTCGTTTTTGTCGATTCTGATTGAATGCACTTTTACTTTGGGAAATTTGGTGAACCAACATAAATTGATTTATTGCACTGATTCTAATGGTGGTACGATTGGAAGTAAAGTAACGCAAAGATATAAACAAATGGTGGGTTGAACTAATTGTCAAATTTTGAAATATAGCACTTCAAAATGTCTAGTTGCTGTAACAAAGTATTTGGTCCTATGTGCTTTTCAAACGTTGGTTAACTATGGGCGTACTTTAATGACAGAATAAGGTCTATGGACTTACATCGGCAATTTGGGCATGTATCTCTGCTGCTGAAATTTTGAACAAAGTTTCACATATCTTGTGTGAATGATGTGAAGGTCATCTCATCAGTTTCATCATAAGCATCAAACTTGAAGGTAATCCTGTTTCACAAGGGGGTGTTAAGTTTGAAAGGGACAACGCGAAATCAACAGTTGCTAGTAGGGGAGGTTAAATTCATTTACCTCGGAGTTGCAACACACTTTTCTTTGAGGCAGAATTTGCAAGTTTAGGTCCAATTCAGTACGTTTACCCATAGCTGTTGCAACCAACGTATGGAACAACTTTGGAACGGTCGGGTTCAGGCACAATGACTTTGATCCAATGCTTTTATTCTTGGAGCGTATTCTCCACCTGTAATTCCCAAAAAAAAGTATGTAACTTGCTGTTTTTTTAGTGTTAGCTAAAGAGGTTTGATTTACATTCGCAACAAACTGTGTAAAGTTTTTAAAAGTTATGAATTTGTTCTTTGCAGTAGACTAAGGGAGGTGCTGTTGTTACCTTTTTTTTTCTTGATGGCTTCTATTGTGAGGATCTTTATTTGGTCAGGTGGATTCCTAACTTCAATGATCCGTGCCATATGATCAACTACAATTCCGTGCTTTTCTGCAATGGTAAGAAGGATATCAGTTAGTATTTAATTATTGGATGGAAGTAATGATTGGAGGGGAAAGGGTTAGGTTTAAACCATTTTTGAAGCGCATCTGCCTTCTCTCCAGGTGGGTTTCGATAAAAGACGGTTGCCATGCTTGTTGAAAATGAAAATCCTGCAAGAAAGATGAATCTGGTCAAGGGGAAACAAATTTGTATATCTAATGTAATCACACTAATTCAACGAAAGTTGAAAACCAACAAATAATTACACCAACAACCCATTTGAATTCTCTATCATTAGTCTCTAATGATGATGATATTGTGGAAATTATAATCACAATGAGTTTAAGTTATAGTCTTTTTCTGTTGAAAATAATTTGGGATTTTGGGTTTGGTTGTTTTGTGCCTTCTAACTGTAATAAAGAGGTAAGAAAGATGGAAATTGGAGGGAAGCGCAACAAAAATATAGAGCATAATAAGGCATGGTTGGTTGCAGATTCAGTTGGATTGTAAAGAACAGAGTGGCAATGATTTAGGATGTAGTTTGTTAAAAAAGAACCAGGGAATAAAGCTATAATAAGCAAAGTAATTTTTATTGTTAGAGGCCAATCTAATAACTAAGGTTGTAAACAATGAACATGTATGAGTGTTTGAGGTGCATAGTTTTGTATAGGGATAATTTGTAACTAATCCATTACCTTTGTGAGTAGATGGTTTCAAAGATGTGAATCCAACAATGAGGGAAGGGCCAACCCATGATTTCAGCAGGTTACTTTCTGTTCTAGTTAGATCATCACATGCAAATATAGTCAATAATGGTTGTTCAGTGCTGAAAAAAAAAAGGTGCACTTCAGTGGCGAGTTAAACGGTTCAAGTAATTTAAGAGTTGTGTGGTGAATATAAACTTGTGGTCAGTGACAACAATCTCACGGACTTGCTGCTCAACGCCATGTGATGTTGTTATTGTTCGCGTATCTTCAACGAACAGGACAATGCCTAAGACATCTACATCATATGAGTACAAAGTGTTAGTAGTTGTGTACTTAATAAGGAAAGCAGTAAAAGTGAGTAATAAAATTACCAAAGCGGTCACTTGAGTCATTAGTACGTGGGATAGCAGCAATGGGAATGTAGTCAGGTTATGATATTTTGGCTTCAGGATCCACAGGTTGGATCGTAGTTTGGCCGAAACGCATTTGGCGGTCGTCACTCGTCGAAGTCTAGTAGCATAACGTCCTAACATTGGTTTGAAGGGTGCATTTGCAATTTCATATTCATAGTTATGCTTAAACACTGCTTCAAATTCTTCGATTTGGTTCTCAAATAGTGCTCCACGCATTGTGTTGCCCTACCATTCATTGAATATTACATACAGTGACTATTAAAACGTTAATCAAAGCGCTTAGTGTTGGTCATAGGCTCATAGGTGTGATGCTAATAGGTAGCAGCAGTTGTTTTGAGAGCACCAAGAGTAGCAGGTTATATTAGTTGGATGTACACTTGTTAATAAGTAATTAGGACAGTGTATTATCAAGGTTTGGGAAAAAAGTAACCCCAATTTAAATCTAATAAGTCCTAATGACACTGCAAATTAGATTAAGGGGGGGATCACAATTTAAACACCGTATTATCAAATCAAGCGAACGAATACATGGGTAAGAGTATTATTATTTGTAACGCTTATTTGTAGTTGTAGTTAAAATGCAAGGGAAATAGTAATGTAATAAGAAATGTACCTTTTCATCATCGAAGAGTAGTTGTTGGTATCGGGTTTTTTTTTTGCGACGAAACTAGGGTGCGTGATTTTTCCTTCAATTTAACCTTCACCTTGAATGCTTTGGTTGTAGGAATAAGCTTGTCAAGGAACGATTTTTTAGGCTTCATGCTACAACAAAGGATGTAAATAACTGTAAATAATAATTCTATAGGGGGTGGTTTGTTAAGTGCGCATATGAAGTTTGACACTTACATAAGATTCTAAGTAAAATGGGCATGCAATTACTTGTCACATTAGGCAGGAACATTTTAGTGTGCAAGATTTTGGGCCCTTTGTAACAACAATGTTGATGTAGCCAACTCCTAAGAGACGGGTTAATTTGTTATTTGATTTGTTTCTAAAACTTGTAGGGCGTCCAAACAATTTGAAGTTTGGTGTATTGAAGTTAATTTGTGGTCTAATTACTTGGCAAGTACAAATATATGGCAGGCAGGTGTCCAGTTATACAATAAAATGTATGGAAAAGGTTTCTTACAATAGTTTTATTTAGTTTTGTGGGTTTCCAAGCAATAATTGTTAGGCAAAAAATGCTAAACTTTAGAGCAGAAATTGACAAATATGACCTAGAACAGGGAGTGACATAAATGATTTTCTAGTGCAAATAATGCAAACAACAGGTCAAACATACATCTTTTTGTTATAATTAATTGCATAGGAGGTAGTTTTTTTTGTCAAAAAGGAGGAATTACCCACGTATACTAGCAATGGTAAGATATGCTTTAAAGCTGTAGATGCACAAGTAAAGTAGGACAAATAATAGAGGGAAGTGGTAGCAGGACATTTATTGCAACCAAGAACATTGATTTTTATAAGGGAAACCATAGCAAAGTAAACTTACATTGAGTTGGTTTTGGAGGTCTATTTTGCTGAGGGAAAAAACCGGTGGGAACTGTTTAGAGCTTTAACTTAAAGTTTTTAGGATGATATATGCATAAGTATAAGGGTGGGAAATTTAGGTTAAAAGGTAGACAACCTAGTAGTACTTAGATAGTGGTTGTCATCCGTACCTGCTATCCTTTTTTGGAGAAAGCATGGCTTGCAGTTGGTGTGTTGACAGAATTTAGCACAAAAGGTAAGGTCTGCATCAGACTAAACAGTGCAAAAGGTGTACTTTTAGCAGTTTGTGTGTTAGAGAAGCAAGTAATTCATTGTTGTCAGTACTCTATAGCATTGTGTAGCTGAAAATATATATGGCAAGTACATATATAATTAATAAAAGGAAAATGCAGTTTGTTTTTTCAAAAAAAATTCATTGGAACTTCTGTATAGTGGCTCAACGTGGCTGCAAAATATTTTTATTGTTTCTTTGAAGGTAACAGGTGCCTAGGTGTAAAAGTTGGGCCTAAGTATATAGGAGGGCCACTATGAATTTAACATTTTATCTTGGTCACCCAAAATTTGTGGCCCATGGTTTGGAAAGGTGCAGTTAAATTGGCTAGCACTTGTAAGACCAACTGAGCATTGAGGTGGTTAATTCTGCCTTTTTTAAAACTGGACATGATTTGTTGCTTGATGAAAAACACTTAGAATTTATTTGGACAATTCCATCTCTGCTTTTTAACATGCTAATATGAGGCCATGAATAGAGTAGAAGAAAGTAGTGCAGCCTTAAGATTTGTTGCTTGATGAAAAACACTTAGAATTCATTTGGACAATCCCATCTCTGCTTTTCAACATGCTAATATGAGGCCATGAATGGAGCAGAAGGAAGTAGTGCAGCCTTAAGAAGCAAATCTAGCAGATTTACAATATGATACATGAAAAAAAAACTTTGTAAGTGGAAATGTAATGACATTCCTACCATGATAAGCAGGGAGGTGAGGGAACCATGAGTATACAATGCCAGCACTGGCTAGGCATCCAATTGGTAGCCTGAAACAAAGGGTGGGGGGGAAACTGGAATGCAAACGAAGTGAAGCTAATAGAGGCAAAAAACAAAGAGAATTCGCGTTAGGAAAAAGAGGATTACCATGTTGCTGAGGTCTACGCTCTAGTTTGATGTAATATCCATAACATCACATTTCACAAGAGGAAAACACATTCAATTGTTGCTAACATGTTCAAGTTGTACAAAACAGTTGTATGGCGTTTCTAAACTGAACACCACTATGCCTAAACGGATGGAATATGGGAATGACATTGATACACATGCAAGCATACGCTGTCTAGACACATTGCACTTGGTGTAGGGTATGCATGGAATTGTTGAGCAGGACTTAGAAAACACAGAAGCAGAATACATTTGAAGCAAACACTGTTAAACCAAAAGGCATATCTTAATTGTAAAACTTGGTTCATTGAAACTAATAGTAATTAGATTTGCATCCAAGAGTTTCAGTAGCCATTACATGTGTTAAAGGCGCATTATAACTATTGGAATAAACATATCTAGACCTTATCTAATGTGTTTACGTGGATGTTGTGCAAAAGGGTTGGTTAGTGTTCAACTTCTATGGTGAAGTTAAAATAAGAAATAGTCAAGAACACGTATGCATGGTGTGTTTACTGCTGGCAATTTGTAGTCTTCATAAGCAGGCTACCTGGGTAAAATAAGACAGAAACAAAGGGAGCGATTTTAAAACCATTCCTAAGGCGCTTTATTTGTTAAAGGAGTTTGAAATAAAATAGAGATCATTTGGGACCACATCCTAGGTCTCATGTGTAGACGCAAAGTAAGATAGGTTGCTTACCATGAATTCCAAAAGTGTCTGTGTTGCAGCACAAGTTTTCTGTGATTTTAGCTGAAATGTTCCGCTAAATGTTGTGTAAAATGGTGGTAAGTGTTGACCTGATCTTCAAAAGGCAATACAGAATAGAGTAAGGTAGGCGCATGCTTGTCTTTTTGCCAGCGACAAATCTGTTCCTCGATGAGCAGGCTACCTGTTTAGAGTAAGGTGTTAAAAGAGCAGTACATTTTACAGGTATTTCTTAGCATGACAAATGGCTAATCAAAGCTAATATGGATTGCATGTTAGATGGAGAGTAAGGCTAGTCTTAATTGGTAAATGCGGACCTAAACAATTAGCTTACTTAAGGTTCCCAAAAAAAGTGCTACACAGAACAAATTTAAGCTTTGGTGGTGCACTGGCACAATTCTGAAGCAAAAAATGGCTGCAAAACAGAGGATACGTTAATTTTCATGACATTGTAATACAACGACACAAAGGGTGTAAGATAATAAATTGTGTCTAAAGACAGCTTACCATCTCTAGTATAAAATAAATTTATGTTAGTCTTTCTCAACACTGCAACAAACACAACATTTTTTACTGTTGTGGCATGGTGCTGCACAGATGGCTTAGATAATACCTTGACGTTCTTCGATTTCCGGGCACGTGACAAACCAACGTATAATTGACCATGTGAAAAAGAAGGATTCTGATGGGTATATGTTGCAAACCTCGTCGAGAATCATATCAAAACTCTTGTAGATAGCTGCTTCTCTAGGGAACTTTTCAATAAGGTATGTGTTTATCCCATCAACATTTTCATTCATAGGGGTGAGTATTGCGCGGTCTGTGAAAATTTCATCACAAAAAGGACCCGAACTAATTTATGGGAAAACATTTTTCCCAAGCTCATCTAAACAACCAGGCATTTCATCAGATAGAAGAACTAACTCTGGAGGTAGCTCAATGCCTTCAACTTCACTGGTTTGTAGAGAACCATTTCCAAGTACAAGTAAAAACTCAGAGAATGGTGGATCTTCTTTAGCACGCATATTTTCAGTGAGGCTAAAGCGTTTGAATGTGGGCCATAGGGTTGAAGATGCGACGCTAGCTTCCACCGCTTTAGCCTGAGTTTTGTGTGGCACAACAGGTAGAACTTTTCGAAAATCTCCGTCGAAAACAACGACTTTGCCTCCAAAAGGAGCATTGGGATCACACAAGTCTCGTAACAGCAAGTCATGTGATTCTATATTTTCCGTGGGTGCCATCGACGAATCATCCCAAATAAGAAGGGATGCTTCTCTCAAAAGCGCTGCAAGGCCACTTTGTTTGCAAATGTTACATGCCTTTGATACAGTGTGATCTAGAGGGATCTTAAAGCGAGAATGTGCAGTGCGCCCAATTGAATTATTAGACACCGCAATTCCTAATGTAGCCGTTGGGAGTACAATTTGACCCATCAATCTGACCTCTGCATACAATGCTTGGTAGAGATACGTCTTACCAGTCCCTCCTGGCCCATCTACAAAAAAAAAAACACCAGGTTTGTTTGTTCTTATGTGATCCATTATGGAATCAAACGCTTCTTGTTGGTTTGAATTCAAATTTCCACGGGCGTCTTTGTACTCATCTGGTACCGGTGCATCAAGTGCATCAATTATATCTTTAGTTCTTTTGATCTCATCAGTTTCAGGCTCCTTCAAACCATCAAGATCAAATTCTTGCAAAGTCTTACCCATTTCTTCTAGGAGGTGTTCAACCGCCTTTATGGTTAACTGCGCATCCTTGTGTTCAAGCTGTGGGAGCTTCCTCCTAAAGTCTTCAGATAGGTGTTTGTAAAACTGATACCATAGAGACACAAGATTGCTTGGTTTGCAAAAGATTAGGGTTGTGGTGAACAGTCGCCGTAATGCACGGGGCATTTCAATGCCAGCAGCTTCTTCCATACACTGCACAACAAAATCATCTGCTTCAAGTAGCCTTAGCTGCAATGCTGCTTCATGGAACGTTGCACATAAATACCCATTGACAGTACGAAGGTTGTCAAACGACGTTGGCCCACGGACATGAGTTAGTAGCAAGCTTAAGAAATAAAATTCACCTTCCGCTGGCACAACAAATGCTAAACGGCCAATGACAATTTTTTTGTGCACTCTTTTTGTCCAAATCTTTCTAGATGCAGTCCGCACATAGTGTTATGGGAACTATGAATACAGGTATTGTGGTGCATCAGGTTGGCTCGCATTCATTCTGAAAAACTCATTGAGGGATGTCCGCGCCCTTGAATTGGACTGTTTGCCCATTTAGCAAGTGAACTTGGAGAGGAAGGACAGGAGGGTACATGTCAAAAAGATCAAATGAAAAAAAGCCTCCAAGCAGCCTCATATGGCGAAACCCATCGATCAGTTTGAAACTGCTCTATTTCATCAACTGCTTTAGGGTCCTTCTCACCAGAAACAGCAAAAGAAATTTTATCGTGCCCTTTGTATACATACTTGTAAATGTATTTGACTGCTTATATGGTTGAACAAACTTCTACGTTCAAATGGCAATCAAACAGTGAAGAGAGATAAGGTTAAATGGAATAACCCATCTATTATCCATCGCAGTCTTGCGAATCACAGAAGCCTCACCATCATTTCTCCTTCTATAGAGCGGAAATCCATTTTCGTGACTGCTTATTTCTTCTATAAATGCCTTGGGATACCCATACTTGTAGGTCCCTGGGCTCCCTTTGTGTTTCATACAAGGAGATTTAGGGTTAGCACTACCACATGGGCCATGCATCATGTGGCTTAAGATAATTCTTCGCAAATGAGGTTTGCTTTCATTAGGGATTTCAGCACTAACAAATTTGTCAAATGCATCAGGTTCTTTGATTTTATAGTCTGGTTTTAAAATGAGCAAGATATGTGCGTGTGGCAAGCCCCGCTTTTGGAACTCGACAACATATGTAAATGCTGCAACTTCACCAAGAACGTGGTCTTCCATTAACATTTTTTTAATGCTATATGATTTGCACGGAAGATGCGAGCCACTACATCTGGGCGACGTTGTGCTTGTTCACCAGGGGCAAGCTGCTCTTTGATTTCAGGCCAGTTGGGGTTGCAAGTCACTGTGATAAATAAGTCAGGCTTTCCATTTCTTTGCACAAGAGCAAGAGCATTCAAGTAACGGTGCTTCATGTCACGAGGTCCACCGAGAAACGAAGGTGGTAGAATAACCTTATGACCCGCGTTTGAAGCACTCTTTTCACCACCATCAAAGCAATCTAAGATGCCTTGATACAGTTCTGCACGTATTGTGGACTGGTTGTGTCTAAAGAAATCTAGTCGCGTATTTTCAAGCTTCACATACATATCGATGATATATTGTTGAAATAAGCAACAAGCCCTGGGGATATAGTTTCTTGGTCGAATTTGGAAGAGGTATGCATAGTACTCTCTAGAACAAATCTGGGTCCTGCTTTTTTTAGGCTGTCCTGCAACTATATTGCTAATCGTAAAGGTTAAGCTACCTAGCCAACTGTACAGTTTAAGCACAAAAATAGAAGAGGTGAAAGGAATTGGACTTACTAGTAGCCTCAACAGCTAAAAAATCATCAACGTCATGAACCATTGTAAACGTGATAAGTTGTTCGACCACAATGACTTGCCTGCGGCCACCGTGACTCATTTTTTTAAGACCATGGTGCCATCCACAGTCACCATATGGGCGAACGAGTAGATATTGCAATGGATCATAACATCTGTAATAATGCATGATTCTGTGCTGGCGCTCTGCCTTGCCATGGACAACAATATGAGGACCACTATTTGCACTGGTTGCAAAATCCTCATACCATATTACAGCAACTTCTTCAGCTGTAGGAGCGTTGTAAACACGCTGGTCAAGCACAGGGTCTTTATTTAAGCGTATTTCAGTATTCTCTACAACATCAATCTCTCGCAATGATTTGAAAAATCTTGCATAAGGATTGTGCTGCATGATTTCCATTAAAATTGCTATAACATCAAGCCTCATATTAGGGAAAAGGTTCAAACGGTTTTGTGATTCATGCTGAGCATCATAAATTTATAGTTGTAGGAATTTTGTATTCTGGTCATTAGGTAATAAGTTAGGTACAAAATGGTAAATTTGCCCATGTAATTTGAAGACATAGATGCCTTTTTGAGTGCATGAATCAAATTCCCCGCCAAGAGAGCTGAATGCAAAGAGGTTATTATACAGACGTGCGTATGTTCTAAAGTGAACTGAGTCATCGTGATGTGAAGTGAAAAGCCTGATCAATTCTGATGGGAATGAATTGGATGCTATTTCAACTTCACCATCAGAATAACAAAACCAGGCGATTCAAAAGCAAATTTAACCGCAGAACATTTGGGGCAACGTTCTGCAGGAAGTAATTCCAGTGCTGCAGTTGGCATGTCCTATCTAACACTAATATCAGCCCCCATTGGTTTAGACGAAGACACTGATTAGCTAAATATGTATACTCTACAGCTACTCTTAAAATAATGTTGCTTAAAATAGGTGTTTACTTTCTTTTTTTCTTTTTTTTGGCGTTTAGCTCGAGTTTGCTTTAGGTGAGGAACAACATTAGGTGCACTTGCCAGTAACCGAGCAGTTACATATTGTTTTGGAACAGGTGTTGAACTCATAAATCCTTCATCATTGGGTGCAACTACATTTTGTTGGAGTTCCCCCATACGTTTGCTCACACGGGTTTTAGGTGTCTTTGGATTATCTGAGAAACGCGTGCTATTCAAAGTTAGGCAACCATAGCCTAACTGTTCAAACAGGAAAATGTACGCAAAATTGGAAGTATTTTCTTTAACAAAAAGATGGGAAATGTCATTGTCTCCAGTGAAACTGGATTTAGAGCGGGGAATCTAGAGTAGTAAGTTCTGGAAAGTTCCAGCAAACTGGGTAGTTGTGAACTTAGCATGGATAAGGCTTTTGTCTAACTATTTTGTTAATGACCCTTAATTCTAAACTGTTAACTAAAGCAGTAAGTGTAACATGGCCAAGAGCCAAATTTTCTGAAATTTATCTGTACACTTTTATTTGCAAACTTTTCAACTTGGCTAGGATTCTAACTAGGGATGTCAGTGGGTAATGGACCCTACCAGGATTCGTGGATCCAGATCTATTTTTAGCGGATCTGGATCCTCAAATTTTGGACCCTATAGATCCGGGTAGGATACGGATCCTAGTTTTAAAAAACGGATCTCGACCGGGTCCTAAATTTTTACCCGGATCCGGATCCGTTTACCCGTTTTTTTAAAAGTTATTTTAAAATATATAATTAAAAGGGTAAAATTTAATGTTTTTATGCTTGGATTTGTTTTATTAAGGTTGAATGCTTGTTTACTTCAACATCGTCAAATGAAGATCCTAAATGGCATTGTTTTGTTCTTTAAAATCTTTAATTATTGTGAAAATTAGGGCTGTTTGAAGAAAATAGGTTATGATCCGTTTTGGACCCGGATCCGTAAGATCCATTGGATATGGATATGGATCTTCAATTTTATTACCCAGCGGATCCTGGTCGGATCTGGATCCATGCATGCCAGAAAAACGGATATGGCTGGATCTGGATCCTAGAGGATCCGATCCAGATCGTACCCGTTGACATCTTTAATTCTAACATCTACAGATGTACCACTGTACATTTCATTAAGGTAAAGCGCATCTATTTAAACACTTTAAACATTGGATAGTCAAGTGAGTTTAAGAAAGATACCAATGGAACTAGTTGTTACCATACAAACAGCTATGTAAGGAACGTGTTGAAGAGTGGTATCACTATGAGGTAGCAGGCGCAATTCCCTGCAGTTTCAAAAGACTCTAGCACAATAGTGCTATTCTAGATAAGTATGCAGCACAATAGGAAAGGGAATACAAAAAGGCAAGCAGTGGCAAATGGATAAAACAGAGCGTGCGTCCATTATTTTGACAATTCATCGTTTGTACTGCGCATATTGTTATTATCTTAAGCTACACAGATGTAAGTTATAGTTCTTTGTGCATTAGACAATGTATTGCTAACTAACTTTAAGTAAAAAGTAATGTAGTTAGGTAGTTGGCCAATCAGAGTGTGTCAACATCAAATACAGGAACACTTATTCTAAACTGGTTTTAGTGCAATCTAACATAAACTATACACATGTTGGAAGGCACCAATTGCTAAAGGAAAACTGCAAATAAAAGGAATTCATAACAGAAAGAATTTAATTAATTGCATTGAAATGCATAATATCTTTTACAGCCCATCAAAGCTAATTAAAGTATACAAGAGATAAGCATAGATAGCATACAAAACATGGCATTCTTAAACATAGGAAGCGAAGCTGTAGAATTTGACCATCCTAACATCCTAAGGCCAAAAGGGTGGACAACAAATGCCTTTGTTACAAAAGTACAGCTTCACACACTACAGCAGTCAAATGGCTAATATCTTACATAAGCGGAATGTCTAAGCTAGATTTTCTTGGTTCGTTTGTACGCAGTCTCAAGTTCAGAGGGGACAATGAGGAGTGGAATTGCTAGTCCTAGACCAAAAGCTGCTACATTTCCAAACGATAGTCTAGTTTTGCGCTTCTTAGGAGGGAGGGGAGGCGAGACAATTGAAGCTATCCGGAACCGAATGCCACGCTGAGTTAAGCAATCTTGCTCTACAACTAGAGGGCTAGGCTGAATTGCTTCTTGAATGTTGAGAACACGCTCTTTCAGAGTCATGTAACTTTCTCTTTTAAGAGCATAGAGAATAGAAGCATAGTTAGCAGCCCTGTAATTTGCATCTACGATATTGAAGTTGTATTGTTGCATCAGATAAGAAATAGCCTTGTGTGCAACACTTTGTTTAGCTTCTGGTAAGCTGGAACAAGGGTTTCCAAATATGCATTCCATGCCACTTGCACCATGAGGACATGTAATAGTTAGCCAAGAAATGTGTTTGCAACCCCCAAAGCACATGGTCTCTCAACAATGCCTGAGTGTGCTTAACCACCAGAGGCAATATACTCATGTAGTCAAGTGTGACATGGTTAAGAGAAGGGGAAGCGACTACACATTCATTTTCAGATAGCATGCCTACTGGCAGCCCCTTTTCAATAGCCTCAAGCTCCATCCTCTTAAGCCTATAAAGGTGTGCACATCTGTCAAACATTAGCTTTTTCCCAGCTGTGAAATCTTCAACATGGACATCGTATTTACTAATGAGGTCATGGACAGCTGCTTCAGCAGCCCTTTTGCATGAATCATCTAGATTTTTAGCCTCCCCACCAACATACATATAAGCAACTGGGACACATTCTGTCCTAACAGCTACACAAACATTATTTGTAGCTACATTGACAAAGCCATAAATAGGAACTCTGAAGTTAAGACACTCGATAATCTGTTTAGAGAGGTCGAAATGGAATGCGCATTGGTTCAGGTGTCATGGCTAGAACCTGTAAAGGCAAACATCTTAATTTACACTTTGTGTCTTTTCCATAAATTGAACACAATTATCGCAGTAAGTTGGCTTAAAGATAAGATGTTTGAGTATAACTCCACAATCACAGGTTGTTGGCTAGAAGTAAATAAAGTAATCTCTTTTAGAGAAGGGAACCTAAATTACAGAGGACAAAGCTACCTATTTAGATTCATACTCAAACGAAAGACCTATCTCCCAATAACCAAGGGCTACAAGCAATACAACATGGCCAACAGTGATATCCACTAAACTTTCCAAACACATACAAAGCACAACATTTTTATTTCCTATAAAGTTAGAACAGGTGACTCTAATAGAGCACAATCATGCATAATGAAACAGAGCTAAAATAAGCAGCTTTAAAAAGTTGGAACAAGTGACTATAAGGTAGCACAATCATGCATACTGGAACAGAGTTCAAATAAGCAGTAAAAAAGGAGGATATAAGCCACAAGAACAGCAGGTTAGAGCAAACACATTGCCAAACCAAACATGGTTAAGCAAGCATGGCTTAAACAAACATCTAAGTAATCTACAGAAGGAGGTCCAAGGAAAAGTTTACCAGGTGTTGCCCTTTAAACTGATTGAATCTGGTTGATGAGAGTCAAGGAAATTCCTACGGGATAGGCAAGAGATAGTCAGTTTTGCAAAGCCATGGAATTTACAACTATCTAATAGATGTACATAGTTAACAGCTAAGAGGGGAAAAGTGCAACCTTATAATCCATTCAATTAAGCAGAAAACGAAAGAACACAATTATCGAGGCTCCTAAGCATGAATTACAAAGGTTACAAGGCATGCTAAATAAATTTAAGCTAGGATTAGAGGTAGCACACCATAAATAGCATGTTGTTAGAGAATGTCATTTTAATTGAGACTTTAATCCATCATTAGTATTAGCCTCTTTAAACAAAGTCTCACAGGCTTTAAGCATGGATTTACAGGGCAGAAGGCTTGCTTTTAAGAGCCAGGTTGCAAGCCATAGTGTGTGCACCATAACCAAAGGGTACTATTTGTAAAATGGTTTTTTTCACTATATACCCCCGACAAATTGAAAAATTCACCATATACCCTCAATGTTTCAGATATGCACCATATACCCCTGACTTTTTAAAACCGTTCACCAAATGCCCTTTTTTGGTAACGGATGTTAACTCACCGTTAGAGTTATTTATAATTTTGCCACCCTAACCCCCTAAACCCTAACTTTACCTAAGCCCTAACACTAATCCTATCCCCTAACCCTTAACCCTTAACCCTAACCCCCTAAACCCTAACCCTAAACCCTAAACTTCCCACCACCCCCCCCCCCCACCCTTCAACCACCCCAAAGAACCCCTCCCCCCTCCCCCCACCCCACTGCCCCCTCCCCCTCACCTCCCGCAGTCACCCACCCTCCCCCCCCCCAGTGCCCCCTCCCCCCCACCTCCCGCAGACCCCCTCCCTCCCCTACCCCAGCCGCCACTCTCCCCACCCCCCGCAGCCCCTCCCCCCCACCCCCCATGCCCCCCCTCCCTCCCCCACCCCGGCAGCCCCCCCCCCCCCACCCCCGTCACGAGCCCGGAACCCCACCTCTCCCCCACCCCATCGCGAGCCCGGACCCCCCCCTCCCCCCCACCCCGTTGCGAGCCCGTAACCCTACCCCCCTCCCCCACCCCGTCGCGAGCCCGGAACCTACCCTCCCCCTACCCCCGTCGCGAGCCCCGTAACCTACCCTACCCCCCACCCCCGTCGAATTCCACCCCGTCTAACATTTCCCAGTTTATATCAAACAAATCAAACCCGAGAAAATTAAGAAACAAAATAAGAAAAATGATCATTTTTTAGGGAGCAAGCTTCAATCAACATGTCTATATATCGGGGAGAATTGTTAGATTAATCTAATTAATGTAAAAAACACAAAAAGAGAAGAAATTTATGAAGTGGGTTGAATTTTTTTACGTTTTCGAACCCGTATTTTAGAGCGAAAGAGAGAACGGTGAAAAGATCAAGAACTTTGATTTCGACGGGGGTGGGGGAGGGGGTGGGGTTCTAGGTGTCAAATTCAATGGGGTGGGGGGGACAAGTGGGTTCCGGGGCTCGTGACGGGGTGGGGGAGGGGCCAGGGGGTGGGGGAGGGAGGGGCCTGCGGGGGTGGAGGGGAGGGGCACTGGGGGGGGGGGAGGGGGGCTGCGGGAGGGGGGGGGGCACTAGGGTGGGGGAGGGTGGGTGGCTGCGGGAGGTGGGGGGGAGGGGCATCCGGGGTGGTGGGAGGGTGGGGGAGGCGGTGGTGGGAAGTTTAGGGTTTAGGATTAGGGTTTAGGGGTTTAGAGGGTTAGGGTTATAATTAGGGTTAGGGTTAGAATTATGGTTTAGGATTTTAGGGTTAGAGGTTAATGGTGACAAAATCGTAAATACATCTAACGGTGAGTTAACGGCAGTTAGGAAAAGGGTATTTGGTGAACAGTTTTGAAAAGTCAGGGGTATATGGTGCATATTTGAAACATTGAGGGTATATGGTGAATTTTGCGATATGTCAGGGGTATATGGTGAAATAGCCGTTTGTAAAATGGTATTGTGCATGGAATACAAGGCCATGGCTACTGTATCACTGAACATTGGATTAGAGGGCATAGCTACCATTTTCAGAGCATATAGGCTATCAAGGTAAAATAAACATGCATAAAGCTTGGAATCGAAAAACAAAACAAAATGCATTTCTAAGAATTTGCTGAACACAAAGTGAAGTTGAAAATCTAAAGCAAGTTACATTCTATAGCATTTTTTTGTCATCTTCCTTTTTGAATGAGAGTCCATATGTGTCAAGTTAGTTTTTTGTGTACATGTTTGTCTGTAGTAGTCTTTGTAAGTTTCTTTGGAGATTAATTCATGTCAAGTTCAATTTGTCTGTATGATTGAAGGTATTAGCAAACTGAATGAACCATCAAATATTTTAAAATCAACAACAAAAGGGGGTGAAGCAAAAAACCTACCAGCTTCAGCAACCTACAGTCCTACACTCAGAGGCACACTCTATTTGGGAGGCAGTATTTATACAAAGGGTTTATATGGAAGGCAAACTCAAACCCTAAAATTGTAAGGGGTGTACTGGGGTAAAGACTCAATAATTCTGAATTTTAAATACATTTTTAATGTACCTCTAGGTTTTTTCTGATGATGAGTGAGCTTCAAAATCGGGATGGACACCTCCCTCATTAGGTGGAACAGTGAATGTCCTTTATTGATTTATGGAAAATTTATCAGAAACCACCTTTTAAAATCACTTTTTTGTGAGAAACCACCTTTTAAATTTTTTTGGTTAAATAGCCACCTTTTTGACTTTTTTTTTGTTGGAAGCCACCTGTTGACGGAAATTGGGGTTTGACTAACTTTTTCCGTCATTGACCATCACGTGCATGGCACGTGATGTCATAACACTCCTTCCTTCTTTTTTTTCCCCCGATTTTCCCACCCAAACCCATCATCTTCCTTCATCTCTCTCTTTCTCTCTCTCTCTCTCTCTCTCTCTCTCTCTCTCTCTCTCTCTCTCTCTCTCTCTCTCTCTCTCTCTCTCTCTCTTCCTTCATTTCATCTCTGTAGTTGAGAATCTCAATTCTCCCTTCATCTCACTATGTCTCTTTGAATTAAATTGGTTGACATTAAATTTCTTGGAGGAACAAAAGCTTTAACCAGTAAATTCTCTACTCAAGACCCTATACTCTATACTCTACTGCTAGGTAATGATGGCTCCATAGGCAATCTGATTATTACAACTGAACAGGTATGTAATGACGCACCTACTTCACTTCAATCTCACTTCACTTTTGTACTTTGAGTTCTTAAAAAAAAATTCCTTATTTGGAACTGCCATGGCTGCTACAGGAAGTTCGAAGAAGGCAGGGAAAGCAGTTGGGAGGACCAAATTCACAATTCAACAAATACCCAGGTGAGTGTACTTTGTAATTGATTAAAAAATCATACTTTACTGCTTGTATGTTTGTTTAATTAGGGTTTATGTTTAAAATTATGTGGATTTATGCATATTTAAAGTGCAATTGGTGGGATTATATGAATAAAATAATATCCCAGGAATTATGTGCATAGAGGTTAGCTAATTTGAGCTTGTTAATGTGCAAGTGGGTTCTTAATTTACTAAATTTTGTAATCTTGTAATTGATTAAAAAATCATGCTAGTGTAGTATGTAATTTCAATAGGTTTTGTGTAATGATTTAAGTGCTTATTAGTGTTGCTTGGGGTTTATTATTGTTTTTGATCAGGTTTAATGGTAGGATAAATGTGTTGTGGCCTATTTATAAAACTATGGAGAAGATCAACATTAGGTTATACCATGGTGGGGGAATTTGTGACCAAAAACCACAAGACAACCTATGAAAAAAGGGTGGACAGTGCCAGATCAGGGCTAGTTTTGAAACCTAATGTGGATGAGCTAGCTTTTTTTGAGTTTGTGTATTGGATTAAGGATGAGTTAGGATATGAGGATGTGGGTAAAATATGGCTTAGGAAACGTGGATGTAGCTTGTTTAATGGAAGGCAAGAGCTGAAGAGTGATGCAGAGATTCCTGAGTTTTTGATGTCAAAGGAGAAAGATGGATGGTACCATCTTTATGTTACACATGGGAGGGAATCTGATGGGGCAGGGGGTAGAAATTTGGATAGGAGAGATATGGGTGAGTCAGCAAACAAAGTTGGTGGAAGAGAAGAAAATAGGGGCCCATAAAAGAAAGATTCCCAAACTTTGACCTCTCCTGACCCTATTCTTATAACTAGATCTGAGTTTCTTCATTCCCAACCCTTAAACACTCCCCCAACTGCCTATTCTCAACCCTTAAACACTCCCCCAACTGCCTATTCCCAACCAGCAATCACTCACCCCACTGCCTCTTCCCAACCAGCAATCACTCACCCCACTGCCTCTTCCCAACCAACAATCACTCACCCCACTCCCTCTTCCCAACCAGTAAACACTCATTTTGAACCCAAAAGAAGAGAAAAACTTGCTACATTTTCTTCCAAAAAGAAAAGGCCTGTGATTGAGGAAACTGAGCACCTAGCTGAGGATCAGGTACTGCAACCTGAACATGTTGAGGATGTGGGCAATCCAGATGGATTTGATGAAGAATTAGCAACTGATTCTGATGACCCTGATGTGTTACTGAGTGATGAGGACTATGAAGATAGGAGTGATGATGATATCTTTGCAGAGTTTGTGGATTTTGAAATAAGTGAAAGGGTGATAAGAAGCTTAGGAGGGGGGCTTAATGAACAAGAGAATGATGGGTACAGTGATGATGAAACTGGTGGTCTTGGTTTGAATAGTGATGTGGAGTTGAATGATTCTGATGATGAGTTGCTGAGCATAGTTGGATCTGATGATGAGGGACCTAGTTACCCCATTTTCAATCCTGATGTGGACTTCAAACATAAGGTTGAGTTATCTGTAGGCTTGAAGTTCCCATCAAACAAGATTTTTAGGAAGGCTTTACTGCATCATGCTGTAGAGAAGGGTTATGATTTTTACTACTTGCACAACACAAGTAAAAGGATCTCAGTGTACTGTGCAAAGAGGTGTAGCTGTCCATGGTCTCATGCTAGGATTAGCAGCTGCAAGTGTAAGAGTAAAAGGAAGTGTTGGTTTAAGATCCACTGTAGAAAAGTGAAAGGTGAAGAGACTTTCCAGATTAAAAGTGCAAGGTTTGAGCATGTTTGTGGGCATCAGCATGTGAATCCAAAGTGTACATCACAATACTTAGCTGAGAGGTACTTGGAAGATTTCAGAGATGATCCAAGAATGAGAATTGATCCATTTATGAAAAGGGAAAGAAGGGAGGTTGAGTGTGAGATTAGCTACTACAAAGCTTACTATGCAAAAGTGAGGGCACTGAAGATGATTTTGGGGATGCTTCTGCTGAGTACAAGAGGGTTTGGGACTATGCCCAAGCAATTAGGACTTATTACCCAGGGTCCACTAAAGTGGAGGGCATAGAGAACCCCCCCCCTTTGTTTCGAGGCTTTACATTTGCTTACGGCCATGTAAGGAGGGCTTTTTAGGTGGATGCAGGCCTATATTAGGTGTTGATGGGGCACATCTAAGGGGTCCATACCTAGGTATACTATTGACTGCAGTTGGTAAAGATGAAAATAACAATATATTTCCAGTTGCTTGGGCTGCGGTTGAAACAGAATACTCTGAAACATGAACCTGGTTTTTGGATTTGCTTGTTAAGGATTTAGATTCTGTGGCAGCTTCTGTGACATGGGTTCATGAGAAGGATGATGAAACAGTCACCTACATGTCTGATAGACAAAAGGTAAAACCTTTACTTCATGCATTTTTTTTCCATGGCTTGTATAGGTATGCTAATATTTAATGATTATATGACTTGTGTTTCCAGGGTTTGCTTGATGCTTTCAAGGTAGTGGTGCCAAATGCAGAAATCAGGTTCTGCTGTAGGCATATTTGGGCAAATTTCAGGAACAAATTCCCAGGAGAAGTGTACAGAGTACACTTTTGGAAGGCAGCAAGAAGTTCAACAAAGGTACATTTCTGAAAGTTTTTGGTGGTGCATACTGTAATATGAACCTAATGCATTTTTATTTCTATATTTCAGCATCACTTTATGCAGCATATGGAAGAGATAAAGAAGTTAAATGTGGAGGCATACAACTACCTGCAGGCAATACCAGTTTGCAATTGGTCAAGGCATGCTTTTGGGACATCATCTAAAAGTGGTATGTTGCTCAATAACTGTTGTGAGAGCTTCAATAATGTACTTAGAGAAGCTAGAACAAAACCTATATTGTCTTTAATGGAGTGGATAAGGAGATATATAATGGGTAGGTGTTGTTCAAAGAGGGAGGGTTTGAAAAAGTTTGATGGACTTATTATGCCATCTGTTAGAAAGATGATTGAAAAGGGATTGAACCTGATTAGTGGTTTGAGAATCATGCAAGCTGATTTGCATGAGTTTGAGATGGATGATGATGGGGATACATTTGTAGTGAACTTAGACACAAGGGAGTGTGGATGTTATAGGTGGAGTCTAATGGGGATCCCTTGCACACATGCTCTTGGGTGTATAGTAAAGAGGAGGTTGGAGTATGAGGATTTTGTTCATCAAGCATACCATGTGAGCACTTATGCCGCCACATATGCCCCAACTTTTAGAGCCATGCCAGGGCAAGCTCAGTGGGAGAAAACAACACATCCTGAGCCACTGCCACCACCTTATAGGAAGATGCCTGGAAGACCAAGTAAGAAGAAAGAGTGAAAGAACAAGGAGAAGATGAAGAGACAAAGAGCAAGCTTGTGAAGAGGGCAAAGAAACAAAATTGTTGCTCTAAGTGTGGGGTGGCTGGCCATTATAAGAATAAATGTAACAATGCTGATGTGGATCCTCCAACCAAGAAGAGTGGTGGAAGACATGGAGCCAGTGCTGAGCCAACCATGAATGCTGGTGCATCAACCCAGCAAGCAGCAGCACAACCAGCTGTGAGACAGTCTAGAGCTCCAAAAGGCATCAACCAAAGCAGCAGCTGCAGCCACTTCTAAAGGGTCCAAGCAAGGAGCTTCCAAGGCTGGAAAAAGCAAAGGTGCCAGCAGTTCTAAGGGAACCATGCCAGGAGCTTCCAAGCCAACTGTTACTAGGGCTACAAGATCAACAACACTCACCATGTCACAAGCTTCAAGCTCTACAAATGCAGTGTTCTCTTCTCAGTTGACTCAAGAATAGCTAAAAGCTAATTTTTTTTGTATGAAATGAATATTTAGCACTATCAAGCTTTTGGATTGCATCCAATTAACTTTACATTTTGGTGATTTTGTGACAATTAAGTTATGATTGACTACATATGTTTATGTGTAATGTGCACAATTGATTATCTATGAAAAGTGCTTTTGTAATTTGGTTAATTGCTGGTAACAATGAGATATGCTGTCAAAGCTTTTCATTCATCACAATTAGCCAATAGGCTTGAAGAGGTTACACAAGAGATTACAATTACCCAACAACTTTGACAACAACTACACTAACAACTACAGACAACATCACAAGACCTCCTAAGACTAATCCTAATCCAACATAGCCACTGCCACCACCGTGTTGCTTACATCCAGTGCCACAACCCTTTCTCTTCTCAGTCTTCTTCTTCATCCTCTCCATCTCATCAGTCAATCTCTTCTTCTCATGATCAATAAGAGCAACCCTGCCCCTCAGTAAACTAAGACCTGTTGCCAACCTATGCTTCTCAGCAATAAGTGTGTTGATGACATCCCTTTGCCATTCCAGAGGGTCTTCATCTAACCACTCAAAAAATTGACATCCCCTGTGTCCAGTGTCATGGTTGTAAAGCTTGCAAGCTACAAATTTCCTGCCAGGGTTTTCATTCGTCCATGAAGTCCTCACAGCTACTTCAAACCCACATTTGCACTTCCTTTTCTTCAACATCATAACTGCGTAATTCACCAAGCAAAAAAATTGATTTTTAACCCTAATTTCAAAACACACTTGTCAATTATAAACCCTAATTCTAAACTGGACAAAAGAACAAAATAAAAGGAGTTTTATGCTTACCTCAATTCAAATGGAGATGAATCCCTTTTGCAAGTTATGAGAATCCCTTACTTCAATTCAAGGAAGAGAGAGAGAGAGAGAGAAAAACAGAGATGAAAGGAAGAGGAAGATGATGGGTTTGGGTGGAAAAATCGGGGGAAAAAAAGGAGGAGGAAGGAGTGTTATGACATCACGTGCCATGCACGTGATGGTCAACGACGGAAAAAGTTAGTCAAACCCCAATTTCCGTCAACAGGTGGCTTCCAACAACAAAAAAAGTCAAAAAGGTGGCTATTTAACCAAAAAATTTTAAAAGGTGGTTTCTCACAAAAAAGTGATTTTAAAAGGTGGTTTCTGACAAATTTTCCTTGATTTATTTACAGTTGGACTACTCATCATAACACCTTCCTACTCTCTGAAACTAACGTGTATTACGCACCAATGGCCCCATTTTATGCTGCTAACCTTATTGATTTCTAAATAACCAGCAGAATCCTGTATAATTAGGCATATTCCTGAAATACTCAAGTCTGGGGAAAAAAGTTACCCTAATTTAAACCTAATAAGTACTAATGACACTGCAAATAAGATTAGGGGGGGAGGAAACCACAATTTTATCATCGTCTTATCAATTCAAGCGATCGAATACATGGGTAAGATTATTAATTTAAATTTTATTGGGAACAATTACCGAATTCGAAGCTTACCTTAAGAGAAGCCATTGATATGGCCACTTCGCTTGCGCACCAATTCATCAACCTCTAAGATGCTTGAAATCGATTCAATTATTTGAGGGGTTTCTTCAGCAGTTGCTGAATTGTCCCCCAGCCAAGAGGTCTATGTAATCGTATTCCCCCAATATGCAACCTAGATGACTTTGTCGGCAGTTCGGAGCGCCAAATCTAGGCCACGTACGACATAATACAAACGGCCTGCATTAGTGCGCTACGCAATTTGAGCGGAACACTCAGAAATTAGGGGGAAAGCTTTTTTTTTGCAGGAGTATGGCAATGGCGTCTCAGCAGCGAACAAAAAAGGTAGGAAGAAAAGAGTTGAGAATGAGGGAGGAAGGAGACTGCCAGGGTGGCAAGGGAAAAAGAATTATGCCAAAGGAATTTCCACAAGACACGCGTCAGAAACGCATGGGAAGCTTATGAACAGTGAATTGCGGGTGTTTTAGACTCGGATCACTGTTCGTTTGAACAGTGACAATTTTCCATCTTTTAAAAGGTTATGGATACTAATAAATACTAATATATATAAAATATACCACTATATATATTATGATTAGTATTAAAATTTGGCATGTATTAAGAATTGACAATTGATATTTAGTCGCTTTGCTTTTAATCGATGGCTAAATTTTGATTTATTAGTTTTTTAAAGTTGTTAAGTATACAAACAACTTTTTCTATTATTATGCATTTCCCACCCGCTCCATCCGCGGTTGATGGATGGGATGTATATGGATGAAACTTTTGGCGGGTGATGGATGGTGTGGATAAGGATTTGGTTCGCGGGTGATGGGGAAGGTTGAGGCCCACCCGACCCATTGCCAGCCATACGTCTACGGTCTACTCGTCTACAAGTAACTCGATTTTTGAATGTCATTCCCAGGGTTTTTTTTATCTTTCATGTTTTTTAAAGTTGGCCATGTTCTTTTAGGACAGTTTCAATTCAGTTCAGCTTAGTAGTTCAGTTCAATTTAGCTACTTTCTTCTCACAGTTTCAGCTCACTTCAGCTTAGCTCAGTTCAGTTTCGTCCAAAAGAATAGGATCGTAGTCTATAATTGACATCTTTAACGGTTTATATATCATCACTAGTGGAGAAAAACGCAAGGGTTGCGGTCAAAATAGCCCTAAGGGCTGCGTTTTTGGCCAGCAGCCCTTGCCGTAGCAGCCCTTCGGCAAAAGTGAAGGGCTGCGGTTTTATTGGAAGGGCTGCGGTTTTGGGCCTAAACCGCAACCCTTCATGTTCGTAATTATTTTTTAAAAAAATAATTTATGCCAGCCAAGACACAAAGGCCAAAGACCCGCACCCAGCCCAGCCCCGCCACAGCCCGGCCTAGCCAGCCCCCTTTGACCCAACACCCCCCACGCCCCCCCACCCCCTCCGGCCCTGGCCCGGCCCACTGCACCCCCGCGCCAGCAGCACCCCCCCTGCCCGCCCATGCACCCCCCTGCTGCCCGGCCATCGCACCCCCTGCCCCAGAACACCCCCAAGCACCCCACCCGTGGCGGCCCCCTCCCAGCCCCAACACCTCCCTTCCAAAAAAAAAAAAAACGAATTTCAATATATCACAAGTTTTTCAACGTAATTAACTTTAAATATATATAATAATGTAAAAAGTGTACATAGAATTGACAAAATACCAACATATTAGCTAAAAACTATATAAAGAAAGGAAAATACCAACTAGATCTAGCTAATTATATCACAAAATCCACCAAAATGTATCATAAGCAATCATCACAAAGGTAGGTCGCCAACTTATCTCAAACTTTATGTAATTCGTCCATGGTGAAGGCCCTCAAACTTGGTGTGTTATTCATATAAACCTTGCAAAACAACCAAGGAATAAAACACATAATATAAGAATTCAATCATTTGCCGTAGTTAATAGTTCTAAAAATTACATATACCTTCCCGAAATTCAATAAAAAACAAATGCAAGCCTAAACTCTACACGCTACTTATATTATACCTCATATTATCATGTTCAAAAATAAATTTGAGTTAAATGACTCAAAATCTAAGAATTAGACGCGAAATGGCCAAAATAGGCCTAAAATGACACTTACGTTCCCGAAATTCAACCAACAATAAATTGAAGCCTAAAAATCTACACACTGCTTATATTATACCTTATATTGTCATATTCAAAAAGAATTTGGAGTTAAATGACTCGATAAATACGAATTGGAAGCGAAAAGACGAAAATAGGCCTAAAATGACCTTTTCGTCCCCGAATTTGAACCAACAACAAATGCAAGCCTAAAAATCAATACACTAGTTATATTATACCTTTTATTGTCATATTCAAAAAGAATTTGGAGTTAAATGACTCAAAATCAAATAATTGGACGCGAAAAGGCGAAAATAGGCCTAAAATGACCTTTACGTTCCCGAAATTCAACCAACAAGAAATGCAAGCCTAAAAATCTACACACTAGTTATATTATACCTCATATTATCATGTTAAAAAAGAATTGGGAGTTAAATGACTCGAGAAATACGAATTGGACGCGAAAAGGCGAAAATAGGCCTAAAATGACATTTTCGTTCCCGAATTTCAACCAACAACAAATGCAAGCCTAAAACTCTACACACTAGTTATATTATACGGTTTTTTCACCAAATACCCCTGACAAATAAATTTATTCACCAAATACCCCCACTTTTTTCAAAATTCACCAAATACCCCTGACCTTTAAAAAAATTCACCAGATACCCCTGACATTTTAAAAAATACCAAAATTGCCCTTTTTGGCTAACGGACGTTAGTGCTCCGTTAATTAATTAACTAATTAACCTAAAAAACCCTAATTAAACCCTAAAAAACCCTAAAAAACCCTAAAACTCTAACTAACCCTAAAACCTTAACTAACCCTAAACCCACCCCCAAGCCCACCACCCTCCCACCCCCCCTGACCCACCACCCCCACCCCACCCTCCACAACTCCAACCCCACCCAGCCCCCCCCTCCCCCCTCCCCCGCCGTCGCGCCTCCCCCCCCCTCCCCCGACATCCGCAGCTCCCCCCCACCCCGTCGACCCTTCTAGCGGCTCCCCCACCCTTGTTGAATTCCCCCACCATCCCCTCCCCGCCGCCGCCGTCCCCCTCCCCCACCCCCGACATCCCATGACTCCCCCACCCCCCGTCGACCCTGCGCGCTCCCCCCACCCTTGTCGAATTCCCCCCCCTCCCCCCCCCCCGTCGAATCCCTAACCCCACCCCCACCCTCCACCCCCCCCCAAACAACCCACGCGGCCCCCACCCTTTCCTCCCCCCCCCGCGATCTCGATCTCGCCTAAACTACGTAGCCTAAATTCGATCTCGCCGGCGCCTCCCCTTCCTACACTCACTCGATCTCGTCGGTTGATGCGGGTTGGGGGTGGTGGGATCGGGGAGGGGGAGGCTGCGTGGAGGGGGAGGGGGAGGGGGAGGGGTGGGGTTGCGTGGAAAGGGGATGGGAAGGGGGTCCGCGGGGAGGGAAGCTGCGTGGGAGAGAGAGGGGGTGGGGTGCCGGGAAAGGGGATGGGGAGGAGGGGCTGCGGGGAGGAAGGCTGCGTGGGAGGGGGGGGGGGTTGCTGGGAAAGGGGATGGGGGAGGGGGCTGGGAGGGAAGGCTGCGTGGGGGAGGGGGAGGGGGAGGAGGGGATCCGGGTGGAGTGGGGTTGTTGGGGGTGGTGGGGCTGGGGGTGGGGCTGGGGTTTGGGGGGTTGGGGGTGGTGGGTTAGGGGGAGAGGGAGGTTTAGGGTTAGTTAGGATTAATTAGGTTGACTTAGGGCTAATTAGGTTGACTTAGGCTAATTAGGTTGACTTAGGGCAAAATTGTAAATAAAAGCTAACGGGGGACTAACGTCAGTCAACAAAAGGGTATCTGGTGAATTTTTTTAAAGGTCAGGGGTATCTGCTGAATTTTGAAAAAAGTGGGGGTATTTGGTGAATAAATTTATTTGTCAGGGGTATTTGGTGAAATAACCGTATATTATACCTATTGTCATATTCAAAAAGAATTTGGAGTTAAATGACTCAAAATCTAATAATTGGACGCGAAAAGGCGAAAATAGGCCTAAAATGACCTTTTCGTTCTCGAATTTCAACCAACAACAAATGCAAGCCTAAAAATTTACACACTAGTTATATTATACCTCATATTATCATGTTCAAAAAGAACTTGGGGTTAAATGACTCGAGAAGTACGAATTGGACGCAAAAAGGCGAAGATAGGCCTAAAATGACCTTTTCGTTCCCGAAATTCGACGAACAACAAATGCAAGTCTAAAAATCTACACAATAGTTACATTATACCTCATATTAATATGAAATGCATCAAAGTACCATGTTTTAGGGTAGAATGTGGTCATTTTTTGCGAATATGTGCTACTTTGGTTTCTAAACCAATTAACTATTACCCATCGATCTAATCTAATAAACTAACATATACTAATAAGTTACATACCTTTTGAAGATCATCGATGTTAGTGCAATGGTTGACGATATCGAACATGTACCTCAGCACGTAATAGCCACATGCAACTCCATTATCTTGTTGCAGACACTAAAATTCACCAAAACATGCATCCAATGACATTCATGTTAGATGTGTAGTATGTGGCGAAAAGTGTTTCTATATAAGGACAAGCAAATTAGTCATGTTACCTCGACTGATATCCAAACAATAGCTTTTGGTGCTCGAAATCCTACTCCACTAGTATGCTTCATCACACTACATCAATACATTATTATAAGATGTACTTAGTTTATATATATAAAGATGATGAATAATGTGTAATATTAATAAGTGTGTATATATTTAGTTTCCGTTAGGATACCTATTTAACAATGATTTGATTAGTAAGGACCATGGTGGTTGTCGACGCAAAGAATCAAAGTGGTAGACTTCGTTACGTGACAAACATATTGCAAGCAGTGTCCAATGAGCCCTACAACAAGAAAATATAGTTATTAATCATAGAACAATTAATAGGTGAATTTAATTATCGAATAATAAAAGTAAAGCGGGTTTAACAAGCATACTGTTTAATATACGGGACAATGACGATCTAATGATATCCTAAACGAGATGATGCTTTGAAACTCATATCGAGATACTCTTTCACTTCGGCTTTGTTTTTTAAGCAATTGTCATCTCGTATTATGTTTGGACATAACCAACCAAACATTGACCCAATTGATGTTCCAAGCAATTCATTGTATAATAACCTGAGAAATCATATTGATTAAAAGTAAACTTACTTATTATGGAAGTTGAATTGAAAACTAATTAAGCATATGTATATGTATATTTATATACTTATGTATTACCTCATGAAAGTTTGTATCATGGAAACATTCAACTCTACCTCACATAAGAATTCTTTAATATCGAGCTTAGAAATGAATGTCGATGACTCCTCAAGGTAGTGGAATTGTTGCGCCTCCAAAGGAACCTCTATTGTACTATTATCGGGTAAATCGCTAGGGCACTCATGTAACCAATAACATGGAATACTAAGGCCTCGTACCACCTCTGGCTCGAGAATAAGTGGATTCTTTGTCAAAGAAACATTTCCCTTCAACACATTTCGTTCACCTTCATCACGTAACTTGCCTTCTTCTCAGGTGAACAGTCCATCTTTGCCTTCCTGTCATGTGAACTTGCCTTCCCCCAAACCTAGTAATTAGTTAAAAGTAAAGATATTACTAACTATCATAGGAAATAGAAAAGAAAACACGCATATATATGTATGTTAATCATTGTACCTCATCTGAAAACCGCACCAATGCACGCGGCCATAGAACATAACTACCAATGGCATCATTCAGTAAATGTAGACCAACCTCTGGCTTCGGCAGCGGAAGAGGTAATTCCTCAAAACCAGACACAATGTCATTGAGGGTGATCACATAGTGATCATCGTCCACTAACTGGTTATGCAATCGTACTCGGTCACTAGGGGGTTGTGCATGGCCATAAGCTACCAGAATGAAACTATCATAACCATCTCCTCGAGCTAATAGTTTGCATGCGGTCTCCTCCTTTTAAAAAAACTCCATTTATAGTTAGTCTATGAAACAACATTATTATAGTAAGAATTCCATGCATTTAAGAACAATAGTTGTTTAGCAAAGCAAAGGGATTAAGTGATAACCTTCAACTCGGGTACTACAGGTGGATCAGGTAAAGGTATCATCTGATCATCAGATGTTCGTGGATCACTGGTCGGCTGGCTAGGTGGAATATCACTACCCTTATTCAATGAAGCAAAATTCGGTAAACCCATTTGCTCCAACATGGCGTTGAAGTTATGTGTCATCTCCTCCCTGAACTTCTCCCGAATTGCAGCTTTGATAGACTCCACATCTAATGACGCCGCCGAATTCACACTACTTACACTTGATTTTGTCGCTGTAGTGTATTGATCACCATATACCTTTCTCAAACCGAGGCGGACACCTCCTACGCCCCTCACGCATCCACTGTGGTCTTTTCCTAAAGTTTCGTGCAATGCATCAATGTGTGCTTTAGGAGTGAACTCACCGGTTGCCTCTTTTTCCTTCAAGCCAATCTACATAAGGATAAGAGAGAACTGCTCGTGACTGCAAAAGTTATATTATACCTTATATAGTCATATTCAAAAAGAAATTGGAGTTAATTGACTCAAAATCTAAGAATTGGACGCGAAAAGGCGAAAAAAGTCCTAAAATGAGCTTTTCTTTCCCGAAATTCAACAAATTCAAGCCTAAAAATCTACACACTAGTTATATTATACCTTATATAGTCATATTCAAAAAGAAATTGGAGTTAATTTACTCAAAATCTAAGAATTGGACGCGAAAAGGCGAAAAAAGTCCTAAAATGAGCTTTTCGTTCCCGAAATTCAACAAACAACAAATTAAAGTCTAAAAATCTACACACTAGTTATATTATACCTTATATAGTCATATTTAAAAGGAAATTGGAGTTAAATGACTCAAAATCTTAGAATTGGACGTGAAATGGCCAAAATAGGCCTAAAATGACATTTACGTTCCCGAAATTCAACCAACAATAAATTGAAGCCTAAAAATCTACACACTACTTATATTATACCTTATATAGTCATATTCAAAAATAAATTGGAGTTAAATGACTCAAAATCTAAGAATTGGACGCGAAATGGCCAAAATAGCCTAAAATGACATTTACGTTCCCGAAATTCAACCAATAATAAATTGAACCCTTAAAATCTACACACTACTTATATTATACCTTATATAGTCATATTCAAAAAGAAATTGGAGTTAAATGACTCAAAATCTTAGAATTGGACTCGAAATGGCCAAAATAGGCCTAAAATGACATTTACGTTCCCGAAATTCAACCAACAATAAATTGAAGCCTAAAAATCTACACACTACTTATATTATACCTTATATAGTCATATTCAAAAATAAATTGGAGTTAAATGACTCAAAATCTAAGAATTGGACGCGAAATGGCCAAAATAGCCTAAAATGACATTTACGTTCACAAAATTCAACCAATAATAAATTGAAGCCTTAAAATGTACACACTACTTATATTATACCTTATATAGAATTCAAAAAGAAATTGGGGTAAAATGACTCAAAATCTAAGAATTGGACGCGAAATGGCCAAAATAGGCCTAAAATGACATTTACGTTCCCGAAATTCAATCAACAATAAATTGAAGCCTAAAAATCTACACACTACTTATATTATACCTCATATTATCATGTTCAAAAATAATTTGGAGTTAAATGACTCGAGAAGTACGAATTGGACGCGAAAAGGTAAAAATAGGCCTAAAATGACCTTTTCGTTCCCGAAATTCAATATAATTTGAAGTAGGGAACATGATTATTGTAAATATTTACATTCTACCTCATATTATCTTATTCAACACAAGATTGTGGTTACATGACTTGGAATACAAGAAAATGACATTTTTGTGTACTTACAATGGCGTTGGCTATCTGTTATGTACCGGGATCATGCAAGACTCTTTTTCCCTTTGCATCAACCCCATGCATCGAACACCACCAATCGAGGACTCTATCTGGTTGTCGAGCCTGTGTAACTGTGGTCGAAGAGCTAGTCCCGGTTGCTGTTGTCGACCCCATTGTGGGGGTAATGGGCGAACATCCACTTCTCTCTCGCCTCATTGTACGAATGAGCACCCAAATGATGATAATACGTCCTAGATTTTGCACTCGCGCTACTTTTCTCACGTCTTGCCTAAAACATACAATTACAAACAAAGGTTAGGTACGATGTTATACAATAATACTGGAGCTAAGTGTAGTAAATATTAATAAAATATTCTTACAATAGCTTGTGGGGTAGTATTTTTGGCAACAAATGTTTCCCACTCATCAGGTTTGATAGTTTTCCATATCTGATATGGTAATTTGGAGGGTTCGGATGATGTTTCCGGTGAAGCCTGAGAACCGGATGGCGTTTCTATAAGAAGCGGTTGGAGGTATACATCTATGTCATTTCCAGGTTGTTTCGGCCCCGATATAAGAAGCGACAACATGATGTACTAGCGTTTCATGCACAACCAAGGAGGCAAGTTATAAACCACTAAAACTACTGGCCATGTACTATGCTGAGAACTAAGATTGCCAAAAGGGTTCATGCCATCCGTACATAATCCAAGCCTCAGATTCCTATCCTCATTACCAAATGCCTTATGCACCCTGTTGATCCTTTTCCACTCAGGCGAATCAGCCGGATGCTTCAGCAGACCTCAAATTCCTATCCCGATCTCCATGCAACCTCAAATTCTTCGCATCTCCTTTAATTGAGAACATACGCTTAAATCTAGGTATTATGGGTAGATACCACAACACCTTAATTAGCTGGTGGTCCTTCACTACCCCCAGCTCCTTCACGCTTGTACCTCGACAATCCACAACGTGGACACTCATGTAAATGCTTATACTCATTACGATAAAGCACACAATCGTTAGGACAAGCATGTATCCGCTCGTACTCTAAACCGAAAGGACACAAGAGTTTCTTAGCATAATAGTACGACTTTGGCAGTTTATTTCCATCAGGGAGCATATCAGCTAAAACTTCCAACAACGATGTGAAACTAGAGTCCGTCCAACCAGCTTTCGACTTAATGTTGAAGAGTGTTATCACGACGGAAAGTTTGGTGTACTTTGTACAACCAGGATACAACGGCTTTTCAGCAGCCTCAGACATAGAATCAAAAATACGAGGTCGTTCACACGACTGATCTTCAACATCGTGTATCATCTCGTCTACCCGATCCCTATCATCATCCGCATACTCATTATCCCAATTCTCATCCCCGACCTCATCAACAAGCTCTAGAGCTTCCTATATACTCCCCTCCTCACCATGCCAAACCCATACATGGTATTGAGGCCTAAACCCCCGGCGAAAGACATGCTCCCTAAGCAATGTATACTACTAACCTTGCTCACATTTCCACAATCGATACAAGGACAATAAAAGTCGACTGCTCCAGAGGATGCTTGATATTGTAATGCAGATTTACAGAATTCTGAGACCCCATTCACAAACTCAATCGATTCACGACTACCATACATCCAAGTACGATCCATCTCATTCAAGAAGACCTCTAATATTCAAACACAACCAATAATTATAATGTATCAATCATTATTTAAGTACATACACATGCAAGAAAGTCACATATTCAAATCACACACATACACATGCAAGCTAAGATAGTGACATGTTCAAATGTATGCATGCAGTCGAAGGTCCTTATTACTCCAACCTAACCCATCCTTGGACGTCTAATCTCACTAGTGAATATATGCCAACTATTCAATTCTAAGGAAAATCCGGCAGCATTTCCATACAGTTCTCCAAGTACACAATGTAGATAATTGCTTATCTACATATGTACCCAGAGAACAATGTAGAGAAAAAATAAGCCAAGACTTTCCTCAGAATTGAAAAGAAGACACACATTCACCACCTAAGTGAGATCAAACGTCCAAGAAACGATCCCCAAACCGGGGACTATTCAAGCTAAGACTTACTCCTAATGAGTCAGTCTTGAACGGGTATCTAGGCATATGATGATGATTCAAACAACTTGTAGATTTCATAGCTAAATTACATTGCTTTCATGCAATCTCATATTAAGAAATATACATACATTATCATATCTTACTCAAATTGGAACACATGATAATTTTTCCTCGTCAACATCCAACAAAAACCAAGAAAATTAGGCTAATTAGCTCTCAACACCAAGGAGGAGCAATTATGAGAAGAGAGATAGTTTATTTGCCTTCCTTAGCTTCTTTCCTACAATTAACAATTCACACATGCCACATTAATCACATAATTCAATTAATAAAAGCAAAACTAACTAAAAACCTAGATTAATTCACCATAAACTACACAAAACTCACTATAAGAAGAAATAGGGCAGTAGTGGTGGTGGTCCTGGAGGTTACTGGTGGTGAGGCGGTGCTCCAGTGGTGGTTGCTGGTGGGGATGCTCCATAAACAACAGTCCCCTAAACCCACTAAAATTCAGCAAACAGAAAAAAAACATCAATCAATTATAGAATTACAAATGCTAAATGGAGGGTCACACAACCCCAGGCTCTCCCCCCCCCCTACCAGCCCTCCCCACCCCCCCGCCCTCCCTGCCCATCCCCCACCCCCCCCCCGACCATCCCCTACCCCCTCCCCAACCATCCCCCCACCACCCGTCGCCCTCCCCCCACCCCCCGCCCGGCCTCCCCAACCATCCCTCACCCCTGCCCGCCCTCCCCCACCCCTGCCCGGCCTCCACCCCTCCTCGACCCCCGCCCGGCCCTCCCCCCCATTGAACACACACCCTCCCCACCCCCGCGGTCCTCCCCCACCGCACACACACCCTCCCCACCCCTATCGGCCATTTCCCACCCCCCTACCCACCCTCCCACGGCCCTCCCCCACCTGAAATTCAAAGCTAAAATGGTGAAAAACACTAAAATTCTTCACCAACCCATTAAAAACAACTAATAACAACTCAAAACAACAAAAACCCCAAAATTACATCACAAAACACTAAAAAAATAAAGCACGAGAATTAATTCAAGAAGGGAAAATTGAATTACCCAACTATTAGACTTTCACTTACCAACTATCTACCTCATTGATTTCATTGTTCAGCAGATGCACTCTAATAATTTACTAATGCTTCATCAAAGAATGAGTGCACTAATTGTGTTGGTTGATTCTTAAATTATCATAAGTACACATACCAACAACAGGTAAATTTAGACCATTCACCCGAACACCATCACCAACCACAACTAAAGAACACAAGAATGGAATTTCAAGAAGTAGTCGAAGCTTACCAGAGAGACAAGAAGTACCCGAATCAGAAATACAGTTCCTTCCTTTAAAAACACATAAAAGTATCTCAAAAAAATTACAAAAGAAATTCAAAAAGCAAAAATATAACAAACCTATGGGTTAGGAAGGAAAACTGAAGCCAGCTGAAGAGAACAAGGAAAACCTCAATTTAATTTCATAAGACTAAACATCAATGCAGTGGAGGAGAGAAGAGAAGAGAAGAAGCAATGTAGTGGAGGAGCGAGAGAAGAGAAGAAGCTGTGGTGGTGCGCAAGGCGGGGCTGTGGTGGTACCTGAGTTAGGGTTTCGCGCAATGGTGTGGTGCTCTCGTCAATTTCCCTCGTGAATAATTGCTAAGGGAGGGAAATTGAAATGGGGTTACTGTATCTATGCTCGCAATTAATCGATCAAAAAAAAAGGAAAGTGAAGCGCTGCGGTTAGCCCAAAAGCCGCAGCCCTTCATTTACGAAGGGATGCGGCTTTTGGGCTAACCACAACCCTTCACTATTAAGGGTTGTGTTTTTCAAAAAATGCAGCCCTTGCACCGCAGCCCTTCCATTTTTTTTTCATTAGTGCATAAGTATGTATTAATATAAGTTATGAAAAGTTAATATTCTAAAATTAGACATCAAGTTGAATTACCTTGAAGTGAACAATATCATAGAGGCAACAACCACTTGACCTTGATGGAGAGCGATGGAAAAGAGAAAGAGATAGAGAGAGAGAGAATGTGGAGAAGGTGACCGAAAAGAGAAGAGAAACGAGTGGAGAGGTAAAGCGAGTAGAGTAGAAGAGAAGAGCAGTTGGTATTTTAAGATATTGACTACTTTTAACTCAAAATTAGGCAATGGCCCAAACTCAATATAAAGAAGAGAATGAACCACCTTTTCTAAATATAGTGACTAGTTTAATTTATCTATTAGTGATGTTAATCAATTTAATGACCAGTTTAATCCACTCAATAATCACATTATTTAATACGTTTAGTGACTTGTTTAATCCTTTAGTGACTAGTTTAATCCATTCGGTAAGACTGTCAAATTAGTTTTTTAAATTGTCAGTTGTAGTTCAAGATTCAAAGGGAAACAACGGAAAGATAAGAGAATGGAGGACTCGGTTGGTGTTAAATGTATAGGGATAGTGTTGGGTTAGAGTGAGATGGAATGGACTTGTTAAGAGAATGTAGGCTTGGATTTGTCTAATTTCATGTTAAAATTAGACCACCTATTCTAATCATTTGTATAGGCGGTGATGGGCGCTAGTGGCAATATTTTGAGAAAAGAGAGAAAACGAATTGGTCGCCAATTTAAGCTAAAAAATCGTTATTAAAAATATAATGATGAAGTCAATTCTAGCACTTCTTTTTATATCCTATGTGATAGCACTTGCATGACATATTATTTAGTTTTTAATTGGTTGGACGTGATATAATTGTCTCCTTTAATTTTGATGGGGTTCCTATATTTTTAGTTAAGTATTTAATGTTTCACCTAATTTAATCGATTTTTGTAAGAAAGGTATAAAGGGGCTCCAACTATATCTATGTCTTTTACAACCTGAGCACAATCCACAAATAACCCCTCATGAAACCCTATTGAAGATCCTCCTCAGCTCATAATTTCTTATTACAATCAGTTGATGCGAGCTCAGCAATTTATTCTGTTAGTTAGAGTTAGTTACAAAACCCTTTTACTGTAATAAACCTTCTTCTCTCTATACAGTTTAGCCTTCTCTATAAATAGCGGTGAAAGTTCGGTGTACGGTTTGGATTAGGGCCTAATCCAATCCGATCCGAATAAAATCTGGATTTTAATTTTCCAATACGAATCCAAACCAATTAGAGTTTGAATCTGATCCAATCCAATCCAAATTTTCATACTCTAGATTGGATCCGATCCGAAAATCCGATTTTTTAAAACTTAGTTTTTCGATGAAATAAATTAAGCACAACAACAGCCTAGTAGATTTAGGAAATGAGGAATTAAGTGTTGTTAGGGTTTTAGGGGAAGGGTTGAAGTGCTACGCCTACTCGGGTATGGACTAGGCTTATTATTTATAAAAAAATCAGTTAAGCACTTAAGCCCAATCCAGATACATAATACAAGGCATATTACTATTTGGTTATATTGGATTTTTGGATCCAATTACCCTCAATCCAATCCGATCCTAAAATCCAATTTTTCAAAAAATTTCAATCCGAATTACTAATTCGGATTGGATTGGATTGGATTTTGGATTTTATCCAAATAACTTTCACCCCTATCTATAAATACAACTCTTGTATTCATTTGTAATCATCTGAATTCGTTCTAATAAACACATTTCTTTTCTTATCTCTGATTGCCTCTCTCTCTACAACTCTTTCTATTAGTTTGATTAACAAGCTACTAAACTTTCATTGCTGGAACTGTGGTTAGTTCATGAAAGTGTTCATGGTATCTCGAGCTTCGCTCCAACGATCTTATGCATTTCATCGATAGATGTTGTAGAGATCAATCTAAAGAAATTCTGGTTTGATCGTCTTGATTTTCATCTAGATTTTTTTACTTAATTCCTTTGTGATTTGCCTGAATCTTTTTCTGATGTGTGAATTGGTTGTTTCTTTCAATCTTATCTTCATTTCTCTGATTACTTGATTGAAATCTATCTGAAATCTTATAATTCATTTGACTGTGATTGATCTTCACTCAAATGATCCGAAATTTTTTCGCAAAATTATGAAAATCTTGAAATTATGTTAATCTCTCTTCATTCTGTCTGAAACTTCTTGATTTGTTGCTTCAATTTGATCTGATTGTTGTAATATTCTCATTCTACCTCTTCATTTACAAATTAACAATACTAAATCTCCTTTCTAGCTCACTCTCTTGTATCACGAAATCATCACAATTACTTCGTTGAATCCGAAAACACTTTAAATACTCTAGAATAACTTACTCAAAATCCTTGCTTAGTTTACTATTTGCATCCTGCTGAAAATACTTCACAATAATTTGTTACTCCTGTTTCTAATGGAGATGGGTATGCTAATTGGAAGAGACTGATGATGATTAGTTTATCATCCAAGAACAAAACATGTTGGCTTTTTCTACGTAGTGCCCCTGTGTTTTACGAAATTCTATGTTGTACCCGACGTTTTTGAAATTTCCACGTTGTACCCCTAAGATTTCTTAACGTTACACAAAATACCCTTATACACGATATCAAACAGTAGATTTTGGGACTTTCTTACCATGTGGGCTTAGAGTTGGATTTTTAGCCTTGTTAGTTGAGGCGAGGTTTGGGATATGATCCGATAAATTGAAGAATAAGTAAGGTTTGGAGTAGGATTTTCTATTAATAAGGGTATTTTGTGTGACATTTAGAAAGTTTAGGGGTACAATGTGGAGAGTCCAAAAAGTCTGGGTACAACGTAGATTTTCGAAAAACACAGGGGCACTACATAGAAAAACCCAAACATGTTTCATTTACGGAAGTCTCTCTAGACCTAACACTGAAAATGAAGTAAAAGCATGGGAACGTGTTAATAATATGGTCTGTGGTTGGATACTAAAATCATTAGGGCCTAAAATTGTTAAAAAATGTCCTACATTTGCATAGAGCAAGAGCAATCTAGAAAGATTTAGAAGAGAGATTTGGTCATTCATCTGTTGCACAACTTTATTCTTTACAGCATGATCTTGCTAACATAAATCAAGAGCATGATGACATTTATTCTTCACTAAGATGAAAGTCCTCTAGAATCAATTAGATGAAACAGTGCCTTTGCCTTATTGTGATCGAATATGGTAAATGTACTTGTGGTCTTACCAAACGAGTTTACGAAAACTTCAACAAGACCGGATGCTTGTTCATTTTTCGATGATTGAGTCTCTTTCACCTCTTACACAAGCTTACGAGTTGTTACTTTAGGAGTAGAAACACAATGAAGTGAGTGCTCTCTACAATAACACCACTGATCTCATGGCACTTACAACTAACAAGAAGTTTTCTTATTCTTCTAATAACAAAAGTGAATCCTCTTTCAAGCCACAATCTAGTTCATGTGGTAATTCTCACAATATTTCAGGAATTAAGAGAGGTTCACACTATTATTGCACTCACTACAAGGTGTCTGATCATAGTATTGAAAGATGCTTCAAGATTCATGGCTATCCTGCTGATTAGAAGCATAATCAACAGAAGAAATTTGGTGCACTGTGCAAACTGAGGTTCATCAATCTTCACCTGTACCAAAAGCATCTTCTATTTCTCTAGAGCAATATCAAAACCTTATGAGTATACTTGGTGATAAACAACAACATATTCATCATGCTCAACCTAATGCTCTTTAGCTGGTAAGCATTGCTTACTTTCTTCTTTATTTATAGCCTAGATTGTTGATAGTGGAGCATATCACATATGCTTTGATCTTGCTTTATTTTTTGAGTACACTGTAGTCAATGGTTCACACAACACCATTACTATACTTGATGGCAGTAAGGTCCCTATTACTCATAATAGCATAGGAATTTTGAATGATGCAATCACTTTACAGCACGTGCTTTGTTTCAATCTGATATTTGTCAACAAGCTATGTGCATATATCATTGAATTACACGATGGTTTTCACTTCTAATTCATGCATCCTACAGGGCCCTTCCTTGACAGCTCCAATTCCTCTTGGTAAATTAAAGCATGGCCTCTACTATGCTGCAAATGCTCCTGGTTCTCATAGTCTTCTACTTTTTATTATTGCATCTCTTGATACTTTGTCTATAAATTATGGTTTTGCTCATGATAGTGACAACAATAATGCTAAGTTATGGCACTTGAGGATGGGTCATCTGCCTTTCAGTAAACTCAAACATCCATTTCCTAATCTAGATGATAAACAAGATGTTGATTGTATTTGTCAAGTGTGTCCCAAGGCTAGGAAATGTAGAATTGCTTTCCCTATTAGTTCATCATCTAGTGTAAGACCATTTTAGCTCTTAGATATTGATATTTGGGGTGCATATATATAAACATCCTACTCTGAATGGATGTCAATTCTTTCTCACAATTGTAGATGATTTTACAAGATATACATGAACACATTTCCTCAAGTATAAATCTGATTATGTTTCCGTATTAACTCATTTTGTGGCTTATGTTGAGAATCAGTTTGCTTGCACTGTCAATATTATCATAATTGATAATGCCAAGGAATTTTGTGAAGGATATATGCTGGTTTTCTTTGAAAGCAAAGGTATCACACATCAAAGAAGTTGTCCAGATACACCCTAACATAATGGGTTGGTTGAAAGAAAGCACATGCATCTCTTAGAATGTGCTAGAGCACTATATTCTTAGTCTCAGCTTCCTGTTTCCATGTGGGAATAGTGTGTCTTGATAGAAGCTCACCTCATCAATAGGATGTCTCTTTTAGTGCTTAATCATGTCTCTCCTTATAAAAAATTATTAGCTTGCTCCTGATCTGTCTTACTTGATGGTGTTTGGTTGTTTATGTTTTGTATCTATTCTGAAACTAGTAGAAGCAAATTTGACTCTAGAGCTTAAGCATGTGTCTTTATTGGTTATCCAGCTAGTTAGAAGGCATACAAGGTTCATAACCTTTCTACTCACAGAACTTCCATATAATAAGGACACTGTCTTTCATGATAAACATTTTCCCTTCCATATGAACTCTGCCTCTACCAACACTTCTCCTTTTCAATTTTTTCTTCCTACAATCAATAATGATCACATCTTTTATGATCCTTTTATCATTGAGACTCCACCTTCTCATTCAAACATTTCCTCATCTACCATTTCTTAATCTTCTTTTTTCTCTTCTGCTACTAATCTACAACTCCATCTCCTGCTCCATTGACAACTAATTATTCACCTTCTTCTTCTTCTCTTATTTCTCCTACTTCTCCTTCTCCTGGAATCTCCACTAGTGTTCATAAACATTTTGCTTGACTTGATGACTATGCATGCACATCCCGTTTCTCTTCTCACTGGGTAATCTTGTGTGTTTCTCTACCCTTTCTTCTTCTTCTCAGGTTCTCATTGCTAATTCTTCCCATCTTATTAAATCTTCCTCCTATAATGAAGCTGTTTTGGACCCCTTAAGGATTGAAGCTATGCACAAAGAGATTGAAGCTCTTGAACATAATAATACATGGGAGATTATGGATCTTCATATTGGTAAGAAACCAATTGGTTCTAAGTGGGTTTTCAAAATTAAACTAAGATATGATGATGAAGTAGAAAGATACAAGCAAGATTGGTTCCTAAGGGTTTCAGCCAGAAGTATGGCATTGATTACTTGGAAACTTTCTCTTATGTTATCAAAATGCCAACTGTGAGATGCATTGTGGCCTTAGTAGCTTGTAAAGGTTGGAAATTGTTCCAACTTGATGTGAACAATGCCTTTCTTCATGGAGATCTCCATGATTAAGTGTATATGAAACTCCCTAAAGGCTTGCAAAATCCAGATAACAAAGTTTACAAACTCAAGAAGTTTGTTTATGGGCTTAAGCAAGTCTCAAGACAGTGGTTTGCTAAACTTGTCACCGAACTTCTTCTACATGGATTCACCCAATCAAAGAATGATTATAGTATGTTCATCAAACATCAGGATTCTTTAATCACCATAGCAGTTGTCTTGTTGATGATATGATCATCACTAGCAATGATTTGCCTAGTATTAACTCTCCTTAAGTTCACCTGGATAGGGTTTTCAGCATCACGGATCTTGGTGAATTTAGTTTTTTCCTAGGCTTGGAGATTAGTTATCTCCCTAATGGCATTGCTATGACTCAGAAAAAGTTCACTAATTGAGGAGTTGCTTCTCTCTTCTAGCATTAGTCACTTTAAATCTGCAGTTACACCCCTTCCATTGAATCTCATACTCTCAGCTACTTCTGATGACCTTTGATCAGATCCTACTCACTATACATGCCTGGTTGGTAAGCTCAATTTTCTTACTCATACTAGGCTAGATCTATCTTATTATATGCAACTCCTCCGTTAGTTTATTCAAAGTCCAAGATCAGCTTATTTTGATGCTCTTACACATGTTCTTTCTTATGTTTCATACACCATTGGCCAAGGAATTCTTTTACAAGGATCTCCTACACTTAGGCTGCAGACATTCTTTGATTATGATTGGGCATCATGCCTTGATTCTAGAAGATCCTTGTCAGGTTATCTCTTAAAGTTGAGAAATTCTCCCATCAATTGGAAAAGCAAGAAACAAGCTACTTTTTCTAGGCCTTCATATGAGGTAGAATACATATCTATGGCTAGTGCATCTGCTGAGATTACATAAATGGTTAGTGTAGGTGTGTTTTTTATATTGCCTACACGGGATGAGCGTGTATTTGACTACCTCATTGTAAAGATTTTGTTTTGAAAACGTTTTGAAGCTGCCAACAGGATAATTCTTTAAAGGAAGACTCATAAACCTAGTTGGATATTGGGAAACCAGTAGGGACAACTTAGGGACTTATTTAATGTAGATTTTCCCGTCATGACTCTATGAATGGTCAATGAACCAAATATTGAGTTTGGGGGTGAAGGTACGAATATGATCAGGAATCAAATTCGCCCATTATTGTTGGCTTCTACTTAATATCGAGTCATGTGCGAGTTTTATGCAATTAAGTAACTATATAATATGTTAATTCAATGTATAAATTAATCTATATCGGTTCACTAAACAAACAAAAGACTAATTTTTAGTGACATGTTATTATGCAATGAAATTATTGGGAACCTAATCCAATTGTCCAAACTTTCTGAATTTAGCATTGGAACATTTATTTAAATCTTGATTAGCGAGAATAAACATGTGCATGAATGAAAGTATTAAACATAAAGTCATGTATATGAATAATAATGAATAGTAAATAAATAAAAATATTAGAGATTAGGGAATAATGTACAATAGAGTGTGAATTCCTTTAACGATCTACATAATGTCAAGTAGATTGTTAGTAAAACAAAAATTAAATTGGAATTAACCCTCAGGAATTATACCTTTGTCACCTGGGTTTTGTGTAACGATCTGCAGGAGGAGCAATCTTGAAGGTTGAATGAAAATCAATGGAGTTTGAACAAGTGCTCGAATGTGTTTGAGTGTTTGATTGTGTGTTTGAATGTGATTGAATGTATGTAGGTAGTGTTTATGTTGTATAAAGGTATATAATTAAGTGTTGAAGTGTATCAAAAGCATGTGAAATCCTTTGAAAAAGTAGGAAGATCGTTCGAATAAACGAAGCCATTTATAGGCAAAGGAAACCGAAAACGACGCGAAAAGGATAAGAAGGAACTGTGCGCTAGGCACACAGGCTGTGCGCGCCGCGCGTGGCTCGTGCGACCAATGCACTAGCTTTGGGTTTTTTAAAATTGTTCACGGCATCGATGTTGCGCGCGCACAATGTGTTGCATCAGACGCAATGCAAATTTGGTCGGGTTTTTTTATCGTTTTAAGATTCTTTTTATCCTTAATGAAATCTTATCCTTTGAAATTCGAAATCAACTATCTTTAGGAATAATTAATATTAATATCAAAAATAAAATTAATTATCAGGAATAATTAATTGGACTATTAAAATTGGGCTTAGATTTAATAAATAGACTTTATATTTTCGAAACAGTTTTGGGCTTAGATCGTCTGCTTGCTCTTCCTTTGGATCAGACCAATTAGGACGACGATATGTTTCATCATTGGGTACTACATGGAGAGACACGATTTTGTGTCTACAGTTAGACTTCTTCAAGAACTGCAAGTCCTTAACCCTACCCCTATCACTTTGCATTGTGACAACCACTCAACATTGCACATAGCTAGAAACCCAGTGTTCCATGAAAGAACTAAACATATTGACAAAGATTGTCGTTTCACTAGAGAGAAGGTTATGGAAGGCCTTATTGAACTCACTTAGGGGGCGTTTGGTTTATGAAGGGGAAACGAAAAGGGTTTAAGAACGAGAAATAAGGAGAAAGGAAAGGAAAACCCTTAGATTAAAAATGTTGTTTGGCTAGAAAACCCTCTTCCTCTTCTCCACCATATTCTACCCCCTCTCTCATGTACAGTTGGTTGTCGCCATCCCTCTCCTCACCGCAAAACGTCCCCCTCTTCTCACCGTCAGCTGCATCCCCTCTCCTTAGCGCCGTCCTCACCACCGTGGCACCACCCTTACCACCGCCCCTTCTTTCTTTTACTTCTCCAGCACTATTAAAGGTGGTCCAATTTTACCATCTAAAGCCATATGAAAAGATATTCATCCATTGTTTATCTTGTTTTTCTTTTTCATTTTTTAAGGTTATAGGTTTTGAAGAAGTATTGGTGGATTTCTGGGTGGGTGGTGGTGGCTTATATGATAGTTTATGTGGCTAAGGTGGCGTCGTGGTAATTTTCTTTCATGGGGGTGACGGTTCCGGCGGCCGGATGGTGATTCCAGCGGGTTGGTGGTAGTTACGGTGGATAGGGTGGTGGTTAGGGTAGCGGGAGAGGTGTTGTCGGTGGCTAGGGGTAGTGGGTCGGTGGGTCGGTGGTTGGTGTGGTTGTTTAGTGGTTGGGGTGATAGTGTTTGGGTGGTGGTCAATCATTGGTTAAAGTGACCATGGAGTAGAGGAGGGAAAGGGTAAGTGTACCTTTGGGGGTGTAGGTAATGGAAGTAGAGGAGTTTGGGGGTAAGGAGAGGGTAAATGGAATGATTAAAATGTGCTAACAAACAACAAGTGCGGGAATGAACCTATTTGATTCTCTTACCCATTCCTAAAAACCCCAAACCAAATGCCCCCTTACTTGCCTATGTACATCTCATCAACTACGTGCTCATAAAGGTCCTTCCTTTAGCTCAATTTCAGCTCCTGTTAAGCAAGTTTGGCATGTTCACACCACTGCCAACCTTAAGGGGAGATGTTGAGGATCCTCACCAGCTCATAACTTTTTATTACAATCAGCTGATGCTAGCTCAGTAATTCATTTTGTTAGTTAGTTATTCTGTTAGTTAGAGTTAGTTACAAAACCCCTTTATTGTAACTAAGTCTCTTCAATCTATTCAATTCAGTCTTCTCTATACATACAACTCTTGTATTCATTCGTAATCATCTGAATTCATTATAATAAACACATTCCTTTTCTTCTCTTTGATTCTCTACCTTTCTCTCTATTACTCTTTCTATTAGCTTGATTAACAAGCTACTGAACTTTCATTGTTGGAACTGTGATCAGTTCATGAAAGTTTTCAAGCCCTCCTCAAGTCTTTGTGATAATCGAACCAAAGGTGGGAGGTAGGAGGTAGGAGGTTTTACCACGTCGTCCTTCCTTGATCCTCTACCCAATAAATGAAGATAACCAGACAACGATCCACCACCACAACTCATCCCCAACCCTCCCTAGCTATTTGATATTAACCTACCTTCTCATGTATCTACCATCATGGTGATATTTACCTTATTTAGATATCACATTATACATTGACGACAATTATTTTTTTCATTATTTGATTATAAGGTTTATTGATAAATATTCTTCTTACTCCATGTGGTTGTGTGGATGTGAATCATGCCCTATCAATGTGCTAAACAAATTTTGCTCATGAGCAATCAAGGATCAATTGCAACTCTTGCTTGCACACCAATAAATAGTTATGCGATTGTTATGGGCTAAGATTGGAGTCACCAAAATCTTAAAAGGAGGAGAAAAGGCGAAATATGGGGCTCTTGAGAAGGAGATTCTTAAGTAGGCAAAACATGTTTAAACTATGGCGGACAAAAAAAGAAACTCAGTTTAACAACGATTCTGGTTAATAATAGTAGTTGTCGTATTAGTTGTTAGTTGTCACAATATATTTTAATCTTTGTGCTACCTGTTAACAATCAAATAATATAAGTTGACACCGGTTAGTTGCAAAAAGAATTTCCAAAACAAATAGTATTTTGTAAATTTAGCTGCTGGATTAGTTAAAAAAAAGAGCAAAAAATGATTTACTCCATATTCTTAAGCTACAAAATCTACTCCGAAAGATACAATTACTTCGATCAAAAGCTAATTTTTTAGTTTTTCCATAACACGAACCACAATAAACTAACTCAAATCACTATTTCACCAAATACCTTTTATTTCTCTTTTTTTTACTTGATCAGACCTTTAGACGTTGGCTTTCTCTAACTTGAATAACTTGATCATTGTTTGGGCTTCGCTAGAGCTTTACCTTCAAAAGTTAACTTTACTACAAGTTTGACTTCAAACCTCCCGGGGCTACACAAAATATCTATTGACTTGCTTTAGCTTTAACGATTTGATTATTGTTTGAGTTTGGCAAAAACTACACTTAGAACCGATAAAATTTATCCAACATGAATGACGCGAATGACCTAATCCAAGACCTGAATTTGAACCCAAAACAATGATCTGATATATGACCCGAAACCCGAATCAAACTGAACATAAACCCACCCAAAAATAACTTGACCTTATCTTGACTTGATACTTGAAGTAACCCGAACTAATGTGACTTAACCTGAATCTTAACCTATAACAGAGTAAGCAGAAACGAAAACAACTCGAAGAAGATGGTGCCCATCAATATTATATATACAAAAGAGGGAAATTGAAGGATTCATTGAAGAGAGAGAAAGAACATATCTGACCTAATCTTACAAAGATTCATAATTTTATTTACATATTTACAAAACTGATGTTAATGACACACAACATCAATCACTGTCAAATCTCACCTAATTGTACGGTTGAAACAGGGGCCACACGCTAGATAAGGGTCACACAAGAACCTTATATTTCAAGTGAGAACATAAAACTCTTATATGAGAATGTGAGAACAGTGGAATAGTAATCCATTCTAGCAAATATGCAATCATTTCTAAGATGTTACATGATATTCATTTTCCCTGAAAATGTATAACCCTTTTTAGAAGGTTGTTACATATTGATTAATAAAGATTACAATCACATGTTCTCATGTAAGGATTGTTCCCCGATATTGACCAGAGTGCCTGACCCAATATTCGAACTAACCCTATCATCTTTGAAACCAACACATACCTGGAAGTCGAATTAACTTGTTCCAATCTAAAGTGTGAACTGTACTCGATATGAAATAGATTTGAAAATAACACGATCTAAGATAACCTTAAGTGAACCCAAACCAAATAGCTAGCTTGCCTAATCTAAGAGCTCGTTCTTTTCAACTTATCTGAACTTCTCTGAACTTAATAAACCTTATCTAATCTAGTATATAACTTATCTAAACTTATCATACCATACTTATGAGGCAAATTTGGCTAGAAGAACACCACCTAATAGTCAGGTGCGCCCATTACCACAACCTCTAGGTAGTGCAATGTCCAACACAACTTATAGGAGTGAGTGTGCCCTTTGTGCCATAAATGAGATCCAACGCCTGAGATTCCGTTATCATTTTTTTAAAAATTATTTCTCATTTTTTTATTCTCTTCCCATATTTCTTTAAATTCCTCACATGAACTTCTCGTCTTTATCACTGTCATTTTATATCTCCAGCTTCCTCCTTGTTCATTGAAACCAACTTTTCCTCAATTAAAAATTGAAACCCTAAAACTTGTAATCATGAGTTCCAGCCTTTCAACAAGCTAAGATCGAAGAAGAAATCAACTAGCATTGGAGATGCTGCTATAATATGTTGTGACCATGGTTACCCAACCATTAATCAAACTGAAAACTTACAAATACTATGACTCTTGACTTCAATTTCGTGCTCTTCAACACCCAGATCTTCAACCTCTTTGTTCGTGTACTTTCTTTCGTGTCTCGACTTAGTGATTTGGTGAAGCAATACAAATATGTGGTAATGTTTGATTGAGAATATGAAGTGTAAAGTGAGAGTGATTCAAAGGAAAAAAAATAAGGGTGGGCAGGAAGAAACAAAAGTGAGAGAAAAAAGGTCACACAAGGAGGAAAAAAAGGAAAGAGAATGGAAAAAAAATATAAAGTTGTTTTAAAAAGGATTAAAAAAAATAAAAAATATGATTCATCATCTACGATGGAGTCTCAAGTATCGGGGTCTCATTTATGGCATGAAGCGCACCCATCCCCTATAAATTGTGTTGGGCATTGCACCACCTAAAGGTTGTGTGCTGCTGGGCGCACCTGACCAATAGGTGGTGCTGTTCTAACCAATTTTACCTATTTGTGCGTATGTCAAACCTTTTATTGCCGACTGAACTTATATAAGCTTACTAGACTTTATCGAAACTTATTTAACATTTTAGGAACTTGTCTAAACAATTTGAACTTTTTTCTAAGGACTGATAATAAAGAGAAAAGAACAGTTATATGCTATATTCTTTTGTGGTGAATTGAAATGTATTAACCTGAACTATATTAAACTGAATAAACTAAACTAGACTGAGCTAAATTAAATTGAACTGAGCAAAAATTAACTGAAAGTGTGCCTAAAATACATGTCCCTAAGTCTCTAACTATACTCCAAGAATATGCTTCGAGCTTGCAATGTTGTCCTCGTTTTTTTTTTTGCTTCTTATTCACTCTTTTTTTGGGTGGGATTGATGAATAGTACAAAATCCTTAACATCTTTTTCCTCGTCATAATTTATAGCCATTGGATCCGTACAGATCTCAGAACTTTAAATTTCCCAATAGGATAACAGCAATGAAACCAAAAGACAATTAAACTTGGAGAAAAGATGAAAAACAAATAATTAGAGCCACTTTCACACGTCATTAACGAAAAAGTATGATTCCTAGAATTAAAGATTGACTTGACGTTGACCAATGACGACTGTAAGACCCAATGACTTGGGTTTAAGAGATTCCAAGATCATACTCCTCAGTCCTCACTCTTCATGCCCACTTCACTCTCACAGTCTCAATTCTTTCTCTCCTCCAAACCATCGTAAGTTCGTAACAGTTACTCTATTTCCTAATCAAGGTGATCATTCTTTTTTTTAGGTTTTTCTACGTTATATTCTCGTGTTTCTTTTGTTTCTACGTTGTATCCCAATTTATTTATCTACTTTTTGTTTTTCGTTTGTTTGTTTTTTTTTTTTTGCGAAGAATTGTCAAGGTTATGCTTCGAATCATATGTTGTTTTTGTATTCTAAATTGTTGACTTAATCTTTTGCATTTTTGTCCCACTTTTATGCATTATGTTGGATTTTGATGGACTTGATGTGGAAAGTTTGTGATTTGTGAACGTAGTTGACTACTTGACTACCCATTTTTTTTTTTGTAGTTATGGCCTACGGGATGATTGACTTGATATTTTAAAGGTTAAAACTTGAAAGGTTCATTTATACATGTTCGTTTCTTCCGTGAGAATTTTGGGTTTAGTTTTGTGTTTCCTTTAGTAAACTTATGATCGAAAACCCTATTTTCAATTTTTAGTTAGCCTTTCGTTTGAAGTTGTGGATGTCATCTACTTTAGTTGGTAAAAGCGTTATGGGGGTGGTAGCCAAGGGCTAAGACTTGAGATTGAATTTTGTGTACATCACTGCGCTTAGTCGTTCTTTAGCACCAAAGAAAGTTGATGGATTTTTGTTTTACCTTTTTTTATATATGAAATTTCGAAAAGGTAATATTTTGAAGGTAGACATTGAAGTTTGAGACAAAAACTAGAAACTGATAAATGATAATCCCTTCATTGTTCCAGTTTGACTTTCATGCATTGCTGACATTTGACTTTGACTACTAACTACTAATATTTTTAGTTATCATTTAGTGAAGATTTATTAAATGTTGATATATGAACATATAAATTGCAACAAATCCAATAACATTTTACATAATGGCGCTTGTTGTGGTAATTAGTGAAAGCATGTTGTAGTAATCAATGAAATTTTACAATATAATTGTAAGATTTTTTATTTTGATTGTTTGCATTATCTTGAACTGCTGTGTGCCTACCTTTTTAAACTGTGGTGGGTGATCAACTTTCGAGATCTCTATTCTCTATTATCTTTACATATTACCAAGCCATTTCACATACTTATGATGTCCTGTTTAAATGTGGTTTAACACTCCTATATGGAAATCAAGATAGGTCTCTTCAGTTAGATTAAACTGTGCTTCTTAAAGTCATGACCAGGAAAGACTAGCATTTCGGGATTCCAGGTTATACTGGGTTTAGCTATGGATCACTACAGAGGAAAATTCTGATAAGATATTCCTTAGTGGCTCAATTTTTTCTTAGGTGATGAATTGTGTATGTGGTGTGTACTAGCTGTACGTATTTTGTATGTGGGAATGGCCTTCCGAATGGATTTATTTCTTCAAATATAGTTAATGTTGTGCTTAATGGATAGATAGAGTTTATTTCATTTAGGCAATGGATGTAAATTTTTTGCCAGGTATTGGTCGCGTAACATCTTTGACACTTGGGCAGCCTTTGCTATATGTTTAGTGGTCAGGGCATACCAGAGAGACTGAGTTGTTCGCCCTGTTTTCAGTGTTCAAGTTTATATTCCCCATCTTTACCGTATTACTTCATATATGAGATAGAATATACCATGCAGTAGCCAGTAGCAACTGAAACCCCTACTTGGAAACAAACCTTGAGGGAGAGCCTGAGAAGTTTCTGCCCATTATGGACCAAACAACAGAAACTGAAAACTACCTTCTGTGGAAAATAGTCTGCTCCCAAATCAAAACTAAAGGTAGTATGAGTTATTTTATTAAGTTACTTCATTCTAAAATAAACTTCTGGAAGATAATTTGGTAAAAGAACATATTTGGCTGGTGTAATTATCTTGTTTGGTGGTGGAAGCTTCACCATCATAACTGAAATTCTATACTGGCTTAAATGGAGTGTTCCCATAATAAGTTCTGTCTCCCAGTCATCTTGCACCTAAAAATGAATGTAATGTTAAGACTGGAAACTTTCTCTATGAGGTCAAAATAGCGTAAGACTGTAAGACTGCCTCCCTTTAGTCTCATTTATGTTATCATTTGAATTTAAATTTTGTGGTAATTCTTTAATTATACTAGCTGACTGTACTATGTTAAACTACGTGCACAGCTTTGTTTTCAGTGAATAATTTCAATTCCAAATATACATCTAGCAGTCGAATCTATGTTACAGTTACACTGGGATTTTATTGGAGATACTATACCAATTCTTTGCTGTGGCATCTGGGCAAGTTAGTAATGAGTATGACTATAATTCCTATGTTGGCATTTTGCAGTGACATTGCTTCATTCACTTTGACTTCATGGGTAAGAGTAAGACAATTCAGTTATCTGGTTTTCCTTCTACCGTGTCTGCTGAGGCAGTCAAAACATATCTGGAGGATAAAACCGGTGAAGGAACTGTTTATGCTCTGAAAATAAGGCAGTTTAAATCTGGTGGGACAAGATGTTATGCTGTTGTGCAATTCACCTCTGTCCGGATGGCAGAGCATATCCTGAGTCTAGCAGCACCTCCTAAAAAATTTGGTATCTTTCCAACTTCTTGAAGGCACGAGAGATGGATAAAGACATTGTGCCCAAGCCACGAACTTACCAGCATAGTATGGACAACATCACACTCCATGTAGGATGTCAGGCCTCAAATGACAAGTTTCTCGCATTTTGGTCAGGACATAATGTTTCTCTTTCATTTGGCTCGGGGCTGAGAAGATTTTACTTTTCCTTGAGTTATGGTGAAAAAGAATATAAACTTCAACTTTCTTATGAGAGTATTTGGCAGATTGAACTACAACGTCCACGTGCTAATCATGTGAAGTATCTTCTAATTCAGGTGTGGTCTCTAACCTGGTTCTTTTTAAATATATTTGCATACCTGTCCTAGTTGGAAAATAATTGTTCTTCTAACATAGCTATATATGATTGGCATAATTGGTAAACAGGCTAATTTGGAAGCATCTGCTTCCACAGGGGGACCCCTTTACGATTCCTCTCCCTTTCTCTGGATTGCTATCTTTGCTGCCACATTACATATAAGCAAATAGGCCTCGGATAGCCTGATAATTCACTGTAAAACAATTATATATCACAGAATACCTAAAGCTTGTCCCCTAGTAGCATGAGACAACAAATATTCCTCTTGAATAAACTAAATTAAATTTCTACTAGCTGTAGAAGTTCTCCGTCACACACAATCTATCTGGAAGGAAATGGTCAAGGAAACTAAAGGCCCAGGGTTTTCCTCTTGCATATTACTGCTTTGATCAATGGAAGTCTACAGAAAAAGAGCACATCAAGATCTCATGCATTGCTTCTTGCCGAAGTGTAGACTTAGAAAGAATACATTATATAAAGTCACTGTCTTGTCAGTTAGTCCCACCTCGCTTGTTTTGTTAGTGAGCATAATAACAATGGAATTGTGCGTCATTGCATATTGTCAGGCTCTTTCTTTTGTAAAGGCCATATATGCCCGTATGTGCCAGAGATGTTGACTGGCTGATTGCCGAAAAAACTTTAATTGGTCTGATTATTGTTTTGTAACTTCTTGATATGTATTTTTTCAGTTATTTTTACAAGGTGCAACTTTGTTGTGGGAATCTTTGTAAGATGTCTTGTATTCGGGAATTTGATGAGTATTGACATCCCTTATTAACTTGATTTTGAAATTTTGTTGGCAACCACTTTTTATTCTTCAAGTCATTATGTAGTGTTTAGTTAGTCTCTAAGAAACTCCTAAAGAAGCTCTGTACTTTGAACTTAAAGGGCCAGATGGCTAGCTTTTGGAACCCCAGATTGCCTGGGTAAAAACTATTACCTTGCTGCTTGCAAACTTACGTCTTACTCCACCAATGTTGTGCTGCGGAGAGCATAGATTCATTCAGCTGCAGCCCTTGATCTCCTTGTTTGGAACAATAATGTGCCCTCATGCTGCAGCATTCTCAGGAGGTGACTGTTAAGGGTAAAAGTTGGCTGCTGTTCATGGCTCTCTATTCTTGCATGGGCCAAGTGACAGCCTTTTGTTTTTCAAATTTTGCTCCTGGGTGTGGCCTCTATGGCAATAATTGACCTAATTGATCAAACAGTTGACTGCATGGTGCTCTGCGGGGAGCACATGTACATGTAGTCAAGATTCATGAATCTGTTGCTAACATAATGGATCATTTGCCTTATATTTTTCGTTTAGATGTCAGTTACAGCTGTTAAATATCTTGATTACTTGTTGCCTGTATTGATTAAATCTGAAGTTATGAACTTTTCAGCTGTTTGGGGCTCCTCGAATTTTTGAGAAGGTTGAACGTGTTTCTGGACTGCTCTTTGAGAACAATTATTTCAAAGAGGAACAAGATGATCAATGGTTCAGGACAACAGATTTCACCCCCTCAAGCTGTGTAGGACAATCTTCAGTTTTATGTTTGGAGCTTCCGTATAACTGCCAACTTCCAGACTTCAGAGCTACCTTTCCATATTTTAAGGAGGATGATGGCCAATTTACTCTAGTACGTGGCACTACCTTTTCCTGTAACATGGAACTTGTTCCAATAGTGGCTCCTCCTAGAGGAGTTGAGTTACCATTCTATATCTTGTTTAAGGTAAATTACTTGGTTCAGTTTGGATGTCTTCCTGGTCCAAACCTTGACCACAGTTTCTATCAGATGGTTGATCCAAGAAAAATTGATAAGGCGTGTATAGAATATGCACTTGAGAAATTGTACTATCTGAAGGAGTGCTGCTATGATCCAGTCGGATGGCTCAAACAACAGTACAAAAAATACCTCACATCTAAGAGAATTCCTGAGAAGCCAACCATTTCATTGGATGCGGGATTGGTTTATGTGCGTAGAGTTCAAGTAACTCCGTGTAGAGTATACTTTTGTGGCCCAGAAGTGAATGTGTCCAATCGAGTACTGAGAAATTATCCTCATGACATTGATAACTTTCTTCGCATATCCTTCGTCGACGAGGATCTGGAGAAATTATACTCTACAGATTTATCTCCACGTTTCTCCTCTGAACCTGGTGCCGGCATGCGGACTGACATTGATAGAAGGATCCGTTCCACTCTCAAGAATGGGATACATATTGGTGATAAGAAATTTGAATTTTTGGCCTTTTCATCAAGCCAGTTGAGGGAAAATTCTGCCTGGATGTTTGCTTCAAGGCCTGGACTGTCAGCCGCTGACATCAGAAATTGGATGGGTGACTTTAGAGAAATAAGGAATGTAGCTAAATATGCTGCCAGACTTGGTCAATCTTTCAGCTCATCCACTGAAACTCTAACTGTGGCTAGGGAGGAAATTGAGATGATACCTGATGTGAAAGCAACTGTTGGGAGAAATACACACATTTTCTCAGATGGAATTGGAAAGATTTCAGCTGATTTTGCTCGTAAAGTGGCAAAGAAATGTGGTTACAACTCCACACCATCTGCCTTCCAGATTAGATATGGTGGATTCAAGGGTGTTGTTGCTGTTGATCCCATGTCATGTAAGAAGTTGTCGTTGCGAAACAGCATGTGCAAGTATCAATCAGATAATGATAAACTTGATGTGCTTGCCTACAGTAAATATCAACCTTGTTATCTGAATCGTCAATTGATTACTCTCCTGTCCACTCTTGGTGTGCAAGACCGTGTATTCGAGAAGAAGCAAAAAGAAGCTTTGAATCAATTGGATGCTATCCTAAGAGATCCGTTGAAGGCACAAGAAGCATTGGAGCTTATGTGTCCAGGGGAGGTTACAAGTATTCTTAAAGAAATGCTCAAATGTGGCTACAAGCCTGATGCTGAACCATTTCTTTCAATGATGTTGCAAACTTTTCGGGCAGCAAAATTGCAGGAATTGCGGACTAAGTCAAGGATATTTGTCCCACGTGGTAGAGCAATGATGGGATGTCTAGATGAAACTAAGACTTTGGAGTATGGTCAGATTTTTGTGCAAGTTTCTGGTGCAAGATTTCGGAATGTTGGCAATGAACTCCTCACATGCACTAGTTATGACTTTGAACCAAATAACTATGTTGTGAAAGGGAAAGTAGTTGTTGCTAAGAACCCCTGTTTGCATCCCGGTGACATCCGCGTCTTGATGGCAGTAGATGTGCCTGCTTTGCATCACATGGTTGACTGTGTTGTGTTTCCCCAGAAGGGAAAGAGGTATATGTATTACATGCTTCTCCACTCATCTTCAAATTCTGTTGTCTAGACATCTTTTCGGTTCTCATAAATTTGTGGTTGTCTTTACTTGGTTCCAAATTGAAGCATATGGTGTTGTAATGCTGGGATATCTGCTGCTGATCAAAAGTGTAATATAGTCATTAGCTGTCACAAGTTTCCTTCTATCTGCATCAATTCCTATACATGTATAGAGTCTTTAATATTCATTGATTTTCCATCCTCATATTTATTTTCTTCAAAATTTATAGCATGATTGTTTCAACAGTTACTACTTAATAGTACTTAAGTATTATAATATGAGAAAACAAAGTAGGACGAGAAATGATATGTTAATGTAGGTTATTCAGGCAAATATTGGACGCCTCATGGATTCATAATTCTCTTTATTTTCGATCTTAGATATGATTTTCTGACACATTAACGTTGATAATAGGCCTCATCCAAATGAATGTTCTGGAAGTGATTTAGACGGTGATATATACTTTGTCTGCTGGGACCATGAATTGGTACCACCTCGCCAAGAGGAACCAATGGATTACGTCGCACCTGAGAGTACGGTATTGGATCATGAGGTTACCATGGAGGTTGTTTTCTCTGCTTTCAGTTCTTTTTGCTCCATGTGCTTGTTTTTAGATTTTAGAATTTTAGTGGAGCGGTTATGAAGCATTTGCAGTACACTTTTGTTTCGTGTAGCTGTTTACTGCTGGTTTTAACAAGTAAATACGCCGTATACATTATGTGCTTGTTTGTTAGATGATAGTAAGGACATCCTTTTTCAGGTTTAATTTAGTGATGAAACTTAATGTGAAACTTCTTATAACTGATATATGTATACTGATACAAATGCTGATATGGATAGCTGATGCATATATTTTTGCACCCTGTCTCTGTCGAAGACTTTAATTTTTCAGATGAGGGAAAAAACCAAAGATATACTAGTATATAGTGATTGATGGCAGAAACTGGCTGTTAATACTTTATTCATATCTATCAGATGTTCATAATGAAAATAGTGAAGTGTTTCGATGAAGGGATACATCCATGAATATCATGAAACCTAAATATATATTGTCCCCTTTGAAAGATCATACTGTATCATACTACTGTCATTATTGCTCTTCTCATGAATGGTAATAGTATAATGTGTTCTAAGCGTATCATGAGGCATAGTGTTATTTTAATGTTTTGCAGTCTTGGCAATGTTGTAAGAATGATAGATTTTCTAGTTATGAAATCATGTGTGTTTTCTAGATGTCCAACAATGTAGGTCCATTCTGGCAATATTACATCCACCTTTGTCTTTAACATTGATAGTGTTATGATGAGTATCTAATTATCTTAGTTTGAATCATAAGTTGATTCTTTTTAAGGTATCTTATTCTTTCTTCACTTAATTGAGAAACATATTTGATGCTGCTTTTGTCTGAAGTAGGACCTTTGAGTAAGACAGGACCAATAGCAGTTGACTATGCATGAACCCTTGGCTCCAGAAGTATGCTCTGTTTGGTTGAGTGGAAAATAATTTTCCATGAAAACCGTTTTCCGAGAAAAACTTGATTGTAAATTAGTTTTCTTTTCGTTGGATCCTCACAGGAAAACGTGGAGTGGAAAGGAAAACAAGAAAGAGAAATGTAAGGTATAGGGAGGTAAAATATGACATTCCATCCTTGAGAAAAAGAATTTCCATCATTGGGAGAACTATGATCCACCATAGGAAGACTATTTTCCATCCTTAATAAACCAAACAAATGAAAATGATAAATCTAGTTTCTCCATGAAAATGTTTTCCTCCCACCCAAAGAGTCTCTCAGTTTATGCTATTTGTCTCCTCATTTAGCTTTTTGACTTGCAACTATGTGCTTAGCGGACGTAGCTTTTGACAATAAACATGTTACCAGGACTCATCCTGGGTGTTTCTAAAATTGAGGGTTTTGTCTTGATAGTTTAATTTGCTTTCTTTTCACGAGTGTTGATGATCGACGAGTGCTTCGAACAGATCAAAGCTTTCAAGATATACATTCTTCTGAAGTGTTTCTGTTAATTGTGTACTCATGCAGGAAATTTTGGATTATTTTGCCAACTATATAATCAATGACAGCTTAGGTATCATTGCCAATGCACACACGGCCTTTGCAGATAGGGAGCCTTTGAAAGCAATGAGTAGCCCATGCATACAGCTCGCTCAACTTTTCTCGATTGCTGTTGACTTCCCGAAAACTGGCATCCCAGCAGTTACACCACCTGCCCTCTATGTAAAAGAGTACCCTGACTTCATGGATAAGCCCGACAAACCAACCTATGAATCACAAAATGTCATAGGCAAGCTGTTCAGGGAAGTGAAGGAAAGATCCCCAAGTTCAACCTCCATTCGATCATTTACCCGAGAAATTGCTAGGTCTTCTTATGATCCGGACATGGAATATGATGGCTTTGAAGATCATCTTGATGATGCTGAATATTACAAAAGCCAATATGATTATAAGCTCGGTAATCTCATGGATTACTATGGTATCACCACTGAAGCAGAAATTTTGAGTGGGAATATAATGAGAATGTCAAAGTCCTTCGATAAAAGAAAGGATGCAGAGGCTATTACTATGGCTGTCAAGTCCTTAAGGAAGGAAGCTCGGACATGGTTCAATAAGAAAGGGAGTGATCCTGACTCAGGAGATGATGACATGTATGCAAAAGCATCTGCTTGGTATTATGTGACTTATCACCCTGACTATTTTGGGATGTATAATGAGGGGATGAATCGGGATCATCTCCTTAGTTTTCCATGGTGTGTATATGACAGATTGATCACCATCAAGAAGAACAATAGAAGGTCTGCAGATGTTTCATTGCTGGGGTATCAACTGAGACATGGATTCCGTTTCGCAGAGTAAAGATTGTTTTGGCAAAGTGTTTACTGCTGAACCTTATTCATCACCCTTGTATATATTGAGGACTCGGTATGTTTTATTGCGTATTGTTAAATATCTGGCTTCCTTGCTAGTGCATAAGATTATGTAAAAACAGAACTGCATTGGATGTTTCATCAGTGAATTATGGTCCGAGTTTGTAAAAAATCAAGGACTCTTGTTAGATGTCAAGTTCATTGCCCTTTTTCTGTCTTCAATTTGAATTTGGGTGAAATGAAACAATCATCTTAAGTTAAATTTCCGCCCTCGAATATTGGATTTTTTTTTCTTTTGGAAATGTGTCATTTTTTGTTTTTTCAGATGTTTCATGATTGCCTGTAATTTCTTGTAGTTTTGTTGTTAAAACATATTCTTTGTTATTCAACAAATAATATGATTTGGTATAAATGTCGTCTCCTTAGGACTCAAGGATACAGAGTATCAAGCCTATAGAACAAGATCATGTTCAAGTAAGGTCGTTTTTTAATAAAGCCTTCTTGGTCAAGCAATCTATGTGTATTCACTGCAATAAGGATCTTTATTTCCTAAATCTTTTGGTCTAGATAGAAAGCTTCCCCCCCCCCCACGCTGAGTGCTCAAGGGAAGAAGTTGTTGGGACCGTTGTGGGGATTTAGGGGCTTGTGTCGGACAATTCTAGATTGTAGAGGTGGATTTACTAAAATGATTGGCAACGGGGAAGGAACCTATATCATGGAGACTTGTTGGCTAAAAGGTGGACCGATTACGTGGATATTCGGCTCGACGAAATGGAGGTGCGGAAGGTGAATGATCTAATGATTACGGGACAAAGGATGTGGAATTCGGGGCTCATATGGAGATCGTTCTCAAGAGACTCTGCAGTTAGAATCTTAGTCACTCATTTACCTGAAAAAGAAAGAGAGGATTGCCAAATCTGGAGTCGGTCTGCATTAGGAGAGGTGAGTACGAAAGATGTTTATTCTTTCCTTGTTGAGAAAGCAGGCGACCTATCACAAGTAAAAAGAGATAGCAAATTTTGGAGTAAATTGTGGGCAATGGACATCAGTTCCAAATGAAAAACTTTTATCTAGAGGCTTTTACGAAATGCTCTAACGGTCAATCTCAACTTGAGGAAGAGGAATGTCCAGGTAAATCATTTTTGTTATTTTTGCGATAAACCAAGACGAATCTGCTGAGAGCCATTTGTTAAGAGAATGTGAGTTTGACTCAAGAGTTTGGTATTGCTCAATACTTGGGATCAAGTCATGTCATCAAGTAATATTTCGATGCTGCAATGGGTTTCTAACTTCCTGAGTCTTTTCTAGAGGGAGGATGGCCAAAATAGCTTAAGAGGTAAGCTTTTTATAACTATTATTTGGGCTATATGGATTCATAGGATTGATTTTTTGTTCAGGAAAGTTAACCCAGATCCAAATGTGGTACTGAAATTAGCTGGAAGTTTTATGGATAATGAATGTAATAGAAGTGCCTCGGAAAAAACTAGCATGACAACTCAGAAACCAAGAATTATTATTTACTAGAGTCCCTAGTGAGCAAGCACGTATTATTTTGGTGGATGGAGTGTGGAACTGAATGAAGCTGGAAACCACTTTTGAGGTATTGGTTGGGTAGGATATCTTGAGGGAAGAAAGATTTTTAAAGGGAATTGTGTCTTATCACTATATGTCATCTTTGCTACTTCTTCACTTCAAGCGGAATGTTATGCGGTTCTGAGAGGCCTCATTGAGGCTCGAAGTAGGGGGATTTATGATGTTAAAGTCTTATCAGATGCATATACTATATTTCAAACACTTTGTAAGAATCACCTACTGTTCGAGATAGTTGGAATATTCTTATAAATGTTAGGTCACTTTGCACCGATCTCATAAAATGTGGGATTATTAAGTTTCAGAGGACATTTGTTCATGAGGCACATGTCCTAGCAGTTAGGGCAAGGAGAGATTTGTTTGTTTAGGTTCTTTTTGTTGTTCTTTGTTTCGTATCTCCCGTTTGTTATGTGTTTGTACCTTTTGCCAAAAAAATAATGTGTCTCACCAGTTGCACACTTGACCTGTTCTAGTGCTTGTGGGTTGCAGGCTTGTAGCTTGTTAAAATTCATCAGTCTTCTTAACACTTAGTTTGTTCTCACAACAATATCAGAATAAAAGGCCTATAGTTTAAGTGTACAACAGTCAACAATTAATCATTAATTAATGTACAGTTAACACTTAACATTAGGTATGCAATACGGAAAGTTGCTTGTCAAGCGCAGAATAAAACACCAGTGTCGGCTAATAATGGGAGCACCCTAAGCGACGACTCAAGGCCCCCTTCTTGGTGGGTCCCACCTCTTTGAAAAAATCCGAAAAAAAAAAAAAAGAAGTTTTGGGGAGTTGTGCTTTTGTTATAAGGAAAAATCCCCCATCTTCAACCTTTTTCTCTCACTTTATTTAGATCTCAACTTTTCCTCTCCAATTCTCATAGCTATAACTCTTAATGTTTTCTAGTTAGTTTTAATAGTTTTTTCCTATTTATTTTTCCAAATTAAACCCACAACCATGCCAACAAATTATTTTGCTCTCTCTCTCCTTTCTTCCATTTAATTTCAAGTTCTTGTGGTGACTGATGTTTTAATACGGTGGCCGAAAAAAATACCGACAATTCAAATAGTATTCCAACAATACGCACCATTGTTCAGGGGCCCATTTTATAGTTTTCGCTCCCGCCCCGATAATGTCTGGAAAGACACTGGAAAACACACTCCAGATCATGTTAATTCGATGGTTACGCACTCACGCTACATAGTTTGGCTTATTTGTGGTTTAGTTGTTTTAGAAAGGCTATACTTACCCAATAGAAGTATCAAAAGTTAAACAAGCAAACTTTGTTTCATCACAACATTTTTCTTCAGGTTTAGTAGCCGCAGGATCACATAAAACACCAGGATTGAGACACGCATTCACAGCGAAAGTGAAACCCTAGGCAACTTTTCGTTCGTAGCCGACACCTCCCCTGTTTCGTCGGAAGCTCACCGGTGGCCAGGGCTTTCGCTCTGCTATCTCCGGCCACTTGCGAGCTTCTGCTCCCTCTCCTTCAAGGTTTCGTTCGTGTTTCGTCAGTCCTTGCGACTCCTCTTCTGCCGCACCGAGGTATGGTTCTGCCTCGTTTTCACCGCGACTTTTCTCTATCCACCGGTGGCCGGCATGTTCGGGTTGGAGGTTTCGCTCGTTAAACGGCTCAGCACAGTTTCACATCCTTCACCGTTCAAGGCAGTTTCCAGCGTCGGTATTTCTACTCTCCCACTGTGTCTTTGTAGTTGCTGAAATCATTTGAACAAAATCATACTAAAGGAGAGCACAAACAATATTGATTGGATTTTGTTTAGAGGGAGAGAAGAGTATAATATGTTGTGATGAAACTGGTTGAATTGGGATTGGGATTGAATATTGCGACTTTTAGTGTTTATTAAGTTTGTATTTGTGGTTTTGGTTTGTCTTTCTAGTTGTAGTTATTACTGCTTTAAGTTACTTCTAGTTTCAATGGTTCATTTGGAGGGTATGGAGGAGGATCCTATTTTAGCTTTATTCCTGTTGCACCACCTGGATTTCTTGGATGAGGAGGATAGAGTTCTTGAGGATTTGTTTGCAAACACTGTTGGACCTAATGAGGCCATTCAGTATGTGACCTCATTAAAGGAGACTAGTAATTCTCTTTTTAAAGTGACTGCATTTTGCAAAGCTTATGAGACATATAGGAATGATATGAAGTGCCTTTGTGCTACCATTTATGCCATGTATGAAGAGTGCTCGCTAATAATATTGATCCCGAAATTAGAGAGCTAGTTATTTCTCCGCAATTGAACATTGCAACGTGTGAAATCGAACTTAATTTGTTTAAGGAAGCCATCAGTTCATGTTCCTTGGTGTTAGGGGTTGACAAGAGCAATGTGAAAGCTCTTTTTAGGCGAGGCGTGGCTCTAACAAAAATTGGTAGTTTTGAAGATGGTTATGCTGACTTTAGGATAGCTAGAGGAGTTGAGCCAAAAAATAAGGTGATTGCTCAAGAGATTGCAAGTCTCGAGGCTGTCCTTTTTCAGGTTCCTAGGGTTGATGCTGTCGTAGGTCAACACCCGGTGATTAGTGGCGTAGGTCCATATGATGCTACAGGTACCCCATTGCTGAACCCTTGACTCACTACAATGGATTTGGATGTCCAGGAAGAGGTAAAGAGCAAGTTCTCTTCGGGAGAACAAAGCAATGAAGATGAGATCATGGCCAACCAGGACACGAAGTGGGTAGAGGAGGCTCCTTCGGATAGCTCGCGATGTGCGGGGGCCTCGTTGTGCACAAAACATTAGAAAGATCCACTTCGTCAACAAAAGAAAGCCATCCTCTTACAATCGATCTAGACAAGTTAAGGAAAGGGAAAGTAATCCAATTCTGTCAACCCCATTCTCTGTCAATTTTGAAGGTCCGCACCTTCACTTCAAAAACTGGAAATTTAAAAGAGGCCCCCTGCAATTCTGAATTGCGGGTCACACAGGTCTCTAATTCGGCTCTCATTGAAGATCAGGGCCATCAGGCTGATATCTCATATATGCCATCGAGTCCGAAGGATGAAAATCGGACATATATAACTCTTCATGAAATGCAACACCAGGAGGTAAGTATCGGTACCTCAACTAACACAATTTTGAGTGCAGTATCCAAGGGCAAGACAAACTCCGTTGTCTGGATCATTTACTCAAGGAAGACAACGCAAAGGCAAAGATTACGAGAAAGAAGGCAAGAAGCTCAATTGAAAGGCGATGAAGACCAATTGGACAAGGTGCTCTCGAGGCTACTCCTAGGTCTAGAAGATAGTTTAGGAAAAATATCAACAAATGTGACATCCCTCATGTTGGCTCCAACTAGAAAAGCAATGCTCCTCTCTCATCGGACCTCCCTTAGAAAAAATATGTTAATGTTGTTTGTTTTTGTTTTAATGTTTGTAATTGTCAGTGTCTCAGTCCAGTCGAGGGATCGCAAGACCTAGCGTATGTTGCTAGCCAAGATGCAATGATCCCCTAAAATGTTCCTTGGTTGTATTTCGTTTTTTCATTAATGCACGTTTTCCCGATGTCAAAAAAAAGCTATACTTGTTGTGCCTTCAAAGAACAATTGGACTAGATAGCCATAATGATGTCGCGAGAAACGATTAGTCTTATTGTTTTGGGCAATTTTCATTGGTAATCATGTGTTTGGCCTATTTATATATGGTAACCAAAAAAAAAATCATTTCTATATATCAAATGGCCATGTAATACTATTTATTCTATAGTGTGACACTAATGACAAAATTTGTTAATTTTTCCGCTAATTATGCTCTTTTTAGGTTCATTAATGTTGAATTTATTAAAGCATAAAAAAATTGCATAAAGAATAATGCTAAAACATATAAAAAAATTTAATAATACATAATCATATCGATTTTTGTGCGAATTAGTGATTCTTTCGTTCAATTTTTGTGTTTTTCTTGTGCAAATTTGTACCTTGATGAAAAATAAACAACCCTACTTAACATCAAAAGATTATAATTAATGAAAAATTTGAGAAAATTTCATCATTTATGTCATGACATTGAACATGAAATAAATAAATTTCTTAGCTACTAGATAGAAAGACCCTAATTAGACATCAACTCTCGTAAGTTTTAGATCCAACATTTGCAAGTGAGGTACTTGGGAGTTGGCGGTAGGGGGAATAGTAAGGGGATCCCTACCCCTCAAGCACCACAGTTAGGAGGATTTGACCTTATGACCTTAAAGTTATAAGATGAATCTCCAACCAAATACACCAAACCAACTTGGTATAATTAATTAGTCTAATTATATTATAGTTACTATGTAATGTTCGAGCTATGCTCGGGTTTTCCAATTGATGCATATATATGAAATAGTTTGGACAATTATAAACTAAAATCTAATCTCCAATGTAAATATTGAAATAATTAGTATGATTTAAATTGGGATTTGTAAAGCACATAAATAATGTTCAATATAACCTTATTTAGAATTTCAATGCAATCATTTCTTACTATGTTTTAGGAGCGAGTTTTATAAGCACTTATTTTAGTGACTTTTAATTTAATACTTCTCTCCGTTTTTAATTACTTGTATCGTTTCTTTTTGCACAAGGACCAAAGTGACGAAAGAGATAGAGAGAGATAAAAAAAGGGTCACATGTGCTAGGAGAGAGAAAGAGAGAATACATTGCCAAAAATAGAAATGATACAAGTAATAAAGAATTGCCAAAAATGAAAAACGATGCAAGTAATAAAAAACGGAGGAAGTATGTAGATTGAATTATTAGATTCGAAATAAAAATATATACTCATCGTCTATAGTCTATAAAATATGGAATCTACCTTAAATAACTAAAAATTATACTTTTGTTAATAGTTTTTTTTGCTAAGTAAGAAAATATTATATCACCAAAAAAAACTTTACAACCTAAAAAATCTGAAAGATTGGACAAACCAACTAGGTTGGACCCCCAAGAGCTAACAGATTTCAGCACCATTCTATATACAAATCAACAGACCAATTGGTCTAACCAATTTCTATCTCTATATGTGTAATCTTGCTTGGCTTCACACCTTGCAAGCGTATAATCCTCATCTTTTGTTAATAGTTTTGTTTGCTAAAATTAGATAGAAGTATAATTTAGAAACCTATACATATATATGAAAAAGGCTAAATATCAAACCGTTTGGTATCAAGCAACATAGTATATTGTCTGTGTTACCCTTTCTTTTTTTGGCAACTGAAATTTTCAGATTTGCATATACATGTGTTGGATGTACAATCATACAAATATACATTTTAAATGTGCAAGCATACTTCTTGGATGTACAAGCGTAATTCTTGGATGTAGAAATATGGTTTTTGGATGTGCAAACATACCTTTGGATGTACAAGCATACTTCTTGGATATCCAAACATAATTTTTAGGAGTTATTCTTGCGTGGACCTGGTCCACACTAATATTATTGTGGACCAAAGCCACCTATATGACATAATGACCCCTTTTTATCATATAGTAACCTTTTTAAATCTTAAGTTACACTAATCTAATATTATCTAACATAGTGACAGTTTTTTTAGATACAATCACCCTTTCTTATACTTCCTCCGTTCCAAAATAAGTGAAACACTTCTCTTATTTATGTGAGAGCTTTTTGAGACAAGTGTTTCACTTATTTTGGAACGGAGGAAGTATTAGTTTACCATGACTAAATTTTCACTTTATGACATAGTAACCTTTTTTTCTCATATAGTCGCCCTTTACAATTTAGATCTACTCCTCTTTTATATCTATTTTTTTATATAGTGACTCTTTTTCATGCACTAGCATTAGGTTCACACTAATTTAGTGTGGACCGGGTCCATATAAGTTTTTTATAACATACATTTGGACGTGCAAACATAATCTTTGGACGTACAAATATAGTATTTGAATATGCATATATAGATTTTAAACTAGTTGTTGCCCAGGCGAAGCCCCGTGTCATTGCGTATAATTCGTTTACTATTATTTGTTTATGAAATTAATTGAATTACATGCCCCCATATCAGCGTATACATTTAGATAACACGTGACAACCTCCAATGCTTCATAATTTTCAATTAGTATTGAGTACCAAGTGCATAATAAATTTATTGTGATATCATTCACTTTTCACAAAATGAGTCACTCTTTTAAGTCAGAATGAGTCATTTTTAAACAAAGAATCGTTATTTACCTTAGATGAGTCACTTGTATATAAGTAAAAGTGACCCATTTAGGACAAAAGATTACCCAGGTCTAAAGGGTAACGTTTTATCTTAAATAGATCACTCCTATATAAGTTTATAAGTGTCTACTTAAGACACAAAATTACCCGCGCATAAATTCATATCATAAATGGATCGATCCTTTAAATTAGTTGATTCGACACGATAAAGTTTGTAATATCATTTTTTGGGTCATAAAGACACGTTTCATTTCCGTTCCTACATATAATTGATTGAAATTAGCTACAGTATATTTTTATCAAATTTCTGCTTCAGATAGGTAATACTGTGTTTTTAATCTTGTAAAAGACTAAGCATAAATTAAGGTTTGGTGGGCCCACTAGAGATTTTTTTAATGCAGCAAAGTTGATTTGATGTTTTATTATCACTATTATGGTAAACGGAAACTTGATAGGTAATATAACTTTTAACACGGGGATATATTAGTATATTAATCATTTACTTGATAGGTCAATTAATGTAGGAGTCGAATTTGTTTGTCCACTTAAGAAGCATAATTACTTCTACTTACAATAAAAAATCAATATGAGCTTGTAGATTAGTTGGTTAGTGTATTTGTATCTCAAAGGAGAGGTTGTGGGTTCGAGTCTTAACACACACATTTTTATTGTTTAATTTGTGTCAACGCTTGGGAGGGGGGAGAACATGTGACAGCATGACAATTGTTTGCTTTGGGTTTTATATATATATATATATATATATATATATATATATATATATATATATATATATATATATATATATATATATATATATATAGTATAGGTTCTAGACGGCAAATAAATATACACTTGTTAAGTGAATCAACAAAAGTTAAAAAAGAAGGGAAAAAAAGATGTTCGCCATCAAACCGTCTCGGGAATTGCCCGACTCCATACATATTCTTATTTCTGCTGCGGAGGCTTATAATGTGACGTAAAACTAGTTAGTGGTACGATTGAAAGGATTGAAGGTGATTGGCATTTTATATGTGCAAATTTCCATTTGGTTCCCCATGCGTTCTTGTTTACCAAGTGGGCATAGCATAGCAACTCGTGGTTACGGCAAATGGCAATGGTCAATGAACTAGTCCATTCCATTATTAGTCAACAATCATATGATCATGAATCATCCTTTCAAAAAAAAAAAACAATCATACGATCATGATTCATGATCTTGTGAATCACTCATTATCTCCATTTACTTGCTACATTTGTTGTTACACAAAAATTTAGAAAAGAAAAAAAAGTATGGTGGAGAGTGAAGACTATAACTTTATTAAAAAATGACACAGTTGGGAGTTTAAGGTACGAAGAGGACAAAAATGAAGGAAAATGTTAGTAGTTTTACGTGGGTCATATTTATAAGGAAATATAACAAGTAAAAAGATGCATTTATCTTGGAAAATATAGCAAGTAAATAAAAAGAGACGGATATATAGAGTATAAAGAGTACTGGGATGAACTTTATATTAGGTAGTCATTTTTTTTTCTTTTGTATCACATGAGATTTCAGGCTTATAATGTACAATTGAATCATATTTATCTTTCCCCCATAAAAATAATTATATTTACACAAAGTCTTATAAAAGACGGTCTCATGTTAGTCTTAATGTGAGACCTGTCAAAATCCAACAGAATAAAGCAACGGGGTCGTGTTAAGATTAAGACGGTTAGTAGGCTTGACTATGCCCCGTTGACTGCGGGTGACCATGCGAGTGGAAGGCTGTGAACAAGTCTGGGCTGATGAGGAGAGGAGGGGAGCTGACGCGCCGGCATGCAGGAGAATGAGGGGGGGAAACCGGGCTACAAGCAGCGTGGGAAGGGGAGGGGTCTGATGGGCTAAGGGAAGTACTAAGGGCGGTTGGGCCCAAAGGGGGAAGCGCTGAACCTGGGGCTCAAGGGAGGGATGGTCACGTGGGTCGTGAGAGGAGGGAACGGGGCCTAGTGGGACCACATGAGGCGGATAAGACAAAGGAGGGGGAGTTTGCGAATTTTGGGCTGTTGAATGTGGGCCAGTACGAAATTTGTGAGACAAAATATAGGGAGAGGGGTCATCAGATTCCAAAAACTCATATGTAGACAAGGAATGTGAATGTAACTCAGCAAAAGGAAATCTTGTCTCATCAAATACCACATGACGAAACACAATAATTTTATTAGAAGCTAAATCAAAGCACTTAAAACCCCTATGATTAGCAGGGTATCCCAAAAAAACACAAGTCGTAGACCGGGCTTGAAGTTTATGAATAGTAGTATCCGGAAAGAGTGGGTAACATAAACACCCGAAGACCCGAAGGTGGGAATAGGAAGGATCTTTGCGGTAGAGGATTTGAAGAGGAGATTTGTGAGATAAAAGCTTGCTAGGAAGAATGTTGTGGAGGTATGTGGCCATTTGAAGTGCATGATGCCAAAAAGAAGGTGGTAAAGAGGCATGAGCAAGAAGGGTGCGAATCATGTTATTAAGTGAACAAATTTTACGCTCCGCTTTACCATTTTGTGATGAGGTGTGAGGACAAGAAAGACGGAAATACATGCCATTATGGTCACAAAAATCCCAAAATTGTCGGTTATCATATTCCCTACCATTATCACATTGAACATTCTTAATAGTGCAAGCAAATTGGGTACGAATAAATGTGCTTAAGGATTGAAATTTAGAGAAGACTTGAGATTTTTTAGACAACGGAAAAGTCCACAAGTACTTAGAATAATCATCCAAAAAGAACACATAATAACGATGCCCAGCAGAACTTAGCACGGGAGATGTCCACAAATCACTATGTAAAATATCAAAAGGCAGGGAAGTAGTAGTTTGAGAAGACATAAAAGGGAGTTTAATATGTTTTCCAAAAATACAAGACTGACAATTTGGAGAGCTACATACTTCAGTACATTCAATGAATTTATTTTGTTTAAGAGAGTGCAAAATAGAAGCTCCCGGGTAGCCCAACCGATCATGCCAAAGAGAGGAGGCTAGGAAAGCTGATGGAGAGGTGGCTTGATTTGAGGTGGTGGGATTTCATCGATTTGGGATAAATCCTATTTTCAAATGGACTCCTTCAAAATTGAGCGAAATTGGATTACTCTATGTGGTCTTATCCCTTCCTTAAATTTAAGATGTTTGATTATTAACATCTACAATCCTTGTTGTATCATCCAAAGGCGAGAAGTTTGGTGTGAAATTCAGGCGTTCTGGAACCTGATGAGCATCCCATGTCTCATCATGGGCGATTTCAATGAGATCTTAGACCTATCTGAAAGAGGGAGCAACTTTGCTTCCAATTCAGGCATGGAAGCTTTAGATCTTTCATTCAAGAAACGCAGTTGATTGATATCCCATTATCAAATGGGCTCTACAACTGGTTCAGAGGGAATTCAAAAAGCAAACTAGACAGACTTCTAGTTAACCTAGAATGGATTTCCCTTCTTCCAGACCTTCAACTTGCAACTCTAAAAAGATCGATATCTGATCATTGTCCTTTACTTTCCTCAACCTCAAAAGAGGAATGGGGACCCAAACCATTTCGCTTCCTCAACTGCTAGTTGTCGGACTCGAATTGCTTGAAAATTGTTAAAGATTTATGGACTAAGGCCCAAAACCTTCACCTATCCGCAAAACTCAAAGCCGTTAAGTCATCCCTCAAAGAGTGGAATCTTAATGAGTTCGGCAACATCGATCAATCAATCTCAAAATTGGAAAACAAGATCCAATCTTTTGCCTCCTTAGCCAACTCCCGTGACCTTGATCCAAATGAACTTCTAGAAAGAAACTTACCCAGTTCGAATTATGGGAATGGTTGAAAAAAAGGAACTCTACTAGGCCCAGTTATCAAGAGCCTTATGGCTGAAAGCAGGTGATAAAAACACAAGCTTTTTCCACGCAACTACAACTTTGAGGAAAAAGAAAAATGCCATCTCCTCTCTATCCATCAATGGCAAAATCATTGAAGATCCACTTGAAATCAAAGAGGAGGCAGTCAATTTCTTCAAAAACCTTTTCTCTGAAGATCACCAAAAAGACCTACCTTTTCCAACCTAAATTTCAACAGACTCTCCCAAATCCAAACCCAACTCCTCATCAATCCTGTCTCGAATGAAGAAATTGACGAAGCTGTGTCTTCTTGCGCCTCCGACAAGGCCCCCGGCCCTGATGAGTTTAATTTCCAGTTCATTAAATCGGCTTGGGAAATTATCAGAGAGGAGATATACAAAACAGTTCGTGTTTTTTGGGAAACTTCTCATCTTCCCCCGGGATGTAATTCGACTTTTATTGCAATGATCCCAAAAATCGAAAGCCCAAGTGGTTTGAAAGACTATTGCCAATCAGTATGGTTGGGAGCATATACACTAGTGGAAAAAACAACAAGTGCTCCGGTCAAAACCGTGCAAGTGCTCCGTATTTCACCCGTAGCAGACGCCATACGAGCACTTGAGCATTTGTCAAGTGCTACGGTTGAACTTAGATTCACAAGTGCTCTGGTTGTATTTTAAACCGAAGCACTTGTGAATTTTATATGCTCAAAATAAGTCAAGTGCTTTGGTTGCATTTTAAACCGAAGCACTTGAGCCTTTTTTTTTAAAGAAAAATTGTTTTAAATAAGTCAACCTTTGCGTGGTCTTCCCATTTTAAGTCTACCTTTTGATTATTCCTGACCAAGTCAATCTTTTAGCTTCATTAACTTCAATTACGTTAAATTAAAATGTTACCTAGAACTCTAGGTAAGAGCCGATTATAAGGCGACGTGTCAGGTAACTTTTGTCTTTGTTTCTTTTTCCTTTTTTTTGCTCTTTTCCTTATTTCCCCTCTAGCACCTGATTCTCCTCTCCTCTCTCTTCTTATTCTCTTTCTTCTATGTTCCTTTTTTTCTCTCTTTCCTTCATTTTTGTTGCTCACCAAAAAATTTGCAACAACACGACAGTAGGAACACGGCGGTAGCAACACAACTAGAGAAAGGCAGAGGAATTTGTGGAATATATTATTATATAAAAAAATATAATCTGAACCATACCCATAAAAATTTGTGGAATGTGCAACTTGAAGAAGAAGACCTACAATTCTTGAAGTACAAACCCAGCAAAGCCCACTCGAAAATTAGCAAAAAAATTATTCAGCCTAATGCCTTGAATTCAATCGACCTTAATTGACGATCAAGAACCAAATTGAAGATCCAAACAAATTTACATCAGAAGTTAACGCAAATAGAAAACAAAAAGCTTTATAAACCAAAGTTTCTGGAATTATTTCTAAAAGAATGAAAACGAAAATGAATTTAAGGGTGCAACTACAATCAGAGGAGTGAGAAAGAGAATTTAAGGGTTTTGGTTCTTTAACTATTTGGTACATAATCAGGAGAGTAAACAAATGCATAACAATTCAAAACCCCCAAATACTTATAAACATGCAAAACACCTTTTTCAATTGCAGTAATATGTAAATACATGTACAAGCTACTCAATTACGCAATTATTCATGATAATTTAATTAATCCCCTTCACAATTCCCTTCACAAATGGAGAAGAATGGCGTGCTAAGCTTATTACAAAGAGAATGGAGAAGATGAAGTGATGAAATAAAAGGAGGAGAGAGAGAGAAAGTACGTACTTCTATTTGGTGGGGGTGTTTTTGGGTGGGTTATGTAATTTGGTTGGGTTTTTGGGTGGGTATTTAGCTTTCGGTGGGTTGTGGGCGGGTCAGTGGGTTTATAAAAGTCAAACTTACAACTACATTTTTTTATGACCAGTCAATCCAGTAAACCGTAATATAGCATAATTAAAGTTAATGAAGCTACAAGGTGGACTTATTGAGGAATAATCAAAAGGTAGACTTAAAATGGGAAGACCACGCAAAGGTTGACTTATTTAAAACAATTATTCCTTTTTTAAAAAAAAAAATTAAAACTTGCTACCCTAGATGACCAACAGCATGGGTAACAAGTCTCTGGCTTATTCCAACAGCACATACTTGCATTTGCCCACAGCGGAAAAGTACGAAATCAATGCAGAACACGGAAAATGTAGAACTGTGCAAAATCTGTAAGCACACCTTGAATATCTAATATTTTAGCTCAACCCATTACCAATTTCTGTATCCTCAGCTGAGATATGACTTCCGAAAATCCATCCATTATGGATATTCTTTCGACTTAGATTTTATCAGAACAAACTTACCAAAAGGAGAACTTCAAATATACACTTATATTACATAAACTAGAAAAACCATAATCTTGGCAAAGTGTTCCATCCCAAAACCACCAATTTGCATAGCATATTGTATCTGCAATTTTCCAACAATTGCATTCATACCTAATATAACAATATGCTGAACTAGAGAATTCCACTTCTATCATATTCGTAAGACCTAAAAGGTGGAAAAATTATAATTACTTGGAAGGTGGATAATTTGAGCAGGACACATGAACATAAATAACACAAATGGTCTCTCCTTTTGATTTCTTCAAGCCCATTTCAGAGTTGATTTTCTTTCTTCAATCTCTTTCCAACTGCTACAAATATCTTGTTCTCCTCCATACCTTCTCTGATGCCTCTGGATACAAAATAATTACGGGATCAATACAGATAGAAGACAAAATTTTGGTTTATATAACTAAAATGAAATTCAAAGAGGATCAAACTGCCAAAGTAACAGGACTAGGTTATTAAATATAAAGGATATTCCATTCAGAAACATATAAAACTGATATTATTATAATGATCTTATGACTCTTATTTTATTTCTTTATGTCACTCAAGAATTGGTCAAATTAACATGCATAAAAATGATAGTTACTCCATCTCTGATCTCTCTATACAGGAAGAAATATGCAAATGCTCCATATTAGCATATAATGTGACTTCGTATTTTCTAACTTTGTCATCTTATTGATCATCGTATTTTCTATTAGTAGTCAAGACTCAAAGCTCTGGTATGTCTAAGTAACAAATAATTTGTGCACAGATTTCAGGAGTTGATTCTAGATATGCAAATTAGTTGACTGTTAGTAGATGGACATAAATGTCTGAAGGTTCTTTTCCTCTCCTCAATCATATCCAGGTTGTCTCCAGCGTTTGTCTAGTAACTTTGGTCATTAAGAGGTATTGGAAATCATAGTGAAAGAAGATAATTCCGTGATCTTCTCATTGCTTCAACAACGTAATATATACAACAGTAAGTTTCTTAACTAAATGTTAGACTTTAGGAAACTAAGTATACTATCCATACATAGGAGATACAAGAATATTTTTTTACAAAATACATATTCTATCACACCCCCACAGTCGTAGCGGGAGGTAATCGAACGCTGAGACTGTCTCTGAAATCTTCAAAGAGGACCAAGGGAAGACCCTTAGTGAAGATATCAAGAACTGCGATAGCGGGAAGGGACATGTAAAACACGGACCTCACCGCGAGCCACCTTCTCACGAACAAAGTGAATATACATCTCGATATGTTTAGTGCGTTGATGCTGAACTGGATTCCCGAATAAGTAAATCGCACTAATATTATCACAGTAAACCAAGGTGGCATTTCGAATGGGACATAGGAGTTCTAACAATAAGTTTTGTAACCAACATGATTCCGAAACCACATTCGCAACACCCCGATACTCCGCTTCTACACTAGAGCGGGACAAAGTAGCTTGGCGCTTGGAGGACCAAGATACCAAATTATCACCCAGAAAATACAGTACACGGACGTGGAACGTCGGGTATCCTGACAACCTCCCCAATCGGCATCAGTATAAGAAATAAGAGTGTTGATAGAGGAGGGATAAAGATGCAAACCATGAGTCAAGGTTCCCTGAATATAGCGAATGATACGCTTGAGAGCCTGCATATGTTCAACCATAGGATTATGCATGAATAAACAGATCTGCTGAACAGCATATGAGATATCAGGGCGAGTGAAAAGTAAGATATTGCAAGGCCCCTGCAAGACTCCGAATGCGTCGGATCATCATATGGAGTACCCGAAAGAGCACTTAACATGAGCTTAGTATCAACAGGAGTAGAAGAGGGCTTACAAGAAGTCATACCCGCGCGCTTAATAATATCCTCTGCATACTTGCGCTGGGAAAGAAAAAGACCACCCCTGTTATAAGAAACAACAATACCCAAAAAATAGTGCAAAATGCCCAAGTCCTTCATAGCAAACTCGGAACTAAGACGTCCAATGATAAACTGGCGAAGATCATCGGTGGAACATGTGAGAATAATGTCATCCACATAAAGCAAGAGATAAGCCATGTCACTACCATGATGATAAACAAATAAGGAGTTGTCAGACCTGCTGTTTACAAACCCAATGCTAGACACATAATCAGCAAACCTCTTATACGGGCGCGGGAGCCTCGTTTCAGGCCATATAAAGACTTTTTCAATAAACAAACATGATCAGGATATTGTGGATCACGATACCCCATAGGCTGATGCATGTACACCGTCTCCTTAAGATCCCCGTGTAAAAAGGCATTTTTCACATCTAATTGATGTAAAGACCATTTCCGCGACAAAGCCAAGCTTAGAACTGTGCGGATGGTAGCGGGCTTAACCACATGACGGAATGTTTCACCACAATCAATACCAACCTGCTGAGTTTTACCATCACCTACAAGACGGGCTTTGTGCCTCTCAAAAGTACCGTCAGACAATTCTTTATGAGAAAAAATCCACATAGAACGAATAACAGTCACATCAGGTGGACGGGGCACCAACTCCCACGTCTTATTTTCAATAAGAGCGTGATATTCATCATCCATGGCCAATTTCCAGTTCTGGTCACGGATCGCAGTCAAAGGGTTACGGGGTATAGGAGATTTGGAAACTGTGGTGTTAAGATTAAGACGGTTAGTAGGCTTGACTATGCCCCGTTGACTGCGGGAGACCATGCGAGTGGAAGGTTGTGAACAAGTCTGGGCTGATGAGGAGAGGAGGGGAGCTGACGTGCCAGACAGAGGAGAATGAGGGGGGGAAACTAGGCTGGAAGCAGCGTGGGAAGTGGAGGGGTCTGATGGGCTTAGGGAAGTACCAGGGGCGGTTGGGCCCAAAGGGGGAAGCGCTGAACCTGAGGCCTCAAGGGAGGGAAGGTCACGTGGGCCGTGAGAGGAGGGAACGGGGCCTAGTGGGACCACATAAGGCGGATAAGACAAAGGAGGGGGTTTGCGACTTTTGGGGCCGCCGAATGTGGGCCGACGAAATTTGTGAGACAAAATATAGGGAGAGGGGTCATCGATTCCAAAACTCATACGTAGACAAGGAATGTGAATGTAACTCAAAGAAAAGGAAATCTTGTCTCATCAAATACCACATGACGACACACAATAATTTTATTAGAAGCTAAATCAAAGCATTTAAAACCCCTATGATTAGCAGGGTATCCCAAAAAAACACAAGGCGTAGACCGGGCTTGAAGTTTATGAATAGTAGTATCCGGAAAGAGTGGGTAACATAAACACCCGAAGACCCGAAGGTGGGAATAGGAAGGATCTTTGTGGTAGAGTATTTGAAGAGGAGATTTGTGAGATAAAAGCTTGCTAGGAAGAATGTTGTGGAGGTATGTGGCCATTTGAAGTGCATGATGCCAAAAAGAAGGTGGTAAAGAGGCATGAGCAAGAAGGGTGCGAATCATGTTATTAAGTGAACGAATTTTACGCTCTGCTTTACCATTTTGTGATGAGGTGTGAGGACAAGCAAGACGGAAATACATGCCATTATGGTCACAAAAATCCCAAAATTGTCGGTTATCATATTCCCTACCATTATCACATTGAACATTCTTTATAGTGCAAGCAAATTGGGTACGAATAAATGTGCTTAAGGATTGAAATTTAGAGAAGACTTGAGATTTTTTAGACAACGGAAAAGTCCACAAGTACTTAGAATAATCATCCAAAAACAACACATAATAACGATGCCCAGCAGAACTTAGCACGGGAGATGTCCACAAATCACTATGTAAAATATCAAAAGGCAGGGAAGTAGTAGTTTGAGAAGACATAAAAGGGATTTTAATATGTTTCCCAAAAATACAAGACAGACAATTTGGAGAGCTACATGCTTCAGTACATTCAATGAATTTATTTTGTTTAAGAGAGTGCAAAATAGAAGCTCCCGGGTGGCCCAACCGATCATGCCAAAGAGAGGAGGCTAGGAAAGCTGATGAAGAGGTGAATTGATTTGAGGTGGTGGTGATAGGATAAAGGTCGCCAGTGCTCTCACACCTCATTAAACGTCTCCCCGTCTGAATATCCTTCACAAAAAAACCCAAAAGGATCAAATTCAACAATAACATCATTATCAGTTGTGAATTTCCGAACAGAGACCAAGTTTTTAATCAAATTTGGCGCATGAAGAACATTTTGAAGAGCTAAAGGAGGATTGAGGGATGACAACTGTGCATGACCAAAACCACGAACTGGAATTGTTTGACCACTACCAACAATAATACCATGTTTATTGCTCAAATTAAAATAAGACGTGAGATTACCTGGCATGGAAGTCATATGGGAAGTTGCACCGATGTCCATATACTAGTAGGCATCCGGAGGAGTAAGCGTCATAGTGTGAAAAGCAGATTCAATGTCTGTAGGTACATAAGTGGACTGATCAGCAACCATATAAGCTTGAGTGGGGCGTGGGCCCAGAAAAACTGGGCTTTGAACTGGACCAGACGCATGAGGAGTGGAAGATGGAGAAGGGCAGGAAGGCACTGCTAATAGATGAGGAATCCACCTCCACCCCCCTGCTTGATACGGCCAAGGTGGAAGGCCACCTGGCACCTGCTGCTGGTTGTTCGCCGGCGCTTGCTTGCCGCCACCGGAGCGCCCACCACCGCGGCCTTTGCCGCCGCCACGAGAACCACCAGATTTTTGGTGATGTTTTTATTGTTGTGGGAACCACGATGCCCACCGTTGCGACCATGGTGATAAGAAGAAGATGAATCCGACGAGTCATCACCGTCCTGCGTGGCCACCATAGCCGACGGGGAGGCATCAAACATTTGGTTGAGAGCCTTTTCTTCAAAAAGAAGGCTGGAACGAGCCTCAGAAAATGATGGCAAAGGCTTACTTTGCCGAATAATCGTACCAACACCCTTGTAAGCCTCGGTGAGGCCATCCACCATGCGAAGCACAAGGCGTGTAACACCCCAGAATTTCAAAGCAGGAAAGGAAAGAAATAATAATAGTATTAATAGGACGATGGAGGAAACATCGTCTTCTGGGAATGTCACTACTACAAGAAATGCGTTTAAATAACTAAGTGATAAAACCAACATAAATAAATAGTATAAATAATTTAAATTAATTAGAGTAATAATCAAAAGAGAAAACTAGCTCTTCAACTAACTGAAAGTCTGTGCCTAAAACATCTAACATTTTAATGCTCACATCTCAACCCGAGCCCAAAACCAAAGAACATTCTCATCAACATAACCTGCAAAAATATACAACAAATATCCACAATCAGTGGGGAGTAACTAACAACTCTCCCAGCTCAATTAGGATCCACATAGGAGTTATCAAGCATTAATAAATAAGTCTCAATCAACATAAAATATCAAACTGAACCAAATAATAGCCAAACAACAACTAACATTTTGACATGCTTAAATAAAGTAAATCAACAATAATGAACTTAAGATAATCATACAAGATCCATAACATAAGCCTCCAAAATAATTAAACAAAATAATATAATAGGTTTTGAGAAAGAGCAGAACGCCAGTGGATCGCAACCCACTTCCTAAGGTTTGTCGATCGAAATCTCCGGATGGCCTATGGGCTTACGTTCCCCTACCGCCCGTGTCTAAGAATGGCCAAACTCCCGATGCAGGATAGTACCCAGCTCGGCACTTCCCAACCTCTCGGACGACAACAATTAACCCGGGTAAAACCCCTAAATCGCAACCTAGGTGGTTGGCATGTTCTTCACCTGGGGACTACATCTATCCCACCTGGATATCTTAATCTCAATAAAATAGTTCTACAAATAATTACAATAATTTATTCATCCATTAATCCTCAAATATAAATAATAAGGATGCCCTTAAGGCCTTACACCCAAAATCGCAGTAAACTAGGATCGCAATCCAAAAGTCTCAATTCAACAATATTTATTCTTCCCAAAGTAATAGTAATAATAATACTAATAAAAAAAATCATTCCACCCAACTCAAAAGAATAAACCAACATTAAAACATACATATACACCAAAAACACAGTATAGTCAAATACTTCAACTACTACACCCTCGTTGTCCGAGTTTGGGTACAAGGTTAATTACAACGTTAGTTATAATACCCCGGTACATAACTCTTGGCGAAACGGTACTAAAGACAAGATTATTCTCCCTCGAGTACTGTAACGTCGACAACTTAGATATTGATTAATAAAAGTACAACATTATTATACTCTCAATTTAATTAAAAACAACACACACAAAAATCATAAGATAACTAATATTATCATAAATTTAAATGAACCACCAAAAAAAAATCACCTAACTTATAAATGGCCACCCTTTAACACACTTAGATAATAACAACCATAACATGCTAAAAACTAATATGACGCATTGAGAAAACTTCATAACTTCATTACAAAGGACTAAAGCATAACTACAACAATACCCTTCACAAGTAATACTTACCATGATAAACACTAACAAAGTTTCTGCAGGCAACCAAGTAATATCATCATGTGAGCAACAAAGATAACAAAGAGCTGCTGTAACTTAAGGTGCGGTGCACCTCGTCCACCGCTGCACCAACTTTGGCTTACGAGACAAAGCAGTGCGGGGCACCAAAACTAGAGGTGCGGCACACAGTGGTTCTACAGGCAGCAAGGATGTGATCTAATGCCGCCAAAAACTCACCCAAACTCCAATCAATATCATTTATCACCATACAGCGACAACAAACTCATGATAAACATATATATTAACCGAAGGAAAAAAAAATATTCTTCACATACTATATAATCATAAGCAGAGAGAATAAAATCATGTAATTCTAGACATGGATTCTACCATTACGACAAGAGGTTACCATGTAATTCTAATCATAGTATCAAACAAAGAATTTCATGAGATTGTCAATAACATCACACTAAACCATAAAATTCATGAAAACTCAACCAACATATAACATGAAATTATTCCCACCCCAATTCCTAGAATCATACTAACCCAACTTAAGTATTAAAAACTAGATAAATCCTAAACGAACTCTAATCATACTAGGAATGCCGTTAGTTACCTGGATTTTAGGTGGAAAATAATACTAGAACGGCGGAGAAAGAAGAGAATAACATTGCTCCCGAAAACTCCAAGAAAACCGGATGAGTCGTCTGATTGAAACGCAAACTGCGACCAATTCTTCGAGTATCTTCAAAAACTGATGACACCATGAGCAAGACCTCTCTGAGTAGATGAATTTCGACTGCTCACACGCCCAACTCCGATAAGAAACGAAGGAGATATGGGGCAAACAAGATGGGTGCGCATAAATGGCCGAAAACGCGAGAAGGGAGAAGGACTCTTTGTCTTTCTTTCTAAGGCTGAATTGAAGGGAGGTTTTGAGTGCAGCAAAATAATGTGATTATTCATATCATTAAGCAAAGGTTTAATTGCATTAAGATGGGTTAATGGGGGGATGGCTCTTCACCTTTTGGTGGTTACAAAGAGGGATAGAATATGCTAATACTATGCTTAATACTCCTCCTCTAAATTTTGGACAGCATAAGAAGGAAATGGGTTTGCAAAAATTCGTTACGTTGGTCGGCCCATAATATATACAACGCTTAAAAACTAAAATCACACGCTACTAAAATTTATAGAATTACTAAACTATATGATAAAATAAATACGCACATTATTGTAATATCCCATATCTAGGTAATACTAATTGTCGGATTAATTATAAATTAAATCTTTCTAAACTAACAAAAACAAGAGTTATAGATAATAGAAAGTATAATAACTTGTTAAACTTGACTATGGACAATAGGAACAACAAGTATATACTAAAAAGATGAGAAGCTAAACTTAGCCAAAATTTACAAAAAAATACCCCTATGGTCTAGAACTCTAGCCCTCCTTCTTCCTCTCACCGTGTCTCCTCTCATCAATCTCATGTCCATGAATTAGTTGAAGAAAACAATTGCAACTCTACAAAATTTTTCTATGCTCTTGTCAGTAGCCTCCCATTTTAAGCCCAAAGTCAGCAAAGAACAACTCCTTGAGCCAACAAAAAAATCTCAAACGAAGATCACCGTATCTCCTCCATTAATGAACACCTTGACTAAGTAGATTTTCATGAACAATGGTGAAGTTTTAACCCATTTTCAGCTCTATAAATACCCAGGCAATTACCATTCAAGCATTCAAGCAAAAACCAAAAACTAATTACTCACCAAATGTTCCAAAAATCACACTTTCTCTCTCTCCTATTTCCTCTCTGTTTTTTTTGAAGAACTTGCTGTAATACAGCCACCAACGCCACGACCACAGCACCATCACCAACAATTTTCATCCTTTCATCTCACCTCACCACCACCTAAGAACTAATCAGAATTTTTCAGTCAACAACTCGCCGGAAAACGCGACCCAAAGAAACCCAAAAAGAAAACCTCAATTTTCTCTCTCTCTCCTCTGTTTTGGGCGAGCTACACCGCACCACCACCACCACCGGCTGCCGCCGGCTCGCGCGACACCTGCGCCGTGCTCATCCTGCCTCGGCCGTCACTCGCCGGAGCTCTGCCGACCAGCAGCACTCTCTTCGCACGCTTCTCTTCTTCGCGCGTCGCTGTACCGCGCAGCAGCACCGGCGACCTTCGCCCCACATCGTTCCGCCGTCGCTCCATCGTTCTCGCCGCCGACGCCGACGCCGCTGCTCGCTGCCGTCCACCGGAGCCGGAATCCCCTGCCTCGCTGCACTGTCGTCCCTGCTCTAAGAAGCAGAGGTAACGACATTCCTCTGATTTATTTAGAAGAAATTCTTATTTTCTTTTTATGTTTAATCCAAGCCCGGTTTAGTCCATTTTCTATTTAGGATAGTTTTGGGCTCAGGAGAACCCAAGTTGAACTAAACTTAAGTATTTATAATCCGAATTTTATTATGTTGGGCTAAAAAGATGTTTGAACTTATTATGTGGACTCGATTTCGTTAGTTTAATTAAACCACTTAACTTGACTCATAAAAATTATTATTGGGTTATATTTCATGATTACTAAATTAGTTGAGTTATTTAAAACTAAATTAAATCCAATAAGCTTGTTATTTATAATATGAGTTTAATTTATTATTACCTCCACTAATACTTAAGCTTACTTATAATAACAAGATAGCTTGACTTACGAGTTTTATGAGATTAAATAATGTTATAATAATGTTAACAGGTTCTATTATAGCTTTAAACTCAATTAGTTTAATAATAAACGATTGTTTAGTGATTAAACTATGAACTCGAATAATAATATATTTTCGAATGGTTATAGGTTATGTATTAATATAACTTTAAGGTTTCGATAAATTCTAAAAGTATAACTAAAAGAGTTATTTCACCTAATTAGTGGTTTAAGAGTCACCTTAAGAAGTTGTTAACAACTAAGATAATAACGACCTTTAATAAGGCCTTTACGACGTTATAAGGAACGTTATGACGTTAATAAGCGCTAGCTAATATTTAGGCTTAAAAGCTAAATAACGAAACGTTCATTAATAAAATTATTCTTGAATAGATTAAAGAAGATAAAGGATATTACAAGCCTCCCGCTATCAAGATTATTAAGCGGAATTCTGTAACGTCTAACGCTAACACCAGCACTCCCCTTCCAACTATGTTTTATGATGCTTTATACGATGTTTATGCGATGTTGTATGGTGTGCGGGATATGAAATGTTTGCTATGTAAATAATGTTTATTAAACGATTTAATGCTATGAAGTACGACGATTTTGATGTTATGAAGATATAATGATGTTATTTTATGGATGCAAAGAAAAGAATATGTTGTATCATAATGATTATGAATTTATGTACTTAAAAGATATGAAACATGATAAATTCAAGTGAAAGATGGTTCTTGGCAGTACGATGTTATGTTGGTCGTGCACGTACCGTTCTATTTTATGGCGGAAACGCCACCTTCTGGTTAGGGGCAATTGTCCCTGGTGGCACCGCACTATGCATGGCTTTATGCCACCTTCTGGTTAGGGACAATGTCCCTGGTGGCTATTGCCTTATGATTATGATGATGATGATGATGCTTATGGGAGACGTCCCTTATGTTATACTCGCCAAGTTACCAATAAGATAATTATGATGATGAACATGATAAAAGGTTAATAATGAATTCATGTTTACATAAAATATTTATGAAATGTTTTTACTTTATTCTATCCTCCCTGTTTACAACTAAAATGAATTGAAATGAATTTACGATGTTAGAGTAGTATGTTACCGAGCTTCGGCTCACGACGTTTTGTTTCTCTCGTTTTAGGTATTGACGGGGATGACGGAATGGCGTAGCAGCTGAGGAATACTTACTACTTAAATTATGCGTACTCTTATTATTATGTATTCTAAGCTTAAGAACATTAGTTTATAAACCTTAATTATGCCTCACCTAGTTATTTATGCATTTCAAAGTTAGATATGAAGTTTCATATTTATAATGTTATGTTCTTTAACGAATTTATGTTGCCTTGTATTTTCCCAAAAGGAAAGTACGGCAGTAACGCACCGACTAAGATAGGTCTTCCACTGCTAATCAAAAGTTAATTAATGAATTAATGATGCTTAGAAGTCGGGGCGTTACAATTATATATATAACTAATAAAATTCCTAAATAAATATATACACTTTAAATTAATAAACACAACCACATAATGCAACAACTAAATAATTATACATGTTCAAAATAGTTTAAATAATAAATTATTTTATTTTAACGTAAAATATTATTTTAATATAAACAAACACCAAAATAAAAAGTGAAAATTACTGGGTGTTACAATCACTCCCCCTTAAAAGAGTTTCGTCCTCGAAACTTCAAAACAACCAAGAGATCGAAGAAAATAGTCTAGATAAGGAACATTAAGAAAGACACACATCAATGGATCTTATTAAGAACTAAACAACTTTGCGGGTATAAAATTTGATATCTCAAATAATATACATTTTATTTTGGAAGACCAAAAAGAGTTGTATTGTAAAGAGGTATTCATTTATAAAATGTGAAAGAACCAAAGACAAGTAGGTAAAAACGCTTGCACAATAAACTATAGGTAATTTTGCAAAAGAAGCAGAATAAATATTTATGTAAAATTATAAAAGAATAAATCAACATACATAAACATTTTCGTAAAAGAAACCAAGAAGCAAAAGTTCGTAAATTGATAGCCAAACCAATTTAAATAGAGGTAACCACACAAAGCTTATACTCCACTTAAAGAGATAAGAACACTTTAATAAAGAGTAGCTAACTCGCTTTATTAAAATAGCACTAACTAACGAACTCAAGTCAAGACATATGTTATAAGAGCGTACGCCTCCTAAACATAAATATGAAGTTTTAAGTTCGCAAAAGAAATTGATAACTTTAAAATAAATTTCACAACGACGAAACACTAATAATAAATATAGGCGATAAAATACTAAATAATAAACAACAATTTTAAATTTTGCCAAGTCGACACAAATGTGCATGGAACCACCCATTGCAACCTAGTATCAACAAAACAATATTTGAAAGTCTTCTTATCAAATCGACATTAAAGTTTACCGGAATCACCCAATATAAACTTAATATCAACTCAAAAAGAAAACTAACTCAAAATAGGTAAAATGTGTCAACTTATCAAATTGACATACAAGTCAAAGGAATCACCCATTATGACTCAATATCAACTCAAACAAGTTTAAAATTTAGACTTATCAAATTGACATACAAGTCAAAGGAATCACCCATTATGACTTAATATCAACTCAAACAAGTTTTAGATTTCGGCTAAACACAATTTTCTTTTCAAAGAGAATAGCAAAATATTAACAATAACAAAACTTGAATATCAAAATATAATTCTAATATAAGTATGAAATTTATTAAGAGCTAATATATAAAATATTATTTGAAATATGAACTCAAGTTCGAAAGTTTTGTAAATGACAAAAAAAAAAAATACAAATAAGAAGTACTCACATAAAACCAACACTTTGTTGAAAGAAATAGACGCTCTATATCGTCTCACATAATAAAACACATTATTAAGCAACCATAAAAAAAAATAGAATAACAGCAATGCACTATTATTGACTATGTAAAAATAAAATAGAAGTTTATTTTTAAAATGCACAACACAAAATAATTTAAACGCGCAACTCAACCCCGAACTAGAGAGCTATAAATTACTTCGCTTTCGCTGCGCACTCTGATAACAAGAAAGGTAAAACGTAGGAGGCCCTGCAAATAAGATTAGCAAACTTGGTAGACTAGTTCCACCAATAAACAAATAACTATACATATTATATATGCTCCACAAGCATGAGAGCACACCACATTCCATAAGGCTTCCTCTTACTTACTCTACCCATCTTTCTCTCATTATAGCGAAACTACGAAACTTAATTCTAAACAAATTTTATCTCCTATGGCTAACTAATAATTCTAAAGAATCATTAGCAACTCGTTTCGCAGTTTTAGGAGCGTTTTGCTCGATACCAACCGTAACACCCCGCAATTTCAAAGCGAGGAAAGGAAAGAAATAATAATAGTATTAATAGGACGATGGCGGAAACATCGTCTTCCTCGGAAATGTCACTACTACAAGAAATGCGTTTAAATAACTAAGTGATAAAACCAACATAAATAAATAGTATAAATAATTTAAATTAATTAGAGTAATAATCAAAAGAGAAAACTAGCTCTTCAACTAACTGAAAGTCTGTGCCTAAAACATCTAACATTTTAATGCTCACATCTCAACCCGAGCCCAAAACCAAAGAACATTCTCATCAACATAACTCCGCAAAAATATACAACAAATATCCACAATCAGGTGGGGAGTAACTAACAACTCTCCCAAATTTCAATTAGGATCCACATAGGAGTTATCAAGCATTAATAAATAAGTCTCAATCAACATAAAATATCAAACCGAACCAAATAATAGCCAAACAACAACTAACATTTTGACATGCTTAAATAAAGTAAATCAACAATAATGAACTTAAGATAATCATACAAGATCCATAACATAAGCCTCCAAAATAATTAAACAAAATAATATAATAGGTTTTGAGAAAGAGCAGAACGCCAGTGGATCGCAACCCACTTCCTAAGGTTTGTCAGATCGAAATCTCCAGACAGCCTATGGGCTTACGTTCCCTACTGTCTGTGTCAAAGAATGGCCAAACTCCCGATGCAGATAGTACCCAACCTCAAGACTTCCCAACCTCTCGGACGACAACAATTAACCCGTGTAAAACCCCTAAATCGCAACCTAGGTGGTTGGCATGTTCTTCACCGGGGACTACATCTATCCCACCTGGGATATCTTAATCTCAATAAAATAGTTCTATAAATAATTACAATAATTTATTCATCCATTAATCCTCAAATATAAATAATAAGGATGCCCTTATGGCCTTACACCCAAAATCAGCAGAAACTAGGATCGCAATCCAAAAGTCTCAATTCAACAATATTTATTCTTCCCAAAGTAATAGTAATAATAATACTAATAAAAAAAATCATTCCACCCAACTCAAAAGAATAAACCAACATTAAAACATACATATACACCAAAAACACAGTATAGTCAAATACTTCAACTACTACACCCTCGTTGTCTGAGTTTGGGTACAAGGTTAATTACAACGTTAGTTATAATACCCCCAGACATAACTCTTGGCGAAACGGTACTAAAGACAAGATTATTCTCCCTCGAGTACCGTAACGTCGACAACTTAGATATTGATTAATAAAAGTACAACATTATTATACTCTCAATTTAATTAAAAACAACACACACAAAAATCATAAGATAACTAATATTATCATAAATTTAAATGAACCACCAAAAAAAAATCACCTAACTTATAACAAACCACCCTTTAACACACTTAGATAATAACAACCATAACATGCTAAAAACTAATATGACGCATTGAGAAAACTTCATAACTTCATTACAAAGGACTAAAGCATAACTACAACAATACCCTTCACAAGTAATACTTACCATGATAAACACTAACAAAGTTTCGCGGTCAACCAAGTAATATCATCATGTGAGCAACAAAGATAACGAAAGAGCTGCTGTAACTTAAGGTGCGGTGCACCTCGTCCACCGCCGGACCAACTTTGGCTTACGAGACAAAGCAAAGGCGGGGCACCAAAACTAGAGGTGCGGCACACAAGGTGGTTCTACAGCAAGCAAGGATGTGATCTAATGCCGCCAAAAACTCACCCAAAATCCAATCAATATCATTTATCACCATACAGCGACAACAAACTCATGATAAACATATATATTAACCGAAGGAAAAAAAAAATATTCTTCACATACTATATAATCATAAGCAGAGAGAATAAAATCATGTAATTCTAGACATGGATTCTACCATTACGACAAGAGGTTACCATGTAATTATAATCATAGTATCAAACAAAGAATTTCATGAGATTGTCAATAACATCACACTAAACCATAAAATTCATGAAAACTCAACCAACATATAGCATGAAATTATTCCCACCCCAATTCCTAGAATCATACTAACCCAACTTAAGTATTAAAAACTAGATAAATCCTAAACGAACTCTAATCATACTAGGAATGCCGTTAGTTACCTGGATTTTAGGTGGAAAATAATACTAGAACGGCGGAGAAAGAAGAGAATAACATTGCTCCCGAAAACTCCAAGAAAACCGGATGAGTCGTCTGATTGAAACGCAAACTGCGACCAATTCTTCGAGTATCTTCAAAAACTGATGACACCATGAGCAAGACCTCTCTGAGTAGATGAATTTCGACTGCTCACACGCCCAACTCCGATAAGAAACGAAGGAGATATGGGGCAAACAAGATGGGTGCGCATAAATGGCCGAAAACGCGAGAAGGGAGAAGGACTCTTTGTCTTTCTTTCTAAGGCTGAATTGAAGGGAGGTTTTGAGTGCAGCAAAATAATGTGATTATTCATATCATTAAGCAAAGGTTTAATTGCATTAAGATGGGTTAATGGGGGGATGGCTCTTCACCTTTTGGTGGTTACAAAGAGGGATAGAATATGCTAATACTATGCTTAATTAATACTCCTCCTCTAAATTTTGGACAGCATAAGAAGGAAATGGGTTTGCAAAAATTCGTTACGTTGGTCGGCCCATAACATATACAACGCTTAAAAACTAAAATCACACGCTACTAAAATTTATAGAATTACTAAACTATATGATAAAATAAATACGCACATTATATATATAACTAATAAAATTCCTAAATAAATATAGACACTTTAAATTAATAAACACAACCACATAATGCAACAACTAAATAATTATACATGTTCAAAATAGTTTAAATAATAAATTATTTTATTTTTAACGATAAAAATATTATTTTAATATAAACAAACACCAAAATAAAAAGTGAAAATTACGGGGTGTTACAAGGCGACTGTCAGATATCGGGGCCCCCACACTCCTCAATTGATCAGAGAGAGTCTTGAGTCGTTGACAATAAGCCGACGCAGTCCGAAAATCAACCATCTTCACACGAGTGAAGTCTTATTCAAGGGCAACGGCCCGGGACGTTTGGTTGTCTTGAAATATGTCACGTAGTCTATTCCAAGCAGCCATGGCAGTAGAGTCAGCCTCAAGAATAGTGTGAAGAAGATCGGTGGAGATGGTGGCATAAATCCATTGATGCACCGTGGCGTCAAGTGTAGACCACAATTCTTTCTCGTCGGCAGTGAGAGTCTTCGTGGTACTCTCAATAGGAGGAATTATATGAGCAAGAACTCGATGTGGTCGAGCATGGAGTTTAAATAAGTCGGCCCATGCATTATAGTGTTCCGTTTCCATCTCAAGAACAAGAGGAATATGATTCTTGATATTTGTGACGGCAAGTGCCGGATGATAATCAGATGAAGGCATGAGTACTAACGGAATAGACTGAAAAAAAACAAGAGAAGAGGATGAAGAAGGCTAGGGCAGCGGAAGACAAGAGGAAGGAGGAAGAAACTCTAGGCGTGTGATACCATGAAAGAAGATAATTTCGTGATCTTCTCATTGCTTCAACAACGTAATATATACAACAGTATGTTTCTTAACTAAATGCTAGACTTCAGGAAACTAAGTATACTATCCATACATAGGAGATACAAGAATATTATTTTTACAAAATACATATTATATCACATAGAATTAAAATTAGAAATCATACAAGAGAGGCGTGTTCAAGAATAAAAATTAGAAATCATAGAAGTAACAATGACGCAATCAATACATGAATGAAATTGACAATCCCATACCGCCAGAGAAGAAACTGTTAAAGCACATTGTGGAGGAGTATTGCACTATGGCATAAATAAGTTTCTCCTTATGACCAATGCCATGTAATAGTTTCCTCCTCTCAAAGTCCATTATCTCACAAGTAGTTAATGTACTGCAACCAACTAATGTCATATTTCTCTATAATACCTAGAACTCATAACTTGATTTAAACTTGAATTAGTCATAAATTAGGGTTGGCCTTGTATTAGTTATCAATTAGACTTGAGTAACCATTATCAGAACTTATTTAAACACACTTGAACATACATATTCAAAACTAATATGAACTTGTTCCTAAAACTTGACTTTACAAGGCGAAAAGAATGAAGCCAAACAAAAACAGGCTCTCATGAAAAGAGCATCTAAGGCATTGATACCCCAAATTACTTAAAAATTGTACACCATATACACGTATTGCAATCACACAGAAGAGAAAGAAAAGACGGACAAAGGAGACTGACCTTTAAATTCACTATTAAAAGCATGGTACTACCAAGCCCCTTTCACTTTATAACACCAAATAGGCATACCACTTCAACAAAATGACAAGTAAATAAAAGTATCAAAAGTAATATTTCAGCCTTCAATCCATATACGCTTTTGCACCCTATCTTTCCAGCATTCTCCCTCTCTTTATTATTCGTTCATCCCCCACAATCGACCACCACAAGGCCATATAATCAAAAGTAATGCTTAGTTGCTTATACACTATGATTATAGATGCTGACAACATGAATAAAGATGAACATTCTTACCGCCATATCTCCCAATGACTTGCTGCAAATTGGCCAGATATAGTAGCTGCAAGTATAAGCCTGACATCACAAAAAAGAGGAGACAATTAATTCAAACATTTATCATTAAAAAGTATCACATACGATGAAGACAAAATGAACTAGCAAAAACAACATCCTCTAACCCACTAACTTGGAAGCAATTTGAAATGTTAAATGCATACATATGGTCAACAAGCTTCACACTCGGGCAAAGAATTGCCAATCATGCAATGGAAGAAGTCTCGAACCAAGTCCCTTTCCCACACAACACAAGTTGCGTAAAACGATAATGATAGACACTCCCGAAGACATAATGTTAGAAGAAGGAGAAGACTATCAAGTAGTTTTACCAAAGGGAAAGATATCAACAACAACAAAGATGAAAGTCCTACGATATCTTTTGCTTCAATGATAGCCCATACAGAAACCGAAAAATTTTATTGGGCCAACCAGCTGGAATCTTTAGTAGACAAAATGACATTTGCAAACCAACTGAAAATTAACAGATCATTTATGAGACAAAATAAGGGAGTGAAATATCTCTTGCTTCAACGAAAGCAGGAAACCACAAACTATAACATCCAAATGGCCGGCATTGAAGCTTCTCCAAAAATAAGTTGAATCAATACGATTTATCATTAATTAGATTCTTAGAACATATAAATGAAATCCACAAACAATAATACGAGACAATCCGCTTTGCGTAACCATCTCGCCTTCACGATCTCTTCGTTATAGGATTAGGATAAGAAACAAATGAGAACTTTGAAATAGATCAAAGCAAAGTTGAGGATGACAGGTTATATAATGCATAAAACGAAGCTAGATAATTGGCCGATATTGTTGATCCGGACTCTTCCTTAATTCATTTGATTTTTTTCTATGAAATAAAAAAAAATTGGTTTTGCCACTTTTAGTCGCTTATTCATGCTCCTCGCTTACTAAGTTTAGAAAATGAAAGAAGAAATAGCAACATTGATTACCTTTTTGTTATAAAAAATGCGATTATGTGACATATTTAATCTATTCAAAGTAGATTTATGAGAAAAAATTAAACGACAATAAGAATAGAAAATAAAGATTGCAACTTTAAGCAAAATCAAGAAAAAGGGAGAGGAATTTACCAAAAGAAAGATCGAATCGGTGGTTTTTGGGCGTTGGTGAGATCTTAGTGAGAGAGAGCGAGCGAAAGAGGCATAGTGAAGAAACAAGGGGAAACGAAATACTTCCTCCGTATCAAATTAAATGCAATAATTCAGGTTGCACGGTCTCCTAGGCAAAATTTCTTAAGGATTAATTAACAAAAGTGAGGGCAAGTGTTTAGAGCATTCTTATCAATGAATCCAAAAAAAGGTTCATCCTTCTCTCTTCTCCACATCATTCTCACAAACCATTTCCAATTTCACTCTTAACCATGAACCCAAAAATAATGGTTCATCACTCTCTCTCATCCTTTTTCCTACCCCACCACATTTTCTCTCTCTTCAAATAATTCTATGGAGTTGTATTAATTAATGTAAAACTATTTTACGCTAATTAATTATAATTAACTCTTATAATTATTAATTTGTAAATATTAATTTTAATTATATAATAATTATCGATGAATAATTAATTATCGTAATCTAATTAAATTTAATTTTTGAAAATTAATTAATATTAGTTGACAAATAGTAAAAAAGATGCATCCATTCAAAACATATTACATAAATCAAATGAAAAGAAGACACGGAAATTAAATGCAACACTAAAACAAAAACTAAAATTGGTAAAATTCCATTGTTTTAGTTCTCATTCCTACCGAACTTTGCCCATATATGTTCGATCAAATCGTTTTTCAAAGATAAATGAGTTTGTTGATCTTCGATTTGTGCTTTGTGCTGCAAATACGTGTTGATGTCGACAATTCACTCGTTATGATATTCAAAGTGACCTTCTTGCTCTTCGTTGTTTCTCTGAGCAAAACGACGTCGAGATCTGCCTGCGTCAAACTCTGATGGATCCATGTAATTTTGGTAGGTTTCTCGTTCATCTTCAACCATCATGTTGTGCATGATTATGCATGCCAACATAATCTTATGAAGTATGTTCACATCCCAAGCAAGGGATGGCATCCGAATAATAGCAAATCGAGCTTGTAGCACTCCAAATGCTCGTTCCACGTCTTTCCTTGCTGCTTCTTGATGTCTTGCAAAGAGTCTGTCTTTATGAGATTGTGGTCTCGTTATGGACTTCACAAAAGTAGCCCATTTGGGATAGGTACCATCAATAAGGTAATAACATTTGTTATATTGATGGTCATTTACAACGAAATTAACAGTTGGAGCTCGACCTTCTAAAACATCTTCAAACAAAGGAGATCTATGAAGTACGTTCATATCGTTGCAACTTCCTGGCATTCCGAAAAAAGAATGCCAAATCCACAAGTCCCTATCAGCTACAGCTTCAAGCACAAGTGTAGCTACCCCTGCCCTTCCTTGAGATTGTCCTATCTATGCTGTTGGACAATTCTTCCACTCCCAATGCATACAATAGATGCTACCAATCATGCTAGGAAATTCACGTTCTTCTCCAATTCGTAACAGCCTCATCAGATCGGCTTCATTCGGGCGTCTTAAGTACACATTACTAAATTGGTTAATGACGCCATCAATGAATCTCTGAAGTGCCAATCTTGCCATACTATCACTAATACGTATGTACTCATCGCAAGCGTTAGAAGCACACCCATAAGCTTATTGTCGTATTGTTGCGGTACACATTTGCAGCAGCGACAAGCCAAAACGACCGGTGCAATCCCTCTTTTGTTCGAACCAGTCGTCATTCCTCACAACTTCATTCATGATACGCTCAAAAACATGCTTTTGCATACGAGATCTACGTCGAAACAACCTACTTGAGTAAACTGGATTTTCTGCAAAATAGTCATTGTATAATCTTAAATGACCTTCTTCTCGACCCCTATTAGTCGAGGTTGAGTACATCCACCCTGCCTCATTCCGGAGTGACCGCCGACACAAGGAATGGGAGATAAGTATGAGTGACATTGTCGATCATGTCATCTACTTCTTTGTTCTCCATATCCCTCATTTCCTCTTCTAAATCATTAGAACAAGAAGAGGAAGTTCAACTGATACTAAATTTGTAGGAATTCATTTTAGATTTGTAAGATATCTGATTTTGGTAGGGGAGATTGTTGTAGAGAATTGTTGACTCTGATCCTTTTTATATATACTAATGGAGGAGCATGGCTTCTCTGAAAATGAGTAGGTAATGATGTCTCTTCAGAGACAATAACACATGGGTTTTCTGAAAAGTAGTATGGGATCAAAGAGATGTCTCTTCAGAGACAATAACACATGGGTTCTCTGAAAAGTAGTATGGGATCATAGAGATGTCTCTTCGTAGACAAGAACACATGGGTTCTCTAAAAAAGTAGTATGGGATCATAGAGGTGTCTCTTCAGAGACAGTATCACATGGGTTCTCTGAAAAAGAGTAGGGATCATAGAGGTGTCTCTTCAGAGACAGTATCACATGGGTTCTCTGAAAAGGAGTAGGGATCATAGAGGTGTCTCTTCAGAGACATTATCACATGGGTTCTCTGAAAAGGAGTAAGGGATCATAGAGGTGTCTCTTCAGAGACATTATCACATGGGTTCTCTGAAAAGGAGTAAGGGATCATAGATAATGGGCAAAATACTCAAACTTTTTATTACAGAAACTCACATTACAACAAAAACTTAAAACATTAATACTCAAACACTCAAATTAAACTAAAACATAATACATTAACACTCAAACATACAACATAATATAATTAATAACGCTCACACCTAAAACATATTACATAGACACTAAAAGCCTAAACAAATTACGGCAAACGTAAATTCTACACTCCCGTAAAGTGGTTAAAGTATATTCGCAGATTGTTGATCATTTCATCTTCCCATGGTAGGCGATTTCCTTAGATGTTAATGATTGGAGCATTTTCCAATTCATGTGATATTGTTGCATCTTTAAGTTTTTCTCCTCTAATTTCATCTGCCTCTGCCTGTTTATCTCTTCCAACTCGAGTTGCCTTTGCTTCTTTGCTTCCTTTTGCTTAAGAAACTGTAGTTTCTCATGTTGCATATCGATATCTAATCCCTTCCGCTCACCATAGAGTTGAAGTCTGTCACCAAACGATGAAAAAGCTTCAATAGCTTCACCGGTTCGCTCTTACCCTCGAGTCCGGCCTTAGCTTTCTTGTTGCCTTCCCGGATGAGGCGAGTGATAATCCCGAACATCTCTGCTTGTGGGCGTGGTTGGTGTGGAGCCTCCATCCTCATACCTTGTTCTCTTCCCACTACTTCCAGAACCAACGGATTCATACATTTGAGGCGTATTCGAAGGACGTCCACGTGTTATCTTGTAAACGGGGTTACTCAAGAGTGGAACGATACTTTTCGAACTTCCTCATCAAAATAATCCATTCATCATAGAAGTGAAATTTACCTCCTGTGCTTTCAAATATCTTATGGGTTTCGGAGATCACATCATCATCATTTTGGCCACTCCTCTTTCTTACCTCTTCCTTGTCGTAGCATCCACACCACTTTTGCACCGCTTTAGACATTCCGAACCATTGGCCCTTCATACCGCCAATAGTGCGGAACCGAATTTCATGAGGGTTGGCTTCTCTCGCTCCCCTCGTATTTTTCCATCACTCTCCCCCAATACGCACCCTTTTTTGTTGTGTTCCACGAATGTTGTCTAAACTCGTATTCATGTATGCTGAGACTAGTGCTTCTTTTTCAGCTTTCAACCAAATCTTTTTCTCAGTTACTATGGGTTCTTGAGATTGTTGTGGAGTTGGTTGAGGAGTTGGTTGAAATTGTGTTGGTTTAGACAAAAGTTGAGTGAAGGTTTGTTGCGTGCATGAAACTTCAAATTCACCATCATCTTCATCTTCATCTTCATCATCATCATCATCATCATCATCACTATCATCATCATAATCTTGATTTTGTGGATAATTTTGTGGGTTATGGGAACTCTCAGGGGTGGAATTATATTGGTAATTCTGTTGTTGTTGGCGATAATTTTGGGGGTAATTTTGAGGATAGTTTTGAGTTGAATTTTGTGAATAATTTGAAATATTTTGCTCATAATTATGCGGATTAATGTGGGTAATTTGGGGGGTTTTGGGGATAATTATTAAGATTTTATTGGTAATTCATGGGGTTTTGGTTCGTATTTTGTTGTGGATTTGTTGGACGATTTATGCGTCTTCTACTAGGATTAGGATTTGGTACATAATTAGGATAATTAGAATCCATAATTATGAAATATTTTTTCTGAAAGATTGTAAGTTAAAGCAAAATTATGTGATAAAAGAAATGATAATAGGGGGAGAAGAGAAATCTGAAATTGTGAATAAAGTATAGCAAAATGGGTGTCTATTTATAGAGAATGAAAAACTATGAATTTCGGTATTTTTTTTTGAATTGTATTTTTTTGAAATATTAACGTTACAAAAATTGTAACGTTAATAATAAGAGGATCAATAGAAACTAAACACTTGGCGGAATTTGAGAGGCCCGCAAGCACCGGGCACCACATCGAGCGGGTCGAGGATGCCGCACTTTTTCGTCCTTTGTGAGCCGCTCCAACGAATCCAAGGCGAACATGTGGCGATCGCTTTTTTTTTGGGTTTTCTTCCCCTTCCTTTGCCAGCGTGTTGTGTTCGTTAATTTTCACGAACCATTCGGAAATCCGAATGGTAGGGCCTCGATCCACGCGTGAACCATTCTCCAGCCTCATCATTAAGAGAAAAATAATGGTTCAAGCTTATGAACCATTTTGGGTTCATCATTAAGCTTGCTCTTAGTGTAATTAACCACCATCAAGTACCACCACCACCTAATGCCGCCACCACATACTATCGCCGCCACCACCAACACCACCTAGGCACCACCGAGGCACCACCAACACCACCGAAATGCCACCACCACCAACACCATCAAAACACCACCACCATCAAAACACCTTCTTGTTTCCCGAAATTCGAAGAGAGAGAGAGATTCAAAATTCGAAATTCCAACACCTAGGGGCGTAAGCGGACTGCGAAAAGTCCAGAGTCCAATCCACCCATCCAAACTTGTCTGACCGGACCGGATCGAAATTTTTTGACCGGACTCGGACTCAAATTTTCGAGTCCAAATATTTTCTGACCGGATTTGGACTCACACCTTTGGAGTCCAATAAGTCCAATCCATCCAAAAATACTTTAATATATAATATATATTTAATATTTATATATATAATGTATATATATTTAATATTTATATATATAATATAAAAGATGTATGTGACTTATTTTATGGAATGAATATAATGAGCTTAATTTTTCAAATTCAATTATGAGAAAACGTTGTGAATCATTGAATCTAAATCGGTGGAAAAAATAATATAATAATCGGATCGACTGACTGGATCGGATTCGGACTCAAGAAAAAATAATCGGCCGGATCGACTGGACTCAAAAATATTTGGATCGGACTTGGACTCAATTTCTCGAGTCCAAAAAACTTTGTACTGGATTTGGATTTGGCAAAGTCCAATCCAAACCCAATCCCCTTACACCCCTACCAACACCATCAAAACACCAACACCATCAAAACGCCAACACCATCAAAACGCCACCATCAAATTCGAAATTCCACCTCCACAACACCACCGAAACGAGGGAAAGAGATCGAAGAGAGAAAGAGATGCAGGAGAGAGAACGAAGGAAGATGGAGGTGAGAGAATGACGAGAAAGGAGATCGAAGGCGGTAGGGTGGTTGTGTGGTGGTAGGGATATCGATGGAGGATGTAGGTGAGAGAAAGGAGTTCGATGGAAGATGGAGGTGAGAGAAAGGAGATCGAATCTAGAGGATGTCGGTGGTTTTGGGATGGTGGGGGAGGAGATCGAAGGTGGAGTATCACGAAGGTGATGATGATGGTGGTGGGTGGCGGAGGACGTATGAAGGTCGCCGGCGAGAATGGTGATGATGATGGTGGTGGTGGAGGACAGAAAATGGTGATGGAGGATGGTGGTGGTGGAGGATGGAAAATGGTGATGGAGGATGGTGGTGGTGGAGGATAGAAAATGGTAGAGGATGGAGAAAATGATGATGGAGGATGGTGGTGGTGGAGGAAAGAAAATGGTGATGGAGGATGGTGGTGGTGGTGGAGGACAGAAAATGGTGGGAGGATGGAGGAGAGAGAAATGGTGGTGGGTAGATTAATTTAGATAGATTAATTTTGATTAGGTTTGTAATTAATTTGATTTGGGTAGTATAATATGTGTTTTAGTTTTTTAATAAGGACATTTTGGTAATTTAAGGGGTAAAAATCATACCAAAAATAGAAAGAAGGAAAGTGTTGCATTTAATTTGAAACATCCATTTTTAGAAACTGTTGCATTTAATTTGATATGGAGGAAGTAGGAGTAATCTGGCGAAATACACGATGAAAAATCATCAGCAAAAATGAAACATATCAACAACAAAAACAAAACGAAACAACAACCAAAACGAAACAAATCAACAACGAAAATAAAATAATCAATAATATAAGGAAGAAAAAGTAGTGAAGAAGCCAGGAAGAATGAGGAAGGAAGCGTCACGAAGCACGAACAAGAATTATGGTTAGGGTTTGTTCTGGCGGAGACTTCGTCATCGGCAGTGGTTTTAGCAGGAGTGCCACCATCGACGACCTTCGAGTTCTCATCCATGGTAGAGGTGCGAGCCACGAACAAGAATTAGTGTTAGGGTTGCGATTTGATTGATGAAGTTCATGAGTGAAGGAAGAGGAAGGAAGAGCTAAAGAGAGGGGAACAGTGTAGTGTTTACGCGGGTAGAAAAAGGAAAATTTTGGGGATTTAATGAATCCTAACTCTCAAGGGCTTCGGTTAATAAGATCCACCGGAGCACTTGTAATATATTTCTTTTTAAAAATAAAAAAAACTGGACCAAGTGCTCCGTTTTTAAATTAACCGGAGCACTTAATAAGTAGCAAAAGCATTTTTTTTGCACTAGTGATACAAGATCATCTCCAAACTATTAGCCCGCCGATTACAAAAGGTGTTTGGTACTCTAATAAACCTCTTTTCAATCCTCTTTTGTGGCTGACCGTCAAATTCTTGACGGGGCTCTTGTGGCCGCTAAAATCATTGAAACTTACAAAAGGCAAAAAATCCCAGCCGTTGTGATGAAACTTGATTTTCACAAGGCTTTTGATAGTGTTTCTTGGGATTTTTTAGAGTGGTCACTCAATCAAATGGGCTTCCCAAACTAGTGAGCCTGCTGGATCCGGTCATGAATTACCTCAGCCTCGGCCTCTGTCCTCATAAATGGTACCCCAACCTTGCCGTTTCGTCTTCACCGAGGATCGCGCCAAGGGGATCCTCTTTCCCCTTTTCTCTTTGATATCATAGTGGAATCACTCCACCTTGTCATCTCCAAAGCTACCTCTGCAAATTTGTGGCAAGGCATTGAAGTATGTAAGGGTGGTCCTAAAATCACTCATCTACGGTATGCAGACGACACCATTGTTTTCTGCCCACCAAATCTGGATCATCTCCTAAATATCAAAAAAGCACTCATTTTGTTCCATCTTGCCTCCGTATTGCAGGTAAATTTCCATAAAAGTTCTATTTTTGGGATTTTTCTTCTTCATGGCTTTTTATGGCAGCCTCGACCCTTCTTTGTAAGCCTGGCTCTCTACCATTTACCTACCTTGGATTGCCAATTGGAGGCTCATCTTCAAGATTGGCAACTTGGGATCCGGTCATTCATCGAATGGAGAAAAAGCTAGCAAGTTGGCGTGGGAAACTTCTATCAATTACCTGAAAACTTACTCTCATCAAATCTTCCCTTGCAAACCTGCCACTCTATTTCATGTCCTTGTTTCCTATCCCCCAAGGGATCATTGATAAAATTATCAAGATTCAATGTCGCTTCCTATGGACTGGAAGTATGGATAGAAGCGCTATGCCGCTAGTGGCATGGGATACCATCATCCTCCCAAAGCATTTAGGGAGTCTCTCTGTTGGTAATTTACTGCACATAAATTTAGCGCTCTTATTCAAGTGGTTACGGAGATTTTGCACTGAACCTACGGCTCTATGGCGTCAAGTAATTCAAGTCAAGTACCAATATCCCCCCTCTTTCAATTTGATGGATCTCAAAATCCCTTTTTATGGCGGTCCATGGAAACATATTTGTGCCACTATCATTCGACACCCAAGAGCAAAAGATTTAGCCTAGACAGCATTAGGAAAAAGGTGGGTAACGGTCTCGAACACTCTTTTTTGGCATGAAACCTGGATTAGGAACGCTCCTTTGAAATCCGTCTTCCCAAGGCTATTCTCTATTGCACTCAATAAATGGGCAACAATTGCATCCTTAGGATTTTGGGACGGATTCTCATAGGTATGGAATTTTTCATGGAATAGAGAATTGAGAATTCAAGACAATATTGAACGAGATGCACCGCAAAGAATTACTCAAGAACTCTCACCTCTCCATTGATTCACAAGATGAACCGATATGGAGCCCATGTAAATCCAGGCAATTTCTCGGTAAAATCTTTCACCTCCCATCTGTCATCATCTTTAGCCCCTCACAGCAGGACTCGATTAAAGGTGTTTGGAAAGGTCTTCCCCCCCGCGTTGAAATATTTGTGTGGCTAGCTTGTTTGGGGAAATTGAACCCGAAATCAAAACTCGCTATTCTCAAAATAATACCTCCATCCGAGGCTCTTTGCGTCCTCTCGTCATGAAGTCTCGGAATCACATGATCACTTGTTCCTACATTGCTCATTTACCCGTGAAATTTGGTTTCGGTGGTGTGGCCTTTGGAGCTATCATTGGATTCCCCCACAGTCTCTAAAAGACGTTTTTAACCAATGGTCAAGACCTGGCTTAAAAATTTTCTTCAAAAAAGTTTGGTGGGCATCTTTCTTCATCATTCTCTGGTCCATTTGGAAGGAGCGAAATTCTCGCATCTTAAACAATTCAATCTCATCTCCTTCGACAGTGAAAGATTTAGTTCTCACTCGACTTGGTTGGTGGATCAAGAGCTGTGGCGACCCTTTTCCCTATTCGTGTGGTGATATCATTAGAAACCCGCTTTGCCTTCAATGGGATGGAACAACCTCTAGGTGTTCAGAATTCAAGAACTTTATCCCTCCGCTTTTATGGAATACCCCCTCCCCGAACTCACTCAAATGGAATGACGATGCGTCCGTTAATCCTTCATTCTCAAGCTCAGCTATTGGTGGGGTGCTCAGAAACGACAAGGGTGATTTTGTATGTCTCTTCTCCTCACCCATACCATGAATGGAAATAAATCATGCTGAAGTGCACGCAATTTATCGAGCCATCCAGATTTCTATGAGTAATGATATGCTTCGTCAGCAGCACCTTATTCTTGAGTCTGACTCCCAAAAAGTTGTTAAATGGTGCAATTCTCCCAATTCAGGCCTTGGAACCTCTCCTTTCACTTGAATTTCATCAGGATTGCTATGAGATCATGGCTCTCAATCACAATAACCCATCATGTGAGAAGCTCAAATCATGTGGCAGATGCTTTGGCAAAGCAAGGCTTACAAAGACAGTCGGAATTTTTAGCATGGATATGATGTTATGTCTAGGCCCATCCTATTAATTCTTCCCTAGTATCCTTGGTTAGCGCCCCTGAATGTAATAGGCCCAAAAGTTGGTTGTGTAAACTCTAAATGCCCCTCTGAGATTATTTTAATAATAAACTAAAATTATCAAAGAAAAACTTAGGAAATATGATTATGAAAATCTAGTATTTTAAAATAGTTTTTCATCATTAAGAGCAACTCCTCTTCGAGAATGAGGGAGTGGAAGGGTGGTAAGCCCTTTCATCTTCCACCCACATGTTGTGGGTTCGATTCTCATCAGGGGGGTTTGGGGGGCTTTGGAGTAGGTTGTATTTAGGTGCCCTGTGAGAGGGCGTTAATGTAATTTATCTTGCCAAATTTTTTTTTTAAATAAGAGCAACTCCTCTTGACCTTAATTTTCTTTACTTTTTTTGAACTTTTTTTATTTTTTCTGAACTTTACTTATGTTTTATAAACTTTTCTTATTTTTGTTAAACTTCTCGAAAAAATATTTATTACTTTTCAAATCTTTTTTTTGAAAAAAAAAATAAGGTTAAGAGAACAAACCCTAAATATAGTCGAATCTAACAGCAACAAGAGGGACCTACTCTCTCACAAAAACAATGTAATCTGTCTTCATTATTATAAGTGTTGTTTCAATTGTTGATCGCCATATTTATCCTTTAAGTAATTTTATCTTTTTTTGGTACATCCGATCTCGCCCACAGAAATCGTCATTAGTGACGATAACCTGGCCGGTTGAGAGACTATTAAGGTCAACCGTAAGCCTTTTCACATGTCTCATTCATGGAAACTCGAAACGTTTTGGCTTCGCCATAATTTTTTATTCAAATGTCTGTTATGTTTTAGGAGTATTTTAATATTTATATATTATAGTACGTTCTATGATAAGTATGCAAAATCAAAATTAGAGAAAGAACAGATTTGAAAGAGTGCCAAATTAACAATCTTCCTATGTCATAAAATAAAGGTCAAATATAATTTTTAAAAATATACTTCATCCGTTTCTTTTTACTTGCAATAGTTTGACTTTTACACTTTACTAACTTTACTTAGTTAATCTTTTGTTATCTATAGTTAAGGAAAAACATATTCATATGGGAACTTGTTAGATTTATCTGAATGTATATTTTCTGAATATCTACTTATAATAATTTTTAGTTATCAGTAATCAAAAGATATTAATGATTGAAGTTATACCTTAACCAGCGTGAAATTTAAACTGTGGCAAGTAAAAAGAGACAGAGTAAGTATTACTTAATTCTTCTGTTTCATATCATGATTCCCACAATTCAATGTTTCATACTATCATGTTTTGTTTGATAACATTATTTAAGCCATATTTAGATGATTAGGAATTGGAGATCTAAGGAGTTTAAATGATGTTAAAAAAGATGAATCATGACTTAAAAGTAGATTTCAACAATAAAAAAAGATAGTCAATTTATTCTTTGACCTTGATGTATATACCTTTTCAAAGATTACCTTTTGATAATTTTCATGTATAATTAGAAATATTAATATTCAAATTTGTATATTGACAAATATGTCAAGTCCTTTAGCTACAAGTAAATAAAACAACGGAAGTAATGACATAATAGGGGATAACAAATTACTTATCTTTAACTAACTTCCATATTTTGCTTGATTTTGCCGCATTGCATGAATAATAACTTTGAGAACTAGATGGAGTAATCTATACTAATATATTAAAAGGTGTTAATTAACAAGGAATTGTGGCACATAGCACTATCGCTTAGAATGTTGACTTCATGTACTCTACATATAATAAAAAATTAGAAAATGCATGGCATAAGATTTGATGCTATGACTTCAAGCTTGTATACTAAAGTCTTAATTAACCACTAAACCAAGTAATGTTTGGTGTTATAATGCTAAAGTAAAAAACTAATAAATGAAAGTTATGATTTCTCGGGGCATAGTCGGGGCCTAAAAACTAGTTAGTAGCTAAAAGTTAGGCATAAAGAGACTTATAAAGATATGCAGTGGCTCCCCTTTAAAATTGGCTTAAGAAAGTGTATAATTCCTCCCTCTCATAATATAGTGTTTGTAACTATTTATTCACGGGAATTAAGGTAATATAAGTAGAATCTAAAGAGTGTTTGACTGTTTGTTTATTTAAGTAAATCTTGTTGGGGGGAAGTCTAATTTTATTTTAGAAAATGGAGAATAATTGGTGAAAGAACTTTAGATGCATGACTAAATTAAAGAAGGGAAATAACGTGAAAAATTAGGAGCGAAATTTCAGGGTGTTACGCAACCCTTGGGTTAAATAAACAAAGCAAAAAACTATTTCCAAGAAGCAAATTAAAATTGGTGGCACAAAATTTTTAGAAATATCATGGGAAAATGGGGAATTAAAAATTGAAACAAGCATTATATTTTGGGATACCAAAAAAAAAACAAGCACTATATTATAGGACGGAGGAAGTATATGGTTAATAAAACTGTAAACCAAATTAGAGTTGTAATAGAAAAGAATTAGGCTTGACACGTGTGTTGGATTTGAAACGGATGTAACATATTACTCCCTTCGTCCCATAATATAGTGCTTACTTCTCATTTTTCACGGAATTAAGGAAAATGGAATGAGTGGTAGGATTTCCAAAAAAATATATTTAATGAAGTGTTTTTTTTGATACTTCTGTATTGAAACTAGTTATTTATTTTCTTTTTCCTTTAAACAAAATCAAAAGGCAATAAATGTTCCTTGGAATGGTGTAAAACAATAAATAGGGTCACATGTTTTGAGAGAAAAGCAGGGGTATTTTGGAAAGTTTGTGTAGAACTTAAGGATAATTTAGTCCAAATAAATTGACAAAAAAGAAAATAGGCACAACATTTTGGGACACCAAAAAAGGAATGTGAGCACTATATTATGGGACGGAGGGAGTATATCTCTGACACACACAACTTAACTTCAAAAGACCATAATTTTTTCTCCGGTGCTTTGTTGAGGCTATAATATATAGTTTGACAGATCGTCGAGTCTAATTTCCTATCCAATTAAAATCACTGCATTATCAATTCCACATCAAAATTTATGAGCAAATTGGTGTAATGGTGTTAATTTCCACACAACTATCGAAAATGATCCTTCGATTCTAATTCATTTCGGGAATATGATACTCATATTGTGCTTGCTTCTAATTTTTACAGTAATCATGAAAAGTGGAAAGTGTTATCAATTTGTATTATTTAATATTGTATTTGTACTGGAAAGCTAATTAATTGTGCTTTTAATTTGGTAAAAAAAATCTACGGCTAAGAATAATCAAAACTACCTTGAAACTATAACAAGAAATTAAACATCAAATGTATACTAACATTAAACATCGAAAGGAATAAAAGTTTCCATGAATCGAAAAAAAACAAAATTAACTAATAGGATTAGATCAAATATCTCTCACCAATAGAATTACAACCTTAAAATAAAACATAAATATTTAAAACAGAAACAATTTTTTGGGACATGCAAAAAAAAAAGCATTATATATATTGTGCGATGAAAAGAGTATATTATATTTTTCTGAAGCTCATCCATTACTTGAAATCACATCAAAACTCCAATAAACCAATGAAAGTAACATGGTTCACAAAAGGGACTAAAATATACACAAATTCAATGCAAATGCTCTAATTTTGCATGAAAAAATATCATAATTTGAAACAAAATGATGTTAAGATATGCACTTATCAGTTATCACATATAAGGTGTCCGTACAAATTTAGCCTTAGCACAAACTTCACAATTATCAAGTCTAGTATCAATCACATAGGGAACATCTCTAATGCCATGATGAGTTAAAACTAACATCCCTAATCGATCACCTTCCAATTTGTTTAGAAATCACCAGAAATTAAAATCTATACCAAAAGAACAAAATATAAATCACATTATGTAATGCTAGAGTTTTGGCAAAAGTCATCTGGAGAAGAATTATCCCTTTATAAAGCTTTTGTCATGTGTACTCCACAAACGAGGCTTTGTTGTTTTCAAAAGTGACGTGATACACCTATCCTATGTCAATGATTCACTTGATGTTCTCCACCAAGTTGATCGGAGAAATTAAACGTTGTAGCAATGATCTCTCACACTTAGTCATATTTGTTTGGCTAGGGTTGCCCTTTATCTTCTTATGCATGCTTTTGATAGCACTAATATGCAAGAAGACTGAGTTTTGTGCAATCTATATTGTTTTCTCCTCTTGTTATTTTTTTTACACCGGCTGAAAGAAGGCAAATTACATAATAGTAGTTCGTACTAAAAACGGTAATAGTAGCTAGACATTAACTAGAGATCTTGTGTGCTTCATGCACATTAGCACGAGGAACTTTGATAACAGAACACCAAGCGAAGGATTTGGCAAGTAGTTTAATTCTACTAATTGTCCATAAAAGGTGGACATTAGGAAGGGAATGCTCTTGCAAAAGAAGAACCAATTTAGTAGAGTCAGTGAAAAAAGTAACATTATTGCTACCCTCTTGTTATGTTACGTTCTTGTACCAAGGCAAAGAGGAGAGAAAAAAGTGAAGGTAGATTTTTTTGTTTTGTAAATAGGGGAGGTTGATGATGTGGCTGTGACAGATATAAATCTATTGAATCTAATAAGTGAAGTAAAATAGAGTACAATTAAAAAAACATTTACCAAATAGTAAATTAAGTAAAAGAGGTAGGAAATTTGCACAACAAATTAAGAGAGAGAGTGAAAATGTTTCAAGGAAGAGAGCGAGGAATATGCATATTAAGATAAATAAAGAAAAAAAATGTCCCACTTATTTCTACCATTATTTGTGCCATTCAATCTTATAGTTGATAATTATTATTCTTCGTTTTATTATTACTTTTTAAATAAGAAGTTTGTTTAAATCTATGTGGACCAATAAAAATGAATGATATAATGGTACAAAAAAATACGGGACATAATATTTGGACTCCAAGACAAACAACATATCAAGGTAATAATAGGAAATATATAGGTATGAAAAATATGGAACAAATTCATGCAGATCTTATAGAAAAGACCCACTAAAAAAAAAATTCAGTAATACCACCCTCCCTCTTTTTTTTTTATTGATGATGATAACTTGATAAGAATATGCTATTATTAATTTATTTATACACTAGGAGGAGTAAAGCCGAATCTATATTCCCCAAAAAGGCTTCTCCACAGTCCACCTCCCGGGGTTAATTACTATGAACTTAGAATAATAATATTTTTCCCTGAAAAATAACAAAAAATGAACAATATTTCCACCTACAAACAGCAAACACACCAAGCTCCCCCAGCAATATATAAGTATGATTCCCCCACTAGATCTCTCTCTCTTTATATATAAGGTCCAAAAACTTCATTTTTTTTGGAAGAGACTTTCTATATATACTTCTATGTCTGAACACTAAGAACTAAGAAGTTTCTGTTATTGTTTCTGGTACTACAATTTTGTTCTTTTTCACTACCCTTCTCTTGTTTTTGTGTCAATGATAGGAAGTAACAAGGAGAGTATGGTGACGAAAAACAAAAAAGCGTCAATATGGACCATTTTCATGCATGCCGACGGTGTAGATTTAGTTTTGATGTTTTTTGGGTTGATCGGAGCCGTTGGTGATGGTTTTACATTGCCGTTGACATTGTTTATCACTAGTAAGTTGATGAACAATATCGGTGGTAGTTCTAATCTTCTTAGCACCGATGCCTTCACTCACCATATCAACCAGGTTTGTTGATTGTTGCACCATCTCGCTTTATAAAAGTTTCTAACTACTTTCCGTTTAAACGTTACATCAAGTTCGTCTTAATTTAATTTTATGTCTTTCTTTTGACAAATATATTTCTCTCATTTGAATTTATTGAACTTGTTGGACTAATATAATTCTAAGCTCTCTCATAGCTATATTTACTCACTTCAAAATAAAGAGAGTGTTACTTTATGCATTGTTATATATTGTTTTTAGTAGTAGAATTTGGAGGATTATTCAATTTAAGAAGTATTTTTATTTGATTTCTTTTAACATTATTGAAATTTTTTGTATTTATATTATTTTTATTAATGAGGTGATCACAATATATTTAATGGGTGATTGCGTTGGTACATGATCTATTGATCGGTAGCGATTGTACTTATCTGAAATTTAATATAGCTTTTGCTATTTTTTGATGATAAAATCCAATTGTCTGAAATATAAGCCATCAAAGTATATTCATATGAAACTTTAACCGTAAATTACTTGAACATGATATTGCTACCTCCCTTTACAAATACCTTCTCTCTTTCTATATTAAGCCAATTTATGAATTTATTTAATATGTGGGTTTACTCCATATTTGGTAAACCTTTTGCTCTCTTTATCTCTTGTTCGACCACATGGGTCTCCTATTTTATTATATGTTTTCTCTATTTTCAAATAATTGCAATAGTTTGACTTATTTATAATTCATTATTGCTCTATACTTTGACTATTTTTCTAACTAATGCTAATGTTATTATGTAAAACGTGATTATATTTGTCGCATTATATATTTTCATGTTATTAAGCTTTTAATAGTTTTACCAATGAATAATTAAATATATAAGTCAAACTATTGCATTTTTAAGAAAACAAAATTAATAATCATAATTTTAACAACTTGCTCTCTCCTACCCGAAAATCCAATATATAATCACACTCTTTCTTCCCTTTCCTTGGTTCTGATATTTACAATAACAAGGAAGCTCTTCTTTGGATGGAGATAATGCATATTAATAAACAAAAGTTAATAAGAATAGTACTTCATGTATTTTTATTTGTTCTTCCTGCTTTTCTATAATATATGTGCTTTATCATTTTGAAATTGTGGAAGATTAATTATGTACTCGTAGTTTACGTTATGTTGAGTTGGATTCCATTACTACAACCCTCAACAAGCCTTTATTAATGGTGGGTAGTCTACCCGGTGGGTAGACAAAGTTTTTTCCGTAGTTTACATGTTATTTGCTCGGTTTCAAAATTCAATGTATAGGAAGTATTAAGTTCTATACCTACTGTTTTCAATTCTCAAAAATATAGATACTTTTCCATGAAAACGATGATGCATTTATTGTCATATTTCTTACCAAAAAACTTCATCTATATGCGATGTGTAAATTACATACTTCAGATGGACATCAATATTTAGCGAGATCCAACAAAATTTGCAATATGAATTATCCAGTGGGTGGATATAGTCATATAGTATCATCAAATTTGAAAATTATTTCCGTTTTGATTCAACTCATAAAGTTGTTCTCTATTTTACTTTATTCTATTTTCGATACATCTTATATCCGTCTTTATCTAATCACACAGGTTCACTTGGTTTATTAAACTATACCGGGTCCAGATCCTCTAGAATTTTATGAAAACTCCACAAAGTAGAGTTGAATCCTAACCATATATTATAAAATTAAGGGCTCATGATTAGTGGGAAAGGAATTCGGGTAAAAAATAGGGGATCTTTGGGAGAGAAAATACAAGCCTTTGATTTCTTAATCAACGACTGATATTTAACGAACTTTACCGTCTAGAGTTATTTTGAAACTCTAGAGGATCTCAACACAACTATTATTAGAGTTATGGTAAGTATATTATATTAGAGTCCTGTTAGGATAGATTTAGGAGTATTTCCTAAATCTATCTATCTAGAAGTGTTTACTTAGAGATAATATTTATTAGTATTATATTTAGGTTAGGATATGTTTTCCTAGTTCTACTTCAGTTAGGTTTTATATGATTTACTACAAATACTCATTTGAGTTAATAATAATACGAATCTTTTCCCGTTCATTCTATTTTAACAACTATACCCATGTTTCTAATTAATGGTCTCTCTCTTACCCCCAAAAATCAACTAAAGGAATCATTTTCCACTAATTCTCTCGTTTCCATGGTTCTCGTACCTATATTGACAAAGGTCTTTACGAAACGAAGGGAGTGTTTTCGATGTGTCGAAATACTTGTTCCACTCTCTGTTTTGTGTATGTCAATCATATTACTTGATTTATCCATTTTTAGCAACTTTATGTGCAAAGTTGGATTCCATATTTATTCACCAACTTTTTTCTCTCAATTAATTCATGTTTTCTAATTCTCATTACATAACAAGTACCTTGAGTGAATTTTAGCTAGCTAATTTTTTTTTCTCATAAGTCTAGTTGATGTATATTGTTCACTATACTTTGCGTAAGGCTCACATCTTTCCTATCAGTTGGTCTAACACAGTAAGTGCTACTTCATGAAAAGTTCTTGTGAAGTACCACCTCTCGCAAAATGGGGGCATGAACTTACCTAGCTCTTTCCAACTAAGTGAAACATTTCATGTAAGGTTCTACTTTGCATAATCAAACATCTATATTAATATATTAAAAGGCGTTCCTAAACAGCGAAGTGCCCGGGCGCTATCCTCGAGTGTTTAATTCATGTACTCCACATACACTAAAAAGTTAGAAAATACATGGTATAAGATTTGATCCCATGACTTCCAAGTCAGTATATTAAAGTTTTAACCACTAAACCAAGTAATGTTTGGTGATATAATTTCAAAGTTAAATATTAATAAATAAAAAGTATAGTTACGCGGGATAGCTAGGCCTAAAACTAGTTCCTATATTCAACCAAAAGACCACGAGCTGTACATTTTTTCATGATAGAAATTAATTGCACTATTATATGATTTCATATAAAATTATATTTTTCTTCAATGTATATTCATTAGTGTAAGAAATTGTTGGGAAAAAGAAGTTGCTACTTTGACATAGTATTTTAATCTGTTTGAATAAATTTTGGGTGGCAGAATGCAGCAGTTCTATGTATGGTGGGAGCAGGAGCATGGCTTCTTTGTTTCCTTGGTGCGTTTTCAGTGTTTTTCACATACTTCCTCCGTTCTGTTTTAAATGAAACGTTTACTTTTTCACGCAACCCAACGCGCTTCTTTAATCATTAATATCTTCAGTTGTGTACACGTAAAAAATATAAAAAAGAGATAATTTGATAGTATCCATCGAGACGAATCTAACAAGATCTCACTTGACTATGTTTTTCTTTATATAATGACGATAAATTGAAGTCAAAATTGATCAATGAATAGTGTCATTTTACCCAATATTTCATTTAAAACAGAACGGAGGAAGTATTATATTTCACAATCCTCTAAAATAATGACATATCTTGACTATATGTTATTTATGTTATTTTATGTTAATTAATGAGAAATATTTCTTATTTGTTGACTTTCTATATTTGGCTGGATAAACTAGGAAACAAAAATTCATTTCCAGAATCTTCACTATATCTTTGGACTTACTATTATTATTATTTTTTCATGAAATCATTGATTTATTAATTAGTTTTTAATGTATTTAAATTAAATGGGTTGGCAGAAGGATATTGCTGGACAAGGACAGCTGAAAGGCAAGCTGCGAGAATGAGATACAGATACTTGAAAGCAGTGCTGAGGCAAGATGTGGGCTACTTCGATTTGCATGTTGGTAGTACTTCTGAAGTCATCATTAGTGTTTCTAGTGATAGCCTAGCCATTCAAGATGTAATAAGTGAAAAGGTAAACCTTTCTTGTCAAGTATGTTTTTTTTATTCTTTTTAATCATTATTATTTTCTTTCATTTCCTATGTCTTTTGCTTGAAAGAATTTTATTTTTATCTTATCTTTATCGTTGTGTTCTCTTCACCTAAAATAAGTAATTTGGTCTTAATTTATTAGAATTTGGCTTGGTCTAGTCTGGTGTGGTCTAGTGGACTTCTTTAATTGAACTTTAATTGTATTTTGATACTAATTTATAAGAAAAAACATATTCATATAAGATCTCGTTGGAATCATTTTTGTCGTATACTTTTTAGAGGTCTAATCTTCATAATTTTTACTAATACAGAATTGAACATATATGTTAATAAGAAGTTGACTGGTCTGGTGCGATATGATTATGAAAAGAATAAGTAATAAGTTTTTGAAATAATGTGAAGAGAATGCAACCCAAGTATATTGCTCCCTTTCGCCTGGGCTTGGAATGGTAGCCTAGTGGTAGGCATGCCTATCTCTCGCGCCTTGGTCACGAGCATCTTTCGTCAAGATTAACAACCTAGTTTGGTTGAAAATATGAAGATATGAATCCCCGTCCGGTTGGACAAAAACATTTTCAATGGAGAATTATTTTCCAAGAACATATACAATTGTTCATTAGTTTTATTTTGTTTGGTTCCTTATTAGAGAAGTTAAATATTAGATACGAAATACAAAAATAGAGGATAAAGGATGGATGACAGAAGAGAAAGAAGAATGTAATAAATACAGAGGAAATTGTGAAATACTTTCCTAGGTCATTCATAGTTGTTTTCCATCCATTAAAAACTTGATAAAAGAAAATAGGAAAGATAGTTTTCTAGACACTAAATGGTCAAATTTGTCTGTTAATAATCGTGAAAGTCAAAGCCTCAAATATGTTTTGATTACAGAATTATGTTTTATACATTTCTCAGTGAATTCTTGTAAGATTTAAATCAACTTGTATACTTGAAGTATTACCTTGTAACGCTGTTAATTTCTAAGCACTACTGTACAAGTCAAAGTTTAATTTTGCAGTAATTTTGACGTTAATGTTGGATGGAGGGAATACCATGTAGCTTCTCTTAAGTCTTATCTTGTTAAGCAAGTAATCAAATAAGCAAGGGAGTAGTTGATTTGTTCTCAGGAAATTGTTCTGGTACATGAATTTTCCAAAATTCTTACGTCTAGCCTAGCAATATGCCTATGTTAATCTTCTCAATTGTATATACACTAAAGTGTGCTGGCCAACATATATATAAGTTTATATAGAAGTATATATATACTTTTTTCCGTTCTTTTTTAATTTCAATATTTGACTAACTATTATTCACATTTCACACTTTGACCGCGTATAATGATATATAGACATAAACACAATCATATGTTATTTTTATTTGATTCATTCCAATGTGTAGTTTTTTAATATCTCATTTGCATAATTTTTACAAATACATAACTAAAGTTATTAATGGTCAAAATTGTGTCTCGATAAGTGTAAAAATACAAATATTGCAATAAAAAAAAAAACGTATGAAGTATATGTATAAATATAGTACGGAGACATGATGATCTTTTACCTCAATGTTGCATTGTGGTATTAATTAGGTACCAAATTTTGTGATGAACACGTCCACTTTCATTGGAAGCTATTTGGCGGCATTTCTGTTGCTATGGAAGCTAGCAATAGTTGGGTTCCCCTTCATCATTCTCCTCATTATTCCGGGGTTGTTGTACGGTAGGATATTGATGGGTCTAGCTAGAAAGCTAACTCTTGAATACAGCAAGGCAGGGAGCATAGCAGAGCAAGCAATATCTTCTATAAGAACAGTGTATGCTTTTGTAGGAGAGAGCAAAACAATGACCAAGTTCTCAACCGCTTTGGAAGGGTCAGTAAAGTTGGGGCTTAAGCAAGGTTTGGCTAAAGGTGTGGCAATTGGTAGCAATGGTGTAAGCTTTGCCGTATGGGCGTTCAGTACTTGGTATGGCAGCAAGCTTGTCATGTATCATGGTGCTCAAGGTGGTACTGTCTTTGTTGTCGGCGCTGCGCTCTCTGTTGGTGGACTGTAAGTTCCTTTCCAACTTGAGTTAGTCTTGCGTGGACCTGGTCCACACTAATATTATCATGACCAAAGTCTCACTTATTTAACATAACTCTTTTTTTCATATAAGGAATATTTTAAAATCTTAAGTTATAAGGGACCGTTTTTTTAATATACTACTCTTTCATACATTAGTTTATCATAACGAAATTTTCACTTTCGTGACATAAGAACCTTGTTTTTTCACATACCAAACTTTACGCTTTATATGTACTCATCTTTTATATTTATTTTTTATATAGTGACCCTTTTTTTTATAAATCACATAAATTTTAGATTAGGCCCACTAGGTCCATATAAGTTTTTTACTTCCAACTATTTTTTTCAAAATTTGTGGCATCGTTGTGTTATTTTCGACTTTTCGTTATCGATCCAAAATGTATGTCATATGCTAAAGTTGGTAACTTGGTATTGCCTTTGTTGTTGGTGCTACCCTGACGGGGGGATTTGTACGTACTAGATTGATATTCTTACCGTTGCTTATGATTGTTTCGGATAATTTCGATGAACAATGGAGAGTATAGGAATCATCTAGCTTCTTTATAACGAATACTATAATATATATGTAATATATATGTTGTGACAAATGCAATTAACGAAACAAATAACAATGAACAATCAACACAAGACTTAACGTGATTCACTAACAATGTGTTAGCTACGTCCACCAGAAGAGGAGAAATGGTTTTTATTAGGTTTAGGAGAGAGTACATATTACAGATGACGGAGGCAGAGGTTAATAATAGCGAGACCCCCGTGCTAGGTTAATCCTAGCACCAGATAAATAATTCAAGGCATAGTTCAAAACTATACATGAAATTATGTTTACTTAACTAAATGATATATAACTTATGCACATAACTTATGCAGATCACAGATCATACAATAACCTCCATAATGTTCTCAGTTATTCAGCTAGAAGAATATATTTTAAGATGTGAACCTGATTTACTAAAGAATAAGTTCTAGGGAACAACGAACGCACATGAAAAGTCGTTGGTATGTTGACCCAGGATTTATCCCAGTGTATAGTTCAGGAATTTTGCTAGTGCTCGGCTTTATGTATTGTATATAGTGCACCTTTATAGGCTGCCTTATTCAGGGAAGTTGATCTTTTCCTGTAACAAGAATTTTCTTTTTTGGCAAGTGTATCAACTTTTGCTTCTAAGTGCTTTTTTTATATACAAAGTCAATGACTTATGCCTCACTGGAGTGCCACAGGAATCTTACTGAAAGTGCAAATGATTGGAAATAAAGGGGTAATAGAGAGAGAATGAGGAAGAATAAAGGAAAGGAAGCATTTTGGATGGTCGATATGAAAGACTTATAAGAGCATCATTAAGTCCTATTTTGAGAGATTCTGTATAGGTATCACGATATGTAATCACTAACTAAACTAATTAGGTTAAATGCTTTTCATTTTACCCTTAAAGTGTGCTTGGGTGAAGGAATAAGTAGGAAGGGAGGGGAAAGGAATAGAAAGAGAATTCGACGGATATACAACGCTTTTTTATAATTTAAATCTTCAAGCGATTAAGAAAACAGTTTTCCTGTGGAAACTATGATGGTCAAACCTTTTAAAGTAGGAGACATTGCTCTTTTTGGAGCTATCATCATGGACATACACTTGTAACTCGTTTGGTAGAAATTTGGAAACAAATAAGTGGTAATAATAATGCATTTATATGTAAATTTATAAATAAAAAAATAGCTTTTGTCAATCCCATGAAACTGAAACTTAAACGCCTGTTTTTCTCCGAAAATTTCATACCACTCGTTACACCTCTAAAGTGGTGGTGGAAATTTATGCAGCAGACCACATATCTGGGGATACACAAGCATTACCATGTACATGGCCAAGGCCAACATGGGGATGAGACATGCTTCACAAAACACATTATCAATACCACCATTTATTACCACCTACCAGCCGGGCCTTTGAGTCTCTATATCATGTCTCACTAACAATTGTTAGTGTTGGACATGGCCATCAAAAAAAATTGTTAGTGTTGGACATAAATTTCAATCTTAATCATTTCTTGATGTTTGGACTATGTTATTTACAGGGCTCTTGGTTCCGGTCTATCAAACATCAAGTACTTCTCAGAAGCTGCTTCAGCTGGAGAGAAAATAATGGAAGTCATAAAGAGGGTGCCGGAGATTGATTCTGAAAATATGGAGGGACTTACCTTGGACAATGTTTCTGGGGAGGTGGAGTTTAAGCATGTTGAGTTTGTTTACCCTTCAAGACCAGAGTCTATAATTTTCCAGGACTTTTCACTGCAAGTTCCTGCAGGGAAGACGGTAGCTTTAGTCGGGGGAAGTGGCTCGGGCAAATCCACTGCAGTAGCTTTGCTCCAAAGGTTTTATAATCCACTTGGTGGGGAGATACATTTAGATGGAGTGTCTATTGATAAACTGCAACTCAAGTGGCTGAGATCACAGATGGGGTTAGTGAGCCAGGAACCTGCACTTTTTGCCACCACAATTAAGGAGAACATACTTTTTGGCAAAGAAGATGCTAGTGTGGAAGAGGTTATTGAAGCTGCAAAAGCATCTAATGCCCACAATTTCATCAGCCAATTGCCTCTAGGCTACGACACACAGGTATATATACGCGCTGTCGCATGCACGTAAATGGAGTGGTTCTTATTCTTCTTGAAATATTAGTTGCGGAAATACCATAGAAAGTAAACTTGATAAATGTCTAATCTAAATTATTATGTCTCAGTAGGATGCACTAATTAAAGACTAATAGATATGTAATCAACTTAGATGGCATTCATTCTAGTTGTGAATTTTAGGTGAAAAGATGTAAAATGCTTGACAGGAACCACCTATCTGTTTCTGTGGAGGTAATAAGGTTGTATAATATACGTGTGATCACTTCTGCTTCTTACTCCACCCAAAGTTGGTGTCCGTGTTGAATATATAAATTTAAAAATTATCTGATTTGTTTTCAAAAAAAAAAAAATTGATGTGGTAGAAAATGTCTAGGTTATCATCCTCAAATTTTGGGTGCATATTTTTAAGGTGAAGAAAACGCAACCTTAGGGGCTTGCAGTTGCTACATGCGTTATATTTTTCCCGTCTTCAAGAATGTGTTCTAACACGTGATTTGTTATTAAGCGTTACTATACTATTGGAGTTGGAATGGCTTATTTTTCATGTACCATGTATGTAGGTTGGAGAAAGAGGAGTTCAAATGTCAGGAGGGCAAAAGCAAAGGATAGCAATAGCAAGAGCCATAATAAAGAAACCTCGCGTCCTTCTCCTAGATGAGGCCACTAGTGCTTTAGACTCCGAGTCAGAAAGAGTTGTACAAGAAGCCCTTGACATGGCTGCTGTGGGACGGACCACAATAGTCATTGCCCACCGACTGTCTACAATTCGAAATGCTGATACTATCGCAGTCCTCCAGAATGGGCAGGTGATGGAGATTGGTTCACATGATGTGTTGATGCAACGCGAGGATGGGCTGTACACTTCACTTGTCCGCTTACAACAGATGGAAAAATCTAAAGATGAGAAACTAGGTGTATCTCATCCTTCCACTTCAAACTCATCCATTCTCAACAATATTGATTCAAGATATAGTACGAGTAGTCGTAGACTCTCCTTCGTGAATAGGTCGAGTTCAGCTAACTCAGTTACATCAGTTGATGATTCGGTTGATGAACTTGATATTAAGCCAACGGGTGAAGAGAAATTTCCTGCACCATCATTTAAAAGATTACTGGCTTTGAACGCACCTGAATGGAAACAAGCAACTTTGGGGTGTATTGGTGCCATGCTTTTCGGGGCAGTCCAACCACTTTATGCATTCGCTATGGGGTCGATGATATCCGTGTATTTCTTGCCAGATAATGAAGAGATTAAGAGGCAGACTACCATATACACCTCATGCTTTCTTGGTTTAGCTGTGTTCACATTGTTGGTGAATATAGTTCAGCATTATAATTTTGCGTACATGGGTGAGTTCTTGACTAAGAGGGTACGAGAAATGATGCTTTCCCGGATGCTCACTTTTGAGGTTGGATGGTTCGATCGAGATGAAAACGGTACTGGTACTATATGCTCTAGGCTTGCAAAGGATGCCAATGTGGTAAGTTCGTTAGAAAATGTTTACCCATTTTTTATTTCGTGGGATTTGTACTAGTTATTCTTCATACACAAAAAAGACAAAAAAATATTGTCTTAGACATACAACTCATACTTTGAGTGTTTTTGGACTATTTGTAGGTGAGATCTTTGGTGGGAGATAGGATGGCTCTTGCAGTCCAAACCATTTCAGCAGTTGTAATTGCATTCACAATGGGCTTAATCATTGCTTGGAGACTAGCCATTGTCATGATAGCAATCCAACCCCTTTATTATAATCAGTTTCTACACAAGACGAGTTCTACTTAAAAGTATGTCAAAGAAGGCAATCAAGGCCCAAGATGAGAGCAGCCAGTTGGCTGCTGAAGCTGTATCAAACCTCCGAACCGTCACTGCTTTTTCATCACAAACCCGTATCCTAGCGATGCTCTCAAAAGCTCAGGAAGGCCCTCGAAAGGAAAGTATTCGACAGTCATGGTATGCGGGCATTGGACTTGGGACATCTCAAGGCATGAACATATGTGCTTGGGCCATGGATTTTTGGTATGGTGGTAAGCTTATAGCCCAAGGATACCTCACTGCCAAGGAATTGTTTGAGACCTTTATGATCCTAGTTAGCACGGGCCGTGTCATAGCTGATGCTGGGAGTATGACTACAGACCTTGTAAAGGGCGCGGATGCAGTCAGGTCAGTTTTTGCTGTCTTAGACAGTATCACCCACATTGATCCCGATAATCCTGAAGGTTACATGCCTGAGAAAATAAGCGGTCACATAGAGATCCGCGATGTGGATTTCTCATACCCTACTAGGCCGGATGTGGTGATCTTCAAGGGCTTCTCAATCAATATTGAAGCTGGGAAATCAACAGCATTGGTAGGCCAAAGTGGTTCAGGCAAGTCAACCATCATTGGATTGATTGAAAGGTTCTACGATCCTCTTAAGGGGTCCGTTAAAATCGATGGACGTGACATACGAACATACAACCTTAGGTCCCTAAGAAAGCATATAGCTCTTGTAAGCCAAGAGCCTACATTGTTTGCTGGTACCATAAGGGAGAATATAATCTACGGAGCCAGTGATAACGTCGATGAATCAGAAATCATCGAGGCAGCGAAGGCATCCAATGCATATGATTTCATATCTGGACTAAAAGATGGGTATGATACATGGTGTGGAGATAGAGGAGTTCAATTATCAGGAGGACAAAAGCAAAGAATAGCAATAGCAAGGGCTATTTTACGAAACCCGGCCATACTATTGCTAGATGAAGCAACAAGTGCACTTGACAGTCAATCAGAAAAGATTGTGCAAGATGCACTTGAAAGAGTCATGGTTGGTAGAACAAGTGTTGTAGTGGCTCATAGGTTGAGTACCATACAAAATTGTGATCTCATTGCTGTGTTGGATAAAGGAAAAATTGTAGAGAAAGGAGCACATTCCTCTCTTTTGGCTAAGGGACCCAAAGGGACTTATTATTCATTAGCGAATCTTCAAAGAACACCGTATCCTGCAAGTAAAGAAATTTAGGAGATTAATATGCAATATGTAATTTCTTATCTTTACAAAAATGTAATATATATTAACCAATGGAGCTTCACTTTAATGAGTACTGAGGAGCTTCATTTGAGTGTTAATTAGATGTATAATTTAATATATATATATGACATATTAAGCTTCCAAGATTGCGTAAATACCACACTCTTGAGAGGAATGTGTAGTATGAGAAATGAAATATTAAAAAAATACAACCAAACAAACCATATTACAGTATTAAAAACATACTAAAATTACTTTAGAATTGGATATTATGAAAGTTGATGAGAGACTATGATTAAACAATTCCGGTCAATGTCAAAGCTATTAATACTTTTATTCTTTTCTATATTTTCTTATATTGTTTTCTTCATTGCCTTCTTTGTTCCTCCTTCTAGAACTATGCTTCTTTCCTTTAATCTGAAAATGGGGGATTGTATATTCAGTAAGTCTTAGCGTGGGCCAAGCCAAACATGTGTGTTATAGTTACCCTTTTTTTTCATATAATCATATTTATTTTTGCAATCTATAGTTACTCTTATATAGTATTTCTTGTGTATTTTTTTTGTTCTTCCTACTTGGAATTTTGACGCTATTATTAACAATTAAAGAGAATCATCTAAATTCTTCTCAATATATAAGAAAAAATATAGTTATGTGGAGTCTTGTTTGATTAATCTCAATGAGTATTTCATTAATATTCAATCGTTATAATTTTTACTAATATGTACTGAAAGATATTTAAGGTCAAATAATTGCATGGGAAAACGCGCACAATTAAAGTAGGAAGAGCAAAAAAATTCCAGAAGGAGCTTCGTTGCACTTATTATGACATGTCCTTTCATCATTCATGGCAGCGGCGATGTGTTGATGATGTTCGTGAAAGAATGGCGACAACATCGGTGGTGTTTGTGAAAGAATGGCGGCAGCGGCGATGGTGTTGGTGGTGGTCGGGATTATGGGTGGGTGGTGGATGTTAAGTCCACATTTTACACTTGATTTGGCGCATTTTGAGGAGGATTTTGATGTGATTTGTGTTAGTTCTAGTGGATTTGTGCTCAAATAATAGAAATTGAGGAGAATTGTGAAAGTATGTGAAGAGTTATAGATTTGTGGCCCTTTTGGAGGTTTGGTAGCAACATTGATATAGTGTCGGGTCCGATTTGGAAGTATATGGGATTTGCACAAGGTCCAAGGAGGTTGAGAGCTGCGCTTGAGGAGTTCAAGGAAGGAAAGGGATCTTCTGAGCTAGCACAACTCGCGGTTTTGGCAAAGATTTCGCGGACAATTGTCGAGAGCTTACGGCTGATGCGCCATGAGGCGTGACTCGCAAAGACATGGCTCGACGCGCAGATCGGGCGCGGTTCGCGGTGGACGCGGCCGCGGTTTTCTTAATGTTATTTTCTGGTTTTTTATTTTAGTTTGCTTTTCGGAAAATATAAATACTTGGAAATGTTTTCTTTAAAGGATTATTAAGTTATTATTGGTTTTTAGCCCTATTTCAGTTTTCTTTGCAAATTTGGAGATTGAAGATTGAATTTTTGATCAAGTATTTGGATTCATCTACCATTCAAGCACTATTAATCAAGTTTTACTCTTATCTTGCTCTTTTATCTATTTAATCATGTCTTTAATTATGCTTATTGTTCTTATTGCCATAATTAGTGAGTAGTCTTTTTATCTAGGATTGAGTTGAGCCATAGTATATGGATTGATCATGTAAATTGTTTCTCTAATTCCCATGTTATTGAATTATATGCTTAGGGTTTGATAAGATTGTTCTTGTTGTCACTTTTGCATCTTGATTTAACCCTAGTTTTATATTATCAACGAAAGTTGGAGGAGAAATTTGGATTATTTGTTTGTTGCTAAATTGTTATTTTATTAATTGAGTTCATCAACAAAAGTTGGGTCTTAATTTAGATAGTGTTGTCATTGATTTGAATTCTCCCATGAAAATAAGTGAGAACTAGAATTGGGAATTATTTGACATTAGTTCTTTATGCTTCTAATTATGTGTGTAAGCCATGAAAATAGGAGGCATACATGTTAGTTAGGCCTTTTGCTATCACGAAAATAAGCTCTAGGTATTAAGGAATGACCGAGGATTTAGTTTCAGTTCGCAGCTGTGCTTTATTACTGAGTCATAAGATAATGTCAATCTCATCTAAGCTATTATTGAATAAATGGAATGTGAGTTATGTTTTGATCAATTCATATTAGTGGTGATGCTTAATCTTAGTGTTTTAATGATCATATATATATCATAGTTTGTCATATCTTGTTATTAGTTCAGCTATTAGTTACATAGATTTCTCTTGATGTTTGGATTGTGTAGCTATTTCATTGTCTAAAATCAACTAGTGTTTAGTCTTGCACCTCCCTGAGTTCGACCCGTATGTACTACGATACCGTTCACTTGTAGTATTAAATTAAAACCCTAACAGTGGATTGGTGGGTATTTGATGGACGAATCACATAGATTAATTGTTTAATCTAAGTGTTTCATTTTAATTAAATTGCCCTTTTACTTTGTAAGTATGATCCCCAACTTTGTCTCTCTAAAACATTGGTCTGTGTGTCTTTTTTCTATGTTGCACTTATTTAGAAATGGAGGTTAGTATTTTCTAACTTAGTCACACTTATTTTTCATACAATCACTCTTTCTTCCATTAATTTGCCGTAATAAAATTACCCCTTATAATATAGTAACTTTTTTTCCCTATAGTCATCCTTATTATAACCTATAGTTGCTCATCTTTTACTATTAAGTAATCCTTATTATGATGGTTCAAGAAGTGGTTGGTTATGTTAAAAGCAACTTTGAGGCTCAATTTCTGCATGTTAGTCGCGAGGCTAATATGGTTGCTCACAAATTGGCGAAGTTAGGAATGGACATGAAAGAAGATACCAAAACTCACGTTCTTGTTCCAGCATGCGTGCAGGAGGATATGAAGAAGGATCTGTTGGGGATCACCGTTCTTGAAGATTAGAAGTTGTATGATGTTTTTAGAGGTCCTATGGCTAGTTAATTCTGACTTTTGGGTAACAAACATTTGGTATGATAGATTTAGAGTGATTCTAAATCATTGTTGTAAGGATGTTTAATTAATTTAAGTTCTCCGTTTGAGTCCACACCAAGTCCATATATTGATTTTTTTATTAAAACTCAAATCAATTGTTGTACTAGTCTCACTCATGTTAACCATAGATAAATCTCCTCTTCTATAACACTGGAGGAATTTATGCCTTGAATTCTGGTCAGAGGGCATTTTCGTCGGCTCGCCAGATTGAATCGGGCAGGCTCGCCCGATCGGGCGGGGCAGCGTCTCAGCAACAGCTCAAGGAGTGGAGCGCCCGATGGCATCGGGCGTGTTCGCCCGATCGGGCGTTGTATCGAACTGCGACTCGGGCGATGGTCGCCCGATCGGGCCCGAGACTTCTTTTGGCTTGGCTAGTACCGCCCGATCGGGCGGATTCCGCCCGACCCGATCGGACGGAGGTTTAATGAGACGCGGATCGCGATTTTCCGATTTTGCATATAAATAGGTTTTTTAACCTAGCTTATTATTTGACGATTAAGACATTAATCACCTCTGTAATTCTGGTTATTCTTCTCATCAATATTATTATTCTCTCTCTGCCCGTGGATGTAGCCAACACTCCGTTGGTGAACCACGTTAAATCTGTGTCTGATTATTCTTTGTTTTGCATTCAATATTTGTTCTTTCTCACATCTCTTATAACAAATTGGTATCAAGAGCTTTGTGTTCGATCCGGGTGAGAAAGATGTATGGGATGAATGTGAAAATTGATAAATTCACTGGGAGAAATAGTTTCAGTCTGTGGCAGATCAAGATGCGTGCTTTACTGAAGCAACAAGGGTTGTGGGCACCGTTGGCAAAGAAGTCATCGGATTCAGAAACCGCTGAGATGGCCGTTCTGGAGGAGAAGACGCATTCAACAATTATGCTATGTCTTTCTGTGACATAATTACTGAAGTTGCAGGAGCAGAAACTCGCCTTGGTCCGTGGTTGAAGTTAGAGAGTTTATACATGACGAAATCTCTAACCAACAAGTTGCTTTTGAAGCAACGTCGCTCAGCCCGCGTATGCGGGGAAGGTATGTCTCCGAGGGATCATCTAGATAAATTGAATACTATCTTGCTAGATCTTCGTAATATTGATGTTAAAGTAGATGATGAGGATGCTGCTTTAATTCTGTTAGTATCTTTGCCTTTATCATATGAGAATTTTGTGGATTCTTTTATTGTTGGGAAAGATAGTCTGTCATTAGAAGAAGTAAGATCTGCTCTTCATACTAGAGAAGTCCGTCATCAGGCATCTGGTTCTAGTACAGAAAATCAGACATCTGGATTAGCTGTCACTGGGGGCAAGGGACAGGGAAAATCTGGTAAAAAGAAATCGAACCATAAATATTTGAATTCTAAGGGTCCTAAACCTAATGATGTCTATAATTACCGTAAAGAAAAGGGGCATTGGAAAAATGAATGTCCTAAGAAAAAGAGGCAAACAGGACAAGAATGAAGGTTCACGCCTTCAAAGCGTAAACCGATGGTAATTCCGAGGAAGATCCGGCCCTAGTTGTTAATAACCGGTCACATTATAGGGATGTGTGGGTTCTTGATTCCGGGGGCATCGTATCATATTAGTCCCCGCAGGAGTGGTTTTCAACTTATGGAGCGAGATAGATGGGGGTAGTGTTTCTATGGCCAACAAAGGTCGCCCGCAAAGTAGTTGGAATAGGCTCCATCGATTGAGGACTCATGATGGTACATTTCGTACCTTGAACGAAGTTAGGCATGTTCCACCGATGACAAAGAATCGATATCTTTGAGTCTTCTTGACGGTAGAGGTTTCAGTTTTCAAGGTGAAGGTGGAGTTATGAGTGTCTACAAGGGTTCGAAGGTAGTTCTGAAAGGTATTAAAAAGGGTACCTTATATTTTCTTCAGGGTTCTACTGTGACAGTTCCCGCTGTCGTTGCATCATCCGAGGTTCCCAAGGAGGATATGACCAAGTTATGGCATAGGAGACTTGGACATATGGGTGAAAGGGGGATGCAAATTTGGCCAAAAAGGGATCTTCTCGTGTGGGCACAAGGTGCATGACGTAGAGTTCTGTGAGCATTGTGTGTTTGGGAAGCTTCATCGCAGCAAGTTTCCAAAGGATGTGCATACTACAAAGGGCACACTTGATTATATTCACTCTGATTGTTGGGGTCCTTCCCGAGTTGAGTCTATTGGAGGTTACAGGTACTTTGTGTCGATGATCGATGATCATTCAAGGATGACTTGGGTAATTATGATGAAGCATAAGAGTGAGGCTTTCATGAAATACAAGCAAAGGGAAGGCATTGGTGGAAAATCAAGTTGGAAGGAAGATCAAAAGACCGCGAACCGATAATGGTCCGGAATTTTATTGGTCCGAGTTTAATGAGTTCGCAAGATTGAAGGGATTGCACGTCATCATACCGTCAGAATACTCCACAGCAGTAATGGGGTAGCGTAACGCATGAATCGTTACATCGTTGGAGAGAGCGAGGTGCATGCTCTCTAATGCCGGGTTACCTAGAAGATTTTGGGCAGAAGCTGTAAGCACAGCTTGCTATCTGATCAACCGTGGACCTCACACTGGTATTGACTGTAAAACACCTTAAGAGGTGTGGTCTGGTAAGCCTGCAGATTATTCTCTGTTGAGAGTTTTTAGTTCTACTGTTTATTATCATGTAAGTGAGGGTAAATTAGAACCTAGAGCTAAGAAGGGTGTATTTGTGGGTTTTGGGAGTGGAGTTAAGGGCTATAGAATCTGGTCACCGTCTGAGAGTCGAGTTATACTTAGTAAAGTGTAACATTTGATGAAAATTCTATGCTTAACCCTACTGTGAAGTCTATGGTGGTGTCTGTTGGTAGTGATGTTGATAAACAGGTGGAGCTAGAAGTCACCTATGATGGGAGTGAATTACAGCACCAAGGTGGAGAAGATCAACATGGTGCTACTGAATCTAAGCCTTCTAGCCATCCATCTACCTCATCTGAAGCACATCCAACTAGTATAGCACTTGATAGAGCTAGAAGAGTTGGTGTGGGACCTCCTAGGAGGTATGGTTTTGAGGACATGGTTGCTTATGCACTGCAGGTTGCTGAGGAAGTGGAGGTAGATACTCATGAACCATCCACCTACAAAGAAACGGTCTCGGGCAGTGAGTCTGCTCAATGGCTCGCTGCTATGAGAGATGAAATGGAGTCTCTGGATAAGAATCATACTTGGGAACTAGTCAAGCGTCCTAAGGAGAGAAAAACTGTCACTTGCAAATGGGTTTTCAAGAAGAAGGAAGGAACCTCACCTTCTGAGGGGGTCAAGTATAAAGCTCGGGTTGTTGCAAGAGAGTTCACTCAAAGGGAAGGGGTTGACTATAATGAGATTTTCTCACCAGTGGTTAGACATACTTCCATCAGGGTGCTACTAGCAATAGTTGCACATCAGGATCTTGAACTTGAGCAACTAGATGTGAAAACAGCTTTCCTACATGGGGAGTTGAAGGAAGAGATTTATATGACTCAGCCAGATGGGTTCAAAGTTCCTAATAAAGAAGACTATGTTTGCAGACTGAAGAAGTCCTTGTATGGGTTAAAGCGCCTCTCCAGGCAAGGTGGTACAAAAGGTTCGATGCCTATATGATTGCATTGGGTTACAACAGAGTCCGTATGATTGTTGTGTGTACCACAATAAGTCGGATGATGAATCATGGATTTATTTGGTCTTGTATGTAGATGATATGCTTATAGCCGCAAAGTCCAAGTCCGATATTCGAGAGGTCAAGGATCTTCTCAAGCCGAGTTTGAGATGAAGGATTTGGGTGCTGCGAAAAAGATTTTGGGGATGGAGATTTATAGGGAAAGAGATCAGAGGAAGCTTTTCTTGTCACAAAAAGGCTACATTCAGAAGATTTTGTCAAGGTTTGGCATGTCAACAGCTAAGCCTATAGATACTCCAAGTGCCTCCAATAATCATTTGTTCTGTTGCTTTTGCACCCAAGTGTGCCGAGGAGAAGGAGTATATGAGTAGGGTTCCTTATGCTAGTGCAAAGAGGGAGTCTCGATGTATGCTATGGTCGCACTAGGCCGGATCTTCCACATGCGATCCGTGTTGTTAGTAGGTTCATGGGTGATCCTGGTAAGGAGCATTGGCGGCGATCAAGAGGATTTTTCGTTACCTTCGAGGTACGTCTGATGTTGGTCTCATTTATGGGAATGATGCTCAGTGTTTATCCGCCGGTTATTCTCGATTCCGATTATGCCGGAGATGTAGACAAGTAGAAGGTCTATGACCGGCTATGTATTTACTCTTGGTGGCTCGTTGTTAGTTGGAAGACAACTTTGCGAGCTACGGTTACTTTGTCTACTAACGGCGCGAGTACATGGCATTGACAAAGTTTGCTAAAGAGGGAATATGGTTAAAGGGGCTAGTTAGTGATCTTGGTTTGCATCACGATCGAACCATTGTGTATTGGGACAAGTTTGAGTGCAATATGCTTAGCCAAGGATCAAGTCCATCATGAAAGGACTAAGCACATTGATGTGAGATATCATTTTCTGAGGAGTGAGAAGAGGGTTAAGGTGAAGAAACTAGGTACTGCTGATAATCCTGCTGATATGTTCACTAAACCTGTTCCACAGAGTAAGTTTCAACATTGTTTGAACTTGCTCAATGTTCGTGATTGTTGATTGCCCTTTGGGGCAAGTTTGGGGCCTTTAGGGGCTAATCTGGTGTCCTTAAGGGACAAATCTGTTCTGGTTGTCTTTCGGGGCAAATCTGTTTGCAGGGAGAATCTGGGCATTGTATTCAATGCATCTGTTATTTGTTTATCTGGTTCATTGTGAGAGGATTCAAGTCAAGGTGGAGATTTGTAGGAATTTATGCCTTGAATTCTGGTCAGAGGGCATTTTCGTCGGCTCGCCCAATTGAATCGGGCAGGCTCGCCCGATCGGGCGGGGCAGCGTCTCAGCAACAGCTCAAGGAGTGGAGCGCCCGATGGCATCGGGCGTGTTCGCCCGATCGGGCGTTGTATCGAACTACGACTCGGGCGATGGTCGCCCGATCGGGCCCGAGACTTCTTTTGGTTTGGCTAGTACCGCCCGACCCGATCGGGCGGATTCCGCCCGACCCGATCGGGCGGAGGTTTAATGAGACGCGAATCGCGATTTTCCGATTTTGCATATAAACCTAGCTTATTATTTGACGATTAAGACATTAATCACCTCTGTAATTCTGGTTATTCTTCTCATCAATATTATTATTCTCTCTCTGCCCGTGGATGTAGCTAATACTCCGTTGGTGAACCACGTTAAATCTGTTTCTGATTATTCTTTGGTTGCATTCAATATTTGTTCTTTCTCACATCTGTTATAACAATCATTAAGAGATTATAATGGCCAGAATATGCAAATCAGGCATATTCTGAAACAAAGGTAGAGTCCGAAAATTTATAAAACATGGAAACGAGATTTGACAAGTTGGGGAAAACACCACCTTATATTACCAATTTACCATTTAATTTGACATACAATTGCTGGTAATCACCAATCTTATGCAATCCCCCTCACTAGCTTGTGTATCAAAAACCTTTCTTGAGTATTAACACTCCTAATATTAATGTGGACCAGGAAGAATGAATCATATATATATGCAACCCTCATTGGATAGTGCATGAAATTCTACTACCGTTCCAAGTAGGTTATATTTCACACTCCTAATTTTAGAATTCTACATTATTTAGGAAATCATGTATTTACCTATAAAAATTATTTGGGAAACTAGATAACATGGTAAACGAGAACAATGGAACGTAAAACCGGCGCAGAGAAGTTGTGCATGGACTTGCAGCTCCTAATTTGCTGATTCTTGATCAAAATCATAAGTTCAACAAAAACTCGCACCAAGGCTTACAACATGTTCTTGCATTGGAGGCCAAATTTTTGGTGATAGCTAGTCAACCGTAGTAATTGTACACTAAATTACAACATAGGCGCTCCTGTATATAATATAGTGTATGGATCATATGTAATAGTTTATGACGAGGAGTGAGCCCATTAATATTTCTTATTCACTAAATTACGAAAAAGCTGACTAGTAGGTAAAATAGGTTAGAAGGCCACAAACTATAACTCGGGTGCAAAGAGCACCGCAAATATTGACTAGTAGCAAGAATGTCTTGGTGTAAAACTTATCATTAATTATGCCAGAGGTAGAACCTCCGGCCAAAAAATTAACCTTCAATATAATATAGGAAAAATTGACGCTATGGGGCTCAACTATTGGTCGTTCTCTTTAATAGGTACCAACTATCAATTATCCTGCGTAGGTCCTAATTTTGGGAGGGTGTGGATTTGATCAGACCTTGTAGGTTGCCTGACCTGCTGCAGTAGGTTACTAGTCACATGAAGTTATTAAAGGGGCACGTGATCCCCATTTTCTTTCCTTTTCTCTGCTCATCTCTTTCATGGACTTAATTCACAAGGGGGGAAACAAATTTCTCAAATTTTGCATCGAAGAACTTGTTTTTGGCTTGATTGATTTCTCCTTATTTAATTTATAGTCATTTTCCCCAAATTCAATTGAAGAAAAACACACGATACTCTCACCAAAAAAACCCCCTCCATCTTCATCGTCGTCTTCGTCTGCTGATTTCAGTTTTTTTTTAATGAAAGAGCATAATTGATGAGGCGTAGCAGGCGGAGGAGGTGGGGTAGTTTGCTGAGGTTGCTACTGCGATTGATGCTATGGTGATTGTACTTGTGGTGGCACAATTGAAATTTTACACTGAAAGAAAATTTTACACAAATGCTCAAATTTTACACAGAATTCTATAAAATCAAAATTCCAAATACATTCAATAATTAATTTGGTGTAAGGTTTAGAATCGCAAATCAGCAACGAAAACAGGGGTGAGGTTTAGAATGGTCGAGGAGAGAGAAAGTGAGGAAGTGGGGGAGTGGAGGAGAGAGAGGGAGGATGCGAGTTTGGTACAGGCAGGTCACAAGTGGTTAAGTTTGGTGTCGAGGTGGTGGCGCATATGGGGGTACTCGAGGGTGGGAGTGGTGGTGGAAGGACGAAAAAAGGGAGGTGAGTGAAGTTGAAACGGGTCATTGTTCTCATTTGGGTGCGTTTTGAATTCGGGTTTTGGAGTAGGAGCGTTTGTATTTCATTTTTGTATCGTCGGTGGGGGTATATGAGACAGAGAGAAGGAAGGGGTGGTCGGTTGGGTGTATATGGCATGAGGGAGGAGAGAGAGAGAGAGAAAGAGGTTGGTTGGGGGTACAATGGAGGAAGGAATATAACGAATAGGAAGAGTGAAAGATGAGAGAGAGAAGAAAGATTTTAGAAAAAAATAAATAAAACTTGTTTATTACCTTTTCATCGGGTCGCCAGGTCATAGAGGCCCATTAAAAACACTACCTCCTATAGTTGAGACCTATACGGGATAATCAATAGTTGGTACCTTTAAAAAATGTTCGTCCTTAGTTGGGACCCATAGCGTCAATTTTTCCTATAATATAATATTTTCTCTGTTTTTTTTTAGTTACAACAATTTTCATTTATAGGTGTTTTTATTTAGTTGCAACATTTCCTTTCTTAGTAAAGATTTTAGGGCAATTTGACTATTTTATCCTCACTTTACCTACCTCACATGCAAAAAGTATGGGTAATTGGGTCAAATCTTACTCTCTCTCCTCTTTCCTTAATATTTGTGCAAAAAAACATTTGTTAAAACTAAATAAAAACAGATGTAGTATGTTGAACTCAATCTACAATCCAAAATATATATGAATCGGATTTAGCCTCATGATCATGATCTTTTATATAGTTTATGTATAGATCAAACAACCCTGGCTGCGGAAATTCGTACAAATTAATCTTCGATTTGTCCAGTGACCTTAGGGGCAATCAAACGGAGCATAAAGATGGTGACAAGTTCCTTAAAGAATTGGTACAAACAGGTTTAGATGTCTTAAAGTGGACAACTGTAAGACATATAAATTGTTTTTTTGACAGTGAGACATATAAAATGTAGTAGGCCTTGTTTTACTTAAAACTCTTGATTGCTAAATTGTGTAAATATAAGTTCTCCAAAAGCCACCTGAAACCGCTTTCTTTGTTTCTCTCACCCACTCCCTCCAATAATTGGGGTTGATGGGCATGATGGCCCCATTTAAGATTTGTAAAGTCCGTAGAGATTGTGCAGTTTTGTGCATGAAGTCAGTGTGTCTGTAATTACACGAGCTTCGAGTAAATTATATTGGATATATGTAAATAGTGTGTATGAGTAACATTTTCTTAAATTTTTGGAGAATATGGTGGGTGTATTCAGTTTTTATTAAAATTATTAAACATGTCACTACTCACTAGTATATGCAAATAGTATGTACTAATACAAATTTATAATTTTTCGTGCTGACATAATTCAAAGCTCGCTTAAACAAAAAAAATTTACATTTAAAAGAGAGGATATTACAAAATCTAATGTTATGGTTAGTGGTTACTCAGTTGGACTGTTGGAGTGATATCACAACAAAAGCTATAAGACACCTATAGGCCATTTGTTAATATGAAATTATTTAGTCATAGTGGGGTAGTATATCAAATGAATGAATCATGAATGTTATAAGTTGCGGTGCTCTGAAATTTGAAGATTTTGATCATGCCATTCCAATCTCTCAATCCAATGACCAATCTATTTTGCAATCTTTCATGAAGCTGACAAGTTACAGTATACTTGTGAATTTCATTTGACCTTTTGTGGTTCAAATAGTGACCATTTCCTAGGGACCAATTTTTCCTCTCCTAGTGCAGCTTTCTTCAGAAATACCAACTGTCCATTCCAAAAGACAAATGCCATACTTGAGAAACCTTTTTTTTTGGAGGGGGTTTGCCAAGTCAAAAAGGGAAAACAACTTTGTTTATCCACCATTAATAAAGACTTGTTGAGGATTGTAGTAATGAAATTCAACTCAACATAATAATTATTTTTTTAATGCTCTATTAGTAGTGGGTTGTCTACCCGGTGGGTAGGTGTAGCAATGTGCGTCAAATACTTCCTTCGTTTCTCAATAAGTCAAACATAGAGAAAGTGGGGAGTTACCAAGGAATGTAAAGAGAGAAAGTTTGGACCACAATAAAGTAGAGTAATTCAAGTCATGAAACAAAAAACTTGTGGTTCGATCCCCTGTTACTTTTTGGTGGCATATTTATAATAAGAGTGTAATTTTGTTACCATTTAGAGCTTGGTTGCACACTTGCACTTATTGTGACTATTCCAAATAAAGAAAGTGTTTCACTTATTGAGAAACGGAGGTAGTATAATGTAATGTCTCACATTTTTTTCCTGAAGGGAAAAGATAAATGTCCATTGAGCACAAAGGTAAAAGTTTTTAGCGGAATGGTTTCAGTATGTAGTCCCATACTTTGAATAACCCAGTTTATAGGGTTTACCATTTTATTTTCTATTTTGGCCTACTTCGTTAGGTTAATTAGAAGGGTAATATATAAATCTTCTAATTAACTCTTGCCTCCAATATTCTGGAATATGTACCCTCTCTCCTCAAAGATAATAAAAATGGTTTTTCCTTGGACGTATCTAACACATTGGTAGTGCACCACGTTAAATTCGTGTGTCGATTGTTCTCTATTTCTATGTTGCTTTATTGCTTTAAGTTATAAGTTTATACCAATTTATGTTTTGAATTTAGTATATAATCATATCTTTGATCGATTTTAACTTTTAATACTAACTGAAAATTCTATTATGCTCCCAGGAGCACGGTGCACCCAGTAAACTTGTTCCATTTTCGATTAGTAAATGTTCTATTTCAACAAATGTTCGTTTTAAGCATATTTTTCAGCGAAAAAATATCAAATGTTCGTTTTAAGCATATTTTTCAGCAAAAAAAATATGTTCTATTTTTCGTGAAAATTGTTCTATTTTCAATAAGCAAGTGTTCTATTTCAATAAATGTCCGTTTTAAGCTTTTTTTTCAGCAGAAAATTATGTTCTATTTTCGATAAGCAAATGTTCTATTTTAAAAAATGTTCGTTTACGGCTTATTTTTCAGCAAAAAATATGTTCTATTTTCCGTGAAAATATGTTCTATGTTTGATAAGCAAATGTTCTATTTAAGTAATTGAATTCTGGTAGTGTTACACTTCAACAGTAAAATGTTCATTTTCGTAATTGAATTCTGGTAATGTTCCACATCAACAGTAAAATCGTGAATTCTTGTAATGTTCCACTTCAACAGTAAAATATTCGTTTTCGTTCTCGTAAATGTTCTATTTTGCATTGTGGGAGCACAATCCACGGATTAGTCTATTTGCGAACCATTTAACCTATGTATATGAAGAAAAACAAAATTATATGTATATGGCTATCTCTTAATTTATGAACAATTGTGTGTTACTTTGTTTAGATTTTGATATACTTTGCTATTCATAATGTTTCCATCACTTTGCACAAGCATATTCAAATGTACTTTTTCTTATTGGGTTAATTACAAAAATGTATAGTTAAGCATAAAGAACAATCATAAGGTTGTATAGTTTGTTGTTGGAAGCGATAAATTAAAATCAAGAAGGAAAAGTATGATGGAGTATAAATTATTCCTGGGACTCCAACCATCAGGTTAAGCTTTTGGTTGAGTTGGTCCCTTTCGATATGGTACTGAGGCCCGGCGTAGAGGGGCGGGTCGAGGAATAAGGGGAGGGGGGTGAGGGGATGCGGGGGTGGAGGGGAGGTGGAGAAGTCGTGGCTACGGGGGTGGAGGGGGGGGAGGGAGCGGAAAATGTGTGAGAGAAAGACTTAATTCAGGTGGCTTCCAAGAAAGATATGGAGGCTCTCCTCAAAAAAAAGGAGCATTATGAAGGCTTTGTTATTACATGCGCCCGTTCTTTTGATCGGAGAAATCGAACCTGACCAATCGATTGGACGAAGCGAACGGAACCGAACCGAACCTGATCAACGCGAACAGAACCGAAATGCAGAAGAATCGAACGGGCGAAAATAAGTCAAAAGCAAGTATTTTCCTCTTTTTATCTTTATCATCTCTTTAGTTCTCGTGTCTTTCTCTTACATTTTATCTATTTTAAAATAGAAGATGTATAAATATAAAAAAAAAAAAAGCATCACTTGTATCTAAGCTTCCATTTTGAAAAGAACGAGGCTAAATTGGAACTCACTCAAAAGCCTAAGTACTAAATAAAAACACTTTTTTACACACACAACAAAAAAAAGACACTAGCTACAAAAAAAAATCTCACAGACAGAAGCTCGCACAATACACAAACCCCAAAAGATTCCTGCAATCGTGCACTTTGTCATACGTGTGGCATCCCATCTAACCCTATCTTTTTTACTCTAATAATAAAATTCTTTTAAAAAACCCATAAAATATTAAAAATGTCTTTTCCTGTCAATGCTGACTGTCAGAGGAGGTGAGAAAGTAGGAGAGAGAAAATAAAAGGTGTAAAATGGGGCCCACAATATAGGGGTCATCAATTTGTTTGGGTTATAATGGGGAGGTGGCATCAGTGATCACTCACATGGGCGTTGGTGGATTACATGGGTCCGTCTCACCATCAAACACCAACACCCAACTAATGGGTCCCTATTTTTTCTGCCCTTATTTTTTAAAATAACAGATGAAAATGAAATTATTATAACAATAATATTAATATTTAGACCCCACATGTATTTGTCAGCTCCCCCATGTGACTTTTCTCTGTTGTGAATGAACCCTCTCTTTCCTGTTACAAATTTAACAATCATCGAGTAACAGCTTTCATTTTCTTCTTTATTTGCCATCTAGTCATCTACCACACTGATTATACTTCTTTCATAACAAAATAACGGTAACAAATATATATATTATATCTTACAAATAATACCCATTTTTTGTAGTTATTATATTACGGAGGAAATATATCAAGAGTACAATTGTACAAATGAGTGGTTTCATAATCCAAAGTTTAGGATGCGTTCTCTTCACGTGAATTTTGTTAAACCCATACTTAACTATATGTTCCTGAAACTAATGTTTTGTTTAAGGCGAAGATAATGCATCTTTAGAGAACAAACAGAGACAACAAGCTTCCAAGATGAGCTTTGTTCTAACTAAATTTACATATAATCAATTCGTCTCAAAATTAATTGCAAAATTTTGTTTTTTTGTCTATTCAACAAAAATTGCAACACTTTGATAAATGGAAAAGACCCATTATATATTAATTATATTTTCTCCTATATTTATGATTTCCAAAAGCTACTTCTATGTGACCTACCACTCATTTCTTTCAATAAAACAATACCTCAACATCTCCCATCACATTCACTTCTCCAAAAACAATGACACCACTATACACAAAAAAACTCTCAAAAATATTTGCAAACACAACAAAAAAAACAATTAATTTGAGACGAAAGAAGTATTAACTTTCATATTAGACAGTAACATGCAATTAATCCCCGACACCACTATACACTAAAAAAACATCTCAAAACTATTTGCAAACACACAAAAAATTAATTTGAGACAAAAGGAGTATTAACTTTCATATCAGACAGTTACTCATGCAATTAATCCCCGGCATCACTATACACTAAAAAAAACTCTCAAAACTATTTGCAAACACTAAAAACAATTAATTTGAGACAAAAGGAGTATTAACTTTCATATAAAACAGTTACTCATGCAATTAATCCCCCCCCCCAATTGCTGCCTTTTATATAGACACAAACCCATAAACTCAAACATATGATACATGTCCATCAGTCCATGCAATAGTTCATGTAAGTTGTAACAAATCTAATAGTATAAGAAGAAGTGAAAAAAGGGGAAAACTTTTTTAATTGAAGTGATAAAGGAAAAAAGACAAATTCCCACTTGTGTATTAGTAGCAGAAATGAAGCTGCAGCAAGGAGACAAATTGTCCTATATCAAGAGGGAACACAGTATATGCTTTAATAGCTGGATTGCACAAAAATAGAGGCTGTTCTCATTCTCATTAATCTCTTTTCTTCATTTTATCTATTTCTTTCATCATCTGTTAAGAGAAGTCTACAGACTACAAAGATCCATCATAAAATAACTTCCTTTTTTTCTCCCAAGAGTATAACAAATTAACAATAATAACAGCAAACTAATAAACCCTATTTTTTTCTGAAAAAAAAAACCATACTATTTATACTTGAGCTGATGAGCTGAGAACTTCAATCTTTAGTAGCTTCACTCCTTCCCTTTGTGGCAACCTTCAAACTCCAATTCTGTTGTTAAAAAGCTATTTTGCTTCTGACTTTGTGCTTGCCTGGCTGTACAAGGACTGTTTGTTTATCCTAATAACAAAGATTAAAAACCTATATTTTTAAGGGCTTGTTTGTTTGTTTCTCCTATCTTTCAAAAGGAAAAAAATTTATACAGCCCATGAATAGAGGATGAAAGGTTAAGGAAGGGGAAGGATGACAAATTACAGTACTGGGTTACTACTAAAATTATACTACTACTAGTAAAAATTACACTAAATGATTCACTTTCTTTTCTTTACCTTTCCTTTGGGTTGTATTACTTGTGGGTCCAACCTCCAAAACTTCCAACTACAGAAATTCAGAGATGGGAAAAATAGTAGTACAACAAACAAACAGGGCATAAATAAGCTGACCCCACTTCTTTCTTTCTTTTTTTCTTTCTTTCTTTTTCTAACTTCCTTTTTTTATGTATTGCAATTTGTATGGTAATGATGGGACTACTACCACTTCTACTAATACAACTACTAACTTTGGTACAGTATTTGCTGATGGTGGGTGGTAAACTGATGGTTATTGGATTTTTTTTTTATGTAACTTTGTTTTATTTTATTTCATTTTCTTCCCTTAAACAAAGACTTTGGCTGCTGGGCTTGGTCACACTTCCCAATCTTTTCCTGTTATAAGAAAAAGAACCAAAGAGTATTACATAAAAGAAATTTTCCAATTATGTAATGATATAACAAGAATATGATTTGATTAGACTTAGTGATAATGATGTACCTAGATTAATGATTAATAAGCCAAAACCTCGCCTTTTAGCCGCAACCTACATACCAATAGCACCATGACCAGGGGAAAACCTGAACCAAAAGTCCAACACTAATTAGCAATCAAGGAGTAGTAGAGATAGATGCATGAATCAATTTAGTCTTGGAAAGAATATACAAAAGCATTCACATTATGTTTGGATGATAGATTTAGCATATAATGTTAGGGCTTTTTTCAATCTAGTGACTCCAACTTTCAAAATGGTGGAGCCCTTACACTTACCCCCATGATTAATCATCATTCAAAAAGCCTAAGCTTTTACATTATTCATATTTTTTAAGCTCCAATGATTTGATTAATTCATGGAGAATAAAACTTTATATGAGGTCCTTCCCCCTCATTATATCAATAATAATGGAAAGAAGAACTTTGCATCAAGTGTACCTAGGCATTTGGAAGTAGCATGATGACTTGAAAGGAGCCATGTCCAATGCAGTTGTACCAGGATGGAAAGAGGAAGCTTTGGAGGTATTGTTTGCAGCTAGATTCGACAACGCCTCCACCCCGCTGCCACCCCCACCAGTGTTACCCGCAAAGGTGGTCAAGTACTCACTCCCTCCTTTCTTAGGGGAAGCGAAGGGACTATCCGGGAGATTGTGCTCCAAGCTACATTAATCACCGCAAATAAAAGGCATAAACAAACATGTTCAGAAGATTCCTAAGAGAGTTGCCCATTCAAGTAGGCAGCTATGAGGCAAAAACAAATTTCCAATTTTCCAAAGCAAATGGCTTAGACAATCAAATGTTTGAGACATAGTCTATGTGGGGCATTTGTGTTAGCTTTACTTGAATGGATCCCACCACTCTCTTATTTCTCGTTTAGAAATCTAAATTCAATTTTCAACAAAAAGACAAGCAAGGCCATGCAACAAGTATCAATAACAAGCTTTCACATTATGTACATTATTATTACTAAGATGGCAACTCATAAAGGAATTATTGAATTGAATTGAATTGATTTATTTATGTAATTTTTTTTTTATAAAAAAGGTAAAAATAAGATAACCACCTTTCAGGTAAACTGAAATTGTTATCTTCATGACAGGGATTCTCCTTGCCATTGTTGCTATTATCCTCCCCACCAACTGAACCTTCTTTTTCTCTGTCAGTTGCCTCATTTATAGCCTGCTGCAATGCTTGTTTGGCCTCATTAAGTGGAGGGCTACCACAGTTTTCTGGGACAGAAAATAATGCAAATTTGTTCAACTTGACAAATTACTGTAATAAATGCTGCCTTTGAATCACTGAACATTTTGGCACTAAATTCTCTGAACTGAATTTAAAATGAAAGAAAGGAGATAAGCTAGAGTACCATCTGAAGCATCTGGACTGCTACGGTCGGAGCTGAGGAGGGCTTGATTGAATATGCTGTTCGGAGATTGTGTCGGCGAATGTATGGGCGGAGCCCCCGTGGAGAGCGAACGGTGGTGATGGGTTCGCTTCACATCGAGGAGTTGCAAGCCCATTAGTCTCCGGCTTTGCAGCTCCAAAGCTTGCTGCAAATCAGCTTGCTCCTCCAGCTTCCTCCTCCACAATATGTATTGTGTATCATACATCATTCTTGCCCCTATATATATATATTTTTTTTAAAAAGAATTAATATATCAAAGGGATAAAATTTGACAAATATGTTTCAAACTTACAATATGGAGAATAAAAGAATTTTTCTACTTTTTTGGGTATCTTTCTTACCAAGTGGGAGATCAAAAGGGTCTCTAGAATCAATGGCAGTGGGAGAATTACATGCAGAGAACTCCCCTCTTTCCATCTGTTGCTGCTGTTGTTTCCTGCAGATAAATAAAAATGTCTAAGCCAAAATTGCAATGAAATTATCAAATCACAAGTTAGAGAGGAAATTAGACTACAATTTACCTGAATTTATCTGGGACTTTGCCCTTCTCTTTATAAGGTTTCACTAAAACTCGAGCATCACAAACAAAATGAGGATTACCCTTAGCTAGTATGATCTTGACCGTCTCAGGATAGACAAAGGTTACAAATCCAAACATGCGTTTTTGCTGATATGGTATTCTCACATCTTGCACTGGCCCATAGATGCTACAACAAACACAAATCAAATTGAACACCAAATTATTATTCTTGTTTGTTATTTCATCTTTTGGGTAAATCATAAGGTGTGGAAATTAAAGCAACAAGCAAGGAAATCATAAAACATAAATCATCATATTGAATAATCATAATATAACATCATGAGCATCATCATTTGTCAATGTAAAAAGCTAACCTGAAATAATTGGAAACATCCTCTTCTCTAAATGTACTATCAGCAGGGAAAGTCAAATAGATCTGTCTCGAAGCCGGACTCGAATCACCCCGGCCATTTTCGAGCCCCCTCGGGGATCTGCTAAACTTGTGCAAATCTTCTCCCATCATCAAAGCCGCCGCTGCAGCAGCCGCTCTACAAGCAAAGACAATCAAGCAGTCAGCAATTAAGCTTCATCAAAAGGCTGCTACTATTTATTACTACTATTAGTACTACATATATAGTACAAGACCGTTACCTTGGTGAATCATTTTGTTGCTGCTGAGCAAACAAGCTTAATCCCTTGTTCAATGAGTAAGGGAAAGAAGCTGAAGCCGAAGTCGAAGAAGAAGCTGAAGCAATGGCAGCAGCTATGAGCTTATGTTGCTGCATGGACTTAGATCTTAAAAGCTCATGACAATGTTCCATCATCTCCATCTTGCTGGGAGAACCAACTAAAGCAGCAGCCGCGGCTGCATCAGAGTCGCTTAGCATACCACTACCATGGACAAATCTACAGCTAGAACCATTCTTACAAAAGCCTCTAGCATAGTAGAGACAAGGTTTCCATCCTAACCCAGAACCCGGGTCATCCAACAACGATCCCAAGTTAATATCACTAACCGAACAACTCCGCCTGTGGGCCCAGGCGGAGGACGCAGCGTTGCCGACTCCATGAGTGAAGTCGGCAATGCTGCCACCCAACTCAAGCTCAGCCTGTGGATTAAAATACAGGTCCGTGCTCTTGGGCCGAAGAGTGGGAGAATGATCATTCAAAAACGACAACTGCTCTTGCAGCTGAACATCATCCATAGTGAACTCACCTCCTGGAACACCTATACTCCCACCACCACGACGACTAGTAGTAGCGTAGAAAGGCGGAGTAGACGGGTTCAAAGTCGACGACGTAGTAGTCGAGCTCATGTTATTCCCATAATTAGCAGAAGAAGATATAGGGCTCATTAAATCGTCTTGATTTTGATATAAATCAGAGAAAACTGAAGCTCCCCAAGAATGGGAATGGGAAGAAGTAGAGGAAGGACTAGCAAGTGTTGGTAGAGTAAGAGAGGTAGGAATCTTTATACCATTAGGAACAAATCTAGAAGAAGATGTGGAATTTTGCCTTGAAAAGTTATTGTTATTGTTACCATTATTATTATTGGTAGTAGTGTTATTATTTGAAGATGGGGTGGGAGGAGTAGAGGGCGTGTTTGGCGGAATACCCAATTCTTGCCTAGCTTTAACAACCACAGAGTGAAGTAGATTCTCCGGTCCAAACGCCAACCTAATCATTTCTTTCTCACCATGATCTTGAATAAGTAAAAGACCCATTATTTTTGACGCATTTTCTGGATCCAAACTTTGTACCCTTGAAAATACTACCTTTGTTGCTTCATATGGATCCATTTTTTTTTCCCACCAATTTTTCACTTTTCTTTTGCAAATAACTCAAAATACCCAACTACCAAATTTACCAAAACCTTCAATTGAACTTAGCTTAATTCACTCCTACTGTATTTTTCTCTTGTTCCTGCAAAAATACAAAAACAAATTATATAAAATATTATTAAAAAAACCCCAAAAAAGGGGGAGTAGAGGAAAAATGAGTGTGATAGTGGTAATGAAAGTCAAGCTCAAAGCGTTAAAAAAGCTGTATTCTCGTGGGGTGATGAGAAAAGGAAGGATGAAAATCAAAAAGAGGAGAGAGAAAGTATGGATAGCTAATTGTACCCTTTAATTTGCTCAAAGGTAAGAATTCACATAACCAAAAAAAATTAAATTGCATATCTTAGTGAACCAAAAAAGTTATTGCACAACAGCTCTCCCTGCCCCCATGCATTTCCAACTTTCTGCATCTTATCTTTTTCTTATCACAAAAAAATGATAATGAAAAATTAAAATTATATCGACTAGTATCTACTATCTAGTACTTACTACTTACCCCATAAATGAAATTATGAGTAGTCTTTAATTATACACTCGAAATCGATAAATAGAGACTTGGTGCATCAGCATGATTATGGTAGTGAGCAAGAGTTTACTATAAAAAGTTAGCTAAACCACCGCCTTCTTTTTTTGGAGCAGAAGTTGTAGCAGCTTGAAAACCCATGAATTAATTTTTCTGGGTTATTTTTTTTTTGGGTTTGAGTTGAATTGGAGAGTGAGAGTCTTTTAAGTATAGTTGTACTAGTGTTTTTGAGCTCTCACTCTCAAAGATGATTTTGTGTTTGATCCTCTCTCTTTCTATCTCTTAAAGATGACTTTGTTTTTCTCTCTCTTGTTTCTTTTTGAAGTCTAGCTGTGTTGTGACTTGGGTGTTGTTATAATTGAGTAGTAAACTGATAAGAGGACAGCGGATCCAGATCTGCTTCAAATAGAGCACGTTCTCCCTCTTGTTCTATTACCCTACCTATCTCTTTTATCTTCTTCTTTATAACCTATTAAGATTAAAAATAATCAAGATGGCTAATAGTTTAGTCAGGTGATTTGGCTCCCCTTGAATTTAGGATTGATTGAGTTTATTCGAGTTCGGATTTATTTTATTTAGGTTGGTTTGAGTATCAGGTTGAATTAATGCTTAATTTATGTCGAAGTTGGATTAAGTTAATTATCTATGTGCTTTTGTTTTTCAACTTAAATCGTTTTTATTTTATTTAGGTTGGTTTGGGTATCATGTTGGATTAATGTTATTTTATGTAGTGGCGGATTTAGTAGTGGTCCCTATAGGTCACGTGACCAACTATTCTTGAAAAAAAAAAAAAAAAAAAAAAAAATTTATTTTCCTCTCTCACACGCGAAAAACTAACCCTCATTCCCTCACCCAGTTTCTCTTTCTCTCTCGTTCTCCTTCGCGAACGCCACTGCAACGCCAACTTCAGTCTTAGTCTTCACTCTTCAGGCGACGGCGACGGTCGACGCTTCGACGGAGATCTTCCCTCACCCAGTAGGCAGACGGCAGTAGCACTTCACACTTCAGGGCCTCAGAGGCGCGACGTAGATCTGCGATTTGCGAAGTCGCGAAGTGTCGCCAGTGGCTGAGACACTAAACTTCACCCTTGCGACTCGTCGCCAGACTCGCCGGTGACCCGTGACTCGGTGAGTTTATAATTCTTTCGGTTTTTTATCATTTTTGTTCACCGGTGAGATTTTGTTAGGGTTTTGTACTTTTGTTCAATCACTTCAATGTTCGACTTCGATCTATTTAGGTTGATTTAGGTTCTTTGTGGTTCTTTGTGTTCGATCTATTCGAAGGTCGTTGAAGAGGAACTTGAGGTCATGGACTCATGGTTCGAAACTTCGAATTTAGGTTGATTTACAGGTTCTTTGTGGTTGATTATTTAGGTTGATTATTTAGGTCGAATTTAGGTTCGAACTTGAGGAACTTGAGATCTATTTAGGTTGATTAATCTTGGCAGAGGGCTGCAGATTGGTGATGATGTTTGTGTTGTGGTTGAATCTTACATCTTCACTTCTTCATGTCTGATTATAGGCGGCAGGCGGCAGTGGGCGGAGGCACGGAGCGACGAGGCGGTAGCGGGAGCGGCGCCAAACTTCAGGTGACAGGTATTATTCTAATTCAACCTTCTTAAACTTCGCTTAATCGCTAGGATGTCAATTGGATTTCATTAGGATTTCATTACGATTGTGTTGTGAACTTGTGATTTGGGAATTAGACTACGATGCCAAATTGACAAATGATTGTGTATTTATGTATTTTTGTCAATTGGATTTCATAACGATTGCGTATTCGAACACGTACCCGTACCCGTACCCGTCTCTGTGCAACCTAGTCGGTAGTGACCAACTATTCATAAATTCCTGAATCCGCCACTGATTTTATGTCAAAGCTGAATTGAATTAATTATCTACCTGCTTTTGATTTTTAACTTAAATAATCGAATGTATTTTATTCGGGTTGGTTTGAGTATTAGGTCTAACTTTTGCAGACTTCGTATATACAACTATTTAAGGATCTACCTATGTCTATTTATGTGAAAATTTTGATAAACATTTCAGTGGATGGAAGACTATATAAATATCTATCTTTGGTGGGTAGAGTTACACTTGGAAATCTACTCTATCCAACATACTAGGCCAAAAATCTTTTTAAGAACATAAAGTCCAAGCCTAGTTTAAAAAGCCCAATTAATTATTCATGATAATTAATTGCATTTTAAAGTCAATTTTTAAAAAGCCCAATTAATTATTCTTGATAATTAAATTTATTTTTGATAAATTTTATTAATGATTATTTTCTAAAGGATATTAAGAAAATCAGCTTTTCACTAGTGGAAAAAACCTTAAATGACACAAATTAACTGATCCGGTTTTTCCTAAACCGGATAAAGTTAACTGATACGGTTGACTCCCATGGCCAGGATTAGGCGACTTATGGGCTGGGCCAACTTATAAAATGAAAATCTCACCCTTTCTTCTCTCATTTCCTCTCCTCACCGTCTCCCTCTCTCAGCCCATTTTCCCTCTTTCCTCTCACCCTAGGTTTTCCTCTCACCCATTTCTCCCTCTTTCACCCTAGGATTTCCATGCCTCACCCTGCCTCACCTCTCGTCTCACCAGCATCTCTCATCTTCATCCCTCATTTCCCCGTCCTCTCTCATCCTCTCCTCTCCGGAGTCCTCTCCTTTATCCTCTCCCCAACTGTAACACCCCGACAATTCTCTATTTTCAAAATACCTTTTTAATATAAAACTTAGAGAATCACCAAAGCATTATCGCCCGTGTGATAACGTATCGGCTTACTCAGAATTTTGCAGCGGAAATAGTAGTAATAAATAACTTTGAAAATAAAACTTGGTCAACTAAAAGTCAAACCCAAGTCAAACCAACATAAAGTCAAAAGTCAACTATAAAAGTAAAAGTCAACTATGAAATATAAAGTCAACAAAAGCTCTCCATGACTTCCCGAACCCCCTGATGCATCATCTTCAAACCTGAAATGGACGATGCATTATTGATCTCGAGAGACTGCTCACTAAATGGGTCATCACAGGATCAATAAGGCATAGCCATGATCAACATACACACACAAAGCACGTAATCAGCTTTTATTATATAGTAATTAAATATAAAACCTAACATGATACTAATAAACATTAAGCAGAGATAAATAATAATATAACAACATAGCAGACTACTTTTATTGAACTTGACTCCACAACTAATAAGCTAATTAAATTAGATGGAATAGACAATAGAAATAGTTGTCCAAACCAAACCAGTCTTCAATTTACAAGACGAAGTACGGGCGCGACTCCGTACTCCCCTGACCTACGATATCGAGGAACCTTTTAAATAAAATAGGACATGGTGATCAATCCGGTCCCAAGAAAAGCCATGGGCTACCACCATGTACTCCAACTCATACTAGTCCAACACTTCAGACGTACACAAGTCTAAAGCTATTGCTATTCACTTTCCAATTTAAGTGATTAATAAATCATTTACTTGTTATGACACACAAAGTAAGACAAACAATATAATCATCGAAGATACATAAACCTCCATTTTTATCTTAGGATTAGATAAGGTGATCATCAACTTAACAATCCAAGAATAATTCCAATATTATATCCATAACCTTTATTTATTTGTTGATCCAAGTCAACAACCAACCCACCTTTCATAGGTGAATAACCAACTTACCAAATAAGGTCTTCGGTCCTCATAAAGTAATTAAATAATCCAAAGGGAACAACATGATCCAATCCATGATCCAATACCAACATAATTATTAATCCCTCATGTGAATTAATAAAATAAAGTTCTCAATCCCATATGTTTGCATCAATCATCCATACAAACATAATTTAATTATCATACTCAATATGCTTCACACAACGGCATAAAACATGCAAATTCACTTGAATATAAATCACATATGAACTAATAATAGTTCCCTATACATGATACTACATAAATATCATCCTTAGGACATGATACTAATCCAACCCACACATAGGTATGTACGTACCTTGTGTAGAAAAAATTCGAGGCCACCTTAACAAGCATAAAAGTTGCCTAAAGAAAATTCTCCGCCTACCAATAATCAACATAACCACAAATCAATACTCTAATAAATTTTCAGCAATATTAAAATAAACCCTCTTTAAAAGCGGCTAAAAAACTAATCCATCACTAAAACTTCAATTATTAATACTTCCTAGTATAGTACTATTATACTAGTTATTAAAAACCCTTCAAAACTCATACTATAATAACTAAAACTCCATCATAAGCATACTAATAAAATTTCCAGCAACTTACAAAGTATTTAAAACCCTTTAAAACATACTTAGACATACTTATAATCATAAGAGTGCCCAATTTCATAAACTATAATATTATACTATGATTTTCCAACTCATAAAACCCTGATAATCAATGCTTTTATACTCAAAACCTTAATTTAAACATAATATAGTAAATCTAAAATTTAATTACTTTACTATATAAAATACATAATCTGAAATTATATTTAAAACATCAAACTATAAGTTTGAACATGAAAACATTAAATCAATCCTTAAAAATATAAACTTTAAATAAAACTAGAGGAGGAAGAAATAACCACAAGAAGAAGAGGGAGGAAAACCGGCAGCCAAGGGGGCGAGAAATGCCGGCGTCGGACTACTGGCTGCAGCGGCGGCTGGCGTCCGGCGGTGGTGGTCGACGGCCGAGAGGAGAAGGCCAAAGAAAGAGAGAGAAAAGAGAGGAAGAGGAGGGTCGAAAAAAAAAGAAAAGAAGGAGAAGGAAGAGAGAAAATAAAGTGGGGAAAAATTTGGGGATTTTGGGTTTATATAGTTATCCCTTTTTGGGCTTAGAAAATTGTGTTTGGGCTTTAATAATATTTAATGGTTGAGTGATTTGCATAGTTGGGTTCCTCTAATCCAATTTAAAATCCTTTTTACTAAACCCAAAGATGTTTTAAGCTATTTAAATAATTTTCAAAGCATGACTAAATAAAATATTTGATTACTTAAAATCATTAACTAATTCTTTTGACTTTCAAATAGTCAACCTTTTAAGAAATAAATCATTTAAACATTAAAGTATATATAATATACATTAAAATGCATTTATAAAATTCATAAAATTACGTGGGATTACACCAACCCACAAACAACAACCACTGTCGTCCAGATTTTCTTCATTACTCCTCTTGTTACAACCACCGCCGTCCAGATTTTCTTCATTGCTCCTCTAGTTCAACAATTCTTTCAACTTCGTCGTCCCCGTCATATTTCTTCATTGAATATTGTCGTTGTCGTCCAAATTATAGTAAAAGTTAGGGTTTCGTCGTCACCTCCTTCTTGCTCAACAATGTGTTCCAGATCTAGGGTTCGTTCCACTCTTTCATTTATGTTTATTTTAGTTTCATTTTTAATTTCATGTAATTACAGATTTTATTTATTTTCGGTATTTAGTTTTTTTTTGGTTTCTAGTTTAATTTGTTAATTTTTGTTTCATGTAATTTCATGTTTTTTGTTAATTTTTGTTTTGTGTAATTTTCGGTTTTCGCGGAACTAGAATTTTTAAGTGTAACTTCATGTAATTTTACATATATTTTTGTTCATTGTTTTAGTTTAATTTATTTTATTTTTTTAGGTTTGCGATTAATTTTAATTTTTTTTCATATTAATGGATGTAAATTTTTATATAATTTTTTTATATTTAAATTATATTGGTTTGATTTACTCTGTGATTTTGTAAATTCATATTCATATTTATTTCGATTTGATTTTTCATAAAGATTTCATAAGTTGGAATGGTTGGTCATAGAGGCCTAATTTATTTTGGTTTCATTTCTCATGGAGGCGTGATATTTTTTTTTCATATTTTGCCATATTTATTGTAATGTAATGAGCACAAGTGAGAAGGAGAGTATGCCTCTCTTTCTCTCTCTGATGTATTTGTCTAAGTCCATATTCCCCCCAACTGATCCGGTTGGTCGAAGAAAAACCAGATCAGTATGTACACTAACTGGTCCGGTTTTCTTCCACCAACCGGACCAGTTAAGTGAAAACTGATCCGATTGTGAACCAGATAAATTCATTTTGTTCAATTGCTCCGAGCCCAACTAATCTGGTTCAGTTTTGGATTAGCTAAACCCAAATTGACCAGATCACTTGGGATTTTCCACTAGTGTTTTATTCTTTAAGATAACTGATTTTCGAATCCAAAAGATATTGTTTAATCAAAGATAAAAGGAATCTTTTAAACAAACAAAATCTGGTTAGATCTGCGGTTGCGCGATGCACAGCAAGATTCGTCAAGCGCACTAGAATGCGTGCACGCGACATCAAGGCAGTCAACAAAACGAAGAAATACAAAAGCACTCGGGCTGATGGAGGAAGGCTGCGCCTAGCACAAGCGCCAGACGAAAGCCTCTTCTGATCTTCTCCGTGCAGTTTTCTGATTAATTTTCCTAAAAATAGACATCGTTTTCACCCGATTTTTAACACACTTTCCTACGAACTTTTTTTCCTATGGTTCGAACTATGAAAATCACTCCAAATATCCCCTCAAACACTTAAAATATATAATCAAATACTCAAACTCCATTAATTTCATATTTCAAGCTTCAAGATTGCTACTCCTCCGGATCGATATTCAAGACCCAGGTGACAAATGTATAATTCTTGAGGTTCAATTCAATTTAATTCTTATTTTACTAACAATCTACATTTCATGATGTAAATCTTTAGAGGAATTGATGCTCTCTTGTGTATTTTAACCTCTAAGATTTTCTTTTCATTTATTTTTCTATACATTATTATATCATATTCATGCTTATATGCTTATCACTTTCATCACCTTCACATGTTTATTTTGTTAATCAAAAACCTAAATAAATGCGTTAATGCTAAATTCTGATAATTTAGACAACCTGTTAGGTTCCCAGTACTTTTGATTGCATAAATGACATGTCACCAAAAATTAGTCTTCTGTGTTTGATGAACCAAGGTAGATTAATTTTTTGAATAATGCTTAAACATATTGCGTGTTTAATTAATTGCATAAAGTCGAACATGAATCGTATTAAGTAGAGACCAACAATATGCGAATTTTATTCTTGATCATATTCGTACCCTCATTCCCTAACTCTATCTTTGATTCATTGACCAATTATGAGGGCATGACGGGGAAATCCACATTGGATAAGTCCGTAAAATGTCCATATGGTTTTCCAATATCCAATTAGATTTATGAGTCTTCCTTTAAAGACTTGTAGGCGACTTCTTTATTTCAAAATATTTTAAAAACTAAAAATTCTTCAATGAAGTAGTCAAATACGTGCTCATCCCGCGTAGGCAATTAAAACACGCCTACAAACGTAAATAAGTTATCTTGGAGTAGAATATGCTTCTTAAGAAAGTAAGGGCAAAAGAATTATTTTTAGTAATTTTCTTGACAGCTTTAATGAGACAATGCTACTTTCGGTGTCACATGCTTTTTTTTATCAAATTTTATGCTCGTACAACTTAATTTTAAAATTTCGATCATCGTAAACTAAAATCAATTGAGCTCATAAGTTCAAAATTTCATAGATTTTTTTGAAGAAAAGGGAAATCCCCAGAAGATGATCCACTCGTTTGAGAATGTGAGACTTTGTGGTATACTTAATATGCTAGTATGCAAAGTTTAATTATTCACTCTGAATAGCCCTTTAAGAGAATCTATCAAATTGATCACTGACAACCTCTAAAATTTCATAATTTTTTTTAAGAAAAGAGAAACCCAAAGATGATCCACTCATTTGAGAATGTGCGAGATTTGTGGAATGCTTAATATGCTAGTATGAGAAGCTCAATTCTTCATTTTAAATAGCCCCTTAGGACTATCAATTAATTTCACTACAAGAAAAGAGAAAATCAACGACCGCTTAAAGCCGTCGTTGAGTAACAAAAATCAGTCGCTGAAAAAATCAACGACGGTCAACGGTGGTTATCTGACAGTCGTTGTATCTATGGTCGCTGATTTAGGAATCAACGACCGTCTGGCCGTCGGTGACATTATCAACGACGGTTTTCTTACTTATCAGCGACCGTTTTATAAACCGACGTTGATAATATGCCACCGACTGTTTAGAGCTGTCGTTGATTCAACGACGGTTTACAACAGTCGTTGATTCAACCACGGTTTACAACAGTCGTTGATTCAACGACGGTTTACAACAGTCGTTGAATCCACGACGGTTTAAAACAGTCGTTGATTCAACGACGATATAAAATAGTCGCTATTATTCTCCAACAGTCGTTGCCTTTTAAGTCTGTGGCAGCATAACATTCCTTTACAGCGACTGCCTAGCCGTCGTTGTTTCAATGTTTAGCCGTCGCTTTTTAAAATTACGTTAATTTATATAATAATGTTCCAAATTATAATTAAACCTGTATACTACAGTAAACATGTTCCTCCATCACATTCAATATTTTCAACTACAAAAATATGCAATTTTGATATATATTACAATTTGCATAGATACTTATATAATTACATGAAATAGATTAAAATTATGTACACAAAATAGATCCCGGTGTCGGGAAATAAAGTAGAAGTCGGGTTCTACAAAAATATATATCGACAAATCTAGAAACTTATTAGCTAGATGCTGATAAACATATACACTAAATGTCTATAGTTAGACAAACTACCTAGATTAAATATATGTACACAAAATAGATCCCGGTGTCGGGAAATAAAGTAGAAGTCGGGTTCCAAAAAAATATACCGACACATCTAGAAACGAAGCTAGATGCCGATAAATATAGACACTAAATGCATATAGTTAGACTAACTATATAGAAACTATAAGTTACCTAGTTGCCAAAACCAAACAAACTACAATGTCACGGGTGTCTATGTAGCACTACTGCCACCACCAAATCCTGGGTCATCTTCTGGTCTGCATTGCGGAGGGGGCTGTGTTGCAACTTCGAGAACATGTGGCGAAACCAAACATGTTCCTCATCATTTCTGCGGGGAGGGCCGGTTTGACTCTTCCATCCGTCTTTGCGACCCTTGCCTCCACCTCTTCCATCCGTGCAACGACCTTTGCCTCCACCTGCGCCTCAAGCTGAGATAAAATGGACGGCTCATATGGTTGTCAAGAGCCATCTCCTCGCCCAGATGAAGAGTTGTAGTACAAATGATCTCCCTGACCCAACCCCTACACTTTTCCTCTGTTCCTCCCACCAACTGTCTCCCAATACAACAGATCAGGGTTCGGCTGTGACCCCTGAGTGGTACAATCATCCTTCTTCTTTTTGTATGTCTCCTGCATTTGGTTAAATAATGTACTCATATTCATGCATTTTCAAGTAAAAACTACTATGTGACACACCAAACAAGCTATATTTGTGTTGCTTGGTTCTAACATGCCTATATTTTGTATTTTCAATCCAAACAACTATTGAACTCATCAAACAAAGTATATATATGATGTTTGAGGTGTTTATAACTTAAACTAACTTAAACTACTCATAATATTTCATTTTCAAGGAAAATTGCCTAAAATGGGCTAAAATGGCCTATATTTGGTTCTAACATGTCTATATTTTGTATTTTCAATCAAAATTACTTATAAATACATGAAACTATCTATATATATGATGTTTGAGGTGTTTATAACTTAAACTAACTTCAAACTACTCAAATTCATTCATTTTCAAGTAAAATGGCCAAAAATGGCCTATATTTGGTTCTAACATGTCTATATTTTGTATTTTCAATCAAAACTACTATTAAACTCATCAAACAAAGTATATATATGATGTTTGAGGTGTTTATAACTTAAACTAACTTCAAACTACTCAAATTCATTCATTTTCAAGGAAAATTGCCTAAAATGGGCTAAAATGGGCTATATTTGGTTCTAACATGCCTATATTTTGTATTTTCAATCAAAACTACTTATAAATACATGAAACTAACTATATATATATATATGATGTTTGAGGTGTTTATAACTTAAACTAACTTCAAACTACTCAAATTCATTCATTTTCAAGTAAAATGGCTTATATTTGGTTCTAACATGTCTATATTTTAGCCCATTCGTAGGCAATTTTCAAGTAAAGACCCTTTAATCAAACATTAAACCAAGTTATTAATAAACTATTATAATCAATTTCATTCTTCATAATTCAATTCATACATACCGTGAAGGAGTTCCACCAATGCGTCCTTGTGGCATCGTCTACCTCACTGTAATTGAACCAAGGTTGTCGAAAATAGCCCTGGAAAATGTCAGTGATGGACCCACTAACCTTGTTATCATCAAACCTGAATTGAAAACCAAACAAACACGTGAATTGTGAATATCATTTGATACAAATATCATGAAGCATATATTAGCTTACAAACTTACCACAATCCACTAGGACTTAAAACCTTTTTTTATGACAGTTCGACCCTTCACCTTCCTCCATATGACTGTTCGGAGTCTCCGTACGTGGTTAACAAAGTCACGTGCATGTGAATCATCTCCCTGTGTCTCTGAGATAGGGATCTGCCTTTCTTGTGGTTCTGGTGACTGAAAAAGCTCCCTCAGAGTCAAATTCCCACAACCTTGGCTTCCACCTAAGCCATCTCGACCTCCGCGCCCCTTAGGATTAGACATGATTACCTAAAAAAAACACAACAAATATAGCATTAGTCTAGCAAACAAGAAAGCATGTAGCATGTAGCATGATAAGATAAATCACTACCAGCAATGTCATGAAAATTAAATAAAGCATGTTTGGCGGACGGCAGGGCTCCAGCACAGGCGGACGGCAGTCGGGGCGTGGTGTTTGGCCACCTACATTGATAAAGCCGAATGAGGTTTTGGTGAGTGCCAAAAAACATAAAAAAAATAATAAAAGTTAAAACAAACATCATTTCATACTACACCACAACTTACAACTCCACCACTATACAATCTTACCAAGTCTCATTCAAATTTCGAACCCTTCGTCACAAATCAAATAACTTTGTTCATGCCATAATCTGAAAATCACCCATACCCAGCATGATCAACTTCCACTGAAGATCTTCAGATTGAATCAACAGACCCTGCATGAGTCTCAGATACTAGAACATGACAATATAAATGGACATTCCAAATTCAACCAAAAGCATAATTAACTCCTCAAACTAGCCAAATCTTATCATCAAGAACTTCAATATGCAACCCGCACCAAGGTAGTCCAGTTGATTAATACACGGAAGGCAAGTCAAACTAATTGACTGGCAATTGATATTCCAACCATATAGCTCCTTTCTTAAAATCGACTATGTAATACTTCAATCTTAGCTCAACATCCGGAAAAGGTAGAGTTTCTAGACCTTTTTAGACATCCACATCATTCCTATCATCGAACATTTGTCACCCAAAGGAGGAAGGGGAGACAATTACTAACAGGCAAAAGTAGCACATTGCGAAAATCATTGTATTACAGATTGATATCACCTACTTCAGAACTAAGCCATTCTATAATAGATCAAGTTAATGTCAAACAACAAAACCCTCACCTCAAACAACTCAAAATTAAGCAACAAAATTACATTTATCCAATGTGAACAATTCAAGAGCAATCCATCAAGCAATTTAGTTAACATTTACTATAAATCACAATGTTAAATCATTAAACTGACCAAAATGAACAACAAAAATAAGCAATCCGCATTTGAACAAAGGACGAAAAGTTAGGGTTTTCCATATTCCAAGAATTGGAAATTCGTACCTTAGATGTAGAGAGAGAAGGTGGAGGAAGAAAGTAATTGAGCCTTTTTGAGAGAGGTTTATATGGATACGGTGGTTTTGGCCAAAAACCCAATTTTTAGGGTTTGGTTTAATGAGTAACAAAAATTTAAAAAAAAGAAAAGAAAATGAAGCAGTGCTAACCGACGGCAAAGAGACACTCCGGCAGGTGGAGGTGGTGTCGCCGTTCGTTGGTTGGAGGAAGGTGAAGGTCGGCCTTCAATGGCTTCTTCAATTCGCCTAAGGTAACTTCACTCTTTCAAGTTGTCGTTGAAATAAACCCGACCGAAAGAGGCAACTTCATTTTAACCCCCTTTTCCATCAGCGACCGTTTAAGACCGTCGCCTGAGGCCTTCAATGACATTAATAAAATCAACGACGGCCTTAAACCGTCGTTGAAAAACAACGACTGCTTATCCGTCGTTATCTACTTTAAAAGCAGTCGGTGTTCAACGACGACTTAAAGCAGTCGTTGTATGTAATAATAACGACCGTTTTGCACACCGTCGCTGTGAAGCAGTCGTTGTTTTAGCATTTTCTTGTAGTGTTTGAGTAGTGATAACCTCTAAGCTTTTTTCAAATTCTTAAATTGCAAGTGAAAGACATTTTACTTGAGGATGGCCCCAACATGTGAGAGTAGCTTGATGTGTAATTAGAAGCTTGTTAAGTTATCATACACCCTTTATATCTTGTGCAACTATTGATTGATTATGTAATATTGCATCTTGCTCCATTATTCCTTTATTCTTTCTAAGGGTCTAGAGTGATTCTATATGTTTGTGAGACTTCACTTTATTCCAAGTTTTTATAACCTTTACGCATAATATTGTGCATGCTTTAATTTGGAAATGAGTCTAGATCCTGCACATAATTGTATTTTAATATATATTGAAGTATATGGAACTAATCCATGTAGATAGAATCCCCAAGACAGGCGGAAATGGTGAATATATTATTGATCTTGCCTTATGACGTTGAATGGAAGCTTAACTAGAAAAACTATATAAGAGTTTCTAGGATAAAGTGGGAGCTAAGGCTTCGATCAAGATTAAGGAAATGAGTAACTTAGTTGGTAAGATGTGGTTATGGAGTATGGAAGTTAAAGGATAGCACTACGGTAATTTGAAAGTTAGGGTTATGGATAGTCTGGTTACGGAAAAAAAAGGAGTCGTGATGAGTTGGCTCACAATATGAGATAAGCTAATGCGGGAATAATATTTGAGGGGCCTATGCGATGATATGTAATAGAGAAATATAAGAAAGACCTTACCATGAGATAGAAGGGAGTCGGAGAGACCCATATAAGTGAAATAGGGAAATATTGCAATTATTTATTTTGAAGTATCTTAAAATGGAAAATTTGTATTTATTTTTGAATAGATGAAGTATTACATAAAAGAGATTGTATTTGCATTGGTTTTTCCAACGAAAAAAACTATCTTATTGTCTCTATCATTCGAAAGGCTCGGTCCCATACTCTAACTTCATTGATGGGAACAATCTCTGCACTACGATGCTAGCTCCAATGAACAATTGTTCTCTGCCATACTATATTTAGAATAGTGGTCGATATTTCGGGAGTCACTTTCGTAACTTGTTTTAACTTGTTATAAGCGGTGTGATTCTATCTTTCCAAGAGTACTACCATGTACTTCTGGAAAGCATACTTGACTGGAGATAGCTACACTAGTGGAAAAAAGGCTAAATGTCACTTAAAAACTGATCCGGTTAGCAACAAAACAGATCAGTTAGTGTCAACTGATCCGATCAGCCAAGTAAAACCGGATCAGTTAACATTAACTGGTCCGGTTTGTAATGGTCCGGATAAGCTAATGGGCATTTTTACAAGCTTTCCATCAGATCCATCTCTTATCTCCCTTGGGCCTCTTTTTAAACAAGAGTTATTGGGCTTATTAAGCAAGCGTTATGCTAGGGTTTATTAAACCCTAAACCCTGCGCTTCCCTACCTCTCATCTATCATCTCCCTCTCATCTCTCCTGCCTCCACTAAACGAGATCCTCCCTCTCACACTGTCATCTCTCATCCTCACCCTCCTCTCTCATCTTCGTCTCTCATCCTCCTCTCTTCACTAAATCGAAAAAACAAATCTCGTCTCTCATCAACACTCATCAGCGACGAAAACAACAACTATCTTATTTTATTTCCTTTTCTTTTATCAACAAATCTCGTCTCTCATCAACACTCATCAGCGACGACAAATCATTTAATTTTACCATTTCTAACCTCAGATCTCCAAATAAAAACAACAATTTCACAACATCTAAAGAAAACAAAGGACTTTTCAGCATTTCAGCGAAGAAAATGAGATCTACGCCCACGAACGATCTGGGGCACGGCGAGACGAAGAGGTGAAGACGAAGATGACGAAGAGGAATTTGATGAGTAAATTCGATTTAATTTTTCAATTTTTAGGATTTAATCTCGTCTTTTTTTGAATTATTTTAGGGTTTATCATTGTAAATTTTTTCGATTTGGTTTCATTTGTAATTGAGGGTTTAGATTTGTTATTTTGTTCGATTTAAATTTCTGGTTTTTTGTAATTTCTTTCGTTTTTGCGTTTGTATCTTGACATAATTTCGTTTAGCTTTATTTCGTTTCGTTCTTTGCTGTATAAAATCAGGTTGTGAATGATGATTATTTTTTGACCATTTTCGGTTTATTTCGTTCCATTCTTTGTTCTATAATTTCGTTCCATTCGTTTGTTTCGTTCGTTGTGTAATATTTAAAGAGGTGCAGGTTGCTTTTTTTTTGTCATACATTACCCCCAACTGATGCGATTTTTAAGGAAAACCAGATCGGTTAATATGATTAAGCGATTCGGTTTTCCTTAAAAATCGGATCGAATCTTGATGCTTGATCCGATTTAGGGCCAGGATCAATTAATCATTGTGGACTGCTGCGCGCCCACCCAATCCGGACCAAAACCGGATTTGTAAGCCCGATTTTGACCGGATCGGATCGGCTTTTTTCCTCTAGGGCTAGACACATGTGGTAAAGCGGTCCCTTACTTTGAATTCCGCCTTGTTAGCATTTGCAATTCTAGATAAGGGATTAGTTCGTTAGGTACTTCTCAAGAGGTGATCAACATTGACCCGGTTCGTGTTTCCTGCCCGATCTGACCTGAAAAATAGCAGGTTTTAGGCATGAAATTCCAGCCCACGATTCGGGCTCGACCCGATTTTTTGAAAATTTGTTACGCCTTGAAAATCGGGCCATGGACAACCAAATCGGAAACTTAGGCTAAATTTTGGCTTAACTCGAATATGGCTCAAAAAGCACGCTTGGTCCGACCCGAAATAGCGGATTTTGGCGCGAAAAAGTTGGGTAAGGCTTTTTCCCGAAGCGGGCCACTTTTTTAGGCAAAGCTCGAGCCGACTGGCCTAACCCTTAATCACCTCTATTCATTTCGATCATGAAGCCAGCCATTATACCAATCTTTACAAAAGCTTTTAAACCCCTTTTAGTTTTAGCTGCGAGCAATCTACATTTGGGATCTTGTATATTTTGACTTTCCGACATCTTACCGAGTTTCTCCCTCCTTTTTCGTAAAAAGCCGCTCCACGGTAGCGAAGTCTCATCTTGTGTGTTGCACGAAGTTACAATCTTCTTAATATACCTTCAAGCCCTTAAAAAGGTTGTACTTTTTTTTGGTAGGATTGGCTATATTATAGATTGATTTGGCAAGTCGGATGAGAATCTTTATCTTTCTCTTAACCTGAGAGAGATTTCTCTAATTTTTTTTTCTGGGTTTACTTCTATTAAAGTATTTAGAGTGAGGGTGTATTCATATACTTTTAAGAAGTACCATAATATGGTTGGAAGAACACTATCACCTTTTGGGCATGGTCCAAGTCAATTCTCGAGTACTTATCTGTAGTTTCATTATTTCTTCTTATTTAGATCGAGCTTGTGTTATTCCTTTTGAATGTGAGGGAGTTTAATACGAGCCAAGAAAGAGGGTGCTTTCCTTTTTCATTGGAGTGAGTGAAAGTGCTAATTTAAGGGTTGTGTACGCTCACCAGTTAGAGAGTTAGCTAAAAATTAGGTATACAACTAATTATTAGTGGTTTTATTACAAGCGAATCCCCTTTCTGACATTTTGAGTTCGAGTACTTCGTCCATTTACATTTAGTCATTCTCTTCTCGTTGGGATCCTTCTTCCAAGAAGTCTTCATTTAAATCTCTCCAGAAATCCTAAATTTCCTTTCATTTACTTGTCAGTATCAGTAGTTCATTAGAAAAGAAGGTCAGTCTTTAGAGTTGCATTAGTATCATAAATAAAATAAGTTGCATTGATATTTTTCATAAATATAATAAGCGATTTCTGTAAGAATAGACGGAAATAACAACACCTTTTCCTGTAGCGGAGCATATGTTAAATTTTGTAATCCAACTTATTGGTTATGGGAAACATGTATTGTCGCTTCCCATAGTCCCATTGCCATATTGCCCAACGAAGTGGGTGGATAGGCTTATTTATCATCAATCTTTAAATAATTGTTATTATGATGCATGAGAATTATGATAGCATTATATTTGTATGTGTTAACAATCACGAAGTTGATCAAATTATATTCAGAGAGAAAATAGAGAGAAAGTTTTGTATTCAGTAAAATTGTGTGAATGAATACAATGAGATACAACTACAGTATTTATCTAAGAGAAGCTAAGAAATATAACTTGTAATACAAGCTAATTAACAAACTAACTAATGCTAATGGAATGCTAACGGAATTTTACATCTATAACAAACTACTAAGCCGAAATTTGGACACTAATAATATCTTACGGACTACTTTGAGTCATTAGTGTGAGCGGGAACTTCGGTGAACTAGAAGAGCTAGTCTTAACATCCCCCTCGAAGCTAGGCATAGGAGAAAACATGCCAAGCTTGGATAGCAACTGATTAAACTGTGCTGAAGGAATAATCTTGGTAAATACATCTGCTAGTTGAGCAGTAGTAGGAAGATAAGTTAAAGAGATTAGACCCTCCATGAGCTTCTCTCATGTGAAATGACAGTCCATATCTATATGTTTTGTGCGTTCATGGAACACAGAGTTCCTAGCAATATGTAGTGCTGACTGGTTATCACCGTGAATAGTAACTGGTTGTAATTGAGAAACACCCAGCTCATCTAAAAGCCTTACCAACCAAGTGACTTCTGCAGTAGCATGTGCCATGGCTCTGTATTCAGCCTCTGAAGAGGACTTGGATACTGTTGCCTGTTTCTTGGACTTCCAGCTGATAGGAGAAAAACCAAACAGAACAACATAGCCTGAGATAGATTTCCTTGAATCAGGTGATGCTCCCCAATCAGAATCTGTAAAGGCTTGAAGTGTGAGTTTATCATCACCTTTCATCAGAATTCCCTGACCAACAATACTATGGATGTATCTTAACACATGAGTCAAGGCTAACATATGAGCTGAAGTGGGAGAATGCATAAATTGAGAAAGAGTTTGAACACATTATGCCAAATCAGGCCTAGTGTGTGTAAGAAAATTTAGCTTCCCCACCAAGCATCTGAACATTGTAGGATCTGCTAAGGGAACACCATCATCAGCAGCAAGTTTGAGATTAATAGGTAGAGGAGTCACTGCAGGCTTAGTAATATCAAGATCATAATTAGCCATGAGCTCTTTAGTGAACTTGGCTTGAGTGAGAGCAATACCCTGTGACAAATAGGAGACTTCAATGCCTAGGAAAAACTGAGTTCACCTAGATCTTTGATGCTGAAAACTCTATCCAAATGATGCTTGATGTGAAGAATAGTAGATGAGTCACTCCCAGTCAAAATATCATCTACATAAACTGCTAGAATAGTGATGAGAAAGCCAGTAGATTTCAAGAACAAAGAATAATCATTCTTTGATTGCTGAAAACCTTGTTTAGTAAGCTCAAAGACTAGCTTAGCAAACCACTGCCTTGATGCTTGTTTTAAGCCATACAAGGACTTTTTGAGTCTGCATACTTGATTGTGAGGGTTAGGGAATCCCTCTGGAAGTTTCATATACACTTCCTCATGGAGATCTCCATGAAGGAAGGCATTATTAACATCAAGTTGATAAAGCTTCCAGCCTCTATAAGCTGCCAATGCAACAATACACCTCACAGTAGAAAGCTTGACTACTGGGGAAAAAGTTTCTTGGAAATCAATTCCATATTGTTGTGTATAGCCCTTTGCAACTAACCTAGCTTTATATCTTTCAATCTCTCCTGTGGATTTGAGTTTAATTTTGAAAGCCCATTTACACCCAATAGGAGATTTCCCATGTGGGTGGTCAACAACATCCCAAGTGTTGTTAGAAGCTAAAGCCTGCAATTCCTTGTTCATTGCTGCAATCCACAGAGGATCCTTAGCAGCTTGTGAATAAGTAGAAGGTTCAATCAGAGAAGAAGCATGTGACATAAATGTTTTGTGAGTAGATAAAATAGAATCATAACTCACTAGATTGCACCAGTGAGGAGTAAAAGATGATGTAATGCTACAAACATAATCATGTAAGTAATTTGGAGGATGGTGAGATCTAGAAGAGTGTCTAGTTGGAATAGAAGGTCTAGGAACAGAAGGTGTAGGAATAGAATGTGTAGAAACAGAATGATCATTAGATGAAGAAGTGAAAAACTGATCAAGAGCTTTAGTAGAAGGAGTGCTAGATGAGGAAGAATTTGAGGGGGAAATAGGATCAATGTGTGGTGATTGATTATTATTGTGGAGATCAGTAGCAGGAATAAATGGATCAAAAAAATGTAATCATGACTGATTGTAGGAAGAAAGAATTGGAAAGGAGAATTTGAAGTAGTGGAGGACATATGAAATGGGAAATGTTGCTCATGAAATACAACATCCCTCGATATAATGATCTTCTTAGTAGTCAAATGATAGAGTTTATATGCTTTCTGATCAGGGGGATAACCAAGGAATACACAAGCATCAGCTCTTGAGTTAAATTTTGATCTTCCAGATTTCAAGGTGGAAGCAAAACATAAACAACCAAAGCTTCTGAAATGAGACTTATCTGGGACAACATCATACATCTGCTGATAAGGAGATAGCTTGTTAATAGAAGAAATGGGCATTCTGTTGATAAGATATGCAGCACATAGCACACACTCCCCCCACAGATGAAATGGTAATTTTGCTTGAAAGAAAAGAGCTCGACATTTGTTTCGAGTAAGTGTACGTGCTTTCTCTCAACAATGCCATTTTGTTGAGGAGAATCGACTAACTCTTCGATGAATAATGCCATTTTTCATGTAAAATGGAAGTATAGAACCTTCACACAATTCTTTTGCATTATACTGTCCTAATGCATTGAATGGTAGCTCGAAAGCGAGTCTTCACATAGGCAGCAAAATTGATAAGAATATCCACAGCATCAGATTTAAATTTGATCAAGTGAACCCAAGTGGTTCTTGTGAAGTCATCAACAAGAGTAAGGAAAAATCTGCAGCCTTTATTAGTAGTATGAACATAAGGTCCCCATGTATCAACATGGACCAGTTGAAATGGCTTACAAGTAGTAGAAATGCTAGAATGAAAAGTCAATCTAGTTTGTCTAGCCTAAGGATAAATTTGGCACAAGGAATCACTAACATTCTTGAAGTTGAAATCTGGAAACAGAACAGCCATTTGTGAGAATGGCATATGGCCTAGCCTTAAGTGCCAGAGTTTGATATCATCAACAGTATAACAAGAAGTAAGAGTGGTAGGAGAATATGTCATAGAACCAAAATGTTGATCTTGGCAAGAATCAATAATAGCAGCAGCAGGGCTGATAGCTGCAACATCTTCAGAGATTGAAGTGAAGTCCTCAACATAGTAAAGACCAGAGTATAGCTTACCAAGAGCTATTGGCCTTGTCAAAGAAGGGCCATGTAGAGTACATTGATTAGCAGAAAATGTAACAATTCGAGAGAAATCCTTTGCCACAACTTAGGTACGGATATAAGGTTGAAATGAAAACCAGGAACATAGAGCACTTGTGAGAGTGTGAGAATATCACTCAGAATAACATTTCCAATGTGAGTGATCTGTATCTTTCTACCATCAGGAACTGTGATAGTGTTGTCAGGATTATCAATGACTTTGTAAGAATGAAAAAGAGAAAGATCATGGCAAATGTGGTCTGTTGCCCCACTGTCAAGAACCCAGCCTGATTTGTATTAAGCAGTTAGACAAAATTTTCCTGCAAAACAAGCATTAGTCTTACCATCACCAGCATCTTTGCTGGCATCTTGTTTCTGAGTCCCTGAGTGTCCCAGCATATCTAGGAGCTTCTGATATTGATCTATTGTCAAGGTAGTTTGAATCACCTCGATGAAGAAGAAGAAAGATCAACATGAAGATCTTCACCTTGAGCAAGCTGAACAAACCTCTTCGAGAAGGTTTGAAATGTTGGATATCCATGAACTTTAAAACACCTTTCAAGGCTATGTCCTGGAACTTACAATGTGTACAGTAGTTGTAACACCCCGTAATTTTCACCCTTTATTTTTGGTGTTTGTTTACATTAAAATGATATTTTTCGTAAAAATAAATAATTTATTATATAGATTATTTTGGAACGTGTTGTGAAAATGTGTATATATATTTATATGTTGTGATATATTTATATATATTTATTTTAAGTTGTTAGTTATTATTTTAAAAGTTATATTAGTTTCGTTATTTAGTTAGGCGTTTAGGATGCGGTGTTGTCGCGTAGCGTTTTGTAACGTTGTTGGACCGACTTGGGTGATGAAATGTTGCATCACGTGGCGTGTTAATGTGTTTATTATATTTATATTTATAATATAATTTATTAGAATTATTTTCATTATTAAGTATTTTCAAAGTTTAGGCGCGATTTAGGAATTAATCGATTTATCGCGTAGCGGGCTTTTGAAGCATGGATCCTTGTTGAATTGGGCTGAAATTTTTGTTTGGGTTGTGGGCTTGGACAGCCGGCCAAATGAAGGAGAAGGAGAGCCTCCTCTTCTTTCTTTTCTTTTTATTTTTCCTTGTGACTCTTTGATGTTTTGTAACTCTCATAACCCCCTAATCATTCTTCCTAATTAAACCTCTTTAAACCAACCTTTATCACTTCAAATTCTGATTAAAAAATCAGAACTCCTTGCTGCCATACTCTAAGATTTTCGGCCATCATCATCTTCCTCAATCTCTCAAAATTTTTCATTTTATACTCCTTGTTAATTGTTCGTGAATTGTTCTTGTTGCCTTTTTCTTATACTTGGTGCTTGGGAATTGAAGAAGGATAGGAGTACATGCCTATATTGGGATTTTCCAGAAATATTCAGCTCACCTCCGACGATCCAGGTAACTAGTAGTTGTCTTAGAACCATAGTGATTAGGGTATTATTCGGTATTAGATTATTGCGCTAGAAATTATTTAAAATACTTTTTGAGTGAAATTATTGACGAAATTTGACATGGATATACTTGATGCATTCTATGTGAATACTGTGTAGAGGAAAATAATTTTAGTATTGTTTTTGGTATTTATTTGATTTAATTGGTGTTTTGTGCATTTTTGGCTAAAATTGCATAATAATTAATAAACGGATGTTAAAATTGCTGAAGTTATTTTTCTTAGATCATGTTATATGCGTAGTATGTATTCCATGTCTTAGAATAATTTTTGCCTACTGTGTTCTGGTTTATTTAATTGATATGTCTGTTTTTGCAATTTCATTTCTGTCAGTATATGAATTATAAAAATTATTTCTGGAGGCCGAAAAATTAATTTCTTTGTATATTATGTATTTCCGTGTGTTTATGCATGTCATGTAAATGTTTGGTAATTTTTGGGCGTTAATTATATTTTTAGTTATTATTTTGGCTTTATTGAGTAATCTGTATATTAACTATTAAAAATACTTTTGGAGTCCGAAAATTATAAATAAAAATTGTACCATGTCAGTAGAGCCATTAGGGTCGTATGATAATTTTTGTGTGATTTAACTGCTCGAACTTATTAGTTTAATAATTATTATTGTGTTTTTGTTGTGAAATTGAGGATACACTTTTAGATTATTTGAGGGCTTGTTAATCAGAAATAATTCATAATTTATTATATTCTGGGTTGCTGATTTTCATTAGTATGCAGTATGTATCATTGGATAACCATATGTTTATGTTTGATTTATGAAAGAAAATGATTAATTCTTACTACTCTTTTAATGAATAAGTTTTAGAGTTATTTGGTGATATATCTTTGATCGAAATGTTGGTGCTGTAAAAATTAGTTTTATATCATTGATGATGTTTTGAGATGTTCAAGTGTTTATTGTGAGAGACATTTGTTGAAAGTTTGTAAGTTATTTATTTTGGGGAATTATGAAGAACTGTTCGATGAAATGTGGGTATAAGGCCGGGTGGTATCCCTTTTGATGAATATTTTAGATGAATGATAGTTGGATTATATGCATAATTTTATTTTGAGATAAGAATATCCGGTGGGATAGATATAGTCCCCGGTGAAGAACATGCCAACCACCTGGTTTGCGAACTAGGGGTACACCTGGGTTAATTGTTGTCGTCCGAGAGGTCAGGGAGTTCTGCGTGTTCTACCCTACATCGGGAGTTTGGCCATTCTTAGACACAGGCAGTGGGGAACGTAAGCCCATAGGCCCGCCTCGGAGATTGCGATCTGACAAACCTTAGGAAGTGATTTGCGAATCACTGGCGTTCGGTTTCTGACTCAATAACTTGTTGTAGTTTTGATTTATTATTATTTATATATTCTAGAATTGTTTCACTCACTATATCTTGTTTACTTATTTTTTATGATCACTTGTTTTACCTATGAGCTTTATGATTTTTATGTGCAGGTTATTGATGTAATGATTGCATGATTTTCCTTTCTTAATAATCTACTTCTGAATCGTGCTTTGATTGCTATTGTTCTGGGAGAACTGCTAGTTACTCCCCACTGACTGTGGAATTATTTAATATATATCCTTGCAGATGGAATTGATTGCTAGACTTGTGACCGCTTGGGCTAGCAGAGTGAGGGTTAGTAGTGAGAAAAAGCTCCTGGTTTTGTTTTTGGTGGATGAATTCTATGTTGACCATAGGGAGACTTACTTTTGGATAGCTTTCAAGGACATTTAGTTTTTATCTCAGTTTTATCGGGAGACTTGCATGTCTCATAGTTTTTGGATTGATGATATGAAGTAATTGGGATATTTCTTTTACTTTAGAACTAATATGCTTTCTTGGATATTAAGTTCTTTTTCTTTTAGCTATGAAACCTTGGTTTGAAGAATTATCTTTAATTATTGTTTTAGAGTAGCATAACCGTCCCGACGTTATTTCCGCTAACGTCTTTTTAGTATTTCTTGATTAGATTTTGTTAGTATCTTTGTAGTAGAAGGACGGGGTGTTACAGTAGTAGTGAGACCCTCTTTTGTTACCAGTAACATTACCAGCAACAGATTTGTTTCCAGAGTAATATGAAGGTTTAGAAGAATTATAGCTAAAATTAGAAGAGGAAGGTTGTTTGTAATTGTTTCTATTCATAGAGAATTTCTGCCTATCTGCAGCAAAAGCCATTGTTTCAGATGAAGAAGCATTAAGAGAACTCAGCTCTTTATGCCTTTGTTCCTGAAGAACTAATCTGTAAGCTTGAGATAAAGGTGGAAGTTGAGGCATCATGAGGATATTAGTTCTAACTTGCTGAGATCCTTCTTTCAATTTCATCAGAAAATGCACCAATCTCTGATCCTGTTGAATCTTAAGAAACTTTTGAGTCAAATTACATGTGCAACCATCGCATTCACGGCAAGGTAAGGGATTAGTATTATCTAATTCATCCCATAGAACTTTCATTCTGGTAAAAAACACACCAATATCATCACTCTCTTGAGAAATGTTTTTGAGATCTGCTTGAATTGAATATAATTGAGCAGTTGAAGATTGGCCAAACCTTTCTTCAAGATCTTTCCAGATCTCTCTAGCAGTCCTCAAATGTAATACACTTTTAGCAGTCATCAAATGTAATACACTTTTAGCAGTCATATCATCCAGTGATCTTAAAATCCATCCTGTAACCATATTATTGCAACGCTGCCATGCTTTGAGTGCTTTAGCTTCAGTAGGCTTTTCAAGACTTCCATCAACAAAGCAAACCTTGTTCTTAGATGACAAGCTAATAATCATCATTCTTTTCCAGTCAGCATAACTAGTACCATCAAAAGCAGGTGAGACTAATTGAACTGAAGTATTATCAGATGGATGAAGAAAGTAGACGCTAGTAGGATCTTGAGTTAATTCAAGATTGTTGTTCACAACTTCAGGCATTTTGATCAGAATTTCAGAAGTTAAGACAAGATTTTCAGAATTTCGAATGAGAATTTCAGAGATTTTAGAGATTTAGACAGAATTGAGGTTTCAGGATTTGGAGATTTTAGAAATTTCAGAGAAATAGTGAAATTAACAAGATGAATCAAATAGAAACTTCAGAATCAGGTTTGCGGAATTCAGACATAATTGATTAAGATGAATTCAGACAGAAATTTCAGAAACTTTCAAGCTTTAATTAGAGAAATTTCAGGAATATTTGCAGATTAATTGCAAATCAGAATGAATCAGATAAGAATTTCAGAGAAAAAATTTCAACAATCACAGATTAATCATGCGAAGAATTTCAGAGAAATCAGAATTTCAAACCAGAATTTGCGAGATGATCTGAAGCATCAGGATCGAAGAGCAGTAAGCTCTGATACCATGTTAACAATCACAAAGTTGATCAAATTATATTCAGAGAGAAAATAGAGAGAAAGTTTTGTATTCAGTAAAATTGTGTGAATGAATACAATGAGATACAACTACAGTATTTATCTAAGAGAAGCTAAGAAATATAACTTGTAATACAAGCTAATTAACAAACTAACTAACTGCTAATAGAATTTATTACAGCTATAACAAACTACTAAGTTGAATTTGGACACTAATAATATCTTACGATTTCTTTGAGTCATTAGTGTGAGCATGAGCTTCAGCTGAACTAGAAGAGCTAGTCTTAACAGTATGATCTCCTTTTTCTTTTTTTGGTGAAATATGATCTCTTTATAGTTTATATTATATTCCAGAGTTTGTGTCGAGCTCGTGAACAAGGTGGAACCACATAAGCAAGCGTTTTTTTAAATAAGTCTCCCCCCTATTTTCTTCTTTAAGTTTCTATGGGATTTTAGGGGCCTTTTTTTTTTTGAGAAAAATCGACATTAAATCAAAGAATTACACAATTAGATAATCTAATGCCTGAGACTTTTACACCATATATTCATTAGTAAGATTATTTTTAATAATATACACTCCAACTTTTCAAAATTTACCATATACCCCTTATTATGTTATTAAACCCTAATTGACCTTTATTTGACCATTTAATCTTAATTGACCACCAATGAAACACCACCTATGTCCCTTTTATCTCTCTTCTTCTATAACTCTTTTTCCTCTTCTTTAGTCGTAAGTGGTGTTTCGATAGTGGTTTATTAGGGTAAAAAGGGTAAAATAAAAGTTAAATAGGATGTAGTAACAAAATCAAGGGTTAATGATAAAAAAAGATGATAGTTGTTAGTCAGTAAGGGCACACGGTAAATATTAGAGACATTGAGGAGTATATGGTGTATTTTGAAAAGTTAGAGGGTACATGATATAAAAAAATAAATTACTCAGGAATATATGACGAATTATTCATTCCGCTTATGTAACTAGTCTTTATACCGTAAAAAAAAGGATGGATTATAAGAGGATCGGATGGGGTCATGGCCTTCACTATTTTAATTAAAATAATAATCAGATTAGTTAAATGTGGTTACATAACTGATGAAATCATTAGTACTTTTCTCATTTTGTAATCTACGCAATACTTAATTACATATTCAATTTTCAAGGTCAAACTTTATAAATTTTGACCACGAATTCTATTTTGTTGTTCTTTTTTACCTAGATTTTGTAATCATGCAAAAAGTTCTATCTAATGTTTGCATGCAATACTTTTTTATTATTTTCTCTTACGTTTTGGTACTTTTTTCTTAATTTTATTGTCCAAATAGGGTAACTTTTGTAAACAATTTTTTGAAACGTCCCAATGTGAAAACCACCAGGAAGACTTATGGCATATACTTCCTTCGTTTCTTAATGTTCATGGTTCCATACTTCCATTATTGAGATGTTTCATAGAGTTGTTATTCGAGAAGTACAAAAAGGTAAAAGGGAAGTTTCAAAAGTAAGAAACTAATAGCAAAAAAACACATTTTTTTTTCTGTTTATATATTTTTCTTTCCACATTTCCTTTGGGAGAGATTACTTACTGTGGACGTAAAACATATATATAATTATTGTTTTTCCGACTAGTTTATGCATAATATTGAAAATACTTAAAATCATTGTCTTACTCTTATACTATGATTATGCACGCATAAATGTAGTTAGAAAGAAGAGAAACTTGGCTGTTTCGTCGAACTTTCGCCACCTCCTTAGCCGCAATTCCATGTGAGTTAATGGGTTGAGTTTCTCCGTCTCTCTATCACATGGCAATATAGAAATATAAATCAAATTTGACAACTTTAAAATGTTCAATGCTGACAAGTTTAAAGCTGTTTTGCTAGCTTTGGCAGATCGTTATTCTATAATTTGCTCAGAGATTAAGTTCCAGATCATGCTTATTATTTCATGTTACATTCTTTATTGTGTCCCATATATTATCATCTCGCTCACATGCCGTAATACTTCATCTTGTTTTAAATAATTACTAGGTTTGAAGCCCGTGCGTTGCACGGGTTGTTGTTTATTTTATTTTATTGTATATTTTTTGTTAATATTATTGTTGATTTTGTGTTGTTGTAAAATGAGATTTTTCAAGATCATTGTATTTACATCTTCCTAAGTTCTTTTCTATTACAACAATTACCACTTTAGATAGTTTTAAATGCTTTTGGGTCAATTCCACTTTTGGTAAAAAAAGAAAGTACAGGTTGACAATATTACCTTTACTTTATGCTAATAAAACCATCATTAATTACCGAATTGCCTTATAAAGTTGCGTTTACTTTAATAAGGATTTATTTGTCCCATATTCTAGTTAACTAAAGAGGTACCTCTATGCTAAACTACCCATTTTTTATTTCCTTAAAAACCATGTCCAAACCAATTGTTGAAGTAGAAAAAAAAACGGAGAAAGTATTTGTCATTATACTATAATTTCTAGATTTGTTATTTTGATATATAAATTTTATAATTTTTAATATTCAATTGAATATTGTAGCTAAGTCTATTATTAAAGGTTATCCCAATAACAGGTATGACTAACAATATAGCTAATATAGTTTTAACATGAATAATATGCGAATGATACTTTAAGAAAGTAGAGGGTAATAATTTAATAGATGCAGGACAGAAAGAATACTTTCTTAAAAATTGATGAGAATGACATGGCATGCTTAGGTGGAGCTCTTTATAATATTCTAAGGCTGATTTATTTAAATCAAACTCTAATTTTTACATAATCCAAAACTCTAATTACATATATGTAACTTTATCGCTATAGATTTTAGTTAATAAATTTTGTTGCAATACTATATTGTTTTAGTTTGGTTGAGTAAGGTTGAGGTTTTGAAAGATAATATGTTTAATCCTGTAAATTGGACCTATAATCAAATGTTATAATCACATATAATACACTATACTTAATACTTATAGCCATTATTACATTTATCTAAAAAAAGACTAAATAATGTCCTACAATGCATCTAATTTAATATATTTTCATGAGTTGTAAAACTATATTGTAAATAGATCCTATTTTGAAGCATATTTCAAGCACTCTCCAATGGTACAAAAATTATAATGTTTTAAATTAGGTAGCAAAAGTTAAATTCAATTTACATAATATAATAATTTAGGTTGTTTATTCAGAACGCAACTCTAATTTCCCCTATCCAAAACTCTTTTATGTATTTAAATATATGTAGAATTCTATTTTTTTCAAATATTTTAAAAAAAAACTAAATGACATGACAATCTTAAGTGGCGCTCTCTATTTCATAAATTGTATAACTATATTGTAAATGGATCTTATTTCAAAGCATATTTCGAGCACTATTTAATGGTACAAAAATTATAATATTCGAATTAGGTAGCAAAGTTATACACAATTTACATAATATAATAATTTAGGTTGTTCATTCAAAACGAAACTCTAATTTCTGCTTATCCAAGACTCCTTATATGTATTTAAATCTATGTAGAACTCTATTTTTAGAAAAAAATAAAAATAAAAATTGATGACATGACGATCCTACATGGCGCTCTATTTCATAAGTTGTACAACTATATTGTAAATGGATCTTATTTGAAGCATATTTCAAATGCTCTCCAATGGTACAAAAATTATAATATTCCGAATTATGTAGCAAAAGTTATACACAATTTTCATAATATAATAATTTAGGTTGTTGATTCAAATCCAAACTCTAATTTTCGCTTATCCAAATCTCTTTATATGTATTTAAATCATCTAGAACTCTATTTTTGTAAAAAAAATATAAATATAAATTGATGACGTAGCAATCCTACGTGGCGCGCTCTATGAGCTCGAAATATATTTAAAAAAAACTAATGACATGACAATCTTAAGTGGCGCTCTCTATTTCATAAATTGTAGAACTATATTGTAAATGGATCTTATTTTAAAGCATATTTCGAGCACTATTTAATGGTACAAAAATTATAATATTCTGAATTAGGTAGCAAAAGTTATGCACAATTTACATAATATAATAATTTAGGTTGTTCATTCAAAATGAAACTCTAATTTTTGCTTATCCAAGACTCCTTATATGTATTTAAATCTATGTAGAACTCTATTTTTAGAAAAAAAATAAAAAGAAAAATTGATGACATGACAATCCTACATGGCGCTCTATATTTCATAAGTTGAACAACTATATTGTAAATGGATCTTATTTCGAAGCATATTTCGAATGCTCTCTAATGATACAAAAATTATAATATTCCGAATTATGTAGCAAAAGTTATACACAATTTTCATGATATAATAATTTAGGTTGTTGATTCATATTCAAACTCTAATTTTCGCTTATCCAAATCTCCTTATATATATTTAAATCATCTAGAACTCTATTTTTGTAAAAAAATAAAAATAAAAATTGATGACGTGGCAATCCTACGTGGCGCGCTCTATGAGCTCGAAATCTTGAGGAGCTCCTAAGCTCCCGAAAAGTTCATCCTTTTATATATTTATATATATATATATATATATATATATATATATATATATATATATATATATATATATATATATATATATATATATATATATATATATATATATATATATATATATATATATATATATATATATATATATATATATATATATATATATATATATATATATATATATATATATATTGATTGCACTTTTACTTTTCTTTAAGTACTAATAGTAGTATATGATATCTCTAGTTTTATATTTGTAAAAATTATAAAAAGTAGATATTTATAAAATACTCCCTCTGTTTTTTTATCCTTCTCACTCTCCCGTGCACATCTTCAAACTTAAATATCTTTCATTATATATTAGTAAAAATTATAACGATTGAATATTAATAAAGTACTCATTGAGACGAATCAAACAAGACTCCACATGACTATATTTTTTCTTATAAATTGAAAAAAATTGAGAAGATTCTCTCTAAATATGAATAGTGTCAAGATTCCAAGTGAGAAAGACAAAAAAAAAAAAAACAGAGGGTGTACCCATTAAGACGAATCTAACAAAATGTCACATGACTATATTTTTCCTCACTTACAAATTACAAAAGACGATAAAGTGAAATTTGTGAATAATGGAAAATGTCAAAGTGTAACAACTAAAAAAAACGAAGGTGGTATATTCTACTTAATTTATTTTTCATTTTATTTATATACAATGATGAAATTTGTAGATTTCTACTTCTTAATTATTATTGTGAAACATTGACGGTAGATTACATCTAATACGTGACACTTCATGACTTCACCGTTCAACAATTGCCATATCTTTCATTCCATAATATCAGTTCATACTTCCTCCGTTTTTCAATAAGTGACACAGAGAGAAAGGGCATACATATTAACAAACTTAGAGAGAGAAAGTTGAGCACCACAATTAACAAAGAAAGGGCAATGTAATTATTTAAGCTACCAATTCAACACCAATTAACCTTTTACCCCACCACTCCAAGGAAGCCACCGACTTCATCCACTAGGCCACTACGTCACTACCTAACCACATCCACAACTATCGTCATTACTGCCAGCTTCGTCCACCACTACCCACCACCTTCGGCCTGACACCATGGTCATCCACCACTTCCCTCCACTTGTCACCGTCTATTTACTACCCACCACCCACCAGGCCACCACCAATAGTCACCTTCATCCACCGCCACAAACCACCCCTGAAAACCAAATTCACCAATTTTTTTGCAAATATCAAAACCAGAAGAGAGGATAGGATGTATGAGACTTTTTTTGTTTTTCAAAATTAAAAGAGAATAAAAATGAAAAAGATCCAAACAATATGTAGATCTACAAAAATTTGAAGCTTATGACCCAAATTCACCAATTTTTTTTCCAAAGATTCACTCAAATTTTTACAAAGACACAATTTTTTTTTCACAAGAATAGAAACCAAAAGATCAAATTGTGGGAGATTGTAGATCTATGTTGTATTTCATAAATGTCATTTGCTCAAGTGTCCACCTACCGCTTAAAAACAAATTACAATATTTTGCTCAACCGCCATATTAGGTTTTGGCAGGGGCGTATCCACTATGGGTTCACTGAGTTCAGTTGAACCCATAGTGGATATGGAAAAATATCTTGATTCTTGGAACATGAAGAGCTCGTTGGGCAAAGTGGTTCTCCGTGTCTTTTTATAATACATATGCCTTGATACATTGGTCGCTGGTTCGACTCCCGCATGTAGGAGTGTAAGTGGATTGGACTGGATTGGACTTTGCCAAATCCAAATCCGAGTCTAAAGTTTTTGGACTCGAGAAATTGAGTCCAAATCCAATCCAAACTTTTTTGAGTCAAATCCAGCCTAGTCCGAACTTTTTTTCTTGAGTCCGAATCCACCGATCCCGATTGTTATATAATATATTAAAATTTTTGCCGAGTTAGGTTAATAATGTTTTCTCATGATTGAATCATTGAAAAGTTGAACTCATTACAACCATTCTATAATATAAGTTACATACATCTTTAAAGTCTAATAAAATGCAAATTGCAAAATACAAAAGGCGCCAAAAGGGTTAAAGTAACTTTTGCCTTTTCAATATTCACTTCTCACTTTGGACTTTTGGAAGGTAAATGCAAATTTTGACCCAGGTAAAAAATTTAGAGCAAAAATGTTAAAAAGTCCAAAATTTCAAAAGAAAAATGTCAAAGAATATTTTTTGAGTACAATTTTTTGGATTGAATATATTATATATTTTATGCTTAAATATTTTTTGGACTGGATTGGACTTATTGGACTCCAAAGGGGTGAGTCCAAACCCAGTCCGAAAATATATGGACTCAAAAATTTGAGTCCGAATCCAGTCCAAATATTTTTCAGTCCAATCCAGTCCGACAAGTTTGGACTGGACTGCATTGGACTCTGGACTTTTTGCAGTCCACTTACACCCCTACCCGCATGTACTGTTTTTGTTCTTTTTTTTTTCTTTTCCCCTTTTCTTTCCATATTCTCTTGTCTTTTTTAGGCAAAATACTTTGGTTCCATCCCTCCATCTGCTTGTTCCCCTTCTTATTCTTCCAGGCTTCTAGCTTTTCTTTCATTTAATTTCTCTGGTTTGCTTTCTTATATAATTCTTTCCCTTGTCTAATTTCTTGTTTTCAATTTAAATATATATGCAATAAATACTCTAAATTTGTTATTTTTTATAAATATTATAAAGAAATACTGATTGTTTATAATGAAATTTCTAGTCTTCCTAAAAAATCTAAACGCATTCCCCCCCTTGTATTTTTGGTTATTATTATAAGTTTCGAACTAAGGTATAGGTTATAATTTTACGAAATTATTCTAGTCGTATCTTGCATCTAAAGTGTTCGAACCCACATGCTCAACTTTCTGGATCCGCCACTGGGTTTTGGATTTACGAGGAGAGAGAAAATGGGTGGAGAGAGAGATAGGGTGAGAGAAAGAGAGCTGAAGGGTGGTGGTTTATTTGAGATCGGGGTTGAACGACGGTGGGCGGGGGTGGTTATGGAGGTAAGGAGGAGAGAGAGAGAGGAGGAGGTATGTGTTGAGGAGAAAGAGGGTAGGTGGTTGAACATTATTGGGTTGATAAAAATGGTGGTGGGTTGAGGTGAGAGAAAGGGAAGGGTTGAGGTTGAGGAGAAGTTGATCAGCTCAGGAAGATATAGGGTGGTTAATTAAAGCTAATTTAGGTTAGATTTGTAGTTAGGTTATTAAATATTCCGGTTTATAAAAAAATAGTAATGGCAATTTTGTAATAAAAGCAATAAATTTTTTCCACTTTAAGCTATATGTCACTTATTGTGGCATTTTCCTGAAAGAAAAACGTACCACTCATTAAAAAACGGAGGAAGTATAACAGAATATATTCAATTAATTATTGCCATTAAAATTGGCGTACTTGGGAATGATACTTAAGTCCGTTCTTTTGGGCTGAATTGAACTGAACTGAAACTGTAAGAGGAAAATAATTGAACTAAACTAAACTAAACTGAATCTTTGCCTAAAAGAATAAAGCCTTAACATTTACGGCCAGTTTGGTAGTTGGTTATAAATGGTGGTAATGGGAATGAATTTGTATGTAAATTTGTGAAGAAAATGCATTGTTCATTCATAGTAATCTTAAATTTATCCTAAAGTGTCTATTTTTCTTCTTAAATTTTCACCCATCCAATACCACGTTGTAGGTGGTAATGGGTGGTAATGGGTGGTAATGAAAATTGTTTCATCTTGGAGAAAAAACACAAGCTTAGGGGTAAGATTGCTTTCCCAATGGAGAAAAAAACACAAACTTAGGGGTTGAATTTGCTCCCCATGGAGATTTTAAGGGTACGGTGTTTTCTCAGTAGCATTACTGACTTAAAATTCATTCCCATTCAATCGGAGTCAAACAATTATCAAACGGTCGTTGGAGTCATAATGGGATACTTGCTATGACGTGTAACTTTATGAGAGTAGCTAGAACTTAGAAGTGTAATAAAGAAGTGAGGCATAGGAGTGAAGTTGCCAAGTTAGCGTAACCGTGCACCTCATGATCGTTTGCCAGGTTTGTTTTCGCTGAATTAAGGGGAGCCATAAACTTGTCTACTCGTCCGTACTGCTGACTAACAAACATTCATGTTGGTCTGGAAGTTTGTTACCTACATGGAAACTAACTTATTAATGTTGCCTTTGTTATGGGCTTATGGCCTAGTATAAATACAATTAGTGACTTTGTCTAAGGCTATCATACTTAGATTAAGATTGAGAAATAGCTACTGAGTGACCTTAAAGAGTTTTTTTTTACATCATCATGGAACATCTTTGATTTCCAATTTCCTATTGCAATTTTTTTCCCTCCAATCTTAGGCTTCCACAAAATATCCTTCTGCCTCTTTTCTCTCCAATGTTTGCTTTGTTCTATTTTGTTGTTCAGTGGTGCTTTGATTTATTCCTTGCTAGATTGAGATAGTACTCAGATCAATAGGACTTACAAAAAGACAATCACGAATATGTAACCTCTAATTTGGATAAATTAATGGAAAATTTGTCAGAAACAACCTTTTCAATACAAGTTTTTGCGAGAAACAACCTTTTAAAAAAAATCTGGCAAAATAAGACCTTAAAAATAATTTTTTTGCAAGGAACAACCTTGACCCATTTTTCGGGCATTGACCAAGCATTTTGCGGCTTCGACTCACTAAAACCAAACATGACAAAGCACGTAACCCACATTTCTTATGTTTCAACCCGATTTCCCTTCATAAACTGATGAAGTCAACGTCGGAAAATACTTGGTCAATGTCGAAAAATGGAGAAAAACAGGGTTGAAACATAAGAGATGCAGTTCACGTGCACTCCACATGTTTGGTTTTAACGAGTCAACGCTGAAAAATGCTTAGTCAATCTTGGGAAAATGGGTCGAGGCTATTCCTCGCAAAATATTTTCTTCTTAAGGTCTTCTTTTGCCGATTTTTTTTAAAAGGTTGTTTTCTAAAAACTTTGTATTTAAAAGGTTATTTCGACAAATTTTCCTAAATTAATAGACACAAGACACGTGGGATATCTACCAGTAGGCTAGCCGCTATTTAATTTAGGTATTAGAGGTGTGATGGAGAGTAATGAAAACAATATGTGTTTCTAAATTAGTAACACTTGGAAGTAATAAGGTAAAAGGCTTTTACTTCCTATATATATGCAACTATAATTTTTTGTTTTAAAAGATTTCCTTCCGTTCCTAAAAACTCACTTTTTTTTTGTTTTTGTTTGTTGAAGAACCATTCGCGTTAATGTATTTTTATTAGGAAAAATTGATTCTAATAATCCAGCCTTTGGGCCGTTCGCTCAAATTAATCCCACCTTTTGATTATTTTTTAATAATCCAATCTTTTAATTGTATCCGCTCATATTGAACCATGAAACCGGTAACTTGTTGAAGTTGTAATTTTTTTTCCATCTCTTTTTTTTCTCTAACCCCTCCCTTCTTATCTCTCTTCCTCCCCCTTACCACCCTTCAGTACTCACCAGCACCCCCCTCCCCGGCCTCCCCCTCCCCTGCCCCCCTCCCCTACCCCCACTGTGAGCATCCCACCCTCGCCCTACCCCACCCCACGCCACCCCACCCCCCTGTGAGTGCTCAACTCCGTCACCTGCAAGCACCCCCTCCCCTCCCCACCCTACCCTCCTGTGAGCGCCCTACTCCGCCGCCTGTGAGCACCCTACTCCGCCGCCTGCGAGCACCCTACAGAATTGGTGTGAATTCGGGGCCCACTCTCTCTCTTCTCCACGTCACACTCTCCTCCTCTTCTTCATCAACCATTCTCTCTCTCTTACACCCAACCCATTGTTCATCAACAACCTCGAACCCGACCCGAAATTTGACACGAGGTCGTTCGCTCAATCAGAGAGATGGATGGTTTGTGATACGGGGAAGAGGAAGTGGATGCTCCAGAATTGGTGTGATTCGAGGCCCATGAGTTGAGTAGTGGAGTTGATGCACTGCATAGTAGTTGGGTGGGGTTGGGTGTTGGTTTATGGTGGGGAGGAGAGAGAAATGGAGGCTGGAGAAGGTGGTTTCTTGGTGGTTGAGTCAGAGAGGGGTGGAAGTGGTGGTGGACTGGTGGTGTTGTTGACAGTAGGGGTGGTGGTGTTGGCCTTAGTGGTGTTTTTGGTTGTGTTGGTGGTATGGTTGGTTGTTAGTTTAGTGGTTAAATTAGTTTTGATTGGGTTAAATAAAATTAAAATTGATTAATTATGTTACAACGAATTAGAAAAAGACAAGTGTTACAATTAATTAACCCATTCTACTGGTCACCAACTTGTTTCAACAGGTCGCGGTTCATTATGAGCAGATACGGCTAAAAGGTTGAATTATTAAAAAATAATCAAAAGGTGGGATTAATTTGAGCGAACGGCCCAAAGGTTGGATTATTAAAATCAATTTTTCCTTCTTATTATAGGTAAAGAGATATAATACTTTGCTAATTCTTGCCTCACACTCTATTTCTCTCTTCCAAGATCTTTATCTTCCAGAAAATATGATAAACCCACACATTCTCTCCTAATTAAAGAAAAGAACTAAGTGAACCCAACTTTTTACACTCTCTTTGTAGTTACATGTGCATCTATAGTAACAAAACGAGTAGTCGGTGTGTTCTAAGCATCATGAAACTTCAAAGCTTAATCTTAAAAATCTTACGCGGAAATTTTTTTGGTGATTCCAAAGATAGGCAACCCTCATAAGCGATAAAAATGTAAGCTAAATGATTTATCTCTGTCTCCTTCATAAGGATTTTTTTTAAGGTAAGATGAATATCCCTTGCACAAGTGAGGGGAAAATTGGGGATCCCACTTTGTTAGGGGCAAAAACTGAAACCTTGTCACAAGGGTGGAAGTAGCTAGAGGTGGTGAAAATTGACACGACCCACTAACCCGTTCTGAACCCAACACGACATTAGGAGGTTTGAGTAAATGTATTCATCCCGTTTAAGTAAGCGGGTTGACCCGACACGACCTGTTTATTTAACGAGTTGGATTATATAAGATTTATTCTTTGGGTTAATGGGTTAGGGTTAAACATTTTAACCTGAGTCCGACACGACAACCCGTTTATCAATTATCAATATTATTAGTTGGGCTTGAAATAATTTGAATGTTTTTCATAATTATATAAGATTTATTCTTTGGTTGTTCAATTTGGTTAATTTAGGTAAGATATTAGTATATATACATTTGTTTAGTTTATGTACATATGCACCCTTGATAATAGCGGGTTGGGTAACCCGTTTAATAAACAGGTTGGGTCAGGGTTGGGTGTTCTTCACCCGTTTAATGAACGGGCCGGATAAGGGTTGAGGGGTGTTCAACCCGTTTACCCATAGACCCGACAAGAATTTTACACGACACGATCCGTTTACTAGCTCTAGGTGGAGGGAGAGCCTACAATCAATTTGGCCAACCTTAATTCTTGGCTTCCTTCATAAGGATTGTCATATGTCAACTATATTAATTATCATTTCCCTTTTTTACGTCACAAATTCCAACACCCTTCTTGATGTGTATTTGGTGTTATAATTTATAAACACTATGTATTATAAATCTGTCAATGCACCTATATAAAAAAGTACAATGAAATTAAGAAAGTATTAACAAGTCTTGATGATGAAATTGTTTTTTTCTATAAAAAAGAGACTCACAGAGGTTAGAGACATACTTCGCATCTACAAGACTTTACCATCGAAGTTAGCTGCCATGCCAACACTGAGCAAATTGTGCTGGTAATCCAAAAGGTGTTATCAACAACAATGAGACTAACTTGAACATAACTACATTTATGTTATTAGAAGTAATGCAGATTTCAAAATAGGAAGGACTAACTACAAAAAAAAGCAATTCTTTTAACTACCTAATTACAAAAAATATCCCATATGGAAAGGCAAGTGATCTTTCCAACAACAACAAACAAAGAGAAAAAAAATGTTGCAATTCATGAACCAATGTGAGTACAAGTTTAGGCCAGTTCAGGACCGCTAGGCAGTTCTTCATAACCATCATGGGGTTTAGCTGGAGACCTAAGGTTGTCAACTGGGATACATTTCAACAACACTGCTATTAGCAAGCTTATTGCTCCAATGCCTATGCTTAGCAGCCACAACCTCAAGTTTAGAGGAACTGTATCGGCGAACGTGCCCAGATACTCCACAATGATCACCTGGAACATCACAGTAGAGGATATGATTGCCAAGAACACCCAGTTTCCGAAAATTCCCTTTATCACATTTATCTTCTCCATGTCTCTGCTATTGATTTCGTTGAATACCTGAAAGCAATGTGACAAGTTTATATATTTGTGTAGTGGAAGTACAAAAAATTTGACACGACCTGGAATCAATCAAAAAAATGTGGGCAAGGTTGACATGCTTTGTGTCAATCAGTTTACAAGGTTTGGCTTTCACGATCTCCAAAACACATATATTACCATTTATATGTATTGCTCCAATAGGATGGAAATTTAAAATCTAATATCCCGAGAATGCACATTGAGAGGTATCAAACAATATTTTATATGATATGTTTTTTCTTATATACTTTGTTTCTTTATAGTTGCAACACTTTTTTTTTCACAAACTCCAATGCAAAATTTGGGTACGAGAGATGTAGAGAGGAAAAAAAGGAGAGGGCCCTATGTGATTGGAGAGAGATAGAGAGAAAGGAAAAGCAAAAGTAGAAAGTGTTGCAACTAATTAAAAATTTCCCTTTTAGGAAAGTGTTGCAACTAAAAAAAACGGAGGACGTAGTTGAAACTTATGGTTAAATTATGTGAGTAAATTGTAATGGACCGACGTAAACTCGGCCCAACTTGCTTTGAATAGCATAGAATTGCACCTAATTGAGCACATGACCCAACCAATAAAATCCCTTCCAGATTCAAGTTGAGGTGACTAATGCACACATTATATGAAATATGCCGGCTAATCTAGTTGACATCTATGTAAAAAACTGATATTATAGTAACTTATTACCTGACAGAACACAAAGGTATTGAATATGAAGGTGTTAAGCGTTTTAGTGGCATCAGACCCTGTGAGATTGAGGAGGTGTTTTCCGTCGAATTGGAGAACTCCAAGAGCTACCAATTGGTAGATGCTGTGACCAATGATGTTCCTCCACATAGTGTTGGTTATAAAATGGGCGTCTCTGCCAACAGGTGGCCGCTTCATTAGTTCATCATTAGGTGGCTCAGTGGCTAGTGCTAAGGCTCCTAAGGTGTCCATAATCATGTTCACCCAAAGCAACTGAACCGCTGTAAGAGGAGCCGAACCTGCAGTATTTTTCAGAATTATGCACAAGCGAAATAGCAATCAGACGATAAATTCACAACCCAAGAAGCGAAAAATAAGTGAAAGAAAGGAATTGATGTTAAATGGACCTGAAATGCAAGCAGACACAAAATTGATCACCAGAGCAACTATGTTTACTGTTAGCTGGAACTGCACAAACTTCTGAATATTTACATAGACAGATCGACCCCAGCGAGTAACATTTAGTATGGTTGCAAAATTGTCATCCATGATGACAACATCAGCATTTTCTTTGGCAACCTATGTGAAGAAGAAATGAAGAGCATATTATAAAGTAAGGGAAAATGTAATCAAACTGATCATATCTTAAGGAGAAAAATGGAGGGAAAGAATATGTAACAATATGAAACCTCAGTTCCTGCAATTCCCATAGCAAGTCCAATGTCTGCTTCATGCAAAGCTGGAGCATCGTTAGTCCCATCCCGGTTACTGCAACAATTTCTCTGAAATTTTGCCTCAATTGGGTCACTAGTGTGTGCTTGTCCAATGGCATTGAACGAGCCATGACCTGCAAATTCAATATGAACATTTCTATATGGTGAATCTGAATTTATTTCTATTAATTATTTTCTTGTTTGAGCTAGGGAGGGAGCGGTGGTTGGAATGGAGTTGCTAAGTGTCTACAATTCATATGAGCTTTCAACCCAAATAATGGAGACTTTGTGCAATAAACTTTCTAGACATCGACAAGAGTACTAGAGTGATTTGCGTAGTTCTAGCTAAGACCCTGTTCTCTACACCTCATTTTTACTGATTAAAATTGATTTTAATCTGTCAAAACTGATTTTACTGATTATAACTAAATTTTTCGTTAAAACCTAATGTTTATCGAGTATTGTTTATTTAAAGTTGAAGAAAATAGGGCCTGATTGACAACTTAGGAAGACAAAGCGGTGCTTCTGTTAGGAAGATATAGAAGGATTGTGGTTTAATATGTCTTATACCTGCAAATTTGGTATAATGTTTTGCATTTCCTTAGGGCTTTTATTGCGAAAATCTGGCCCTTCGATTGCCAATCCATCACTAGTCAAGATTCCACATTCTCTAGCAATAGCTTTAGCTGTGTTAATATTATCCCCAGTAACCATCCTAACAGTGATCCCAGCAGCTAAACAAGTTTCTACAGCTTCCTTAACCCCAGGACGTACAGGATCCTTTATCCCAACAACTGCAATCAATGTAAGGTTGTCTTCAGGAATGTTGCTATCAGCACTAGCTTTTTCTCCGATATCTTTGTAAGCTATGCATAGAGTTCTCAATGCTTCCGAAGAAAACTTGTCTACAACCTCGGTAATCCTTAGTCTCAAATCTCCAGATAGTTTTACCGGTCTCCCATTAGGATCCAAAACCTGATCACACATCTGAAGTATAATTTCCGATGCACCTTTGCTGAAGGCCCGGACACCACCTGAAGGGAGAGCAACAAGAACTGACATCTTTTTCCTTGTAGAATTGAAAGGCTCAACCTTGATTATCTTTGATTCGTTTTGTATAGCATCAAAATCGCCTCCTAGAAGCAAGCCAAACTCAAGGATCGCTCTTTCAGTGGGAGTGCCTAATATCTTTGGCTTCCCCTCAGCCTCTCCTTTAACCACTTCAGATCCTGTGTTGAGAAATATGGCATGTAAGAGTACATCCAATACACTATTACATATCCATGATTTTACATCATCTTTCTCGCTACTTGTGCTTGAAATATCCTTTACTTTTCCGTGTACCCATACTTTAGTAACCACCATATGATTTGTCGTCAAAGTCCCTGTTTTATCAGTACAAATACAGCTCGCAGAACCCATTGTTTCACACGCTGAGAGATGTCTGACAAGCGCCCTGTCATGCATCAGTTTCTTCATCGCAAATGCAAGACTTAAAGTCACAGCTAATGGCAGTCCTTCAGGAACTGCAACTACAATTATGGTAACAGCAGTTGCAAAGTAGTTTAACAGTTTCAAAGCATCCATTGAAGTCCAATTCCTCATCTCATGGTAAACCATCTTCTGCACCATGAAACGACCTACCAAAACCAAAAAAGTCACTACTGCAAAGACCAACCCGATCTTTCCAATAATAGTTGCTACCCCATTTAGCTTAACTTGTAAGGGTGTCTCTTCTTCATCTCCCTCATTAAGTGTAGCCATCAGAGATCCCCACTCGGTCCTCATACCAACAGCCGTCACCAGCATTTTAGCTGAACCATCTTGTACTTTAGTACCTGAGAGAAGAAATGGTTTATCTTTCGTTACTTGAACAGGTTCACTCTCACCTGATAAGCTCGACTCATCAATCGATAAGTTATAGCCCGACATGAAAAGTCCATCTGCAGGAACTTGATCCCCTACGGATAAGTTCACAACATCTCCAACTACCAATTCATAAATCGAAATTTGCTGCCTTTGTCCATCTCTTGTAGCATGTACCATAATGTTTTTCTTTTCTTTATCTAAGTCTTTAAATTGCAAAGATTGCTTATAATCACTAATTGCCGTTACCATAACTACTAACATAATACTAAGTATTATTCCTGACCCATCATACATTCCTTTTGGCCAACCTTCAGTTGCTAAACCCACTCCTACAGAAACAACAGCACATACCATTAGAATTATTAAGGTCAAGTCTTGCAACGCGTCCCAAACAAAGTTCCAAAAACCTTTAGAAGGTTTCTCAGCAAACTGATTAAACCCAAAGATGTCTTGTCGTTGCTTAATTACATTCGAGTTGACACCATCTTTAAGGGACGCGGAAATCTTGCTCGCGATTCCCTCTAGTCCGCCATGAGCTTTGAGGTCTCGTAAATTGTGACCACGTACAATGGATGCTAGCTCGTCTGCATGAATGGTAAATCCAGCTTGTTTTGCATCTTCTGGCACGATGTATTCATCTTTCTTGGCCGCTGTGCATAACAAATTAAAGTTTGAACTACAATCAATGAATAGAAGAAGATGAAAGTTATTCAGATATGAAACTTCTACACATAAGTAGTGCTTGTACCGTCAATGAAATGTAAGGCAGCTTTTTGTACGTACAAAGCAACTCGTATTTTTTCCTGGATGATCAAAAGAGAAATAAACAATCAACTTATTAGATAACTTTATTTCCCTTGACAATATGATCCATATAGCTGGATTATACTGATTGAATTACATTTTATATCAATTGCATCTTACAAGTATTTTGTAAAAACTATGAGATGTACGTTTAAATAAGGCAAAATTTGTCAATGGTTACTTTTTAAATGGGTCACAGAGCCTTCTCAAAAAGCATTATAAATCACTACCTTTTCAAACATACGTTTTAGACATACCCATTTGAGTTTTTCACCATTTGCCACCTCACGTTTCTTTTTCCACTTGTTGGGACCCAAACTTAGTTTTACGGTAATTTTAACCACCCACTAACCCAAGGTCGGACTTTTAAACTTTAAAAGATAATAAAAGCACCAAATGAGGTTCCTATGAGGTCCCAAATGATGCAAACTCCAAAAGTTAAGTCTCAAACTATTAGGAATATTAGGTATGATAAAGATATTATTCCTAATACAAACATATGCTTAGGTTTTCTTACACTAGTAGAATTCGATATGAAAGCATTAAAATTGTCACAATAGCTGATACATACTGAGTGTTGTGATTTGATGTAATTCATTCCGTTTAAACAGAAGAAAAAAAAGCAGAAGACCTCATGGTTCATCCATACATACTGCACAAATATACTTTGCTACGGAAGAGATAGAGACCTAAGCTAACTTAACTATTTAGCAATGCGATTACTAAAGTATAGCAATAATAAAGGATAAACTACGGCTAAGACTTGGATAAGAATTTACAACACGATCTTCCTCAAAAAAAAAAACCAAGAATTTACAACACATTATTATCTTGCCAAGAGATATTAACAAATAATATTTCCACGTAAAATACTATCAATATGTAATCTTATCAAATATCAACAAGTGATGTATTTCCATTTATTATTGTTACCTTTTGAAGATTTCAATGGATTTTTTTGAGGTTAAAACCACAAATTTTTAATTATTTGACGTACATTAGGTATCATTTTGGGCAATACCGAAATGTTTTTGGCAAACCGCAAATGGTACCAACTAATAAAGTGTTATAAACCTTTTATTGATAAATCTATGGTACAACCCTTAACATTCTCTATGTATCATCTGGCTTATACATGACTACGTACATGAGTATATATATATAGGTAGATAATGTGAGAAGGTGTAATGCACTCGAGTATATGATGCAAATTCTAAACTTCCGCAAACGGAAGAAAGAATGATCGAATAAGTACAAGAAATAACCTGAATTTTAACGCGTTTACGAGCCGATTCTTGACGTTTGGCTAGATCGGCGACCATACGAAACCGACGCCGGGGATTTTTGACAAGCCAAACAGATGATCTCCATCTCCTTAAGGCTTCTTCTGAAGGTCTCTTTGGATCCACCTCAAAATTTTCCCTCAAATATTTCTCCATTTTATCAAATTTCATTATTGCTTAGGAATATGATAAAGACATACACAATGGAACAGTAAGTTAAGAGACTCAATATAATTTTCTTATTTTATTCTAAATCTAAGTTTCTGTTGATTTTTTTACCTGAAAGAAGTGGCAAAAGTTGTTGATGGTGCATGTGTTACGCGCAAATAGTGGGAAAGGAAAGGAAAGGAAGGCTTATAGCAAGGAAGAGTGACTTAAACATTGGAGTGTTGACATGAAGATATGAGATTTCTCCAACTGAAAGATCCGATTCTAAGGGGAGGATTAACTATATCTTTTTTTTTTGGAGGAGAACTATACATGATAAATCTAAAGGCGTTCGTTTTCTTTTTTTTTTTTTTTGTTTTGAGTTTTTTTAAAAAAAAAAAAACCAAAAAACAGAAAAGTAGTTTTTAATTTTTTATTGTCAATTTTCAAAATTAATTTTCCAATAAATTTAACTAATTTTTATTCATTTTATGACACATATCACAACAAAAAAAAAACAAAAAAAAACAAACAACTATAAAAAAACTACCTAAATTATTGAAATAAGTTTTTGCTATTTTTGTTTTCTAGACTGTATTCAAACAAGTGTTTTTTAAGGAAATAATTCAAACAAGTGTTTTTTTAAGGAAATAATTCAAACAAGTTCATGCATGCATATATTACCTTTTATACGAGAAGACACGTACTTAACTTTCTTTTTATATCTCTATTATATAAGTGAAGGGGAGGAAGATATGCCCCCTTACAAAAAGTCTGATATACCCTTAATGAATTTAAATTACCATATATATTGAATAATCTTTTCTTCTTCCTACTTGCCATATCTATTGAACAAGTTAACAATAGAAATGAATTTGAAATTTCAATTAAATATTAAATTAAGGAGAATGATTTCCTCTTCTTGCATATGTGTCAAAAACTCTGATAAAAAAATTAAATTTACAATATAACTTGATTGACACAATCAGAAGAAGAAATATAAAAACTTGAATTTCATATTAATAATTATACTGATAATATTCTAAAACCTAAGTGTTGATTATTATTCTGTAAACTCTATTATATAAATCAAACTCTTCCACTTTATTAATATTCAACTATTGAACCTGATACACAAATTCTTCCACTTTATTTGAGCACAAGCTTTCTTCTGCTTTATATTTCCTTCTCTCAATACTATATTTGAATGATGATGAACAAATAACTAAATAAAACCCAACGAAACATTGATTTAAGAAAAACATAAAAAAAAAATTACAAATGTCTGTTTGAATAAAAAAATTTGTAACTTAACACCGATAAATAACTAATTGAGAAAAAACTCTAATATGACACGCATGCATAGCGTGCAAAAAATGCTAGTAAATAATCAAGCAAGGGTGTTCAAGGTCATAATATGGCTGTTTTCCAACTAGAGTATAGGTATGAGAACAATAAGAGCATCTCCAATGGTTTCATATAAGGGTAGCTTTGCAATTTTTGCTAAATATGTAGTTGAAAACTTAACCCAAGGGAGAAAAAAAAAAACCCAACCAGGCGAGAGCCAAACAAATAAGAGCGACAAAAAAAAAAAAAAAAAAAATAAAAAAATAATACATCCAATTATAATATGTGGGGAAACTTTTTTTTATTTTTATAATTTTTTTAATTTAAAAAAAAAATAAAAATAATTTAAATTAGGAGAAAGGTTGCAATTAAAAATAAAAAAGTACAGTAAAAAAAGTAGCTCACAATTAAGTAGCTCACCTACTAATTTGCACTACATATTATTATGCTTTAATAGTCCCTCTCTGTTTCTTTTTTATTCTTCCTATTTTGACTTTTACGTATGCGAATACATTTATTTGACCTTAAATATAGTTCATTGTGTATTAGTAAAAATTATAACAGTTGAATATTAATAAAGTATTCATTGACACGAATCAAACAAGACCTCACATGACTATATTTTTTCTCATACGTTGAACATAATTTAAAAGATTATCTCTAATTGTGAATAATATGAAGATTCCAAACAAAGAGAACACAAAGAAATGGAGGGAGTACTACACATTGACAAGTGAATATCATAAAGGTGGGAGACATAATATATGTGCAAATTAGTAGGTGCACAAATCCGTGTGGTGAGGAAGGTGCGCACGATGAACATCAAGCACTAGGTTATGAATATGAAGACCAATGCCAATGAACATATATTAACATAGATGTACATATGTTCATTTGGCTTGTTAGCCATGTACATGTGTTCATTTGACTTGTTATTCATATACATTTGGCTTGTTAGCCATGTACATGTATGTGCACACCTTCCTCGCCATACGGATGTGTGCACCATCTACGGATTGTAATATATGACAATGCAGCAGGAGCAGTGTTATTACTTCTAAGAAATGGCAATACACATAGCAGAATCTATGCCTAGTATTTGTAAAACATATACGAAATATGACGCATGTCATTTTTACCGTGAAAACTATCCAATTTTCATTTTGGTTTCTAAAGATTACCAATTCATATTCAGTTTTTAGTTTTTTTAGTTTTCTCTTCTAATTTCAATCGTTAAATTTTCGGTTACAGTTACTTGAAATTTCCTATTAATTACAAGCATTGGGTACTAACAATAGGAAACCTTTTTCTTCAGTTACATTGTGTTTAATCTTCTTTGTCAAATACATCAATTTGATTCTTATAAAAAAAAAATAGAAGTTCATCTATTTGATAATACTAGCTTGCATTATCAGACCAATTTTAGAGCAATGATGTTCGAAAAAACTTGTTCTATTTGCAGCCTTTCAAATCATTATTTTCATGAGTTGCTAAACGACGCCATATTTTTACTAGTTGGCCCTAAATGCACCAAAATAAATACATCCATATATTTATACTCGTATTCCCATACCTAGTAACACCCCTGATTCATCTTGCCCTAGATGCTCCACTAATACTCAAAACTCATCGCATGTCATTTGTGATTGTCCCCACTCGGCTTCCGTATGGGAGGCTTCAACCCCTAGCACTCCCCCTATTTTGTCGTTTCCGGATTGACTCAACTTTAGTATGGAAGTTGAGTTTGAGTTTAAGAATCTAAATTGACATGTTATTTTTCCATATCTGTCCATGAAATCTGGAAAGATAGGAATGAGTGTAGCTTTAGAGGCTCCAAGCCCTTCCATGCTAACCTTTTGATCCATAAAGCCTTTATCTTAGCCCGTAATTGAGTTCTCTCATTCAAATCCTCCGCAAAAGTCAGTTTGATCCCCTCCCCTCCTAATTTCTCAATTCATGAATCTCATACCCACATTATTCATGTGGATGCTTCCTTTTCGCATATATCGGAACCAATGGGTACGGGTGGAATAGTTAGAGACCATGTGGGTTCATGGGTTTTGGGTTTCGGGAAGAAATGTTACGCATTGGACCCCCTAACGTTTGAACTTAGTGCACTGTATGAGGGTTTAAGTATTGCCAATATCCATGGGTTCACGCATGCTACTATTTACTCTGAAAGTCAGCTAGGTGACAATCTCATTTGTGGCCTGAATGATTTTTCTAACAAGTATGCGAGTATTTTTGTTACATTGCAGAAAGTTGTGGAAGAAGATGTCGGAAGTGAAGATTGAGCATTGTACCATGATCTACAACAAAAGCGCTGATGCTATAGCTAAGCAGCCGCATGACGGATTGTAGTAGTAACATAACTAGGCTGTTCCCCTCCCCCCAAGTTATTATATTGATATCTATTTAAGTGATTATATGGACATGTTTAAGTTTTATGAATTGAAGGTTGCTTTTTTCACCAAAAAAAAATATCCCACCTTTGGGCAGTCTTCCCAAAATAGTCTCACCTTTAAAAAAATTGGGAATAATCCGACCTTTAGGGTGTGTTTTCCCAAAATAGGTCAATACTTGTTGGTAACCTGCAAATGCAGGTTTAATTCCCTAATTATATAATTAAGAACAAATTTGATGTATTTTAAAACAAAATTCTTAATTAAACATATAAATTTAAATCTAACTATAAATTAACTAAAAACGAAAAACTCATCAGCTCTCCCCCTCCACTTCTACCACCACAACCATGTCTTCACCTAAAGGTGGTCAAATGGCGGGCCGAGGCCGCGCCTCAAAAAATTTGTCCATTAGTCGGGCCGGGCCAAAATCGGGTCCGCACAAAATTTCAACTAAAAATCATTTTTATCTTGCCAAATCCCGTCCGAAACCCAAAAAAATCGGGTCGGGTCGACTCGGGCCCAAAAAATCTGCCCCAAACCCGGGCTTTTTCGGGCCGAGTTGGCTCACCGGTCGGGCTCAATTTGATCGCCTCTACCTTCACTCAACCAACCCCCCCCACCGGAGAACTCAATTCCTTCCCCACTAGAACGATACTGCGACGCGAGCTCGACACCCTAACTTCTCTCTCTTCCCCTTAAACCACCGTCGGAGACTACCACCACCTTACACACCCCTCACGCCTTCTTCCCCCTCACCACCTCTACTCTCTCTCCTCCCTCACGCCCTCGACACAACCTAAAGCCACCACCACCAACATAACCCTAAGCCACGTATCACCACTGCCACCAAAAAAGTCTTGTCGCCGCGACGCCGCCATGTCTATACACGACCCCCCTCCCCAAAAAAAACCATCCCTAGAAATCAATCCCCCCATCCCCCTCGAAAAAAGCCTCACCCCACAAAACCATTCACATTCCAACTCATTTCCCCAAAAATCCTCGCCCACATTTTTGTCCATTTCTTGAGGGTCTTTTTTTAAGGAGGGAAATAGGGTCGAGATCTTGGATGTGACGCGACGACAGAGGATTTGAGGAAGATCTCGGATCAGACGCAGCTGACGACGTCGTAGAGGAGAGCAGCGAAAAGTAGTGGTCGTGGTGGGAGAGAACTTAGACCGGAGGACGAGGAGAGGCTTGTCAACGGAGGAGAGAGAAGATGAGGGGGTGGGAGAGGACTTAGGAGCGAGGGAGCTGCTGTAGGGGGTGGGGGGATGATGGAAGGGGAAGAGGTGGGGGGTTAGTGGAGTTAGGATTAGGCTTTTTTATTCTTTTAAATTAAATTGATAATTCCTTTTAGAAAGGAAACAAAAGGTCAACAAGTGTTTTTAACTAGTAAACGAGGTCATTGGTTAAAATGACCCAATTTGGAAAGACATGGGTCATAGTTGGGATTATTCACAAATTTTTGAAAGGTGGTTTTGGGAAGACTGTTCAAAGATGGGTTTATTCCCATCAAAAAAATTCACTATTGGAAGATATTTTTAAGCATCCCAATTTTAATAGCCATACTTGCAAGTTGCAAATACTAGGCTACTTTCTAAAGCTTTACACTCAGCCATATTAAGCAATTATAACCAATCAATAAAATCTTGTTATTTAAATACAAAAGAAGCATTATTTACCGAGCAAACGAGTACAAGCAATTTAGGACAAGCCAACAGTTCCGCTCACAATCAACCTAAACAGGGGGCACTAAGCAATTGAAGTAGGGGAGATACCTAGTGTACTATCTTAGGAAAAATCTGTTGTGTCATCCACTAAACCTAGATAATATATAGCTATGGTAGAAACTGTGTCATCATCAGAAGAAAAAACAAACAGCCTACAAAGGGAGAGAGATGGCCTATGACTAAAACAAACAAAAAACAGTAACAAAAACTACAAGTCAAACATACAGCAATAGACCTCGAATTGATGAGTCCCGGGAGTAAAAACTTTCTTCTAGCTAAAATATCACCACATAGGAATAAAAGCTCAGAAACTCATATGGCATCACAAAGAAAACTTCCCATATGCTATGCTTACGATGATCCTTGAGAATTTCTTCGAACAAAAAGCTTGTTGATATCTTCTGTGACAACATTGCTCCTGCATAATTTAACCAAACACTAAGCAAGGACTTCGTGCAATGTATTGATGCTGATTATAGTATAAAAAATAAGGAAACAAGCATTTGATCTAGATATTTCAAGAGTCAGAACAACAAGAACCACCAGAAGCTAGTAAAACTAAATAATTTATTCACAACATAACAAGAGCAATGCGAATAATCGTATCGAGAAACAAATATCAACTGGAGAGACTTCTAATATTTTCATAAAACAACCACATATGAGGAAGTAATGATTATTTGACCTAAGCTCTCACATTGTAAATGCTTTAGCACATCAATCTTTTTGAACAAATGAAGTGTACATCCCTCCCCTCTACTTCTGCACCTACATACTTCCTCTATTCACTTTAACTTGCAACACTTCCCTTTCATGGCAATATCAGATTACTTGCAACACTACTACTTTTGGCATTCCCCCATGTTGCAAACAAAAGTGAACAGAAAGTATATATTGAATCATCCCTCTTGGTCTGAAATTATTCATATTCATGATTAACAAAAATTATTCATTCTTATCTTTCCTACATAGAGTGGTTAAAAATGTGTGGAAGTACATCGAAAAGGGTGCCTAGTTACATGTCTCAAAAATAATGGCGATTGGTAACTAATATTAAAAAAAGTCTTTTATATAAAAATAATAGCAGTTAGATATCCAACTATCTATTAGCACGCTTCCCGGTGACCTATGAGCTAGTACACGGCTTTCTTCATCAAACAATCAGTTTGTTGGTTGATCATCCCATGGCCGCCTATGTGCTAGTGTAGACCAGTTTTCACTTATTCTTCAAAACAAGTTATTTAAACATCCTGTAGACAATTTTTTTGTTCACAGGTATAATTGGCCTAAGAACAACTCTCTAGAGTCATCTAAATATATACAGCCTAATACATGCTGTGGCAAACAAAAAAAGCCTAGATATTCCACAATGACAAGTAGGTATTACTACTATGGCTTTCAACCTAAATGGTGTCAATTCAAGCTTATGGTTTAGGCATCAGATGTCCAAACACTATGTTGCTCGGACTCTTCATTTCACCTCAAGTACCCGTGTCGGATCCTCGACACTCGGACATGGGTGGGACACTTGGACACTTCGTTTTGGGCCAAAAAATTGAAAAAGTTCCAAAAAATAGCCGAGTCGGACACTTGGACACGTACTCGTGTCGGACATGGGTATCCAAGTCCGAGCAACATAGTCCAAACATACAATTTGATGGTCAGAAGTCAAAACCCGTGGAATATTGAACATGTTGACTTTACTGAGAGAACCTACTTGCCTCAGGTATCCAGCGACTGCGCCACAACCTAACAAAACATCTCAGCTGACTTGCCAAATCATCGACTGTGTTTCTATTTGCTAATGTAATACAACTTCAGAGCCACATTCTTACAACTCCAAAGCTCCAATGTAAGATAAATTCTGTCCACTATCAGGTGGTCTTGAGTAGTCCACCAACTACCAGAACATCTAAGCTGACTTGCCTAATCATCAAATGTGTTGCTAATGTAATACAACTTGATCGTTAATTTCTTACAACTCCAAAGCTCCATTCCGAGATATATGCTGTCCTCCATTGTCAAGTGGTCTATGAATAGTCCACCAACTAAATCTCAGCAAAGTTTTTCAAAATAGCAGTAAATTACTAAATTCCGCCTCTGTATTCAGATTATTCACATGGAGATTCTTCCAAGCCCCATTCATGCAGTCATGCTATACCAACACGGTTGATGGAAATACTTTCTCAGGCCACACATGGTAAATCAACTAAACTGTACTCACTGCTTTATTGATCATGAACACATTAACTCTACCTCTTGCTCTTTACAAAGCTTCAGTACAGGGTGACTGAAGCTGCTCCACTAAACTTGAGTCACACTATACGTGCCACCTCATCCCATCAACAAAAGTTAATTCTGCCTCAGATAGATCAACTTCTCTTATTATTCTTGTAAACAAGCAGAATAATCCATGTATGGAGGACAGAATAAGTGCATGCCAAATATAGACAAAATACCCATCGAGGACTCCTTAGACTAGGACAAAAGGCATTCATGATCCAGATATAGGGTGATCATCTTTCTTACATATGGATGGATCATTTTAGCTAATGCGAAATTAAACCAATGCCAGTGAGGAAGCACACAACATGTAAACAAAGAGTTTCCCTCATTTCAACTCAAGAATATAATTACTTTTTTGAATTTCAGCAGCTGAAGTACAAGGAAAATCAATTATTTGGTAAATCATAATGTTCTGGATTCAGGATACAATAAAAAATATAGTTAATCACAGTATTATACTATTGTCATCTAATACAGTGATTAATATGATTTCACATGAATTGAAAGCATGTCAAGGAATGCAGCTACCTGTCTCAATCTTTAGGAGTTGATGAAGAAATTAACATTATTAAATGTTCATATTATTTGTCAGATTCAACAAGCTATTTCTACAAGTTGCATGTTTAACTCTAGTACTTAATCTAGAGACGAAAATAAAAAAAAATACATCACAAATATCTCTCTTTTACTGGGAAAACAAGACAGGAATGGTTTTTACTGTGAGAACTAGCACTTACTTTAGTGCGAAATCAAGAATTGTACAACATTTAACTACTGAACTAGGAATTCCATTAAACAACATCAAAATCTCACTTGTAGCTAGTTAAATCCAGAAAACATGCTAAAACTGTCAACCTCGTGATTTTGTTCAGCAAGAAACTATGTCAGATCCTACTTTCCTAGAGTTATGTCTGACATTCTACTTGCACCAAAGTCTAGCATATATCTCAAAATAACATGTTGGCTTAGAAGCATACAGTGAGTTTACTCAAAAAGAAGAATCCCAGCCACTAGAAGGAAGGAAACAGAATACATTCTCCTATAAGAAATTGCTGCACACGTCAAGCATTCTTGTAATGGGTTTTCACCAACCCTTTTTTAAGAGCAACGAATCTACCATTCAAGTCGAGCAAACTAATCAAGAACTAAAACATACCAAGCAAATTGTTGTTCTAAAATAATTCAGTGAGCTCACCAACAGAGACCACAAAGTAATGAATAATGATCAGCACGAACTTTCAACAATAAGAAGTTGACAAAATCAGCAACTAGAAAACTCACCTTCCAAGACGAAGTTGGGGAGGCATCAACATACCACTGCTAGTATCTGGAATATTCTTCGAATGAGGCAAAATCCCTTTTGGTATTTTTCCACGAATATATGAAGAACTTGAACCATTTGCTTCTCTCTTGCGTGACACATTATCAGCCATAGCAGCTGCAACTCGAGAAGAGTGATCACTGCCAATTGGCTGCGATGATAAAGGAGAACTTAAGAGCAATGAAGCATCAGGAAGCTTCTCAACTGGTGCAGATGACATAGGTGACACATGTTTTGATGCTTGATCAGATGATGATATAATTGAACTGCAGAAACAAGATCTGACATGGTCAGGCAATCCTCATACAAACTCAATTGATGGAATAACAACACTATTAGTTTCATGAACAATCAACAACCAATAACTAAAACAAAAAAATAAACACGACATCAACGACTTAATAGAAAAATACAAACTAAAAGGTACTAATCTGACAGTACTTATCAGATACAGCCCTCAAAAATATTAACCAGCATATACAACAAAGAGCAAGGGGAGGAAAGGAATATAGCTGTTTCAAGAAACAGATAAAATCCTGCTACGTAAAAGTTAGAATGAAAGTGTAAAAGCGGGGTTTTAATCACTGAAACAGGCAGTAAAACCTAATCCTTTACAGGACTATACTAGGCAATGAGAAGTCAAGCAGTAGCAGATGTGGCTTGTCGATGACTGTTGAGCTACTCAAAGCGAGGAAAGTCCATGTCATACATTTGTTTTCATATACTTCTATATCTTAATTTTCACAATTTAGGCGTGTTAAACCATACAGTCATATCAAAATCAAAAGGTTCTGTAATTGAATCGCTTCAAAAAAAGGTTTCAAAACATTGAGTAAATCAGTACAGTAGTAAGAAAAATATTTCCATAACCTAGGACTAAAGATGGGCACTATGCCAAATCACAGAACTGGAACATACACTGTAGATTAAGAACGCAGTAATCACATCAGCTAGACTCTCCACAGCAAGAAATTAAGGGTCCATTTGGTTTGATGGAAAACATTTTTCATGGAAAATGGTTTTACATGAAAAACATTTTCCGGTGGAAAACCTAAATGAATATTATTTTTCCTTTATTTGGTTTGCTAAGAAGGGGAAAATGGAGATGTTGGAAATGAGAGAGTGGAGGAAAATAGTTTTCCTTCCAATTTTGGAGGAAAATGTTTATAAAGGAATGGAAAACTCTTTTCCACCTTAGTTTTCCTTTTTAAATCCCTTGTCCAACCAAACTACGGAAAATGGGGAAAATCGTTTTCCTCCAAAACAAACGGAGCCTAACACCTCATCCTTACATCGAATTCCTTATTAACCCCCCGTAAGACACAATTTGATCAATATATGACCCAATAGAGAAACTCATAATTAGTTAACTGTCATAAATTACTATAACACATTACTACAAACACTCATATTTCATTGCTCGCTCTCTTTTCAAAACCCCCTATTTTCCCCCAAGATTGTTCCGGAAAACCCCCGTTATAACTTATAACAGTTAGGAATACGTTATAGCTCGACCCAATATGGCTTATAAGTTATAACTACAGCAAAAACTCAAAAAGGTGTTTAACTAGCTCAGCAATGAAAAACTGAGAATCACATTTTGTTGTCATATTCGCGCGTTTAATAACTGAAAAAACAGTTTTCCAATCTCGAAACATACAAAGTCAATAGAAATCAACAGCAACAAACAAAAATATGAAAAAGAAAAGTACGCAATCTAGTGCTACTAAGAAATGAAACCATAAAAAATATGATATTAAGCGTAAATTGGGTCAAGAAGAAAACCCTAATCGAAAGAATAAGTTGAATTTTCTCTCTTATTATAATTCGCAGATGGAAAGAGAGGGGAATTACTGGAATTGACGGGGATTCTGAGAGTTGTGAGAAGTAGATGAGGTTTTTGAAGGTTGAGGAAGGTGGTGTTTGTGATGTTTAATGGATGAGTCTTCATCTTCTTCGTCGGACGATGCGTAGTCTACTAGCGACATCTTTCTCTCTCCTCTTTTACAGTCTCCCTCGCGCTCACCCGATCCTTGAGCTGAAACAAGACCAACAAAACTTGGGCTATGTGAGTAATTTTGTATACTTTCTCTGTTCCCTTTTACTCGACGTATTTGGAACTTGGAAGTTAGAGCGAATAGCGGAAATATTTATTAATTTCCGATAGAAATCAAATAGCTATGTCTATAACCCGATTGGTAAAGAAGTCGGTCAAGTTTGAATTGAGTGATGAATGTGAAGAAGCTTTTCAGGAGTTAAAGAAATGTCTTACCTCTTCCCTTGTTCTCACCCTCCCTTCTGGTACAGATGGGTCATGTGTGGTGTACAGTGATGCCTCCAAGTATGGATTATTATGATGTGTATTGATGCAAAACGAGAAAGTTATAGCATATGTTTCTCGACAACTTAAACCACATGAGCAAAATTAGCCAACCCATGATCTTGAACTAGCCGTTGTCGTATTTACCCTCAAAATTTGGCGCCATTATTTATATGGTGTTCCGTGCAAAATGTTTACCGACCATAAAAGTCTCAAATACATCTTTATCCAAAAAGAGTTGAACACAAGAAAATGTAGGTGGCTAGAACTCCTAAAAGATTACGACCATGACATCAGTATCATCCTGGAAAAGCAAATGTCGTAGCTGATGCCCTTAGCCAAAAAGTTCACCTAAACACAACCTTGACCCTACCCAAAGCCATAAGCGATGACCTATGGGAAATGAAAGCGGAGATCATTCATAGAAAAGAAGGTGCATACTTAATTGAATGCATTAGAGTTAAGACCAATATTGTTGGGAGAAATGAAGGAGGCACAAGGTGGAGACTCGGAGTTAGAGAAAATAAAGAATGATGTGAAGAAAGGGAAGTCGCCAGAATTTGTGATCCAAGAAGATGGTACTTTGAGATTTCCGGAAGGCTATGTGTCCCCAATAATGAGACATTAAAGAAGAAGATTTTAGAAGAGGCTCATAACATTCCTTTCTCGGTACACCCTGAAGGAAACAAGTTATACAATGATTTAAAACAAACATTCCGGTGGAGTAATATGAAGCAAGAAGTTGTTGAATTTGTCGCAAGACGATGTCTGACTTCTCAAAAGATCAAGATAGAGCACCAGAGACCTGCAGGACTGCTACAACATTTGGATGTCCCTACTTGGAAGTGGGATTCGATCACGATGGATTTCATAATGGACTACCAGCATCAACTCGAAGCATGAACTCTATATGGATGATTATGGATAGATTGACAAAATCCCCACATGTCTTGGCTATAAGAAATAATTGGAGTTTGGACAAGCTAGCTGAGTTGTATGTAAACACAATTGTCAGGCTACATAGAGTTCCGAGTTCAATTGTATCTGATCAAGACTCAAGGTTCCAAGCAAGGTTTTGGAAAGAATTGCATAAAGCTCTTGGTACTAGACTCAATTTCAGTACAGCTTTTCACCCAGCAGCCGATGGTCAGACAAAACGGACAATTCAGACTCTTGAGGATATGTTGAGGGCTTGCATATTGGACTTTCAAGGAAGTTGGGACAAAATACTTGCAACTGGTAGATTTTTCATACAATAACAACTATCAAGCTAGCATTAAGATGGCACCATATGAATCACTCTATGGTAAAAGATGTAAATCACCCATTTGTTGGAGTGATATTGAAGAAGCTCGAATGATCGGACCCGACTTGATACAAGAAACGACATAAAAAGTACGGTTGATTCAGACCAGGATCAAGACTGCTCAAAGCCGACATAGAAGAGTTATGCGGATCGACGAAGGAGACCACTAGAGTTCATAGAGGGTGATCATGTCTTTTTTTAAGTATCACCTACTAAAGGTAGGGTTGTTCCAAATACCAGAATTGGGACCGGACCGGACTGAAGATTCCGGTTCGGTCCTCGGTCCACAGAAAATCCTGATTTCGGGTTTTCGATCCGGTCAGATCCGATTGAATACGGTCCGGACCGGTGGACCGGAAAATCTTTTTTTTAGTCAAAAAAAGTGTATATGTTAAAAATAGATTAAAAGGTAGAAAGTTAAAATCCTACTATTTATTACCTTATTGTTATTAAAATTATTAAATTTTAATGTATCTACTTTATAAATATCTTTAAATCAAATAAAAAAGATTTCTTTTTAAAAATTATATATAGATTACGGTGCAACAGGTCCAAAATCGAACCGAACCACAAAAATTCCGGTCCAGACCGGAACCAGAACATAATTTTTCTGGTCTAGTCCCGATCCAAAAAATTCCCAGATTCCGACCCACCGGTCCAGCTGGTTCCGGTCCGGTTCGGTCCAATCCTGGACCGGTGCATACTCCTAACTAAAGGTGTCATGAGATTTGGTCAATCTGGTAATCTAGTACAAGGTATATCGATTCATATGAGATTCTCGAGCGAGTGAATAAGTGGCTTATCGATTGGCACTACTAACAAGCCTAGATGAGGTGCATAATGTCTTCCATATATCGATGTTACAAAAGTACATACCTGATCTAAGCCACATGATTAGTAATGAACCTTTACAACTGAGTAATGACTTGACTTGTGAAGAAAAACCAATTGAAATCCTCGATCGTAGGGAAAAGCAACTCAGAAACAAAGTAATTTTCATGGTAAAGGTTTTATGGGCTATCCATTCATTGAAGCAACTTGGGAAGTCGAAGATCAAATAAAAGCGAAATACCCTCATCTATTTGCTTAGATTATTATGTATGTTTTGAATATCATGTCTCATCTGCATATGTTATCCGAAATATGAATATGTTTTAAGTTCAAGTACGAGATAATAAAATAATGAATTCCATGACCTTATTTTGACTTACTAAGTTTCGAGGACGAAACTGTTTCAAAGGGGTGAGAATGTAAGATCCCGTATCTAAGTATTACTAATCATCGTACTTGTCTGATTAAGTATAAATTAAATCATAAACTAACAAAACAAGAGTTAAAGCCTTAAAGGTAAAAAAGGTATAATAACTTATTCCAAATTTCTTGTATTAAACCTCAATGTAGAACAACAACTATATACTTAAAAGGGAAAAAAAAAAAACTAAATATAATCAAAATTTATATAACTTTAGCCCATCTTCTTCCTTCCTCCATTTTTCTTCTTGGCAGATTTTTGAGAAATATTCACACATGAAATCAAACACTCATGTCAGTTCTCATATAATCAACAAAGCTTGCTGCCATATCTCAGAAACTCTGGAAAAAGACCCAAACTTTAAATTCTCAATCTTCCTCCATTAATGTACCTTGACCAAAGATCACAATTTTTCAATTTATAAATTGAGCAACAGTAGAATGATAGCTTCCAACAAATTCTATAAATATCCAAGCAATTACCGATCAAGAACTCAAGCCAACAACTAGAACTAATTACTTATCAATTGCTCCAAAATTCATAATTCCTCTATCTCCTTCGTATCTGTTTCTTAAGACTTGTGGTAATACCACTACCACGCCATATGCCGAACCACCACAGTCCACCTGCGTCGTCGTAATCACCACAGCAGCACCACCACTCAACCACGCACTCCCTCCTCTCGTTCGCACTCTCTCTCCATTGAAATAAAAAGAATGCTAAAGTTTATTAATATACTCTCTATATTGATATTAGAAACTTAATGTGATTTATGAACTAACTAACTAAAGCCTATGACAGCCTTAGTTAGGGGTGTAAGTGGATTGGATTGAATTGGACTTTGTCAAATCCAAATCAAGTCCAAAGTTTTTTGGACTCGAGAAATTGAGTCCAAGTCCGATCTAAATATTTTTTGAGTCCAGTCCAATCCAGTCCGATAATTTTTTCTTGAGTCCGAATCCAGTCTAGTCCAGTCCGATTATTATATTTTTTTTCCCCGATTTAGATTCAATGATTCACAACGTTTTCTCATAATTGAATTTGAAAAATTAAGCTCATTATATCCATTCCATAAAATAAGTCACATACATCTTTTATATTATATATATAAATATTAAATATATATTATATATAAAATATTTTGATTGGATGGACTTATTGGACTCCAAAGGGGTGAGTCCAAATCCAGTCGAAAATATTTAGACTCGAAAATTTGAGTTCGAGTCCAGGTCCAAAAAAATTTCAATCCAATCCGGTCCGACAAGTTTGGACTGGACTGGATTGGACTCTGGACTTTTCGCAGTCCGCTTACACCCCAAACCTTAGTTAATAATTTGAGTATATAAGTTCTAACTTACATGTATTCACTCAGTATTATTGACCACGCTTCACTAATACTCATACTTCTAATTTCGAATTAAGTTATTATAATGATAATCATATGAAATTAATGACTAAATGTTACTAAACATGAGTTAAATGATAAGTCACTTTAATAAGTAAAGAATATTTTAAGTGTTGATAATTATTAACGTACATGTTTAGGACCATATATGACATCATTCTCCGGACCAAGGACATTATGATATTATGACTATGGACTCTATGACAAAAGTTTACCTGACTTGGACTTAATATAACTATCAAACTTACTTTAAATGACAAAAATAATCTAATTAATAAGGCCTAAGGGTTAATAAACTAAACATATATTAACATCACCATTCTTGACCGGATTAAAAGGATAAAGGATATCACAACCTTCCCGACTATTAAAGTTGCTACGCAAGATTTGAGGGTAACGTATACTGCTAACACCCGCATTCCCCTTTTAACCAAATTTCATGATATTATTATGTTAATATTCATTTATGGATTGCGGGATACGAAATGTTTTATTACTATATTGTTGTTATACAGTTTAATATTATATAATGTGCTCATGGAATGATTTGATGGAATGCACAATATGATTTATATGACTCTGCTAAAATAAATAAAATGTATGAAATATGATAAACAAAAGCAAAATATGGTTCTTGGCAGTATTATGTTATGTTGGTCGTGCACGTACTATTATGTTATATGGCGGAAACACCACCTTCTGGGTAGGGATAATTATCCCTGGTGGCATCGCATTATACATGCACTACTACAAAAAACCCTATCGTGTCCCCTCTAAAAGACCTATCGCGTCACATTTGGCCCGTCACGATAGGCCGCGACACGATAGCTACCATACCTAACGTGTCGCCTATCAGGCGACACATTAGGTATGTTTATGCGTCGCCGGAAACATAAGAGGGGACACTATAGCCTCATGCTAATGCATCAGGTATTATGTAATAGGCGACGCATTAGGTTGGTTTATGCATCGCCTAAAACAAAAAAACTGATGCGTTAGCCTCAATTTGAGTTTCATATTAGACTAACACATCATCTCGGCTATATAATAGGCGACACATTAGGTAGGTTTATGCATCACCTCTATAATAAGAGGGACGCGATAGATCATCTTATGTGTCGCCTATATCTTAAAAAGGGGACACGATAGACCGTCTAATGTGTCACCTCCATCATAAAAGGGGACGCGATAGACCTCTAATGTGTCGCCTCTATCATAAAAGCGACGTGATAGGTTAATTTTCTTCATAAAAAAAACAGCCTAACGAGTCACCTCTTAGGTGACTCGTTAGGTCTGATTTACATAAACAAAATAAATTATTTGAATTAAATGGTCTAATGCATATATTTGTAATCATTTTTTATTAGAAATTATAATTTCAACTAATTACAAAATATTTATGAATCTACATATACACATGGAAAAAGACAAATATCACTTTCTTCTACTTGGTCCTAATCCTCAAACATGAATCTTGCACCTGACCACTAACTTTGCAAATCTTGCACATGGTACCCTGTCGGTACCTGAAATAATTAACACGTCAACTTGAAAGGATTAGTGAACGATACCTGTATAACTTGAAAGAAATAAAGGCAGCCACCATCGCATAAAATTAACCAACTCCCGAGGTATACATAACACTTACCTACCTATAGGTTATTATGAGCATAACTCAACCAGCACTTAATAGTATACAAAAGAAGTAGCAAACTGCACCCCAAACAACCCCAAAACTACACTCAAGACAGCCTAAAGCAGCCCTAAAACAGCAGCAAAGAGCATACAAACCATTCCCAAAATAGCCACAATACAGCAGCAAAATTAGTAACATATAGAACCCCCTATTGGCCTATTGTTTAGCATTTAATACAGAATTTTAGTTGTAATTTGTTCAGGCTCTACTCATTGAGCATGTTAGCAGGGGCTATTGAGTTTCTGATACTTAAATAGCCAGAGTATATGTATGTAAACGAGATAAATCAAAGTCAATGGTCATAAGAAAAGCATGTAAAAGTGCTGCAGGTCATAGACAGTGAACAATAAGATTCCAATAATCAAAAAGAGATAAAAAAACTTGAAGCCATTGGTGATTACAAGACTTATATTGGTGGTTCTCTCAAAAGAGATCAAAGACTTGAAGCCAAAAGCTAAATAAAAAGAGCACACAACATTAAGAGGGCAAGGAATCAACATCACGTCAGGTTAAACGCCAATTAATCAGATCAGGACCATTTTTAAATTCTACATATACCAGTATAATTGAGCTAATCTGTGTAAAGACTACCAGTATGATCTGAGACAAAACACAATTAATAAATTGATCAATTGACACCACAAAAAAGAAAGCATATAGCATAGTCTTGCAAAAGCTCACAATTCCTAAGCCTCAAATGCAGAGTAAATCAAAACAAATACGAAGTAAATGAAGAAACAAATCACATGGCAGGACTAATTCATGTAAAAAAAACTTACTGCACATGGAACCTAATTCATGTAAGGAGATTGAAAAACCTAAATCTTGCGGAGTAAATGAAAAAATATAAATCATGTAAGCAGGACTAAATTATCAAAACCCCACCACTTTTAAATAGGCAAAACCAGCTCCTTTACCCTCCAAGACATGCTCATAAAAGATGAAGTGGCACTTTTACAATGACTTGTAATATTATTTCCCTTAAAAACTCTAACTGAGGACTTTGTTACTAGACTCAATCTAAGTGAGGACTTTGTTACTAGACTCAATCTAAGTGAGGACTTTGCTACTAGTCTCTCAAATGTTCAACACAAAGGAAAAATGATAGCACTTTTAGTAAAAGTAGCAATGTTTGATGACAGCTATGGCAATTTGCCAAAACTCAAATTACATGGACCAAAGTTTGTATATCTCTATTATATAAGCCAAGGGAGGAGGTATGGTGTCCCCCTTTAAAATGACTAGAATACCCTTTAATAATTTAAAACAACATTTTCTTTTTATAAAAAATTAAAAAATGAGAATCAATGTAACTTGCCATATGGAATATGCAATCAGCATTAACAACTTGACAAAATAGATTGACACAATCAATTCACGAAATTAATTAGAATCTTCAATAAAAAAAATAGCGATACATCCTAATAACATAATACTTCGTATTTACAAAGTTCAAACAATATGGTTTATTAACATTTACAATCGTTAAAGAACTATACTAAAGCCGCTGACAAGGAATTATTAAATCATCGACCAAATTTTTCAGTGACGTATTAAACAATTAAAAATCGGTCACCTTCAATTTACATCTACAAAATAATTTACATCAATAATTTACATCTACAAAAATAGTAACATCTACAAAAGAACCTCAGTAATTCACATCACTAAAAAAAAAATTTTCGTTTAAAAAATATGTACATTCGTACATATAGCTACATAAGGTTGTTGACGCACGCATCGCGTGCATATACGGCTAGTATCAAATATCTGAAGGAGATGATCAATATAAGACATCATCCTTCACTAATATAAATTGCTTTCATAGTTTCATTTTTATAGTGGGAATAGCAAGTTGACTAAAATTTTGTCAGCCTAAGAAATATATACTGGCTCAAGTGCTCAACACAATTGAACAATCAGGGGATTAATAATACATTATACATGAGTTCCGATTGAAGCTGCAGTACAAATAATAAAGTTTAATCAACTATACAGCAAACCATTTTAATTTCAGAGAATCTTTCGCTTGTTTCCTCTTAAGCAATGTAGCAAATATTATAATAAAATTGAATTTACAAGCAACATAAGAAAAGAGGACAGTAACATCAAAAATATCATGGTTAGTAGGACTTGATTTTAGATAATAAATTAGTATACAAAGCAATTTGAAGACAATAAAATTGCAGCAAACCTTCATTACCTCCATTGCCATTGGGTTTTCGACTTCAGCATTTCTTGAATCTATACAAAAATCAAATTCAAGTGAACCACCACAATACTCACTACAAACTAATTTCTCCAATTATAATCTCAACATTCTCAACCAATTTACATAATTCTCTATAATATAAAACTCAGACGATCCAGGGTTTTGATTAAAAAGAAGTATATAATTTACTTACTTCAAATTGTTGGAAAACATGACTCCATTTTAATCATTTCGTTTCGTCACTTTCTCTCTCCTCTCCTAAATTGTTCCTCGTCATTTTAATCTCCTAAATTGCTGAGAAAGAAGTATTTGAACCTACAAAACTCAAAGGATAAAAAAAGGAAAGAAATTGCAACAAAAAAATGCGTAAGACATAGAAATGAGATGAGATAAACAAGAAGATAGAAAAACAAGAAAACAGAAGAAAATCTGACCTGAAATTCGCCAGAGATCTACCTTTGCAAGAGAGGGCGGCTGCTAGATTAGAGTTGAGAATGAGAATGAGAATGAGAATGAGAATAGGGTATCAAAGTTGAAAGAGGGATAAAACACACCCTTGGGTTTCTACTTCGTACTTTAAAGAATTAAAATGATCTAATGCATCGCACTATTAGAGGCGACGTATATCATATAAAAAATAAAATATAAAATAACAAGCTAATACGTCCGGTTTTATATAAAAGTAGACACATGGAACCTAATGTGTCAGCATATAATTATTAGTGGACGCAGTAGGTACTTTCTAAGTATATCTGGAATAATTTTAATGTGTCGCCTATAACTATTAGCGGACGTATATCACCTAACGTGTCGCCAGTTACATCAGTGGCGACACAATAGCTTTTTGCATCACTTGTTATATTAGAGGCGACGCAATAGCCACACCCTTACCGCGTCTAACATATAATATAACCTGACACGAAAACTTTACGCGTCGCCTGTTATGTTAGGGGGGACGCGATAGGCCATTTCAAAAATTTTCCCAACCCTATCGCATCCAACTTTATACATAAATGCGACACGTTAGCTTTATGCGTCATACATTTTATAGAGGCGACACAATAGGCATGTTGTGTTAGGTGTTTTTTGTAGTAGTGATGGCTTTATGCCACCTTCTGGTTAGGGACAAGGTCCCTGGTGGCTATTGCCCTATGATTATGATGATGATGTTTTATGCGAGCCGTCGTCCCTTCTATTATACGCGCCAAGTTACCAGTAAGATAATGACGTAGTTGGAATTAATGGAGGAAAAACAAGCGCAATTCCTAATACGACCAAACAGATTTACAAGCAATAAATCTGTAGAAACTTCGGAATCCACCATAAAAGAGTTAAAACTCTCAAATATTATTATTAGAAGAAAAGTTGCCTTTTAATGAAAGCTAAAAACATTTAAATAGTCTAAGCAAAACCCTAATAAAAAAAGTAGGAAATAACAAAATTAGGAAATTATTAAAATGCTGTTTTCGGACCCTAAACGAACTCGGTTGGCTTAAAAAGCCTGTAGCTTAAGGCATAGCGGTGAGTTGGATTCGTTGGCCCATTTCCCTTTCCGAAAAGGTATTTTATTAAGCATCATGACACCGGGAACCTGACTAGTAGAAATCATTTCAGGCTTTTTCGACGATGGGCTTCTTCGTCGAACGTGTAGCTAACCTTCCTACGTCGGATAATTATGATGATGGGCATGATAAAAAGGATAATAATTAATTCATGTTTAAATCAAAAGTTTATGAAATATTTTTACCTTATTCTCTCCTCCCTGTTTGCAACTAAAATGAATTGAAATGAATTTATGATGTTATTAGAATAGTATGTAACTGAGCTTCGGCTCATGACATTTTGTTTTTGTGTTTCAAGTATTGATGGGGATGACATAATGGTGTAGCAGTGAGGAATAATATTAAAATTTATATTTAAAGTTCTAAGGCTCTATGCAATGCTCTTTTTGTCAAACCCCTAAAAAAATAATTTTGTATAGTTACAGGTATCGAAACGTGCTTTGAAATGAAAAGGGAGCATAACCATTGATCCAACATAACATCATTGTGTTAGTAATTCAAAATAAAATATAATAAGGTCTTGTAATTATATCTCATTAAAAAATAACAAAAAAAGTTAGATACCTAACACATTAATATTATTGATAATAAAAAAGAAAATACAAAATCTTATCCAATTTTGTATTCAAATTATAACGTTAATTTTTTTGCAAGACAAAAATTTAAAAGGCCCACTCACTAGTTACTATTTAAATTTATGGCTCTTATTATTTTGTATTCTAAGCTTAAGAACGTTAGATTATGAACTTTAATTATGCTTCTCCTAATTATTGATACATTTTAAACTTAGTTATGAGTTACATATTTATAATATTACGTTTGCCTTGTATTTTTCAAATGGAAAGTACGGCAGTAACACACTGACTGAGGTCTTCCACTGCTAAACATTAGTTGATTAATGTATTAATGATGCTTAGAAGTCGGAGCGTTATGACAACTTAATATACAATATTAGCTTCCCTCTTGTAAGATCTTGGTAGCACAACAACCTAGAAATGTAGATCAACTTTTAATAATGAGCAAGCAGAGCAAATAGGAGATGGAGTTTTACCTAGTTATAAGTATGCTATAAAGTGTCTTCACCATTAATACACTGAATCTTTGCAATAAACCATAAAATCAAACTTTAAACTCTCACAAGAGGAGACTACTAAATTAAACTTTAAACTCCCACTAGAGGAGACACATACCCTAATAATTGGATAGAAAACTCTCCAATAGAGGGAGAAAAAAGATTGTTAACAAAAACTAGAAAAATAAGTGCATAAAAGTAGGATTTGGGGCTTAGCACAATTGAAAAGGATGATGGCAATCCCCAACTGGCTGAATAAAGACTAGGGTTTTTAGGGAGAAAAAAGGAAAGAAAGAAAGAGACAATTGTTGATTTCTTAACTTATGTACACTATTGATCTGGAGGTCAAATCTACCTTAAATAAATACCATGACCCTAAGAAATTGTGAGATTCTTTAAAGAGCCGTTATATGGTATAAGATTGTTCAACAATACACTCGCTAATATAACCTAATTCAAATCTTATAACTTATCACGTTATAACATACACAAATACTCACATACGAGAGCATTTATTGTACACCACAGGTGTACCATGGTCCATTACATGGTACAACAAGGTTTTTTTTTTGCTCATTTGCTTATTCGCTTATTTCGAACTCTCTTTGTTGTACGAATTTTGCTCATTTGGGGGTTTAAATGAGCAATAAGTAAAAACAGGACTTGGGTGTTGACCTGGGCATGGGCCGAGCTTGAGGAAATAGCGGGTCGGGCCGGGCCCGAGCCCCGAAATTTCCAGATTTTGCCCATGGCCGGCCCGGCCCGTGGCCGGGCTTGTGCCTCTCGGACCCGACCCGTATTTTATGTTGTTTTTTTTGGATTCTTGGCAGTTTTAGGCTAAAAAACAAAGAAAAAGGGGCGTTCGGCCCGCGGGCCATATAAGCGGGCTCGTGCTCGTGCGGGCGAAATAAAATTTCTTGGCCCGTGGCGAGCCCACGAGCGGACAACGGGCCAGGTCGGACCTTGGCGCGCTCGGACCGGGCGGGCGGGCCGGCCCACGGGCCGGCCCATGCCCACCTCTACTTGGGTGTACTCATACTCACGATACACCGGATGTATGATAAAAGTTGTACTCACATACCTAACCCTCTTTCTAAACCCCCTATTTTCCCATAAATTTCTTTACAAAATCCTTTGTTATAACTTACAGCATCTAGGAATGCGTTATAGCTCCTCGAAAGGCCGATACATTATCTAAGCTATTCACTAGTTTACTTTCTCAACACACCCTTGTTTCCTTTTCTTCCCCTCAATGAGTGGATATCATGATCCATAGTACAAACTTGCCATATTTGTGATCCTTCTGATAATGAAGAATAAGAGCATAATCTTCTTTTCCTTTTTCATTTTTGATCTTTTGGAGAAAGAAAGATTTCCTGCTTGCACTGGGATAAGATATGCCAACAGAATATGCCACTGTCGTGCAAAGAACTGACACTTCCTGTGCTGGCTTTCCACGAACTTATCATGTTGTAAGCAGAATAAAGATCTCAAAAGCATCACCTTAGTTTGCTTAATATATCGGTGTCACTTTTGGTGATTATTATTTGGGTACTTGAGCAGCATACGAGTGAGATTAGCTCATCATTTGAATTGCCAAGTAAGCCAGTTAACAGGATAAGAACATTTGAACAATAAGCTAGTTTTTTTTCAGTTCATCAATTGAAAGCATTCGACATCTACGATTAAAAGAATTACGACACTATCAAAACAAAAACAAAAAATCTTTTATTTTCAGATAGATAAAACTGAATATAGTCTTCCACGAGGAGATCAATCGATTTGACATAGTTTTGGTAGCTGCTTCTGTTTGTCTACAAAAATCATGTCATTTGCACCCCAATTACTATTTCATGCCATTAATCATATCTTTCAACAGTAGTGAAACTGATTATATGCCAAACCGACATATTTGGGGTTTCTCTTTTCAATATCTTTTCCTGCTTTTGTTTGGCACTTAAGCAGCATGAGTGACATTCCTTGGCTTGTCAGAAAGACCATTTGCAACCAACCTTTCACTATATTCTAAAGTAAAGGTCCTTATTCACTTAGCCAATGAATCTTCAATTTATTGATGAGTACAGGTTTACTTGAGCATCTTATTAGGTGGGTCAATCGATTTTTGTGAAGAAGTCTTGAATCCTGAGTTATTCATTATCCTAGCCTTTACATTTGTGTTGCAGAATTTGATATCAAAGGGTTCAACTGTTGACATCTTTACATAATAGTTACTACAATACAGGCTACAGTTCACTGTTGCTATTTTCTTAAAGGTAAGATAAAGTCCCTTGAAAGGAGGGGGGAAATTGGAGATCCTTCTTTAAAAGGGGTGAAATTTGATCCCAAGATCTCTGGAATCGAAGGTGATGCCAACACCACTAGGCTATCACCTGCTGCTCAGTTCCCTATTGCTAATCAACTTTACCTATTCTTTTCCTAGATGTATACGTCCATGTGTAGAAATACTTGTATAGTGTTGCTTTAGGTACGGTTTGGTTGGAACTACAATATTTCAAGTGATGACTGGAGGTGATATTGTAACAACAACGACGATAACAGAGCCTTAATCACAAAATGATTTGGGGTTGGTTAACATGAGTCGTCATAAAATGTTCGAAATTTTTTGTTTTGTAACAAAAACAAAACTAAATATGAAATTACCATACCAATGGTATTGACTTGAGACTTTCTTTACAAAATTACATAGTGATGGTTGTTGACCCTTTTTTTTCCGCCTTGCCCTCTATTGGATTATGCTCCAAAACTAGTCAAATAGTTTTCCTAATAGTTAGGACTAGTTGCTAATAATTAGTTAGTAGGCTAACAAGTAGTAGTTTACATAATGGTCTATTTAGTGGGATAGCAAGTAGTGGGCTACGTAACGGGCATGTTCCTAAATTCTCTCTATAGTTGCTCATAGTTAAGATTTTATTAGTAGTGTTTTATATGCCTGTTTAAAGGATGTTTTGTATGCCTATTTAAAGGCTGCTTTGTTTATTCATTTATGTGTGAAATATATAAAAATATAGTATTTTTAATTTTCTCCAAGTTTCTCTTTTTTCTCCTCTAAAAATCCTACATGGTATCAAGAGCATCAGGTTAGATCCTCAAAAAAAGTAGAGAGAAATGAAGAAGAAGAAGAAGAAAAAGAAAGGAGAGAAAGAGAGAAAAAAAGTTAGGAGAAAAAATTATAGAAAAAAAGTGATTGTGTGATCAACCATGGCAAGTAATGGTTTTTTTTTAGGATATGTGGATGAGTTCCCTTTTAGCCCATGGAATTATTTTTGGTTAATATAAAAAAGAGGGAGAAAATATTTAGAGTGATGGGGCAACCTTCAAGAAAATCAGATAATTGACAATCTGATAATGGTGGAAGTCGTAGTCAACGCAGACATGGTTTTCGAAATTTTAGTAATGGATGTGGGCAAGTTTGCAAGACTACGTCGAAGAGAGGTTATGGAGAGAAGTGCTCCATTCATTGAAGGTTGATGAGAAGTGCATCAACAAATTTGAAGATGGTAATGAGAAATGCATTACATTAGGAAGAGAAGTGCTTCCGTGTTAATGGAGAGAAGTGCTCCATGAAGATTAAGAAAAAAGTTTGAAGGTCCATCATGCGGGAAGAATTACCAACAAGCAAGATTGTGACACAATGTTTAATGTTGGCTCTTACAAATTTTGGAGCAAGGGGGTGTGTTGGATTATGCTCCAAAATTATACAAATAGTTTTCCTAATAGTTAAGACTAGTTGTTAATAATTAGTTAGTGGGCTAACAAGTAGTGGTCTACATAATGGTCTATTTAGTGGGATAGTAAGTAGTGGGCTACGTAGTGGGCATGTTCCTAAATTCTCTCTTTAGTTGCTCATAGTTAAGATGTTATTAGTAGTGCTTTGTATGTCAATTTAAAGGTTGCTTTGTTTATTCATTTATGTGTGAAATATATAAAAATTTAGTCTTTTTAATTTCTCCAAGTTTCTCTTTTTTCTCCTCTAAAAATTCTACACCCGCAGTGAAATATTGTTACTCTCTAAGGACCTCCTTTAGAGTAAGGACCTTCTTTAGAGTGATTTTATGGTACTTTGGACTAGAGATGGCCAACAGTGGGGGCCAATCCAGCCCAGCCCACCTAGTGGGCCGTGTGGGTCGAGCCAGCAAAAAGCTCGGTCCAGCCTGCCTCGAACCGTGAAATTGGTGGGTGGATCGTGGGTCGAATTTTTTGAGCCCAACCCACGAAAGCCCGCTACTAAAACCGCCCATCCTGACCCATGAACCGGACCAGCCCAACTCAAGTAATTATTCAACCAAATTATGTATTATTTTAATTAAATTGTATATATTTTAATCAAATTGCATATATTATTATAATTCAATCAAATTCAAAAATAATAAAATTATTCATTAATATTAATAATTATATATATTTTAATTAGTTAAAGGTTTTATGTAACAATAATGAATAATTTCAATAATTCAATAATTTTGAAAAAAAAATTTCTCATACCGGACCACCAGCCCGCTAGGTCCACGAACCGACAGAATCGCTCCCCGAACCATGGAAAACCCAGACAAGGTGTGGCTAAGATTTTTAAACCCGTAGACAAGCCCACCCAAATCGTGAATTTCACGGTCCGATCCTACGCTATGAAATCTCAGCACAGCCCGTTAGGGCCCACGGATTGGTCCACCCAGCCTGCACCAATGACCATCTCTACTTTGGACAAACTTACGTACACAATTGTTGTCAAATTAGAAAGCTAGCACGTTTTCTGTAAAAGAATCTTTCCTTTTTATATGAGTTCTTGTTTTTTTTAAAATAAATCTTGTGGATTGTCCAAGAGAAAAACGTGGAAGAAAAATGACTTTGGTGAGTTTTATGGATAGGTCTAACCGTCTAAGGAACTATGCTGATGTCCTTGAATTAAAGCAGGAAGGCAAATGGACAAATAATGGTGTATAACTTTTTCCAAACATCTATCTAGTCATCAGTAGACCTAGTTATTGGATAGGGTATCTCAATAGCTAAAGGATTAGGTTCAAATTTATAGGACTTTTATTGGACAGGGCTTTAATGGACAGGGTCATTATTCGATAGGACCATTATAGGGCTCATAAAATATCCCAATAATTTTGAAAAATATAGAGTTTTTTGTCAGAAACAACCTTATAAAAGTTCATTTTGTGAGAAACAACCTTTATAATTTTTTTTTTTGAAACAACCTTTAAATGCCATTTTCTTGTCGGATCAGGCCACCGACCATTTTCAGACATTGACTTGATTTTTCCGTGAAGACTTTTTTTACCCCCTTCCCTCTCTTTTTCCTCCAATTTCTTCCTCCCAACCCCACCCCAACCTCCAGCCTCACCCCCCATTCTCCATCCTCCACCCTCACCCTCTCGCCTTCTCATTCGCACAAGAAGCCACCGCATCCTGGCCGGAAGCCTAGATATTTCGTCTCCTTTCTCTCATCTCACCATGGTTGCACAAAAAATTCAACTTGCTGCCATTAACCAGTAAGAAACCATGGCCCTCCAATGTTGTTAACCTAAGAAACCCCCCCCCGCCTTGTTGTCATTAACAGTAAGAACGGAGACAAAAAACAGAGGCGACGGATTTGGGAGAGAAGGAAAGAGGATGAGCAAAGAGCGGGCGGTGTTCAAGTGGCGGCGTTCAACGAGGGTGGATGAGAGAGAATGAGGGGGTGAGGGCCGGAGGTTGGGGTGGGGTTGGGAGGAGAGAGGGAGAGAGATATTGTGTGAGAGAATGAGGAGTGAGGCTAGGAAAGGCGGCGGCAAGGATGGCTCTCCCTCGGCTTCCGGTCAGGTGCTGATGCGGTGGCTTCTTGTGTGAAGGAGAAGGCGAGAGAGAGATACTGCGTGAGAGAATGAGGGGTCAGGCTGGGAAGAAAGTGAAAGAGAGGAGAGAGAATGGTTTGAAGTAAGAAATTGGAGGGAAAAAGATAGGGAAGGGGGGGTAAAAAAAAGTCACCTTGGGAAAAATAAGATCAATGTCGGAAAATGGTCGAGGGTCCGATTCGACAAGAAAATGGCATTTAAAGGTTGTTTTTCACAAAAAAAAATTTATAAGGTTGTTTCTCACAAAATGACACTTTTAAAAGGTTGTTTCTGACAAAAAACTCAAAAATATATTATATATTGTAAAAATAATTACATGTATGGATTCCTATTCAATTATACTCACTTTTGTCTCTCTTTGTTCGTTATTTTTCTTACCCGGTTGTCGACCCACCCATTATCATCCCGTGACCCGCATTGACCCGACACGCTAGCGACCCCTTATGAAGTGATCCTTTAGGACCCGACCCACTATCGACCCGCACCGATTCTGTCCCGACCTGCCCAATAACCAGGTGTCATAAGATAATATGAATCCCGTCAATGAGTTTTCTTTCACAGATTCGTACATCATATTTATGAAATCGTGCTTGTAGGTTATGTTTCTCAAACTCTTACCTCAATTATTATACGTATCCAATATTCGACAATAACAATTGATTTTTGACCAAAACCATGGAACTTTTCATCAGATTAGCAGCTTCCAAATGAATAGCCGAGTCCAAGTAACGTAGCTTGCAGATTGTTTATACTTTCCACAATATGCAGATTATTTATACTTTCCACAATAACATAGTTCTAACTTCTACCGTCTATTAGATATATGACGAAAGTACCCAATATATAGGGAGTTCTTATACCAAATGAAGAGTGAATAAGTATGTTCTTTTTTAATAGCAACATTTTGACTATAACGTTTTTCAAAATATTTTTGTTACATAAAAGATGTACATGGAGGTTAACTATCTTGGTATTAGCATTTGCAAGATCATATATAGATTTATTACCATTAACACAATTTATTACTTGCAACCAAACGGGCATTTCGACACAAGCGAATCTTGCGTGGACCTGGTCCACGATAATATTATTTGAACCAATGCCACCTGCGCCATATGATATAGTGATCCTTTTTTTCATATACTAACCTTTTAAAATCTTAACTTACACTAAACTATTATTATCTAACATAGTGACAGTTTTTTTTATAGTTACTACTTTTTACATTAGTTTATCATAATGAAATTTTCATTCTATAACATAGTAACCTTTTAAATTTTTCTTACATATATAGTCACACTTTACTATCTACACCTACTGTTCTTTTATATTTCTATGGGCAAAAGTTAATGTTTTAGACGATTTAAGTCATTTTGACTCACTGGAAGTAAATAGGGTATAAAGGTTGTATTATTCAAGAATAATTAAAAGGTTGACTTATTAAAAATTAATCGGTGAAAGGTTGTATTATTATAATCAATTATTCCTATATTTTTTTGACAAAGTAACCCTTTTTCCATTTATCAGCGTGTCTTAGTATTGGCCCATACAGTTTCATATAAGTTTTTTTACTTCCGGCACAACCATTACATTACATACATGTGCGTTTGGAAGATGTTGTCAGTATAAGAATGAAGAATTAATGCTTGTTAATATTCCAACTTTGTACTATACAACGTTGAATGAAGTTGAAATTAGGTTGACTTAATCATTAGTATGGCCTTAAACTTTATGTATATTGTGGCTAGTACATGCGTTCCACTTCGTTGAAAGGAAAATTTAAACCACTAATTACACTATCACTCTCATAATTACAGTTTTCTGAGGTGACAAAACAATATTATATTGCTTCTAGTAGCATGTTTTGAAGCTGTAGTTATAAACATTATGCACTTATGTGTCATGAGAAAGGTATAGACTTTTGAAAAATTCTATGTCCTGGTGCAAGAATTCCCAAAGGATCATAAGTAGATTTCCTTTGCTTGAAAACTTCCCACTTTGGACCAAAGTGAGATTTCCACTCTTCCTGTGTGCTGTAGTGGGCCAGATACTGCTTCACACCCAGATTACTTGATTCACAGAAATCTAGAATTTTTTTATTCTGACTTAAGATATGGTCTAAGCCATCACTTCCTGTTGAAGAAGGAACTGCTGAGGATAGAAATCCCACTAAGTAAAAAATATCCTCTTCTGGAATAACCACTGAAGTTTTGTTGTCCCACCTAGACAAAACAAATATTATTAGTGAACCAACCAATTGGTCAATCGTATTTATATGTAGGTCCTGTTCACTTCACGTTAAAAAAATATTATTCAAGTAGTAGTGTTGAATACACTAGCTAAAGATCGATAGAAATCAGTCATATTTATATGTAGGCCCTGTTCACTTCACGTTAAAAAAAATATTATTCAAGAAGTAGTGTTGAATACACGAAGCTAGAGATCGATAGAAATCGGTTTTGATCGGTAAAAATAATTTCACTTGGATAAAAATAAGGTGAATTAAATAGAGGCATCACGAAAGTGATTAGAGTGTAGTACTTTGATTTGTTGACTGGGTAGATGAGAATGGGTCCATTGCTTGTGTCCTTAAGAATGTTGCCAAAAACTCGTTCCGCGAATTTGTGAATGCTGCTTTTTGGGACCAGAAGATTAAGCCATGGGTGTGGTACTTCCCATAATCCTTTTGATCGTAGTTTGGTTTCGGACACATGAACTCGATCCAAGAAATCGATATATGAGACTTCTGCTATGAATAGAGTCGATGAGATGTAGCTTAATTGCGAAAGCAACACCTTGATCTCCTGCATCAACATAAACAACTAGTATTGAGTTCTGTTCTACATCATACTACATATAGCACATTTAATATTTGACTGGCTTGGTTTTAGTTACCTGGTCTGCAAGATTAATATCCTCATGTTTAAAGTATTTTGCTAATTCTAAACAGAAAAGTGTTTTCCCATCTGAACTGAACTGACTAGCTTGAACTGGATCTTGTGGGCTGAAAGTTGTTCTCCAGTTATTTAGGAGGCCTGTTCTGTTTATTATGACAAAACCTTCAATGTAATCAAATGTCGTCTGTTCTGATGATATGAGCTGTTCTTGATCTCTAACGAACGTGTCGAAATCTGAATACAAAACTCTGATCCATTTCACCTGTTTAAGAAGAGCTTCTGTTAGGTACATTATCAAGGGAAAAAAGGTATCATTCTTCAGAATATAATACTGCCCCGTTTTTTTAGTTGCAGCGTTTTGACTTAAATAATATCACGAACTTTTTCAGCATTTCAAAACAATATATGTGACCTTCTAGATTTAGTAAGTTATAGTCTGAACTTTCCCATATTAGTCTTAACGTTAGACAGAGTAATTTAAATCATAAGTTTTACCGTTTTAGGCGCCGATTCGAGAGAAATTCTTGCTCGAGTAATGATGCCAAATTGTCCAAGTCCTCCAAGAACACTGTGAAAGAGTTCCGCATTTTGCTTCTTGGAACAGTTAAGTGATTCTCCTTTACCTGCATTAAATAGTCAGCTTCCAATAAGTTTTCAGTAGGAGTATAAAATATCAATAATAGTGGGGGCTTTTTTCTATTTATGGATAACATGGTCAAGCTAAAAGAAGAGGTTATGATTAAAAGGTATATATAATCTTTAATTTGAGTCAAATTTTAGTAAACTACATAATTATCATGTATGACAAAGTTGAAACAAATTATCTTATGTGTCTGCCATTATTTTTCTTACAAATGTTGAAGCATAACCATTTGTTCCACCTAGTACGAAAACGACTGGTGTTAAGCGTTTTGGAAATGGGGAAACCTCATGTTCTAGCCTTTTTTTAGGCTTCATTAGCACAAAAATAGTTTGGGATTTCAAAACAAAAACGTTTGGAATTGTGGAAACCTCATTGATTCCAGCTTTTTTTTTTATACTTCATTAGCACGGAAACAACTGGGGTTTCAGGAATGAAAACGTTTCACAAACAAGGAAACCTCAGGTCCCAAAGATTTGTGTACTTCGCGTTTGTCCACTCTCTAATGTTGTTTTATGATGGATTAAGAGATTCAACTGACCTGTAACAACCTCCAGTTGGCGGACATTGCTGATCTGCGGGCCATGGCGAAAAGCTTGTCCACTAATCCCACCATTAGACAAAGTACCTCCAACTGAAAGGTGCAGATAATCAGTCCAAGACTTTGGTGTCAGCCCATATTTCAGACACTCATGCAGGATGTTTATCCATAGTTCACCTCCAGAAACATCAACATAAGGATGGACTACTCCAGTTTGGACTACTTTCATCGGATAAGCCCGAAGAGAGCCCATATCAATCACGATACCTTGATGGGCTTGGGCCTGTCCATGAAGCGAATGACCGGAGCCTCTTGCTGCAACTGTAAGTTCAGAACTCAGGCCCATTTGCCATATATGCCTTATGGTTTTCATTATATCAGAGACTGATTTTGGATGAAGAACTGCCCATGGATGGAGTTGATATCGGTTGCCAAAATCGCGCGCTGCATGGTGTAGTTCTTCGAACCTAAACCGGCCTTCGAGAGGAAGATTTTGGAGTGGTAGAGGAAGAATTTGAGTGGCCATAGTAGTGATTATGAACATGATCATATAGGCTTTGTTAAGGCATATATGATTAGAAGGTTGAGGCTTCATTTTATTGTTGTTTTGGTTTCTTACTTATTATAAACTTGCTGTTTATGGCTTGTTTGGAGATTGCTAGGTGAATACGGAGATGAAAGGTGTTTTTGTAGTATGGTTTAAAGTGTGAGAGATTCTAAGGAAAATGAAGAGAATTTAAAGGTGATGTTGGGTGCCTCAGTCAACCTCTCTGTGTCTTATACACGGGGTAAGAAATCGTATGGCGACTGCCTACTTTGGTGGGAAGAATTCTTTCTATTAATTTTTCTTTGTGATTTTCCTTTGATTTTTCCCTTTTCATTGTTGGTGTTTTGTGTTACCCCAGAGAGGGAAAAAGCCACAACCAAAAATAAGATTTCACCAAATCTGTTTTAACACTTTTCCCCACAGTAGCCAGCACAAAGACCATCCTTTTCTTGTCACTCAATAACATCCACCTTTTTGTGTGTATTTTATTTACATAACGGGTATGCATGTCTAAACATTGTTAGAATGTCTTGAATCAAAATCCCTTTGAATTAGGGTTGAGCATGGGTTGAGAAATCGAAATACTGATATCAGACAGGGATCTGATAGGGCGATACTCAATCTAATTAATATATACTTCTTCCGTCCACAAATATATAGTTCCCCTTTTATTTTTCATGGTCAAACTTTACATATATGTATAAAACAAAAATACTCATGTAGATCTTGTTAGATTCGTCTCAATGTGTAGTTTTATAACATCAACTTTTTATAAATTTTATCAATACGTAACTAAAGATATTGATAAGAAGATAACAACATGATATAAAAAAACGCAGCCTCCTCTCCTTTTTTTTTCTCTCTTCTCTCTCCTCTCTCACCAAACCCTAATTTTCAACCTAGGGGCTACCGCCACCCTTTTGGGCGGTGGTAAGCCCCTTTTCTCCTTTTGTTACTAGTTTTTTATGTTAATGTTTCTAATAAATTTCAGTCTCTCTCTAATGGAGAGTTTTTCTACCCATACATTGGGTTATATCTACCCATATATTGGGTTTTATTTCTCTCCATGTGAGAGTTTGGAGGCTTTGTTTTTGGTTTTTTGTGTAATTCAAGAGGTTGATTTGTTGATCGAAATTTGTGCGGGGTACAGACGCATGTCAAGATTTCGTTTACAATCACTTGGATTGAATCCAGTTCTACTTCAAAACTACAAAAGATCGATAGACCCTTGTAGAAGGCTGCCGCATCGACGATGTGAAAGACGAGGGTTTTGGAAGCGTTAGATCTACTCAACGATCGTGGTTTTGCCATATTAGAATTGTATTTATTTCATTTTGATATGTATTTGTTTAGTTTTGACTTCTATTGTAGATGTCGTATGACTTTAAATCAATGAATTAATTTTAATTTCAAAAAAAAAAAAAAAAAACTAAAGATATTGATAGTTAAATATACGTGTTGGAGACCATAAAAAAAGAAACGGGAATTATATTTGGGATGGGGCTAGTAATTACAATTGAATTGCCAATACAAGAGTACAAGACTACTTATTAGAGGCATATGTTTATCCAGCATATATAATAGACAATTAGGAGTGCATGTCTCATTTTGTCCTTATCTAGCAGTAGTTTCCGTTTAAGATACACAGGGAAGAACCTACCTATAGGTAGACAGCAAACGGGTCATTTTGTTCAGGATCGGGTTGGAAAAAATTTCAGCTTTTTCCTACATATGGTTCTTATAAAATCAATTTGGGATTTGAGTTTGCTTCAGCTCCAATAATGATCAAATTGCGTCGCTTATCGGGTCAATATTGGATCACGTGGTTTTTGGATCAGACTCACTTTACTCAGGAATAATATACTATTATATCTTCGTTTCAAATGTAGCATACATAAGGGGAATAAAGCATATAATTATTTTTATGTTGAAAAATATAATATGAAAATGATAAAAGTTTGGGTCATTTGGGTCAATTATTGGGTAACATTAGATTGGTATTCAATTCAAATCGGATTAGGATCACTATATGTCTATATCCAGATTGATTTCAGCTCGAGTTATTTTGCGATTTTGGGTGGGAATCGATTAGGGTCAATTCGGTTCTAGTGAATTCAGGGTATTGGATAACATCAATTCAAGTTAATTTTGAGTCGAGTTTGATTCAGTATATTTTAGATTTTGAATTGAGTTGGGATAGACATTTTTAGGTCTAAAATCGAATATCGACCCGAGTCATTTGGATTTTATCAACTTTACCAAGTCTACTATAGTACTATAGGTAGGCCCAACCTTCAAATGGGCAACAGCAGTGCTTAATGCTCATTTTGGGAAAAAAAACTAGTACTTGGTTAACTTGGACAATATAATGGAGCCAAAAGAGACCTTGTACCTTGTTTCTTTGTGTAAGCGTGATTATTAATAGAAATTGTGCACTGTCCCAATCTCTTAGAATTGTGAAGCTGGAATAATTCTGAAAAAAAAAATCCTTTAATAATATTTCCTTCACCCTATATTCATTGATAGAGTTTGACCGATACAGAGTTTTAGGTATTTTGTTTGACTTCCTTATTAGTGGGAACTTTTTTTTATTGTAATTAGTAGATTGTAGGGCCTCAATTTTTGAAGTAAGAATATGGGTTGATGATTATTTATTATTGTTTGGTTTCTCATGAAGAGGAAAAAATAATGTTGAATTTGTGGGACCTTGCCATTTTAGCAAGTATATTAATTAATATGGGGCGGACGAAAATAAGATGTATATCAATTAATTTGGGATAGAAGAGTAGTTGTGTTTATATTAAGCCCAATAATCACATAATTTATATAAGGACTTCTTTTTCTTAAAATTCAATAAAAAGAGGACAACTCTAAATAAAGCACCTAATTAGAGATCTTTACTTGATACCATGGTGCTTCTTTGTGATGCTATATTATTGTGGTACACGAAAACTTTTGGAACTTCAGATAACTTGTTTTCGTTTCCAAAACAAATTCACAAATGAAGCCTAAAATTGTACATAACACCAGGTTTTCTCATTTCCAAACATTTCTATGTTCGAAATCCTAGTGTTTTCGTGATACATGTTATACGCATGGTTGGAATATATGGGACGGTGGGAGATTATGCACCCTTAAATTTTAAATTTCAAATTAATATACAAAATGCTAAATTTATTACATGGTTCCCTTTAAAAATTCATAAGAAAGTTTTGACCACCCCCACGGTAATCTGATTTTCACATAAAAAATAATAATGACATGATTTTCTGTTTCATCCCTCGTTATATGTCTACTTGTCTAGATAATGTTGCGACTTGCGATTATGTTATTTTCTAGTGCAACAGTGTTGGCGTGGAAAATTTGTCTACCGAGTGGACGATCGAATCATTAAACCTTTATAATGAGTGGAGTTCAACATAAATAATGTTAATAATTTTTTTATTGTTTATTTTCAGTGGGTAGCTTATCGGGTGGGTAGACGTATCAATTTTCATGTCGAGGTTATGTTTGCATGAGGAATTACAACATGAATTAATCTGATCAGAATATGTGGGTATTACTATTGGATATCCCGTCAACAAATGTTAATAGATTTGATGGCAACAGATTTATTAAGAGTATAGTACCTCCTTGATCGATGTTTGTTTGATGAGAAATAGCAATCGAGGAGGTACATATTGGGTCCATGCCTCCATGGGACATGTGAAGATCAAATGGGCTAGTGCTAAAAGGGAGGTGGGGCGTCAAAAGCACGCCTTTGATGATCTTTGTGGACCTCGTATTAGGCCAGTTTGATGTAGCGCATAGAGAGAAGGATGGGACAGTATTTGGAGAAATATTGCTAAATTGTGACACTCATGAGACTCATCTGTCTAGTTATTAAATTGATATGAAGCCTTAAGAGTTCAGTCCCAACAACTAGACAAAATCAGGTATAGGCAAAATTTAATGCAGCACCGGTTTTGCAATTTTTTGTCATTACCTCGTGGCTCTTGCTCATGGTTATATAGGCAATATAACCCTCCGCATCTCACTGCATTAATATTGTCACGTTTACACGACATACTTAATTAGATTTCACAATTCAAAAGTATTTCCTTCGTCATTAATTGATATTTTGTCTTGTTACATTAAATAGTAGCGAATGTAGCTAGGTTTTTCTCGTACAATGATTAACAGGGAATGTTAAAGGAGGGTCCACATCACATGAATATGAAGACGGGATGTGAGAGAAAAATTGTTGGATTGTATTAGTGCTATTATTGCTAAAACAAGTTTGACTCAAGTGCAAAAAAAGGCCGCTCCCATCTTCTCCCTAAACCTAATTCTCCCTCGTTGCCCCCTCTTTCCCCTTTTTGATGTGTCATATTTATATATAGTTTTTAGGTGCATTTAAGTTGCATTTTAGAGCATATAAATTCATATTTAGGTTCATATTGATTATATTCTTAAGTTATGCTATTCTACTCCTATTTGGTATGTTTTCGTGTTTTTGATCAGTTTCAGGTTTTAAGAACGTATTTGGAGTACAATTAGCTAGTTTTGGGTCTTAGGAGCGAAGAAAGGTACATTGCATAGGATCGTTATAGATATCTGTAAGTACGAGTTTGGGCGAAAATAAAGTGGAAAATCATTAGAAGAAATGTGAAAAAAGAGTCATGTCTACTCTTCTAACCATAACTTTTGATATGTTTATGAGAATTGAATAATTTCAGTTGATTTGGAAAATAGACTTAAAGAGATTTCCAACAATAGGTGGCACGTCCCAACGAGACTTCTAGTCAAGGAGTTATGTCTTTTGGAAGTTCGAACTATTTCTGCTCGAATCTGCTACTGTACGCGCAGATCACTAAATCCGCCTACTTAATGATTATTCGATTTTCCTTATCTTGTAACTTACTTTCCTAGTCATATTAGGTTACTTAATCTTTATATATATATGAGAAATTACTTGTGAAGGAGAAGTCTCTCTCTCCTTATTTTTAGTTTTAGTTTTCTTCTTATTTTTCTCTATAACTTTTTAGTTGTAAACCCTAGTTTTTCTTGGTTTTGTTATTTCTTTATCTTTCTATCATTTAATTATTTTAATTATATTTTCCTTTTTAGATGTAGTTTTTATTCTTTATTTGATGATTGAATAGTCTTATTTCTAGGGTTTGAGAATCCATGTTTATATGCTATGAATCTTGATTGATGTTATTGATGTTTTGATTAGTCAATGATGTTTCTAGTTGATTAGGCTTATTTCGTGATTCTTTCAATCTGATCAATCTTTTGATTAAATCTTGCTAATATTGAGTCATAGATCGAGAGATAGTACTCCTTAGAGGCTTATCTACGATTAGCAAATGTGATTATGTTAGCGATCGTACTGCATATGTTGATTTAAGAGCGTTAAGACCCGACCGTAGGATTAACGTGTGCTCTAGATATTAAACTAATTTAATTGTCGGTGGTGTTTTCGATAGATTTTGATTTATAAACATGGTGAACCATTGCCCTAGATTTTTTTATTTTAATTTTCATATATTATTTGTTTAACCTCTTTTTTCACCTTGTGATCTTGTTCAGATTCTCCATACCTTAGAAGATAGATTAAAATAATCATCTCTCTGTGGATTCGATCCTACTTACGCTATACTAAATTGTTAGGAGGTTTTGCTAGGAATTTTTTTTGACAGGTATAGCCTATCATCGTTTCCCTCTTCATTAGTTAGGGGCTGTCATGGATAATTTCATCCATGGTAATCCCCTTTTCGTCTCGTGTTTTAAGTTTCTAGTTTGTTCCCTTGTTTTTATTGAATAAGCTAATCTCTCTTTATGAGAGTTTCTCGTGCCCTACTATGGGATATTGTAACTTCTCTGTTGTGGAGATCTCCGATCCTATTCCCCTAGGGGAGTCTTGAGTCTAGTTTGTTTAATTTGTTTTGTAGGTATGGGACATTGTTCTCGTTGGTTGAAGTTCAAAACTATTAACATGAAGGTATTGGAAGCTCAGATGCAGTCTACATGGTTAGGTCAAGAATGTTCTCCAAATTATGTCAGAATGATGGACGGTTCCATTAATAGCTGCTTGATTAAGCAAATACATGGTGCCTACACCACATTATTCAATCTGGTTCATTGTTAATTCATCAAAGACGAAATTGATTTGATCTTGTTTGTATGTAATTTGTTTTTCTTTAATTCTTATTGTTGATGCCATTTGACATTCAATTAATGAAAATTCTCTTTCAAAACAGAAAAAGAAAAACAAATTTGACTCGGATTATGAATTGAGTTGGTTGTGTTTTGGCCAACTCCCTGGTAACCACCTCTACTAGCATGTAGCAATATATTGTTATTGTAACCAACCAGATTTTGAAGGTGATTGTTAGTTGTTGCATGATAGCATTGGAAAGTAATCAAGGATAGCCGTTCAAAAGGAGATGGAAGCATTCTCTTGGAACCACTAGAGGAGCTATCCCTTGGGGCCTTGTGCACTTGCTTAATTTCCCCACATTGATGTTAAGATTGTATTTATTCCATTATATCGACTAGATGCTATACCTTTTGTTTGCGTAACATATAAGTTAACAACTTATTCCTGTTTATCTCATAAAATAGGGTTTGACTCATTTGGGATAATTTCTATTATAACCTTATATTGTCAAGTTCTTGCTAAAAGTGGATTAGTCCCAATCAAAGGGCCGTTGCTTGTCCGAGGTTACACTCAAGATCAGGTTCTTCTGAATAATAGTATTTTTTCAAACTAAAGTAGTTAACTAGTTTACCAGGTGATAAAAGAAACAAGAAAAGCTATAACCCCTTAATTTGCTAATTAATATGCATATGATATAAAAATCTGATGTGCCATGGTTGCAAGAAAATCAATAATTTCACTAGCTTGGTAGTAGACATGAGCTATGCTAAGGATTTTTTCTTTTGCAAGTATCGTAGACTGGGCTATTTATATCAGGCAGGGCCCAACCCAAATTTAGGACTACTTCACCCCCATGCTAAGGATGTTGTTACAAGATTTCACAACACTTTTGAGTTGTTTTCGACCAAAATGTAAAACTTCCACCGTATTTGATTGATATACTCTCAATATATTAGTAACAACAAAATATAAATTGTTCAATACATGCATAAAAGTAGTGAGCCGACCATGAAATAAGGACCAAATTTTTTTTCGGAAAGTTTAGCGACCATTTTTGAAGAACTACTATTTCACCTGCAAGAGTATTTGCTCAATTAAAAGAGTGAGCTTTTACTAGGTCAAGTTGTGAATTCTAAAGGCTATATCTAACGTCAAGTTGTTATCTTGAAAAGACCCATTAAATTTTAATTTTATATTTATTTGTATGACAGGAGAATCCAAGATACCAAAAATGGTCTTTTGTGGTCTTTGTTATGGAAGTGTAATTCCCTGATAAATCTGATATTAATATGTGGTGTTTATTTTACAATTAGATATAAAGAAGGCTTATAATTATTGTATTATTTTATAAGATGGTTTAAACTTTAAATATGGATAGAAAAAGTATACTATCACATGGAATCTCGTATGGATCATCAACCAAACAAAGTTTAACATGTTAACGTTTCAGCCCCGATCCGAACAATATGGAGGCCCTGTGCTCAAGTTGAAAATTAGGCCCTTATATAAAATTAGGCTCTCCAATGCTCCAATTTTCTTTTTCCACGTGACTAGTACTTATCAATTAAAAAAGGTATTAATTCGATTGAGTAATTTAAACTTTAAAAATGTTTAGTCAAATGTCCTAAGGATTATTTAAAACCTCAGTGCAAAACATAGGTTTAGAAGTCAACTCTAACACAAAACGTAAGACTACAAATCACTATCTACAACAACTTTATAATTTTTTTTAAGCGAGCATTTGTATAATGCAAACTTTTAAAAGAGGCGGGTCACACCTTCAACTAATGGTATGGCCGCGCGCCCCCTTTCTCTCTTTCCTTTTTTTTAATTAAGAAAACAAACGCTTTCTTTCTTCTTTTTTTTATGTCTCTCCCTCATTTTTCCCCATCTTCTCTCTCCTCTCATTTTCCCTATTTTTTTGCCTCATTTTCTCTCTCCTCTTATTTCCCCCATTTTTTCCTATTTTCTCTCTCCTCTCATTTCCTCCATAATTTTACCCTTACCACGTTGATAAACAAGGACGTGGCCAGCTAATAAAAAAGCCCAAGCTAGGCCTTATAATGATGCTCGCGTCCCCTTAAAAAAAGCCCAAGCGTGAATCCGTTTTCAAATAACCCTATCTGAACGTACATGTAACCCTTATTCTTTGTAACATTATTTTATAATACGAGGAATCCATTACTTCATAATAAGTAACGATTATTATTTGTACCTTATTTTATCATACGAGTAACCCATTTATTACTACAAGTAACCCTCATATATTTTTTCAAATGACCCAGTATATTATAAAAGTAACCTCATTAGTTAATAAAAGTAACCCTAAATAAATGTATGAGTAACCTTATTTATTTGTTCGAGTAACCTCATATGTTCACAAAAGTAACTCTAATTATTATATAATAGCTTGAAATGTTTATAAAAAGTAACCATAATAAATGTACAAGTAACCCCTTAGTTCATAAAAAGTAACCCCATTATATATATAAAGTAATCTCATTTATTCATAAAAAGTAAAACGCGTTGCTTTTCCATCTAAGGTGTTACTTTTATACTTATGCAGGGGTTACTTTTTATAATAGTGGTTACTTTTATTGAAACTAGGGGTTACTTTTTCAAATACAAATGTTACTTTTTTGTAACGTTGAAGGGTTACTTTTTACTGAAAGTATGAGTTACTTTTTATAATTATAAGGGGTTACTTTTATTGAAACTAGGGATTACCTTTTGTAATTATAAGGGATTACTTTTGTAATTATAAGGGGTTATTTTTACTGAAATAAGGGGTTACTTTTTACATTTATTATAGGGTTACTTTACACTTATGCAGGGGTTACTTTTTGTAATAGGGGTTACTTTTATTAAAACTAAGGGTTACTTTTTCAAATACTAAGGGTTACTTTTTTGTAATATTGAGGGGTTACTTTTTACAAAAAGTATAGGTTACTTTTTGTAATTATAAGGGTTACTTTATACAAACACCAAGGCCTTGTTTGGCAATTGGCTAGAAGCTGTTGGCTGTTTGGGTTGGCTTGTTAGACTGGCTGTTTGGGTTGGCTTGTTTGACTGGCTGTATCATATGACTGATTTTATAAATATGTTTGGTAAATTTTGTTGTTGGCTGTTATATGGTAAAATGACCTAAATACCCTTCATTTAATAAAAATGTAGATGTGATAGAATTTGTAAATTTATAGATTAATTAGGGTATAATGGTAAATTGATTAATAAAAAGCCAAAAGCCAAAAGCTAGTATCACTAGCTTTTGGCTTTTGGCTGAAAAGCTGGCTTAAAAGCCACTACAAAAAGCCACTTACCAAACAAAAATTTTGCCTGTTTGACCAAAATAAAAAGCCAACAGCCAAAAGCTGGCTAACAAGCCAAAATCCAAACACCCCCAAACTTTCTCAATCTCCCTCCCTTCTCTTTGATCAAACCATGGAACCACCATGTCCTCCCCCTCCTCATGACCTACATTCAATATTTGTACTTTCCAATCCAAATATCTATCTTTCCAATGACAAACATTCATATTGTCCTCTGAAAACATCAAACAGTACTAGCTACACGCCTACACCACAGTCACCAAAACAACAACTACAACAAACATCAATAATCAACTCAAATTTCTCAATGAAAACAAATTAAATCTCAATCAACTAAAATTAGGTTTAGAAATTACATTCCACCAACACCTCTAGCAGTCTCAGACGAGATAGTACTAAAAGAAAGTTCACAAAATCAAGAGAAGGAGAGGATAACAATTTGATAAATTTGAAGACTCCAAGATTTTCCCCCAAATATACGAGAAGTGGAAAAAAGATTGACATAAATCAACTCTATTTTCCCACTTCTTCTTTCTACCTAAACTAACATCAAAACTCCATTAACACAAAACTCCATTTATCATCTTCTCTCTCCTTCATAAACCTTCAACCTTCAACCTTCAACCTTCAACAATGGCAGAAGAATCAAACTACGAAGAAACCTTCCAAAAAGGCACCATTGTTGAAGTAAGATCAGAAGACGAAGGTCTTCGTGGTTCTTGGTACACTGCAACTGTAATTCTCACAAAATCTTAGTAGAATACCACAATCTCATTGCAGATGACGCAGGTTCGAAACCTCTTCGTGAATTCGTCGACGCTATTCTTGTTCGCCCTATCCCTCCTCGTGAACCTCACCGTCTTTTCTCTCTCATAGATGACGTCGACGCCTTCCACAACGACGGTGGTGATGGATAGAAGGTGGTGGTGATGGTGATGACTGATGATGAGAAGGTGGTGGTGATGGAAAGAAGCGAAGAGTCAAGAAGGAAGCTCCGTTTGCTTGCTTGTGACGTGCGCGGCCACACGGTTTGCTTTCCGTGTGGCCTGTGTCACAGAAAACGGACACTTTGTATAAATGCAAATATTGAATCATCCTACAAATAAATTGAGTTAAGAAAATGCTATAAAGTCTATGCAAAGTATTCTAGAACATCTTGAAGTTTACAAATTTAATATGCGTACAATATACGTTTAATTTACGTGCCTAAACGAATACTTTAATGATGTTTACACAATAATCATGCATTTTTGGTGTGGCTGGCTGATAAAGATGCCAGCTAATGCTAGTGAATACATTTGCCTATAAAGAATTGGTTAGGTTAACATCCAATGACAATTTACGGTCGAGAACACCATCATAAATTGAAAGATATGTAGTGGTGGACTAAGACCGTTCTAAGTGTCCAAAGTTGTTTCTACTAAGAAATCTTTGAGAGTTGACCACTATCTTTTCTTGTCTCTTTGACCTCGATTGTTCAGTTCACTGTGATAATAGTCGCTGACTCGCTATATTATTATAAAGATGGTTTATTTTGACTTTTGCATTATTTACCGTATCTATTTTTATTATATTATTACACATATGTACAAAATTTAATATTATGTAAGATGTTCAATTTGTCTAGATTTGTACTTTCTCCGTTTTAAAATAGATAACACGGTTTGACATTTGCACTATTAACATACACTTCTTTGATCGTGTTTTGTGATTTTTATATAAGAAATTTTTTAGTCATGTGAGATCTTATTAGATTCGTCTCGATATATAATTTGTGAATATCAACTTTTTATATTTTTTACATGTACGGAATTAGAGATATTAATAGTTAAAGTTATGCATTGGCAAGCGTGTCTGGAGAAGTGTGTCAAATATTTTAAAACAGAGGAAGTATATATTTCTAAAATATCATTTTTTTTAATAATTTTTTAGTTATGAAAAACTAGAGATATCGATTATCAAAGTTGTGCATGTATGAAAGTAAAAATGAAGCATCTTTTTTGAAAAAAGAGGGAGTAGTATGTATTTCTCTTTTCCTCCTACACTGTTGTTTTTGGCCAAATTTTCAAATGATATGGTTTTACTATGAGTTTGTGATATCTATATTTATCTAATATTCAGTTGCCGTTTACGTAACTTTTTAAGTGATTCCCTTAATCACAAATAGTACATTAAGATGGTTTGTTTTGTAGATCAACTATTGTTTTTCACAGTCTTGATTTACATTATAATAATACATATAATTAGAAAATTATTGAAAACAATTTTTAAAAATAATTTCTTTTCTTGAAGTGATGAAAATTTGATGTCTTAGAATTACATTAAAATAAATTGAACAAATTCCAAAAATAAATATATATACTTTTATTTCTTATTTATTAGTGAATATTAATAGTCAAAGTTCTCTATTTATGACCAAAATAAATAAAAAAATGGTCGTGAAAGCCCTAGAAGAATCGAACCGCTAACTCTAGGCCGGGAAGTAAGAGGAGTCCCCAACTTTTCCAACTTTTATTTTTCGATAAAAAACTTCTACTTTTAATCAATTATTATCCTATCTATAGAAAATTTAAAATTCAACATTTTTTTTGTATATAGAGATCTATTGACGGGAAAGTAAGTTAGAATTTTTTTTGTATCAAGTTATGCAAAATTAATTCTAATTGCCACTTATACTCACTGTAGGCGTGGATTTTTATTTCGCCTACGCGGTGTGAGCGCGTATTATATTTGACTACCCCATTGTTAAGGTTTTATTGAAAATTATTTGTATTGAAAGAAGTCGCTAATAATTCTTTTTAGAAAGAATCATAAACCTTATTGGATATGGGAAAACCGTAGGGACAAATTATCCAATGTAGATTTCCCCGTCCTGACTCCATAGATGGTCAAAGTAAACCAAAGATTGAGTTCGGGGGTGAGGGTACAAATATGGTCATAATGAACCATGTTTGCCCATTGCTGGCCTCTACTAAATATCGATTCATAACAAATTTTATGCCCAAGAATAATCATATAACGTTTTATGCACCCTAAAAAATATTAGTCTACATTGGTTTAGGAAACACATAAAAGACTATTTTTTTGTGACAAGTTATTAAGCAATTATATTACAAGGAACCTAGTAGGTTGTCCAAAATATCTGAATTAGTTAGAACAATTCTTTAGGTCTTGTTTAGCAATAATAACATGTGGGTGATAAAAATCATGCAGGACAATCATATAATATGAATAGAATGATCAGGCAGGCATATAATATTATATAAAAATAAATAAAAAGAAAGAAAAAGGTTTAGAATATACAGTAGAACGATTTTATATTAGAGATCTACATCTGGAAAGAAACAGTTAGTAACTGCAATATAAAAATAGGAATTTATTCAAGGATCCTCAGGATTATACCTATGCGGTTTAGATTGAAGAGCGCAACGATCTTTAGGCGGAGCAATCGTGGAACCAGGAATGCAGTATGATCAGTAGTTGAAATTGATTTGAAAGATTGAAAGTGTTTGTGTGTTTGAGTATTTGGAGATTCGAAGTGTATTTTGGAAGTATTCGTAAGTTTATGTGTGCGTAAAATAATAATCAAAAGCCGTCCATAATTCAAGAAATCACGGAGTATTTATAGGCAAAGAGAGGTGTGCGCCTCACGCAAGCCCTGCGCCAGGCGCGCACTGCCACGCGTCAGGCGCACATTGGTGTGCCTGACGCGGCCAACCCAATTAGATTTTAACACGTGTATACGCGTTTTTGAAAAGATAGAAAAGAAAGTTGCGTCTCACACAGGACTTGCGTCAGACGCATGACTCTGTGTGAACAAGTCCACGTGTCAGGCGCTCATTGGCTCGCTTGACGCGTTCTGGTCAATGCACTGGACACACGTGGCGTGCTGAGCGCACCCGCCGCGTTCAGCGCATATTCCAGTATATTCTAGCATATTCGCTTTTGATTCTGCGCGTCTTTCGAAGATACTTTTCTATCCCTAAAATCCGGGAACTGAACTTCACGGATTAAAAATCTGATTTTTGATAGAAGCATTATGAAAATATTCATTAAAATAATAAATATTTAATTGGGCTCTTAAAATGGACTTAAAACATTTTATGGGCTTAAAGTACAATTAATCATCATGAATCAATTAATTGGGCTTTAGAATATCATTTCAAAACACAATTTTGGAATGGTTCTTTAGATTGCTCTTCCGTGGGTCGCGCCAACTAATATTGCGGTATGTTTCATCATTGGATCCTTAAATGGGGAGACACGATTATGTGTCTATAGAAGCCCCCACTTTGACTGAGGTTCAGGAAACCGATAGTCAAAGTATACGGTGTTGGGACGGAGAACGATTCTAAACGCTCTGCAGTTTAGAACTGATCTATATACGTCGGTCTCTGCAAAACAAAGTTAGTATGCAGGACAATAACTACAAGCAATCTGATTACTTGCAGAAGAAGATGTTAGCAGATAGGTGCAAACAACTCAGATAAGCACATAATGATGCAATAATATAATGCAAACTTAGACTCTCTAAGGATGCATGAGACGCTATGCAAGGATTAAGGTTATGCAAAGCTAAGAAAGATAACACGTTATGCAAGGTCAGGGTTATGCAAGACTAGAATGTATGAAATGCAAGGTCAGGGTTTTGCAAGGCTGCAATGCAAGGTAAGGATTTTGCAAGGCTAGAAGATGTGTACAATGATAGAATGATTAGAAATGAATAGAATGATTTTCAAAATCCATTTTTTAGTAAATAATCGGGGTTCGTAAACGAGGTCCGCGGATTACAACTCTTCGGGAGTTTGATTTGGAGGAACCACCACACATAGGAAACCCCCACTTTGGGTGAGCATGCATAGAATTAGGCTTGAGCCTTAATTGAAATGTACTTGATCTGATATTGAAATGTAGTTGATCTGTCTTGAACTTTGAAAGTTGTCGCTGGGGATTCTTCTTTGGAAAGTTGACATAGGCAAGTCAAATATCGCCAGAGACCATGGAATTGTCGGAGAGTCCTTCAAGGAAAAGGAGAGCTTGCATTGAAAAATAAAAAGGTTTAAGTTTATGACTCATATAAATGTAGGTAGGAAAAGGCTTTGACGAGGCTAGGTGCAGACTCGAGTCTATGTCGGGATCTAGAAAGAGATTATGCTCCTGAACTCTAGAAAATTAAATCATTAGACCATGACTAATTTATTTTTATTGAAGCGGTCGGACCTCGAGATGAGGATTCCTACGTATCCTTGCGGAATCAGACCATTCGTAGTTCTGGATCTGATTTTTTTTGTTTTTTTTATGTGCCCTAACTTTTGCCTAGGCCGCCCTTTCGGGTTTTCAACCTAGCGGGCTTGGACATACCTTGGAGAAAGAGTTAGGATTGATGAAAGGCTGAAGGGTTTAAGGCTTGAGGCTTTGATGAATGTTTATTTAATTGGATGGGCTAAGGTTTTGATGGGTTGAAGGATTTGAATGAGGGGTATAACTTGTGTGCAAGCCCCCTAGCTTGACTTTTTTATTTCTTTGCCTTTGGCTTTTTCTTTTTGTCATGTGCATTTGCTTTTGCTTTCGCATTTTGAATTTTTCACTTTTTGTTTTGTTTTGCCTGGCATTGATGTATTCTTATGTAGTGAGGCTTGCACACAAGCTATTGGTTATGGGTACTGGAAGGTTTGAAGGATATTTGTGGAGCTTTGATTTTGAAGGGATTATTTGGCTAACGGAGATGATGGTTTATGGATAATGGAGGAATGAGGGGATAAACTCCTGATCCAAAATATGTCCAATTTTTTTTTATTTTCTTAGATCAATTTTTATTTATTATTATTAGTCAAGTTCATTAGGTGATTTAAGTTTCATCATTGAATTAGAAGCATAAAAAAATGATGGAAGGCCAATGAAAATGAAAATGAAAATGCAATTCTTTTATTAATTAGAAATAAATGGAACAAGTCTTATTAGAAATAAAATCCTAAATGACATAGACTCGACCGGAAAGGAAATGAAAGAGCTAGGGGAGTGACTCTCCGACTCAACCTAGAAAACTAGCGTTAAATGATTATGCCCCGGCATTATTTAGGCACTTTCCAAGGGGTTGCCGCTATTGCTCACTAGTAGAATTTTTGCTTATTGCTGCGGTTTTACCCGTACGCAGCAATAAACCACGAAAAAAAGGAAAAATCGGAATTAAACATATTGCTGCGGTTGTGGCTGGAAACCGCAGCAATATGGTTTCAACGGGAAATTTTTGAAATAAAATTGACTATTTGACCAGATATATTGCTGCGGTTTCTGGCAAAAACCACATCAATAGATTAAAATAATATTTTTTAATAATATTTTAATCTATTGCTGCGGTTTCTAGAAGAAACAGCAACAATAGGGCCATTTTTTTTTTATCCTTTTAGCATCATGGTTATTAGGCGCCGTTTTCCCTCATTTTCATCAGTTTACCCTCACCCTCTCTCACACACCCTTCACCCTCCGTCCTCCTGTTTCTCACTCCTCTCCAAATCTGCTCATCTCTCATCCCTCAGCCGTTTTTCCTCCCTCATCTCTCTTCTCTCAACCCTCACTCATTTTCGCCTCTCTCTCTTCGAGGTAACCCGCACTTGGTAGTTCAGTCGTCGACGAAGCAGTGGCGAATTTTCAGATCTCTTGCCGTCGTCAACGAATTGTTTCAGATCTGAACGCGGGGTGAAGTGCGACGTAGTCGTGGCGATATTTTCAGATCTGAACTTGCATTTTCTTACTCTCCTCCTCGAGCTTCCTTCTCGTCGTTCATCGGCCTTTCCTCGTCGTTCATCAGCCTTTCTTCTTCGTTCGTCGGCCTTTCTTCATCGCTCTAACCGTCACCGGATGAAGACAATAACTCCATCGTCGCTCGAATCGTCACCGGACGAAGACGACCTTTCTTCGCTCGACCTCGTCACCGGACGTGTTCACCAGACGAATTATGTTAGATCTGATGTTAGTCGGTCTGTATTTTTTATTTTCTTCATTTTTTTTAAAATTTGTGATTTAGATCTGATGTAGTGGATTTGTATTTTTTTTGTTTTTACCTTTTTATGATGATATTAGTCGGCTCCTGTAACTTTTTTATTTATTTTTTTTTCAAATTTTTGTATGTAATTAGTTAGTTTCATTTCCTCATTCTATTTTCTGATTTCTTTTATTTTATCTTTTGCATATTATAATTGTTTTATTTTCATTATTTATGATTTTATACTCAATACATGGATTCAATGTGTTGTACCAGTGAGTTTTATTTACTTTAAGTTTTTATTGCATAACATTGAAAATAATAATGAAGATTTTAATTTCAATTTTTTTTTAAAAACAAGTGCACCTATTGCTGCGGTTTTGGCAGCAATAAGTGCACTTTTTTAATATTAAAAAATGCATATTTCTTCCCAAAACCGCTGCAATAAGTTGACGTATTGATGCGGTTAAAAACCGCAGCAATAGGCAATTACCTATTGCTGCGCCTTGAATTGTTGCGTGGCTAAAACCGCAGCAATATGCCACAATATGCCACTTAATGATCGCCGCAATAAGCAATTATTCTACTAGTGGCTGCAGGTGGAATTGACAATCTACCGTCTTCAACCATATGCTGCAGATGATTCTTTAAGGTCCAACATGCAGATGTCGGGTGTCCATTCCCTTGGTGGTACTTGCAGTAGGCATTAGGATCCCACCTCTTGGATCTATTCTCGGGAGCAGGGTCTGGAGTAGGGCCGAGCGGCTGAAGTGCTCCTTTTGCATGAAGCCTAGTGAAGGCTTCTTCTATGGACATGCCTAGAGGTGTGAATGTTCTTTGAGGCTTTTGATAACCTCTCTTTTCAGTACTTAGGGCATTAACCTCATTGCTTTTTGAGCTAGAAGGGTTATTGTTACTCTTCTTGAAAGAGTTGTTGTTGTTGTTGTTACCCTTGTTCTTGTTGGCTTGTACCTCCTCCTTTATGGGTTGGAATTTAATATGATCCCCATACTTAGGCTGCAGGTTACGGATCACCAGGCGGACTTGATCCTCTTGAGATGTCCTGTTAATCATTTGTGCAGCTTTATCCCTCCATCTGTTAAGGAAGGTGACGAAGTCTTCGTTGGAGTTTTGTTTAGTTAACTCAAACTCACGAAGGCCAATGGGAAGCTGAGTGTTGTATACATATTGTTTGTGGAACTCTTCTCTGATGTAGTCCCAGTCATTCAGCTTGGCCTTATTCAGTGATCTGTACCACTTGGATGGATGGGCATCCAAGGTCAAGGGAAAGACATAAGCAAACAGGTCCTTGCTCATGCCTTTGAGAGCCATAAAGATGGAAAATGCTCTCAAGTGATCATCTGGGTCTTCGACCCCCTTGAATTTTGGGAGGTCACCCAATGTTACCTTTTTAGGGAGCTTTTCCCTCAGTTCAGGATCAATGATGTCATGGCCATGAGCCTGACTCTCGAGTGCAGGAATTGACTGGATCAATTGCTCGAGTTTTTCAAACCTCAAATTCGTCCCAGTCTTCGTTGGAGGTGGTGGTGGTGGAGTGTCGCCCTGTTCTTCTTCTTCAGTTAGTTTCTCTCTCAGTGCCTTAATCTCTTTCTATTGTTCCTCAAGACGAGAGTTCATCAGTTGAAGTTGAGCCATGATGGCACCGAGCTGTTTATTAGCGTCTCATATTTCAGATGATGATTCAAAAGAGTCGGAGGATTCGTCTGAAAAGGTTAGGATACGCTTGACGAGTCTGAGAGTGGGTCGACCTTGTTGCCTCTCTGTCGGACTTTCCCAAGTTATAATCTCACGACCTGTCCTAAACAGAATTCGAATGGACCTCGTGAATTTTAAGAAATAATGTTTTCGAAATGAGAAATGGAGATGTGAAATAGAAATAGGAGATGAGAAATGGAAATGGAAATGGGGAATGAAAATGGGAAATGAAAATGGAAAATGATTTTGAAATGGAAATGGAAATGGTTATGGGTTTTGGACTAGCATGGACTCGAGCATGATGGAGACATGGGCCTAACGATATGCAAATGCAGACATGGATTGGACTGGACTATACAAGCAGACTGGATTCCACGATTGGGTTTTGGTGATGATAGGAGAGACTAGACTTTGAACTTACGGGTGTGCAAGTAGGCTAGACTTTAAGGAAGACTGGACAATAAGGGAGACTAGACTCTTAACTTAAGGCAAGCAGGCTAGGAAACTAGACTTTAAACTTACGGGTGAGCAAGCAGGCTAGACGACTAGACTTCAAAACTTACATTAGACTGAGCAGGCTAGACTAAAAAATTGCCTATGTGAACTTATGGAATGCTTGACTTTGAACTTACGGGTGAGCAAGTAGGCTAGACATTAAGGAAGGCTGGACAATAACAGAGACCAAACTCTTAACTTAAGGCAAGTAGGTTAGGCAACTAGACTTTGAACTTACGGGTGAGCAAGCAGGCTAGACAACTAGACTTCGAAACTTACATTAAACTAAGCAGGCTAGACTCAAAGATTGCCTATGGACTTAAGGAATGCTAGACCTTGAACTTAGGGTGAGCAAGCAGGCTAGACACAAAATTGCCTATGGACTTAGGGAATGCTAGACCTTGAACTAACGGGTGAGCAAGCAGGCTAGACACAAAAATTACCTATAGACTTAAGGAATGCTAAACCTTGAACTTATGGGTGAGTAAGCAGGCTAGACTTTAAGGGATGAACTTTTATAGTCCTAAGACTGAATTTTTATAGTCCGAAGACTGGCTAGGGCTTACATGGAGATGCAAACTAGACCTAGGATATGAATTGACACATAGGTTTGACTTGGACTGGGAGATGCACATGGGCTTGACATTGGAGATGGACTAGGATTGGACTTAGAATGGAATAGACTGGGATTAGACTTGGACTGGGCTTGACATAGACTAGGGTTCACATAGAGATGCACATGGGCCTACCTTTGACTTGAACAAGACTTATATGGGCCTAAGATGGACTCTAATGCTAGCGGGCCTAATATGCATGCATGGACTCAAATTTTGATGGGCCTAATATGAATGCAAAATGGACTCTAATGCATATGGGCCTAGAATGAATGCAAGTGAATTGGATTTGGTTGATTGGATTAGATTGGATTGAAGGTGTTTAGACTGGGCTTAGAATTTTCGAAATTCGTTTTTGAAAGGAACCCCTTGTTTTTATCTTTTGTTAGGAAAAGATGATGAATTAATTTTGAAAAATATTTTTTTTATTGAAATGTCGTGGTATGATGATGATGATTAGTAAATATTTTCGAAAAAGGTAGAATAGAGGAAGGTGTAGGATTGATTTTGAAAAAAATGTAATTTTTGAAATTGTTGAATATGGTAAGGTAAGTGATATGTCTATTTTATATAGAATTTTACCCCAATTTCCCATGGATTATTGGTGTTAATTGCGCTCTTCGGAGCCCTTTTTAGTACTAATGTGTGTCTTGTAGTGTGGTTGTGTTTTCAGATTGATTTTTGTAGGAATAACCTATTTTTGGTGCATTTCCTAATCTTTGAGATCGCTACATGAGACAAGAAGTCGGGACGTGCAAAAATCTCACATCGAGCCCAAAAACCTGGTAACCGCCCGACCGGGCGCAATCCGCCCCGGTGGTCGGGCGATTCTTACTTAGTCAGAATTCGGATGCTGAACCTTACTTAGCGCGTTTTCAGAAAAGTTAAGCTGCCAGGCAAACCTTACATGCGGGCCCGACCGGGCGAAATCCGCCCGGGCGGTCTGGTCAGGCGCGACGAAGAATAATAATACCTGATGATCGCCCGACCGGGCGAAATCCGCCCGACCGGTCGGGCAAGACGATCTTTGAGCGTTTTAAGCGCGTGTTGCGCCAGATTTATGAGACATATAAATACCTATTTTCTTAGAATTAGAAAAAACGCCTTTTTACTAGAGAATACATTTTATAACTTTTTAGAGAGCTTTTGAGTTTACTCCATTGTTAAACATTGATTACTACCCTTTGATTCCTTCAAGTAAAGACTAAGTTTTCTTAATCTCTTCTTTCCTTTCATTATTATTATGTCTCTTAATTTGTTTATTATTTGTTTTGCTATTTCAATTATGTGTGAGTAGTCCATTAATCTAGGGTGAAGTAAAACCCTAGCAATGATTTAATATATGAATTCTTCCATTAATCCCAAGTTTATATGATCAATTGTTCTTGTTTGATTGGATTGTTCTTATGCTCATTATCATACTAGGGATAGGTGATTTTGATTTGACTCCGTATATCTTATTTTCAATGGGAATTGAATCTAGATGGTTTTGTTGATCCAATCAATGGTATGAATATCTTCTATGGGAATAGTTAGATGGGATTGCTAGGAATTTAATTGTGATGCTATGCGTAATGCCTCTTTCTTGCATGATTCTATGGGAATATGTTTGATTGCTTGTTTAGAGTAGCCATTGGTACTCGGGAGAGGTATTTGGTAGTTATAGGGTGCATTACTCCTCTTGAACCGTTGATTATGTTTATTTGGGATGGAAATTATTCATGTATTGGTCATGCTAGTGGTGATGCTTAATTCTAGATGTTTTAATTAACTGATTATACCTTGTGCGTTTCTAGTGATTGTCATAGTTTAGTGTTAGAATTAGTTCAACACCCCTTTCATCATTGTTTGTCATTCGTTTAGTTAGATTGAGTCAAGATATCTAGTGTTTGATCTTTGTTTGTCCTCGTGGATTCGACCCCGACTTGCTCCGCTACATAGTTGGGTAGTTGGTTAGGTAATTACTTTTGATAGGTGCGCGACACGCCTACCAAATTTTGGCGCCGTTGCCGGGGACTAACGGTATTAGATTAGTTTATCTTTGATTTAGTTAGCTAAACTTATTTTTGTTCGATTATTGTTACTCTGTTTGTTGTTTATCTTTGTTTTATTGTTGGTGAGACTAAACTGTATATAATTTTTTTCCCTTTTGTGAATATTTTTCTTTTTATAATTTTTGTGTATCATGGATTCATGTTATTTTGATGATGGGGATAATTCTTTTGCTAGGCAACATAGTCATAATTCTTGGGATTCTCATGTTTACAGTTTTGGTACATTATATCAAAATCCTCCCAATTTTTGTATGAGTTCTCCCGAATTACCTCATATGTTCTATGAACCCCATGCACATGTTAGTAATTCTAGAGCAATTTTTTCTTTTCCTCAGTATGAGAATGAAGTGTTTTGGAAGTACTATCATAGGCTTGGAGATTTTATTGGTCCTAATCATGGAATTGAACTGTGGGATATGTGCTTAGTGATCTATGAGGGGTTAAATGAAGAGACTAGGATGATGGTTGAATCTATGTCCAATGGGGGATTTCTAGTCCAATCACCTGATTATTGTTGGGATTTAATTGTGTGGTTAGCTAGAGATACTTACGAGTGGGAGATGTCTTCATATGCTCTTTCACCCCAAACTTACATGGAACCACCCCCTTATTGTTCTAATTGTCAGTCTACTTCTCATGATTTTTCTTCATGTGATGTGACATTATTAAATGGCTTTGACCCCTCTTCCCAATATGAATGTCAATCGCTCAAAATTCTAGCCGCAAACTGTTTATTTATGATGATGATGAGGGTTGGATAATAAATGAGAGCTATTGGGATGATGAAAAGATGGAAAGAAAGACTAATGTGATGGATGTTTTGCAGGAGGAAGAAACTATGGTTGAAATTTCTTCTTTGCAGGAAAGTCAAGTTGAGCGTGAGATGATTTATGAGTCTTTATCGGTACCACCTACTGTTTTTGAGTCTCATATTCCATTCTCTCAAAAACTTGATATAATTCCTTCTTCCCCTTTATTATATCCTCCATCGTTCCTTCTTTCTCCCCTTTTGAATGACTCTCATGATAATGTAAATAATGTACAGTTATTTTCTTTTCTTTCTTTTGAATCATGTAAAAAGACTAACGATTTTTCTTTTTCTACTTCTTGTAAATCTAATTTTTCCTTTGATTTTTCTTTTTGTAGTTTTAGTAATTTTTTAGGATTATTTTTTTTCATTTGTACTTTTCATTCTTATATAATATGCTCCGAGTTGTTTGCGAGGAACGTATGATAAGCTTCTTAGAGCATTGAACTATTATGAGTGATCTACTAGTCTTAAATGGTCATGCAAGACCTTAAATCAGCGCTTATCGGGAGGCAACCCGACTTTTTTCATTTTTATTTTTTTATTTTTTTTGGTTTGACTAACTTTGCTAATATATGATGACATCTTTTGCTAGGTACAAGCATAGCCAATTTTTTGGCTAAGTTCACGGCCTCATTACAACTATCGATTGTGGTGGAGGTGTCGATGCTTTTTGACACTCCCTTTGATTACCCACCCCTTTTGTAAGCTGTACCTCTCCCTCATTTAATTTCTCTTTGTTCACATTGAGGACAATGTGTCATTCAAGCTTGGGGGGAGGATGTCGTCATCATTACTTAGCACATGTTAGTTGCATTTAGTGTAGATTTCATTGCTTTCGTAGGATGTTGCACGGTTTGTACCGCTCACTAGGAGTGGGAGTTTACGTGCAACCAAAAAAATTGTACTGCTTTCTTAGTTGCATTAGTTTATTTCATCTCATATTAGATTTCATGTCATTTTAGTTGCATCTATCGGACTATTGCTAACACTTTTGAGAACCTTGTTGATATTATACTACAATTCTTGAGCATCATTCATCTTGTTCATGATTCTTCATAGCATGATTGTTTCGCAATTGATTGGTTGTGGTAAGATTGATTGATCTTTCTCTGGCTCGATTTAACTTTACTATGCAGACGCCCTAACCTAAGTGAGCTTCTGTGCCTATAAACTGAAGTATCTGTGTCAATTATGTTTTTTTTTTTCATGTGTGATTAGTTCCTTAGTTGTCGCATTGATCTTGATTTTGACTTGGTACTCTTTGATATTTGATAGTGCATACATTTTGATATGATTGAGGCATTCTATTTCATGATCTTAGCTTCAGAGTTATTCTTGTTTTCATATTATCCTTCCTCTAGCCCCGCTGAGCCTTTCTGACTATGTTTGATTGCTACCTACATTACAAGCCATTGGCCTCATTTGATATTTGTCCTAACCCTAGCTTGGGGGAACGAGTATTAGTTTTGGTTTGGTTTGTATTGAATTAAAGTGTTCAATTTATGGTTTAGAAGGATGGAAAAGTATGTTTAGTGAGCTTTGAAATTGAATAGAAAATTCAAAAAAAAAAAAAAAAAGAAAAAAAAGAAGTGAAAAAAAAGTTGTGAATAAAGTGAAATAAAAAGGGTTATGATTGAATTTCTTGAGTGAAAAAGGTTGTTGATTATATTTGGAGATTGTTGGTTGTTGCGTGGAGTTGTTGTGATCTTTCTTGGTCATGTTTCCAGTTATATGATGCTCCCCCTTCTTGGTTTTTCCACCACAATTCCAAAATTATTCCATACCTTTAACCTTAGCCCCATTGCAACCCTTAAAAGTCCTCTTGATCATTGTGTATTGTATTGTTGAGTGTTAAATGAGTCAAAAAGTCAAAGTTAAAGAGTATATGTTTCATCTGAGTTGACTTGTTTTAGGTTGAGTGTCATCATTTATCCTTTAAACACATGAGAGATTTGAGCGCACATGACTATAGTGAGGTCCATCGGGTTTGGTTAAATCCGACTTGGGAGAGATGGTATGTGGTATGATTGGAGAGTCGATTGCAATACATGACATGCTATGCGGCTTTGTTCGAGATTGTTTCGATGCTTGGTTTGTGTAGTGATTATATCTCTTGTGTTTTCTGTTAAGTGTTTAGCCCTGTTGTAGTCCTATATTGTAGGTCGTCTTTCTTTTCCAATGTTTATGTCTTATTGCTTGGGGACAAGCAATGGTTTAGCTTGGGGGAGTTTGATATGTCTATTTTATATAGAATTTTACCCCAATTTCCCATGGATTATTGGTGTTAATTGCGCTCTTCGGAGCCCTTTTTAGTACTAATGTGTGTCTTGTAGTGTGGTTGTGTTTTCAGATTGATTTTTGTAGGAATAACCTATTTTTGGTGCATTTCCTAATCTTTGAGATCGCTACATGAGACAAGAAGTCGGGACGTGCAAAAATCTCACATCGAGCCCAAAAACCTGGTAACCGCCCGACCGGGCGCAATCCGCCCCGGTGGTCGGGCGATTCTTACTTAGTCAGAATTCGGATGCTGAACCTTACTTAGCGCGTTTTCAGAAAAGTTAAGCTGCCAGGCAAACCTTACATGCGGGCCCGACCGGGCGAAATCCGCCCGGGCGGTCTGGTCAGGCGCGACGAAGAATAATAATACCTGATGATCGCCCGACCGGGCGAAATCCGCCCGACCGGTCGGGCAAGACGATCTTTGAGCGTTTTAAGCGCGTGTTGCGCCAGATTTATGAGACATATAAATACCTATTTTCTTAGAATTAGAAAAAACGCCTTTTTACTAGAGAATACATTTTATAACTTTTTAGAGAGCTTTTGAGTTTACTCCATTGTTAAACATTGATTACTACCCTTTGATTCCTTCAAGTAAAGACTAAGTTTTCTTAATCTCTTCTTTCCTTTCATTATTATTATGTCTCTTAATTTGTTTATTATTTGTTTTGCTATTTCAATTATGTGTGAGTAGTCCATTAATCTAGGGTTAAGTAAAACCCTAGCAATGATTTAATATATGAATTCTTCCATTAATCCCAAGTTTATATGATCAATTGTTCTTGTTTGATTGGATTGTTCTTATGCTCATTATCATACTAGGGATAGGTGATTTTGATTTGACTCCGTATATCTTATTTTCAATGGGAATTGAATCTAGATGGTTTTGTTGATCCAATCAATGGTATGAATATCTTCTATGGGAATAGTTAGATGGGATTGCTAGGAATTTAATTGTGATGCTATGCGTAATGCCTCTTTCTTGCATGATTCTATGGGAATATGTTTGATTGCTTGTTTAGAGTAGCCATTGGTACTCGGGAGAGGTATTTGGTAGTTATAGGGTGCATTACTCCTCTTGAACCGTTGATTATGTTTATTTGGGATGGAAATTATTCATGTATTGGTCATGCTAGTGGTGATGCTTAATTCTAGATGTTTTAATTAACTGATTATACCTTGTGCGTTTCTAGTGATTGTCATAGTTTAGTGTTAGAATTAGTTCAACACCCCTTTCATCATTGTTTGTCATTCGTTTAGTTAGATTGAGTCAAGATATCTAGTGTTTGATGCTGTTTGTCCCTGTGGATTCGACCCTGACTTGCTTTGCTACATAGTTGGGTAGTTGGTTAGGTAATTACTTTTGATAGGTGCACGACACGCCTACCAGTAAGATTGGCAGGGATAGCAGGGATGAAATGGGAAGAGGTAGACATACATGACAATTCTAACTCTACAATGACCAATTTTTCATAGATGCACTTTTTAGGACAGACTCGACCTTGCATCAAAGGATTGATTTTTTTTGAATTAGGTGAGACTCCTAAAATGACATGTTTTGACGCGAATGCAGACAGACGAACATAGGACTAAATGTAGGATCGACCATTATGGCGACTAAATCGCTTGGCGCACGTCTGGCGCGGGAGTGGTGCGCCAGGCGCAACTTAATGCGCTTGGCGCACTACTTCCCGACACGTTTTTCGAGGATTTAGGCGACATATTGGCCGATTGACGAATTTTGCATGTTATTTAGATGCGATTTTGGACGCAGTGAATAACAACGATTTTGACGCAAATTTTGTGGTTTTAGACTCGAACAAAAGTCAAAAGACCAATAAGCATGGGATGAATAGACTGCGTGCCACGCAGCTGGTGCACGCGGCGCGTAGTCTATGCGTCTGGCGCAGGTGCGTTGCGCCAGGCGCAACTTACTGCGTTTGGTGCAATGCTTTGCGGCACGCGTCCTGATTAATTGACGAAGGTTCGGGCGAAAACGACAATTTGTTTTAGACGCGATTTGCAATATTTTCGGGCGCAAAGCGTATTAGCAGGCAAAAATTGCAATCACACATAAATGTCAGTTAACATGGATGCAAAAGTTCTCAACCTAAAGTCCAGTTCTACATTCAACTATTGGTCAGGTTTAGGTTAAGACTGAAAGGGTCCATGACTGAGAGATTGATCCCACGCTTCGTACCCCTGCTTAAAGAGGTGGCCACGTGTAAGACGCACTCGAGTTCTCAAGTCAGGAACAAGAGAACAATGCCATGGTTGGGTAGGTTTGCTTATAACTAAGATCCAACACTATCGCTCAGGAAGCTTTTTGGAAGGACAAAGTGCAAACCCCTCGGGAGTGACCTCACACATAGAACATGTGCTAATGAGGCAAGGTAGATTGTCCTTATGGTGGCTGAACAATAGCCATGCATATGCGAAATTGTTTATTATTCAAAGGCATAAAAGGAGAATGAATCTTATTTTTCAAGTTTCACCCACTCATTTAAAAAAATTAATTTTTTAAAATCCTCCCTGTGAAGTCGCCAAATTGTAGGCGTGGATTTTTATTTCGCCTATGCGGTGTGAGCGCGTATTATATTTGTCTACCCCATTGTTAAGGTTTTATTGAAAATTGTTTTGTATTGAAAGAAGTCGCCAACAATTCTTTTTAGGAAGAATCATAAACCTAATTGGATATGGGAAAACTGTAGGGACAAATTATCCAATGTAGATTTCCCCGTCCTGACTCCATAGATGGTCAAAGTGAACCAAAGATTGAGTTCGGGGGTGAGGGTACAAATATGGTCATAATGAACCATGCTTGCCCATTGATGGCCTCTACTAGATATCGATTCATAATAAATTTTATGCCCAAGAATAATCATATAACGTTTTAAGCACCCTAAAAAATATTAGTCTACATTGGTTCAGGAAACACATAAAAGACTTATTTTTAGTGACAAGTTATTAAGCAATAATATTACAAGGAACCTAGCAGGTTGTCCAAATTATCTGAATTAGTTAGAACAATTCTTAAGGTCTTGTTTAGCAATAATAACATGTGGGTGATAAAAATCATGCAGGTGAATCATATAATATGAATAGAATGATCAGGCAGGCGAATAATAATATATAAAAATAAATCAAAAGAAAGAAAAAGGTTTAGAATATACAGTAGACCGATTTTATATTAAAGATCTACATCAGGAAAGAAACAGTTAGTAACTTCGATATAAAAATAGGAATTTATTCAAGGATCCTCACGATTATACCTATGCGGTTTAGATTGAAGAACACAATAATCTTTAGGCGGAGCAATCGTGGAACCAGGAATGCAGTATGATCAGTAGTTGAAATTGATTTGAAAGATTGAAAGTGTTTGAGTGTTTGAGTATTTGGAGATTCGAAGTGTATTTTGGAAGTATTCGTAAGTTTATGTGTGCGTAAAATAATAATCAAAAGCCGTCCGTAATTCAAGAAATCACGGAGTATTTATAGGCAAAGAGAGGTGTGCGCCTCACGCAAGCCCTGCGCCAGGCGCACTGCCACGCGTCAGGCGCACATTGGTGTGCCTGACGCGGCCAACCCAATTAGATTTTAACACGTGTAGACGCGTTTTTGAAAAGATACAACAGAAAGTTGCGTCTCACATAGGACTTGTATTAGACGTAGGACTCTGTGTGAGTCACAATTCCACGTGTCAGGTGCTCATTGGCTCGCCTGACGCGTTCTGGCCAATGCGCTGGACGCACGTGGCACGCTGAGCGCACCCACCGCGTTCGGCACATATTCCAGTATATTCCAGCATATTCGCTTTTGATTCTGCGCGTCTTTCGAAGATACTTTTCTATCATTAAAATCCGGGAACTAAACTTTACGGATTAAAAATCTGATTTTTGATAAAAGCACTATGAAAATATTCATTAAAATAATAAATATTTAATTGGTCCCTTAAAATGAACTTAAAACATTTAATGAGCTTAAAATACAATTAATCATCATGAATCAATTAATTGGGCTTTAGAATATCATTTCAAAACACAATTTTGGAATGGTTCTTTAGATTGCTCTTCCGTGGGTCGCGCCAACTAATACCGCGGTATGTTTCATCATTGGATCCATAAATGGGGAGACACGATTATGTGTCTACACTCACTATGAACTTAAGACACATTTTCCTCCTAATTGAGCTAGATGGTATAATTAAGCTCTTAAATAGGAAAATTTCTCAAAAATTAAAATTCAAACAAATATAAACTTATTAAAATCAACGCTCTTCTCATATAAAACTGATGTAAAAAGATGGGAGACTGTTAGTTTGACTTAAACACTTGCCATTACGAAACATTAATCATCAATATAATTGATAATAGACAAGGAAAGTTTACTGTATTTTTTTCTTACGCATAAATCATCAATAGCATTCAAAATATTATGCCAATAATATAATGTAAAAGGAACAAAGAGTATAGATTAATAAAAAGAAGAGTATTTAATTAGGGATGGATTTTCTCAAAGTTCCTAGGCATGTAATTCACACGCTCTCCTCACTATGTCAGTCAAACATTTTAGTTGGCTGAATTTTTATAATGGGCTATTTTTTGGCCCGTTAGCATTGATGTTTATTGTAACTAGGGATGGCAATGGGTAGGGTATGGGTAGGGTAAGGCTAGACCCTTACCCATACCCTAACTTTTGGATGTAGACCCATACTCTACCCATACCCATAGGGTAAATTTTTTTAGGACCCTTACCCGTACCCGTAGGGTCCGATAGGGTCTGGGTAGGGTCTAGGGTATGGGTCCAATACAAAAATAAATCAGCTTACCTTTTCACATGTATATATAATCGTTAAGCACAATTTCATATATTAATTTTGCAATTAGCACACATAATATCACATACATTCCATACCAATACATATTTTTTGCACATCCCAAAAGTCTCATAGATTAAAATATAAATAAATATATTTTTACGTGATTGCGATTTGCGGCTAGGGTTCCTAACTGAGGGAGGGTTTTAGTTTTATTGGAAGTCTGCTGGAAAGATATGTTTATATATATATTTATTTTAATTTTAAAAAAAATAAAAATATATATTTTAGTTTAGATGGGTCTATGGGTAGGGTCTGGGTATTTGAAGAGTGGACCCTTACCCTATCCTTACCCGATAGGACCAAGACCCATACCCTACCCTTACCCATAGGGTCTAAAAAATTAAGACCCATACCCTAATTTCAGGGTAGGGTCTGGATGGGTCTGGGTAGGGTCCTGGACCCATTGCCATCCCTAATTGTAACACATATAGTATTTAGGAGCATGTACAGTGCATGAGATGTTACCTCCTCTATATAGCTTATTTTCCCACTAGATGGGGAAGGCGGAAGCCCGCCAATGTGGGTATGCTATGCTCCATTGCTCCCCATCATATGAGATGTCATGAAAGTAAAGGAACCCACCCCCAAACTTATATAAGCTGATATGTGATAACTGACAAGAATTCAATGATGATTGATGGGCATATGTTGATGGAAAAGCTCTCGTTATATTTCTTTTTGGAAAAAGCTTGACAGCACCAACACATCTTAACTTAAAGAAATTTTTTTTTGACAACGGAAAAATGTGCATTAATTAAAAACGGAATTACAGCCTAACGCTAATACAACCAAACAAAAACAAAGAAACTAACTTGAGCTTTACTCGCTCTTATATAACAATTACAATAACATAAATAACTTAAACTTAGATAAAACTGCTCAATCTGGAGGTATGTGTTGTTAGATAACTGTGTTGTAGCTCTTCTGTTGGTGGTTGACAAACATCATAACAATGATGGAAGCTGGGGGAGGAGTGGACTGATTTCACAATTGGAGGAACGAAGAACAAGCGAAATTTGGAACTTGCACCGTAACCAATCCCTGTGACCTTCTGTCACATGGGATTCTTGGATCGGGATTCTTAGAAGAGTCACCTTCCTCTGTGACTCAAAGAAGAAGCTCAACTTAGTTGACGCACTATAAACCCAATTGACAAATTGGGGAGCCGCCTTCAGATATATTTTTGTCAAGGCAATGATTGATAAGATCATTACCAAGCTAAACTAAAATCTAACCATTGTCAGATCTCGAACAATTATCCGATTACCAAAATCGGATAAAACAAACTCCAGCCATGAAACCTTTTGCCACGCACTTCCACGCTAAATTTCATAAAACAAAAATAGAAACCCTAACCAACCATACAGACCAGGCCCAACACCTTAAAGACAAGGACTACCTCCAACTATTAACAAACTTATCAAGCAGATTGAGTAAACAGACAACTTACTCATACTAACCCAACTAAGAACTAAACAACGTAACGTAAAGAAATAAACAACGACTAAAGTCGACACTTAGGCCTGTAGTAAGGATAACGACGCAATAACGGGAAGGGGAGGCCAACGGACACGAACGAGGATGGGGAAGGGGAGACTCACTAAGACACTAAACCAGGGGGAGGGGGGAAGGGGAAGCCCAAAAACCAGGGGGAGGGGGAAAGGGAGGCCCGAAAAACTAGGAGGGAGGGGAAAAGGGAGCCCGAAAAACTAGGGGGGAAACGGAGCCCGACCACCGGGGAAGGGGGAGGGGAAAACGACGTAACACGGGGGAGGGGGAAAACCAACGAACGTGGGAACAACAACCACGAAACTAGGGGGAGGGGGAACCAAACAAACCACGAAACTAGGGGGGGGGGAGGGGGAGGGGAAGCTCGAAGAACTAAACGAGAGGGAGGGGAATGGGACACCCGACGAAGTCATAGGGGAGGGGGAAGGAAAACCCAAAAACGCGATAGGAGAGGGGGGAGGTGGAAGGGGTGATCTTGTCGACGAACGACGAACTGGAGAAACCGTCGGAAAGTAGGAAAAAACTAGGAAAAAAACACTAAGAAAAACGAAAGAAAAGCTATTAAAAATAAGTGGAACTCGTCGAAGAACCCGCCGCAAACCTACGCGGCGCCAGAACTCCGGCGAGTTCCTAGGGTTAGAGGTGGAACCAATTGAAGATATAATTCAGGTTCTTAGAGACTGCCTAGCTAGGAGGCAGGAGCTACGTTGAGAGCGAAAAGGAGAATTGAGATTTGAGGGCACATATATTTGTCCCTAGAGTCATAATAGTTAGATATAATTTTTATCATATATACACCAGGATGTATTGTGAATATGATATACGTGAATATGGTACATCTAAATGCTATTTTCTTTTTACTTATTGCTTATTTGAAGAATTACTGATAAGTAAAAGATACTAAATGGTGAAAGTTCCAAATGAGAAAAAAAATTGCACTGGACATATCATGCACATAGTATACTCGGTTGTATAATGAATGCACTCACGGACAAAAGGTAGAAAACGAGAATATCCATATATAAATGGGTTTGATTAGAGCTGTCAAATCAGTTACTCGAGTCGGGTTCAGGTTGGGTCATCTCAGGTTTCATGTCAGATCATCAAATCCAACAGGTCGGGTGCAGGTCGGTAATGTTCGTAATTCGGTCAAATCTGCCTCGATTTGTTTCTTCTTTCAGGTTTGGTCGGGTTCGACATGGTCAATTTTAGGACAGGTCATCTTTCGTGGTCATGTGGTGTCGGATCAGGTTTATGCACTACTACAATTTTGGGCAAACATAACACATCTATATTAATAGTCAATTTCACAAGTGTTATCTATAATCTGAATTAACATGCTATTATGAGAGCTATTATCTTAGTTACAATAAACTTAACAGTTTGTAATTTAGTAATTATCTATGCCTTCTATTAAAATTTAAAATAAAAAAGTGAATTCTAATAGATGCGCGCGCTATAGAAATCCAAATCGCATTGCAGTTTCTCCTCCCCCTCAAAAGAAGAAACAATAAAAAAATAAAAAATAAAATAGCATTTTTTTCCTTCAACTGACGCAACAAGTACAACTGCACAAGCACCGAAAATGGCATTTTCTTCGGCTCCCCCTTCTATCCTCCTTTCACCATTTTTCTATATCAGTACCTGTTCTTCTGAGTTCTAACCCAAACTTCAAACAATTTCTCTCCATCTATCTGATTTTGTCTCTCCTATTTCAAATTTCAATTTACTCCTAAAACCATGGATTCTTCTGTGATGAAGTTATGCCGACGATTACAGTTAGGGTATTATTACTTCATTTGTTGATTTGTTGATTGAGGTGCGAAAATTGAATCGAATTGATCATCATTATTTGGTAATTTTTCCAATTCTTCTTTCTCTCACTAGATTTTAGGGCTTTTTTATTAAATCGAAAAACCTAAGTTTTTGAAGCTTTGGAACCATGGTCATTTCAGTCCAAATTGATTGGTATCTACTGTGAAAAATTTACAGATTATGACATGCAATAAATTTCAAAGAGAATTTTCTAAGCAGTCTGCTATTTCCATGAGCCGTCGGAGCTCCGATTGCGGGGCAGGATCAACGATGGCGTCACGGCCGAGCTGCTGAAGGCGGATTTCAGAGTCGCCTGCGAGATTGGTCCACCAATTTAGATCTGAATTTGTGGTAGTTTTCAGTGACATTGTCTTTGATATTTTCGTTTAAAAAAAAAATTCAATTTTTGTATTTCCAATTATGATAATGGTTAAAGTAGGTTTCATTTGATCAAATTAGTTTCTCATATGCTTACTTCGGTTCCATTTTTTATATTCTGCTTTACGAGTTTTTAGTTTGTATTTCTCGTATGAATTTTATTTAAGTCTGACTTTTAGAAATAAGCTGGCGATTGAATTTTGATTTCTTTGATTTGTTGCAGAGAAGATGTGGCGGTGAAAAGAGGGATTTCGTCGTTGAAATCTAGTTTATGTCTTATTCATTTTTTTTTGGTGAAAAAGGCGAGAATTACATAAAGTCAAACATAATGTTATAGTTATTACAATCCGAGATGTACGCATTCGTGCAGAAAGTAGGAGGAACAAGGAAATTTGTAACTACATTCATGCTCTCATCCAGTCTTCTTGCTTCCTTTGCAAGCTTGTCCGCAAGTTGGTTCTTCCTTCGAGGGATGTGAATGATCCTAAGCAAGTGGGACGCCTTGCATAGCTCCCTGCATAAGACAACAATATTTGTATACAAGGTAAGATTCGTGGGATCCTCATTGAGTAGACGAGTGGCCTGAAGGTTATCTGAACATAAAATACAGTCACTTATATTTTCATTTAAAGCCATTTGGAGTCCTTCTTTAATACTAAGTAGCTCAGCAATTAAAGGAGACGTCGCAAAAGTTTGTTTACAAAAGCCCTTAGTCCACAATCCCTTATTATCTCGAATAATCCCTCCCAAGCCTACCGGGTCTAGGGTATTGCAAAACGAGGCATCGGTATGGATCATGAAGGTGGGGTTTATGATTCGGGGTACTCGGGGGGTGTGGCATCCACACAGTTTCAAGGGGAAGACATTGTTCGGTTGGTGGAGGAGCGGTGAGTTTTCCAAACTCTCTAATTAGGTGCATTGCTTTTTCAATTATGGAGTTAGCATTCGAAGGGGTGCCCTCAAACACTAGCAGGTTACGTGCTTTCCAAATTTGGAAACATAACCCTGGAAAGATGTTCTTCCAAGATAACCCTCTCACCTCACTTGTGTCCTCTAGATTCCGGGCTAGTCACGAAGTTCGGTTTCCATGGTGAAGGTTGCTAGGGGGTTCATGGCAGCCCACACTTGATTGGAGATTGTGCAATCCCTCAAAACATGAAGACTATCCTCATGAGCATGGTCACAGATTGGGCACATTGGGGAGGGGATAATTTTCCTTGAGTAGAGGAGGCCCTTGTGAGGGATGCGGTCCCTCCATACTAGCTAAAGAAAAAACCTAACTCTTGGTGGGGCATGAGCTTTCCAAACTTTCATCATTTCAGTTTGTACTTGATGGTTCCTCCCTATTATATCCCAAAGACTCTCCTTATAAGCAAGTCCTAACGAAAACCCATTTATAGTCACAAATTTTGATATGGGGTGGTCCTGGTCAGTAGAGTTGCGCGGGACAGCTCGGATTCTCTCCATGATTTCCAAGGGAAGGGTGAAGGAAAGTTTGTGAAAATCCTAATCATTACCTTCAAGAATATCTGAGACCCTAAGGTTTTCTTCCTCACTCCTAAGTGGGCCTTCGATAAGGTTTCGCAGGGGGCCAATCCCAACCCAATCATCCCCCCAAAAGTTGATGGATTCTCCTTTTCCTAGGTTCCAAATACTATTTCGGGCTAGGAGATCCCAACCCTTCCCTATACCCTTCCAAATTGGGGAGCCATATTTGAAGCTTGTGACATGGTTATTGTGGACGTATTTAGAGAAGATACACTCCTTAGCCAAACTATTCCCCCCATGGCACATCTTCCAGCCCAACTTAGCCATTGAAGCTCTGTTGAGGGCAAGTTGATTTCTTATGCCTAGGCCTCCCATGTCCTTAGGAAGGAAAGTAATGTGTCTATTGACAAGGTGTATGCGCTTTTTCCCCTCCGTATCCCCCCACAAAAAGTCATTGAAAATCTTATCTATACTATGCATCGTTGCTTTGGGTAGGAAGGAGGCTTGCATGTAGTATGTAGATATGGTCGATAAAGTGGATTTAACTAAGCATAACCTTCCAGCCTTAGATAAATACGCCGTTTTTCAGTTTGCCAACTTCTTCCTTACCTTTTCTATTACAAATTGAACCTGGCTCTTAGTGGGTCGCTTATGGGATAGAGGAAGTCCTATGTATGTGCCTAAGTCTTCAGATTGGGAGATATTCAAAGTTTCTTGGAATAGGAAACGATCTTTTTCCGAGGTATTTATGGAGAAAGTTAGCCGACTCTTATCCTCATTAATTTTTTGCCCTGATACTTCACAAAATTGTTTTAACACATCCCTAACAGTGAATGCTGTTGATTCCTCCACCCTCCCAAAGAGTAGGAGATCATCCGCAAACATGAGATGGGAGACAGGGACCTTCTTCCTTCCAACCCAGAAGGGAGTCCACTTCTTTGCCTGGCATGCCTCGTTAATCAACAACGACAACGCTTCCAAGCATAGATTAAACAGGTAAGGTGACATAGGATCGCCTTGCCTAAGTCCCCTAGTATGTTTAAAGTTCTCCCTTTCCTTCCATTAACCAGGATAGTTGACGAGGCCTTGGAAATACAATCTAGAATGAGTTTGATGGTGTGATCATCCAGGCCTTGGATTTGAAGGCAGCTTCTGAGAAAACTCCACTCAATTCGGTCATAGGCCTTTTCAAGGTCAATTTTCAATGCAAACCAGCCCAGTTTACCTTTCTTCTTGGACATATAATGTAAGACCTCCGAAGCCACAACTAAGTTTATGTCCGGACCCCTCCCCTTGGTGAAGCTATTCTGATTTTGGGAGATAAGCTTAGGCATAAATGGTTTCAGTCTGTTTACTAGTACCTTGCTGAGGACTTTGTAAAGGGTATTGCATAAGCTTATGGGTCTCAAATGTTTGACAGTCTCCGGGGGATTTTTTTTGGGGATCAGGCAAATTATGGCTTCGCACATACTATTCGGGATATGCCCCTCCTCCACCCAACCCTTAATTGTCTTACATACATCCCCCCCTAATAAATTCCATAGTTTTTGGAAAAAGACCGGGTGTAGACCATCTGGCCCTGGGGCTTTATTTGGGTGCATCCCGAAGAGTGCATTCCTTACTTCCTCATTTGTTACTGGTCTCTGTAAGTCAATAAGTACAGGATGGACCCGACATCTCCTAATGCTCATTTCCTTGTCCGAGGAGTACAACTTAATAAAGAAGTTAGAAATGTGATCTCTAATTGCCACGGGGTCCTCTAACTCATTCCCTACTCCATCTCTAATACTTAGGATCCTACTCGCGTTCCGAGCAATAACCACGCTCCTATGAAAATACCGTGTATTCCTATCCCCATCAATAATGCTTTTGGCTCGACAGTTGGCCGCCCAGGCGCCTCCTCTTGGTCTAGAATTTGGATAAGCTCCTCGTCGGAGCTCTACTTCAAGGTCAAATAAGAACCTTGAGTGTGGGGAATGGGCTAAGGCCTTTTGGGTCCCAAAGAAGTCTAAGCTAACACTCTCTTCTTCCTATAGTATACATTACCAAAGGTGGTTTTATTCCAAAGACTAAGGGAGCTACATAGCACTGCTAAGTTGTCCTGCAAAGTCCCCTCCCCCAGGTTTTTCCATTCATGCGAAACAAACTCATGAAAGGATTGCTCCAAAAGCCACATTGGCTCAAATCTAAACGGCTTCGCTCCTAAAGGTTGTGGTCTTTTATCTAGGTTTAAAAGGATCGGGCAATGGTCGGAAGTAACTCTAGGGAGGTGCCACAAAGCAGAGTTCGGGAAGCAAAGAAACCAATCCGGGTTCCCCCATTCCCTGTCCAAGCGTTGGAAAACAGGATTATTCTTTCTTTTGTTAGACCATGTGAACTTAGGGCCATGAAAACCTATGTCTATCAAATTACACTTATTCATTGTTTCAGCGTAAGCCTCGGCTCTCTTTCTACTCAAAGGTCTCTCACCAAATTTCTCACTTTGACACAAAATATCATTAAAGTCCCCGACAGCGACCCAAGGCACATTAACAGTATTAGCAACAATAACAAGTTCATCCCACAATGATTGGCGTTTAATAGCATTAGGACTAGCATAAATGGACGAAAGTAAAAACGAAGAAGCGGGGTTACGTACCTCACAAGCCCATGCACACTTTGAGTACTTATTCCCGTGATATGAATAGTAACCCTATCCGGGTTCCACAAGAGAAGAATACCCCCAGCAAAGCCAACCGGATCCACCAAGTGCCACTCCGTAAACGGAAGCTTCTTCACAATTCTCTCGGTATGCTCCCTACTCACCCATGTTTCTGCCAAGATCACTATATCCGGTCCATGTGTACTCAATAACTGGCGGAAGTTCGCTTTGAACGACGGGCGGGTTATCCCCCGGGCATTCCAAAAAAGTACCGACCTGTTCCTAGGTATGGAGGGTTGGTTCCAAATGCTTTGGTAGATCTCCCCTTCTTGAGCTCCCAACGCTTCGACTTCTCGTCCCGTTATCGGGCACATCCAAAAGGCTCTTTGAGGCCAAAGAACCGTCTCGGCTTCGCGCGGGGCGCTTTTCTCGCTTCCCTCTTCCCAACTCGCTGATATTTGGAGTTGTTTTAGTGGTGTGCGAATGCGGCCTGCTATTAGGGCGTTCGTGTTGCTCTTGAAGGTCATTCGTTGTGCTGTATATGACACTCGAACCAATAGACGTCGATGGGGGAGTAAGGGGGCTTGGTCCAGCCAAGGCCCTAAATCTGCAGAAGTGCTCTCTCGTCTTGTTCCACTCCTCCCTTCTTTTGCAACAACCATTTCATAAACAGCTTCATGGTGGTCGGGAGATGATCCGCGATTTGAAATTGCGGCATGTGAGGGGGAAGAAATGCACACGCGTCGTGGCTGTACATGAGCAGTTTGTTTGACATCATCGCGTCGACACTCGGGTTTAGTATCATCTCTTTCATCTCTTCGAAAGTCATATCTTCCACAAACCCCTCCTCCTCCATCGGGAAGACGTAGTCCGTAAACCCCGGGTTCAACTCCGGCATTAGCGGACGGACATGTCGGTTGAACAGTAGGGGGCCTGAGTAGTCCTGGAACTGGATTCGTGGAGGGGATATGGGTGGGGATGGTGGTGGCGCTTCTGGGGGGGAGGCTGGTGGAGGGGATGTAACTGTGATCTCCGACCGGTTTTGGTTCTGGAATGCCAAGAGTGGTAATGGGTCCATTTAGTGGTTTAAGGATGGATATTTTTGTTGGGAGTGAAATTGTGGTGGTTTTTTGGGATGTTGTTTCGGGTTTTTTGGGTGAGAGTTGAGGGATCAGGGGGGTTACTTTTTGAAAATTTTCCGTTGGGTTAGGTCCTGCAGAGGGAGCTTCTCCTTCCCCACCTTTCGAAATCTCATTGGAGGATGGCCCTGCTTTTTCCAGATTTTGGGAAGGATAGGCGGCATAGCAGGCTTCTTTGATTTGACAAAGTACTTCGAAGGGATTTGAGTCTGACACACTTTTTCCTTTCTCTCTCCCCTCTTTGCCTTTGACATGCAATTTATTATCGATCTTAGGGACCCACACTTCAGAACTTGTTTCTTTTGACTTTAACTCCTTCCCGCTTTTTATTACGCTGAACTTCGTGCCGCCCTCCCTCAGAATGAGGATTCAGACTTTTTTGCCCCTCGGTGGTTTTCATGGCGGTAGATTTAGGGTAGATTTTTGGGTGGTGGCCAAAGCTCTGGCACACACTACAATAACCCGGCCCTGCTGCGTACATTATCTCTTGGTAAATTTTTTCCAATCCAAACTCCCATCGGCAATAGCCTAGTTGCATCCACCCAAAGACATAGTGATGCGTACCTTCGCTTATCCCCTTCGATGGAGTTCGTGTCTATTTTTAAAACCTCCCCCACCGCTTGCCTATTCTCAAGAGGAGCTCCCTCTGGAGGAGTTCAACAGGCAGCTCAGGTAGGTGGGCCCATATTTGCTTCTGTGTAATGGCTACCTGAGAGGGCTTAAATCCGGGCACCCAAGGTTGGACCCAGATATGACTTCCAGATATAAACCATGGTCCTCCAATGAGAATTTCAACCTTCTTCTCTACTAAAGGGCATACAATTATGTAGAAACCCCTTCCGATGGCCGTGACTTCCATTGTGCCTGTCCATCCCCATTTCTTGCATAATTCTTGTTTGAGGAATTCTTTGGATAAGGATTTCCCCATTGGTTTACAAATGATTGCATTCTTCCATGGTTGACTTAACCGTCCATACTCTTCTTCCGATAGTGGGAGGAAAACATCTTTCTCCTCCATATTAGGTGGAGGGGAGGTAGCAAAAGGGAGATTTTTAGTCATTGCATCGAAGGATTCTGACAATGATAAACCCCCTCTAGGGTCAGCCCGTCCTGGGCCTGTTTGAACGTACCTTTATTGGTGGTGACTTCCGGTGGTATGGTGTCGCTTACGTCGGTGGCGGCTGGTTTGTCCGGTGTGCTTTGCTGAGTTGTGTGATGGGCGAGTGGTTGGTGACTTTTTGCCTTAAGGGCGGTTGGGGGTTGCTTTTCTTGTGGTGGTGGAGGAGAGAGAAGAGAGAAACCTCTCTCTTATTTCTCACTCATGATGTAGTCCCTACTTTGAAAATCACTCTGGGTAGTGGACTATGTCTTATTCATTTTATTGTATTCAAAATTGGCTTGTATCAAAATTTTGATGTAAATGAAATAAAAGTTGAATTTGATCTGTTCTAATTGTTCAAGTAGTGACTCTTGATATTCATTTTCTTAATTAGAATCGATTTATTTGTATTAGTATCAAAAGTAGCGTACATTTCCCTTCAATTCAAATGAGGGGCAAAGACATATTAGATTTCCTTAAATAAAAGAAGAGTTCAAAGATAACGGTGAGGATTAAAGAAAACACAACTGTTGGGCAGAGATGGGTTTTGTTTGGATTTAATAAAGATGACCCTTATTTAAGGTAGGTGTTATCTTTGCCTTCTATCAACCAGCCAACACAATAGCAAACTTAACACTTATTTGTGAAAGGTGTTTTCTAAGTGATATAACAGTTGTAATAAAGAACTGTTATATTTCCACTTTTAAACATAACATCTTTCACTAGGCGTAATCTTTACTTTACATTACGTTGACTTGGAAAACGCCTCCAAAGTGTTATGTAAAGCCTTATTTGACAATTATTTTTTCCCTTTTTTGTAGTAGTTGTTTTGTCCGCTTGGCTGGCAAGTAAACTATTTCCCTCAAGATGTTCTTCAATATTGGAGACTTGTGCAACAATGGTTGAGTTTGCTCTGTCCGAACCTGAGCTTCATTCCCGAACCTGCAAAAAGGGACCCACCATGGAGGTTTGGGTGGTGGTTCCCTCTCCGAAACTTAAGTCAGATATCAGGAGTGAGAAAGAAAAAGTAGAGATAGAGAGAGAAAGTGAGAGAGTATTTCCACAGAGTAAGTTAACACTGTTTTCATTGAATTACCTTTAAACTGATTTCAGGGGTATTTATAGTGTTTGTGATATGATTGCTGCCCTTTTAGGTTACCCTAGAATGGGGGCACCTGATTGGCTAGGCAATCAAATCATGACACTTGGCAGGCTATGGTTGGAGATGGATCACCAACCAATCACTTGCAGCCATTTCAAGGATTTTGGGCTCTGACCAACCTTTGGGCCAAAAGGTGAGCCTTTTCTCCTATCTGAGCAAAACCCAATGGTTAAACCATTATTCCTTATTTCTTCTGATGGGACACGTGTACGATCCTGATGGATCCATGTGTCCGCAAGAGAACCGTTGATTTTTAGGGTTACAACAATTGCCCTTGAAAGGGTCTTTACTGTTGGCCCATACGACGGTTACGGCCCTTTTACCTGAGGAAGTTATCTTAAATTCATAAAGAGGCAAAGACACGCCATTTTTTTGGGCCTTACCGGTCATATTTGACCGTTCTAACCATTACCGGTCAACTTTTAACCTCGGCCAAAAGGTTTTTCACCCCCTTATATATATGCTTCTTTTGCCCCCATTTAATCATTTCACACCTTGAGAGAAATTTTCTAGAGAGAGGGGCTCTGCATTTTTCTAGAGAGAGAGAGAAATCGTCCTATTCCAGTTTTATTCACCGAATCGTCCAAGCGTTCCGTCAGGTATCTTTTTTTTCCTCTTTTTTTGTTTTCCTTTATTCTTTTTTTTTCTTAGAAAATCAATAAAATGGATTCCTCTTCTTCGTCAAATAATCCTGGCCGATCAAGAGTTTGCCTTGACCCTAGAACCGATAGTACTTCTTCTTTGGCACATTCTAGAGTTGGGCCTATTCTGGCCGAGTATATTTTTTTTTATGGTTTTGGCCGGCAAAGTCAGACGACCCAGTCTCTACCTATGTTGGGTAATCTGGCGCGCGTCAAGCAAAAGGCCCGTCTAAGACGAAGAATAATTCTCCCGTCCTATAGCTCTGAAATGGAGGAATCTACTAGACGAGTTCCAGATGAGACGAGGGAGACCCAAAGTGCTCAGCCTTTGGCCGGGCCTACTTCTCCTGATAACAGTGTTGGGGAGAATCTTGAAATAAACCCTGAGGCCAGTCCATCTGGTAGGGATATCGATATGGAAGAAGCCGACGAAGTAATAACGAGGGCGATTTCGGCTCAGCTGAAGAATCGGACAAACCCTCCACCACTTCTTCTGAAATTAGAAGACGCTTAGGTCCTCTTTCTGACCATGCTTTTATCTTAGTCAATCGTAAGTGGTTAGAAAAAATAGGGCCTGATCCCAGTTACTTATCCACCTATATGCCCATGCTGGGCTTCTCTTTCGTCATACCCAATAAGGAGGCTACGAATCTGAGTGCTCCCAAGAATCACTTCGCCGTTTACAAGCTAGCCTTGGACGCGGGGTTGAGGTTTCCTCTTCATGAATTCATAGAGCAAGTGCTAAGGCATTACAACATTGGCCATAATCAATTGGCGCCCAATGCCTGGTACAACGTTTTGACATTCATAGTCGTTTGCGAGTTGCGCGGCCTGGCCCTTTCTCTCCCGGTCTTTACCCAAATACACTATGCGTCCAAGGTTCCAGGGGACAGTGGACGGAGCGTGGCTCAAAGATCCGCAACCGCCCGACTTTCTTACCGCTTGGGGTAAACCTTCGAAGATGCACGACTGGAAAGACGACTTCATCTTTCTTCGAGCGACCAACGACTACGTCACCGAGAGCTATCGTTTTTATAGCCGGGCCGTTATGAGTACTGGGCGAGGGAAGTCCTTCTTGGATTTAGAGGACATGTTTGACGAGGAGGGGTGGACTACTTTAAAATAAAAGAGTATTCCAGACTAGATCACACATCCTTTAAAGGGCCAGCTAACTGGATTCCCATTAAATAGATGTTTTATGACGATAACTTCTTGGTCGCCGCCGGCTTGCGGTTGGCCGAGGATACATGTATATCTTCAAAACTTCCAAGTAAAAAGCCTCGTCCAGAACGTGTAACTGACTAACCCCTTCGTTTCTTTTATTTTTTTGCAGAATCAGCCAGAGCACTCCTCAAAAAATCTTGGACGGGAGATATCAATATGTCCAAGTTTACTGATAAATTATGGAAGGAGTACGCCAAGACAAGCACGGAGAAGAGGGATGAAATTCTTGTAAATCCTCTTTTTTTTTTTTTGGGCGAGGGTGGCTCGAGGAAGGAAGGCGTCCATAGCTAGACGACTTCCTTCAACGAACCTTCCTCGTCTTGAATGGTATAATGGCCTTGGACGAGGCCCTGCCTTGTCCGTCCAAGGTGGTAGCTTAATCTTGGACCAGGGTCACTCGAGGAAGGAAGGCGTCCATGCTTGGACGGCTTCCTACGTCGAACCATCCTCGTCTGAATTTTGTAATGGCCTTGGACGAGGCCCTGGCTGGTCCGTCCAAAGTGAGTGCTTTTCTTGGACGAGGGTCACTCGAGGAAGGAAGGCGTTTAGCTTTTTGGACGTTTTCCTTCGTCACCCCGTCCTCGTCTGGAGTGGGATGAAGGCCTTGGACGAGGCCTGGGTGGCCCGTCCAAGGTGTTTGTTGGTTCTTGGACGAGGGTCCTTCGAGGAAGGAAGGCGTCCAGCTTTTTGGACGGTTTTCTTCGTCGCACCATCCTCGTCTGGAGTGGGATGAAGGCCTTGGACGAGGTTGGTTCGAAGAAAAAGGTCGTCCATGCTTAGACGGCTTCCTTCATTGACCAACCCTCGTCTGGATTTTAATTGGACGCTTTCTTTTAGCAAGTAGAGTTCGTCCAAAACACACTTTAGCTTTACCTTCTTTAGACGATCATTCTCCTAACTTGTTTGTTTTTGCAGAAAAATGACCCAACCAACAAAGCTCCACCTGGGAAGTCTTCTTTATCTAAGAAGAGGCCTGCACCGGTCGGGGATCAGCCTTCGACCAAAAAGCCTAAGGGCTTTTCAAAAAAGAAGACGGAGAAGACCACCCCAGCAGGCAAAGGGATCAGGGAGAAAACTATCCTTCCTCTAAAGGATAAAATCTTGAAGGAGGAGCCGTCCACCGATGCCCCGGCAGTGGGAGAGAAAGAGCTGGACTCAGTTCCCGTTGAGCAGTTGGACACAACTGATCAGATTGAGGTTAAGCCAGACTCTGCTCTGGCGTTGGCGGTCCATGAGCCAGAAACGGCTACTGAAGACAAACCAGCCTTCAGCGGCTCGGTTGCCAAGCTGATCTCACAGATGCCGCTATCTATTAGAGCGGCGTCTCTATCTTCGGGTGAGTCATATTATCCTAACGTAGTTAGGACGCTGCGGGTCGGTGGATGTTCAATGAGTCCGTTCAACAGACAAGCAGTAGTCATCCCTATCAAGAGAACCGACTCCCCACTCTTTCAAATAAGGGAAAGGACTTGCTTCTGCCTCGGCTGCTCCCACTGTGGACTCAGACGAGGAGTCTTCTGCCGCCTTTGCCAAAATGTCGAAGGCTGAACGTGAACGGCTTAAGCAAGAGCTGTTCAAGTGCTACCCTGAGTCCTACATAAAGGGCTTAAGGGGAGCATCAGCTGGGCATGTAGGCTACATGTCACAACTTGCTGCCAAGGTAAAGCTTGTCGCCGTCATTATTTTTGTACTTGTACAAATTTCTATATACTTTGCAACTCGTCTAAGGACTTGCTTGATCTTTGTTATTTTCATCTTCTTGCTCGCAACATTTCAACTGAAGAGTGGGCGAGAGAGCTTAGGAAGGAAAATAAGCAACTCGTCCATCTAGCTACAATGGCCGGCGACAAGGCCATTCATGACATTGAGATGGCGAAGACTCTTCACCGTCAATCAAGGGAGGCCTGGGAAAAACGGTCGGCCACGCTGGAGTCTAACAACCAACAGTATCTCATTCCCATCAACCAGCTGTACAAGGATCAGGATAAATTGAAACTGGCCTTGGACACCGTCTCAACTGAGTTGAGAGGCGAGAGAGATACTGCCCTTTTGGCCCCTGTTCAACTTAGAAGGAACAATATCCTTCTAAGGGCCCGAAATGCTCGGCTGAAGAAGGAAGCGGCCCAAGCCTTTGATGATGCTAAAGAAGGCCTTAATCAGATCATCGAAACGTCCAAGGACTGGGCCGTCAAGGCCTTTGAGATGCTGGCGGAGCCTCATGAAGTTCCCAGCTTTGTGCCACGCCTGAAATTTCAGGAGAACGTCCACCGTGCAATGGTGACTGCTCAAGAGCCTCGTGAATTCCTGGACTCAGATGATGAGGTTGCTGATGAGGAAGAGTCTCCTGAGGACGACCAAGAAACACCTACCGAATGAAGTACCTAGATTTAGGTTTATTCTTCTAAGTTTCTTGGCTTGTTCGTCGTTGTAGCTTAGTCTCTTCTTTTTGTCTTAGACTAAGTTGTAAGCCTCTTTTGACGGGAATATAATGAAATGACCTTTTGCTAATGCTTGTCCTTTCTTTAATTACACTTAAATTTTCATCAAGTATAAATGAGCCTCGTCCATCTCTTATTGGACATCTTTATAACTTAATTTAGCAATGGATGCATCTGGTCCTTGTCTTTGGTCGGTCTTCAAACATTCCGCAGATCAGCGCAAGTACAGATGAGACCCGTCCTACGTTTTTGACGACATTCGAGATTAGTCAAGGAAAGGGCGAGCCTCGTCCTTGTCTTTGGACGATCTTCTAACTTTCCTCAAACAAGCTAAGTATAATTGTGGCTCGTCCTAATTTTCGGACAGCCTTTAAGCTTAGTTAAGGGAAGGGTGAGTCTCGTTCTTGTCTTTGGACGATCTTCAGACTTTCCTCAAACAAGCTAAGTATAATTGTGGCTCGTCCTGATTTTCGAACGGCCTTCAAGCTTAGTTAAGGGAAGGGTGAGTCTCGTCCTTGTCTTTGGACGATCTTCAGGCTTTCCTCAAACAAGCTAAGTATAATTGTGGCTCGTCCTGATTTTCGGACAGCCTTCAAACTTAGTTAAGGGAAGGGTGAGTCTCGTCCTTGTCTTTGGACGATCTTCAGGCTTTCCTCAAACAAGCAAGTATAATTGTGGCTCGTCCTGATTTTTGGACGACCTTCAAGCTTAGTTAAGGGAAGGGTGAGTCTCGTCCTTGTCTTTGGACGATCTTCAGGCTTTCCTCAAACAAGCAAGTATAATTGTGGCTCGTCTTTCAAACTATACTCGTCCTAAAAGTTCCAAGGGTTTAGCTGTTTCCCCCCCTTGTTGGGCTTAGATAGTCCTTGTATTCTGGACGAGATTTGCGCAAAGAAGGAGAGCGGCCAACATTGGCCAAGCCAAGACAAACTTTTTAGACTAGGACGAGCTTAGATACTTGTGCGCAATTTATATATTGCTGTTTTATGGACGAACCATGTTTTGGCTGGCTTCCTTGAGAAAGCAACCTTCATCGTGAAGTAGTGAACCCTTACTAGAGCCTTTACTGGTTAGCTGACCCTGCATTTGATAGTAAGATTTCTTTACTAAGGTTTGCTTATTTCTGGTCGGCTTCCTTTTAGGGACCGTGACATTTCTCTTACTAGAGACTCATTATTTGATTAACCATATGTGCGATATACCTTTTAGGTTTATTACACTTTGGCCGGTCTCTTTGAGGAAGCAATGCGCGTCAGAGAAATGGTTATTCCCTATTGTGGTGTCCATTGTTTATCTTCTACTTTGGACGTTTTATTGTTCTTTGTAATTTTGTCTAAGTTAATGTCACTTTTAGACCACTAGACTAACTGGTGGTAAAAATGCCCCAAAGTGAACAACTTAGTAAAAATAAAGGAACAATATAAGGAGGAAGTAGAAATTGTATTATATGAATTTTGCTTGACTAAGAGTAAAGATACATGTATACAATTCTTTTTTCCCTTGTTTGTGCCGTGGCACTTGTTTGGGATTACAAACTACTTGTAGAATCCTTGGTGATTAACTGAGTCAGACGTGGTACTTCTTCAATGTATCTGAGTTCCAAGTGCGTTGTATTGGTTGTCCATCCATGTCTTGGAGACGAAAGGTTCCGCTTCGCACTTCTTGGACGATCAGATAGGGTCCTTCCCAGTTTGGTGTCAGCTTACCCAGCTTCTTAGCGCGTCCAACAACCTCCATCTTCCTTAGAACCAAATCCCCTACCTTGAGTGGTCGTCTAGAGACTCTCTTGTTAAAGTCCCGAGCCATTCGTAGTTTGTACAATTGCATTCTTAGCAGAGCATTGCCCCTGACCTCTGGTACTTGGTCCAAGGCCGTGCGTAATGCAGCCCAGTTGGCTTCTTCTGTGTACAACATGACTCTCAGAGTGGGTTCTTCAATCTCAATGGGCAAGACGACTTCAGTACCGTAGACCAACATGAAGGGTGTCTCTCCTGTAGAGTTTTTGGCCGTGGTTCTGATAGACAATAACACCAACTGCAGTTCTTCAACCTATAGTCCCTTGGCATTGTCCAGCTTTCTTTTAATGCTATTTGATAGGATTTTGTTGAACGACTCTACTTGCCCATTGGCTTGTGGGTGGGCGACTGCAGCAAAGTGAGCTTTGATTTCCCTTTCTGCCAACCAATCTTTTAGCTTAGGCATTTCAAACTGTGGACCATTATCAAAGATGATGGACTGCGGCATGCCAAATCGAGTTATAATGTTCTTCCAGATAAAGCCCTTGACATCATTCGATGTTATACCCCGCATGGCTTCAGCCTTTATCCATTTGGTGAAGTAATCCACAACTACAATTACGAACTTCTTTTGCCCAGCGGCCACAGGGAAAGTTCCCAGAATATCCATCCCCCATTTGGCAAAAGGAAGTGGGAACAAGATAGGAGTTAAGTAGTTGGACGACTTTTGATGCAGATTTCCATATTTCCGACAACTGTCGCACTTCTTTACATAGGCAAGAGCATCTTCCTTTAAGGTAGGCCAGTAATACCCAGTCCTTAAAGCCTTTTCCCCCAATGCTCTTCCCCCAATGTGGGATGCACAAGCTCCTTCATGGAGTTCCTTCAGTACTTCTAGTCCATCTTCCCTGGTGATACACTTGAGGAGAGGACGATTGAATGACTTCTTGTAGAGGGTTTCATCCCACAATTCAAACCACTTGTCTCGGGCTTTTACGTACTTAGCCTCTACAGGATCAGAAGGCAGTCATCCTGTCTTCTTGAATTATATTATAGGATCCATCCAAACTGCCCCTCGACTAAGAAACATGACTTGTTCTTGGTCAATACTCTTTTTTGGTTTAACTTCCCAAAACACTGTTCTTGGTGCAAAGATCGGTGAGCTGGCCAATTTTGAGAGAGCATCTGCTTGATGATTTTCTAACCTTGGTACTTGGTCGAGAATAAATCGTTTTAATGGCTCAGTCTCATCCTTGATCAGACGCATATATTTGCTCATTGATGCTTCTTTAGATTCAAAATCTCCATGGACTTGACTGACGACTAAGAGAGAGTCCGATTTGGCCTCAATCTCTAAAGCCCCAGCCGCCTTACACATCTTTATGCCAGCTAGAAGTGCTTCATATTCCACTTCGTTATTAGACGCTTGGAATTGGAACCTTAGCGCATATTCAAATTTATCTCCCTTTGGAGATTGACATATGATTCCTGCCCCACATCCATTGACAGTGGACGATCCATCAACCATGAGCGTCCAATGCTTTCTTCCTTCGGCTGGATTAGGTATTGGTTCTATAGTTGGCTGCGTGAGCTCAACTATAAAATCTGCTAAAGCTTGCCCCTTAATAGCATTCCTTGGCTCAAAAGATATGTCAAACATGTTTAGTTCAACAGCCCACTTCAGCATTCGTCCAGCGGCTTCCATCTTTTGTAAGACTTGCTTCAGAGGTTGGTCAGTATAGACTAGTATACTGTGAGCAAAAAAGTGAGGCCTCAACTTCCTGCTGGCCATGACAAGTGCCAATCCAAACTTCTCGACTGGTGTGTATCTACATTCCGCGTCCTTGAGCACATGACTCACAAAGTATATTGGGATTTGCACCGAGTCTCTCTCCGCCAGTAAAACAGCACTCACGACCTGGGGGGACACGACCAAGTATACGAACAGTTTTTCCCCCTCGGCTGGACTGACCAACCTTGGTAGCTGACGAAGGTGATCTTTGACTTGCTGAAGTGCTTGTTCAGCTTCTGCTGTCCATTCAAACTTGGCTTTCTTATTGATAGTAGCAAAAAAATAATGACACTTGTCTCCCGACCTAGACAAGAAACATCCAAGGGCAGCTAAGCAACCCGTCAGGCGCTGAACTTCCTTTATCTTAGACGGGGACCTCATGTCTAGAATAGCTTGAATTTTCTCAGGATTGGCTTCTAAGCCCCTCTGATCCACTAAGAAGCCTAAGAACTTCCCTGCCAAAACACCAAAGACACATTTTTTGGGGTTCAATTTCAGCTTGTACTCGGAGAGTTTCAAAGGTTTCTCACAAATCACCAACATGGTCGCCTTCTTGCTGACTTTTTACAATCATGTCATCTATATATGCTTCCATGTTCCTCCCCAATTGTGGCTGGAAGACCGTGTTGATCAGTCTTTGGAAGGTAGCTGGAGCATTTCTAAGGCCAAAAGGCATCATCAGCCAGCCATACAGCCCCTTCTCCGTGTTGAAGGACGTCTTGTCTTGGTCCTCCGGCCACTTGGGTATTTGGTGAAACCCTGAATAAGCGTCCATAAAGCTTTACAAAGCATGGCCAACCGTGGAATCTACTAGCCGATCTAACTTAGGCAAAGGGAAGCTATCCTTAGGACAGGCTTTGTTGAGATCAGTGTAGTCCACGCACATTCTTCATGTGCCGTTGGGCTTTGGTACCATGACCACATTAGCAATCCAGTCTGGGTAGTATGTCTATCTGATAAAGCGTGATTCCAACAACTTTTGAACTTCCTAGTCGACCGCCTGGTTCCTGGCCGGTCCCAAGTGCCTTTTCTTCTGACAAACAAGCTTTAAGCTGGGATCAACATTTAACCGGTGGATGGCTACCTCTGGATCAATTCCAGGCATTTCTTCAACACAATAAGCAAACACGTCTTGGAATTCTTTGAGCAGGTTGATCAAAATGCCCCTCAAGTCAGGGGAGAGTGAAGATCCAATCTTTAAGGTTCTTTCTAGACGAGCTTTATCCAAACAAACATCTTCTGGGGCCTCTACCGGCTCTGGACGTTCTATTGCCACGCCCATAATGGCCATCACTTCTCCAGACGAGGGTGGCTCTTCCTTGACGGGCTCATACTTTCTTTTCTTGCTAGGCAGAATTTCTGACGTTTTCCTTGAGGGAGCAACCTGCGTTTGAGGACTTTCAATTGTCATTCTCAGAGAGGCCACTTGGTCCTTCACAATCTCGGACGCCTTCCCTTCGCTAGCAACCTTTGTCTGGTCGTGCTTGCTTGCCTTCCATGAAGACGGTTTCAGAGTAGTTAGGTAGCATTCCCTAGTTGCCTGCTGGTCTCCAAACAAGGAGCCAATTTGACCACCATCACATTCAAACTTCATAAGCATTAAGTGAGTTACTATCACAACTTTAACATGATTAAGAGTTGGTCGTCCAAGAATGACGTTGTAAGCCGTCAAATCTCGGACAATCAAGAACTTGATGAACAAAGTTCGCGAGGCGTTCTGCTCTCCAACTCGGACGGGCAGCGTGACTGTCCCCAAAGGATGAATGATTCCTCCCCCGAACCCAATGATTGGGTGATGGACGGGGACCAAGTTCTTCTCATCAAACCTCAGTCGAGATAGGCAGTCGGCGTTAATGATGTCCGTGGAGCTTCCAGTATCAATTAGAATCCTCTTTACTCTCAGGTTAGCTATCTTCATCTCCACAACCAAGGGATCATCATGGGGGGTTCTCAGCTTCCCCCGATCTTGCTCGCTGACGACTACCTTGGGTTAGGGCTCAACCTTTGTCTGATCTGTCAACAAAACTTGGCCGAGCTCCCTAAGATAGTTCTTATGCCCCCTGTTGGTTGGCCCTCCAGCTGCAGATCCTCCCGAGATAACAAGGACAACATCCTCGTCTGTGCTTTCACTTTCCTTCTTCTTGCTCTAACGGTCATCTCTTTTGAAACTTCTTTCCCCCTTGGGGTAAGTATGGGTTCATCTTTCCTTTTCGAACTAGATCCTCTAATGCCCTCTTAAGGTGTTTACATTCATTGGTCTCATGCCCATAGTCTTTGTGAAAGTAGCAGTACTTGTTCTGATCCCTATTCCTGTAAGGGGTCTTCATTTCAGCCGGAGCCTTTAGCTCATATTGATCCTTTATCTCCACAAGAATGGAGTATTGATCCTTTAAGCTCAATTGGGATTGCCGAAAATTCGAGACTCTTTCCTCTTGCCTCTTCCGGACCGAAGTGGTTTTGGAGGTTATAGCCCAAGTCTCAGCCTTTTTGGGGTTGCTCTTCTTTGGTTGAGCTACCTCTTCAGGCTTCTTGGACTCAGGGTGCTTTGCCTCAGCACATACTTCGGTGGCGTGTATAAACGCTTCGGCTTCTTTTAAGGCTTCGGCAAGAGTGGTGATTTTCTTCTTCACAAGATCAAACTTAAAACTTCCTGGCCTCAATCCCCTGATGAAGGCGTCAAAGGCCACACCAGCATTGAGGTCTTGAATTTGAAGGGCTTCCAGATTGAATATCTTAACAAAACTTCTGAGGGCTTCTTTTGGTCCTTGGACGACCTTGCCCAAGTGCATCTTTGTTTTTTGCTCTTGCTGATTGGCAACAAAATGACTAGTAAATAAGAGACTCGAGTTTAGTGAAATTGTTGATCGAGTGGGGGGAAGATTGTTGAACCACTTTGGAGCTACTCCTTCGAGTGGCCGGGAAGTTCTTACACCAAGTTGCATCATCTACTCCTTGGACGTACATCTGATGTTTGTAAGCGGATAGGTGATCGTCTGGATCGGTTATTCCATCAAAAGGCTCTATGGTAGGGAGTTTTACCTTTGGGAAGGGGGCGCCTCCATGATCTGGCCGAGAATGGAGTAGGCCGGTTGATCCGGAGGGCTCCCAACCTGTCCTCAATGGGTATGAAGTATGAACTCCTTACGGTATTCTTTCAACACGGGGTTAGATGAAGTGTTTGCGGGGTTGGACGCCTATAAACCATTAGGCGAACCACCGTCTTCTCTTGTCTTGGACGAACAAGAGAAGGGTCCAAACTTCTTCCTTCCGTTACGGATGGTATCCTCAAAGGAGGGTTTCTCAAGTACGGTGTAGACCTAGTGGCCGACCGTTGTAATGCAACAACTTTCTTTGCCTCTAGGTATTGCCTAGCATTTGTTTCCATTCTGTGCCCATTTGGACGAACATTATCGTGGGTCCTAACCACGGAGTTCTAGTCCATCTTCCTTCGCCGCTCACTACCTTAATTTTCGCTTTTCTCGCATGTTCTCCTAGAGGGTTCTTGACGAACGAGGTCGACTTGGACTGGGACGGTTCTTATAGGAACGCCCCTAAGAGGAACTAGATTGTTAGGCTAGCGCTCCGGATTAATATGGCTGTTGTTCTTGATCTGTTCCTGGACGACTGCTGCCATCTTAGTCTGAAAGTCATTCAAGACGTTCTCTAGATGGGCAGCAGTCACTGGACGTTTAAGATTATCTTGAATAACAGGTTGTTGGCTTTGTCCAGGGACATTGATGATGGACGGAGGTCTATCCCTTCCTCGAGGCGGTCTCTCGTGATCTACTGTATCTTCAACATTATTCTGAAAACTTCTATTCCTAGCCACGTTGGACGGTTGACAATCAGTCATCGTTGCGTCTTCCCACAGACGGCGCCAAATATTTTGTCCGCTTGGCTGGCAAGTAAACTATTTCCCTCAAGATGTTCTTCAATTGGAGACTTGTGCAACAATGGCTGAGTTTGCTCTGTCCGAACCGGAGCTTCGTTCCCGAACCTGCAAAAAGGGACCCACCCTGGAGGTTTGGGTGGTGGTTCCCCCTCCGAAGCTTAAGTCATATATCAGGAGTGAGAAGGAAAAAGAAGAGATAGAGAGAGAAAGTGAGAGAGTATTTCCATAGCGTAAGTTTACACTGTTTTCATTGAATTACCTTTCTCCTGATTTCAGGGGTATTTATAGTGTTTGTGATATGACTGCTGCCCTTTTAGGTTACCCTAGAATGGGGGCACCTAATTGGCTAGGCAATCAAATCATGACACTTGGCAGGCAATGGTTGGAGATGGATCACCAACCAATCACTTGCAGCCATTTCTTCTCCCTCTCTTTTTGGGCCCTCTCCTCTCCTTTTCTCTCTCTCTCTCTCTCGGTTTTCTCCTCCCCTTCGTTCGACCAGCGACCACCACAGGCACGACCGCCGCCAGCAGCCACTGGCCGCCGCCCTCCCCTCTTGTGCCGCCGTTTTTCCTCCTCTCTCTTTGGTTTATTTCTTCCTCCTCTATTTAATTTAATGTTATGTTTATGTTTTTATGGACTTAATTAATGTTTTCATGTTTAAAGATATAGTTTGATGATTTAAATATAAATTTCAGATTATGTAAATTATATAGTGAAGTAAATAAAATTTCAGAATTATTAATAAACTAGGGTTTTAAGTATTAAAGTATGGATTTTTCGGGTTTTATGAGTTGGAAAATCATAGTTCTATATTATAAATTATGAAATTGGATACTCTTATGATTATGATTATGTCTAAGCATGTTTTAAACACTTTATAAGTTGCTGGAATTTTTATTAGTATGGTTATGATGGATTTTTGAGGATTTTTAATGACTAGTATGTATAGTGGTACTATACTAGGAGACATTAATAGTCAAGTTTAATGGTTAAAAAGGATTTTTAAACACTTTTAAAGAGGGTTTAACATATTTTAATGTTGCTGGAATTTTGATTGAGTATTGATTAGTGTTGTATTGATAATTGGTAGGCAGAGAATTCTCTTTAGGTGATTTCTAAAAGATTATTAAAGTGGCCTCGCATATTGTCTACACAAGGTACGTACATTCCTATGTGTTAGTTGTATTAGTATCATGTCCTAAGGATGTGATTGATGTAGTATCATGCATAGGGAACAATTTATAGTTCATATGTGATTTACATTCAAGTGAAATGCCGTTGTGTGAAACATGTTGATTACGTTGGTTAAATTATGTTTGTATGGATGATTGATGCAAGCATATGGGATTGGGAACTTTATTTTATTAATTCACATGAGGGATTAATAATTATGTTGTTATTGGATCATGCATTGGATCATGTTGTTCCCTTTGGATTATTTATTTACTTTATGAGGACCGAGGGCCTTGTTTGGTAAGTTGGTTATTCACCTATGAAAGATTGGTTAATTGTTGACTTGGATCAACAAATAAATAACGGTTATGGAATTTATAATTGGAATTATTCTTGGATTGTTAAGTTGATGATCACCTTATCTAATCCTAAGATAAAAATGGAAGTTTATGTATCCTTGATGATTATATTGTTTGTCTTACTCTTGTGAGTCATAACAAGTAAATAATTTATTAATCATTGAAAGTGGAAAATGAATAGCGATAAGCTTTAGACTTGTGCACGTCTGAAGTGTTGGACTAGTATGAGTTGGAGTACATGGTGGTAGCCCATAGATTTTCTTGGGACCGAATTGATCACAATGTCCTATTTTATTTAAAAAGGTTCCTCGATATCGTTGGTCAGGGGAGTACGGAGTCGCGCCCGTACTTCGTCTTATAAATTGAAGACTGGTTTGGTTTGGACAACTCTTTCCATTGCCTATTCAATTGAAGTGATAATTAATTTAAGTTGTAGAGTCAAGTTCAGTAAGTAGTCTGTTATGTTATTATATTAATATTTATCTTTGCCTTAATGCTCATTAGTATCATGTTGTTTTATATTTGTTTACTATGTAGTACTCAGCTTTGCTGATTACGTGCTTTTGTTGTGTATGTCGATCATGGCTATGTCTTATTGATCCTGTGATGACCCATTTGGTAAGCAGTCTCTCGGGATGAATAGTGCATTGTCCATTTCAGGTTTGAAGATGATGCATCATGGGTTCGGGATTCGTGGAGAGCTTGTGTTAGATTTTGTACTTTAATTTATAGTTGTTTAAATTTGGTTGACTTTGGTTTGGTTGACTGTTGACTTTGGTTTTTGGAGTTTGACTTTTGGTTTACTAAGTTTATTATTTTCAAAGTTGTTTATTTATTTTCCGCTGCAAAATTCTAAATAAGCCGATACGTTATCACACGGGCGATAATGCTTTGGTAATTCTCTAAGTTTTATATTATAAAGGTATTTTGGAAAATAGAGAATTATTGGGGTGTTACAAAGTGGTATCTTGGAGCTTAGGTTTTTATTGGCCTTTCGTGCCAACCTTAAATTTTAGGCGCCTAGTCACTTTAAAAGAAATTTAATAGAAAACGAGCTCCTACTTATTTGTTGTGCTTAAATCAGTTTTCGAAACATGTTTCAAAATTTAAAAAAAAATAGGTTCAAAAATATTTTTAGTTCGAAATATTTTATTTTATTTGGTTCAAATTATTTTTAGAAGGTCCGGATTTTTTTTTATTATTCGGTTCGAAATTTTTTTAGTTAGTCCGAAATTTTTTTTTATTTTTTTTCGGTTCTTCTTATATTTTTCGAAAATCATCTATCTAATTATTAGTTGGTTATTCTAGTACTTCTAATTTATTTTAGTTGCTTTACTAATTTTGTGAGAGATGGGTAGTATAAGAAGGGCATATATGATAGAAATATTATATGTCTGCATTTAAATATTTAGTTCAGCATGTTTATATTTTTTCTTATCTGCTTAATTGTTTAGTGTTATTCCTAGTTTAAATTATTTGTTTATTCTTGCTTATTGTTTATTGTTGGGAATATACGCTAAGTGAGGGAACTATGTACTTATAGATGTCGTATTCATCTGTTATAGGATCTCTAGTCATGTCTGATTGTCAAGCTGCTCGTCTAGGAAGCTACTTCAACCCAATTGTATTGAGTGATGATGAGTCCGATATGGAGTCTAATAGCGAGAGTTTCACTAGCCTAGAGGTCATCATGCGTCATGTATTAAAAGTAGGCATTCCTGATAATGATGATGAGGTCATTTAGGAGTTTGATCATGCTAGAGGGCAGACCAGAATGGACATCTACCATGCTGTTTTGAGGGCTGAGAGTGATTCTGAGTCAGAAGAGGACGAGCCTCAACCTAAGAAGATTCGAAGATCTACTAGAGCTAGAATTTCATATTGCTTCTACTATGACAAGTGAGGACATTGAAGACTTTGAAGATGAGATGTTCACTCCAGGAGAAGTACAAGAAAACTAAGGATAAGACTGATAATGTATCTCTATAGACTTTTTACTTATGCTTTAAGATTAGTTGTTGGATAAGTAGTCAAGTTATAATGGTTTAAATTTCTTTCTTTAGTATCTTTATCTTGGTTAAGGAACAAGTATAGTTATTATGGATTGGAAAAATGTTATCATCATCATTTGAGGAATAAAAAGTGAATATTTAGTTATTCAAGTGAGCTAGAATTTATTTGAGTAGGCAAATGGGGAATATTTTATTCTATTGTTGTTTTTGAATTTTATTTGGTCCTCATATATATATGAATTGGTGATGTGAATATATATTCATGAATGAGTATATGGTTGTTATGGTTCAATGGGTTTTGTTGTTTATGAACTTAATTGTTGTATGTAATTCATGAAGGTTTTGTTGAATTGTAGTGTATGAACTTAATGTTGTTGTAATTCCATAAAGACCTTGTATGGTCAAATCAAGTGATGCCTTCGTAAAGAATGGCAATAAATTGTGAAACGAAACCTAAAGTAGATTTACGTTAAATTTCAGGTCGCGAAGTAGAATGGCAAACAACGATAACGCCTTTGCTTCTGCTATTCGCCTATTGGCGGAGAATTTGTCTCACGAAAGAGCTGAGCATCCCGATCCTGCTGGGGACATGTTTGAAAGACTAGCTAAGATTAAGCCGCCGTACTTTAAGGGGTAAGCTGACCCTACATTCTTAGAGAGTTGGATTAGGGAGTTTGGAAAGATTTTTAGGGTTGTAAATTATCCCGAGGCTATGAAAGTAGGTCAATTTGTGTTATATCTAAAAGATGAGGCTAACTCATGGTGGAAAGAGAATGGAACTAGACTTAGTGCTGTTTAAGGGTTTAATTGGGATTCCTTTATTGCTGCTTTAAGAGGAAAATTTTACCCTGCTTTTATGAGAAAACAAAAGGCTCATGAGTTCATAAACCTTAGGATGGGGAGTATGACCATTTCTGAGTACTATAGCAAGTTCATAGCATTATCTAGATTTGCACTTGAGGTAGTAGCTACTAAAGAGCTAAAGGCTCAAAGATTTGAGCATGGTTTGACTGAGGAAATCCAACTAGGGTTAGGTGGTGAGACTTTTTCATCCTTAGATGTTGTTTATGAAAGAGCCGCCCATATTTATGGTCTTTAGTCGAGGCGTGACAAAAAGAATGTTGTAGTGGGTGAGAAAAGAAAGGATTTCAATTCTGGAGGAAATTAGGGGAACTTTAAGAGGAATAGAAATGGGAATGGAAATTTCCAAGGAAGGAATGGTCAAGGCTTTAATAATAAGGGCTAATCTGAGAGGAGTTACAACTGTAAGAAGTGTAACAAGAACCACCCCGGTAGAGACTGTGAAGGAGACCTAGTAACCCGTCATTACCGCCAAAAAGAAGGGGCATAGAGAATTTGTTGAGTGCTTCACCAAGCAAAGGAAAGAGCAGAATGGTAATGGGAGTGGTAATCAGGGAAGGTATGGGTTCAACCAATCGGGAAATCAAGGTTCGAAGCCTATAGGGGCGCTGAACAATCAAGGAAGCTATAGTCAGCCTGCTAGTGAGAGCAACAACAAAAACCAGAGTAAAGCTCCGGGTAAGCTGTTCGTGATGAGTCGCAATGAAGCTGAATGATCTGCCGACGTAGTTTCTGGTACTTTCTCTATTAACTCCGTTCTCGTTAAAGCGTTATTTGATTCTGGGCGACCTATTCGTTTATTTCGTCGTCCGTTATTAAAAGTTTGGGGTTGGTAGACTTTGAAGTAATTGACCTGCCTATTAGTATACCTACTAGAGAAGTCATAAGGTGTACCAAGTTGTTTAGAGACTTACCTCTGAAGATAAGAGACTGTGTATTTCCTTCTAATTTGATAGAATTCAATCTGGGAGACCTAGACGTTATTCTTGGGATGAATTGGTTAGGTTTCTATAAGGCTAAAATAGAATGTGAAGCTCAGAAGGTAGTGCTGAGAATCCCTTTGGGGAAGTTAACTTCGTATCGACGTTTTGGGAAGCCTAAGAGCTTTGGGGTCATTTCTGCAATGCAAGTGAAGAAGTTGATGAAGAAGGGATGCGAGTTATTTTTCTGTAGTGTGCAAGATGTAAGTAAAGAGGTTGGATTGAAGATCGAGGATGTACCAATTGAAAATGAGTTTATGGATGTATTTCCAAGCGAGATTTCTGGTATGCCGCCTGAAAGAGTCGTTGAGTTCACCATAAACTTAGTTCCTAGTAATGCACCTATTTCTAAGGCATCGTATAGAATGGCACCTCCTGAGATGAGCGAATTGAAGACGCAGTTGCAAGAACTGTTGGATAAAGGTTATATTAGGGCCTAGTGCGTCGCCTGGGGAGCTCTTTGTGTTGTTTGTGAAGAAGAAAGATGGAAGTATGAGGTTTGCGCATTGACTATAGGGAGTTAAACAATGTGACCATTAAGAACAAGTATCCTTTGCCTAGGATAGATGACATGTTCGACCAGTTGAATGGAGCGAGTATGTTTTCAAAGATTGATTTGCGTTCGGGGTATCACCAGTTGAGGGTTCAGTAGCTGATAAGGATATATCTAAGACTGCGTTTAGGACGCGTTATGGTCATTATAAGTTTACTGTGATGCCGTTTGGACTGACCAATGCTCCGGCTATATTTATGGATTTAATGAATAGGATATTCCATGAGTCGTTAGATAAGTTCGTTGTGGTGTTCATTGATGATATTTTGATCTATTCAAAGAGTGAAGAAGAGCATGATGAGAATTTGAGGATAATATTGGAGACGCTTAGGAAGAATCAATTGTATGCCAAGTTCTCTAAGTGTGAGTTCCATTTGGAGAAAGTAGCATTTTTGGGTCATTATGTATCTAAAGAAGGAGTTTATGTGGATCATACAAAGATTCAAGTTGTTAGTGAGTGGCCTACTCTAAAGAATGTGTCAGATATTAGGAGTTTTCTGGGATTAGCTGGCTATTATAGGAGATTTGTGAGAGATTTCTCGAAGATAGCAAGGCCAATGACCAATCTGATGAAAATAGAGTCAAAATTTGAGTGCAGTGAGAAGCGCGAGGAACTTTCCAAATTTTGAAGGAGCGATTGACCTCTGCACCTATTTTAACCATGTCTGATGGAAATGAGGGATTTGAGGTGTATAGTGATGCTTCGAAGAATGGTTTGGGATGTGTTCACGCAAGCAGAATGGGAAGGTGATCGCGTATGCATCGCGTCAGTTGAAACCATATGAGTCTAATTATCCTACCCATGATCTAGAGTTATCTGCTATTGTGTTTGCCTTGAAAATTTGGAGACATTACCTATATGGGGTGATTTGTAAGATCTTTACCGACCATAAGAGTTCAAGTACATTTTCACCCGTATGATCTCAATATGAGACAGAGGAGATGGTTAGAATTGATCAAAGATTATGACCTAGATATGCAGTATCATGAAGGGAAGGCGAATGTAGTTGCCGATGCTTTGAGTAGGAAATCGAGCCATAGCATGTATGCGTTGGTAGTTCCCGAGGAATTGTGCCAGGATATGCAAAGGCTTAGCCTAGAAATTCTAAATCCCGGGAGAGATCGAGGCAAGATTGAGTGCTTTATCATTGGGGTTGTCGGTTTCGATGAGATCAAAGAGAGTAAAGTTGGAGACGAGCACCTAGATAAGATTAAGGAGAAGATGAAGCAAGGTAAGGAAGTTGACTTTAAGATTCATGATGATGGAAGCTTGAGGTTCAAGGGAAGGTGGTGTGTACCACAAAAATGTGAAGAGCTTAAGAGAAGGCTTATGGATGAGGGGCATAATACATTTATATATATTTTAATGTATAATTATATATATTTTAATGTTCAAATAATTTATTTCTCAAAAGGTTGACTATTTGAAAGTCAAAAGAATTATTTAATGATTTGAAGTAATCAAATATTTTATTTAGTCATACTTTGCAAAATTATTTAAATAGCTTAAACATCTTTGAGTTCAAAGAAAAGGATTTTAAAATCGGTTACGTAAAACCCAACTATGCCAAGTGCCAATCATTAAATGATTATTGAAGCCCAAACACAATTCCCTAAGCCCAAAAAGGGTGAACTATATAAACCCCAAAACCTTAAAATTTTCGCCCACACTTATTTTCTCTCTCTTCCTTCTCCCTCTCTTTTTCGGCCCTCTCCTCTCCTTTTCTCTCTTGCGGTTTTCTCCTCCCCTTCGTTCGACCGGCGACCACCGCAGGCAGGACCGCTGCCAGCAGCCACTGGACCGCCGGCAGCAACCGCCGCGGCCCTTCCCCCCTTGTGCCACCGTTTTTCCTCCTCTCTCTTTGGTTTATTTATTCCTCCTCTCTTTTATTTAATGTTATATTTATGTTTTTAAGGATTTCATTAATGTTTTCATGTTTAAAGTTATAGTTTGATGATTTAAATATAAATTTCAGATTATGTAAATTATATAAGTGAAGTAATTAAAATTTCAGATTTATTAATTATGTTTAAACTAGGGTTTTAAGTATCCAAGTATGAATTTTTATGGTTTTATGAGTTGGAAAATAATAGTATTATATAATAGCTTATGAAATTAGATACTCTTATGATTATGATTATGTCTAAGCATGTTTTAAAGGGTTTCAAACACTTTATAAGCTGCTAGAATTTTTATTAGTATGGTTATGATGGATTTTTGAGGATTTTTAATGACTAGTATAGTGGTACTATACTAAGAGACATTAATATTGAAGTTTTAATGGTTAAAAAGGATTTTTAAACACTTTTAAAGAGGGTTTGACATATTTTAATGTTGCTGGAATTTTGATTGAGTATTGATTAGTGGTTGTATTGATAATTGGTAGGTGGAGAATTCTCATTAGGCGATTTCTAAGATTATTAAAGTGGCCTCGCATATTATCTACACAAGGTACATACATACCTATGTGTTGGTTGGATTAGTATCATGTCCTAAGGATGGGATTGATGTAGTATCATGCATAGAGAACTATTTATAGTTCATATGTGATTTACATTCAAGTAAAATGCCGTTGTGTGAAACATGTTGATTACGTTGGTTAAATTATGTTTGTATGGATTATTGATGCAAGCATATGGGATTGAGAACTTTATTTTATTAATTCACATGAGGGATTAATAATTATGTTGTTATTGGATCGCATTGGATCATGTTGTTCCCTTTGGATTATTTATTTACTTTATGAGGACCGATGGCCTTATTTGGTAAGTTGGTTATTCACCTATGAAAGGTTGGTTGATTGTTGACTTGGATCAACAAATAAATAATGGTTATGGAATTTAAAATTGGAATTATTCTTGGATTGTTAAGTTGATGATCACCTTATCTAATCCTAAGATAAAAATTAAAGTTTATGTATCATTGATGATCATATTGTTTGTCTTACTCTTGTTAGTCATAACAAGTAAATAATTTATTAATCATTTAAAGTGGAAAGTGAATAGCAATAAGTTTAACACTTATGCACGTCTGAAGTGTTGGACTAGTATGAGTTGGAGTACATGGTGGTAGCTCATGGCTTTTCTTAGGACCGGATTGATCACCGTGTCCTATTGTATATAAAAAGGTTCCTCGATATCGTTGGTCAGGGGAGTACGGAGTCGCGCCCGTACTTCGTCTTCTAAATTGAAGACTGGTTTGGTTTGGACAACTCTTACCATTGCCTATTTAATCTAAGTTATATTTAATTTAAGTTGTAGAGTCAAGTTTAGTAAGTAGTCTGTTATGTTATTATATTAATATTTCTCTTTGCCTTAATGTTCATTAGTATCATGTTAGGTTTTATATTTGTTTACTATGTAGTACTCAGCTTTGTTGATTACGTGCTTTTATTCGTATGTCGATCATGGCTATGCCTTATTGATCCCTGTGATGATCCATTTGGTGAGCATCTCTCGGATGAATAGTGCATTGTCCATTTCAGGTTTGACGATGATGCATCATGGGTTCGGAATTCGTGGAGAGGTTGTGTTTAGATATTATACTTTATAGTTGTTTAAATTTGGTTGACTTTGGTTTGGTTGACTGTTGACTTTGGTTTTTGGAGTTTGTCTTTTGGTTGACTAAGTTTATTATTTTCAAAGTTGTTTATTTATTTTCCGCCGCAAAATTCTGAATAAGTCGATACGTTATCACACGGGCGATAATGCTTTGCTAATTATCTAAGTTTTATATTAGAAAGGTATTTTGGAAAATAGAGAATTATCGGGGTGTTACGGGTACGGTGCTTTCGGGTTCGGCTCATGCGTGGGTCGGATAGTAATCAGTGTCCGGGACAATAACGGTTTGGGTCATTGTTGTAACAACATGCACTTCCGAGCCGCTAGTTAATCACGCTTAACATTCATAAATCTCGGTTGACGTTAATTAACCACAATTAGACACCCGCAAGCGGTACATAACTCAAACGTGATCCTGGACCTTTAGTGTTCCACAATACAAGAACCCAAAATAGTTCATACAACTTCATGAGCCGAACTAATACAATCACCAAATGAATACCATAATACATCTATATATGTTTCTAAGCAACAATATAATCCATATCTTGAGTTAAACGAGACACCTCTCTAATCACAAACTTACGATCCCAATCTTTTCTCTTTGGAGCGCACTATACCTGTAAAATAACTAAGAGTGAACTCTGCCCCCACTAGGACAGGTTCAAAGAACAAAATCAGAGAGTACACACTGTCCAACCAAAAAAATATTTTTGGTAGCTTAAAAACGCATTTACTGATTTAAGTTTATCTTACGAGACATTTGAAATCAAGATACAGAGAAGTCATAATAAAAGAATTAAATGACAAATACTTGAACACAATTTATAATGTTACTTCATGTTTAAAATAATAACACGAATATCTCATGATGTAAATACTTTTGACGATGAACCATGAGAATTCTATGGAACTAATACGATCTTCCGAAATCAACTCTAACATACTTTAAGTCATAACAATATCTCCTACTTATGTGTTTCAAATACAAAAACCTTTAATCCAATAAGTATATCGTAGTGAACTCCTTTCATAAATTTTTCTAACGAGTTTCTTGGTAAATCATTTCCATAATCGGCGCATGAATTCCATAACTTGGGCGAATAAAACATTACTTCAGAAATAGAGTTTGAAATAACTTTTCCACAAAACCACTTGAATATTCAAATACATATTCTATTCTCTCTCAGAAATCATATTACACTGGGGAAGAGAACACTAATAGAGTTGTCATCCTGGCGCATTCTCTAAACTTTTACAAGGGACGTCTCCCTCTTCCGTTATGTACTGCTTGCAAGACTTTTCAGGACATGTCCCCAGAATAATACAGAATATACAGAATACAAAATGTTGTTCATCACTGCTCTAGCAGCTTCTTCCCCTCACGAAAACATAATTTTTAATTCAATAATTTCCGAAACTTAAATTCAAGATTCTCGAATCAGATATATCAGAATCTTATAACACAATTGCACTTAGGCATTCTATATACAAAACTTAAATTGCTTGATAAATACTCTAGTTTCCAATAACTTAGTATAAACAACCTTTTATAAAATGTATTTGATAAAAACTACTCAAATGCAGATTCTTAAGAGAAATGTGGTCTCAACTCTGCGAGCTTATCAATTATCATAATTGAAATCAACAAAACACAGCTTCCCGAAAGATTATAATCCCATAATAGAACTTAAATCTTACATAAACTTTAAGTAGTCAAAATGTAGTAATATCAAATTCCATATTGTTCATATCTCTAGATTTATAAATCATATTACATTTGTCTGAGTCTCATAATATAAAACTTCATAGGACATATTTCTATAATTTAGGTGAAACTCATAATGATCGGACTTATGTATTATAACTACAAGTAACTCTTCCATTAAAATAATTTGGCATTTAACATCCCCCTCTTCCTTCAATTATTTAGACCTCTCATACTTGAACTTCCAACTTCTAGTAGCCCATTGACAAAGAATCTAAATTGATTAAACTCCACCTCATAGTTGAACTGACACCTTATTACTTTTGCATTATTATCATGAGATAGTTATTTGGGTTTCCGACTTTATTGCCTCGATACTTCATACTTCCATAACCATTAATATATTATACCATATTTTATCATCTACAATTGTTATTATAATTCAACAACATCTTATTTCATCTTTCCGTGTCATAAATAGTTATACCATTATTCAGCTATCCGTTTATATTTTTTTATTATCACTCCAAATACTTAAACTCATTTATAACTCATAACAATATTTCTTAAATATTTGAACTCAATGTTCATATCAATTTTGACTCCTTTGTTTTATTATTAAAGCCTATCACCAATGCTCATTTTACAAAATATTTATACTTCTCCCACTTTCCATTATTTAACTTACTATTTCCGTTAGAGGATGGTATCTCTAAACCCTTTTATTTATCCCCGTTTCGGATATAATTCCTCCCAACTTGTATACTATACGACTTATTATACTATTTTCTACTCCCTCAATCCATCACATATCTCTTGAGCGATTATATCACTAATATAAATCTCACATATTCGATATTCACTTCTTTATACTTGATTTCTGTTATCCAAAATTTACAACTACTTACTCATCATGCTTTAAGGACCCATCAAGTTCTCGTAAGAAATTTATTTAATCTACTAAACGACATTTAAACTCCGAAACTTACTTCCAAGTTACAACCCTAATTGTCCAACTTAACTTTATCATGTAACAACTTACATTCCAAAGTAGAACTTTTCACACAATCAACTTATCCTATGACCAGGCCACCATAGATTTTTCAATCTTATATAACCCAATCCCGGAGATTCTCCAAAGATACTTCTAAATAAGTATAAAATTATTTTCTTCACAAGAACAGAAAAAAAAAGCTTACTTTATAACTTTACCAATGTACACTCCATTTAATATCCCTAAGGATTTCTGGCTAATTCCAGTTATTATCATAAATCCAACATATAGCTAAATCTTCCGAGTCAAAATTCATAACATACCTAACACCTCCAAATAATAGTTTACTTTTGAAATCTCTAACCTCGAACGTTTCATGACCTAGTAATCCCAAGCATGCAAAACTTATAATAGGATATATCCGAAATCTTGTATTATAGCCCGACTTTCAAACTCATACCTTCCAAACGAGAAGTACATATTCCTCAAAGTGATAACCAATATATGTAAAATCTTCTGTATCGTGAACATAATTCGAAATTTACATAGCAAGCTTGAATCAGAAACACTTGACTATTATAATATACTCGGATTCTCAATAACATTCTATAGATGAAACTCTTAGTACATTTATACACCATACATCTATATATAGACTAATTTCGCAGCGAAAATATATTTAGGTTCCATAATCTTATAAATCTCATTGACTTAAGTCTATCACTTATTGCAAAGCACACGAAATCGCTCATAATATCTTACTTATAATACTCCTACAAATTCATTGAGAATCATATCGACATTACTTAAATACTTATAATCAGACATTCTTAACTTTCATATATTATCTTAACATGTGGGTCATTGATTAACTTATACTATTAGATTTCAGGAACCAAAATATTCTTCAATATGGGACAAGACAGACTTAGAGTAGCAGAAGTTAATATCATTGGATAACCTTTACTTACGTTAAATTTCCGAATAAAACTATCTTCCATAGCCAAAACTTATAAATATATCTCAAATTGAAATTAGAAAACCAATGCTAAACTCTATATAATCAAAGACTTGGAGTTAAATCATATTCTCCGAAAAATCGGAAATAAAAAACTTATTACTTAAGAATCACACCTTCAAACAAGCTGAACTTTATAATCATAGATTCATAACATGTTCAAGTCATAACTCTAATTTCTTTTAATAAAATCATGTAATTCATAAAACTTGCAGTTACCCAGACAAGTGTAATTATAAGGTGGATGGACAATGTGTACCTTTGCATGATCTCCAAGAATTATAAACTTGATCTCCAACTCCAGCTTGAACTCCACAATATTCACCTCATCAACAATTGGTGAAATAGAATCTTATTAGACCAAGAAACTCATCTGAACCATCTTCGATACGCTTTCCTTTTACCAGCCTAATTCACATTCTTCCACTAGATACTAATCAACACAAGTCTTATAAACTTACTCTAACTAACCTCATCTCAAAAATTAAACATGAAAAGATGATTTATAATTAAATCATAGGAGACGTAACTTGCAAAATACTGACTTAGTAATCTATCTTAAAAAAAGATCTAAACTTGAACTCCAAAGATTTAAAACATATCTCGGTTGACTAAACGAGGAGTAAAGATTTAATTTTCTTTAACTTAAAATACTCATACCAAAAACTGATTTTTTGCAATTTCATAAGGAGATTTATAGCTGAATCTATAAATGAAATCAAACGATAAATTACAGAACCCATTAGCATTAGAATATATGTATGTGTACTAAGCAAGAGAAAGATGTTAACTTAACTTATTCTTTCTTAAAAAACCAGAATTTGTCTCGTTTTGAAAACAGAAATAAGTAGCTCGCAGACAAGAAAACTCGTAGTAGCAGCAACTCAGCAGCAACTTCCAGAGGGTGTAATTCATCGCTCTGAACTCCGAATTGAGCGATTTTTGTGCTTAAATTCAATAACTTTTCGAGATCTACAATATTTATGCAATAACTATGGCTAAAAATCGACTGCATGCTGGAGATATTTGGACAAACAGAACATGCGGCTGAATTGGGTAAACTAAGGGTAATGTTTGGTGGCCTTCTCCATTTATAAATGCTCAAGAATTTAAGAGATGCAAATGGGCAGCTAAGATTACGATTTATAACCATCAATTGAGGCAAGAATTATGACTTTCCATGGATTGAGTAGGGAGAACGAAGTCAAGGAGGAGAGAGAGAATTGAGTTGTAATTTTCCTTCACAAGGTTTTAACTAGAGAACAATGAAAGTTATGGGTTGCTAGAACAATCTAGAGGATAATTGAATTTTTATGTTTTTAATTATTTTGTTTTTAAGGGAAAAAAACTCTTTTAATTTTATTGGAAATAAAACCATATTTTCTTAAAATCACTTAAATACCATAATACCGATTACTAGCTAACAATGCTATTTCCAATGTCAAATACAATTTATAAAATAATTAGTTATTAATGAAACCTGCTTAATACCTGGGCTATTACAATTGTCAGGTTCGAGTCAAGTTCAGGTCGGTAGTTATCGGGTTGGGTTATAATTGGGTTGTGCCATACTTGGTTTCGGGTCGCTTTCCTGTCATTTCGAGTACGGAACGGGTCATGAACCTTGTGTGGCATTGCTTCAAATTTGTATCATTATTTAAGGGAAATTTTTTATAAAACTCTCTTTTATAACCAACTTTTTTTTCTAAAAACTACCTTTTAAAAATTTTCTTTCAAAAAACTACCTTATATAACAAATTTATTTCAATATACTACCATTTGACCGTTAATGAGGTTTAACCACTAATAATGCGGTCACCACAAAATGCTTTTCTCTCCTCCCCTCTCGTTTCCCTCGTCTTTCCTCTCAACCCCACCGACAACAACCCTTAAGGCGATAGTCATTTAATGATTAATATTAACTATAAACATAAAATGGTAGTATATTAAAATAAATTGGTTATATAAGGTAGTTTTTTGAAAAATAATAATTTAAAGGTAGTTTTTTTTAAAAAGTTTATTATAAAAGGTAGGTTTTTGAAATTTTGCCTTATTTAAGATTTCATTGAAACTCAATGCTTGAATAGTTCATCTAGTTATATACACTTACACTAAGAAGTTAATCATATTCAAGTTAAATTAATATCGACACTCAATGATATCTAATTGAATTGTAACAATAGTTATTGGTTGAGATCGATAGAAATTAAAGCTAATAGAAACAATATTGTATTTAAATTAATCATCTTTAAGTTATAATCTTTAAACTTGTTCAAGGTAACTATACTAGAGCCAAGCCAAAACACATCAATCGATTCAACTTGTTCCTAATTAACAACAATAGCAATGAATTATTGATTATTAAAGACTCATACGTCATAAGTCTTAATATTGGCTACTGAGTATAACTGTATCACTATGGTCTACTACCATACTATGTGTATTAGTGCCTTAAAGTCTAAATAGATCTTGACTCCTGAGTCCTGAGTGTAAGATAACACTTCTAATGTTGAATCATTGATAATTGTTAGTAGTTATTAGTTTAGTAAGTACAAGTCTATATACCAATTACTCAAATACTCAGTTACTATTGTTTCTAATTTTTAGATGTAAATAATAGCAAGAATAATTATTAGAGTAATATATCATAATGACTTACATACCTGACGGGCTCGTTGTAAACACGCCAAAAACCTAAATTACCCAATATAGGGTAAGTATGAAAGGGTCGAATCCACAAGGAAGTAAGGTTAATCAAGAGTTGATTCGCTAATTACGATAAGATACATCTATTTTTGGGGTTTTTGAAGGATTGGTAACAATTGCAAAGTCTAAAATAGCTAGGAGATTGACAAAACAAATTAGCAAAGCAAATAAAGAGGATAATTCAAGGATAAAAAAACTAGGGGATTAGGGGATTCACCAACACTCAATCCAAGAATCCAATCATCAAAGTCAAGGGAAAACAAATGGGGGATCACAAGGGGAAATCATGCACATAGGAACTCTAATTACTCTCTCTAGCTAATTAAAGGAGCTTAATTAGTCACTCATGACCTATTCTCATGGCATGAGCAAACAAAGCATGAACTAAACAAGATTAGAGGAAGTGAAAATGAAATAAACAAGAAATTACCAACTCTTAATCTTGCATAAATCTGAAAATGGAGTTCCAAAGCTTCAAACCTCAACTTTCTCTCTCCTAGGGTTCTAAAATTTGAGTATTAAGCACAAATTAAATCTCCACTAATGAGAATGTAAATTAGCTTAACCTAAAATCAGAGGAGTGTGCCTTATATAGTCCTAAAATAAACTAGGCATAATTACAATAAAAAAACCCCCTTACACATGAGCATTAAAAGAACTTCATTTTCCGGAAAAACCCAGCGAACCGGGTGGGTCGGAGTGACCAAGGCGGGTCGATCACGGCGACCGAAATTTTAGTTTTCCGCCAATCGACCTGGGCGGGTCGGTTGACCCGGCGCTCGGAGTCATTTTTCATTTTCGTCAGTTCATTTTCAAACGGCCATATCTCAGTCGTTTTTCATCGGAATTGAGCTTGTGACCACTCATTGGAAAGCTATTGAGCCAACGTTTCATCTCCAACTTGAATCGCTCAAAAATGTTTTGTTTGCTAAAAGGTATTGCCATTTGAATTTGACCCTTGTGTGCAAATCCTTCCAAAACCTCTTAGAGCATCCATAACAATGAACCCAAAAATGGTTCATAAAGGATGAACAATTATTTTTGGGTTTAATCATGAAAGAGTTTATGCGTGGATCGAGGTGGAACCATTCGCAAATCTGAATGGTTCGTGAAATGGGTTGAAGCAGCCACGGTGGAGTTAGGAAAGAGAAGAAAAGCAAAAGAAAAATATAAATCACCACATGTCGCGCTACCAGTGGAGGAAAGGAGCACAAAAACTGACGCAATGGCAGGAGATTCTGACGCGCGTCAGATCTCCTGCTCGCCCATTCAGCTCACGCCATGTGGCATTGTCCTATTGCTTCTATTATTATTAACGTTACAATTTTTGTAACGTTAATATTTTAAAAAATATAATTCAAAAAAATTAAAAAAAATACCAAAATTCATAATTTTTCATTCTCTATAAATAGACACCCATTTTTCTATACTTTACTCACAATTTAATTTTTCCCTTCTCCTCCTAATATCATTTCTTTCATCACATAATTTTTCGGGAAAAGAAACTTCATAATTATGGATTCTAATTATCCTAATTATGTACCTATTCCTAATCCTAGTAGAAGACGCAAAAATCGTCCAACAAATCCACAACAAAATACAAACCAAAACCCCATAAATTACTAACAAAATCTTAATAATTATCCCCAAAACCCCCCAAATTACCCACAAAATCCGCATAATTATCAGCAAAATCTTTCAAATTATCCACAAAATTCAACTCAAAACTATCCTCAAAATTACCCCCAAAATTATCGCCAACATCAACAGAATTACCAATATAATTCCACCCCTGAGAGTTCCTATAACCCACAAAATTATCTACAAAATCAAGATTATGATGATGATAGTGATGATGATGAAGATGAAGATGATGGTGAATTTGAAGTTCCATGCACGCAACAAACCTTCACTCAACTTTTGTCTGAACCAACACAATTTCAACCAACTCCTCATCCAACTCCACAACAAACTCAAGAACCCATTATAAATGAGAAAAAGATTTGGTTGAAAGATGAAAAAGAAGCACTAGTCTCAGCATACATGAATACGAGTTTAGACAGCATTCGTGGAACGCAGCAGAAAAAGGGTGCGTTTTGGTGGAGAGTGATGGGAAAATATGAGGGAGCAAGAGAAGCCAACCCTCATGAAATTCAGTTCCGCACTATTGGAAGTATGAAGGGCCAATTGTTCAGAATGTATGAAGCGGTGCAAAAGTGGTGTGGATGCTACGACAAGGCAGAGGTAAGAAAGAGGAATGGCCAAAATGATGATGATGTGATCTCCGAAACCCATAAGATATTTGAAAGCACATGAGGTAAATTTCACTTCTATGATGAATGGATTTTGATGAGGAAGTTCGAAAAGTATCGTTCCATCTTGAGTAACCCCGTTTACAAGATAACACGTGGACGTCCATCGAATACGCCTCAAATGTCTGATTCCGTTGGTTCTGGAAGTAGTGGGAAGAGAACAAGGTCTGAGGATGGAGGCTCCACACCAACCACGCCCACAAGCGGAGATGTTCGGGATGATCACTCGCCTCGTCCAGAAGGCAACAAGAAAGCTAAGGCCAGACTCAAAGGTAAGAGTCAAACCAGTGAAGCTATTGAAGCTTTTTCATCGTTTGGTGACAGATTTCAACTCTATGGTGAGCGGAAGGGATTAGATATCGATATGCAACATGAGAAACTACAGTTTCTTAAGCAAAAGGAAGCATGGAAGCAAAGGCAACTGGAGTTGGAAGAGATAAACAGGCAGATGCAGATGGAATTAGAGGAGCAAAACTTAAAGATGCAACAATATGAGATGAATTGGCAAATGCTCCAATCATTAACATCTAAGAAAAATCGCCTACCATGGGAAGATGAAATGATCAACAATCTGCGAATATACTTTAACAACTTTGCGGGAGTGCAGAATTTACGTTTGGCGTAATATGTTTAGGCTTTTAGTGTCTATGTAATATGTTTTAGGTGTGAGCGTTATTAATTATATTATGTTGTATGTTTGAGTGTTAATGTATTATGTTTTAGGTTAATTTGAGTGTTTGAGTAGTAATGTTTTAAGTTTTTGTTGTAATGTGAGTTTCTGTAATAAAAGTTTGAGTATTTTGTCCATTATCTATGATCCCTTACTCCTTTTCAGAGATCCCATGTGATAATGTCTCTGATGAGACACCTCTATGATCCCTTACTCCTTTTCAGAGAACCCATGTGATAATGTCTCTGAAGAGACATCTCGATGATCCCTACTCCTTTTCAGAGAACCCATGTGATACTGTCTCTGAAGAGACACCTCTATGATCTCATACTACTTTTTCAGAAAACCCATGTGTTACTGTCTCCGAAGAGACATCTCTATAATCCCATACTACTTTTTAGAAAACCCATGTGTTATTGTCTCTGAAGAGACATCATTACCTACTCATTTTCAGAGAAGTCATGCTCCTTCATTAGTATATATAAAATGGATCAGAGTTCTACAATTCTCTACAACAATCTCCCCTACCAAAATCTACAATTCTCTACCACAATCTCCCCTACCAAAATCAGATATCTTACAAATCTAAAATGAATTCCTACAAATTTAATATCAGTTCAACTTCCTCTTCTTCTTCTGATGATTTAGAAGATGAAATGAGAGATATGGAGAACAAAGAAGTAGATGACATGATCGAGAATGTCACCCATACTTATCTCCTATTCCTTGTGTCGGCGGTCACTCCTAGAATGAGACCGAGTGGACGTACTCAACCTCGGGCTGATAGGGGTCGAGAAGGAGGTCATTTAAGATTATATATTGACTATTTTGCAGAAAATCCAGTTTACTCAAGTAGGTTATTTCGACGTAGATTTCGTATGCAAAAGCATGTTTTTGAGTGTATCATGAATGAAGTTGTGAGGAATGACGACTGGTTCGAACAAAAGAGGGATTGCACCGGTCGTTTTGGCTTGTCTCTGCTGCAAAAGTGTACCGCAGCAATACGACAATTAGCTTATGGGTGTGCTTCTGACGCTTGCGATGAGTACATACGTATTAGTGATAGTACGACAAGATTGGCACTTGAGAGATTCATTGATGGCGTCATTAACCAATTTAGTGATGTGTACTTAAGACGCCCGACTGAAGCCGATCTGATGAGGCTGTTACGAATTGGAGAAAAACGTGGATTTCCTGGCATGATTGGTAGCATCGATTGTATGTATTGGGAGTGGAAGAATTGTCCAACAGCATGGAGAGGACAATATCAAGGAAGGGCAGGGGTAGCTACACTTGTGCTTGAAGCTGTAGCTGATAGGGACTTGTGGATTTGGCATTCTTTTTTCGGAATGCTGGGAAGTTGCAACGATCTGAACGTGCTTCATAGATCTCCTGTGTTTGAAGATGTTTTAGAAGGTCGAGCTCCAGCTGTTAATTTCGTTGTAAATGGACATTAATATAACAAAGGTTATTACCTTGACGATGGTATCTATCCCAAATGGGCTACTTTTGTGAAGTCCATAACGAGTCCACAATTTCATAAAGACAGACTATTTGCAAGACATCAAGAAGCAGCAAGGAAAGACGTGGAACGAGCATTTGGAGTGCTACAAGCTCGATTTGCTATTATTCGGATGCCATCCCTTGCTTGGGATGTGAACATACTTCATAAGATTTATCAGAGTTTGACGCAGGCAGATCTCGACGTCATTTTGCTCAGAGAAACAACGAAGACCAAGAAGGTCGCTTTGAATATCATAACGAGCGAATTGTCGACATCAACACGTATTTGCAGCACAAAGCACAAATCGAAGATCAACAAACTCATTTATCTTTGAAAAACGATTTGATCGAACATATATGGGCAAAGTTCGGTAGGAATGGGAACTAAAACAATGGAATTTTATCAATTTTAGTTTTTTGTTTTAGTGTTGCATTTAATTTCCGTGTCTTCTTTTCATTTGATTTTTATGTAATATGTTCTAAATGGATGCATCTTTTTTACTATTTGTCAGCTAATATTAATTAATTTTCATAAGTTAAAATTAATTAGATTACGATAATTAATTCGTCATCGATAATTATTATATAATTAAAATTAATATTTACAAATTAATAATTATAAGAGTTAATTACAATTAATTAGCGTAAAATGGTTTTACATTAATTAATACAACTCCATAGAATTATTTGAAGAGAGAGAAAATGTGGTGGGGTAGGAAAAAAGGATGAGAGAGAGTGATGAACTATTATTTTTGGGTTCATGGTTAAGATTGAAATTGGAAATGGTTTGTGAAAATGATGTGGAGGAGAGAGAGAAGAGGAGAGAGAAGGATGAACCTTTTTTTAGGTTCATTGATAAGAATGCTCTTATATTTGCCCCCAAGAACTCGATTATGCTTCCAACATGCTTCCTTGACCTTCCTCTTTGATCTTAATATTCGAAGTTTTACAAGTGTCCTCCAAGCATGCTCCTAAGTCCTGAAACGAATCAATGCGCCCAAAGAAAGTGCATATAAGGAGGAAAGTTGCATAAATTAAGGAAATAGCTAACAAACTAGCCTAAACTAACTCAAAAACAACTATAATACCAACTAAAAGCTATCAAAAAGTAAAGCAATAAACAAGACATCAAACTCCCCCAAGCTAGATATGTGCTTTTCCCCAAGCAAAATAGAATAAAACGCAATGGTAAGAGAATGAAGATTATTTGAAAACAAGGTCAAGAAGAAAGAAGAAAGGAAGAATAAAGAGAAAAAAATTGACACTAACTCATTTTCGTAGGAATCACGATTGCATTTATCATATGCAACAAGCTCTTTAAACCCCTAGATCGCTCTAGAGGACGAGTGGGATCTCGCGAGGGTTTCCAAAGAGTTTTAAACCCATAACTCTAGCTTTTCATCAACCATTTACTCAACACTTTCAAGATTTATGCTGAAGTCTACTAGTAACGAAATGGCTCACAAGCAAAGATAAAGAGCAACTTTCAAGACAACTATCTTCTAAGTGTACTCATGGGTTACGGGTAGAAGAATAGGCTAATCAAGATTTCAATAGAACACCTATTTAGACCTTATACTCGCTATTTAGAGGAATACCTAGCTATCCAAAAGACTTAGAACTCTTCAAGTGTTATAGAAGCTTAAATCACTAGTCCATCTTCCATAGACACACAAATAGGCCTTAGACTCCACTCTACTTGAAACTTAAGAAAGGTAAAACTAAGTGTGGGAGGCATCTACAAATTAACCTCTTTTATTGAATTTCTTCTCTTCTTTTTTGTGTTTTTCCTTTTTTTTCATTTTCACGCCTTTTTTGACGGTTTTTGACTTTTTCTTTTGCCCTTATTATGAGATTTTTTGTTATACAAAGGAGAAATAATCATTTACTAAGAAGAGAAATAAGAACTTGTGGCGTTTTATGCCACTTATTACATACAAAGAGAAGTAAAACTAAGTTTCTTGTAGAGCTTTGTTTGGGGACATGATGAGCATATCTAGGGACACAAGGGACCGCGAAATTGAAGCTAAAATTATTCAAGCATGAGCAGCTTAGTCAAGATTCAAGATTAGACATCCAATTGAGCATTCATTAGTTTTATTTTGGTAGACTCTAATGCAATCAAGATTAATCACCTCCTAAAACACATTAACCCATGCTCACACTCTTCCAAAAGGAGCCTCTAAACATATGCTCAAAGTCAAAGCAAGGAATCCACATTATATCATCAACTAGCATCTTCCTTGGGCAAGGAAACCAAAATTTTATTCAAAGTTAACACTTCTTTTTGTTTTTTCTTTGTTCAATTTTTTTGTTGTTTTTGCTCTTTTTCAAAAAAAATTTGTTTTTTCTTTGAACTAAGGAATGGAGAAAACAAAGCTTGAAAGAAAGAGAAAAGAAAATGAAGAAAGAAAGATAAAATAAAGAAAGGACATGAAAAAGGAAAGAAAATTATTTTTGGATTTTTGAAATATATGATTTTTTTTAAAACGAGCTAGTAAGATAAAAAAAAAGAATACACTTCCCCCAAGCAAGCGAATAACTACTCCCCCAAGTTAGAATAAAGCATTTTCTTCAATGCATGAACAAGAGAATCAAAGGGAGGGAGAGAGGGGGGAAGGAAAACCAACAAACCAACACGCCAAACGAGGCTCAAAGTATGCAAATGAGTACATACAACAAAAAAGATTAAACTAAGACAATATAAGCTCTCAAAATAAAGAAAATTATAAGAAAGAAAGAAAAAAAATGCAATAAATATGGGTTACCTCTCGAGAGTGCACCTTTTAAGGTCGATAGCTCGACCATGTTCTAAGTCATCATGGAGGGCGGAAAGAGTAATCCTCAAAGTTGATGGAGGGACATCTTTGAAGTATCAAGCCATGAGTTTCATTTGTCGATCTTTTGTCATCTTTCATAGCTTGCATTAAATCACATAAAGGGTCATGCCATATGTTTGGCCCAACATTTCACATATTGGTAGCAGGCGCGAAATTCGAAATGAAGATATTAAGGGGCGGCTATCATGAGGAGATAAGTGAAGCAAAGCTCGGGCCCACTTGCAAGTCAGTTGAGGCAAATGTGGAAGGAGTTGGGAGGTAGGTTGATATGGCCTATTTTCTAGGAAGGGTCAACAACGGCTACAAAGGGATATTTTTTGGCCTATATATATTTGTGTACTGTAACCTAATTTACTCTCTAGCTACTACTGATCATTAGCACACAATAGCTCCCTCTCTCTTTAATTCTCTCTCATTAATGTTCCACAAAACTCTTGTGCTGATTATTGTATTCAAACATTTGTACCAACGGCGACATCATTATAGTGGATTGGTGGTCAAGAGAATCACCTGCGGTTTTTCCCATCCCTTGGGTTTTCCGCGTCAACAATTGTTTGCGTTCTTAATCTTTTATTTATATTCATGTTATTCATTATTTATAAATTATTAAAATAGTATATTGTTCTTGTTGTTGGCTCCCCAATACCTTTTGCGTACTTAGTACAAAATCGGCATAAACAATTTGGTCCCCGCCGTGGGGGGCTGCAACAAGATCTTTATACATCAATCATCATTTTCTTTTTATCAATTAGTTCGTTTGTGTCTTCTCCTTTTTTCTATGTTGACAATGGCAGGAGAATGGGTAACTACTCAAGAAGTCATCAACGAACTCAACCACGTCAATGCTGCCATGGACGAACTGCAGAATAGCTACGTTGCATCGTGCATAGAGAACCAAAGCCTGATATCCGCTCAAAAGTCCAAAGGGTCCAAGCGTCGCAACGTAGGCGATGTCTCCAGAATGCCTGACCTAGATGGAGGACAGTTCGACACACCAGTGGGCAATAACATCCCCACGCATGGAGATGATTCGGATGAAGATGCTGACGCCGACGGTGAAGCTGACGCCGACCCCAATAGAAAGCAAGCCAAGATGCAGTCGCGGTCCTTCAGCGACGATCCTATCCAGCAACGCCTCCAGCAGTTGGAAGATATGTTTGTCAGGATCCCCGGCGTCCCACGCCCAATGGAGAAAGCGACGCCGAATAGCTATGCAGATTCACCCTTCGCTGACGTCATTGCCATGATTGAGGTCCCAAAGCGATTCTCAGTCCCAACTATGAAGCTGTACGATGGCACAATAGATCCAAATGACCACGTTGCTCAGAATAAACAGCAGATGATCACCATCTCAATTCCTCGAAACATGCACGAAGCGTGTATATGTAAAGGTTTTGGATCGACATTGACTAGACCAGCACTACAGTGGTTCATCCACCTTGGCAACGGCACTATCTTTTCCTTTGGTCAATTGATAAATACTTTTAATTTGCAATTTTCTAGTAGCCGTAAAATAGAAAAGCAAGCTAGTGATTTACTTAGAATCGTACAGAAATCTGGTGAATCCTCGAAAGAATTTGTCCGCGGGTTCAACAGGGAAAAGGTGTCGATTCCAAACTGTGACGTCAAGACGGCGATTGAAGCTTTTTGACGGGGACTGGTCGAAGAGTCAGATCTATACAAAGAATTCACCAAATATCCCTGTCCGACATTCAAGGATGCACAAGCCAAAGCCTTGGCCCAGATCCGGTTGGAGGAAGACATGTAATCGAGAAAGGAATTCTATAACGTCGACAGCTAGAAATCGACGCCTAGCAAGAAAAGTTCGTGGCGTCCAAAGCCTTACGACCGTCCACAACAGATCCATAGCGTCCGTCAAACCGGGCATGTCAACGACTGGAAAAGCGATCCTAGCTTGCCACCCAAACTCAATGAATATGGGTTCAATATCAATGCGTCATGTATTGTTAACACTTTGCATTCTCTTGGTAACGCTGTCAAATGGCCTTTCAGGAACGAAAAAGCAGCGCCACGACGAGACAAATCCAAGTGGTGCGAATTCCACGAAGATCATGGGCATGACACCGACGAGTATGTCGCGTTAAGACGCGAAGTTGCGCATCTCCTTAAAGAAGGACACCAAAAAGATCTATTGACGGAAAAAGGGAAAGATACATTCTCCAAATTTGATGGACGGCGACAACCCCCTTCGTCGCCGACACACGTGAAGGTAATCAATGTTATTAGTGGTGGATCAGATATTTGTGGACTAACCTACTCTGCAGCTAAACGTCACGCAAGAGACGTCACTAACTAAGACATCATCCCGAAAGAACTCCGACATCCGTGTGATGCTGAACAAGAAGCTATGCCAATAACGTTTGACGACGACGACCTTGGTGATGACAGAGATATCCACCACGACGGTTTGGTAATTTCTCTAACTATCAGTAATTGTTTACTAAAGCGTGTGCTAGTGGATAATGGCAGTTCAGCCAACGTCCTCGTGAAGAACGCCTTAGAAGATATGGGCATCGACGAACGTGACATCATCCGGAAATCTACAGTCCTCGTCGGATTCAGTGGAGAAGCTAAACATACTATGGGAAAAGTGACGTTGCCTACCTATGCTAAAGGAATGAACATGCCTACCAAATTCAATGTCGTACATTGCTCGTCCTCATACAACGTCATCTTGGGAAGACCTTGGATCCACAGTATGAAGGTCGTCCCGTCCACGTACCAATAATCAATTAAATTCCCTACCAAATGTGGAGTGCAAGAAATCAAAAGGGGACAGGACGGATCGCCGAGAGAATGTTACAAAACATACCTCAAGCCTCGCAAAATGGATGCATAGCAATTACAGCTGCCGATGTTGGGGGATCAAGAATATGATGAGCAACAGGTAGATGAAATCATATTAGACGCCGACAAACCAAAGAGAACTGTCAATATAGGAGCGTCAAAGGCCCCTGACATCCGAGAACATGTAATAAAATTTCTTACAGCTAACGCCGACTGTTTTGCATGGTTGCATGAGGATGCAACAGGTATTGACCCTGATGTCATAACACATAAACTCAACGTCGACCCTCATCACAAACCGGTGAAGCAGAAAAGCCGTAAGTTCGCGCCTAAGAGAAATCAGATAATCAATGACGAGGTCCAAAAGCTAATTGACACCGGCAAGGTAAGGGAGGTAAAATATCCTGATTGGCTTGCTAACGTCATGGACGCCTTCTCTGGTTACAACTAGATACTTATGCACCCATAGGATCAAGAAAAGCTGTCGTTTGTCACTGACCGGGGCATTTATTGCTATAAGGTGATGTCGTTTGGATTGAAAAACGCCGGCGCAACCTATCAGCGTCTTGTCAATGCTATGTTCAAAGACCAACTAGGTGACACCATGGAAGTATACATTGTTGACATGTTAGTGAAATCAAAAGTTGCACATGACCATGTTTCACACTTACAACAGGCATTCGACGTCACAAGGAGGTATGAAATGAAACTTAATCCTACTAAGTATTCTTTTGGAGTGTCTACATGAAATTTCTAGGCTACATCATAACACAACGAGGAATAGAAGTCAGTCCTGATCAGATAAGAGCTATCATCAATATCCAATCTCCTTGGAACGTCAAGGAAGTTCAAGAACTCACAAGACGCGTTGCATCTTTGAATCGGTTCATAACCAAATCTTCTGATACGTGTCGATTATTTCACAATGTCCTGAAAAAGAACAAGGGCTTCGAATGGACGGATCAACATGAACAAGCATTACAGGAACTTAAACAATATCTAATGACGCCGCCGTTACTATCTAAACCAACGGCAGACAAACCTTTACAACTATATGTCGCCGTCAGCGAATCTTCGGTCAGCGCCGTCCTAATAAGAGAAGGTCAAGATGGACAACTACCCATCTATTATGTAAGTAAGTCACTCGTAGACGCCGAAACCAGGTATTCTTCTTTAGAAAAACTTATTTTAGCATTAGTCACTGCTAGCAAAAAATTAAAACACTATTTTGAAGCTCATACAATACACGTCAAAACTAATTATCATATCAAGTCCATCTTGACACGTCCAGAACTGACAGGGAGAATGAGCAAGTGGATCATCGCCCTTAGTAGTTATGACATCAGGTATCAACCGAGGACGGCGATAAAATCACAAGCGGTAGCAGATTTTGTGGCAGACTTCAGCCCACGATTAGAAGCATCGGCACAAAGCGAAGTAAGTATGTTAGATGTCAATACAATTAATACTAAATGGGTGTTATACGTAGATGGATCTTCGGTCTTTCGAGGAGCCAGACTAGGTATCTTGCTGAAGTCGCCACAAGGGGACATCATTGCCCGAGGCCTTAGTTGTGATTTTAAAGCAACAAACAATGAGGCAGAATATATATGAAGCGTTGAAAGCAGGTTTGACATTGGCCAAGGACTTGAAGGCGACAGACGTTGAAGTATATAGCGACTCACTGTTAATAGTTAGCCAAATTAAAGGAGAGTACGCCGCCAAAGACTCCAAAATGATGGCGAACCAAGAAGTAGTCCGCTAAAGGTAAAAGTTTTTCAAGTTTCGATATTCATCAAATCTCCAGGGACAAAAATACGCAGGCAGATGCATTAGCCAACATTGGATCAGCCATGAGAATGTAAGGATTTAAAAGTATACCAATAGCGCATTTGACGACGCCAGCGATTGACCACCCAAAAAACGAGATCGACGTCAATGATATCTCTACTACAACTCCTGTCAGTTGGACGTCGTCAATTATCTCATATCTCAAGGATGATGCACTCCCAAAAGACAAGATACAAGCCAGAAAGGTACGTTTTAAATCTTAAATGTATACTCTGATTGACAACGACCTCTTTTGAAAGTTAACTGCGGGACCATTTCTAAGATGCCTCGACGGCGACGAATATAAACAAGTGCTTCAAGAAATGCACGACGGGAGCTGCGACACCCATTCAGGTGGACGTAGTCTATCTAATAGAACCTTGAGAATGGGGTACAATCGGCCGACGCTGCGTCATGACGCAAATGAGTATGTCAAGAAATGTGACGCTTGTCAACGGCACGCTGCCATGTCTCACAAACCAGCTGAGACGTTACACCCGACCATTACCCCGTGGCCCTTCATGTGGTGGGGATGGACATCGTCGGGAAATTACCCCCAAAGACCTGGGTAGGGGTGTTCATAATCGGTACCCGGTATTTCGGGTACCCGGACATGCGGGTAGTTAAAATACGGCCCATGTCCCGTAAACCGGGTACCCGGTTTTCCTGGTCGGGTCATAGGGTACCCGGAATAAAAAACTGGCGAATACAGAAAGTGAGAATGAGAGATACAACCGGAAAGAAAGTAAAGATGCAGTCTTCTAGAATACATTTTTTACAAGCATATATTCAAATTTCATAATCTTTCAATGGTTCTTTAAATTTGTAGGAGCATGAACCATCAATTTGTTGTACCTCACCGTGATAACAACCGGAATCCAAAAAGTTATGCTGCATTCCAGACTCCACCAGACCCCCATCTCATTTTCCCCCAAAAAACCCCAAAATCCAAATTAAAAAGGACACCCGATAACAAACCACCCAATAAGAAAAGGATAACCAAAAAAAGAATTAGAAGAAAGTAAACAGTAATGAGAAAAAGCCATCTGACCATGTAAAATAAAATTTAAAAAATATTTTTCGGGTACCGGGTACCCGGTTGGCAATAATAAACGGCCAATGACCCGACCCGTTTTTTCCGGGTCGGGTACCCGGCCCGTCAAATTCATATTTTTTAAAAACATACCCCTTTTTTTCTGGCGGGTCGTGGGTCGGTTTTTTTTAAACAACCCTAGCGCCGGGGCAAAAAGTGTTTATGCTCGCATTGTGATTATTTCCCCAAATGGATCGAGGGCGATTCATTTACCCAGGATAAAAAACTTATATGGACTTGGTCCACACTAAATTAGTGTGGACCTAATGCTAATTCATGTGATTTATGAAAAAAAAGGATCACTATATAAAAAAATAAATATAAAAGATGAATACATATAAATTATGAAGTTTGACTATAAAAAAAAAATGAAACCATATCACAAAGTGAAAATTTCATCATGATAAACTAATGTGAAAAAAAGTTACTATATTAAAAAAACAGTCACTATGGTAGATAAGTAAGCTGTATAGTGTAACTTAAAATTTGAAAAAGGTTCTTATATGGAACTAAAGGGTCATTTGTGTTAAACGAGTGGTTTTGGTCACAATAATATTATTGTGGACTGGGTCCACACAAGACTAACTTCTTACCTGCAGTACGTGACAAAGAAGTTACTCCCTCCGTCCCAGAATACTCTTTACACTTTCCTTTTTCATCTGTCCCAGAATACTCTTTATACTTTTATTTTTGGATATGACCCACTATTATTTTAGTCCTTCTACCTTTAAGCATTGGCCCACTCTCTCTCCTCCAAATAAAATAATACCACTCCTACTACCCACCAACTCTAACCATGGCCCACACTCTCTCTCCTTAAAATAAAATAATACTACTTTTACTAACTACTAACTCCTATCACATCTATTTTTCAATAAAATAACAATTGATAACCAAACAACAACTTATCATCTAAAACTACGTGCATTGATAAGTGTCAAGAGAATTCTGGGACGGAGGGAGTATTACTTTCATATGGCGAAATATAATCTGCAGGTTTGGCATCCTGTCAGAGATAATCTGCGACAACGGGTCACAATTCATTAGTGAACCCACACGCAGCTTCCTAGAAAAATGGAATATACAAATAAATACGGCGACGCCAAGTTATCCGCATACAAATGGACAGGCTGAATCAAGCAACAAATCAATCATAAAAGTCATCAAGAGACGATTGAAAGCAGCCAAAAGCAAATGGGCGGAAGAACTCCTATCAATCCTGTGGGCAAACAGAACAACCCCCAAGACGGCGACGGGGCAGACGCCGTTCTCTTTAGTGTATGGTTGTGAAGCTGTCCTACCCCTAGAGGTACGAATCTCGACGACAAGATATGGATTACTGACGCCAGAGAGAAACAAGGAAGAACTAAGTCATGACCTCGACACCAGCGAAGAATTGAGAGAAGCAGCCCTCATACGGATGGCGTCACAACAACAGATTGTTGCGCGAAGTTTTAACAAGAACGTCAAAGCAAAAACGTTCAAGGTAGGTGACTAGGTACTTAGAGAAGTGTTCCAAAATACTAAAGAACTTAATGCAGGTAAGTTAGCACCAACATGGGAAAGACCCTATCTAATATGCAAGGTGGTAGGGAACGACGCATAAAGATTACAATCAAAAGAAGGTAAACATGTTCCTAGAAGTTGGAATGCAACCCACTTAAAATTGTACCACTTTTTAAAAATCATATTGGTAACAAAAGGGACGCCAACACAGGTAAGAAAGTTTTAAATAATTTTCTAATATTTTTCCTTTCGTTTCCAATATTTCTCATTCTTTATTCCACTATTAATTTTGAACATCCTACTGACTTAAGCGTGGCCATCTCACCTTTCTTTGTGAAGACAGATATTAGGAACAATGATACGTGGGCATCTAGTCGCACCGACGTTCGTACAATCTTGGCGTTAGCAGCAAATGTGACGCTGCCATCAACAATCTCTCCAAGTGACACCAGTACATAGAGTGGTGACACAAACACCATACACACAACACACCATGTATAATTAATTGGAAGAGACATTTTTATCCTTCATAGCAATTAGTGCAAAACGTGGTTTCAACATCAAAGGTACCTACATACACATACGTACAATTACATTCATAGCACATACATACAATGACAAACAAAGCAATCGATTGATATTGATATTTGCCGCAAAGGCAATAATCAGAAAACACCCATACAAAATAAAGCAAGCATCGTTTTAAGATGGTGAACTAACACCCACACAAACTAAAAAACACATATGTTTAAATTTGGTGACACAGCACCCAAAACCCACAATCAACAAGCAATAATGTTTTAATAGGTGTCACAGCACCTTAAAATGTTCACAATATGAAGAGCTAATTTGTCTCCGTTATATCTTGGGCACCATCAACAGGGGCAGAGTCCGCAGTCGCTGAGTTACAACAACAAATCCGGCTCATATTGTTGAACAAACGACTTCATAAACGATTGAGTGAATTGACGCCGTCAGGTAGGAGATCCTCTGGTGTCCCTATATGAGCCAGAAAAATGTTGACGTCACTTTCCGGAGTCCATGACGACGTCTCTCCCTCTAAGTATTGCTTCATAAGCTTGGCCTTGGCCGGTTTTCCAAGTGTAAAAGCAAGCGGCGTCAGTCAGCTCTTCCTTCAACGCCGACATCTTAGTCCCCATTTCAGCAAACAATGCGTCAGACACCTCCTTCGACGCCGTCATCTCAGCCCTCACAGCCTTCAGTTGATTTTCTGCCGCCGTCTGAGCAGCAATAGACTTATCCAGCTTCTCCTGAAGAGTCTCACATTCCTTCTTAAGTGTCAAGGCACTACTACGCAGCGCCAACGAGTTTTGAACAGCCTGATGACAAATAACAAGTGTTATCCAATGACACCAGCGTCTAGGACGACGACTTTTTGGCCAGAGTCGGGGGCTTTCGCGGGCCTCTTTGACTTCCTAATTTTAGGGAGATTTTCTGGAGTCATGGGAGAAAATGAATAAAAGGAAGAAAAGCAAAAAGGGGATGTGAATTACCCGGTGAAAGACCGGGAAGACGAAGAAGACTCGGGTCATCGGAATCACCCAGAGAGAGCACTTGGGGAGAGAGAAAAGTGGTTTTTGAAATTTTTGGGGAAAAGTGTGAAGTGACAACTAAATGAGAAGTTATTAAAGGGGAAGGAGAAAACGTCAGAAGTTAGATAATCAGAGTTATTGGGGCAAGTAATTGTTGCCACACCCTAGGCGCGTGACAAGTGGCATCAATTAGGGACAATTGTTTGGCCCGACATTTCACATATTGGTAGCTGGCGGGAAATTCGAAATGAAGATATGAAGGGGCGGTTGTCATGAGGAGATAAGTGAAGCAAAGCTCTGGTCCACTTGCAAGTCAATTGAGGCAAATGTGGAAGCAGTTGGGAGGTAGGTTGATATGGCCTATTTTCTAGGAAGGGTCAACAACGGCTATAGGGGATATTTTTTGGCCTATATATATTTGTGTATTGTAACCTAATTTACTCTCTAGCTACTACTGATCATTAGCACATAGCTCCCTCTCTCTTTAATTCTCTCTCCATTAATATTCTACAAAGCTCTTGTGCTGATTATTGTATTCAAACATTTGCACCGATGGCGACATCATTATAGTGGATTGATGGTCAGGAAAATCACTCGCGGTTTTTCCCATCCCTTGGGTTTTCCGCTTCAATAATTGTTTGCGTTCTTAATCTTTTATTTATATTCCTGTTATTCATTATTTATATCGTATTAAAATAGTATATTGTTCTTGTTGTTGGCTCCCCAATACCTTTTGCGTACTTAGTACAAAATCGGCATAAACACCATCCATTATAAATCCAATCATGCTCATCCCAAGTCATGAGGCTCACCACTTCATGACTACATGCATCTATGTGGTCCTCATTCTTCGTGAGCGGAGTTCCATTGGTTTTTTTGGATGCAAACTCCATTTTCTCTTTACAAGTGGGAGGAAGCTTAGTACTCTCCTCCTTCTTCAATAGGCCTTCGAATACCTTAAGCTTTGCTTCTTTCGGGTGATATATGAAAACCTTGTTCACAGCTTTCTTGAAGTTGCAAACTTCACCTCCTCTTTCTTGTTTCTGCCTTGATAGCACATCGCCAAAGGGATCCCTTACTTCATTCAAAGTCTTAAGGCTTGATAGCTCTTCTCAAGAGTATCCATCCGATGTACTTCTTCCATGATGGGGGCTTTGATGCTTTTGTTGAAGGAATAATTAATTCTAATAATACAACTTTTCACCGATTAATTCTTTACCATAGAAGTAGGGGCATGGAGGCAAGAGAAGGGAAAAATGGACGAGTTGGGAAATGTTGCTTACCAAAGAAATTGATTATCAACACGTCAAAGCACATTAAAAGCAAATACCCCAAAAAGGTTGCATTATTGAAGAACAATTAAAAGGTTGACTTATTAAAAATTAATCGGTGAAAGTTTGTATTATTAGAATCAATTATTCCTTTGTTGAATGCAAATTTCATTTTTTCATCTCCGGCCCTCAAAGTTATGATATCTCTCTTCATATCCACAAGCACCTGGGACGTTTTCAACAAGGGTTATTTTCCCAAGATAAGAGGCACTTGAGAGTCTTCTTCCATCTCCATCACAACAAAATAAGAAGGAATGAAGACTATCCTTACTTGCACCGGCACATCTTCCAATTCTCCAACGGAGACCTTAAGCGAATGATACACCAATTGTATTACTCAGCTAGTGGGTTTAAGCTTAAAGTTGAGCTTCCTTGTAATTGAGAGTGGCATGAGGCTAACACTCACCCCTAGGTCGACCAATGCTTTTTTTGACTCCAAATCACCAATTCTCACGGGTATAGAGAAAGAACCCAGATCTTCAAGTTTCTTGGGGAGCTTGTTTTGGAGAACCGCACTAACTTCGGCGGTGAGAGCAATGGTAGAACTTTCCTCAAGCTTGAACTTGTTGGACAGAAGTTCTTTTAGAAACTTGGCATAAGTGGTCATTTGGCCATAGCTTGGAGAAATGGAATGTGTACTTGTAGTCCTTTCATATTACTTCAATGAATTTGACAAACTTGTCATTAAGTTGCCTCTTAATTAATCGTTGAGGATATGGAACCAGATGAGCGTAGTTCTTCATTGGAGGAGGCTCTTTGTTTGTTTTTTTTTTTAGTTTCAACCACTATTTGAGTCCCATCCTCTTGAATGTCTTCCACAATGACCTCTTCAACCTCTTTACCCACTCCACTATCAACATTTTCACTCTCCTTGCATGGACTAGCATCATCAAGTTCGGGCATCTTAGGACCCTTATAGTGAGCCCTGAATCTCAAAGTGATGACTTTAACTTGGTCTCGAATGATTGGTTGGCTAGGAATTTGGGTAGAAGAATTGGAGGAGTTGTTGCTTACTTGTTGAGCCACTTGAGCAAGTTGTGTCTCAATTATCTTGTTGTGAGCATTCAATTGTTGAAGGGAAGTGGTTATCTCTCTAAACTTCCTATCATTATCGGTATTGATTTTTATTTGTTGGGACATGCAGAGTTGGAGAGTGGATTCTAGGGAAGATTGTTTGGTTGGTTTGGTTAAAAGGGGCTCTAGGAGGTGGTTGTGTGAATCCTTGTTGGGGGTTATGGAATCCGAGTGGTATATTTGAGGCTTGGTAAGGTCCACCACTTGCATTGTTGTTTCACCTTCCTTGATTATTGAATTTGGGATTTCCCTCACCTCTAGAGTTCACCCATGCAACATGGTCCATAGACCCACCACAATAAGAACTAGCATGGTCCGATCCACCAAAAATTTCACGAGAAAAGGCTTAATAAGTGCTTTGGCAAGAAGATGCCAAGCTTACCTTTTCCAACTTCTTTGCAAGGGTATCAAGTTTTGCATTAATGTGGTCAATGGCATCTAGATCATACTTGCCTTTGCTTACATTTTTGTTTGCGGTTCTAGTAGAGTTCTCCCAAGAGTAGTGTCCTACTACCTCTTCAATTGTAGGTTCAATGTTGTCAACCGTAAGCTTTGTTAGTTGGTCTCCCGCATCCGAATGGCCGAATCAAGGCTTGCACGGGTCATAGGAAGAAGACTATTATAGAAGTTTTGCATAAGCATCCATTGACTATAACCATGGTGAGGGTAAGATCTTCGAAGGTCCTTGAACCTATCTCAAGCTCCATATAGTGTCTCATCCTCCTCTTGGGTGAAATTAGCAATCTTCCTCCTAACTTCGGAGGTCTTCTCTTGAGAATAGAATTCATCCATAAAAGCCGCAATCATCGTGCCCAAGTAGTCAAAGAGTCTTCCAGAATGGATTGCAACCATTTATTAGCCTTGCCCACAAGAGAGAAGTGAAAGAGATTGAGACTCACAAACTCTATTGTTTTGCTTCACCGTGGTACATAACTCTGAGAAATTAGCCAGATGCTCAATCGGACACTCATGAGTCATACCTCCATAATGTTCATGCTTGATCATGCGAATCAAGTGTGGGGAGAACTCAAAGTTAGCAGTTGTGGCAGGACGACGAATTTCACTCTTAAACTTAAAAGCATCGGGATGTCCAAAATCCCTCAATGCTCTAGGAGGTTGTTCATCACCCATTGTGCTCGAAGTAGTAGAAATATACGACTCTTGTTCAAATGGTGGTTCTTCTACCGGTTGCTCAACAATTGAAGGTTGTATAGTTGGTTCTCTAAAGATCCTCCTCAATTGCCTCAATGTGTTCTCAAGTATATGATCAATAGGGATAGTAGGATCACCTCTTAACGTTCTTGACATGCAAACAACACAACTAAGGAGAAGATTAGCGAATAACAAGGCACAAATCCCACAAGTAGTCAACAACCAAGAGGGAAACAAAAAATAAAAAGTGATTTAATCTCAAAACTACAAATTAAAACAATGTTAACCGTTACTTACCCGTCAACGGCGCCAAAATTTGACGGACTCGTTGTAAACACGCCAAAAATATCTAAACTACCCAATATAGGGTAAGTCACTAGTCGAAAAAACCTCATCCGATCCGGTCAAAAAAGGTCTTACTGATCCGATTTTTGGACCGGAAAGGATGGGGTCGCAATAGTAAAATAAAATTTACTGATCCGGTTTCAGAACCGGATCAGTAAACATACTAACTGATCCGGATGGAATAACCGCAGCAGTTTGTGTGGGTAGGCAGTAAAAAAAACGAGAAAGAGAGTCTAGCAGACTCTGCTTTCTCGTTCCATCCAGGCTCATAATGACAATTGTTTATGCCGATTTTGTACAAAGTACGCAAAAGGTATTGGGAAGCCAACAACAAGAGCAATATACTAGAACAAATCCGTAACAAATGACGATTAATATGGTAACAATTTAAAAGGTAAAGAAAACAAACAATTGTTGACGCGGAAAACCCGAATGAAGGGAAAAACCGCGGGTGACGCTCTTGATCACCAATCCACTATATCGTTGCCGCCGTCAAAGCCGGCGTTTAAGTACAATAGGTATCAATAAAATACTTGGAATAATGCTTATGAGGGAGAGAGAGAGAGTATAGTGACTTGTGAATACAGTGAGTGTAGCTATCCCCCCTACTAAATTACATCTACTATATATATACACAAAACTCCAGCATTGTGACCGTTTGACACCTCCTTAGAAATAGAACCCATCACCACTTCTTTTGCAACTGATTCCTTCATTGTCGCATACAATTACCTTCTGGACCCTACCAATTTTTATCTTTTACATTTGATAACCAACCCCACTTATCTCTCCATTTGAAATCAAAGCTAATACCACCAAGCAAACCGTGGGCCCAACAATTGCCCCTAATTGATACCACTCGTCAACCGCCTAGAGAATGGTGTCAATTACACAACCCGATAACGTCATTAATGCCCCAACTGCTCCTGCCGCCTAGTATAAAAACACACGCCACTCTTACCTTTTTCTCTCTCCTATCACTTTCAACTTTTCAAAAAAAACACACTCTCTTTTGAAGAACCAAGAAACCTCTCGGCTTCCACCTTCGTCTTGTCCTCCGGCGAATCCCAGGTAATTAATCTTTCAATTTCTTACTTCAACTTCTTTGCAATTCTCATTCACCCTCCATGGCCCCAAAAGACGCCGCTAAGATTAGGAAAGCTAGCAAGTCCCCCAAGCCTTCTGAGACTAGTGGGGAAGTAATTGTCATCAATGCTGGTGTAATTGGGGGCCCTAGTGTACCTAGCACCTTCATAGAAGAAGAAGTAGATGACTTTGTAGAAAGAACTGGGTTGCCCATCCGAATAAAGGTCCGAATTCCCGGAAAGGAAGAGCGTCCTGATGACTGTCCCATAGGTTGGGTAATTTTTTACGAATACCCCTTCAAAATTGGCCACAAATTCCCTCTTTGCCCCCTCATGACTGAACTTCTCGACACTCTTAAGGTAAGCCCTGGACAAATTATGCCTTTGGCTTGGAGGATTATCCATGTAATTGATGTTTTGGCCAAGGGCATGAACATGGATTTTGGGTTAGTGGATCTACTGCATGTATATGAAGTGAAAAAGTTGAGAACACAAGGTATACCTTGTTCTGAGATCCGGGCGTTTATCCCTTGTGGGTAATCTTGGGGCCAACGACGAGAGGATGGAAGAAAAGATATGTATTTGTAGAAAAGGCATCGTTGGGGAAAGATTACGCTTTTTTATGCGACGGCTGGAATTCCGGAGGTATAATTTTTGGCTTGTTTTGTGAATATTTGTTGGCTTAGAAAATTGACAACGTCTAATTTTGTGGTGTATTTGCAGAGATCTTACCTTTGTCGTTAGAAGAAAGCGACTACTCCCGTACCAAACACAACCGGATTTTGAAAACTTACTCCTCGGAGGAGCGTGCATTTAGGGCCAATTTCAATCTTGTGCCTGCCGACGTCGACGAACATCCCAGGGACCCCGATGAACCTTCCAAGCAACACCTCTCCTTCAATGGCTTCGGGTATGGTATATACGCAATATTTGTCATTTTCCTTACATAACCCCGTACTCATATTGATGCTACTTGCCGAGAAAACACCAAATCCACCAAAAGCAAATCTCAGGCGGTCATTCGACGGAGGCGGAGATGCTAGAGAGAACTTTGAAAAGGAAGAGGGCCCAAGCAAGTATGCCCGCCCCCTCTCGCCACCGGGTGCCCTCTTGCCCAAATCTCCTGCGCCGTCAGAATCGACGATGCTAACGCCGTCAAAGACTCAACACCAACCAAAGAAGGAAACTTCAACAATTCTCTCCCCAAGGGATTTTTAGAACACACTACCCCCACCATTTGGCCTGACGCCGAAAAATTAGCCTTTCCTGCGCCCCAACGACGTCTTGCCAAACTTCCCATTCATCAAGTCGCCGATGAAGGGTTGGCGCTACAGTTGCATGTAAGTTGTTTATCTCTTCATTAATAATATTGCCCCTGTCTTTCATAATGCTAACTTATGCTTGTCTTAAATAGGCCATTCAAAATTCTTTGGCCATCCGCAACTCTGCTACCGTTCTGGACAAGGAGTGCAAAACCCTTAAGGAGAAATTGGAAAGGTCGATCACTGCTCAATCGGAAGCCGAGAAGGCACTGAAAGCTAAGACTGCTGAAGTGACATCACTGCAAGAAGAATTGGTCGCCAAGGTTGTGGAAGCGGCATCGCTCAAAGAGACGTTGGATGTTCGCCTTCTTGGGTGGAGGCCAAGGTGATAGCACTTGCAAGAAGAGCTTATTGACGCCAGCGAGCTCGTATACTTGGAGAACCAAGGCAAGGTTGATGAAAGCGGTTCATGGGAGGCCGAGCGGCGTCATGGACTCCCGGAGGACGACGTCGGGAATGTTCCTTCTTGCTTATGGGTCTGAAGCCGATCTTGCGCTTTGACGGCGTAGTTCCAGAATCGCTGAGATGACGGCGACAGCTGAGTCGACCCCTGGTGGTGAAAACAAAGATGCCATGGATACAAATTAAAAGTTACTTTTCAATGTTTTTTCATGGTGCTGTGCCGCCAACGCAGAACAATTTCTCTTTTGCTTAGTTGCATTAATGTTAGAACACTGATTTCTCTTTAAACAGTTGCAAGTTTTTAGCTGTGTTATTTGACTTATCGCCATGATGGCGAGTATCAATGTTATGTTTCTTCGTTGCGTGTTTAATTTGCCACTCGTATATGCATATTTTGCCAATGTTGTTGTATGTATGTATGTATGTAAGTAGGTACCTTTAGTGTTGAGAGCTGTTTGCAACATTAATTGTCATGAAGGGCAAGTCACCACTTCTAATCAAGTATGCTTAGCTCGTATGTAGTGTTGATGACTTCCTAAGGTGTGTGTTCCTTATCGTATGGTAAGTCACATTGTGTTTGTCTGGACGCCGTCGAGTTCTTGTACTCTGATGTAATATGCCGCCATCATAGAGCATGACGACGTCAGGTTGTCATATTTCACCTGTTTGAAAATATCCATTGTAGGTCGTCGATGTTCCTCTGTCTCACATACCTGTCTATACGAACAAAGGTGAGATGGCCGTTGGTTTTACCAACGGCCCTCCGACGCTCAAGTCAGTATGCTGCCTATGATCATAATACTGAAAATATGTTGAAAACAAAATGACTTGATGAAAAGAGGCATGTTTCAAAGTATTACTTACCTGTGACGACGTCCTTTTTGTTATCAACATAAGTTAAAAATGGTAAAGTTTTAGATGGACGGCGTTCCAGCTTCGTGGGATTTGTTTTCCTTCCCTTGTGCACAGCCTGTAAGCGCCGTTGCCTACTACCTTTTGTATGCGATATGGTCCTTCCCAAGCTGGTGCTAATTTACCTGCATTAAGTTCTTTAGTGTTCTGAAATACCTCTCTAAGGACCCAATCGCCTACCTTGAATGTCTTTGCCTTAACGTTCTTGTTGAAACTTCGAGCTACTATCTGTTGTTGCGACGCCATTCGTACAAACGCTGCTTCTCTTAGCTCTTCGCTAGTAACAAGGTCGTGGCATATCTCCTCTTCATTTCTCTCCGGCGTCAATAGTCCATACCTTGCCGTCGGAATTTGTACCTCTGGAGGTAAAACTGCTTCGCACCCGTATACTAGTGAGAATGGCGTTTGCCCTGTCGCCGTCTTGGGGGTGGTTCTGTTGGCCCAAAGAATTGACGGTAGCTCCTCTGCCCACTTACCTTTGGCAGCTTTTAAACGCCGTTTGATGACCTTTATAATTGACTTGTTACTTGATTCAGCTTGTCCGTTGGTTTGCGGATATCTCGGCGTCGCAGTGTTTAGTTGTATGTTCCATTTTGCCAGAAAGTTTCGTGTGGGCGTACTGATGAATTGTGAACCGTTGTCGCAGATTATCTCTGACGGGACACCGAACCTGCATATTATATTTCGCCATATAAAAGTAATGACTTCTTTATCACGTACCTGGGTGAATGAGTCAGCCTCAATCCACTTAGAAAAATAATCCGTCAATGCTAACATGAACACCTTCTGCCCCGGTGCTTGAGGCAATTTGCCAACAATATCCATCCCCCACCTCATAAAGGGCCATGGGGTAATAGTTGGATGTAGCTTTTCGGCTGGTTTATGAGACATGGCAGCGTGTCGCTGGCAGGCATCACATTTTTTGGCGTATTCAACGGCGTCACGCCTTAATGTCGGCCAGTAGTACCCCATTCGCAAAGTTCTGTTGGACAGACTGCGTCCACCTGAGTGATTACCGCAACTTCCGTCGTGCATCTCTTGGAGCACTTGTTTACATTCGTCGCCGTCGAGGCAACGCAAATAAGGTCCTGCAATAGACTTTCGAAAGAGTACGTTGTCAATCAGAACATACATCGAAGATTTAAAGCGTACCTTTCTCGCTTGTATCTTGTCGTCTGGGAGTATGTCGTCCTTGAGATATGAAATGATCGGCGCCTTCCAACTAGTGAACGGCGTCATTGTGATCTCGTTGACGTCGGCGTCTTTTATTGACCGATCGATCGCTGGTGTCGTTAAGTGAACTATGGGTATATTCTTGAATCCCGATTTTCTCATGGCCGAGCCAATATTGGCCAATGCATGCGCTCGCGTATTTTGATCTCTTGGGATCTGATGAATGTTAAATTTTGCGAAGGATTTTACCTTTAACTTGGCTGCCTCTAGGTACGCCGTCATTTTAGAATCTTTGGCGGCGAATTCTCCTTTGATTTGACTAACTATCAACAGTGAATCGATGTATACTTCGATGTCGGTGGCTTGCAAATCTTTGGCTAAGGTCAACCCGGCCAATAATGCTTCATATTCCGCTTCATTGTTTGTAGCTTTGAAATCGTAGCTAATAGCTCGGGCTATAGTGTCCCCTTGTGGCGACTTCAGCAGTATACCTAACCCGGCGCCTCGAAAGTTCGAAGATCCATCTACATGCAACACCCATTTAGTATTAATTGTGTTAACGTCAAGCATACTCACCTCACTTTGTGCCGAGGCCTCCGGTCGTGGGGTGAAGTCGCCCACAAAATCGCCAAGGCTTGCGATTTTATGGCCGTTCGTGGGCGATAATCGATGTCATAACTACTAAGAGTAATGGCCCATTTGCTCATTCGTCCTGTCAATGCAGGCGTCTCAAAATTGACTTAATGGGATAGTTAGTCTTTACATGTATGACGTGTGCTTCGAAATAATGTTTCAATTTTTTAGAGGCGGTAACTAATGCCGTAACGAGCTTTTCTAAAGAGGAATACCTGGTTTCGGCGTCGACAAGGGATTTGCTTACATAATAAATGGGCGATTGGCCCGTTGAATCTTCCCTAGTCAAGACGGCAGCGACGGATGATTCGGCGACGGCGACGTAAAGTTGTAAGGGCTCATTCGCCGTCGGCTTGGATAATAAGGGCGGCGTCATAAGGTATTCCTTGAGTTCTCCGGTGCACTGTTCATGATGTTCGCTCCATTCAAAGCCCTTGTTCTTTTTCGGGATGTCATAGAATAGCCTACACTGTCGGAGGATTTGGAAATAAATCGATTCAAGGCGCAACGCGCCCGGTAAGTTTCTCGCACCTCTTTAACGTTTTTGGGGATTGGATGTTGATGATAGCCTTTATGCGGTCGGGGTGGCTTCTATGCCTCGTTGGGTGACAATGTACCCCGGAAATTTTCTGTGAGACACTCAGAAAGAACACTTAGTAGGATTAAATTTCATTCCATACCTTCGAATAACGTCGAATGCTTGCTTGTAAATGTGAGACATGGTCGCAAGCGGCCTTGGATTTCACCAACATATCATCGATATACACCTCCATTGTGTCCCCTAACCTGGTCTTTGAACATGGCGTTGACGAGACGTTGGTAGGTGGCGCCGGCGTTCTTCAATCCAAACGGCATTGACTTTATAGCAATAGATGCCGCGGTCGGTGACGAACGACGTCTTCTCCCGATCTTCGGGATGCATAAGTATTTGGTTGTACCCAGAGTAGGCGTCCATGAACGTCAGTAGCTCTTGTCCGGCGGTGGCGTCAACGAGGGCATCGATGTGCGGCAATGGAAACGGATCCTTCGGGCAAGCTTTGTTGAGATCAGTGAAATCGATGCAAACCCGCCACTTTCCATTTTTTTTCCTACAACGGCGACGTTAGCTAGCCAATCGGGATATTTAACTTCCCTTACCTTGCCGGTGTCAATTAACTTTTGGACCTCGTCGTTGATTATCGATTTCTTTCGGGAGCGAACTTGCGTCTCTTCGCTTTTTGCGGCTTATGATGTGGGTCGACGTTGAGCTTGTGTGTTATGACATCGGGGTCAATACATTACATCTTCATGCGACCACGCAAAACAATCAGCGTTAGCTGTAAGAAATTCTATTACCTGTTCACGGACGTTGGGGGCCAATGACGCTCCTATTTTGACCGTTTGATCTGGTTTGCCAGCGTCAAGTATGACCTCGTCGACTAAGCTGTTCGTCAAAACCCTGCTCCCCAACGTCGCATATCCGTAATTGCTATGCTTCCATTTTACGAGGTTTGAGGGACGTCTTGTAGCATTCTCGAGCTATCCGTCTATCCCCTTTAATTTCCTGCACTCCCCACTTGGTAGGAAACTTTAAGGATTGATGATACGTGGAGGGGACGGCTTTCATGCTGTGGATCCAAGGTCTTCCCAGGATGACGTTGTAAGATGACGGACAATCCACGACGTAGAATTTGGTTGGCATGTTTACCCCTTTGGCGTAGGTAGGCAGCGTCACTTCGCCCATCGTATGCTTGGCTTCGCCGCTGAATCCGACGAGGACAGTAGACTTTCGGATGACATCGCGCTCGTCGATGCCCATGTCTTCTAACGCGTCTTTCATAAGGACGTTAGCTGAGCTGCCATTATCCACTAGCACTCGTTTTAGTAAACAATTGCTAACAGTTAGAGAGATTACCAAACCGTCGTGATGGATATCTCGGTCGACACCGAGGTCGTCTTCGTCGAATGTGATAGGCATAGCTTCAAGTTCGGCGTCACGGGGATGACGGAGTTCCTTAGGGACGGCGTCTTGACTTGGGACGTCTCTCGCGTGACGTTTAGCTGCAGAGTAAGTTAGTCCACAAATATCTGATCCACCACTAATGACATTAATTACCTTCACATGTGCCGGCGACGCAGGGGGTTGTCGCCGTTCGTCGTATTTTGACGTCGTCGCTTTTCCCTTCTCAGTCAGCAGGTCTTTTAGATGACCCTGCTTGAGGAGATGTGCCACTTCACGCCTCAAAGCAACACACTCGTCTGTGTCGTGCCCATGGTCTCCATGGAACTCGCACCATTTCGACTGATCACGTCGGGGTGCTGCTTTCTCATTCCTGAAAGGCCACTTGACAGCGTTACCCAAAGAACGTAAATTGTTAACAATACCTGACACGTCGACGCCGAACCCATATTCGGTGAGCTTTGGCGGCAAGCCGGGGTCATTTTTCCAATCGCTTAGGGCTCCGGTTTGAAGGACGCTGTTGATTTGTTTCGGACGATCGTAAGGCTTTGGACGCCAAGAGCTTTGTTTGGTCGGCGTCAACTTTCTGCTGCCGGCGTCACTGAATGCTTTCCTTGATTGCATGTCTTCTTCCAACCTGATCTGAGCCAAGGCTTTGGCCTGGGCGTCCTCAAAAGTTGGACAAGGGTACTTTGTCAATTCTTTGTATAAATCTGATTCTTCATCCAATCCTCGTCGGAAAGCCTCAATAGCCGTCCTGACGTCGCAGTTTGGGATTGACACTTTTCCCCTGTTAAACCTGTTAACAAACTCTTTCAAAGATTCATCAGATTTTTGCACGATTCTGTGCAAATCACTAGCTTGTTTTTCCATCTTACGGCTACTAGCAAATTGTAAATTGAAAGCATTAATTAATTGAGCAAAAGAAGATATAGTGCCGTTGCCGAGATGGATAAACCACTACAGTGCCGGTCCCGTCAACGTTGACCCGAAGCCTTTGCACATACAAGCTTCGCGCATGTTTCGAGGAATTGAGATGGTAATCATCCGTTGCTTGTATTGAGCGACGTGGTCATTGGGGTCTGAAGTGCCGTCGTACAGCTTCATGGTTGGGACAGAGAACCGCTTCGGAACTTCGATCATCGCAATAGGGTCAGCAAAAGGTGAATCTGCATAGCTGTTTGGCGTCGCTTTCTCCATAGGGCGAGGGACAAAGGGGATTTCGCGATCATGTCCTCTAGTTGCTGGAGACGTTGCTGGATCGGATCATCAGGAGGGGAACGTCGTTGGCCTCTTTGGGGCGCGACGCCGGCGTCATCGTCAGCGTCGTCGTCTGACTCTTCGCCGTGCAAAGGAATGTCGCGGTTCACTGGAGTCTCGAAGGCCTCTTCGTCTAAATTAGGCATCTTGGGGATGTCGCCGATATTGCGAGACTTGGCTCCCTTGGACTGTCGTTGAGCAGACTTCAAGCTTTGATTCTCCATGCAGGATGCGACGTAGCTTTCCTTCAAAGTAGCCATTGCTGCCTTGACGCGGTTGAGCTCGTTGATGACCTCTTGAGTTGTTACCCACTCTCCTGCCATTGTCAACACAGAAAAAAGGAAAAGGCACAAACGAACTAGCAAACAAAAAATAGCTAATAAGAAAAACGGTAACAAATGTATATAGATCTTGCTGAGGGCCCCACGGTGGGCGCCAAATTGTTTATGCCGATTTTGTACAAAGTACGCAAAAGGTATTGGGAAGCCAACAACAAGAGCAATATACTAGAACAAATCCGTAACAAATGACGATTAATATGGTAACAATTTAAAAGGTAAAGAAAACAAACAATTGTTGACGCGGAAAACCCGAATGAAGGGAAAAACCGCGGGTGACGCTCTTGATCACCAATCCACTATATCGTTGCCGCCGTCAAAGCCGGCGTTTAAGTACAATAGGTATCAATAAAATACTTGGAATAATGCTTATGAGGGAGAGAGAGAGTATAGTGACTTGTGAATACAGTGAGTGTAGCTATCCCCCCTACTAAATTACATCTACTGTATATATATACAAAACTCCAGCATTGTGACCGTTTGACACCTCCTTAGAAATAGAACCCATCACCACTTCTTTTGCAACTGATTCCTTCATTGTCACATACAATTACCTTCTGGACCCTACCAATTTTTATCTTTTACATTTGATAACCAACCCCACTTGTCTCTCCATTTGAAATCAAAGCTAATACCACCAAGCAAACCGTGGGCCCAACAACAATCCCTAACTTGAACATAATCAATGAATCACCAAATAAAATCAATGAACCAGCAAAAACCTCAATTACTTTACATAATTAACAACATAAAAAATCGAAATAGCAGTAAATAATAATTTTTACATTACATATGAACTAAGATAATAACAAATTACACCCTAAAAGCACGAAAAAAAGGAAAATTAACACAATGAACTAAAACACGAAAATAAATTAAATAAAAAACGAAAAAAAATCAATGATACCAGATCTCGAACAAAAAAAGGAAAAAAAATTACATGATACCAGATCTCGAACTAAAAAACGAAAAAAAACAGACTGAAATTAGATAAAGACGACTTATTGAACTTAAAACGAAAAGAAGTAAAAGAAAAAAAATTTGAAGCCTAGATCTAAACGAAACTGACCAAGTAAACGAAAAATGAATACGAAATTACAAATAAGTTCGCTTCGGTTGGGGTTCGTTCGCTTCGCTTGGTCGCTTGTTGATGAAGATGACTGGCGCAGCTTCGTTCGCTTCGCTTGTTGATGAGAGATAAGGGTTCGTGGCGGTTCGTCGATGTTTGTGGTCGACGAAATCGTGAGAAGATGCCGGACAAACTGGAGAATTGAGAGGGGACGAAGAAACGACGGCGGTTGACAGTGGTTGTTGACGAAGATGGTGCGTCGATCGAAGAAGAGGAAAGGGGAGGATGAAAGAGGGAAGAGAGAGTGGGCGTTTGAGAGAGGGAGTTAGGGTTTCATGGGAAGAGAGAGTGGTGGCTGCATTTGGGGTTTCATCAGTGGAGAGGGAAGAGAATGGGGAGTTAGGGTTTCATCAAATGAGAGGGAAGAGAATGGTTAAGGTTTTATCAAATGAGCCCAGCGTATCATTTATATGAGTTTGGGCCAAATTATCATTCAAGCCCAGCGTATCATTTATATGAGTTGGGCAAATTATCAACGCTGGGCTGAAATCTTTTTGGCCAAAAACTGGTCTGGTTTGAAGGAGAACTGGATCAGTTTGTTAACTGATCTGGTTCTCCTTCAAACCGGACCAGTTTTGGGCCCAAAAAATTGCCACAAAAGAAAATTCAAACTTATTGATCCGGTTTTAGGAGAAACCGGATCAGTTGACTTTAACTGATCCGATTTTGCATAAACCGGATCAGTTAGGTTGTGTCATTTAAGATTTTTTGCACTAGTGAGTAAAGGGTCGAATCCACAAGAAAGTAAGGTTAATCAAGGGTTCATTCACTAATAAGGATGAGCTAAATCTATTTTTGAGGTTTTTGAAGGATTGGTAACAATTGCAAAGTCTAAAATAACTAGGAGATTGACAAAACAAATTAGCAAAGAAAATAAAGAGGATAATTCAAGGATAAAGGAACCAGGGGATTAGGGGATTCACCAACAATCAATCCAAGAATCCAATCATCAAAGTCAAGGGAAAATAAATGGGGGATCACAAGGAAAAATCATGCACATAGGAACTCTAATTACTCTCTCGAGCTAATTAAAGGAGCTTAGTTAGTCACTCATGACCTATTCTCATGGCATGAGCAACTAATCTAGCCAAATCAAGAACAACATGATAAATCAAGCTTCCCTAAACTATAAAATACCTATTTTCATGGAGATCCTAGTCTAGCAATCAAACTTAGTATATCCCTAACTTCTTCTCTCGATCCTTCACTTGGGATTCCAAATAAGCAAGTCAAGTGGTGATCAATCACCCAACAAACCAAATCAAGCAAGTTTAATGATCAACAAGTTTAACCCCAAATGTCAACCCCCTAACTTAGATTTAGGATCCAAAGAGTAAATAAAGGCAACATCCCTTCCCCTAGTAGGAAACTACTCACAAATCTTGGAAATAAAGCAAACCAAAACTTGAACTAACTTCATCACCATAACCATGGAGGAAAGAGAAAAAGGGGGAGATAATCAACTAACAAAACCAGATCTAAGCAAACAAAGTACGAACTAAACAAGATTAGAGGAAGATAAAATGAAATAAACAAGAAATTACCAACTTTTAATCTTGCATAAATCTGAAAATGGAGTTCCAAAGTTTCAAACCTCAACTTTCTCTCTCCTAGGGTTCTAAAGTTTGAGTACTAAGCACAAATTAAATCTCCACTAATTAGAATGTAAATTAGCTTAACCTAAAATAAGAGGAGTTTGCCTTATATAGTCCTAATATGTAATTATGAACTACGATGCACCTAAATGTTCTTAAAATGCAACCAAGATGCACCTAAAAACTACATAAAAATACTATACATCATTGGTCCCTCGTAACACATTTGTTTTTACGCACAGAGATATGAAAAGTAGTAGAAATCGGGTCATTATATATGTTTCGAGAAGTTGGGGGTGTAATTCCCCTTTTTTGCACAAAAAAGAAATTTTTACATTGAAAAAATGAAAACTAGATTAAGAAAAGGTTAAAAACAAGTGAGGTGGATACTCATAGTAGTCTCATAGATGAGAAATGGAACCAACCCAGGAATACGATATTCTCATACAGTCTAAAATGGGTAATGTTTGACTACGCGAGTACCTAATTTTGCCATGACCAGCAATTATGATTGTATGCAATACGATTGAGTTGATCTTGATCATGAAAGGGAGGAACCTACTAACACAACCCATCCAATATGATAATAAGAGATCTTTAGCATCAAAAAGTCATACAAATTCATGATTGATTTCTGATTGACTTGTTAATATTAATGGGAATAAAAAATGTTTCAAGCAAACATTCAAACTAGCCAAACTTGCCCATTTGAAAATATAGACTAAAAATTAATAAAACATTTACTTAACTTTTAAATGTGTGTTCTAGAATATAATTGTTAGTCAATAACCGATATAGCACGGGATAACCTTAGACGTCAAGATTAATATAATTTGTAGTTCAAACTTGATTGTGACTTGATCGAAACTTGATCTTATTTGACAAATATTAATAAATAATAATAATAACAACAACAACAACAACAACAACAACAATAACAACAACAACAATGAGCTATACTAAATTACTAATTACTAAAACAAATTTATACTCTAAATTACTAATTATTATTGACATAAATAAATATATATTAAATTGTTATGCCATGAAATATAAATTCGACTTCATGGGTGGTTTTCCGGCAAGAGTCCTGTTTCCCGGCTAATATAGGAGCTATTATTAGAGCTTATGTCATAAAATTAGACTTCATGGGTTTTCAGTGGCTGAAGTTGATGCTAAGCTCTCCTTGCCTCCTAGAAATAAGGTTTGTTTGTCTCCTGGTGGGTCTAAGATTCGGGAGCGGGTGAGTTGGCTCCTTCCTCGTAGTAATTTTTGTAAAGTTAATTTTGATGGTTCCAAGCTTCTTAACGGTCAAGCTTCCTTTGGCTTTGTCATTCGTGACTTAGAAGGAAAAGTTCTGCTATGTGGTGCTAGTTCTATTGATTCGCCGGTTTCTATTCTTGTTGTGGAAGTTTGGGGTCTATGAGAAGGTATTAGGGGGGAATTTCTTTGGGCATTTAGAACATTATTATTGAGGGGGATAACTAATTGGATGTTATCCAATCTATTAAACACATTTGGAAAATTCCTCGGACTATTAGCTCTATTATTTTACATGCAGGTGAAGATTTGAAGAAGTTTGAGGAGGTCCAGATTCAATATGTGTTCCGGGTGGCTAATGCTGTTGTGGATTGGATGGCTCATTGAGGCCACACGACGACTAATCTTACATATTGGTTTGATGTTCCTGATTTTCCTTTTTGTAATCATCCGAAAGGATGCTTTAGGGTGGCCCAAATCTTGGAATCCTAACTAGTTGTTTCTTTCCTTTGTAAAAAAAAAAAAGGGATATTATCTCAGATAACCCTGACATATAGGCCTTTTTCCCAAATGACCCTGGCATATTTTTTTTCCCAGATGACCCTAAACTTGTATTTTGTCATTAAACCTAACGGAATTATTAACGGCGTTAACTATTTTCAAACTAAAATACTTACAGCCTTTTTTTAAAAAAAAAAAAACCCAAACTCATCTCTTTCTCTCTCTTGTTCTTCCCAAACTCATCTCTTTCTCTCTCTTGTAAATTCAAACCAAAAAGCTAGTACTACTATATTCAATCAATAATTTCATCCTTTGTTAAATTCACCGTAAATCGAATCAAACGGGGCAACAAATTTGGCGCCTTTCAATTAAAATTGCTGGTGTGTCAAAGAAGAAGAGCAACTCACTCCAATTTTGCAATTTGTAATCTGCAAATATACTAGAGTTTAAACCCTAAAATCACTGCAATATCACAGCAACAAAAGTAAGAGAGGAGAGAGAGAAAATGATGCTGAGAACACCACCTCCGAAGAAACAAAGGCCCGATTGTTTGAATTACAAGGAAATTTACATAGCACAATAACCAATTTTTCCAACTGGCATATTCCCAATTGTTGTCCATTGAAGCGGCCACCCCTAAACTTACCCAAACACAACTCACACACACGCAGAGGAGGGAGAAAATGTGGGTCTTTGAAGCGGCGACGGGAGGGCTGGTGGATGGGCAGCGATTCGTGGCGGCGAAGGGCGGCAAGCAGAAGAGCATGTGGTGGTGTGCAGTGGTGCACGCGGGGTTCGTCGGTGGTGGTGGAAAGGTGGAGGAAAAAGAAGATGTTGCTGGGTTCGTCGGTGGTGGTCGAAAGGTGGGGGAAAAAGAAGATGTTGCTCGATTGTTGCCCAGATTTCAAACCAACAAAAGCTTGTGGCAGCAGCAACAAAAAAAAAGAGGAAAGAAAGTTGCCCAGATTTTTGGGGCTTGAATTATGCTCGATTGTTGCACAAATTTTAGAGTCGAATATGCCTAGATTTTTGGTCGAATCTTATGCTAATTTTGGGTTGTTCGAATTTGGGGCCTTTTGTGTTCGATTTGGGGTTTTTTAGGGTTCGAATTTTGTACAGTTTTTGGTGATGGTAGTGTGGAGACGAAGAACAAGAGAGGGAAGAAGATGAAGAACAAGAGAGATAATCTGGATAAATTAAAAAAAAGTTAACACCGTTAGATATCCCGTTAGGTTTAATGACAAAATACAAGTTTAGGGTCATCTGGGAAAAAAAATATATGTCAGGGTTATTTGGGAAAAAGGCCTATATGTCAGGTTTATTTGAGATAATATCCCAAAAAAAAATTGAAATATAAATCATTGAATCTTAATCTCTAGATCCATGTGCTTCATAATCCCCATCTTATTGGCCAAAATATAAACACATGGATCATGATTTTCAATCGTTGATTATTAAAAGAGTGAAATCCAACCGTTTGATAGGTTGTTGTACACCTGTCAAAAATAATTCCTGCAAAACCTTCTAACAGTGTAGTAGGGTAAGTAGGGTCCAATCCACAGAGAGATGGTTATTTTAATCTAGCTTCTAAAGTATGGAGAAACTAAACAAGATCAGGAATATTTAAATTAAAGTTCTAAACTAATCAAACAACGAAAATCAAACTAAAACGGATCTAGGGCAATGGTTCACCATGTTCATATGTATAATCCATCAAAATATCATCAATAGTTCAACTAATCAGATATCTAGAGCAAAGGTTAACCCTACGGTCGGGTCTTATCACTCTCAAATCAACATATGCAGTACGGTCGCTAACATAATCAGATTTGCTAATTGTAGGCAAGCCTCTAAAAGTTGATCTTTCAATTCTAACTCTTATTAGCAAAATTTAATCAAACAATTGATCAGGTTGCAAGTTTTAGAATAAAAACACTAATCAATTAGAGATATCAATGACAAATCAAACAATTAATAACATCAATCAAGATTCATAACATATAATATTATTTAGATTAGAAAAAACTCTCTTCTCACTCCTCTCTCTTACTCTTACTCTCACTCTAACGTAGTTTTATTCTAGTTTTTAGTTTTAGTTTTCTCTTCTTCTTTTTCTCTCTAGTTTTTAGTAAACCCTAGTTTCTCTTTTTCTTCAATAATTCATGAGTTCTATTTATTTCTTTCATTGATTATGTTTTTCTTTGTAGATTTAGATTTTATTCTTTATTTCATGATTGAGTAGTTTTATTTTCTAGGGTTTGGAATCCATGTTTATATATTATGAATCTTGATTGATGTTATTAATGGTCTGATTTGTCATTGATATCTCTAATTGATAAGTTGATTGATGTTATTAATGCCTTCCGGAAGTTCGAACTATTTTTGCTGGAATCTGCAACGCGTACGCGCGGATCACTATTCCGCCCATTTAATGAATATTTTGACTTTCCTTATCTTGCAACTTATTAAATAGGCGGAATAGTGATCCGCGCGTACGCGTGGCAGATTCCAGCAAAAATAGTCCGAACTTCCGGAAGGCATAACTCCTTGAATAGAAGTCTGCTCGGGGCGTGCCACCTATCATTTGAAAGCTCTTCAAGTCTAGTTTCCAAATCTTCTAGAATTATTCAATTCTCAGAAGCACATCAAAAGTTATGGTCATAGGAGTAGACGTGACTCCTTTTCCACATTTCTTCTAATGTTTTTCCGCTTTGTTTTCGCTCAAACTCGTACTATGAGATGTACATGACGGTCCTTATGCAAGGCACCTTCTTCCAAATGCTCCTAATTCTCATGCTTAGATAATCATACTCCAAATACATTCTCAATACCTGAAATTCATCAAAAACACAAAAACATACCAAATAGGAGTAGAATAGCAGAACTTAAGAATATGATGCAATAATGAACTTAAATATGAATCTAAATGCTCTAAAATGCAACCTAAATGCACCTAAAAATTATATATAAATTTGACACATCACCGCTCTTATTCCATCTTCATCACATTTTTTTTACAGCATTAGCCTCACTCTATCTCGACCCTCCATCTCACTCAATACACATTTGGTGCTTAAAATTGTGCCCTCTGTTCCAAACTCAAAAGTGGAAGAGATACAAGTTGAAAATATATTTATTTTTCAAATTGCATATATAAAGGGGTGGGTTATGTAGCCTACTCCTGCTTTGTAGATCATATTCCTTAAGTGGCTGTTGTACTTTGTTTAGTGTAGTGGTGCTTTGTTCTCATAGTTTCATAGCATTTGCTACTACTAGATTTTGGAACCAAGTCACTAACTCAGTATATTTAAATTTAACGTAGCGTATTTGGTCCTATTTGATTGTATTTTATTTTGATTCATGAACTTTTGTGCCTTCTAGTACGTGGCGGAGTTTATGCGTACGTTATAAACAAGCGGATGAGGAGGAATTTAAAGATAGCATGGTTTTCACTAGAATGTGTAATGGACCTACATCTTTTTGGTTTATGGAACTTTTGTTGTATATATTTTGGAATTTTCTTAGTTTACTTGTCACGAAATATATTGATTGAAATTTTAAGAGCTCTTGACACAAGGATATTATAATGTAATAGATTGTTTTGAATGAATGAATATCTGGTTGAGTATGGTACTATGTGTACAAGTATATATTTAGTAGATAGATAAAACATATCAAGTATATTAATGTTCTATGTACAAGTATCATTTTAATGAAACAAGTAACACTGATTTATGTAAATTTCGATAAAAAAAGATAAAAAATAAAAAATGGATTTTCTTAGTTTACTTGTCACGAAACATATTGATTGAAATTTTAAGAGCTCTTGACTCAAGGATATTATAATGTAATAGATTGTTTTGAATGAATGAATATCTGGTTGAGTATGGTACTATGTGTACTAGTATATATTTAGTAGATAGATAAAACATATCAAGTATAGTAATATTCTATGTACAAGTATCATTTTTAATGAAAAAAGTAACATAGATTTATGTAAATTTTGATTAACAAAAAAGAAAAAAAATAAAAAATGAAGCAGCTATTAATTAATTATTTACAGTACTTAAAGAGATCACTGGTTTCTTTATAGGCTCAAAGAGTCTACCTAATTTAGATAAGTGGTTTATTTGCCTTCTTTTCTATTTCTTATAACCAACACCTAAATAACCACTTACTTTAAAATATTTGGTCTACTTATCTCTATTATATAAGGGAAGGAGAAGAGTTATGGTGTCCCCCTATAAATTTACTTAGCGCCCATCGCAAATCAACTACTACCAAAAACACAGAAAAATAAAGTCAAACTCAAATATAGCTTTAAAAAATTAACTTAAATGATGAAGGTAATCAAGTTATAATTGAACCACCAAAAAAACATTGACTATAAGATTTAGTACATTTATACTGAACAAAGTAAAAAGGAATATTACATCAATCAAATATCTTATCAATCAATTCACAAACACAATCAACTATTACATCAAAACGGAAAATTCAATAAATTAACAAAGTGAAATGATTTACTTAACACAAAAAACTATGTTAATACAACATAAGAAATCCTAAAAAAATTCACTTAACATTCTTATATCGTTAATCAAGTTTTATTTTAAGAACCTAAAAGAAAGAATAAGTAAAAAAAATTAATAAAAGAAGGGTTAAGTGATAGAGGCTTAACCTACGAAATTTAGCCAAAAAAATATTTAACGTTCAAAATTTTACCCCTATTTATGCCCAAAAAGACTAGAAATTATGTTCGAAAAAAATAAATCAAGCACGCATTGCGTGCATAATTATTTGCTAGCCTTATCTAAATGACCACCTCTAAAAGTGGTTTCTTTTACTAAGAGACCACTGAGCTAGAAATCGCCTTTTAGGTAGTCTGTACTCTGCATTTGGTTCGTAAAATATAAGTATGAGGTATGGGTTTGGAATAGGCTAAACCCGTACCAAGTGTTTGGTTGGTCAAATTCTAATTTCAAAACCAATACCTTAAACCCATGAAGTATGGGGTTTAGAAACCCAGAGGGGAGGTAAGTTTGGCTTATACCAACCCCTAGGTATCAATCTATACTAATATATTAAAAGGCGTTCCTAAACAAGGAACGGTGCCACGTGGCACTCACCCTAAGGGCGTTTTACTCCATGTGATCCACATACAATTAAAAAAAATTAGAAATTACATAGTATAAGGTTCAATTCCGTGATCACATGTTTATATACTAAAGTCTTAACCACTAGACCAAGTGATATTTAGTGTTATCATCTTAAAGTATAATATTAATAAATGAACATTTTCCTTATAAAAGGAGAGAGAGAGATATTGTTGGTAAAAAAAGAAGCATCGTCATCTTCTCCATCCAATTGATTACGAAAACTACATGTCTTTATTGTCGTCAATCATTCCTCTTTTCTAATGTGAAACCTACTTTGTAATAAAAAAAATTGTCCTTCCAATTGTTGTTTTTCTCCAGCATCTCCAGCATCGTTAGATGTTAATTGTTTTCTTTTTTTATTTTTTCAAGGTATCGCGAAGTATAATTCTTTTCTACTGCATCTACACAACAATTGTTGTGTTAAATGTTCTCTTTTCTATTTTTTTCAGTGGAAGGTAAGAAATTATATCGTGAATAATGTTTTCTTTTCTACTTTTTTGCAGGGAAGTTAAGGGGGTTTTGGTGGTCTCTATACATGATTTTTTGTAGTAATGTTAGTTTATGATTTATGTTACTATATAGTGAAGTCAATGACAAGTCGAGTTATCAACAACCAACAAGTCGGGTAAAATCGGATAACATGTTGCAACATGTCAGGTAAAACTAGATACCAAGTCGCAACAGATCTAGTAAAATCAGGTAACGGGTTGCAACAGGTCGGAGTAATAATAGGTTGGGTTGAGTTATAATTGGTTTCAGGTCCTAATCACGTCAAGTGTCGAATTGGGTTCGGATCGTTGTCAGATCACATCACTTCAGTTATCGGTATTTTTTGGGCGGGTGTCGGTTCAGGTTCAGGTCATGGAGTATTGGGTCAAGATCATTATCAGTTATTATCAGGTCGGGTACAGGTCAGGTTATAGGTAACCTATTTTAGATGAAAAGAACGCTATTGAAAAATATAGTATAATGAAGTAATAGCTCTGAACTGAAATAGGGTCTTCCCTTTTTTTTTGGTAAATAAACGAGCAATCAATTAAAGCCAATAGAGTCAGCCTCCTGATCAAACGAACCAGGAGGAAAGAAGTTGTGATGTGCCATATTACAATTTTGCTTGTCTAAAAGATAATAACTAATACAATCCGGAGGGGGATGATACAAAATGCTAACAAAGTTAGGCCCCTCAATGTTGTTCCTAGCACTCCTTGCTACAGCATCCGCAAGGACATTAGTTGCTCTTCCTTCATGCTCGAGCGTGACGCCTGACAATCCTTGGAGCAACTCCCTACAACCACGGATCAGAGGAGATACATTGGGGATACCTGCATTAGTTACTAAAATGGCAGAAATTGCATTACTACAATCAAATACAATGATGTAATTTTCCCACTGATTACGTTTGATCCACTCAAGTGACATGAAGATGGCTTGAATCTCAGCTTCCAATGCATCCCTAGTGAAGGAAGCCATACACACACCTTCAACCCAGTTTCCCATGTAATCTCTACAAACTGCAGCCAAGGAAGCTTTTTTTTATTCAATAAGAAATGAGCCATCCGTGTTGATTTTAAAGAAAGGTTGGCGAGGGGAGGACCAAGTGGGAGGGGGTGAGGGATTGGGAGCTTTACCCACCTTATGTTGGCTTTGAGAATAAAACCATTCGGTGGCGGCCCAATGAGAATTTTTGAGAAGGACAACAGATGGAATGTTTTTCTTAGAGAAAGCCCAAGCGTTTCGTCTTAGCCATAAACCCCAAATTATGAAGATGAAGCAGACATTATTATGGGTCGGAGAATTTGGGTTATGGGTACAGTCAGTGGCATTGGATTTTAGCCAATCTTTAAAGGAAAGAGAGGCTCGAAGGAACCTCATTTCATTCTGCCAAAATTCGGTTGCACGTTGGCAATATCTGAGGATATGTTCCATATCCTCCACCTTGTCCGGACAGAAAGGGCAATATTTATGTGTTGAGTCCATAATCCAGCTTAGGTTCTTATCTAGTTGGCATTCTCTCCCACCAAACTTGCCATAGAAATAATTTTTGTTTTGGGTAGGCCGGAGTATGCCAAATCTAGTCCCAGGACTCCCCCCTATCCTCGGTATTGAAGTGTTCATAGGCTTTCTTTGAGCAGAAGGATCCTAGGTGGGTCCAGAGAGAGAAGGTGGAGTCACGGTGCATACTAAACTTTATCGAACGGACCCTATCTAAGGTATGGGGGGGAAGGTGGAATGAAGATATTGCAGATATGTCATTGGACTTGATCCTATTCAAAAGTACATCATTTTTATTTTCTAGAAGGGGGCCATGAATTTAGGATCGAAGGTTTTCACCATTCAACCACTTGTCATGCCATAACTTAATGGCTTCCACATTGCCAATATTCCAAGCTAGACTATGCTTATATACATCCCGTCCCACCCCTATACTTTTCCACACATGAGAGCCCTTTTTAAAGTTTGTTGGTTCATTTTTCTTATTCACATACTTCTCATGCATAATAGAGGACACCCAAGATTGGTCGTTGTCCAACTTCCAACAAAGGCGAGCAAGGCTAACAAGATTAATTGTTCAATTTAGATGAAGTCCCAAACCCCCCGTGTTTTTCTCATCACAAATTTTCCTCCAAGCTATCCAAGTTATTTTCCTTTTCTCATCTGTGCTATCCCAAAAGAAATTACTGCATATTGAGTCCAATTTTTTTGAGATGGAGATTGGAAAGTCAATGGTATGCATGAAGTAGCGGGGAATAGCTTGGAGAGTTGAACTTATAAGGATGGCTCTACCCGCTTTAGATTAGCTTTCCAAGAAGAAAGCTTAGAGGAAACCTTATCAATTATAAAACTGAGCTTGTTCTTTGAGGGCTTTTTATGACACAATGGAAAGCCTAGATAGGTACCAAGATCTTTTGTGCTAAGAATATTTAGTTCTTGCTCAAATTCATCCCGCATTTCGATGGAGGTGTTTGGAGAGAAATAAAGCATACTCTTAGCCTCGTTAGCCTTTTGACCCGAAAGGTTAAAGAAAGATTGTAAAATTGATTTCATTGTATCAAGAGTAGAAAGAGAGGCCTCACCAAACAAAAGAATGTCGTCGGCAAATAAAAGGTGAGAAATCTCAGTCACTCCGCCTCTAACTTTAAAAGGCTTCCAATTTTTGGCCGCACAAGCCTCATGAATTCTTCTAGAAAGAAATTCTAAGCAAATAATAAGAGATAGGGGGAGAGTGGATCCTCTTGCCTAATGCCCCTCGAAGGGTTGAAAGGGGTGGTTCTTTTGACATTCACTTGAATTGAAGTTGGCCCCGAGGCCACACATAATCAACTTAATAGAGTCATGGTTAAAGTGAAGACATTTTAAGCAATGCTCTATAAATGGCCATTCGAGCCTATCATAGGCCTTCTCAAGGTCAAGATTAAGGGTAAAGAGACCTACTTTTCCTTTCTTTTTATTCATGGAATGGAGAATTTCCGAAGCGAGAATGAAGTTTACTTCTAAACCCCGCCCCGAAATGAAGCTGTTTTGATTAGGATATATAAAATTATTAAGGTGAGGCCTTAACCTTTGGACTAGGATCTTTGTGACCATCTTATAACTAGTATTGACTAAGCTAATAGGACGGAAGTTATTCATTCTTAAAGGGTTAGCAATCTTTGGGATAAGAGAAATAAGAGTTGTGTTCATAGATTTTGGCATAGATAGAGATTGAAAAATGTTGCTAACCATATCAAGACACTCATTCTTTATGCTTTCCCAAAAATGATGAAAAAAGTAGGCATGGTACCCATCATCCCCCGGAGCCTTAAAACCCCCTATAGATTAGATAGCATCCTTAACTTCTTGCATATTAGGTACCTGACTAGAGTTAAAAGACTCAAGGGACGTGATGTTTGTAATATTAGAAAAGGAGTTTTGAGACAGATCACTAGAGAAAGGTTCATATAGTAAGTTCTGATCATCTCATTAATATCGTTAAGATCAGTTATATTGTTCCCCACATCATCCTTTAAGAGCAAAATTTTATTCGCTTTTCGTCTAAAAATAGTCGAGAGGTGGAAATAGTGGGTATTACGGTCCCCTTCTAGAATCCAGTTTGTACGAGATCTTAAGTGTCAATACTCTTCTTCTTGATCAAGAATTTTATTTAAGTCCTTGGTTAGGCCTGCTTCTAAATCAAAAAGGAAGGGGTTGAACGGGTCCTGTTCTAGGGCTTTTGGGCCCCTCAAGTCTGGCCTCAATTCTCTTTTTTGTTTTAGTAATGTTATCATGGTCTTTGACCCAGGAGGGGATATCCGTACTAAGTTGAAGGAGATTTTGAGGGAGATGGTTATTGTACCCAGCCCACTGGTTCCTCACCCAAGGGTCAAACAACGGATCTTGCAGCCATAAGGTTTCAAATTTAAAGAATTTGGGGCTTTTAAACTGGGCCTGGTGTTTGAGTACAAGGAGGACCGGGTTGTGGTCCGATGACAGACGAGGCAGATTATGCACATAAGCTTCCGAAAAAATTGGGGACCAAGAAGCGGAGGCCCAACACCTATCCAACCTTTCAAAAATTGGATAACTCTTTCTTTTATTAAACCAAGTGTATTTGCTTCTTATAAACCCCAAGTCATAGAGATTACAATCATTCATTGTTTCAGTATATTTTATCATTTTGTACTCTTTAGGCCTATTCCCCCCAATCTTTTCATGAGAGTGAGTGACTTCGTTGAAATCTCCAAGTACCAACCAAGGGAGACTAACATTTTTGGAGGTATTAATCAAATTATTCCAAATTTCCAGTCGGCCATTATATGTAGTATTGGCATAAATGGCAAAAATAAAGAAAGGAAGAGAGTTTTTTACCTGAATCACCCCAAGAAGCGCGCGGTCCTCCTTAGCTACGGTGGTGAAGGAGTGAAGCCCTTCATTCCATAGCATACAAATTCCTCCAGTAAATCCGACCGGTTCCACAGTCTCGAAAGAGTTGAAGGGCAAGCTACTAACTATCTCTTCCATGTTCTCCCGAGCAACCTTAGTTTCCGTAATTATAACTATCATTGGATCCTGATCCCTGATCAATTGCCTAATGTTTCTTCGAAATCCCTGCCTCGCAACCCCTATAGTGTTCCAAAGAAGAATCGACATACCCGGGTTGAGAGGAGGAAAGTTTAGAACCTCCGCCAACACCTCCGGGTGAAGATGAGTGTTCAAGGTTACCATACGCTGGGCCTTGGAGCTGAATAATATGTCGAAGTTCACTTTGATTTTCATCCCCGACATGCGTTCTCCACTGTCCTTCGAGTGACCCCAAGCAAGTTTTAGGTTGAGTTGGGTGCAAGGTTTCATCAACCTTACCCATTTGACGTTGTCGGTTTCGCTTGCCGCTTGCACCATTAGCCAATTCTTTGTAATTGACAGGGATTTTCGCTCTTGCGGAAGCACGGGTACGGGGTCGGCGAGAAATTGAAGTTCCCATGGTAGGACTTCGTAGGAGAAGTCGGCCACCATCTTTGTTAGCCACCATCGCATGAATATTCCGATCAGGTTTGAGATCTTGTTGATATCCGCGGGGCAAGGGAGGTGTGCTGGCACCAGCCTCCCCGGCTCCTCCGGATACACCATCATCATATTCTGATATCTTGCAGTAGTGGTTTCTGGTTTGAGGATTAACTCCCTTAAGATCCAAGGGTAGACTCTGTACCAATTTTGGAGGGAGTCGATGGAGTAGTAACTGTACCTGTTGATCCATACTTCCGGGAACGTTAGATGGGGTCGGGTTTTTGTAGTGATTGAGGTGGCTTGAGAGAGAATAACGTGGATAGGTTTTGGAAATTTCAGAGGGGGTATGATGAAGCCCCTGGTGTATGTTGGGTCTGACAGATGGGGGGATAATGCAGGGTCCTTCTCTTCGGCAGGAAAAGGAGAAGCCATGGTTTTTTTGTTGGGTATTTTCGAATTGGGAGGAAAGAAGATGAGATAGAGATTTTGGTATGGAGATCTTAAAGGGAGGTAAACCCCCCTCAATATTAGCAAACACGATATGAGGAGACGTGTTCAGGATTTTTGGAAAAGTAGTAGTTGTAGTTACTTCCAGAGGAAGCGCTGGAAGAGAGAGGGGTGATTTGACAATATTGGCTTGAGTATTTATGGCTCTTTCACCATCCTCAAGAATGATCAGAGCAGAGGGGGTGTTCAGCGCAGTAAAAGAGTTTCTCAAAACTCAATCCCCATGTAATCTTGGAGATATCGTTGGTTTTTGGACCCACTTTTGAGGGGGTAGGGCCAAACCAATGGGTAAGGACCGAGAGTTTCTATTTTGAACCAAAGTCCATGCTTCTTTCCCTGGAGAGAATTGAGTGTGCAATTTTTTTGGATTGCTTGTGGGTTGACTTTCCTTCATCAAAACTTTTGACGCCAGTGGGGATTTTTCTTTGGCCAGGCAATCCACCCTGTGCCTGTTGACATGCCCACATTTTTCACACAGCACAGGCCACTCTTTGTATTTAATTTCCTGTTTAATGCTGCCCAGCCAAATTGCATCTTTTTTCTTTTTAGATATGTCCATCATAATGAGGATGCGTCCAAACCTCATTCTGTTGTCATTTATGGCCTTTAGGTCTGCTTTGATGAACACACCCAATTTATTGCCTATTTGCATCATAATTTTCCCACATAGGAATTCCACTAAAAGCTCATGGAGTTCCACCCAGACCGGAAAGTGAACTACTTGCGCCGATGAAGCTTGGAAGCCTGGAGTCCATTTCTAAATTGACAAAAAGGAGCCATTTATGAACCAAGGTCCATTTGATAGAACTCTTTCAGACTCGGACAGGGAGGGTAGTTTTGCAATGAAAAACCCCTTCCCTATAGGGATTATTGTGCATGGGGTAGATAGCGACCATAATTTCTTTAAGGACTTGGAGATGTAATCAAAGGAGAAGGATTTACCATAAACCTTAATGATGATTGCACAAGCCCAAGGATCACAAAGAGCCTTGTAATCTGAGCCAGATATTGGGAGGAAAGCTTCGTTTTCCTCATTAAACGATGCCGGAGGAGTGGAACTTACCGGAGTTTGACCCACGAAACCAACTTTGGAAACCAAGGAGTCTTTAAACGATTTCGGAGATGTAGCGGCTTGCACTTCGGCCCTTCAAAGCCCTGGAGAAACCCGCCGAGATACTTGGAGACGCACAAGGGGGAGACGAGGAAGAGAGAGGGGGGGGGGGGGAGGGTCGGGGAGGCTTATTTTGTGTGGGAGGAGAGGGAGGGGGAGAGGGGAAAACATTTTTACACATCCGGGTCTTCCCTTTATAGAGTAACAAAAGATCAGCATCATCGTACTGACATGAAAATGAAGGTGATAAATTGGATGTACTACACTTGCCATTGTCAAGTCCAATCCAAAATATTTATACGCATTTTTTTTCCCCAATCCAATCTACTTTTTTTCACAATTTTTGGTCCACTACTTCAGGAAACTTAATACTAGCTTTTCCCAATCCAATCTAGTGCAATAAACTTGGATTGAGCTGGAGTACATTCACTAGATGATTAATTGTGATGTTCAACAGAGGTTGATAAACTGATGGGCTTTTACATGCCAATTGCAACTTAAATTGTCCACGGTACTACCCAATAATCTAGTATTTTTTTCGCTTAGAATTATGTCAACTGACCAATACACAATAAACATAATGAAGGTAATATGCACCATTTGTTGTTCAAAAGAAAGCTACCCAAAGTATCAAATAAACCAAATTGATCCCCTGATCACCAACAATCTTGTAATTCTAAACTAATATATTTACTTCAAGTTCTTGTTTGATCTAACAGGACCACAGACTCCTTTTAAGCTTGGTGATTTCTGATGAGGAGAAGACAAACTACACTTGTTACTAACCTTGCTAAACCCACTACTAGTTGCTTCACTATTGATAGAAGACATTGGTGAAAATTTGTTCTTGTAAGGTGAATCGCCATCGGAATAAGCCTCGAAATGTAGAGGCTTTAACCTTGGAGAGGTCGATGATCTTGTTTTCGCTTTAGCAGATTCAGTCGCAGCCATGTAAGTTGGAAGATTTGTAGGAGAATTTGCAGGTAATAAATTGTCTTCATCATAGGAATTTTGCTTCTTATGTTTATGGAATGATCTTCGAGATAAATATGCCATATGATCAAAGTTGTTGACACAATCTGAGCTCCTCAGTTTATGTTGCTTTCCTCCAAGTTGGTCTTCTTTCTTTGAGACTTCATCACTAACATACTGCTCTAGCCAGTACCTAAGTCTACCTTGAGTAACGCCATCTTCTGAATCTGCGGAATGCTGAGAGCCAAAACAAACAAAAAAACCCTACTTCTTTGAGCACTTAGATTTTTGCAACAAGGTTAACTAAAAGGAAAAATTGACGTGGACAATAATCACAATTTTCACCCGTCTTCTCAAAATAATATCCGCATATTATTTAGGTATCTAATCTCAAGTTTGTAGTAGGGATCTTCTGAACATAATCCAAACTGTTATTTTTGCGTTTATTTATCCATTTACAGTTCGGATTATTTTGAAGAGGTCCTTCAAAACTAAGGATTATTCCAAAACAATCAAATGTTTTGATTACTTTAAGAAAATAGGTGAAACTTGAGATTATTATGTCAACTTTTCTTAAAGAAAAAGAAAGTATTAAACAAGATATGTACCCTGTGATTGAAAGAATATGCTTTAACCCTTTTGCTTCTCAGAATGGCCTCTCTCTTTCTCAAAATAATGTCAATCTCCTCTTCTTTTGTGAGAAGCTCATTATCCAACCTTCTTAATCTACAGAGTTGTATCTGCATTGTTTGTCACACCATTTAATAATCATATCACAAGCAAAAAAAATTCATAGCTTAACAGAACCTTTTGTTTTTATGAAGAAAAAGAAAAATAGTAATGAGCTATTTCCAATTGTTCATGCAGTCTGATGAACGAATAGGAAGTGATGCATGTAGTCAGGCCCGTAGCAAGGGGTGTGCAAAGTGCCCCCTTGCACAGGGCCCCAATCTAAAAAAAAAATTGGTTAAATTTGGAGGGCCCAAAGGAAAGACTAGCCCACTGCTTTGTAGCTTCATTAGTCACGCCTTCTTCCTCAGACTTCACGCTTCAATCCTCAAACTTCACGCTTCAATCTTCAGACTTTCCTACTTATCATGCCATTAATTAAGCAACTTTCCTCAAACTCCTCCCTCTATCTTGATTCACCTTCCTCAATCTTCAAGTCTTTCAATCTTCTTTGATTCTTATCAATTCTTTCTCGATTTTTTTCGGCTGTTCATCAATTCTCTTTATTATCTATGGAAAGTTGGGGTTTTTTTTCTCTCTCTAACGGGAAATTTTTTATTTTTACCCAATTTGAGATTGTCATTCATTATCAATGGCAAGCAACAATTAATTTTGATTTCTCCTAATTTCTTCATATCAAACGGCTAATTTTTTAGAGGTATATATAAAGGAGGAATTTTCAAGGTTCTTAATCATCTACTTCCCAATTCTCAATCGGGTTCATTGAAGTAAGTAGTATTTTGATTTTGATTTTTCTGCAATTATGCTTGTTTATGCTTGATTTTAATTTAATTTTAAAATTCGGTTATTTTTTCTGCAGTCAATTTTGTGTTCAACTATGTGGAATATCTGAATATGCTTGATTTAATTTTGATTATTGTTCTGCAATTACTTCTGATTTTTTTATTTTTATTATTATTTTTTGCAATTATAAATCTCTGTTACATTATTATTATTTTTTCTGCAATTATAAATCTCGAATCACTCTATTACATTATTTTTTCTGATTTTTCTGCAATTATAAATCTCGAATCACTCTCGTCTCTCGAATTACTTCTGATTTTTTATTTTTATTATTATATTTGTGGGATTGATTGAGATCAGTAAAAAGATGACAAGTTTAAGTAATAATCAAATCAAAGCAAAGTTTAGATGGAAAAAATCGAAAGAAAGATGAAAAAAGTAGGAAGAAAAAACGACAAGAATTTCCATTTTATTCATTAAGAAACACTACCAAAATCCTTTCTTTTACTAGGGAAAAAAGATGCAGGCCAAGACTTTCACTGAGGCATTTCGTCGAACAACTAAGATGAATTAGCAATGAAAGACCCCCCCCCCAATTGAGAGGAATTTGTAAAAATTACTGATGACCCACCTCAAAACGACAAGTTTAAGTATAACTTGTAAATGATGCATACAAAAACTGATTTTTTGACCATGAATTAACTTCTGCCATTTTTGTAGAACGCAACTGTGTTTTTTTTATAATGCTTCATAATGTTTATTTTGTTTTTTAATTTGTTATCTTAATAATCTTTTAATTTTCTGTGTTGAAGGTTAATTTTGTTTGAACGGAGTTGATTTCGAGATTGGAGAAATTTAATCACAGGATGTTATTGATATAAACTTCATCTCTCCAGGTTATATCAATCCATTTGGAACTCATATTTAATTGTTAAATTGTTGAAATCTTCTATGATTTTATAAATAATGGCCCCTAATACTAGAAAATATGATTCTGGATATGAAAAGCGTAAGAAAAGGAAAAAAAATGGAATTGTTGATTGAGTCTCAAAAAGGAGCTCTTGATAAATTCATCATCAAAGAATCACAAGTTACTAATGATAATGTTGAAAATGAAAGTGTTGATGTTCATGTTGAAAATGAAAATGTTGATGTTCATGTTGAAAATGAAAATGTTGATGTTCATGTTCATGTTGAATCTCCAATAAATCTTGAAAATGATATTGATGTTGAACATGTCCATGATGTGCCTATTGTGAATAATGATGTCAATGATATGCCTAACGGTAATCCTAGTGTTGATAATGTGCCTAATGATAATCCTACTTTTGGTAATGTGCCTAATGATACTCCTAATGTTGATGATGGGCCAATTGAGAATGATAATGTCAATGGTGAAAATATTGATAATATGCATAATGACAATGTCGATCCATGTGAGCCTAGTTATATGCCTGATATATATGATCCAAGAGTTTGGGATGGTCTCAATTCTAAAATGATTGATCTATTAGTGCAAAAGGGACCTAAAAGAGATTATTCTATTGTGAAAGGTCCTAAAGATAAATTCTCTTGGCGATTTACCGCTAATTTATATACTAGAGTTTTATCAAATGGTGAGAAATGTGATAGGGATTGGCTAGTTTATTCAAAAGAGCTTGATAGAGTTTTTTGTTTTTGCTGCAAATTATTTAAAAAAGGAATTGGTAGGGGTCAATTAACAAATGAAGGCTTTTCTAATTGGGGTCATATTGGCATAAGACTTAAAGAACATGAGACAAGCATGGATCATGTTAAAAATATGACCACTTGGTATGAGTTGCATATAAGATTTCAAAAGAATCAAACTATTGATAAGACAACTCAAAGATTAATTGAGAAAGAAAAGGATCATTGGAAAAAAGTGTTGCAAAGAATTATTTCAGTTGTCAAATTTTTGGCTAAACATAATTTAGCATTCCGTGGTTCTAATGGGAAACTCTACCAAAAAAGTAATGGTAATTTTTTGGGCTTAATTGAGATGTTGGCAGAGTTTGACCCAATTGTCCAAGAACATGTCAAGCGTATTACTAATAATGAGACAATATCATTATCTTGGTCATACCATCCACAATGAGTTGATACTTTTACTCGGTTCTGCAATTAAAACTGAAATTATTAAGCAAATTAAACAAGCAAAATATTTTTCAGTGATACTTGATTGTACTCCTGATGTTAGCCATCAAGAACAAATGACTTTGATATTGAGATATGTCAATGTTTCTGCAAATCCTGTTTGCATTGAGGAATCTTTCTTAGGATTTTTGAATGTAATTAATACAACTGGACAAGGGCTTTTTGATGTTTTAATAAATGAGTTGAAAAATCTTGATCTTGATGTAATGGATGTGAGAGGCCAAGGTTATGATAATGGATCAAATATGAAAGGCAAACATCAAGGAGTTCAAAAGAAATTGTTGGATTTGAATTCTAGAGCTTTTTATACATCTTGTGGTTGTCATAGCCTAAACTTGACATTATGTGACATGGCCAACTCATGTAGTAAAGCTAGAGATTTTTTTGGAGTCATTCAACGCATATATACAATTTTTGCAGCTTCTACTAAGAGATGGCAAATTTTGAAAGACAATGTGAAAAAAAGAACTCCTAAATCTTTATCCTCTACTCGTTGGGAGAGTCGGTTAGAAAGTGTTGAGGCTATTAGATTTCAAATGTCAGACTTACGAGAAGTTTTACTTGAAGTAGGTGATTGTGATAATGATTCCAAAATAAAAAGTGAAGCTAAATCCTTAGCAAATAATGAGCTTGGTGATTTTGAGTTTTTAATTGCAATAATAATTTGGTATGACATATTATGTGCAATTAATTCGGTAAGCAAGCTTTTACAATCAAAGGATATGCAAATTGATGTGGCTATGAGAAAAATAAGGGGTTTGATTTGTTTTTTTGAGAAGTATAGAGAGAATGGTTTTGAAAATGCCTTGGATAGTGCTAAAAAACTTGCAGTGGAAATGGATATTAATCCTATCTTTCTACAAAGGCGTGAAATTCGAAGAAAAAAACATTTTGATGATAATCCAAGCACATTATCAAATGCTTCATTATCTGCACAAGAATCCTTTAGAGTAAATTACTTTCTTTACATTGTTGATCAAGCAATCAGCTCTCTTAATAAGAGGTTTGAGCAATTTGAGGAATATGAAAGTATATTTGGTTTCTTATTCACTTCTCATAATTTGAAGTCATTGGATGATTTGAGTTTAAAGTCTTCATGTATTAAACTTGAAAATGCACTGAAATCTAATGATCAATCTGATATTGATGGGAATGAATTATTTGTGGAGTTGAAGTTGGTTAGGGAAATTTTGTCCGACGACATAGAAGGACCTCTTGACATTTTGAACTTAGTAAAAGATTTGTATTGGTGTCCTAATGCAAGTGTTGCTTATAGAATTTTGTTGACTATTCCTGTAACTGTTGCATCTATAGAAAGAAGTTTCTCAAAGTTGAAGCTATTGAAGTCATATCTTCGTTCAACAATGTTACAAGAGAGACTTAATGGATTGACGTTGATAGCAATTGAGAATGATCTTTTGGAGAAAGTAGAATATGAAGATTTAATTGATAATTTTGCTTCAAAGAATGCTACGAGAACCGCACTTTTTAGATAGAAGGTTGTTATAAAGTTTAATTTGTATTGATTTGCTATTATTGATTTGAATAATAATTTGAATATTTTGGTATTTAAAAAAGATGTTTGTTATGTTGAAAATGAATATATATATGTATAGGGCCCAATTTCAATTTCAGAACAGGGCCCCATAAATCACTAAGACAGCCCTGCATGTAGTCCTAGTTCACTTATTGAGAACCCTCCTATAGATTTAGGTTCCGTTTGTTTTGGAGGAAAACGTTTTCCTAGAAAACGATTTTCCCCATTTTCTGTTGTTTGGTTAGACAGGGGATTTAAAAAGGAAACTAAGGTAGAAAATAGTTCTCCATCCCTTTGTAAACACTGTTCTCCATAATTTAAAGGAAAACTATTTTCATCCACTCTCTCATTTCCAACATCTCCATTTTCCAACTTAATAGTTTTCCATCAAACCAAATAAAAAATATAAAAAATAATACTCATTTGCATTTTCCTCTGGAAACCCATTTTCCTTGAAAAATATTTTCCATCAAACCCAACGAACCCTTAACTAGATTTTTTGGTAGTGTAAATGTTAAGTATTAATCTTGGGCAATGTTTTTCTGGCTCTAGGCAAATCATCGATAGGCCGAAAACATGTTTTATTATCTAATTTAGCTTTAGATCCAAAAAAGCTTAGATTGGCTCAGCCCTTATTTTCTGAGTTTGGGTAGAAAAGTCCGGCCCAAAACTGAGGCTCAACTTCATTCCTTCCACTGGAATGAACCACTTATCGATGACAAAATTACATGGGTCATATTGTGTTTCACAAATGTCATTTCATCAGGGAGAAATTAGACATGACAAGTGTGACCTAGATTCATTTGAACATTAATGTAATTTTTCATACTATTAGAGCGAAAAATGTTGATCTAATCTCAGTCTCAAAAGGGAGGCATTTTCGAAGAATGCAAGATAAAGAGAATTGGCATATTTGTTTCGAGCATGAAGCCCAACCGAATTGATTTCCTCAAAAGGAGGATATTGGCCTATTGAGGATGTTATGGATTCACAGGGGATAGTTAAGAATAATAACTCAAATGAGAGTTTGTGCCATATTGAAGAACAAGTTGAAGGATTTCTAATACATATATGTGGCGGCCTAGGTCAATTATCTTAGGACAATGAAGCTTTATCGGGCTTCTATGTGGTTCACTCTTTTCAAGCAAACGCCTATTTGTGCAAGTTATCTGCCTCTTTTCTATATCTAACTAGTTTTTAGGCTCGGGCTATGCCCCGGGTAATTATAATATTCATTTATTAGCATTTTACTTTATGAATATAATACCAAATATTACTTGGTTTGGTGGTTAAGACTTTAGTGTATAAGCTTGAGGTCAAGGGATCAAATCTTATACGATGCATTTTCTATTTCGTTTTTTTATTGTATGCGTGTTTACATAAAGTAAACATTCTAAGGGATAGCGCCGCGTGGCGTAGTTCATTGCTTAGGAACGCCTTTTAATATATTAGGAGTTTTTTGTCAAGAGGGACCTTTTAAAACATTTTAGTTGTGAGCAGGGACCCAATTTTTTTTTTTATTGTGAGACAGTACCTTTTAAAATATTTTGGTTGTTATTTGGGACCCGAAGCCCATTTTTCGGCATAAATGTCAACATTCCGGCATTGACTTCATTTAGCTCCCCCCTCTCTTTCCTAAACCTCAAGCGTGAAACTCAATTCCCCTCTTTTTCCACTTTGAGTTTGGCATATTGGGGGTGTTAATGGAGGGAAGAATGAGGGAGCAGAAATAAGGAAAAGGTGGGGGTTTTAATGGAGAGTGGAATGGGAGAAAGAGGTTGGGGTTCACGCGTGAGAAGTAAGGAAAAGGGTGGTCAATTTAAGTGAAAAAGGTGGGTCAATGCCGGAATGTTGACTTTTATGCCGGAAAATGAGTTTCGTGTCCTAAATAACAACCAAAATATTTTAAAAAACCCCATCTCACAATTTTTTTTTTTTTTTTGGATACCTGCTCACAACCAAAATATTTTAAAAGGTCCCTTTTGACAAAAAGTTCATATATTAGCATAGATATGCACCTTTGACCATCGACATCTTTGGTTACATATTAAAATATTATAGAATGCTTATATTTTGAAATACGCATTAAATGTATCTGACAACATCATAATCCACACGTGATAATTGTTTGTAATATATATTCTCTATTTTAATGTAATTGTAACACTTTCCTTTGGACTATGTTTTAAAACAACTACAATATTACATTATTAATTTGGTTAATAGGTTTTTTGTATCTCTTTTTTTCTGCAAAGGTGTTCCTATCAAAGGAACGGTGTCACATGACACTCTTCTCAAACTTCTAATACACATGTTTATGATCTCATTTAAAAATATTAACAATGTGTAGCTACTAGGAATCGAACACATGACCTTTCAAATGAAATGTAAGAGTTTAACCACCAATCCACTATAATTTCGATGTTTAATGTTTCAAAGTAAAACATAATAAAGTCTTATAATTATATGTAACTATGAAGACATTGACAAGCTTTTTGATCTCTAACACTTTTATTAAGGTAATAACATTCTCTTACCCCAATTCCATTGACATTGTTGTTTTTATCTCCAATTACTTGGAACTTTATTTTTAAAACAACTTATCATGCAGTAACATCCATTTTCTAATTTCACAGTAGACAAAAAATTACGAAAAGCTAATAAAAACAATTATGAAACTTATGAATAATAATATATTTGATAATTGTAACAGCCTTGGGCACATTGCCCGAGCCAAAAATACTAGTTTTGAAACGAAAGAAGTATATCGTTTTTAAGAAAAAGGCATGGTAAAAATATGTAATATATACTTATTTATCATTGTTTGTCCTACTAAATTATCACTAAATTTAAGTTAAAACGGATTTTAATATATTATGAAAGAAGTATATCGTTTTTAAAAAAAAGGCATGGTAAATATATGTAATATATACTTATTTATCATTGTTTGTCCTACTGAATTATCACTAAATTTAAGTTAAAACGGATTTTAATATATTAACTAGTGTTTAGGCCCGGGCGATGCCCCGGGTTTTCTCTGTGCTACAATTTAGTAGTAGTTAAATAAGTCATCTCATACTCATTTAAAAAAGTAATCTCATTCATTATATGAATTTTAAAAGTTTTCCATTCATATATCATCATTAATTTTGATTAAATAAGCAATAATAATATGATGGTTGGATCCCTTTCTTTCATACTTGAGGTTGTGGGTTCGAATCTTCACGTGAACAAAATTGTCACACACCAAATAGAGCATGGAACTATCACTTTGTGCCAACAATTGTTTGTCCTACTAAATTATCACTAAATTTAAGTTAAAATGGATTTTAATATATTAATTAATGTACTAAATTGCATAGAAGGAAGATGAAAAAGCAGGACACCAATTTGTCACCCACCAAATAGAGCATGGGACTATCACTTTGTGCCAAAAACAAAAGTATACAAATCATATCGAATGCATAATGTTCATGACCAGATATAACTTCACCTTTGGTCCCCAATAAACTTCTTTGACTTTGAGACCTTTATCAAGATTGCTTTATAAGAGGACCAACATTGGTGTTCTCCAAGGAAAGAGAAAATGGAGAGCCAATTCTACCCCAACATTGGTGCTCTTCAGGTGCTCTCCATTCGCTCTCCATGTAGAGAACTTGGAGAAACGCTCTCCTCCAAGAGCATTGAGAGAGCATGCTCTTGGCATAGTATGATGACACATGTCATTGAAAATATTAAAAATAATAGGAATTAAAGATAATAATAAATTGGAGAGTCATACTATTGTTAGCAATTTTTAAAGGGGTGATCGTAAGGAGAGAGAAAGTTAAAAATGGGTTGGAGAGTAATCTTGTAGAGCTATATTGATGTTGGTGCTCTTACCAAAATAAAGTAATTTTCTTTAAAAGCCTTGCCAAATAAGCCACACTAGAGTAATAGTGTAAAAAAAATTAGACATTTGTAGTATTTGATTCTTTAATTTCACAAATTTTATTAGAAATGTGGAACCTTTTATATGGTGATTAAGGGATTGTTCGCCTCAATTTATTAAAATAAGTTTCAGCAAAAATAAGGTACTCCTAATTTTTAATAATAGCTTCATTTACCTATATATGACAAGCAACACTTGATAATTAATAGTTGGCTAGTTTAAGTTTTCAGATGAAAAGCCAAAAGCCTAGTTTAATGAAATGCAAATTCTTATATGCTGTTAGACACCCCCATTAGTTGATGGTGTACTCAGTCCTCATATAAGGTTAGCTATTATATCTTGAGGTTACTAATTAATATATTAGGTTACTTATAATTGTTGGAGTTACTTATTGATATAGTGTGGGTTACTTATAATTATTTGGGTCACTTATGTTTCTTGTTGGGTTACTTGTCTAGAAAGTATTAGGAATTACTTACTAATATACTAAGGGTTACTTATAATTATTGGGGTCACTTATTAATCATTAGAGGTTATTTATAATTATTGGGTTTACTTATAATAGTTGGTGTTACTTGTCTTAGAGATTATTACGGGTTAATTTTATCTTAGTATATTTAGTTTGTCTTTCACGCGTGCGGCCGTATGGTTTGTGAATCATGAGGTCAGCCAGGGAGAAAACGTAACGGTAAGGAAAAGATGGAAAAAAAACACAGCCTAACACTTTCTATTATAATCAATCAGTTCCATCGGTAATGTCATAAAAGAAGGATTTTGCTATTTGACGCCCTAAAATTTCCTATTAACGCCCTAAATACAGTATTTTTATACTTAGTCCATATACCATTATACCTCCATTTCTTTTCTCTCTCCTCCTTTTCCCCACTTCACCTTCCCCTCCCCCCTTCTTCCACACCATGACAGCCACACCACTGTCGAACTCCATCATCACCGCCGTACCACCACCACTGCCGTCGACGTCATCGCCACCGTACACCACCATGAAACCGGATAAGAACAACCGGCAGCCCTATTATCGAAGTTGGGAGACTGATTTTTTTTATAAAAAAAAAATTGAGAGGCGTCCACCATGGACGCCCCCACCACGGGCGAGGTGCCTACCATGGACGCCCCACCACGGGGTGAGGCGCCTATCATGGACGCCGCCACGGTGGTGGGCCATCCATGGTGGACGCCGTGTGTTTTTTTTTCTTTAGAGAACACCACGGGCGCTCGCCATGGACGCCCACCACCGGTGGAGGCGTCCATGGCGTGCGCCTCACCATGTGGTGGATCGCTTTCCATGGACGCCTCCACCGGTGGTGGGGCGTCCAAAGTCGACGCCTCCCTTTTTTTTAAATCTAAGAAAACAGAGGAGAGAAGAAGGGTGAGTTATGGAGTCCTGGCACATGCCTTGTTCGGCCCGCCATTATTGGTCTTTAGATGCTGCTTGATCACTCTTCTGGTGAGGCTATAAGTTAATAGGTGTTACGGTTACATGCTTATGTACAGGGCCTTGAACAGTTGCAAATTTGTACCAGGTCAAAGTAGTATTCTTCATCATGTATTCGATACTGGATTACTCTCCTGATTGTGTTCAGTGGAATAGGAAGGTTTTGTTTGGTTTGAATGAGGAGTTTTTGAAATTGGAGAAGGAGATGGTGGTGACTGGTGGTGGTGTGGTGGGGAAGTGAGTTTTTGAAATTAGAGAAGGAGAAGGGGAAGTGAGTCAAGGGGAGGAGGAAAGAAAAGAAATGCAAGTATATAAATACGGTATAAAAATACCGTATTTAGGGCGTTATTAGGAAATTCTAGGGCATCGTTTAGCAACCCAGTAAAAGAATAGAGAAGTCATAAAAATTTATTTTAATTAGTAAAATTAAGTTTTAGTCCTTAAAATAATTAATTTTATTTGATAAAAGTCATTGCGATTCGATATAAGTACGGTTAAGCATCCTATTAGAATAATGTGACAATTTATTTTTGAAGAGACGTGGTAAAGTAAATCGAGTGAAGTTGGTCTTTAAACTTATAAAAACCTTAGAAAGCTCACACAGATCCCCTTCTCTCCCTTCTTTCCCTTTCTCTCCTAAACCCTAGCCTCTATTAGTGAATTTCAAAGGGGCTTCCATCGATTTTATCGGTGGATAACCCCACCGTAATTTTAATTTTCATTGTTGTTTAGCTTTGTTTATGTTCGTTCTTGTTTGAATAATACTTCCTCCTTTAAAGAGATGATCGTTTCTCCCTTGAAAGAAAGGGTTTATTCTCTTCTGCTTGGGAGAGACTTTAGTTTACTCCTTTGTTTCTAGATGAATTATCGTAATTTTGGATCATTGATGAAGAATTATGTGGCGTCGAAGCAGATTTCAGATCTACAATTTCAAGCAATGGTATCAAATTTAATTCTACTTCAAAACTACAACATATCGAAAGACCCCCTCGTTGAAAGTTGTATCAACAAATGATGTGGAAAGGGTATACTAATTATTAGATCTACTACTACAACGATCGTAGTTTTGCAAATTCAGAATTTTATTTGTTTAAAATTGTTATGTATTTGTTATTCCTGATTCCTATTGTAGATGTCGTATGACTATTTTATTAATGAATTAATTTTACTTTCAAAAAAAAAAACTTTTAAAAACCTTAATTACCCTCACTAGCTAGTCAATATTAAAGGTGAAATTTGTAGGTAAAAAAACCCTGCAGTAAAATCACCTTAAACTTACTGGAGTGGTCTAAATTTACCTTAGGATTTTCACATCTAAGATCCTGCAACTGCAACTCTCCGTCCTTGCCCCTTATCAATTGACATCTTTTAGCACAAACCTCCGATTGAATTTTTGCAATGGATTGCAAGCACTTCAATGTTGTCATGGCCTGCCTTCTCACAGCTCGCCCGCGAATGATCGCTTGAAGCTTCACGAACCCCTTCAACGCCCTCAACGCTTTCCTCGCCTACACCGAAATTTTCAAGTTCAATTTACCCATCATTTTAGAATGCACGAGATACCCTCGCATCAACCAATTAATATACTAGATGTATATAACCAAATGACCGAAAAGCAACGAAAACTGAGTATATACAAGGTGATCTAGGTGTAACAAAATGTATTTTGAGTTGCTTTATGATATAGTAAGTCCAAGTTTATTAAAAGATGCACAAGTAAATGTTCATATCCTCAAAAGAATACCACCTGTTTTTCCCGAACTTCACCTAAATTTTTTTGACTTACTGTCTACTTCTTTTGGTCCCCAAATCTAACCATGTTAAAACTAACAAGACTTGTCAAGATAATATTTTACAAAAATATATCCTAAATCTAGGAAGAGAATATTATGTGTATATTCTCTATCAATCCACAATATAGCTCATCTCGGATATGAACTGGATAGTCCTCGTTGTCTAATTACACGCAAAAGATTGTAAAAAGACGAGGCGATTGATAAAAGAAACTTACAAGATAACCGCGATAAGAAGTTTGAATCTTGATGGTAGCTAAACTTTTAACATGGCTTTCATACTGTGAAATTGACAAACTAAGATTGGCTTCATTTGAGATGATAATTTCTGAAAGTTTTGACAACTCATCTTGGCATCTGAAAACATCATCTTCTTCACATTTGCTCTGTTTTTTCTCTTCATCATCATGCTTTGTTATTTGTATTGGTTCATGTTGTGTTGTTGAAGGTGATGTTGATGGTGATGGCAATGTTTTTGTCCTTTTTAACCTTCCAAATAACCATCTTCTTCTCTTGATCTTTGTTCATTTTATACATTTTCCAAAAAAAAAGAAGCAATCAATACTAATATAGAAATCATATTCGGAGAAATTAATTAAGAGAAGTGAGGAAATTTGTTTACCTTTTGTTGTTGATGGTGATGTGTTTCTGGGAATAAGAGCCTTTTGATCAAACCCAACCAACTCCTCTTCTTAGACATCGGAAGAGATGAATCATTAGGAATTATATTTCTACAACTTACAACATGATGAATAATTTACATAATCTAGTAGTTCAGTCAGATGTTATATCACCAATTATCACCAACACTTGTCCTACATGTCTGGCTGTCCCTAAGATAGATATATTGACTTAGACCATCCCATAATATGTGACCAACAATAGTTGTAACTTGTAGTAATGTGTTGAAATTGACACGTCTCTTATAGTTTACTTCCCTTGTTTTCCTGAAATTGCAAATGTTGGACTTTTGTTGTTTAGCGATATTCACATTCTTCACTTTTTTTTTTAAATAAGGAAAGGAAAAACGAGGATTATCCTTAGCCATGGTTTGTCCATCCTAAAACATCCCTATGAATGATAAGGAAAAAGATAAGGATGGTGATAAACTTTATTTTCTTTCTGGTGAATTTGTGATACCCTTTGTGAGCCATAGATAAATAAATTTAAAAATACATCATATTAGGTAAAATGTTATCAGATTTATCTTAACGTATCTTTAGACAAGATTAAATATTTATAATTTTTATTAGTAAATAATTAAATATACGAATGGTTAAGAGTTTCCATTTGTAAAGCATACATATCAAGATATTGCAACTTAAGGGAAACATATGAAGTAATTCTACATGGCTTTCCATAAAATGATATTCACAAATAATCCCATGTTACTATCATTAATAGTTCCACTACGTAAATCAACAATCCACTTGAGGGTAGCTAAATCTATAAACGTGAGTGACGGAAATGATAGCAACACTAGTTCATTGAATTAAGTAGTTTATGATACTTTTCTCTTTGAGTTATATATTCTTTTCATTTCAATGAATTAAGGTTGGCCTAGTTGGTTAGTGTAGACACAAAATTGTGTCTCCCTATGAAGCACTCCAATGATGAAACATACCGTCGTCCTAATTGGTCATGTCCAAAGCAAGAGCAATCGAACAAGTTAAGCCCAGAAGCAATTCGAAAATATAAACTATATTTATTAGTTTAAAACAATTCAAACCCAATTTTAAAGCGCAATTAATTATTCCTGATAATTAATTGTATTTTTTAAATATTTTAATATTAACTATTCTTGATAATTAATATTTCGAAAATCGCTTTTTCATTCCTAAAGATAGGCCGATTTCGGATTTCAAAGGATAGATTTCATCAAAGGATAAAGAAGAATCTTAGATGTGCGTCTAGCGCATAGCTGTGTGTCTGGCGCATAGGATGTGTGTCACGTGCAAAGCGGTGCGCCAGGCACACTGTTTTATTTTATCCTTTCAATTTGTTTTCGTTTTCCTTTGCCTATAAATACCTCGAAACTTCGAACGACTTTTCACAATGCTTTCCTATGACTTCTACACATACTCTCAAACTGTAACACCCCGTAAATTTCACCCTTTATTTTTGGTGTTAGTTTATTTTAAAATGATTTTTTTTCGTAAAAATAAATAATTTATTATTTTCTCTAGATTAATGATTTTTATTCTTTATAATTTGGGAGCCGAATTATTATTTTATTATATGGTGTGTTAATGTGTGCATTATATTTATATTTATAATATAATTTATTAGAATTATTTTCATTATTAAGTATTTTCAAAGTTTAGGCGCGATTTAGGAATTTATCGATTTATCGCGTGACGGACTTTTGATGCGTGGACCTTGGATGACTTGGGCCGAAATCATCTTGGTGTACTTGGGCTTGGACAGCCGGCTATGGGGAGGGAGAAGGAAGAAGTTTCTCTTCTTTTATTTCATTTCTTTTAATTGATGACTCTTGGTAGTTTGTAACACCCATAACCCCCCTAATCATTTCTCCTAAACCCTTCATTTTTTCCTTGCTATAAAATTCTGATTTTTATTAAAAGAAGTTCAGCATCATTCTCATTTAACCCTCACCGTTTTCAAGAAAAGAAAGAGAGAAAAGGAAGAGGAAAAGAATAGAAAGGTTCAACCCGGTTTTTCCTGTCACACCTTCACGAAAATACCCGTAGCCGGAGATCCAACCGTTGGATCGTCTTCAAATTTGGACAGAACGTTTACAACATCTTGTTCTTAACTTTAACCGGAGCGATTTATAATCAGCGCTTTTGATCACCAGGAATCATGGTCGGAACAAAGCAGTGCGAAATGAGATTTTTTCAACGTTCAAGAAGAAAACGCCTAGTGACTTATTGCTACAATTTTCGTTCGTGGAGGACTTGGATTGCACATATTTTTCGTATCTCTTTAGACTCGCTCTCCTCCCGACATTCCAGGTAACTAGTAGTTATCTTAGAACAATAGTGATTAGGGTATTTTTCGGTATTAGATTATTACGCTAGGAATTATTTAAAATACTTTTTGAATGAAATTATTGACGAAATTTGACATGAATATACTTGATGCATGATGTGTGAATATTGTATAAGGAAAAATAATTTTCGTCTGATTTTTAGTATTTATTTGATTTAATTGGTATTTTGTGCATTTTTGGCTTATTTGCATAATAATTATTAAACGAATGTTAAAATTACTGAAATTATTTTTCTTGGATCATATTATATGTGTAGTATGTATTACATGACTTAGAATAATTTTTTCCTACTGTTTACCTGTTTATTTAATTGATATATCTGTTTTTGCATTATCGTTTCTGTCAGTATATAAATCATGAAAATTATTTCTGGAAGTCGAAAAAAATTCATTTCTTTGTAGATTATGTATTTCCATGAGTTTATGCATGTTAGGTAAATTTTTGGTAATTTTTGGGAGTTTATTTTTATTTTTAATTATTATATTGGCTTTATTTAGTAATCTGTAAATTAACGTTTGAAAATACTTTTAGAGTCCGAAAATTATAAATAAAAATTATACCATGTCAGTAGAGCCATTAGGGTCGTATGATAATTTTTTTGTGATTTTACTGCTCGAACTTATTAGTTTAATAATTATTATTGAGTTTTTGTTGTGAAATTGAGGATACTCTTTTAAATTATTTGAGAGCTTGTTAATCAGAAATAATTTGTAATATATTATGTTCTTGGTTGCTGATGTCCAGTAGGTTGCAGTATGTATTATTGGGTATCATTATGTTTATGTTTGATTTATGAGAAAAATGATTAATTGTTACTACTCTTTTATGAATAAGCCTTGGAGTTAATTGGTGATGTATTTTTGATTGAATTGTTGGTGCTGTAAAAACTAGTTTAATATCATTGTTGATGTTTAGAAATGTTCAAGTGTTTATTGTGGGAGACATTTGTTGAAAGTTTGTAAGTTATTATTTTTGAGGAATTATGAAGAGTTGTTTTGATGAATTATGGGTATAAGGTAGGGTGGCATCCCTTTTGATGAATATTTTAAGATGAATGATACTTTGATGATATGCATGATTTTATTTTGAGATAAGAATATCCGGTGGGATAGATGTAGTCCCGGTGAAGAACATGTCAACCACCCGGTTTCGAACTAGGGGTACACCCGGGTTAATTGTTGTCGTCCGAGAGGTCAAGGAGTTCTGCGTGTTCTGCGTGCATCGGGAGTTTGGCCATTCTTAGACACAGGCAGTGGGGAACGTAAGCCCATAGACTGACCTGGAGATTGCGATCTGACAAACCTTAGGAAGTTGCGATTCACTGGCGTTCGGTTTCTGACTCAATAACTTGTTTTACCTATACTTTTTATTTTTATAAAAGTACTCTTGAGATGATTTATTTATTTTTTTATCCAACTCACTTGCTATTCATTATTCATTTGCGTTATTTGTGAGTTATATGGAAGTGGATGTATATTGTAGTTGACTTGACTTTATTATTTCCTTTCTTATTAATCTATGTCTGAATCATGCTTTGATTTCTTTTGTTCTGGGAGAACTGCTAGTTACTCCCCACTGATTGTGGATTGTTGTTATATATTTTGTAGGTTATGTTGATGGGAATCTTCTTTGGTTTTGGGTTCGGGTTGAGTTGTGAGCATTGAAATGATAGTTGTTTTAGGCCTAGACTTCTAGTTAGATTTTTTTTTCTCATTTGGAATACTCTGAATTAGTAATTTATTTATATTATTTATTTAAGTTGGTCTCTTCACATAGTTATTTAAATACCTTTGTATTAGTAGTGGCATTCCCAGAGGACGATGTTTCCGCCATCGTCCTATAATACTATTATTATTTCTTTCTTTTCCGCTTTGAAATTCTGGGGTGTTACACAAACACTCAAACTCATGTTCAAACACTCAAATTCATATTTAAACACTCAAACTCACTTTCAAACACATTTATACATTCAGATTCCATATTTCAAGGTTCAAGATTGCCCATCCTGAAGATCGTTACATAAGACCTAAGCGACAGCGTATAATTCATGAGGGTCAATTCCAATTTAATACCGTTTTTACTAACAATTTACTTGTCACAATGTAGATCTTGAAGGAATTAACGCTATTCTATACATTCTAATCCTAAATCTTCTCTTTTAATTTATTTTCTTTATTATTTCTATGCATGGTTGTATGTTTTAATGTTTCATCACCTCACATGATTATTATTGCTAATCAAAGACCTAAAGAACTGTTATAATGCCTAATAAGATAATTGGACAATCTAATTAGGATCCCAGTAATTTGATTGCATAATAATCTGCCACCAAAAATTAGTCTTTTGTTTGTTTAATGAACCGACATAGATTAATATACATTGCATTAAAACGACGTTGCTTGGTTATTTAATTGCATAAAACATGACATGGATCGATATTAAGTAGAGCCCATCAATTGGCGAATTTGATTCCCGATCTTATCGTACCCTCACCCCCGAACTCAATCTATGGTTCATTGACCATTCATGGAGTCATGACAGAAAAATCTACATTGGATAATGAGTCCCTAAGTTGTCCCTATGATTTTCCAATATCTAATTAGGTTTATGAATCTTCATTTAAATAAAGCTACTAAGAAGAAAAATGTACAACATTTATTTTAGTTGTAACATTGGACTTTTAATTTTTCTTTTAATTTACCAGTTTAACTATCAACTTTGACCGTTGTCCGCACAAGCACGGCAACTACCCCCTCAAGCACTATAGCTGCCTCCCTATTTAGTCCTCCCAAACTCCTTTGCCTCCAATTTTGTTGCTTTGACTTCTTCATATTCACTATTAAATTAGGCTTAACTCAACAAATACAAAATTTAATAGTCAATCGAATTTAAACCAAACACTATGGTTAAATATAGACTTTTAGCTCTCTGAGAGAGGTGGTAATTTAGTGGAGTACCATCCCGAATTTTAAGGTATTGCCCAGGCTTCGAATCCTCATCCCAACAATATGCTGGGATCAATAATCTTGTGATGGCAGTGGGCGCCCGGCCTGTTGTCTATTTGTTTATTTGTCTGGTACTCTGAACTAAGTATGTCTGTAATAGTTAGAATCAGTAGGGGTTGGTCTTTGGGCCATTTATCTTTCCTAAAAAAATAGACTTTTAGCTCTCTACACACTTTAGGATATTTAATATTCTACTTTGCAGCCACTCAATAGGTTCTCGAATTAAATCATCTCGTTGTCTTGTTTAATATGTTCGAATCATAGAGAAGCAATCTTGAACTAATAACAATAATAGTAACTTATTTTCAAAGTGGGTCACATGCCAGACTCCATGGTACCACCATCAATGGTTGTTCACATTATAGACAAAGATCACATAGTTATTTTTTAAATGTTTTTAATATATAAACAAGTCTCATCATGTGTTTTCTTCCTCTCTAGGCCATATAAGTACTTGTTACTCACGAAGTCTGCAATTATCACTTTCTTTATTCGTCGCAACATGTTCATTATCAACACAAAGTAGATTCCACATGCTAGATTTGTACTAAACTCCATTGAATTTAATTGTTAGTTCGTAATGTTCCTCTCCTACACTTGGTTGGATATGACTAGAGAAAAAACGCTGCCCAAAGTTGACATAAGGTTAGGGTACAACTTAATAAATTGGAATAAGGGATGATGTGCTCTAATGATAAAATAAACTTAACTATGAAGACCCCTCATCATTATCAAGTGGGAGGTGATAGATTGCTAAGATTTATTGTAAAATAGTTAGGCTTTTTTTTACGTCTTTTAGTGCATATGTACTATATAGCTAATAGGAATACCCCTTATCTTTCATGTACTATGATAATAGATAGACTATTATTGTCAATGATATATATTACCATGTTAATGTCAATGTCACATATCTTAGTAGGTGAAGTCTTAAATGAAACTCATTTACATAATTGCATTACTATGTTTTAGTGTGTGCTTAAGTTACGATTCAATGTTAAATATAGTATTTGTTGAGTGAAGCCCAATCTGGTAGTGAATTGGAAGAAGTCGGAGCTACAAAATTGAAGGAAAAGGAGTTCCAAAGAGTTGTATAGGCGAGCAACTACGGAGCTTGAATGGGAAACTATCGTGTTTGATTGCATTGATGACGAGAAGGTTATCGCCTTCGTTGACGGAATCTTTAATGCTATGCTGGCCTCGATGTAAAGCATAAGCTTCAGCGGTGAAAGCCGAAGTAGAACCAAGGTTGAAAGCATGCGCGAGCATGGATGAGGTCACCGGAGTGATTGCAGATGATAATTCTCGCTGCGGCTAAAAAATCTCGACGCAGACCCATCAAACTTGAGTTTGAAGGAGTTGATGGGAGGTGGCTCGCAAGCAACTAGGATTGTGGATGGTAATAAAGGGAAGAGGGAAGGGGGTTGTGCTCATTGGAAGGAGAATCTAGAATTTTGATAAAAATCAATTTGTGCTGGTGCGCCATTCATGATGGGCAAACCGAGCTCTGTGAAGAATTATGTGGGTGTTCCAGTATATGTTCCGTGTTTCTTTTATATTACAAATTATATCTTCACATGTTGGGAGATCAATATTAAATTGTCAACCATCTTAATTGATGAAGTCATATAGGGGTGATATATCATGAGTGACATAAGATTAAATCTTGTATATATTATTACTCTTGTAACTCCTTAGATTATAAACATTTGTTTAAAAAATTCAAACATATGATCACATAAAATCAAATATGGTTTATTACGAAGGATAGATGTATAATTATTTCATTGAAGATTCCCCATTTTGTAATATATGGTACACAGTTTTCTTTATACTATGATTGACTTCAATAATATTATGCACTATTTAATTTGGCATTTTCGTACCCTAAAACTACGCATTATACTCCATCAAAGTGCAAGTAACGGATTAGTCATGTGGTGATGTGCACATCCATTTTCTCAAACAGCCATTAAACATATCATATGTATTAGCACATTGGAAGTCAAAAAAATCCAAGGAAAGCAGCTTTTATCCATCAGAAATCAAATGGGCCGGCGTACTACTTTGCAAAGACAGGCGGAGAGATGAGAGGATGGTGTATTATTGAGTCGGAGTGGGGAACTCTTAACATGCAAGGTGTGAGAGAATGTTGGAGAAGCAAACAAGAAGTCCCAAATTTTGTTTTTTTGAAGGTGGAAGACAGTTGTAGAGGGGACCCAGGCGAAAGACTTACCACTTGTTTAAATTATTATCATATTATTTCTTTCCCTGTATATATAGTACACATCTTAGAGTTAGTTATTGCTTATTTAACACACTTTGTATTCTGTTTATTTTTTTTTGGTAGAAAGAGGAACATAGATTACGTAGTAATAATAGTATCTGGTACAATTAGTTGTGATCCACGCATCGGATCACTCAAATTAACAGAAGTTTCTCTACATTGTTGTTTTTCCATAACATAAAGTTTCATACAATCGGGGGAGGTCCGACAAAATACAAATGTTATTCAAAACCATCCGTTCTCCCTTTTGCTTTCCTTGCAATGTAGTCCGCAAGTTGGTTAGTCCCTCTTCCTTCATAGACGAGCCTAGCGCCTGTAACCTCTTGGAGCAATACCCTACAATCATCAATTATATTAGACATGTGAGTATTAAACTTTTGTTTCGCATTGACCTCCTTGATTACCCGCAAACAATCCATGGAAATGATGCAGTTTATCCATCCATTTTGTTTTATCCATTGGAGCCCCATAAGGAGGCCCCCGAGCTTCGCCTCGCTAGCATCGTGAGAGAAACCAAGAAGCTCGACAACCTTCCAACCAAGTACCCAAATGATCTCGGCAAAACGGCAAAGTAAGTTTCTTTGGATTCATGAAGAAAGGAGCCATCAATGTTTATTTTTAGGTAATTAGAGGGAGGAGGTGACCAAGAGGAGGGAGAGAAGTTAGGTGCTTTTCCCACCTTAGGTTGATTCTGGGTAAAGAACCATTCGGTGGCGGCCCAACAAAAGTTTTTAATTAGGACATTTGATGGTATGTTATTCTTCTTAAAAATCCAAGCATTTCTTCTTAACCAAATAGACCATAAAGCAAAGAAAAATAGGACATTATGAGCAATAGGAGGTTTCTTTATAACTTTTTTATTCATCAAGTTATACTTTAACCAATCTTTAAAAGGATGATGAAGTTTAGTTTTAATATTAGCCAAGTTCCAAATTTCAGTGGCTCTTGGACAAAGTCTGAATAGGTGATCCATATCTTCTACTTCATTTTGACAGAAAGAACAAAATTTACGGTGACTATTAATACGTATATTAATATTATAGTTATTAGGAAGCCTTCCCCACCAAATTTGCCACAAAAAATACACAAGTTTGGGATGCCCAGGGGCCTCCCAAACCCAGTCCCAATTCTCATGGCTCTCATTTTTGAAAAGATCAGAAGATGCTTTTTTTGCATCAAACTTAGAAACATTAGTCCAAAGAGAAAAGGTTTTATCATCCTTATTGGAGAATGTAATACTACGGACTCTATTAAGGATAGAAAGAGGAAGATTAAAGGAAATTATGGTGGAAATATCATTGTACCTAATAGCGCTCAACATTATTTGATCCTCTTTATAAGATAAAGGTTCAAGGATAAGATTTCTCAAGTTTTCTCCATTTAACCATTTATCATACCAAAGGTTTATGGAATCCCCATTTCCCACTTGCCATGCAATACTATTCTTGTAACTAGTCCAACCAACCCCAATGCTTTTCCAAATGTGAGAATCTTTTTTGAAACTTGTCGGTTCATTCTTATTCCTGATGTATTTATCATGAATTATATTAGCAGCCCACATAATATTGTTATCAAGTTTCCAACAGAGACGGGCCAAGCTGATTTTGTTGATGTTTACGTTACTCATGCAACCCAACCCACCCTCACTTTTGGGTCTATAAATCTTTTCCCAAGCAACCCAATGGATTTTCCTCTTATTGTTGTCTCCATGCCAGAAGAAATTGCTACAAATTGAATCTAGTTTCTTTTTAATGACAATCGGAAAATCAATGAGATGCATGAAATAACGAGGAATAGCCCCGCAAAGTTGAGTTAATGAGCACCATCCCGCCCGCTTTTGAGAGGACTTTGGTTTTCCACGAGGCAAGTTTGGAAGATATTTTATCAATGATGAAAGAAAGTTTATTCTTAGAAGGTTTACGATGACAAAGAGGAAACCCAAGATAAGTTCCTAAATCATTGGTGCACAAGATATTTAATTCTTGCTCAAATTCATCTCTCATCTCCACTGGAGTATTAGAAGAAAAATATAGCATACTCTTAGTTTCATTAGCTTTTTGCCCAGAGCTCTGAAAGAAGGAATTTAGAATGAATTTCAGAGTGCTAAGATTATTCACACTTGCTTCACCAAACATAAGAATATCATCAGCAAAAAGAAGGTGAGAAATTTCAGTTTTCCCTCCTCTAACTTTAAATGGAATCCAAGCTTTAAGGGCGCAAGCCTCATGAATCTTTCTTGAAAGGTATTCAAGACAGATGATGAATAAATAAGGGGAGAGAGGATCCCCTTGCCTAATGCCACGGGAAGGAATAAAAGATTGAGTTCTCTGACCATTCACTTGGATGGTGGTATGGGATGATGCAACACAACTCATTATTAGCTTAATAGTATTTTCCGAAAAGTTAAAGGTTCGAAGACAATGTTCAATGAAAGGCCATTCAAGCCTGTCATAGGCCTTTTCTAGGTCCAATTTCAAAGCAAAAATCCCTTTCTTTCCTTTCTTCTTATTCATAGAGTGTAAAATTTCAGAAGCGATTATGAAATTTTCTTCCGAACCCCTACCCGGAATGAAACTATTTTGGTTAGGAGATATTATATCATGCAGGTGAGGTCTTATTCTATTCACTAGAATCTTAGTAATCATTTTATAGCTCGTATTGACTAGGCTAATAGGACGAAAGTTTTGCACTCTGAACGGGTTATCAATCTTTGGGATTAGACAAATGAGAGTTGTATTAATAGATTTTGGGACTGATAAGTTGGAGAAAACATTTAAAACTAAGTTTTCACAATCTTTCTTAATGCAATCCCAACATGGTGGTAAAATGTGGCATGAAAGCCGTCATCACCTGGCGCTTTGGTACCACCAATTTCAAAAATGGCGTCTTTAATCTCCTCCTTAGAGGGGAGGAAACTGCACTCAATACTTTCATTAGAAATAATAGCAGGAAGGTTTGACACATTTTCAGAGGTGAAAAGCAAAGTATAGTAATCAAAGATAATTTTACAAATAAGCGTAGGGTCTGTTGTACTACATCCTACTTCATCTTTTAGCATGTTTATTTTATTATTTTTCCTTTTGATAATAGTAGAGAGGTGGAAAAAGTGGGAGTTTCTATCCCCTTGAAGGAGCCAATTAGATCTTGCTCTTGTTTGCCAATAGCATTCTTCTTGGTCAAGTAACTCATTAAGTTCATTGTTAAGAGAGCATTCTAAGTAAAAAAGAAACGATTTTGTGGATCATTTTGGAGACTAGTTTGTATACCAATTAACCGAGCTTGGACACGATTTTTCTTTTTAAAAATATTACAATTGTTGGCGACCAACCCATAAGATCTTTACCCAACGATTTAAGTTTACAAGGGAGGTCCGCTTGGTACAAAGCCCAATTCTCACCGACCCAAGGAAGGAAGTTGGGCTCGGATAGCCAGAAGGGTTCAAATCTAAAGCTTCTTTTGTAGTGCGTTTTAACAGAAGGTTGAAGAGTGAGTAATATGGGGTTGTGGTCTGAAGTTAGGCGAGGTAAGTTATTAGCGATGGCCTCGGGGTAGGAAGAAATCCATAATGGGCAGGCCCAACACCGGTCTAAGCGTTCGAAAATGGGTTTACTCCTCCTCTTATTGAACCAGGTGAACTTACTACCGATGAAGCCAAGATCATTTAAGTTACAGTCATTCATTGTTTCACGGTAAATTCTCAATTTATGGTCTTGAGGTTTATTCCCTCCTATCTTTTCATGCGGATAAGCAATCTCATTAAAGTCACCAATCACAAGCCAAGGCATAGAAACAGTTCTTGCAAAATCTTTAAGGTTACTCCACATTTCTAATCTACCTTTGAATTTAGTATTTGCATAAATAATAGAAATAGTAAAGGGTTGAGAATCACGGACCTGGATTACACCGTGAATGGCGCGTGTTCTCTAGTTATGGTAGTAAAAGAATGTAAACCTTTATTCCATAAAATGAGAATTCCACCAGTGTAGCCAACCGGCTCAACAGTTCGAACGAGTTGAAAGGCAAGCGATCAACAATCTCTTCGATATTTGGTCGCGCCACTTTCGTCTCGGTGATAACAATGAACATGGGGTCATGGTCCCTAATTAATTGATTGAGGTTACGGCGAAAACTATTCCGAGCCACTCCTCTAGCGTTCCACAATAGTATTGACATCCCGGGGTTGATAGGAGGAAGAGTGAGCACCTCCTCGAGCACCGACTGCGGTGTATGAGGAGATAGAGTTACCATTCTTTCGGTTTTGGAACTGTAAATCAACTCGCTGTTTATCTTGACCTTGATCCCCGACATCCTTCCTTCCGTTTTGGATATTACCCATGCACACTTCAACGTGATTTGTGTGCAAGTCTTTGTTAACCGAATCCACTTGACGTTGTCGGTTGCGCTTCGAGATTGTACCATGAGCCAATTCTTTGTAATTGATAGGGCTTTTCGTTCGCGCGGAAGAACGGGTACGGGATCCACTATGAACTCTAGCTCCCAAGGTATCGGAGTGAATGTAAACTCCCGGGCTAACTGTTGAGTCCACCAAATGAGCACCACTTCCAGCACCTTGGAGAAACTTCCCACGTCCAGAAGGTCCGGGATATGGGCCGGATGAAGACTCAAGGGCTCCTCTGGCAGCAGCATTCTCATCGTTGCAAAATTTGGTGGGATGACACTTGGTTGTAGGAGCATTTCCCTCAATAACCATGGGTTCACTAGGTGCCACTCTTGGGTAGAGTCCATGAAATAGTAATTTGTCTTGTTTACCCAGACCTCCGGGAAGGTCATATTCAGTCGGGTCCTGGTAATCACCGACGTGGCTGGGGATAGAATGACATGAACTGGGTGAGGAAATTTTGGAGGAGGCATAATGAATACCCGGTTGAATGTAGGGTCCGAAAGGTAAGGGGAAAGGGGAAAGTCCCTTTCTTGGGAGGGGAAGGGAGAAGCCATGATTTTGGATAATTGAAATTTGGCTTTGATTTGAAATGGTAAAAGAAACGTAGAAGGATACAATTTTCTGATGAGAAGTAACCTCCTTGGAGGGAGCAAGCTGTAAGGGAGTGCTAGGAAGAGTGTTTAATGAGTTTAAAGCATGGTGTCCCATCACATGGGAACCCGAAATCGGCGTTGCAGCCTGAAGGAGGGAGGTAGGGGATACTTTTTCTTTTCCTAGGAAAGTAAGAGTACTTTCCTCCTGTAAAGCATAGAAAGAGTTTTTGGATGACTCATAGTTAAATGAAGACTTTCCACTACTAGGCTTAGGGATCCATTTAAAATGGGCTTTGGAATAAAGGTGGGGATTTTTTTTTTCTGGACTAAAGTCCATTCATCAGTGTGGACCCCAGGAGGAGTCTGGCTATGGACCAACGGATTCTTTTGAGGTTTTGAGTTGACGGGCAAAGACGTTATTTGCTTTTTAGTGCATGTAGGGGAGTGGCGATTGATTTGCAAACATTCTGAGCAGCAGACTGGCCACTCTTTGTAGACTAGTTGTAGTCTAATTGCCCCTATCCAAATGTAGTCTTTCCTTGGAGAAGAAACATCAACCATGGCTAGAATCCGTGCAAAGCGGATTTTTTTTTCACGTAGAGCTCTTGCATCTGACCTAATAAAGGACCCGATAGAGTTCCCAATTTTTTCTAATATGGATTCAACCAAGAACTCAATTGGTAATTCTGGGATTTCCACCCATACTGGATACTGAGAGATCTTCCCTTCCGATGCTTTGAAACCTGGGAACCATCTTTGAACAGAAATGAAAGTGCCATTTAAGAACCATGGTCCAGTTGAAAGGATCCTCGAGACCTCAGAAGGACCGCTTAACTTTGAGAGGAAGAAGCCTTTCCCTAGCGCGACCGTTGAACACAAGGAATTGATGTTCCGCATTTTTTTATAGAGTTTGAGAAGTACTCAGTAGAGAAGGAATTTCCACAAGGTTTTGAAATAATTGCATTTGACTAGGGGGAACAGAGTTTCCTATAGTCAGCGTCTGAAATTGGAATAAATGCTTCTGAGTTATTATCGAAGGATTGCGGCGGATCAAGACCTGCTGGTGTAGGACCCTCAAATATTGGTTGGGCGACCAACGAATCACTGTAAGATTTTGCCGGAGATGTCTTCACTTGCCCTTCAATCCCGGCCGAACCCGAAGACTCCAAACGAGCTACCGCAAGCGACCACCACGGTGTTGAGAGGAAAAGGGGGGGGGGTCCGGCGGTTTATTTTTTGGGGGAAAAGAGGGGGGAGGGGTGGGGGGTGAGAGCATTACTCTCTAGCTTTTTCTCTCTCTAAATATCTACCTCTTTACGTACATGTTCTCATCTTTTTTTGTATTCTCGTTTATTATCTACTTTTTTAGAGCTCTCTAAATATGTTAACGTACAACCTTAAATGTAACATGCGTACGATAAGGTTGATCTAGTCGTTGTAAAATTCTTCTTCCACCTCTCGGAACGGGGGTTCGATTTTCACCCATTGCAAGAAGAATCTCCAATCTCCCCCTTCTTGCGGAAAAAAAATAACATGCGTAAGGTCACAAAAATTTTTTTTTTTTTTAAAAAAAATTGGTAAGAAGAAATCCTCCTGGCCGCTCGCCGCATGCGCCCCCACCCAGCAGGCCCATTACAAGCCGACACCCCCCAAACCCCCTTCCCCCTTAAATCCCAAGCAAATGCTTGGGGTAGGAATCGAACCCTGGACCATTCTAGAGCAAGATGGGAAAGTCTCACCACTGAACCAACCCCAATTCCTCGTACGGTCACTAAAATGTATAATGTATTATGAATTAAGAATACTCTATAGTCCATTGTATTAGATCTGCTTTCACAATAATGATCTCAATAAAAGAATATATATCGTTTTCTAGTAATAATAAGGTAAAGTTAGTATTAAAAATTGAATATCTTAATAATTTTAATATTTATTTCATCCTATAAAAATATAATATGTTGATTTCTAAAAAGGGGTGCTTCCTCCGTTTTCCTAAGTTTTAGTTAAGTAGCTTTTTTTTTACATATGGCTTTAAGGGAAAAATGATGCCAAACAATTTAACTACATGCTCCCTCTCATATCAGGTTTTTCCCATCAAGACATATAACCCAACCTCACCCACCATCGCTTAAGACAAACTTCTTTCGGACTGGACACGTAATAGTTAGTTTTTTCTTCATAAAATGTACGAGCTAATAAAGCTCTTGTAACTATTAGTTTGTTTCTGTTTGTTTATATTAGCATTAGGTTGACTCCACTTTTTAATTACGCAAATTTTCTCGAAATCAAAAAAAATATAATCCCCAACTTTAGATCATTAAAAACAGGCTCAGCTATGTTGCCATGTTGGCTTTTTTATAAGCTTGATTCCAATGGGTAATTTATCTGTTGTAGGAGATAAAGTTGGGTCACATGATTTACTAGTTAAGACACATGACCCAATTTAAAATATCCCAACCCTTTGCTTCTTGTTCATATTCTCTTGACACTTTTCTTCTCATCATCTCACCCTTCCAGTGAAAACTTCGGCCACTAGTCTTGTTCTTTTTTTCTTTGCTAAAATTTTGTGAGCCTTAAAACTTATTCTTCTCTATCAGATTCATAACCGCTATGAACATTTTTTGTGCTTAACTTTTTTTTATTGGATAGCTAATCATAAATGTCCAATATTTGATCACAAATGTTGTAATCCCTCCCCTCTTTTAAGTTGGATATGTTTTTAATTTTACTTCGTTCCTTTAGGTTGGTTACACTTTTTCTATCACCCTTTTTTATAATTTTTTTGTTAATATACTCCAACGTACCCCCACTTTATATTGTCTTCTCCTCTCTTTTTTTCATCAAGAAAAGATGTTACTATCTACTTTTCCTTACTTTACCCACACAACACTACATCTCTCCGAACTACTCTACTTTTCCTTACTTTACCCCTACACAAACATTGTCTCTCTGCTTTTGTCATATTCTGCGTGCATATAGTAATTATAACACCTTAAAGGAATGGAGGAAATATATTAAAATCAAACTTTTACATCTCAATATAGCTAATAGATGATGTGCATACCTTTGTTTTCATAGACAATATATGTGGTTCCTATAAAACATGCATAATAGTTATGGATCGGGAATGTCACATTATACTTCTCCCCTTCCGCGGGAAAAGGCTAGACTTACACTTTGTGTATAGAGAATCTCAATACACATAGTGTTGCAAGTTTTTTTTTTATTGGCTTATATTGTGTGGGGCTAAAATAGTGAGAATATCTTTATTGAATTTCAAACGAAATCTTTTGAAATCAATCGTCTAAGTTTAAATTTCAAATTTCATTTGTGAGTTCAATACAATATTAATTGTAGTCATTTTTCCCCAACAAATAATTATGAGAGTAATTTCGATTGAAATTTTATTGGAAGGTTTTTCAAATGGCTAAAATTAAATTATAACCTAGTGAAAAGAACCTTAAATTACACAAATAAACTAATTTTATTCTCCCAAAACCGGATTAGTTAGTTCATGTTTTTTGGGCGCAAAATTTTGGGTCGGCTTAACTAATCCAATGAGGAGGAGAACCAGATCGCTTTTTGTAGATAACCTGGATCGTAATCGGTCCAAATATATTAGGCCTAACGTTTCCCAGTCCTCATTTCCCGCCCAAATGTTTCCCTTTTAATGCCCAAACCATTTTCCCAACCCTCATTTCCACCTTCTCTCTTTCACCCTCTCTCACCTATTCTCCTTTTTGACCTCTCATCTCACCCTCCCTCTTTTCTCCTAGGGGTTTCTTCCCTCTCTTACCCATTCTCCTCTCTCATCCCCAGCCGTCTCACCCTTCCTTTTTCCTCTCTCCCCAACACCATCTTCATCATTGTCATCATCTTCGCCAGAGCATGCACCATCGTCTTTAACACCAACCACCACCATCTCCGTCGTCATCATCTTCACTCGTCATCATTAAGGGTGTGCACAGGGTGTGGTCGGACCGGAATTTGGACCGGACCGCACCAAGATCTCGGTCCGATCCCCGGTCCGCCGAAAATCAGGATTCCGGTCCACCGGTCCGGTCCAGTCCGGTCCAAACCCGGAAAATTCCGGTCCGGACCGGTGGATCGAATTTTTGTATTTTTGGGAAAAAAAATAGTTTAAAGGTTAAAAATAATTTCAATGTTATGAAGTTAGAAAGCTAAAAACCTACTCTTTATTAACTTTAAGATTATTGTTGTTAGAATTATTAAATTTTAATGTATCTAATTTATAAATATGTATAAATCTAAATTAAAAAAAGATTTTTTTTTTTAAAAAAATGCAGATTACGGTCCATCAGGTCTAAAACCGGACCGGACCGGACCGAAATTTTCGGTCCAAAAAAAATCCGGATTCCGGTCCACCGGTCCAGCCAGTTCTAGTCCGGTCCGGTTCTGGACCGGTGAACACTCCTAGTCATCATATTCGCCAGAGCACCATCTTTGTTCGTCATCATCTTCGCTCGCGTCTTCGCTGACACCAACCACCACCATCTTTACCGTCACTTGTCACCAAATCTATGGTTTGTAATTGCTAATTTTTTTGTGATTTTTCGTTTTTAAATTCCTTTGTAGTTTGTCTTGTAATTTTTCATTTTTAATTTCTTTCTTAATGTATTATTTCTCAGAAATTATGTGTAATTTGTAATTTATCTTGTAATTTCTTATAATTTTTAATATTTAATTTCTTGTAATTTATCTTGTAGTTTTTAATTTCTTATAATTTTTTATTTTATATAGTAATTAATCAATTATTTTCTGTAGTGATTATTTAGTTTGTGAATTTTTTAATTTCTATTTTTGGATCTGCATTATATGTTGGTGGTAATATCTAATTTCTAATTTTTGTGTAAAGAAGTAAATGAATTATGAATTCGTGTATTTATACTTTGTGTAACATGTGAGTGAATTTTTGTATAGCATATCTCACTTATGATCTAGTGGGTGGAAGAAAATCGGATCGCTTAAGTACACTAACCCGATAGAGGCGGCAAACGGGTCACACGGACGGGTACATGTATAGTCATATTCGGGTTAGCTTTGCATATACGCTCGGGTTGGGCCGGGCCATTTTGGTTCGTTTTCGTCTTGAGTCCATGAAATTTCGGTTCAGGTCGGGTTTGATGACTCGGGTCAACAACGGGTCGGGTTGATTTGGGTCATGCCAAATCGGGTAAGGTCGACTTTTTTTCCGTAACAAATAAATAAAACACATACTATCCAATATACAAGTAAGTCAAATAAATAGAATAGTTCCAGGTTTCTTAAAAAAACCAGTTTAAGTTCTTTTACCTACGTTAATATTTTGGATTAATGGTGTCACACAATCATGTGATATTTAGACTTTGCTCTGAATTAGAAGCTTTCATGTTTCTTTATTTGTGTCTATTTGGTTGTTGAACTTAATTGCCAAGAAAGTTTAAGTTCATTTTTTTTATGTTCGTGAAAAATATTGCATTTATTTTCGAGGTGGGTTCGGATCATAATTTTCGTGTCACTTCGGGTTGGGTGGGTTTGGCCCGATTATTTTCAGGTTGGGTATCGGGTATGAGTGAAAGTTTGGTGTGCGGTTTGGATTTAGGCCTTATCCAATCCGATCCAAACAAAATTTGGATTTCAATCCAAATCCAAAGCAATTAGAGTTTGAGTATAAACCAATCCAATCCGAATTTTCAGACACTAGATTAGATCCGATCCGAATTATCCAATTTTTAAAATTGTTTTTCCAATGAAATAAATTTGGTGCGAGTATCAAAATAAAGTGTTCGCGAATAGAAGTAATACGTACAACCCCAAAAAAAATCATTAATAAACTAATAAGAACTCATAATTCTTTTCCCCTCAAAAAAAAATCTTTACAAACTCATAATTCATTACAGCTGAAGGTTCAACAACAACAAAACAACATGTTCAAGTACACAACAACAAGTTAAAGTTTTAACTTTTAGAGGAAGAGAAGGGTTGATGGACCATTTGGGCTTTTTCATTTTCTTACAAAAAATCAAGTAAGTCCAATCATAAATATAAAAAATAGGGTCTATTTACTATTTGGTTATTTTGGATTTTCGGATCCAATCACCCTCAATCCAATCCGAAAATCCGAATTTTCAAAAACGCAATCCGAATCCAGTTCGAACATAGTTCAAGTCCAATCCGAATTACTAATTCGGTTTGGATTGGATTGGATTGGATTTCGATTTCTATCTGAATAACTTTCGCCCCTTGTATCGGATATGAGTCTATTTTGCCACCTCTACTATCGGTCCATTTTCTTCCACCCACCGGATTAGTTAAGTGATAATCGATCCTGGCTAGAACCGAATCAATTCATTAGATTTATTCTATTGCCTCGCCCTTAACCGATCCGGCTTATTTCCGAATCGCTTAGGCTTTTTCCACTAGTGATAATTGCTTAAATCTCATCCCTTTATTATCATTAATTAATTTATCTTGTCCATTAATTTAGTTGATCTTTAAAACCTCAAATAAAAGAAAAAAGAACAACAAAAAAGTTGACTTTGGAAAAAAAGAAGTTGTCAGACGTGTTCTTGTTTCAGCAATTTCATCATTAAAGTACTTGTGATGAATTAAAATAATAAGACATTATATTTTCCATACTATTTATATTTAATGTTTGAAAAGTATCACCAATTTAATATTACAACATTAAACTATAATGCCCTTTGTTTCTACAATGCTCTTATTTTTGCAGTGTGCATCAAATAAGTTTGTTTTGGATGATTTTTATTTTTTTAACGGTCTAGAAAAAAAATCGAATATACTAAATTTATATTATATGTAAAATATGGAAAGTATAGGAAAATGGGTGTCTGTTTGTAGATAACGAAAATAGATGTGCTTTGATGGTTTTTCATTTTTAAAACAAAATATAATTTTCGAGTTATGATTATTGGAAATAATAATTCCAATATAATTAAATGAATACTTTCTCTGATCATTAATATTAATTTCGTCAATCATCATCCACCTCATAACATGCGTGAATTTTTTTACTATAATACAAAAAATAAGTTACTCATTTTTCTACTATCAAATTTATTAGTTTTCTAGCAAACATAATTTTATGATATCTATCAATTTGTAGTAAATTATATGTATTTCTTGTACAATAATTTTTTCGATTCCCAATGCTCATTTTACCCCCGCCATAATTTTCGCTTCCCATTTCTTACATTTCCTCCCTCCAATAACCAAAAATTTCCCCCATGCAACATTTCCGGCCCAAATAAGTTAATTTCCCTCTAGAATTTTTTTTTTTTTTTGGTAATTAAGAGTAATATTAAGCCCAAAAACACAATACACCTATAAGGTTTGGAGAACATAACTCATCAAACCAAAGACTAAGTCGGACAAAGACCCAAAGAACAATCACAACATCTCAAACCAATTCCTATCCCCCTCTTCACTTTCCTACTCATAATCTGAGCTATTCTGTGTTTGACTATGTATTTCACCTCACAGTATGATCTATAGTGCTAATTACATTGTCCCAATATGCACTATTCCTATTCTTCCAAATCATGTAGACAACATCAGCCATATCAGCTATAACCACATATATGCCCATATCTACACCTGAACCATCTGCACATCTGAACAATACCCCTCCCATTCCAATTTACATCCAACCAATGCATCACAGACCTCTCATACAAGCAAGCGCTTAAAGGACAAATCTAAAAATAAATGCGTCACATTTTTCAGGGGTCGCGCGACAGATCGACATCTGTCACAATCAAGCTTATGTAATCCGGCTCTAGTCTTCAATCTGTCTTGACCGGCAGCCGGAGAATAAACCGGTGTTTGGCATGCTGTAGCGGTTCCACACACAAACATGTCATTGCTTTGTTACAGCAGGAGCAATAATGCTCTGGTAATGCTTCTTTATGCTGAAGTCATTAGTTGCAAGCCACTGATCATTGCTCAAAAGGGTGCTTAGTTCATTTTTTGCCTCACAAATTCATTTCCAAGTCCAAACTTGCATTTGAGGAGCTACATATGTCCCCCGCTTGGCTCCCTTGATATATACAATGTAATACCCCTCATGATTGCTTTAAAGGGATTTAGCAAAGCTACTCATTCCAACAAGATGCATCTTTCTTTTAAAGAGCTCATTTCCTTAGTTAGCCCACAATTAAGCGTGCTTGGCCGGGAGTAGTCCAGTGGATGGGTGACCTCCCCGGGAAGTTTCTCGTGGTGTGCATGAGTGATGACAAAATGCGCCCGAAGAACTTCAGGTTGGTTATTGAGGACGCGTTGTTGGCCCCGGATGCGCATTGGTGACGATATACTCGATTCCGTATGGGTCGGGTGATACAAATGGTATCAGAGCAACCTTGCAACCGCGTGTTGGGGCTACCCTAAAGCCAGAAGGCCGAATATTAGGAGTCCTCAGGCGCCTAGTGGGGAAGGATTCTAGGGCCGCATTGTCATAAGGAGCGACCTGAGGTCGTCGACCGAATATCCGGAGTCTCCAGCGATTAGTCTTCAGTGGGGCGACCCACGAGCCGTATGCCGAATATGTGGAGTCCTCGGGCGCAACGAGGGCGTGGTTGTCCTCAAGTGGGGGTGTATGTAATACCCTCATGATTGCTTTAAAGGGATTTAGCAGACTACTCATTCCAACAAGATGCATCTTTCTTTTAGAGAGCTCATTTCCTTAGTTACTCCACAATTAAGCGTGCTTGGCCGCGAGTAGTCTAGTGGATAGGTGGCCTCCCGGGAAGTTTCTCAGTGGTGTGCATGGAGCGAGGACAAAATGTGCCGGAAGAACTTGTGTTGGTTATCGAGGACAGCTTGTTGGCCCCGGATGCGCATTGGTGACGATATACTCGATTCCGTATGGGTCGGATGTTACAGACACAATTCACCCATTTCACCCAAAGATTATCCTTCTTTTGGGCAATGCTCCATGCTAACTTACTGATTGCTGTAATGTTCCATTTCATGACATCCCTGAAAGCAAGGCCTCCTGAGTTTTTTGTTTTGCAAAGATCATCCCAGGCAATAGCACCTGGTTTACTGTCATTGTAGGTACCAGTTCATAGGAAGCATCTGCAGATGCAATTTACTTCTTTGAGCACACATTGGCGGAGCACGGATGTGTCGTGTGCACCGCACCCGGCCAAAGATAAAATTTCTCCTACTCTCTTTTACACTAAGCTAGTATAATGGAAGTAGGGATCGTATCCACAGGGAAACAGGGACGAGTTTAATACTTAGCGGGATTCAAAACCTAGATTAAGCTAAGGGCCGAGAAACCTAATAACAAAGGGGGGTTTCAAGTAGATTTACGAACAAACTAAAACTAACTAGCATATAAATAAAATGAGAAATCAATATGAAAAGATCTTGAATCCGATTAACATCCACTTCAATTCATTATCGATCCTTGAACCTCCACTCTAATTATTTCCATAATTATCTATTGTCGAGAACTAATCTCGCATTCTCCTTCTTCTTAGTTGAATAGCACGATCAACGTGACTATAAAACCCTAACTAAAGGATAACCTAGTCCGATCTGCGTCTAAGTTCAATCCAATAGCAGCAATAAACACAGAGAACCAATAGACCTGCTAATGTCATACACGCGATAAACATTCAACAGTTGATTCAATTTCCCTAAGAAATAACCAAGACGATCAACATCTAAGTTACTCCCTAGTTTGCTACAAATTGATAAAAGAATAAAACAATCCGATTCTATTCTTAAACCTAGCATTAGATTAATCACACAATCAAACTAGTAACGTTCCTAGCATAATTATGCAATAATCATAGATCACAAGCATAGAAATTAAACCATAATCAAGGAAAATAGATAGAGAGGAAAGATCTCACAATAACGGTTGAAGCTTCATGTTAATTTCGTTCAAGAACAGTTCAAGCTACAATCCGATAGCATAAACCAAATCCAACATAGAAATCTCTAAGAAAACTAAGAAAAATAACAAAAGCGAGGAAGGAGAATTAAGAGAGGAGTGTTGGAGACTCCCTCTTCCATTTTCAGCTTTGCTCCTTCTTTCCTTCCTTCCCAAATATTAGGTTTTAGGAAGCTTTTAAACCCCGCACAAAACGTGGCCCAAGCCGACTTAAGCATCGCGAGTCGCGATACTGATCGCGAGCCGCGACGAGCACGCTGCCTTCCCGCACAAAAATGGCCGGGCATGGAGGTCGCGAGTCGCGAGGCGAGCGCGAGGGTCGCGAGGTGCGACAGCCTCGCGAGTCGCGAGCCGTTGGGCCTCGTGCTCGCTGGCGGGCGAGGCCGCTAGGGTGCATGGGTCGCGAGGTGCGATGTGCGTGCTTGGGCAGCTGGGCATGACGTGAGGTGTGTGGGCTTGCGATGCTGCTGGGCAGCTTTGGCGATGATGCTGAGCTTGCTTATGCAATGATGATGGGCTTGCTTATGCGATGATGTTGGGGTGTGCGGTGTAGGAATGGAGCATTGATGCTAGGATAGCACATTGTCGTCAACTCACAACTTGCTTCCGTGCCACCAAGCCATGGTGTTGAACTTTCTTGAACACTCAAGGATAACTTCAATTAAACATCGTTTAATTTCGTTTCTCCTTAAAAGCTCAGAATCTAGAACATTATCACTAATTAACTCATAAAACCCCGAACTTCCGCTAAGGTTGATTTATATGCAAACGTTAACAATTACGAACAAATCCCTTAGCAAAGTGCACCTCAAATATCACAAAAACATCGTATAACTTGAGCGTATCACACATCTAGGGAGGTTGAAAATCTTCCCCCAATATATATACGTGTATACTCATAAGAACACTGTTAACTAACTGGCTCCTTGCAACAAAAGACAAATTTCTCGATCTCCAAGCCTTTATTCTGCCCACCATCTTGCTCAGAAAAAGCTGACAATATTTTTTCTTCAATTTCAACGTGGAGATTGATACCCCTAGGTATCTAAAAGGCAAAGATCCAACAAAGAAACCCACCGACATCCGAAACTCTCGCATCTCATACGCATTCATACCAAAGAAAATAAATCTCTCGACTTTTGTTTGTTAACCTCTAACCCCGAGGCATTGGAAAACATCCGAAATTCCTGAAGTAAGGTGTAAATGGATCCAAATCACCATTACGTATCAAGAGTAGATCGTTTGCAAAGCAGAGGTGAGTGAGTTTCAACTCTTTGCACTGGGAATGGAATTTGAATCCCTCCTGAACATTCACAAAGCTTAGGATTCTATCCAAATAGTCCATCCCTAGAGCAAACAACAATGGGACATGGGATCCCCTGTCTCGGCCCCTCTTTGGGCATCAAAAACTAGTCAGAGAGCAATTCAACATGAGGGAGAATGTCGGGAGTGGTGACACAAGTCATTATCAACTCCACATAGAATCTAGGAAACCCAATACCCTCCAAAGATTTGTTTAATGAAGTCCCAAACTTATAGTGTCATAAGCTTTTTAAGATCCAGTTTCATCATACAACTAAGTCTCGGAATTCTTCTTTTTATACATTTTCACAAGATCTTGACATATAAGAACATTGTGCAAAATACTTCTTCCACTACAAAGGCACCTCGACTCTCTTAAATGACTCCAGTGGAGAATCTTGTTTAGCTTTTCACTCAATAACTTGGTAATACACTTGTAGAGGGTATTACAACAAGCTATGGGTCTGAACTCAGTCACATTTTTAGGTTACTTAACTTTAGGAATTAAAGTTAAGGTTGTGACATTTATAACTTTAAGCAGTTTACCTGTCCTGAAGAAGTCTTGAACAGCCTCAAAACTTCATCACCCACAATCTCCCAACAATGCTTGTAGAATCTGCTATTGAATCCATCTGCCACAGGGGCTTTCTCATCTGGTATACTGAAGAGCACCCTCTTAACATCATCTTTAGTGATTTCCTCTGTGAGAATCTGAGTGTGAGTGGGAGTATTCATCTTCCCCTTGCACATAAGTGACTGAAGCACTGCCTGCTTTTGAGGTATACAAGAAAATAAATCCTTGTAGAAATTTAAGAAGGCCTTTTCAACTTGCTCTTGTTGACAGACCCATTCCCCATGTATATCATGAATAACATGTACTCTATTGTGATATCTTCGAGCCTTCAAAGCTTGATAGAATACCTTTGTATTCTCATCCCCACATCTAAGCCATGTGAGCTTAGAATTCTGCTGTAGCAAAGAGTATTGAGTCTTCTTTGCTCTTATCAGATTCTCCTGGGCACTTTTCTCTCTATTTATCAAATCAACATTACCCATGTTCTGGTGCATTTCTTCTTGGGCTCTAACTAGATCTTGGCTAGCCTTAGCAACATTAGCATCAACATCCCCAAATCCCTCCTTGTTTAAGCTTTTAGAGCCTCTTTGACTGTTTTCAGCTTTTGCATCACTCTATACATAGCACACCCCTGAATATTTTGAGACCAAGCCTGCTGCACTGTCTCACTAAGAGCCTGATGGTGACACCACATGTTCATGAATTTGAAGGGTTTCTTCTGTTAAATATCAGGATAAACCCTCAACACAACTGGAGTATGATCATAGTTTCCTTGAGGTAAGAAGGAAGCCTCAGCCTGCTCAAACACATCAATCCATTCTTGGGTTGCAATGACTCTGTCAATCCTTGAAAAAACCCTCTGGTTGCCATCCTGTTTATTGTTCCATGTGAAATATCTACCAGAAGACTTCATATCAATCAAGTTACAATAACTCATACATTCAATCATTGGTCTAACTTCAACCATTCTGACCATAGAACCAATTCTATCCTCAATGTTGCTAAGAGCATTAAAGTCCCCAAGGAGTGCCCAAGGCTCAGAGGATAGCAATACTCCTAAGACCATTCCATAGCATCATCCTACCGTGGAACATCATTAAAACCATAAACAAAGGTGCACCCAAACTCCACTCCATTCTTCGCTTAACCATACAATAAATATATTGACTTTCAACATGAATAATATTCACATTAAAAGCTATAGGACACCATCCAACTAGGATTCTACCATTTTCATGACAATTTAGGTTGTGAGTGAAGCACCAACCTGGACAAATGTTTAAGTACACGGAACCAAGATTGTGGGATTTCACCCTGGTTTCTAAGAGACTAAACAACTTAACATTATGAGAGGAGATGAAATTTCTCACCTCATTTTGTTTTGATTTGTTGTTTAGGCCTCTTACGTTCCAAGCAAGGATACTATCCATTGGGGGGCAGAGGGCGCCACCCTCTCGGTTCCTTTTGCTTGTTTTTCCCACCACCGCACACCCGGCTAGCTTCGATCACTAGCATCGCCTCATCGGTGCCTTCATTTCTTACTTGAACAACATCATTCATCCCTGAGCCTGTATTCCCACCTCCTCTTGCTTCATCATCATTGGTTTCCCTCACCTTAACAATCTCAACATGATCCTCTTCAGTTTGCTCCCCTAACAGAATAAAAGTGTTATGAACTGGTATATCAACAGTTGTGGTTACAGGGGCAACTTTGGGTGTTGCTACCCTAGTAAACCCCTCCTGGTCTGTCTATGTATCATTCTTCCTAACCTAGACTTTCTTCCCCTCATTCTTCCCGCACATTTTTCGTTTCATGCCCAAAACCATGGCACTTAGAACACCGAATGGGTTTCCATTCATATTCAAGCTTTTGTTCTGCAATAACTCCATGTTCATTACAGAATGTAATAGAATCAGGAAGCTTCTGTTGTAACCTCACTTTGATCATAACTCTAGCATAACTAAGTCTGTCTTTGGACTTAGTAGTTGTGTCCATTTTAACCGCCTTCCCTACCTTCCCCACAATCTTATACAAGCTCTTTTCTCCCAAAGCATTTAAATGGCAATCCCGAAGTTTAACCCGCATTGGCACCATTTTAACATTTGATTTGTCAATTTCCATATCGTGGTCCCATAATTTCACTATCATCGGCTTTTGATCAAAGAAGTGGAATCCCTCATTCATCACTTGTAAACTAGATTCCACAATATTAAATCGAACTATGAAAATTACCTTCCCCATTACTGCAATTTTATCAATTCCCAATTTCCCCCAAATTCTTGTAAAATAACCTTCCATTACCGACAATGGCGGATTTACTCCTAAAACGTAACAAACAACAATGACAACCGCATTCGACCTCCTCCCGTATATCCTCGTAATCTATTGTAACTATGGAAAGAGAAGGTACCTGAGTCTCCCTCAGAGCATTTGTCTATTCAGCCTCCTCCACCCTCCGTGCCTAGGATAATCTAGGCGCACTTGCCGGTTTTTCCACACTTTTAATAACATTCAACCAATCCGAGAGTACCGCCTTCTCAAATGATTGTTGAATTGGATCCTCCGGAGAAATTGGGGGAATCACCATCGTATTCTCTTCAATCTCATTTTCCGGATTCTCACGTTCTTGAACCGGGCTAGGAATTCTAATCGCTTCAACTCCAAGAACTTCATCCATCGTTTTTGTTTTTCTCACTGGAGAAGATGACTCGTCCAGCCTTTCTTCCCCTTTCCTTTATGAGCGCTCTTCTTCACTCCACGCCCGAGCCATGGCGCGCAATCGCCTTAGCTATCGCCTAAGCATTCGCCGAGAGGGGCAGAGAGTGGTGGGGTGAGTATTCCTCTAGAATATTTATTAGTATGACAAGGTGGCACAATAGTATTAATGGTGTACAAGGATTCTCTATTGAGTTTATACACAAGTGTAAGTCTAATGTCTATCACCTTCCCCTTCCACCGAGTAAAATATCTCTTTTAGCACCTACACAGTCCTTTTTTTTGGAAGGACCTACACAATCCTGATAAATCGGTTTACTTATTTTTGGGATATGAACTTTTCAAATGTCTTATTTTCTCAAATTTCCCTTATTAGTTTTGAGCATTGCGAGTTCCAAACTTCTTCTTATTTTAGTGAATATTTTGGAGTGAATTGTGTTAAATTTTAGAAGGCAACGCAATGTTTTATAGCACCGTGCTCTCTATACATCACGACAATCCACATGAAATAATCTTGGCCCACATTCATTCATTTATGCTATTTACAGTGCTTATTTTTCCTAACAACAAGGTCCAGCAAAATAATGGAATCAAAAGCATTGAGTAGTTTTTTTTCATTTGAAATGCCCACAATTAACAAAGCACAACACTATTAGAAAGAGAGAAGTAATAAATCTGTAATAGTAAGAGGACACAATTGCCTCTAACACATGGATGAATAATGTTTTGGAATATTATCTCGTATAACCTCGACATATAAATATTTTTCCCAAATAACCCCACATTATCACCCCTATCGCATATAACCCTAAATTGTAATTTGTCATTAAAAATAATGTAATTACACTTGGTTTGACTTTGGATGGGTTTTACGCAATTTAAGAAGGTGGTTGATAGCTATTCAAAATGATGTTAATTAGTTTTGATGCACAATTCAAGGTTTTATTTTTGACAAAGTAGTCATTAATAGGGCAATCATACCACCTTTTTCAAATTTAATGCCATCAACCACCTTCTTAAATGGCGCAAACCCATCCAAAGTCTAACCAAGTTAAACATCGTTTGTAGTTACGTCATTTTTAATGACAAATCGCAAATTTAGTCTATCTCGCGATAGGGCGATAATGCGAGCTTATTTGGAAAAATATGGCCTATACGTCAGGTACATATGCAGATAATATCCCTAATGTTTTTGGCCTGGTATTCAGCGTTGATGTTGCTAATGTTAGTGATAACTGATTAGGGTGAAGAAGCAAATAAGAGTAAAATTGCGCTTTTTACGCCATTTTCATCAACATAAACACTATATATACACCAAAGCATATAAAAACACAATGACACCACTTCTAAAGCCAAATTCTCCATATAACTTCTATACTAACAAAAACCAAAATACGTGGATAGCTCATAGCAGCACATAAGATCACAGACACCACATTTAAAAAGGGTGTCACAATCTCATCTAACACCTATCATCTCTCCACACATGGATAGAATGATACCAGCACCTGATATATACTTTCGACCTATCATCTAACACTGGAAGTGCATCCAAAAATTGTAGGAAACACACAATTAAGATTATTGGCCTGCATAACTGGGCCTCTTATCGTTACCTCCATTCCAAAAATAAGGTTGGTCACCCCCTTGTAACCTTGGTCCCTTATGGTTTGCTACCACATAGTGATCGGGACCTTCTCGTTTTCGGCAACCTGCATTGAACTGTCCTTGGCCTCTATGGATATTTACAGAATCTTTCGGGCCCCAGTTAGGACCTATCCCTTGGTTTCTGCCCCCATTGGTTGCTCCTACCATTTGGCATTCTGCTACCCCTATATGAACTGCATGCTTCAGGTTTATTTTTATTACTGGTACTCCAATAACTGGTAAAGGGAACCCTTCCTGTCTCTTGGTTCCAACTGCTTGAACTTGCTCCACGATCTTTCCATCCAGAACTTTCATTTCTCCATGAATTAGCATTAGCACTCCCGTTCTTCAACATGTCAGAACAATTATTTGATTGTAAACCCCAGGATGTATTCCTTTCACCTTGCCAAGTATTATCCTTAATATCTTCATTTCCCTGTATGCAATTGTTTTCCCAAGGGTTAAAATCCGTACTCGGCTTACTTGTATGATTACCAGAATTATCCCACTGGTTCCAACCAATAGCTTTATCAGTGACAGCTCCATTTTCGTGTACGATACAGCTCTCCCAAGGATCATCCTTGATCGACTTGCTTGTGGCATTCACGGGATTATCCCACTGGCCCGACCTGGTGCTTTATTTTCTCCGTGCAACTCTGTCCAGGACCATTGGCATCATCAGGCCATCCACAATTATTTTTGATCTAGTAGCAGCTTAGGTAAGTAATACTTATCATCTGGATTAAGAAGGTTTCGATCCAACTCCTTGTAGTTTGGATCTATATAAGGGTTCAGTCTATTTCATCCAATCTACATATCTGGATTAGGGGCTGAGTTTTCACATGGAAGCCCATTAATCTCATCCAAAAGCGTTTTTTGGCAGTATGAAATGCCTCTTTTCCAGCCAGATCGTCCCAGTTTAGCACAATATTGTGCCACTCA